>CM033403.1:8934939-10397476 GCA_019426215.1 Buddleja alternifolia
AGAAAATGGAATACATAAGGTATTCAGCTCCCAGAACTCCCCAACAAAATGGTGTGGCTGAGCGCCGGAATCCGATACGCTTAAGGAAGCCGTAGGACTTGTTAGCTGAATTAAGTTGCTCCTAGATTTTGGGGCCGAACGCGATCAACACTGCTGTTATGCACTCAAAATCGATGCATGATCAACAAACAGCATGAAAAAACTCCATATGAAACTGTGGAGGGACGTAAGCCAAATATTTCATACTTTCACGTCTTTGGTTCTAAATGTTTTATCCATAATAATGGATCCCAAAGCCTAAAGACTTTTGATCCTAAAGCGGATGAAGGAATCTTTCTAGGCTACGCCAAAAATGGAAAGAATTTTCGCATTCTCAATAAGATCAAATCGAAAGGTTGAGGAATCTATTCGTTTGTGTTTGATGATGCTAACCAAGAGCCGGTAAGGTAAGTGTAAATGATGTAGGAGTTGAAGATCTATGTCATCAAGCGTCCAAAATACTATGTGAAAAGATACTGACGATGATGATGAGATCTCAGTGCCTCCTCCTAAGAATACTCGTGAAATCAATCTAAATTATCATGTAAGAAACACGGATGATCATGAAAAGAATGATCATCAAGTGCAAAGAAGGAATCATGAACTTGAAGCGCCAACGCAGGAGAATGGTCAAGCGAATGATTCTCAAGCGTCTGTTCATTCTCAAAACCCCTTCCAAACAGATAGACTATGGTTACGTGACCATCCACCTGAGCAAATCATTGGAGATATTGAAGCACCAGTTAGAACTAGAGCCGCTACATTTAATGAGGCTATGTTCGCAAGCTTTCTATCTCAAATGAACCTAAGAAAGTGGATGAAGCGTTAAGTGATCCAAGTTGGATTGAAGCTATGCAAGAAGAGCTCAACAGTTTGAGCGAATAAAGTTTGGATGCTAGTACCAAGACCAACTCATCAAGGAGTTATTGGAACTAGAGGGTATATAGAAACAAGATGGATGAGGACGGCATTGTTGTAAGAAACAAGGCCAGACTCGTAGCTCAAGGATACTGCCAAGAGGAGGGCATTGACTTTGATGAGACTTACGCTCCTGTTGCTCGTCTTGAGCAATCCGCATGTTTCTAGCGTACGCAGCGTTTAACAAGTTTACAGTATTTCAAATGGACGTAAAGAGTGCCTTCCTGAATGGTAAACTCCAAGAAGAAGTGTATGTGGAGCAACCTCCAGGATTCATCAACAATCATGGAAGGGTATGGTTTTAAAGCTCGAAAAAAGCACTTTATGGCTTAAGCAAGCACCTCGAGCATGGTATGACACTCTCTCTATCTTTATTGGTAAAGGTTTTTCAAAAGGCAGCGTTGACACAACGTTATTTAAATTACCAATGATGAAGATATTCTCTTAGTTCAAATTTACGTTGATGACATTATATTTGGTTCTACCAATAAGCGTCTCTGTGTGAGAATTTTCGAAAATGATGCAAGAACAATTTGAAATGAGCATGATGGGTGAATTAACCTTCTTCTTAGGACTACAAGTTAAACAACTACCCTAATGGCATATTTATCAACCAAGCTAAATATACACGAGATATGATTAAGAAATTTGGTATGGAAAATGCATCATATTCAAAAATTCCAATGAGCCAAACGCTTAAGTTAGATAAAGATGAAGTGGAAAGAAAGTTGATATCACTAATTATAGAGGTATCATAGGATCACTTCTTTATCTCACTGCCAGTAGACCTGATATTATGTTTTCGGTATGTATGTGTGCACGATTCCAAGCTGATCCTAAAGAGTCACACTTGACTGCTGCCAAGAAAATCCTTAAATACCTAAAAGGCACACAACATGTGGGCTTATGGTATCCCAGGGATTCTCCTTTTGAACTAATCGGTTACTCAGATGCAGATTTGCAGGTTGCAAAATAGATCGTAAAAGCACTAGTGGTACTTGTCAATTCTTAGGTGATAGGTTAGTTTCATGGCATAGCAAGAAACAACAATCCATAGCTACCTCCACAGCCGAAGCTGAGTATGTAGCTGCAGGAAGTTGTTGTGCACAAGTTCTATGGATGAGGCAACAACTTAGAGATTACGGAACAATCTTAGGACCAACTCCCATTCATTGTGATAACCAAAGCGCTTTAGCCATGACTCAAAACCCTGTTCTTCATTCAAGAACCAAACACATTGACATTAGATACCATTTCCTTCGTGACCACGTTCAAAAGAAAGATATCTCCATGCACTTCATTGGAACTGACAAACAACTGGCAGATATTTTTCACCAAAGCACTCAATGAACAACGTTTTCTCACTTTAGAAGTGAACTAGGTATGATTGATTTAAACGCTTGATCATGAAGCATCATATTTTATTAGGCATATAATTTAGGGGGAATCCACTTAAGTTATATCTCACAATATTCTTAAACAAATTTTTTACTTGATCATAACTGTAAGCGTCAATGATAAATTTTTTTTTTTCAGATGCATAATCATCAACGCTCAGCTCTATGTTTGCATAAAATATTGAATGCTCAAAATATTGAAAAGTCTTTTGACTTCAAGCGTCCATCTTATCAGCTAAGCGCTGAATAGTCTATCAAAAATTTATAAAATATTTTCGTTACAAGCCATGCATAAAATTTTTCAAACTTCTTTCAAGGTCGTGGGTAGACTCAAAGGTCTATTTTGTAATCTACTCACACGCCTCTATCACATCAAACTGGCGGGTACTCAAATTTTTTTTTAAAAATGACGGTTCAGAGATAGCACGTGTTTGTGTACGTGTCAGTGTACAAACATGCGCGTGTGTTACACTCTGAAAATACCAAACATTAATTTTTCTTTAACTCGGATGTCAAATCTTTATATATGAGAATTACCAAATGTAACTTCTCTCTTTTACACAAAACTCGCGTCCGCAGTTAATAAATTTATGGCTAAGATTCAACAGTTATTACACGTGTTTAAATCCTACTAAGACTACATAACACAAGTTTCAAAAACTCTTTACTATGTCATTTAAAACACAAACTCTGCAGAAAAAGTAACTTACTTTCTATTCACGCATATCTGCAAATCTCTCTTTATCTCTCTCAATACAACAGAAAATCTCAGTTCATCTTCTTCGTTTTAAACAAAAAAAAAAAATGGCACCAAAGAAATCATCATCTACTTCTGCTGAAATTACCATCAAGGTAACTGAAGGTCTTGTTGTCGACTGGAAATTCCTATATGAACAAACTCAGATCAACCTGACGGACGTAATGGACATGGTCGTCCAAGCTGGGCTCAAACCCTTCTTAACCCAATACTCTTATATGTTTCCTACTGAAGTTGAAACTTTTTGGAAGACTGCTACCCTTTCAGAGGACAAGAAGTCCATCTCTTGTAAAATTCCCTTCTCCAAGAAGGAGTCTCCAAAGGAATTCATCCTATCTGCTTCCACCATTGCCAAGAACTTCAATTTGCCTAATGAGGGTGAGGCACTGGATTCTGTTACGTTAAAACAAATTAAGGAAGCATGGGCAATCATGAGTGCGTACGACGACGTTCCTTACACTCAATACTTCGAGAAGAAAGATCTGGTGTCCAAATACCGGTTATTGGCTGATTTCTGCAGCAAGATCATAGAATGCCGCGTGGGAACCTTTGATAAGGTAAATCCTGTCCAATTTCAGATGATGGTTGCTATACTCTTCAATATCAAAATCAACTGGAGTGAGTACATCTTCGGACGGTTTCGGGACAGTCTAAGCGCTTCAAATAAGCCTTATGGACTCATCCTGAGTGACATCTTGTTTAAATCAAATTGTGTGTACTCGTCTGG
This sequence comes from Buddleja alternifolia, assembly GCA_019426215.1. Classification (NCBI taxonomy): domain Eukaryota; kingdom Viridiplantae; phylum Streptophyta; class Magnoliopsida; order Lamiales; family Scrophulariaceae; genus Buddleja; species Buddleja alternifolia. The sequence goes on from CM033403.1 coordinate 8,938,778, forward strand.
ACTTCCGTTGAATAAGTCCAAGTTGTTGGGAAAAAGGATTCTGACCAATATGTTCAATCCTCCAAAAGTTAGTGGTGCGGCTAGACCCCTATCTGAGCGACTGGAAGAACGCCAACTGCTTGCTCAAAAGGCTGAGAGACCAGTGCCAGAGGAAGCTGTGAAGCGTCCAGCAGCAACGAAGAAGAGAGCCCCCAGAAAACCCAAAGTTAAAATTGCCGTCCCCTCTCAAAAGATTGATGAGGAAACTGATGAAGATGCCGAGGACAAGTTGCCTCTCAAAATACGAAAACTTGAAGGGATCATTAAGCAAATAGACTTTGAAGAACCAGCTGTTGATCCTCCCGCTCCTCCGGCTAAACTAGTTGAAGGAGTCAACATTAAGAAAATCTTTAAGCGTTCCAGGACTAGCAAGCGTCAAGCTACTCCTGAAGAGCCTGAGACAGTTGAGCCAAGCGCTCAAGTTGCTGTTGAGCCAAGCGCTCAAGTTGCCGTTGAGCCAAGCGCTCAAGATGCTGCTGTTGAGCCAAGCGCTCCAGAAACTGCTGTTGAGCTTAGTTCTCAGGGTAAGTTTATTTCTTCCCACAGCATTTCTATTCCTACATCTGTAGAAGATCCTGCTCTTATAGAGGATGGCTCTTGTTTTTCAGCTATAGTTCCAGCTGCTGCTGAAGTGTCCACAGATGTTCTGTTGGATGTGGACCTGACTGGAGTTGTAGCTATCGCTCAAGATGTTGCCGCTCAAGTAGCTGCAATTGAACCTGAGGAACCTGCTACTTTAACAGAGGCACGTTCAGCAGATCAGAACGCTGCTGAAGACGTTAGAGCTCCTCGTCACTTCTTTCAACTCGATCCGCTGAAGACAATTGATCATTCAATTAACTATATGCCCCCAGCGCTCGACGAAGATTTCATTCCTGCAGGATATAATATAGAAAGATATATTGCTGCAGAAGCTAACGCTGCAAGACTGATTGACTTTGACAGCGCAATCAAAGCAACCGTTCTAGACAGACCAGGAGACAGACCTCCTAGATGTGCCGTGGATGTGGCTTACTATCTTGACAATGGCCACAGCAGACCAACTGGGTTCGCGTTAAGGGATTACACTGTTCGTGTGTATGATCCTCTCCGTCCTAGCTTTCTCAATCCCTCCGAGTCAGTCTTGAACAGAGAAGGTTACACACATTTCCCACAGACGGCTCACAGCCCTGAGAATCTTGCATCGGTCCGTCCTCTCTGTCTATGGAAAAATAAAGGGATTCATGCTGGTGAACGCCTTGAATCGTTGACCGATCTGCTCCAGACTGAAGCTGATGCTTACTTTGACAGCGTCTGGAATGCCAACTATCAGCCTGATAAGCACCGCTTTGAAGCCATAAGAGATATTCATCTTGAAGGTATTCGTGCTATGGTAAATGCTGGCACAGACTTCTGTATAAATGAAGTAAATTGGGTTGAAGCGTACATGGGACATAAATACACCTTCCCAGAGTTAGTCCAAGCTCCCCATCTTTTCGGCATAGGCATGCATGACAAGAAGCGTCAATTCGCCAAGTATTGCCTCCTGAAGCGTCAACAAAGACTCGGACCTGTTCTCAAGCTCCCAATTATTAGACATCAAATAGAACAATGTCTACGTCAAGAACTTCAGAGATTATCCATCACCCCTCTTCGGTTTAATGCTCAAGCGTCTTCCAGTGGTACAGTTGGTGAACGGTGCTTAAATCTTGCTCCAAGCCACTGTGAAGAAAACTTCAATCTGATGGTAAAGATTCTATCTCCCGTATCTCTCTTTGATAAAATCTTCACTGCCAATCTCAGATCTTGGAATGGCTCAGTGATCAATTCATTCAAAGGATATCCGCTGCTCCCTTCCATTCGCAGTGAGGTACTCAATCACTATGAGTATGTTCTTTCTCTGCTTGAAAGGAATCAAGAGCTCGCTCAAGCCATTTATCCGTATCTTGAAGAGTACTATGCGGACTGTGTGCCTACACATCGACGTCCTGCATCTCTTCCCTCAGATTGCTTGATTGGATTTTTTCCAGAACTCACTGCACAGATTCACTATTCTCCATCGCTCAAGCGCCGTCCAAAGTTTTCCCAGATCATGTGCTGGATATCATTGGTCCAATGTACATCAGGGCCATTGATAGTCCTCTTCGCACATTTATCTCCGGTACTTGTATGTCCAGGACCAGACTCATTGAACTCTTGGATTCTACATCCACCTCTTATGCCGACTCAGCAAGCTGGAACTTTCAATTCACTGACTTTCGCCAGCCTGAGTCAACGCTTGAGGAAGCGCCTGCTGAGACATCTGAAGCGTCCAAATCTGCAGATACCAGTATTCCTGACGCTCCTGAACATGCTACCATTGATAGTGCTGAAGATACTTCCCTGGATATTCGAGGTACTGTTTTTGATCCAGCCTATCAAGTTCCTTTTGACTCTCTCAAACACTCATCACGGTTCAAGCGACCAGCTCCTCAAGTGGTTCAATCAGATGAGAGTCAAGCCTTCGGTCCCCTGCTTAAATCTGTTTTGGAGACAATTAGCGCTCAAGCTACTCAGAGTGAAGAATCTCTCCATTGGATTAAGGAAGACCTGGCAAAGATTGAAACTCACGTAATGAGCGCTCAGATTGCTCATATGCGTAGTTCAGCTCAAGCGGCAGTTGGTGAGTGCAAACAAGACTTTCAAGAAATGCAGGATGCTGCCCACGCCACCCAACTTGCCATGAAAGAAGAACTTGAAAAGCGCCTTGCAACCCTTGAGATATCTGTGAATGACGCCACCAGCGCTAAGCTTCTTGTTATGCAGGAACGCTTCGACAAGCGTCTGGATGACATCACAGATTCCTTATCTCAGATTGCTCATCAGGTAAGTGTACTCACAAACCACTTCTTAAAATCTGATGATGGCAATAAGGGGGAAGAGAAGAAGAAAGGAGAAAAGCGGAAAGCGTCCAGTTCAAAAGTTGAAGATCCTCCGTCTGCTAAGCGTCAAATGCCTCCTTCTCAGTCTGCGCTTAATCTCCCGTCTTGGATAACTGCTCTGAAACAAAGTTCATCTGGAGCGCCCAGTAGTACACTAAGGGAACCTCCTAGAGCGTTATATCCAAACCTACCAATTCCTACAAGAGCACTGCTTGAACAGTTTGACATTCCTCTTCAGAGAACATCCATTTCAGAACCTACAGATCTACAGATCTTAGCTGAAGAAAGGAAGATGACTGATTTTAGCCAAGCTTTTCGAATCTGCCTAAGGTACATTGGTATCGACCCAACTGACTGGGATAATCACTTTAAAGTATTCAAAAAGAGACAACAAGAAGAAAACAAGCTTATCATCAACAAAGATCATGAAGCAATGATGATCTTGGAAGACAATCTGACTGAAGCTATCCGAGCTGAAATGTCCAAGCGATACAGAGTTAGACCAAGTCATTAAAGCTTTCTGATTTTACATTATCTATATTCTTGTCTCTTATATCTTTAAATATTCAGCTGTAAAAATGCTTGTAATTCTCGATAAATATGAAATGCATTTTTTTGCTGAAACATCTCGTTGAAGCGTAACTAACTTTAACTAACGTCTACTGATCAAAGCTAACTTTTACGTTTGGCTATCTAACTCTTGAACTATAAAAGTAAGTATTGCCATCATCAAAAAGGGGGAAATTGTTAGGAATTTCATGTTAGAAGTTTTGATGATGACAATTAAGTTTTTGTTAGACCCCAAAAAAGTTGTAAGTTTATTTTTTGTAGAAAACTTGTATAGGCTTTGAAGCGTTAGACTTGTAATAGATTTATTAGGCCTTGTTATCTTACTTTAGAGTGTTAGGCAAAATAGTCTTAGGCTGAGCGTCTGATGATTTCTGAGTGAGTTTATCAGTGGTAAAGTTCGAAGACTCAAGCGCCTGATCTCAGAAGATAGATACAGTCTCCAAGCGTCCACTTTGGCCAGCTATATCAAGCGTTACCTTATGGGACAGAAGTGATTTCACCGGAATTTACTTCTAAGTCCAGAAGGAGTTTAATGCAAATATTCTCAAAGCATTAAATACCAACGGGTATTAATTTCAAATGCATTAAATGTTGATAAGAGCATTTAATATGATAAGCAATGTCAGACGTACGGAGAAGCCACCCTATTTGACTGTCAACTATCTCAGACTGCAGCACCAACTTTCGTGCAGCAGATTTTCAGGAAAAAGGACAAAAGCTGTTCACTCGCGAAAGTGAGAGACACGCGCCAGTGCATGTGTCAAACGGACACTTTCTCCAAGAATACCTATAAATAGGACTTCAACAACAAACAAAAATAGAAGCAACAATTTTATCAAAGCCAAATTGCTGTTGCATTAAAATCTCATCCCTTAAACTCTCAGAAAAGCCAGAAACTTCAAGAAACATCCAAATTGCTTTTCTTATATTCCTGAGACAGTCAACAAATATCTCAAACATTCTTTTTGCAGAAACCAGATTCCTACTGAGATATTACCAAGTTGTTTGAACTTCATCAAAATCAAACAAACGTTTTAGAAAATCCCATCCAAGCCTCGCGATCTGTGTGAAGTCGAAGTTGGATACTTGCATCATTTCTGGGTGAAAGAAGCAAGAGGGTTGAAGTGATTTGAAGCAGAAATCTGTGTGATCAAGGAGCTCAAGTCATCGACATCCATCTCTCCCTAATTTGTAGAAGATTCTGTGTGATTCTTTGAGAATCATTTTAGTGGATTGCCTCCAAGTGCAAAGGAGAAGAAGGACGTAGTTGGGATTACACCACCCAACGAACCTTACAAATATTGTGTTATTTACTTTTCAGTCATTTCATTCATCTATCATATCACTGCATAAGTAAAACACAATCAAAAGCTAAGCACCTAAGAAACATCTTGTGACGCTAAAACTTTCAAAGAGAAGACTCCAAAATCATTCCGCTGTGCTAACCCTGATTAAAAGAACTGAACGCTTAACCTACAAGGTCAAAGTATTCAATTCCTGAAGTCTAAGTTAACTTTATAAAACAGTCTTCATTAGACGCTTCACAAAGTCTCAAATATCTTATGTGAACGCTAAGGTGAAGCGTCACACTCTTCAAGCGCCTATCATTTCAAGCGTCCAAATACGTTTAATACGAAATCTTTTTTTAAGTCGAAAAAGACTTAAAGGGTCTATTCAACCCCCCCTTCTAGACCCTTTCGTATGCCACTTGGGACCAACACATATCCTCGGCGTCTGTATTCTATCCTAAACTTGAAAAGAATCGGGTATCTTATAAGTTCTTCGAGGGTATAGAAATGTAGAACAAATTCTTCAGCCCATCTGGCTGTATTCATCATCCATAGTTTTCCTAGTTTGTCCTCTTTAGCTTGATCTTTTCTAGCGGCAAGGAATTTCTCAAAACGGTCCATTTCTTCATCATAATCCTCAGCCCATAATCTGGCTAGATATTCTCGAGCCTCATTTTCTATCCATGAGTTGACCGGATTTGGACGCTCAGCAACAATAGGTCCTTTTCCTTTCCATAACTTTAGAGGATTAGGGGATAAAGCGTTTGGAGGAGAGTTGACGACGGAAGGAAGAGCCGAATATCCGATTTTGTTGAGATCTGCCTCATCTGGATCTTTGTTCCAATCACCCATGTGGGGTTTTTTGAAAATAATCTTGTTTTGGCGCAGAGGATAAAAGGACTCTTCTGAGCGACCGGTGAAATTGAATCGCTTCTCGTCAAATTCTGATTGGTTGAACGCTGGTCGACGAATATACTCAAGGCGTAAATGAAGACGCTCTATACTGTACAGACCAAGATCGGCAAAACGCTCAAAGATCTCAAACTTGTGTGAGTCTGAAAGATCAAGCCGATGGAGAGTTGTTTGAAATTGGATTTCCAACTCGGCAAGCGTTTGAGTGTCACGTTCTCTGGCGGCATAATAAAATTCAATATCTGAAGAGTATCCGCGCGGGAAGAAATCAATGACACAAGGAGGAGGTCCTGTTGGCGTAGGAAAAAAAAGCCATAGCCTCTGTTGGGATAGGGGCCACTTCTATCGACCGCTCAGCGTTTAAAGCTGCTTCACTTGCTGATGAAGTTTCAGCGTCAGGAAGAACTTAAGATGCCTTTTTAGCGATATCCGCAACAGTTGCCATGTCCACATCTATTTCAACTGGAATCTCCGAGAGGGGAGGGGCATCAGCGATTGGTACATCTTGAGGTGCATCTTGAGCTGATACATGTAAGCGATGGAGAAAAACACGCAAAAAATTTCTACTAAGTAGAAATTACAAACAAAAGACTACATCGCTTACCCTGAGGAATATCATCGACTTTTTTAGTCGCTTGATTTGTTTCTTGAGCAATCTCCTCAGGCTCCTGGATTTCTTCTTCGGGGTCTAAATCGATAAAAGAAGTTATCAGATCAGCACGAATGGGGATATTTAGTTCTTCAAGCGTGTTGAGAACATATTGAATATCTGCTGCATAAGGTGCTGAAAGAGTTTTTATCCTAGCATTAGAAACTTAGAGACTAACGAGGAAAGGATAGGAAAATTTGCTTAGCAAATACTTACCCTGATCATTTGAAAGCCTCTCAGATTGAGTAGCGGCTTGAGGATCTGAGCTGATTTCGGGAACAACGTCAGAGAAAGAAGCACTGGCTGACTCTCTAAGCGCTGGATTTGATGGAACGCTAGAGGATACTGCGGGAGTAGAAAGAGGAGTACGCCTTCGTGCAAGCGGTACTTCTTCTTCTACGGCTTCTTCTTCCTCGGGAACAGGAAAGACAAACGCTGGAGGAGGAGATGGAGATTTAGGAGAGGGAGAAGGAGAAGGGATCTTTTGCTTATTTTTGGGGACTGGCTTCTTCTTCTTAAGATCAGGCTTTTGTTTCTTTGCGGGTTTGGATGGCTCAGTGACTTTGAGAATGATCTTTCTCCTGGGTCGCTTGACCACCACTTCTTCTTTTGATGAAGAGGACGATGATGAAGAAGACGCTTGATCTTCATCATCACTGCGAACACCTCCTTCGGCTGGAAGTCGCTCACGCTGTTCTTTAGGAACCGCTGCTCTGCCAGGTTTTCGCGGGTTAAGATGCTCGCTTATTATTTTCTTGCCATAAAATTTGGTCGCTGGAATATTTTTGCCAAAAGATTGCGTATATCCGCAAGCGCAAAGAATACGACTTAGCACAATCCCGTAAGGCTTGGGATTAACAGACTTAGCCATCGCTGCCTTGAAGCGATTGAACACGTAGAGAGACCAGTTAACTTTTAACTTGGTCAGGATGGCTACCATCATCTTGTATTGAATGTTGGTGATTTTTTCGAAAGTTCCTTTTCTGCATTCAATAATCTTTGAACAAATATCAGCGAGGATGACGTATTCGCCCTTCATATCATTCTTCTTGAAGTTTGGCTCATACGCGGCGTTAACATCGTCTTTCTTGATCAATGCCCAGACTTTGGTAGCATCTCCAAGATTCACATGTTCTACCTCACTACCATGATTCGGGAGATTAAGTAGTGAAGAAATCAGAGAAGGAGTAAGAACAAAGGTCTCTTGAGCAGAAGGGAAGACGCAGGATATGGAATTGCCGTCTTCAGAAATTTCACCATTATTGAAAAAGTAAAGAGATTCTTCTTCAAAGTAGTTGTAAGCAGTAGTAAGCATGTCTCTTAAACCAGATTCTTGAACGAGTGGAAGAATCGTTCGAAGAGGGAAGTTCTGGTTATCAAAAAGATAATCCCAGTTAACCAAAAATCCGGCGTTAACAGTCACTGGTTTTTCAGCACGGGAAGGTTTTCCGGTAGTAGAAGGTGCTGTTTTGGAAGATTTTGAAGCTTTGGGTGCCATTGCTGAAAGGTGAAACTTTGAAGAAAAGAAGGAAGTTTTTGCCTTTTAGAGAGATAACTTTTACAGTAGAGAGATTGGAAGTGATAAAGATTTTCTGTAAAAGTTTTGAGGGGTTTAAATAGAAGATAAAAGTAACTCCTCATATGGTAGATAAAAGACACGTGTACAGAAGTTAATGAGAAGGAAATCTGAACCGTGTACACATAACTTCGGATGTCAAAAGGTGCGGTAAAGTTGGATACTATAACATTTTTTGGATCCGCAGTAACTTTTTGAAAACGTTTGAAAAAATTTGAAATTTTCAGCGTAAGTTACACGCGCCTGATTGTACATTGACACGTACTCAGATTCATGCATTTTACTGAACTGCCTAGGTTTAGATAGGAACCATAACCGTCAGTTTGATTTGATAGGCACGTGTGGGAAGTTAATGAATCTAGAATTTTGGACTCATCCACACGCTACTTTGTGGCGATGAAAACTATGCATGAAATTTTTTTTGTAAAGGAGAGTTACTTTAACGTTGAAGTGGGAATTCTTTCAGCGCTGAAGATTCTTTTATAAAGTAAATTTGATTTGATACATATCAATCGCTTGTTGGACTTTTAAACCTTTCATTTATAAGCGATCAGATTGTAATGAGTAAAAGTAAACGCTAATAATCGATGCATAAGGTTTGTTAAAATCATTTTGATCATAGTCGCTTACTTAATGAAGTGAATACAATTTTAAAGTTCCCCCTAAAATTGATAACTCATTTCATTTTTGGAAATATAGTTTAGACATAATCATAAAGTGGATTCCCCCTAAATTATATGCCTATTAAATATGATGCTTTATGATTTAAGCGTTTAAATCGATCATACCTAATTCACTTCTCAGAGTGAGAAAGCGTTGTTCGTTGAGCGCTTTGGTGAAGATATCTGCCAGTTGTTTGTCAGTTCCAATGAAATGCATGGAGATATCTTTCTTTTGAACATGGTCACGCAAGAAATGGTATCTAATGTCAATGTGTTTGGTTCTAGAATGAAGGACAGGATTTTGGGTCATAGCTAAAGCGCTTTGGTTATCACAATGGATTGGGGTAGGACCTAGGATTGTTCCAAAATCTCTAAGTTGTTGCCTCATCCAAAGGATTTGTGCACAACAGCTTCCAGCAGCTACATATTCTGCCTCAGCGGTAGAAGTCGCTATGGATTGTTGTTTCTTACTATGCCACGAAACTAGTCTATCACCTAGAAATTGACATGTACCACTAGTACTTTTTCTATCTATTTTGCATCCTGCAAAATCTGCGTCTGAATAATCAATTAGTTCAAAAGAAGAATCCTGTGGATACCATAAGCCCACATTTTGTGTGCCTTTTAGGTACTTAAGGATTTTCTTGGTAGCACTTAAGTGTGATTCTCTAGGGTCAGATTGAAAACGTGCACACATGCATACCGAAAACATAATATCAGGTCTACTAGCGGTAAGATAAAGAAGTGATCCAATAATACCCCTATAGTTAGTGATATCAATTTTCTTTCCACTTTCATCTTTATCTAACTTAAGCGTTTGGCTCATTGGAATTTTTGAAAATGATGCATTTTCCATACCAAATTTCTTAATCATATCTCTAGTATACTTAGCTTGGTTTATAAATATTCCATTAGGGAGTTGCTTAACTTGTAATCCTAAGAAAAAAGTTAATTCACCCATCATGCTCATTTCAAATTGTTCTTGCATCATTTTCGAAAATTTCTCACACAATCGCTTGTTAGTAGAACCAAATATAATATCATCAACATAGATTTGGACTAAGAGAATATCTTCATTATGGGTAATTTTAAATAACGTTGTGTCAACGCTGCCTTTTGAAAAGCCTTTACCTATAAGGAAGATAGAGAGAGTGTCATACCATGCTCTTAGTGCATGTTAAGGCCATAGAGTGCCTTATCCAGTTTGTAGACCATACTTTTGCCATGGTTGTTGATGAATCCTGGAGGTTGCTCCACATAGACTTCTTCTTGGAGTTAACCATTCAAGAATGCACTCTTCACGTCCATTTGATATACTGTGAACTTGTTGAATGCGGCAAACGCTAGGAACATTCTAACCGCTTCAAGACGGGCTACTGGGGCATATGTTTCATCAAAATCAATTCCTTCTTCTTGAATAACCCTGAGCGACTAATCTAGCTTTGTTTCTTATAACAATGCCATCTTCATCCATTTTGTTCCTAAAAACCCATCTAGTTCCAATGACTCCTTGGTGAGTTGGTCTTGGTACTAGCGTCCAAACCTTGCTTCTCTCAAATTGAATCACTAAGCGCTTCATCCACTTTCTTTGGTTCCATTTGAGATAGGAAGCTTGCGAACATGGCCTCATTAATTGTAGCAGACCTAGTTCTAACAGGCGCTTCAATATCTCCAATCACTAGATCTGGTGGATGATTTTTAAGCCATTTTCGGTCTGGTTGGAACGGGTTGATAGACTCTTGATTATCAATCGCTTGATTCTCATTTGTCTCTTGCGCAGTCGCTTCATCATTCACAGTTCCAATTTGCTCTTGATGATCATTCTCTTCATGATCATTAGCGATTCTGACTTTATCATTATTTGTAACCTCACGAGTAACCTTAGGAAAGGGCACAAAGATCTCATCTTCCTCATTGTCACTATCATCTTCAAGATTAATTTGTGACGCTTGTTGGGCAAGATCTTCAATTCCTACATCATCAGGAACAACCTTACTCGGCTCTTGGTTAGCATCATCAAATACAACATGAATGGATTCTTCAACCTTCGATTTAATCTTATTTAAGATGCGAAAACTCTTTCCATTCTTGGCATAGCCTAGAAAGATTCCCTCATCCGCTTTAGGATCAAAAGTCTTTAGGCTGTGAGATCCATTGTTATGAATGAAACATTTTGAACCAAAAACATGAAAATATGAAACGTTAGGCTTACGTCCCTTCCACAACTCATATGGAGTCTTCTCATGTTGCTTGTTGTTCATACACCGGTTCTGAGTGTAGCAAGCGGTGTTGATGGCTTCGGCCCAAAACCTTTGAGGCAGCTTGGATTCTGCTAGCATCGTCCTAGCGGCTTCTTTAAGCGTTCTATTTCGTCGCTCAGCAACTCCATTTTGTTGAGGTGTTCTAGGAGCAGAGTACTCATGGAGTATTCCTAGATCTGTACAAAACTTCTCAACAAATTGGTTAGTAAATTCAGTTCCTCTGTCGCTTCTAATTCTCGTCACCGTTAGGTCTTTTGAATTTTGCAGTTGACGGATTAGTGCTGTGAGCATGACACTAGTTTTATCTTTGGTCGCTAGAAATTCTACCCATGTATAGCGAGAGAAATCATCAACTATTACTAGCGAGTACTTTTTGCCACTAACACTCATGATTTGAATAGGTCCAAACAGATCTAAATGCAATAGTTCAAGAACTCTAGAAGTAGATAGACATGGTTTCTTTTTAAAAGATGATTTAACTTGTTTACCCATTTGACATGCATCACATAAGCGATTCTTTTGGAAGGAACCTTTAGGTAATCCCTCGACAAGATTTAGCGATATTAACTGAGAGATTGCCTTAAAGTTGAGATGATTCATTTTTCTATGCCATAACCAACCCAATTCATTTTGACTTTTAGCAACAAAGCATGTGGGGTTGTTATCAACGGTAGAATCCCAATCCACTAAATACACATTGTTTGTTCTTTTTCCTCTTAATTTAGTAGACTTAGTCTTAGCGTCGTTGACATAGCAGAAGTCGCTCGAGAATTTAACATCAAAGCCTTTATCACAAAATTGACTAATGCTTAACAAATTATGCTTAAGACCCTCAACATAATATACATCACTGATCATGATGTTCCCCCTATGCATGATACCTATACCTTTGGTTTTACCTTTGGAGTTATCACCGAATATAACTTGAGGACCATTGGTAGCTTGATAGTTGACTAAGAGATCGTTTGATCCAGTCATGTGTCTGGATGACCCGCTATCGAAATACCAAACTGAAGTATCGGTGTCGGCTCTAGGTACCTGCATTAAGGATAGTTCTAATTCTTCTTAGGTACCCATGTTGTTTTGGGTCCTTCAGTGTTAGTAACTTTGGTTTGAATTAAAACTTTAGGAACCCATATTTGCCTAGTCTTCATTGTGGGAATACTGGCCTTTTTGGGTTTCACATCGTGTTGTGTGTGCTTTTTGGGTGTGTAATAATATCCTCGATTATAATAGTAGTCATAATCATAGTCATAGTCATAATCATCATAGTATCGATAATATGGCCTTGACCGTCTCGGATATTGACGCTGGTATTTCCTTAGCGCTGGCTTGGGTTGCACTTTTGGTGCTGGACGCTTAGCGCTTGATTTACAGTGGTTAGGTTTATCCTTAGCCTTTTGAGCGTTTGGATGAATCTTCCTTTGTAAATCATTTGCTTTTGTCTTTCCCTTGCCTGAGTCAGCTTTGGCTTTCTCATCTGGCCTCGTACCTTTGTCGCTTGGTTCATTCAGTGTTTGACTTGGTGAACTGTCTTCAACAAAGCGAACACCCTTTCCTTTGTTCTTTGCCATAACATTAGGTTTATTTGGTTGTTTACCGTATTTATTGCATCCTAAACAGGTCTTTTCACCAAATAATCTAGTTACCTCAGTCACATTATCCAAGTTTCTAGAAGCTTTTGATAATGATGAGACGAGCTGCTCTGATTTGGCAAGTCTAGCGATCAGATCAACTTCTCTTTTGACTATTATATCAAGATCATTTTTCAATTGAATAACTTCACTTTCAAGTGCTTGGTTCTTCTCAATGCACTATTGCTGAACTCGCAACTCTGCTCTGAGCGTCACTTTATCTCTTGTGAGTGATGAGATAATATCGAGATAATTTTGATATATTTTGGTAGGTTCTTGACATTCATTGTAGTATTCTTTGACTTTGTCAAGTAATTCATCATAAGAAAGAGGAATTGACAATTCATTGGTTACCTCTGGTAGCGAATAGTCAGACGCTTCATCATCTCTTGCCATAAGACAAATCAATGCTGAGTCGCTTGTAGGCTCATCATCACTACTTTCATCTGATGATTCCAAATCCTCTTCAGGTGCGAAGAATGGTTCAGATTCCGCTAGCAATCCCTGTTGACGAAGATTGCTCCTGAATTGGTTTCTATCCGCATAGTCTTGCCTTGAGGGCTTTGACACATTTGGATAAGGGCAATTCACCTGGTAGTGCCCTGGTTTTCTGCAATTATAACACAAATTAGTTTTCATTTTCTGTTCAGTGGATAATCGCTTTGAGACTACTGGCGCTGAGAGATTTTGAGTAGGAGACGGAGGCGCTTGGTATGGAACTGGTGCTACAGGTTGAGGTGCAAAGTACACTGGCGCTTGATACTGAGGCGCTGGAGCAGGGAGAGGAGTTTGAAATGACGTTTGTCCGATAGGATTTCTCTTTTCATATCTTAGAATCTTTTTGAATTTCTTGACCAATAAAGCCATTTCCTTTTCTTCATTTGATTCCGAGGATTTAACCTCACTGGCCGTTTTACCCTTGCTTTTGGTTGTAGCGATCAAAGCTCCTGATTCAGTCGCTGAAGTCGATGTGTCGCTGACTTCACCTAATTCGAACTCAAATGCCTTTAATTCTGAAAAGACATGCTCTGGAGTAAAAGTCTCCAATGTCTGTGATTCTCTCATAGCAACAGTCTTGATTAGATATTTGCTTGGAAGACTTCTGAAAATTTTGTTGACCATTTCCTTGTTGGTCAATTCCTTGTCTAATGACGCTAACTCTGTAACGAGCAAAGTAAACCTTGCGTCCAATTGTTCTAGCGTCTCATTGGGCTGCATCTTGAAATGCTCAAATCTTTGCATGGCTATGGAAAGCTTATTTTCCTTCATTTGTGCCGATCCTTCACACACTATAGCCAGCTTATCCTATATTTCTTTGGAAGTCTTACATTGCTTGATCTTGTTGAACAATGCATCGTTCTCTCCTAATGCTGAGTAAAGTGCACTTCGTCTAACATTATCTAGATTTGCTCTTTTTCGGTCCTCAGGCGTCCATTCTAACTTAGGTTTCTCGACATACCCATCTGGAGTAGCCTCGGTTGCTTCAGGGGCTCGAGTCACAACTTTCATAATCTGAATGGGACCACCTGTAATTACATCACACATTTCACTATCGCATGAGCACAAGTAAGCGAATGCTCTAAGTTTCCAAGAATCATAATTTGACTCTACCAACTTAGGCATTTTGTTGAAAGCCATAATGAGATGTTTTTTGGAAAGAAAGATTAAAGCGACTAAAAAAATGGATCTGAACAAGCAGTTATGCTTGAAAATGCTTAGGTTTCTAATTCAACCGCTCTGATACCACTTGGTGGTCCCAAGTGGCATACGAAAGGGTCTAGAAGGGGGGGGGGGGGTTGAATAGACCCTGAAGTCTTTTTCGACTTCACAAAATTTTCGTATAACTTAAGAAATTTGAACGCTTGGAAGACTGAGCGCTTGGGTCAGACGCTTCAGAGTAGTTAACTTAGACTTAGTGATTTCAGCAGTTTACTAAAGTAGGGCAATGCTTAGATCGCTTAATCATGGTTAGCACAGCGAAAATGATTTTTAGCGTTCTTTTAGATAATTTAATCGCTTTGCAATTTGTAATGTGATGAATATAGGACAATAAAATATAAATGACACAATAATTTGTAAGGTTCACTAGGTGATGTAATCCCAGCTACGTCCTTCTTCTCTTTTTTCACTTGAAGGAATTTACTATGATGATTATCAAAGAATCACACAGAAACTTCTACAAAATAGTAATGGATGAAAATGATCTTGGGCTCCTTGATCACACAGACTTCAGCACCAATGAAGATCGTCTTCTTCAAGCTTCTCTCACTCAGAAATACTGCCTGAAAGGTTTCAACAACTTTTCTCATTTAGATGAAAGGTTGAGGTTTGTCACTAGGGTTTGTTTGTTTTTTAGATAAGATCAAACAATTTGGAATATCTCAGTTGGAATTTGAGTTTCTTCTTTGGAAGATGTTTGAGATATTTGTGACTGTCTAGAATGTAGATAAAAAGCTTGAAAGGTTTTCGCTATGGGGTTTCTAAGCTTTTTCAAAAAGAATGTACGTAAGATTTTTGGCAATAATTTTCTCGTATATTCTTGTTGTGAAATTCTTTCTGGAGCGAGGTATTTATAGGCAATTTCTTGGCATTTGTCCGTTGGACATATGTAGAAGCATGCCTTTCACGTAGCGCGTGATCATACCTAAAGTCTAACATTCCTGAAAATTCGCTGAATCCGATTGGACGCGAGCAGCTAAAACTCTGAAAGTTTCTGACAGTCTGGTCAAAAGGTGGCTTGTCCACAAGTCACTGTAGCTTATCACATTTAATGCACTTATCAGGCATTTAATGTATTTGAATATATTTCCCGTTGGAAATAAATGTCCGTTGAATGATTGCATTTAAGTCCTTCATGACTTGAGGATTTATTTCAGGTGAATCTTACATCCATCGCTTGAGATAATTTGAGCGCTTGATCCATGTATCCTGAAATAGGCTCCTTTAGCGTTTGACAGACGCTAAGAGACAAATCTTCATCTCTGGTTAACTTCAGACGCTGGTCTTCAACTTCTTCTCTAATAGACTCACCTAGAATTCTATTAGCGATTCAGTTACTAAGACTTAGTCTAAAATCTACAAAGACAAAAATTACAAGCCTAAACAAAATTACAAACTTTCAAACGCTTAAACAATGATCTAAAGAAAACATAAACTTACATTTTATTTGGGGTCTAACAATGAATCCTATCTTGTCATCACCAAAACATCTAACATGAAATTTCCTAACATGTTTCATTTTCCCAAAAAATGTATTGAACTTATTGCTGATTTATCATTCAAATTATAGCCCTTAAATGGTTGCATATTTCAAAAATGTTTTCAACCAAAATACTGCTATTTTGGCATCCAAATTCATTTTAACTTCATCTAAATCATAGTAAATATTTAGTCTAATAATTAGAACTTCCGTGCATAGTACGGAGTACACACTAGTGGTTTTATATAATAGGGATAATCACCATAACTTCTCCTCCCCTGGGTTTAGGTTTAAATATAATCTCCTCTCTTCACTTATGCATAATTACTAATACATCCCCTCGAGTTAACGGACCATCAAAAACTCTAAGAATGTGCTTGGATTGAAAATTTTGAAAATTATGGATTTTAAATTTATCAACAAATCCATTGAGCTTGTTTGGATAACTTCAAGTTGTAACGAATTTTAAATACATTGAAACTCAATTTGAGTTATTTTTTCAATCATCATGGTGAATTTCAAAAGAAACCAAATTAGATTCATTTGAAATCCTTCCTCCAAATCTACCAATCCAAACACACCCTAACGGAACTTGTAAATGACTTGACTTTTGCTCTTGATAAATTTTTTTTCTAAAAACGAAAAAAATCAAAGTATTTAAATGACCAAACTACCCCTTTGTGATGAGAACCTAGAGGGAGTCAACTGCAATATCTAGTAGTATGAAGGGTGGTTAATGTGAAGGGTGTCTGATGTAATCAAGGTCTTAAATCTCAGTATTGGCGTCAATATTGTGGTAGTAAATTTACCAAAATTTTGATAAAAATTTCAGGGATGTTAAAAATTTTGGTTTCGATTTTAAAGAATTATGAGAATTTATAGAAATATTTGGAAAAAATTACAATGAAACTTTGGGTAATTCTAATTATCATAATTATGCATCTTTTACATGAATAATATTTTATATATAATATGTGCATAATAAATCTGGTTAAATAGCATGACTAAAACCTGCTACCGAAAATATGAAATAAATATGACTTAATAGTAAAGTAATAATCAAATCTCATAAAAACTTCATTAAAATATAATGTACACAATTTTAATAAAAATCATTATTCAAAAATCACATCGAGCTTCTAAGAGGATTTCTATGAGATGTTAGTAAAATTATTTTTGCGTGTTTCAATTCTAAGTCAGACCAGGATTTTTATTAACTTATTGCCTATTATCACTTTAGATTCGTAATTTGAATTAATTGCTTAATGGTTTACATAAAAAGTCATTTATTCTCTCCTTTTAATATGAAGAATCATTTTACCCTAATTTTTAACTATAAAATATCTAAAAATATAAAAAATATATATATTTTTTGAATTTCAGGAAATTTTGCCGTCAAAATTTTCGATGGATATTAAACAAATTAATTTAATATTATTTTAAATTTTGGGTTTTGCTCGAAATTTAGTAAGATATTCTGTAAATTGGATCGAAAACTCGATTTCGCTTCAGGACCACATAAACTCGAAATTTCAAAATTTTGAGCGAAATTTACGATAGTGGATGTAATGTCTTTACTTGGGCAATTCTATGCTGGGGCCGGATCCCCCAACAGGGGAAGGGGTTCATTTAGCAATTTCACCCCCACCTTTGACTGATCCGACAGCTGTGAGCCCAACCAAGAATTTACCTCTTTACTTACGCAATCTTGTTGGTGTTGTTTGACATTCAATTGGTGGTCTTTGTGGGATAATTTATAAATATATTATCTAAAAGAAGTCTTACATTGTCACATATTAAAAGGGAAAATCAAATTTTTCATACCGTAATTGATTATTTGTACACTTTTGATACCAAACATTCTTGAAATCTCACTTTTGATACAAACTTGGCCATTTTTTCTCACTTTTCATACCACCGGTAGTTTTCCTCACAAAACAATGGGGGATTTGGTGCGATTTCTTCACAAATTGGTAAGAAGTGGCCAATTTCTTCACAAAATGGTAAGTAGTGGTTCGATTTCTTCACAAATTGGTACGAAGTGGCCGATATTTTGTGAAGAAAACTAACGGTGGTACGAAAAATGAGAAAAAATGGCCAACTTTGTATGAGAAATGAGATTCTTAAAATGTTTGGTATCAAAAGTGTACAGGTGGTCAATTACGGTATGAAAATTGCGATTTTCCCCATATTAAAGTTACATATTTTGAATTAATTTTTAGATTGAATGAAATAATTTTTATTTGAAAAATGAAACAATTTAACATTTAAATTATAGATTAAAATATTTCTGAATTTTCAATCTTTAAATATATATAATGCTGAAAAAAGAAAAAAAGCTGAAGAAGATGACTTCTCGACCGCCATCTCCATCTCCCCTACTGCCACCACCACCTCCCCCATGCGCACCAGCCACCCCACCACCTCACCACCCCAAACCCCGAGATTAGTTCGAATTGATTCGATTGAAGTCAATCAAAATCGATTCGAAATCGTCAATTCGATTTAGAAACAACGAGCCGTTTTAGCGCATGAGTACGTAGACAGAGGCGCCATGGTGGGAAGCGGTGGTGGTGTGAGGTGACAATGTTGGGTAGCGGTGGTGGGCGATTTCAATGAGCAATATCACTTGTTACCTGTTATTCATTTTCCTTTTTTTTAATATTCTTTTTTTCTGGTTTTTTTTTTCTTTCGTCTTTTTTAGTCGAAAGCATGTTGTACTTTTTGACAATTTCATTAGGATTTTTATTTTATTTTTGCCGTGAAAGGTCTGGAAGCCTGTAATTATAGCGTTCGTTAGGGGTGTGGATATATTTAACCAAAAAAATATTATTCTATCAATGAATTATCAATAATTATTTAAAATAAAAATTAAGAAAGTTTGCCAAGTAACTAGAAAATAATTATTAATCGTGTCACACCCCAATTTTTGCACTAAAAAGGGTTTCCAACTCAAGGTGCTATTCTATTTAAATAGTAGGTCCAAAATAAAACTTGCGACAGATATCTTCTAATCAGAAACTGTTGATAAACAAAACCTCATCATCTTAAGAAAAGATACACTAAAGAAATCTCAACTCTACGAAAATCTAAAGAGTCAACACATAACTATTACAAAGGTAAAGAGTTTCAAAAAACTCGGCCCCTGATGAGTCGCCACTGTCTCGCTTAAATGATCATCTAATACTTGAAGAAGGGAATTAAAATATAAAGTAAGTAAGTAAAAGACTCAGCGAATGCCTGATGTGCGTGATGAGTTTAACAAAAACATATAATTTTCGGAATGCGTGAACATAATAAAAAATAATTTTTATAAAACTAAATGTTTAGACAGTTTCAAACTTAAAGTAACTGATTTAAGACTCTCAAGAATATCAATCTGAGACAGAAATATATTTTTTCTAAATAACGTTAAAAAGTAGTAAGCCTTCAAATAATTTAAAATAATTATGAATATGATGATCAAATAACCAAATGGCTGATGCTAGACAACATTATGACTCTCAGCCATTAGTGACATACCACCTTATGACTCCAGGCAAGGAGCGACTTCACCTAACAGAAACACATGCTCAAGTACGTGTAGAACAGATACTACCCAACACAACCACAAACGACTTCTGTTGTGCGTCGTGGGGGAGTGGGCTATGGGGACTCGGGGTCCTACCGGCAAGTTCGCTACTGCCCGGTGGTAGCCTTTGTACACCCAAGCTAAGTTGGATCCAACTAACAGAAGCAGATAGGAACAGAATCATACTAGTCATTAATCATCATAAAAAAAAGAGATTTAAAATTGTGGAGAAACTTATGACTTACCTTTACTTATTGGCACATAAGGCATCTTTGAACATAGTTAGCGACTTCGCTTTTCTTGTTGACCCACCAATAGTACTTCCATAAGTCTTGATATATCTTGTTACCCCAGGATCAACTGTTTACTTAGATTTATGAGCTTCATCTGAGATAGTTCATCTTAATTCTGATAGTGTTATATGCTTGATGAGTCATCTGTTGGCTAGATCAATGGATCATAAATAATATGACAGTTTTATCTTTTTATTATATCAAACCTGTTGGTATCATCCCTTATGATAGTATACATAAAGATCCCAAGAATTACATGAAGGTTAGGGGAGCGGTCAGATACCTATGGAATGCTCTCAAAGACCGTAATCCTAAATTCTGTTCCAAGTCATAGAGGCCATGAGATGTGGGATATCACGTGCCTCGTCAAGACTTGTTTGTGTATGTCACTCTTATAGACATTTTCGTGTTCCATTGACAATGGACGGATGGGTGAATGCATGCACAAAGATTCATACTTAGGGAGTATGGTATTGAACAACCCCACAAGGATTCCTTGTTGGCACTGTCGAACTTGGAGTTCTTAGATTTCGTAGTGTGAGATTAGTCCTCTGACCTGAGATGTCACCGAACGGGTGCTACCCACTATGCTTAGATGTACATGTGCACTCCAGGAGAGTCAAATGGCGGCGTATGTTAGGTATAGTATGTTAGTATAGCGGAACAGGTGGCATTGGATATTGGATCCATCAAGGGCTTATGGCCAGACATTTCTTATGTTGTTGTGTAAAGCTGAATGATCGACAAAATCTCTAATCAGTGTATAGTCTTTTTTTTATATATATATATATATATATACACACACGATTTGACCGTGTATATAGGTAAGAGGCGTGTGCCTCATAAGTTACCTAGATATATATGTATATTATTAATATATTGTGTTAATTTAATAATTGGTATGTGCTAATTAAAGAAGATATAATGTAGATATATATATATGTATATATACACGGCCATATTGAGATGAGAGAGGCGTGTGTGTGCATGGAAAGAGTTGACTAACTTGTTGGTTAGTCTTATATATATATGATATATTATATTGATGAATTAACTAATTCATTCTAAAAAAGAAAAACTAGGGTCTGTGTATTCTTTCTTTCTCACTTTTCTCTTTTATCTCTTTCACTATTCTTCCAACTCATGTGTAGAGTACAAAGAACACCAAGTAATATTCCTACCCTTTTCTCATAAGCCAAAATTCGATATTCTCTTGGCTAAGCACTGGTGGAGATAATCGAGGGTACGAACTAAGGTGTGGATACACTATAAAGGTGAAACACTTTGGGCAGTAGAGCAAATCGACCCGGAGAGGTGAAGCAGGGAGTTGCTAAAAAGACTATTGAAGATTTGTTCATCAAGAGGAAAACACGAGAAAACTCTTCTCTTAGCGAGTTCTTGAATCCGATGGTACCATGTCTGCCTATCCCTATTTGGGGATGCCTCGTGTTTTTGGTTAAATTTTTAAATTCCGTGCTTCCGTTGCAATTGGCATCCCCGGGGTTGTACACCGATCCCAACAAATTCTTCATCTTTTTTAGTACAAACTCTAATTTTGAATTTTCACATCCTCTCACTATCTATCATAATGTTAGTCCTAGAAGAATCCAACACATACGACTTAATCCATTGAAGTGTCTCATATTTTCCTTGTGCCTCTCTAATCCTTTGGAAAATTCCTGGTCTCATTGAGATGTTGGGAAAATTACTCTCAAATTTACTCGCACCAAATCTTTTAAAGAGTATCGATTATCTTCTTTGACTCCAGTGTGACCATTTGCAACAAGTTGGGCTACTTGAACTTTACTACTCAAGCATCTGCTACCATGTCAGCCTTGCCCGGGTGGTACTAAATCGAACAGTCGTAATCTTGAAGTAACTCCATACATCGTCATTGTCTCATGTTTAAGTCCTTCTAAGAGAAGAGATACTTCACACTTTTGTGGTCAGTGAATATCATAAATGTGGGCCTGAAGAGATAGTGTCTCCATTATCCCAAAGCAAATATAGTCGCTACTAGCTTCAGGTCATGTGTGGGGTAGTTTTGCTCATTTGTCTTCAACTTCCTTGAAGCATATGCTATTACCCTTCAATTTGCATCAACACACATCATAGACCTTTCTTCGAGGCATTCGTATACACGATGAAGTTTTCAGAGCCATCTGACGGTGCTAAAACGGGTGCCTTTATCAATCGTTTCTTGAGCTCTTCAAATCTATTTTCACACTTTTTAGTCCATACAAAGGGTTTATTCTTTTGCGTTAACCCAGACAAAAAAGCCGCTATTTTAGAAAAATCTTGGACAAATCTTTTGTAGTACCTAGCTAATCCTTGTCTAAGGTCCAACTTTTGAGTACATTCGGGAACCTTATAGTTGATCTAACAACTCTTCTATCTAAGGTAATGGGAACTTGTTCTTAATTGTTGCATTGTTTAATCCTTCATAATCTATGCACATTCTTAAGGTCTCATCCTTCCTTTTCACAAATAGTATCGGAGCTCCTCAAAGGGAAAAACCATCTTAGTAAACACACTGTCAAGTTGTTGTTCCAGTTGGGTCTTAAGTTCCTTGAGTTTCGCCGATGCCATGCGATAGGGAGCTTTAGACACGGGGGTTGTGCCAAGAATGAGTTCAATAGAGAAATTCACTTCACGCTCTACGGGTAGCGAAGTTATCTCACTAGGAAAGACGTCTACAAAATTTGATATGATGGAGACATCCTCGATTCTTTCCATGTCGTTAGGTTTACTCACAACATGTGCTTAAATTCCATCTCTCCTTCTAAATACCCTTGTCGTCTGGTTAGTGAAAATCAGCTTAAATCTAGTAGGCTTGTGATTACCTACCAATTCTATAGATGACTTTCCTAGTTCACAACTAATGACCTTAGATCGGCAATCCAATCAGGCATGGTGTTCGAAAAGCCAGTCTATTCCCAAAATCATGTCATAATCCTCTATTGATAAAAAAATTAGGTGAGCATTAAAATTCTATCACCAATACTAATCTTACAAGCCGTATAGAATTGATGATATCATGCTCGCTCCCATTGGAGCACTAAATTCTAAGTCATATTATGCGGATCTTAGTTTCTAAAATTAGAGCCCTAATGTATAAACACGTAACTATATGCATACGTACACATATATATAAACCTATATTAATCCAACGCAATCTACAATAACCGTACTATAGTAATAAAATAGCACATGGTCGAATATCTAAGTCATCCATATGATTAACCTCTGTTTCATCTCGAGGTCTCTATCATTTCCCTAGGGTGCCAAATTTCGATTGTCAATCTAATCGAAAGGAAGAAAAAAAGAATTCGATCAACATCTAATCAAGGGAAACAAGGGAGAAAAGTAAAGAAACAATCATAAAGCAATGGAATTCTAGAGAATTTGTGACTTAAAGATTTTCTGTAAAGAATCCTATGAGTGACTCATAAACTAAAGTTCGTACATTCTTAAATATACTAAAATCAAAACTAGATCACTTGTGTACCCATGTCCTATCCCATCATTAACAATCCAAGGAACCTATCAAAACTAAGTGCTGCAATTGTAATAAATCATTGTTGGTCGGCCGCCCAAACAATGGTTTACCATAATTTAAACACTGAAAAACGCCATATCTCCGACCATATTACAATCTCAAACTCTCACTCCATAATTAAAACCACAGTCCGACGAACCTATCCCGGTATAGCTCAGCCAATAGCCTAAGCTCTGATACCACTCTGTTACGCCACAATTTTTGCATAAAAAGGGTTTCAAACTCAAAGAGCTATTCTATTAAAAGAGTAGGTCCAAAATAAAACTTACGACAGATATCTTTCAATCAGGTACTCTTAATAAACATAATTTCATCATCTTAAGAAAAGATAGTTTAAAGAAATCTCAACTCTACAAGAAATTAAAGAGTCAACACCTAACTATTACAAAGGTAAAGATTTTCAGAAAACTCGGCCCCTGTTGAGTCGCCACAGTCTCGCCTAAATGATCATCTAATACTAGAAGGAAGGAAGAAAAACATAGAGTACGTGAGTAAAAAGACTCAGCGAATGCCCGATTTGTGTGTTGCATTTAACAAATACATATAATTTTTGGAATGCGTTAACATAATCAAAAATGTCTTTTACTAAACTGAATCTTTAGAAAGTTTCAAACTTAAAGTAACTGACTTAAGACATTTATAAATATCAATCCGAGACAGAAATATCTTTTCGTCTAAATAACGTTCAAAAATAGTAAGCAGTAAAAGAATTTAAACAATTATGATTATGATGATCAAATATCCAAATTGTTGATGCTAGTGACTTCCACTTGATAGTGACAGACCACCTTATCACTCCGAACAAGGAGCGACCCTACCAAACAGAAACACAAGTTCGAGAACATGTAGAACAGATACTACCCAACACGACCACAAATGACTTCTATTGTGCGGTGTGGGGGAGTGGGTTATGGGGACTTGGGGTCCTACCGGCAAGTCCGTTACTGCCCGAGCTATCCTTTGTACACCCAAGTCAAGTTGGATTGAACTAATAGAAACAAATCAGAATAGAATCATTCTAGTCATTGATTATCATAAACAAAAGAGATTTAAAATTGTGGAGAAACTGATGAGTTACCTTTAAGATATGAATTCAGAACATAAACATAATTCCACAATGTTTTTAAAACCAGATTTTTCTATACAATATATATAGCAATTGAAATTTACATACTATATTCCTTTTAGTTTTCCGCAGTTACTATTATAGAGTTTAGGGGCACTCACAGAATATAATAACCTCAAACTGGATTGGATGTCGGGAAGTCGGTTATGCTACCTGTTGCGGTGAAAAGAATAACGTATTCAGGCTTAACATTATGAATATCTAAAAGCATTTTACCCATGATACACTCTCTTCCCATCTAAAATAAACTTATACTACTATATAAGGCAAGATGCACAACATAAATAGAATAATCTAGACATATAGGCAATTTAAGTGAAAGAAGATTCAAGTAAGCTATAAATTTGTGCAGCTTTGCTATAGAAATTCTTTCTAAATTCTCAAGATAAGAATTTTTTTTGGAACTCTGAAGAAACACAAAAATCACATTTTGGAACTTGCCATAAAAGTTTCATATTTGACTGACATCATTAAATGGTGATTCAATTTCCAAAACATGGTTATCCTAATAAAAATTTTCAAGACAGACAGTTTATTTTTGAAATACTTTTATAAAATTCCCTGTTTCTTCAAAAATTCTGAAGTTTTGAAACAACCTTTCAAACAAATATGAGTTTGCACAGTAAAACTTTAAGAACAAACAAAAATATCCAAGGTTGTCAAATAATCCCCAAATTGTGGTATTTTTCAATTCCGCCAAACAGACTGACAGCTTCACTCCAAGAATTTTAGCAACTTCCACATAACTCCATTCTTTACTAAATTTTATAGAGAGGCTCATGACACAGATATGGTACTTTAGAAAATTTCACCTAATTAAATTCACACGTTGAGTTCCTTAGTTAGAAAATAGAGCCTAATTAAATTCACATGTTGAGTTACTTAATTAAATTCACACGTTGAATGCCAATTGCGAAGATAGAAATTTTTGTTTATCTTACTTTCATGTCAAAACAAACATGCATGTCTTGGATACTCTTCGTAAACCTATTAAATTTAACATGAAATCACACAACTAAGCTTCAAATACACATATAGTCATGGTCTACAACAGTTTACCCAGATCCTACCCTCATTCACACATGCAACCCAAGTTTCAGCCTCACATTCGATATTCACCTCATGCATGAACCAATTGAACCTCTAATTGAACAAATTAACGTTTAATTCTAGAATAATTTCACCAACCAAGTATAAGCACATACTAATATTTAAAAGGGTGATTTACCAGCTTAGAATAAATATTTTAGAACAGTGTATAACTAAAACATCAACACTAGCAAGTAAAAGTGCTCTCTACAGCAACTTTTGGTTCAGGGTTGTTTCTGTAATTTTTGGTAACTGCTGATGAAATTGAATTCCATATTGTTGTAGCTTATCCTCTTAGGGATGATTTGTGCTAAAGAACACTCAATTTGGAGGTCATTTGCTATCTCAACTCTTGCAGAAACAAAAACTGTCAGGGTCGGTGTTTCTTACTAGAATGACAGATTTTTTTCTCTTTTGGTGCCTCTTGTTGGTGGAAGAAGGAGGAGGATTAAAGGTAGACCTATAGATTGCAATGAGGGCTTGGGTGCAAGATTTATTATTCTTCCTTTTATTTAGTCCATTTTGCCCTTTTCTTTCTTCTTTGAAATATGCACACATAAGTATCCATACACATAAAATACATGCTTTAAATATCCTCGCATCACAAATAAAAATCATAAAAACATATGTGTGATTATCTTAAGTTAAAGATGTCCTATTTATTATACTGCAATTTACTGTTTATTTTATCAAAGGTTAATTGATTTAATAAATTTAGCATTAAATTAATTTTGGTGTAAAATTATATTGAAATTTATTCGTAGAGGGGCAAAGTGTTATAAATTATAATAGATGGGTAAAATAATAAATTTTTAATTTTACACGTAAATAAAGTGCATTTATATTCATAAATGGGTCTAAGGGGTGTTTATCCTTGGGGGTGTTATGGTCCCTCCAAGGATAAAATATTTTTAGTTCCATAGTACACCAATAATAGCTATAGCGGAGCTGATTAGGTGATGGCTCTCCATATGGGTAGGTAGTGGATTCAATCCTCTTGCCTTCCTTTCGTAGATATTTTTGCTTAATATTAGAATCATTTGGCCTTTATGAATCATTTTTGCTTAAATAGAATTCTTTGGCCAATTGTAATTGTAGCATTCTTTATATATTTCCTCTCCTTATCTTTAATTAAACCAATATAATTAATAGGGTGTGATTAATTAACTAACTATTCTAAAGTAACAATAATTAAATGCAATCCAACTAAGAAAATTCCGGTATAGAAAATAATCAAGGAAAACGATATCCTACCGATTTATGCAATATTTATTTTGATTTTTAACTCTACAGACTACAGATTTTAAATCAATTATGCTATGGCGAAATTCCCTAATAAATGTACTTAATACTCAATATGCCTATTAATATGTCTCTATATCTCTATGAGAATAGAATTAATAAAACCTTGAAATAATAAAGAGAAGGGACAGAAAAAATTGTCCCAAAGAAAGCCTTGACATATAATGAATGACCGATCGAAAGAAAAATAGTAAGAAATTACTCTTAAAAACAAAAAAAAATACTTTCTTGTTACTTAATTTGTTGAGCAAACAACTCGAAAATACGCCCAAGATGAGGAATCGACACTTGAACTATCGATGCATCATCGATACAATGTCTCGACTCCCTTTCATAGTCAGGCACACGCTTAACATGACCGCAATAATACTGACATCATCTGCATTATCACTTTCGTACAATCATCAGGATTTGCGAACTCGTTGTGAAGCAGCCTGATCACACGGTTCTTGATAGGTAATGGCGTCCCAAAAACCGTCATGATCGATAACCATGCTTTCTTGATGATTAGGGCTTGTGACGGGTTATGGGACGTCATCACCACAACCGGTATTCGTAGCGAGTAACAAAGCATGATGATGATGATGATGATGATTGATCCATATCAGATGCTGGCAAGAATCTACAAATAGCATATATATATATATATATATATATATATATATAAGACGATGAATTAGAATCTGGATGGCCATCAGAAACCGCCATACATCGAATCTGAATGGGGTTCATCTTTGTTCTTGGTTCGGATATCGAATGAAGAATACAAAAGATATATGTTTACTCTGATGGAATATATGTTTCTTACTCTCATATCATAATAGATTTGGAGACTATATATATATATATACTCTAAGGCTTCGGCATAAGAAGTAAGCAAATAAACAACTGCTTCTTGTTTTTGGTTAAATACTCAATAAACGCGTTTAATTGCTTAGAGAAAAAGCAACAAATCCGTGTAATTACGTACAACAATTATATATATCTACATGAAATCTACCCAAAACATAGAATGCTATGAATAAGTACACTTCTATCAAAGTATCGTCATTTAACCCTCTTCTACTTTAAGTTTAAACGGCTGTTGGATAATAATTATTGCCCTATTTTAACCTCCTTCAGATTTGCCTTTCTTCGAGTATCCCATTCAACAATTTTGTTGCAACAGATTGACAAAACGAGTATGATGATGTAAAATCAAGGACTAGAATTAAAGGAATTACATTACCAAAAAGTTGTATCCAAGGATGAACAGTCGCCAGAGGTTGGATCCGAGGGTAATTGGCGATTTGTGCGGGGTCGTCCCCAGGGATACAGCCTTAAGTTAGTATCTTGGATATGGCGGATTTGAAAGTGAAAGATTGGAAAAAGAATCCCTTTACCTGGAGCCGATGTCTACTATTTATATGACATTAGACCTTAGATACAACCTGTATTCTGAAAAGGACTCCTCAGGATGTTGGGGTACTTAGTCAAATTTGAGTCAAATCATAAGGCATTGGCCAAAATAAAAGAGCTTAGCCTGTGGTCAACTATAGTTGATGTACATGTATCAAGCTCTGGTGATGCCACGTGTCTCTTCATAACATTATGAAACTACTTTTGATCAGAGTAAATTCTTGATCATGGGCTTTGTAAGGCGGTTGGCAGGTCACCAAAAAGGTTTTATATAATAGGGATAATCACTGTAACTTCCCTTCCCCTGGGTTTAGGTTTAAATATCATCTCCTCTCTTGACTTATGCGTAATTACTAATACCTCCCCTTGAGTTAACGGACCATCAAAAACTCTAAGAATGTGTTTGGATCGAAAAATTTGAAACTTATGGATTTTAAATTTATCAATAAATCCATTGAGCTTGTTTGAATAGCTTCAAGTTGTAATGAATTTTTAATACATTGGAACTCAATTTGAGTTATTTTTTCAATCATCATGGTGAATTTCAAAAGAAACCAAATTAGAATCATTTGAAATCCTTCCTCCAAATCTACCAATCCAAACACACCCTAATGGAACTTGAAAATGACTTGACTTTTGCTCTTGATAAAAAACTTTTTTAAAAAATAAATAAATCAAAGTATGTAAATGACCAAACTACCCCTGTGTGATCAGAACCTAGAGGGAGTCAATTGCAATATCTAGTAGTATGAAGGGTGCTTAATGTTAAGGGTGTCTGATGTAATCAAGGTCTTAAATCTCGGTATTAATGTCGATATCGTGGTAGTAAATTTACGGAAATTTTGACGAAAATTTTAGGGATGTTTAAAATTTCGGTTTCGATTTTAAAGAATCATGAAAATTTATAGAAATATTTGGAAAAAAAATTACATTGAAAATTTGGGTAATTTTAATTATCATAATTTTGCATCTTTTACATGAATAATATTTTATATATAATATATGCATAATGAATCTAGTTAAATAGCATGACTAAAACCTGCTATGAAAAATATGAAATAAATATAATTTAGTAGTAAAATAATAATCAAATCTCATAAAAACTTCATTAAAATATAATATACACAATTTTAATGAAAATTATTATTCAAAATCACATCGAGCTTCTAAGAGGATTTCTATGAGATGGTAGTAAAATTATTTTTAATTTGCGTGTTTCAATTCTAAGTCAGACCTGGATTTTTATTAACTTATTGCCTATTATCACTTTAAATTCGTAATTTGAATTTATTGCTTAGTGGTTCACATAATAAGTCATTTATTCTTTTCTTTTAATATGAAGAATCATTTTACCCTAATTTTTAACTATAAAATATCTAAAAATATAAAAAAATAAATATATTTTTTGAATTTCAGGAAATTTCGCGGTCAAAATTTTCGATTGATATTAAACAAATTCATTTAATATTATTTTAAATTTCGGGTTTCTTTCGAATTTAGTAAGACATTCTGCAAAATTGGATCAAAAGCTCGATTTCGCTTCGGGATCCATTTACCCGAAATTTCATAATTTTGAGCGAAATTTACGATGGTGGATGTAATGTCTTTACTTACGCAATCTTGTTGGTGTTGTTTGACATTCAATTGGTAGCCTTTGTAGGATAATTTATAAAAATATTATCTAAAAGAAGTCTATTCCATTGTTACATATTAAAAGGGAAAATCACATTTTTCATACCGTAATTGACCACCCTTACACTTTTGATACCAAATATTCTTGAAATCTCACTTTTGATACAAACTTGGCCATTTTTTCTTGCTTTTCATATATCGGTAGTTTCTTCACAAAAGAAAAGGGAGATTTGGTACGATTTCTTCACAAATTGGTAAGAAGTGGCCGATTTTTTCACAAAATGGTAATTAGTGGTTCGATTTCTTCACAAAATGGTAAGAAGTGGCCGATTTTTTGTGAAGAAAACTAACAGTGGTATGAAAAATGGAAAAAATGGCCAACTTTGTATGAGAAATGAGATTTTTAAAATGTTTGGTATCAAAAGTGTACAGGTGGTCAATTACGGTATGGAAAATGTGATTTTCTCCATATTAAAATTACATATTTTGAATTAATTTTTAGATTGAATGAAATAATTTTTATTCACGAAAAATAAAATAATTCAACATTTAAATTATAGATTAAAATATTTCTGAATTTTCAAACTTTAAATATATATAATGCTGAAAAAAGAATTTTTTTTTTGAAGAAGATGGCTTCCCCACTGCCATCTCCATCTCCCCTACCGCCACCACGACCTCCCCCACGCGCACCTGTCACCCCACCACCTCACCACCCCAAAGCCCGAGATTAATTCGAATTGATTCGATTGAAGTCAATCAAAATCGATTCTAAATCGTCAATTCGATTTCAAAACGCCGAGTACGTAAAGAGAGGCGCCATGGTGGGTTGTTTTGGTGTTAGGTGACTATGGTGGGTAGCGGTGGTGGGCGATTTCAATGAGGAAGATAAATTGACGGCAGAGATTACATTTGTGCATATTTTGTAAATTGAGGGACCAATTGTGTCGAGTCTGTAGCGGTGGTGGTTTTTTTTTTCTTTTGTCTTTTTTCGTCCAAAGCATTTTGGACTTTGTGAGAATTTTGTTAGGATTTATTTTTTTCCGTGAAAGGTCTGGAAGCCTGTAATTGCAGCATTCATCAGGGGTGTGGATATATTTAACCAAAAAAATACTATTCTATTAATGAGTTATTAATAATTATTTAAAATAAAAATTAAGAAAATCTGCCAAGTAACTGAAACTAATGATTAATAGTGTCACACCCCCATTCTTGCACTAAAAAGGATTTCCAACTCAAGGCGCTATTCTATTTAAATAGTAGTTCCAAAATAAAACTTGTGACATATATCTTTTAATCAGGTACTGTTGATAAACAAAACTTCATCATCTTAAGGAAAGATACTCTAAAAAAATCTCAACTTTACGAAAATCTAAAGAGTCAACACCTAACTATTACAAAGGTAAAGAGTTTCAGAAAACTCGGCCCCTGATGAGTGGCCACTGTCCCGCCTAAATGATCATCTAATACTTGAAGGAGGGAATTAAAATATGGAGTGCCTGAGCAAAAGACTCAGCGAATGTCTGATGTGCGTGATGATTTTAACAAATACATATAATTTTTGGAATACGTGGACATAATAAAAAATAATTTTTACAAAACTGAATCTTTAGAAAGTTTCAAACTTAAAGTAACTGATTTAAGACGCTCATAAATATCAATCTGAGACAGAAATGTATTTTTATCCAAATAACATTAAAAAGTAGTAAGTCTTCAAATAATTTAAAACGATTATGCTTACGATGATCAAATAACCAAATGAGTGATGCCTGACAACGTTATGACTCTCAACCATTAGTGACATACCACCTTATGACTCCAGGCAAGGAGCGACTTCACCAAACAGAAACTCATGTTCAAGTACATGTAGAATAGATACTACCCAACACAACCACAAATGACTTCTGTTGTGCGTTGTGGGGGAGTGGGCTATGGGGACTCGGGGTCCTACCGGCAAGTCCGCTACTGCACGGTGGTAGCCTTTGTACACCCAAGCTAAGTTGGATCCAACTAACAGAAGCAGATCGGAACAGAATCATACTAGTCATTAATCATCATAAACAAAAGAGATTTAAAATTGTGGAGAAATTGATGAGTTACCTTTAAGATATGAATTTGGAACATAAACATAATTCCACAATTTTTTTCAAAACCAGATTTTTCTATACAATATATATATAGCAATTGAAATTTACATACATATATTCCTTTCAATTTTCAAAAGATACTTTTATAGATTTTAGGGGCACTCACAGAATGCAATAACCTCAAATTGGATCGGATATGGGGAAGTCAGTTATCCTACCTGTTGCTGTGTAATGAATAACGTATTCAGACTTAACCTTATGAATATCTAAAAGAATTCTACCCAGGATACGCCCTCTTTCTAACTAAACTAAACTTATCCTACTAAAGAAGGCAAGATGCACAACGGAATTAGAATAATCCAGACATATAGGCAATTTAATTGAAGAAGACTCAAGTAAGCTACAAATTTGTGCAGCTTTACTATAGATTTTTTTATAAATTCTCAAGATAAGAATTTTCTCTGAAACTTTAAAGAAACACAAAAATCACATTTTGGAACATGCCAAAAAAAATTCAAATTTGATTGACATCACTAAATGGGTGATTCAATTTCCAAAACATGATTGTCTCGATAAATTTTTCCAAGACAGACAGTCAATTTTTAAAATATATTTTTAAAATTCCTTGTTTCTTCACAAATTTTGTAGTTGTGACACAATCTTGCTAACAAATATGAGTTTGCACAGTGAAATTTTAAGAACAAGCAAAAATCTTCAAGGTTATCAAATAAGCCCAAAATTGTGGCCTTTTTCAATCCCACCAAACAGACTGGCAGCTTCACTCCAAGAATTTTAGAAACTTCCACATAAATCCATTCTTTACGAAATTTTACAGAGAGGCTCAAGACACAGGTACTTCAGAAAACTTCACCTAATCAAATTCATACGTTGAGTTACTTAATTACAGCCTTGAATATCAATTGCAGAAATAGAAATTTTTGTTCATCTTGCTTTCGTGTCAAAACAAACATGCATGTTCTAGACAGAGACCGGGGGGGGGGGGGGGGCTAGTGGGAAATTTTGAGGAATTTTTTTTCCATAAAACTTTTTTATTTTTTACATTTTGCCCTTATAAATTTTTTATTTTTGACATTTCGCCACCTCAAAATCTAAAAATATTAAGGTTTCCCCAAATTTTTAAATTCCTCCCTCGAGCTCTGAAGCCTGGCTCCGTCCCTAGTTCTAGATCTCTTTGAAAACCAATTAAAGTTGACATCCAATCATATAACTAAGCTTCAAATACATATATATTCATGGGTCAATAACAATTTACCCAAATCCCACCATCATTCACACATGCAACCAAAGTTTCAGCCCCACAGTCAATATTCACCCCATGCATGGACCAATTGAATCTCCAATTGAACAAATCAAGGTTTAATTCTACAATAATTTCACTAACTCAAGTATAAACACATAGTAATATAGATAAGGGTGATTTACCTGCTTAGATGAAGAATTTTGGAACAGCGTATAGCTTAAACATCTACACTACCAAGTATAAGTGCTCTCTGCAGCAGCTTTTGGTTCAGGGCTATTTCTGTACTTTTAGGTAACTTCCAAGTGAAATTGGATTCCATATTATTGTATCTTATCCTCTTAGGAAAAATTTGATCTAAAGAACTGTCAATTTGGAGCTCTTTGCTATCTCGACTCTTGAAGAAATAAAACTGC
Source organism: Buddleja alternifolia (assembly GCA_019426215.1). Lineage (NCBI taxonomy): Eukaryota > Viridiplantae > Streptophyta > Magnoliopsida > Lamiales > Scrophulariaceae > Buddleja > Buddleja alternifolia. The sequence continues at coordinate 8,972,200 of CM033403.1, forward strand.
CAGGGTTGGGGTTTCTTACAAGAATAGCTGATTTTAGTCTCTTTTGATGCCTCTTGTTGGTGGAAGGAGGATTAAAGGTTTAGGCCTATATATAGAGTCCAATGAGGGCTTGGGAGAAAATTTATTATTCTTCCTTTTATGCTTTCTATTTTTCCCTTTTCTTTCTTCTTTGAAATATGTACACATAAGTATCTATATATACACATAAATTGCATGCTTTAAATATCCTAGGTGTCACACTCCACCCCCCTCAAAAGAGTGTGGTCCCCAAATTCTAACCTGAGTTATTAAAGAGTTCTGGATAACCTTCTCACATTCCTTTTTCTCGCTCCCAAGTTGCTGCTTTTACCTTTTGATTAGTCCACAAGACCTTCACCAATGGAATCCTTTTCTTACGGAGTTCTTGTATCGTTTGGTCTAAGATTTTGAAGGGTTGTTCTTCATATGATAGGTCTTGCTCAAGAGGCAGAGTTTTGTGTGGGTGATGTGCGAAGGGTTGGGGTGTTATTTCTTCAATTGTCAGACGTGAAAAACATTATATACCCTAGTTAAGGTGGATTGTAAATCAAGACGATATGCCCCTGGCCCTAATTTTCTACGATCTCAAAAGGTCCTACATATTAAGGGCTCAATTTACCTCATTTTCAAATTCTCGTAAATCATCTGCTCAGGTTCACTTTCAAAAATACAAAATCTCCAGCATCAAACTCTAAATTTCTTTTCCTATTATCGGCATAACTCTTTTGATACTTTGAGTGGCCTTCATCCTCCATTTGATCCATTCAATTTTTCTTTCTCTTTTATGTCCTGATGATGCTGGCGCTCGATGTTCGTCCAAATACCAATGTAATTGTGATGGACATTTTTTCCCACACAATGTTTCGTATGGTGCCACTGAATAATCGATTTGTAGTTGTTGTTGTATGTAAACTTGATCAATGGGAGATGATTTGTCCAACTTTCTCCGTGATCCAAAACAAAAGTTCTAAGCATATCCTCCAAGAACTATGTGGCTCGCTCTGATTGACCATCGGTTTGTGGGTATGCTATAGTGCTGAAGTTGAAATCCGATCCTAAATTTTCAAGAACTAACTTCCATGATCGAGATGTAAATGTTAGGTCTTAATCGGATACGATGATGATGGGTATCCCGTGCAGTCTCACCATTGAATCTTTACAAACTTCAGTCAATTTATTCGTTGTATAGGATGACTTAACATGTATGAAATGTGCTGATTTAGTCAAGCGATGAATAATTACCCATATATTATCGTAACCTTTGGACATCGATATTGCTATTTACGAAATCCATCATTATCATTTCCCACTCCTATTCTGGTACTTCTGACTGATGAAGTAGCTAGTGGGTCATTGATATTTTACCTTTCCATATTGGCACGTAAGGCATCTTTGAACATAGTTCGCGACTTCGCTTTTCTTGTTGACCCACCAATAGTACTTCTATAAGTCTCGATATATCTTGTTACCCAGGATCAATTGTGTACCTAGATTTATGAGCTTCATCTCAGATAGTTCACCTTAACTCTGATAGTGTTATATGCCCGACGAGCCTTCTGTTAGCTTGATCAATGGTTCATAAATACTATGACAGTTTTATCTTTTTATTATATCAAACCTGTTGGTATCTCTATTGTTGTTTACTTATGATAGTATAGATAAAGATCCCAAGGACTACACGAAGGTTAGAGGACCAATCAGATACCTATGGAATGCTCTCAAAGGTCGTAATCCTAAAATCTGTTTCAAGTCATAAAGGCCATGAGATGTGGGATATCACGGGCCTCGTCAAGACTTGTTTGTGTATGTCACTCTTATAGACATTGTCATGTTCCATTGAAAATGGATGGATGGGTCAATACATGCACAAAGATTCATACTTAGAGGAGTATGGTATTGAACAACCCCGCAAGGATTCCTTGTTGGCACTGTCGAACATGGAGTCTTTAGATTTCGTAGTGTGAGATTAGTCCTCCGAACTGAGATGTCACTGAAAAGATGCTACCCACTATGCTTGGATGTACATGTGTACTCCAGGAGAGTCATATGGTGGCGTATGCTAGGTATAGTCGGGTAGTATAGCGGAACAGGTGGTATTGGATATGGGATCCATCCAGGGCTTATGGCTGACATTTCCTATGTTGTTGTATAAAGTTGAATGATCGACAAAAATCTCTGATTAGAGTATAGTCTTATAAGAGGGATTGGTGATCCCTGCTTGGAAGACCGGATGATTAGTGTTTCCAACACGGTCATAGTTTTCAAGGTTATTAGGGTTTCGACCGTCGTCAAACCCTAGACCTTAGACCGGAAAAAGATGGAAGGATTCGACTTAAATGAAGATTGTAACCTAGATAGGATTGTTTTTCATCGTTAACATCTAGGAAGTCGTGGCTACGTTACCAGACATCGATCCATGACCGATAGGTGTCTTGGGTTAATTTGGTGAAGTTAATCCAAGGCCTATTTAATTATTTAGATAATTAGTCTAGCCTATGGGATGGGACTTATTGCTAGCTTGTTAATGAGCCTAAGGGGTCACACACTTAACTTAGTGTAGTACTTATTGGCTAGTTAATTCTTTGTGAATTAATGGATCGGGAAATGAAAAAATTAATTTAGTGATCTTAATTAATAGTAGTCTATATTTAATATGAAAATATTAAATTGGAAATGTCTAATTAATTAATTAGTAGTCTAATTAATTAATATGTAAAAGAGAAAATAAATATAATATATATGTGTACACATGTGTATGTATAGATACGGTGAAAAGATTTTATCTTGTTCACCAAGTCTATGTGTGTGTGTCTATATGTATATATATATATACATATAATATATTGGATGTATCTTGAAATATATGGTAAGATCTTTTTGATTGGTTAGTTGATTAACTATATGGAAAAATCTTATAAATATATTAAGATAGATATGATATATTTGAGATGATCACAAATACATGAAAATATCTAATTAATTGGAAAGGTATCCAATTAATTAAAGAGGAAAGAATATTATATATATATATAGGGTATGGATCAAATACATCCCTAGTCTTTAGGTAAGATATAAAACCCAATCTAGACCATTTAAACCATTTGATCCCAAGGTCATAATTAAAATCATTATTTCAATTTTAATCTTTAATTTAATAATGATAAGGGCATTTTAGTCAATAGGTCTAACAAACCCATGTAAATAACATGAAGGATCAAAATCAAATCCCTTAAATTCATCTTCCCTTTTTAATACGCAAACCCCGTCACCTCCCAGGTCCACTGGTTATTACTCCCCCTCTGCTTCTTCCTCGCCGCCGCGTTGTCGCCGCCGCCATCCATCTCCAGCGAACTCGACGCTCCCTCTCCGTCGTTCTCTTCTCTCTCGCTCCTCTTCCCGCTCAAGCTCGAGATAGTACTGTTCGGCGACGAAACCAACACGTCGTCGTCACAATCGATAACCGTTACCGCTCGATTCATGTCGATTCCTTTGAGTAACGATCTCGCATACGCATTACGATCTGTAATTTCAAAAATTCCTTTTCAATCACTGAGAGTTAAAAGTTTAATTTCACTGTGAAATAAACGAATTTGAAATTTCCATGCAAGTCGCCATTTTTTTTAAGGTAATTTTGTGCATTACCTTCATTTCACCAGTAATCTAAAGCATGCACTGGATCTTGTTTTAGAAATGAAATTAATTGAAAAAAAAATCATGAAATATACCAGCAGATTGTGTATCTATATGCTGTTGCATAAAATACCATTATACAGTAAATTATATACCATTATACAGTATATTATATTACATTATACTGTTCATATAATGGGGTTATACAATGTGGAACTGCATTTTCTTTTTTCTTCCAGGAGTTGCTTGTAACTGCATCAACGACATTGATGCTTCACGTTCTAGCATCATACTACAGATCACTCAAAGTTAATGAATTCACTTTCATTTGCCATTCAACAGACTAACAAATTGTATTAAGAGTTGAGAAAATAAATAGTTGATGTATATGGGTTCAAATTTTGGGAGTTGGCCATGATAGCCTGCATTTAACTTGTGAGTTGAGATTCCACTTGTTAAATGTTTTTGTGTTCACATCTAGATGTTTAAAGATTCAACTTCTCATTCCACATCAGCAAAAAACTTATTAACCAAAAAAAAAAGAAAAAAAAGTTAATAGCAAATTGACGACTACCAGATATACCAAGGGGGGAGGTAAATGAATTTTTTAAAGCAAAAGGTGCAACTGTTACCTATACAGTATAGTAAATTATATACAACTATACAGTATATTATATTAATTTGGTTTTTAATACAATAGCTAATAAACATTATACAATAGCTAATTAATCCATTATACAATAGCTAATAAACAAATATACAGTAAATACAATGATGATATACAGTGTGTGATTAGTGAAATATAATTAGTGATTTCAAACCAATGTACAGTATCTTATAAACCACTATACAGTATATTATAACATATTATACAGTATCTTATAACCAATTATATAGTATGTGTTTATACATCATACAGTTACAATCTTATAATTTGATTGTAATTATAATCGACACAGCAAATCATTTTCAATGTTAATCAATACCTTTTTTTTCGCAGCAATACATTATAAAGGGTTATATATTTACAATGTATAATTTGATCCAATCGACACAGCAATAGATATCCAATGTATAATTTTTTTTTGCAGCAATAGATTGAGCCAATCGACATAGCAAATTCTCCTCTCTCAATTCACGCTTCAAATTCACCGTCGTCGGACAAACAAACAATTTCTCTCTTCTGCCGTCAGTTGCGAGCGGGGCAGGGGGCTGTAGTGGAGCTTCAATGTGATTAACAACATGTTTACCTTTCTCCGCCCTCAACATCCATTGTGGCTTTGAGATTACGCCTGTCCCAAAAAATCCTTCTTTAATTTCTACGGTACTCTTTTCCCGTAGTGAAGCGTCAGACCAGTTAAGCCACGTTGGGACTGATTGTTGGACTGTTAACTGCCCCTTGTAATTCACTCTATTAGCATACAACATCTGCTTCAACAGGAAACCAAAAAAATGCCACAAAATAATATACAATGTATTAGAACATATTATACATTAACACCTTAATCATTATACAATTGTTTATAACACATTATACATTATATATATAAACTAAATATACAATAGATGATACACTGTAAAATTCAGTTTTTTTTAGTGTGGATGTATAAATCACACAGCTGGGATACAGTAAAAAATCAAAAACTATACATAGTATATTACCACATTTTTTTGAACACAAATAAAATTAGAATAGGTAATGTACACTTACAATAAGAAAGAAAAGAGGTCCCGTATACATACGAGAGGCCGGATCCTCTTTCCATGAACCTTTCGTGTAGGCCAAACTATCAATATACAGTATGAATAATGCATATCATTAAATTATAGTATAATAACTAATTATACAATATATGAAAAGCTATTATACAGTAAATTGTAATGTATTATACAGTAGTTGTAAACTGATTATTCAGTAAAATTAAACTCAATAATTTAAGAATAACAACAACACTTTTGCACAGATATGGATATAAAATCAACAAACGACACATTATTTGCATAGAAAATCAACAAAAACATAATATGGGTTCCTAATATTCATCGTATAATTCGGCAAGTAATCAAAAAATGAAGTTTTTAACAACAAAATCAACAAAATACATAATAGTATCATCCATATCTTCGAACAATAAACGACAATGGTCTGTATAATTCATACCTGGTAAGCTCGATCGTTTTTTCGGCCTCATTGTATACCAACAAAAAATTTCGGTTGGGAGAGAAATATAGCGTTCGTCGAGTGCGTAATCACAATATGGAGTGAGATTTGGTAAGTATTGGCAGATTTTAACACGATTATAGGGTGGATTACAGTTTAAAATTAGTGGGTTTAAAATGGGAGAGATTTGGGGGAGATAATGGAGTGAATTTAGGAACTGTGTTGCTGTATAACCGCCTCTAATTTACCTTTTTACCCCTCAGCCAGTTAGATTGTCATTTCCCGCGTCCTTTCAGTATTAAATTTGGACTGTTGGATTTAATTGATCCAATAGTGTATATTGAGTCGTATATTTTATCTAAGAGATGGTATGTATTAGATCTTGACCCTACATATATATTATTATTATTTATTTATATTTATTATTCTACATGTATATAATTCTACATATATATAAAGGGGAAGGCAGGCACCTCTTCGTCGCCCGCATCCACACTTGATCACTCCACACCCTTTTTTTTTTGTCTTTCCTTAGAACTAAAACGACGCCGTTTCATTTCCTTTCAATGGCCGAACTGGTCATCAGCGGCAGCTATGGCGGGGGGCTCTACTTCCGGATGCGCAGACTACTGCCGCTGCTTTTCTTTTTTTTCTTTTTTTTTTGGCTCTTCCTTAAACAAAACGACACCGTACTTTTCTTTGTCTTCTTTTGTCTCTTTCACGTGTTTGTTCTGCGTGAGTTTGGTGCGACTATGTATCCGGTGACGTGGGCAAATCTACGACAGACACCATGTGCGGGTATTTCTTGATTATCCGATTCCCCAACTTTGTATTGTTACTTCAAATTCTGTTTATTTTTGCTGGTGTAAAAGGCCTGGGTTTTCAAGGTGACTCAAATTTTGGCTTTTATTTGATTTCCGATTTGTTGTTTCCTTTCAGGTTAAGGTGGATGTGCAGAAAATTGGTTTCTTTTTTTCCTTTCCGCTGGGTTTTCTTTTGGGTTTTTATGGGTTCTTGTCATGATGTTTAATTCTGCCAAAAGATTTCAGATTTTAGCTTGGTGTCAGGATCCTGTTTGCATGATTCTCTTATTAGTGATGTTCTCATAAAGGTGAGGAAAAGACGAGAAAAATTATATGAGGAGCATCCCACGGAGGAACATTTGATTGAAATGAACAAGGCAAGTGCGATCTTTACGCAGAAACTCTTGATAGAAGAGGAGTTTTGGAAACAAAAGGCGGCATGTAAATGGTTGAAAGAGGGGGAGCAGAATACACAATTTTATCATGCATGGGTTCGTCGTAAACGTAGCAAGGGACGCATTCATGTAATAACAGAAGAGGGGAACGACATTACTGACCCAGAAGCAATTCGTTCTTCGGGGGTAGCTTACTTTGAAAAGGTATTCTCTGGTCGAAATCAAGAGCTAGAGGAGGCGGACCTCTCCATCATTCCAAACATCCTTGTTGATTCAGACAAGACGATGTTATGTGAGCCACTATCACCGGATGAAGTAAAAATAGCAGTTTGGGGTATTGATAAGAACAGTGTCGCTGGGCCAGATGGATTTTCCTCATTGTTCTACCAACATTGTTGGGAAATCATAAAGGATGATTTAATTGAAGCACTTTTAGATTTTTTTGCGGGTTCGAAACTGCCGAGGGGTTACACTGCGACGACTATATCCCTGATTCCCAAAAATGACTCCCCAAAAAGTTGGAAAGATTTTAGGCCAATTAGCCTATGCAACGTGAGCAACAAAATAATAATGAAGATTATGGCATCTAGGTTAGCGGGGGTGCTCGGTAAGGTGATATCACCATATCAAACTGGTTTTGTAAAAGGGCGTAACATCATCGATAATATTCTTTTGGCTCAGGAGCTTTGCCACGAGGTTGAACATAATAAAGGAGGTGCAAATATTATGATTAAGTTAGATATGGCAAAAGCATACGACCGGATACAATGGGGTTTTCTGTATAAGGTCTTGGAGAGAATGGGTTTTCCATCAGTTTGGATTAAATGGGTGAGAAATGTTATTGAGAATTGTTGGTTCTCAATTTTGATAAATGGTTCGACCTCAGGTTTCTTTAAATCCACAAGAGGTATCCAACAAGGTGACTCCTTGTCACCTTCCCTTTTCATTCTGGTGGCTGAATTTTTATCTCGAGGATTGGAACGACTTTTTTGTGATAATCCGAGCATGAAATACGAGACAGGCTGCTCGTTGGATATTTCACATTTGGCATACGCGGATGATGTGATGATTTTTTCAAAAGCTAATTCAAGGGGGCTGAAGCGATTGCGAGATTTTTTTAATATATATGAACGGGTTTCGGGTCAATCAGTAAACAAGGAAAAATCAACTTTTATCGTAGGAAAAAAGGTGTCTCGTGCAAGAATTCGAAAAATAAAGAGTCTTACAAAGTTTGATCTCAAAAATCTTCCCTTTACATATTTGGGAGCACCAATTTACAGGGGGCACAAAAGAAGCTCAGTTTTTGAAAATATTATCAGCAAGATCAATAAAAGAATAGGTGGATGGGAAAAATCGGTTTTGTCACATGGCGGAAGATTAACCTTGATAAAAAGCATTCTATTTTCTATGCCATTATACATAATGCAGATTATTGAGCCTCCAAAAAATGTGATACAACGGATTGAAAGGTCTTTTAATCGATTTTTTTTGGGTTCGAAAAATAATGCGAAAAAAACCCATTGCTTGGCTTGGGATAACATTTGCTATCCATACGAGGAGGGAGGGATTGGAGTACGGAATATAAGCGAGATGATGGATGCTTTTAGCTATAAGCTTTGGTGGATTATGAGAGAGGGTTGATCGGTTTGGGCACAATTCATGAACATTAAATATTGTAACAAACATCACCCTTGTATTGCCCCGATTAAGAACTCCGCGTCGATGATTTGGAAAAGGCTCAGTCGTATTCGCGATAAAGCGGAACCATACATTGGTTGGACGATTGGGGAAGGTAATATTTCATTTTGGTTTGATAATTGGCTAGGTGAAGGATCCCTTTACCGAATTGCAGCTGATCCTTTTAACTCGTCGTAGAAAGTGTCAGATTTTTTAATGGAAGGGGACTGGAATTTACCTAAACTGAACAGAGTTCTCGCACCAGAAATGGTAAGCCGAGTCATGTCCATCCCAGTTGATTCACAATCGACCGATAATGTTGTTTGGAGCTTGTCTAATTGTGGGCGGTTTACCATTAAATCAGCCTGGGAATCACTAAGGGAACAATCGGATAGTAACAATAATTTTCAAGATATTTGGAGAAAATCCGTTAGGCCATCTATGTCTCTTCTCGCTTGGCGGTTGCTTCAGCAATGGATACCAGTCGATCATATCATGCAACGGATAGGCATTAGTCTTGCCTCGAAATGTGTATGTTGTGATAAGGGTGAGAGAGAAACAATATCTCATGTCTTTTTCACAAGTATAGGAGCGAAGGAACTGGGCACTTACTTTGCAGCTTTGTGCAACTTTGAGATTCTGGAGACGGATAACATTTTTATGTGGTGGAACTCTTGGAAAATAGGAACGACCAGTGATAATGTGCGGAATATCATTCCCATTTTACTAACTTGGTTCATATGGTTAGAAAGGAACCATTCAAAACACAAACAGACCCGTTTTCAACATCTCAGGGTTAGACTTCGAATAGAACAATATTTGCGACTACTCTTCCGGCATGGGATTATTTCGGACAATGCTTTGGTTGGGAATGAACCTTTGGCAGCTCGCCTTGGTGTCAAGAGGATCAAACGGCAGGTTTTAAGGAGTGTCGGGGTCCGTTGGCTACCTCCTCAGAATGGATGGATCAAACTTAATACGGACGGGGCTTCGAGAGGAAACCCGGGAGTTGCAGGTTGTGGAGGAATTATTCGTGATAATAAGGGAAATATAATCATCGCTTTCACGGATTTTTTAGATACTAACACGAACACATTTGCGGAGCTTGCTGGGGTATGTAAGGGTTTGGAATTGTGCTATGCGCTTGGATATGAGAAAGTTTGGCTTGAGGTATATGCCCAAGTGATTGTTTCGTTGCTTAATAGAGAATCTCTGGGATGTTGGCATCACCAAAATTTGCTACAAAGAATTCGAATATTAAAAGCACATCTGGATGTTTTTGTGTCGCACATATATAGAGAAGGCAATGGGGTAGCAGACATGCTTGCGAACAAAGCTTGTGATGATCGAAAATCTCTTGAGTTGAGTGGAACCGATATACCAAAAACAATCAGCTCAGCTTGCAAATTGGACATATATTTTCCAAACTTTCGGTTCAGATGGAGTTGAGAGGATGCTCATGCATAGATTTGATTCAAAACATGTTTGGTGAGGGATGGTAAAGATTGGTGTTAAGTTACATAACTATTGATAGTGGCAGATGCACTCAAGAAAATTTTTACTAATCATTTGTTAAGGGTTTTTTTTTCTAGTGCAGGTTGTTATCAATGCTATGGATTGGAGCTCTCATTAACAAGTTTTCATGGTTATTCTATTATGTCTTTTGTGCAGGTAACAATTTGCTGATTTTGTTTGGTCCGTGAATGGTTCTAATGGACAGCAGGTTTGGCACAGTGGTGCCAGTTTTCGGCACCACTGTGCAGCGTGCAGATTTGTTTTTCAAAATTATGGCCTCGAATTTTAGTCCGCTAGTTGAGATTTTTGTTATTAATAACCTTAGATAAGTGTTTATCGTTCGGTCATTGTAATTTACCCGGTAATTTTATCTGTTATTGATAACCACGAGTGGAGCATAATGACCTTTGTCATTCTGAACCCTACCTCGCCCGAGTGACAGCCCAAGGGGGTGTTCGACACCTGACTCTCCAAACCAACTGGTTAGAGAGGATCGGCAAGAGCTCGCTAAATGGGTCGTGTAGTCGGTTTACTGTTGACATTGCACAGGTTATAGGGCTTAACTCGTGGGAAAAAATAACAATAATATTATTTCGGGTGGTTGTAGTTGATTTGGAAATTGTCGTATTTGTTGCTTTGATTCTCAAGATAAGGTAGTAACTTATGCTTTTTGCTTGTAAGTTTTTTTGTTTCCAAGGTTGAATGCAAGTTTATTTCTTTTTTTAAAAAAAAAAACTGAGTGCTCCAAAATGAATACAGATTGATAAAATTGAAGTGTATCTATTTCTTTTGTTGCCAAAATAGGAGTGAACTTTTGCACATGTGCTTGTGTGTGGATGTAATGCAGTTTTGTGGAGAGAAACTTAAAAAAAAATCTGACTTTTAGGATGTTGTTTTATACATTGTAATTCGAGGTGTTGTTGCTTTCCTCTGCACAATTTTTTTATTTGACATGCTAATAGTTCCGGTGAACACATTGTATACGTCACCTCTAGTTACCAACATATCACGTGAACTTATAAAAAGAGGTTAAGATAGGCTTACATTTATATGAAAAATCAGGGTTTTCTTCTTCTGGTTTTCAGCTGCTAGTGTAAGGCACAGGTATAGCCCTTTAATTTGTTATTTTTTTTGTTTTGAACTACAGCAAATAAGCTTGGGCAATGTATTGGTGTGTAATTGTATGTTGTTTTGTTTAATAACTTTGGGTGATCGTTGATTTTTCTGTTTTCCATTGGTTATGTAAGGTATTTATAATTTCATGGATGTTTCTTTGTTGTTTAGAACTAATATATCCATTCTGAAATTGATGGAATCTTATTTGGGTACTGAAAAATTATTCATTTGGTAAGCGACTGGTCTATCTTCTTTTTTGTTTCGGAAATATTCGGTTTATTTTCAGTTGTTTCAGATTTTGTAGGTATCAAATTTTGAATTGTTTCGTCGGTTAAGAGTGGGTGAAGGTGTTTGTGAGTTTTTATTTTTAATTTAAGTTTTGAAATCATGCCTGAGTCGATTAGCAGGACAAAAATTTGACATTTGCTTATTTTCAATCTTTCATTGTCGGATTCATTTCAGAGAATAAATGTTTGGTTTTAAATTTTGAATTTGTTTCGTAAGTTTAGAGTAGGCTAGAGTTGTATGTAGTTTCGATTTTTGAATTTGTTTCATTGGTTTAGAGTAGGCTGAAGGTGTATGTAGTTTCGAATTTTGAATTTGTTTCGTTGGTTTAAAGTGGGCCAAAGGTGTATGCAAATTCCATGCTTATGTTTGAGAGACCTTATATTTTGATGTTTTACTTCCCTATTTTTGTTTTTGTTTCTGAAAACTTCGGTATATCGGTTGAATTGGATAGGATAAAAAATCCTCTTTTGCCAATTTATTATACCAGAATGTAAAGAGTCTGCAAAGGTTTGCACTGATTTACTGAAATAAAATTTGTGAATTGTTGCCTCTAGGAGGAACAAATTTCATCTTTCTATTATGTATTTTCTTCTTCTAATATTTAGGTAAAGACGGTTAAGAATGACTAGGCAACTTTGTTTTTACTATGTCTCAAACAATGACCTCGTATAACTATCGGGAAACTGGAGAAGGAGTAAGGTAGTGCTCTTTGCATTAAATGTAGAAAAGAGGGAGTGGTAGAAAAATAATTAGAATCAGGAATCGAACTTAGAAGAATTTATAATTCTCATTTGGCTATTGTATATAGTTGTTGATATGCGACGACCACTGTCCGATTATTTTTAGTTGCATCAGTTACTATTATCTTTGTTCTTGCGAGGATTTATGATAACGCGTGATCTTTCATTTGGTTTTCATATCTCTTGAAACTAAACGGGAACTTGAGATTTAGGTTTAATGTTAGTGGTGATATATATAGTTAGTGAAATGATTATTGTGTGTGATGATAGTCATGTTTATGTGAAGTTAGTGTTGGGGAATCGATTCAAAATCGAACCCAAATTGGTACGCAGCGGAATTAAAATAGAGACTTAGCTCTTATGCGTACATGCATGACATCAAAAAATAAAGCATACATACTATGACTTAAAGAAATTAATTAAACACTTTAATTAATTATTATTATTGCCTATCTATAGCTAACAATTAAAAGACTACATAATTAAACACTTTAATTAAAATCAATAATTGAATAACTATAAAACAATAATAATTGAAAATGAAGAAAACAAACCTTACACCGAAGATTGGAACTTGCCGGTAGAAGAAGAACTCGTTCACCGCAAAGCCTTCTTCGCAATGCCTCAACAAACTCGGGAGTGTGGGCTCCAAAAATACTACTAAAATAAAACTCCGTAAGAGGAATTTTATTTTCTTAAAAGCTAGCTTGCTCTCGTAAAAATATACAAGAACTACTTGCTTTCGTTTTTGTGTGGTGTGTTTGAACTTGTAAATGACACCCCTTTATATAGGGTGAAAAAAGATGAAATTAGATTTTAAAAAAATCAAGTGGGGTTTTAAAGAAAGAAAAAACAAAAAACAAGTGGGGTGAAAAGAGAAACCCAAAAAGTGAAGTTGGTGCCAGCCGTCTGGCACCAGATTTAGCTTTGGCGCGTGAACAGTACGCAATGTTACTGTTCACGCGTCAATTTTTTTTTTAATTAAATCAATATTTAATTAAATATCTTTTTCCAAACATATTTCCCACATTAATTTTTCATCTAAGTTCAAACTTATCCATCTAATGGATTCTTTAGTATTTATTCGTAAAGTTTCAATTTGAGGTTTGCGAATGGACCTTAGGGAAAATTAATTTTAGCTCCAAGTAAATTAAATCAAATTATCATCACATGATAATATTTAATATTACTTAACAATATTTAATTCCACTAAATAAATATTGTTGCACTCTAAAATTAATTTCAATTTATTTTTGAGTTCCCATTCTTTCGTAAAGAAATATTTCATTAACTCCTCTATTAAAATATACATGAAGAAATAAAATTGAGACTACTTTTATTTTATTTCTCACATCTTATCCTATAATGCTCAATTTGCTTCTTATCAACTTTCCAAATGAAAAACTATTTTTCATATAATTTCAGCGACACTTCACTTGAAACACTTTGGCCAAAGTTTTAGAAAAGTCGAACATTGCAAATCCATTATAGGGGATATATCTTATCTCTTATAGAGATTATAGGTCCCATATGAATGTCCTTTCCAATCACATTTTTATGTCATTACCCAATGTATAAAGTATATTGGCCACCGAAGACCTCACTTCTAAATACATCAAAGCAATGTGCACTAGATGCATTAGTCCACGACAATCATAGGATTAAGAGTTATTGTTCAAAATAATTTATTTTCGATAGTAGTCAAAATAAATAATTTGATTGGTCCGGTTCAGTGTTTCAATCTAATTGATTTACACGAATATACTATATATGGAATCCCTATTCCCATGATTAAGACAAATCATCGAATATAGCATATTATAGTTTTTAGCAGATAAGACGCCCATTCTTATCACCGACTATAACCAATTTATAATAACACATGATATACGTAATCCAAATCTTTCATGGAACATCACTTCCATTTGAATTCTCATATGTAATTATGGACTATGCCTATCCCATAGGACATTTAGTAATACTCATAACTTCTAATATATATTATTTATTTATTCATAATAAACACATTAAATAATTGGATTTTAGGGCACATTCCTAACATTTAGTCGAGTGGAAAATGAGAGAGGCGTGTTGTTATAGACTTTTTAGTTGCAATAGAAGGTTGAAATATTTGTTTTTGCGTGAAGTAAGAGAGTCCATGGCCCTAGCTCCCATGTGATGATGTATATGTTTTTGTTTAACCTGAACCCCTAATTACAAATATAGTTTGCTTGTTTGAATAATGTTTAGCTGCTACGGACTTTAATGTGTTCTAATTTGAGATGCTACATCTAACCTAATTTATCTGACCTAGAGGTCTTTCCAAGTTTACAAGTTTTTAGGATTCGGAAACCTATACAAGTTCTTCTATTTGTCTGTCGATTCCATTTTGATGTCGTTTGTGGGTTCATATGTTTTTGATGAACTTGTGTGTTACTTTTACTGTAATGGCTGATTTGGCTATTGGGAGATTAGATAATCAAAGTCTTTTTTGGGTTTGCTTTGTGCATATCGTGCCCTATTGTTATTAAGTTATGGAAACCAAAAATTAGGCTATTTACATGGATAATAGTATTCGGTTTAGTGAGTACGTGTACGTAGACTTTTTTTCACCCTTTTGTATCTGGTGAGGCTAGATGTTGGTTATCTATCAAATAAATTGGATATTTGTTGACTACAGGTATTATACTAGTATATTTGGAAGATGCTGGAACTTTTTGCCTGAAGTTTGTAGAAAGGAATGAGAAAAAGAGTGTTTCATTCGATTAGAGAAAGTAGCGGAATCTAAGATTGATCATTATGTTATATGTTAGTTGAGATTTTTGTATACTAGATATGCTACCATAGCTGAACATGTAGTATATGGAGAAAATATGCCTCATTTGATGTATAGTCAATAATATTAATATACTTTATTGTAAATAGTTTTAGTCAAAGGGTGTGATTTGAAAATATATGTCCATAAGCTAAATTTATTATTTATGATTCACCATTTTTTCAGTTTAACAAACATTACTCTCACTATGAAGTGTTAGATTATTTTCACCGCTCAAAATTACATCACATGTATAAAATTAATTGTACCAGGTACCATCACCGCGCATGGAGC
Organism: Buddleja alternifolia; assembly: GCA_019426215.1. Taxonomy (NCBI): domain Eukaryota; kingdom Viridiplantae; phylum Streptophyta; class Magnoliopsida; order Lamiales; family Scrophulariaceae; genus Buddleja; species Buddleja alternifolia. The sequence continues at coordinate 8,987,652 of CM033403.1, forward strand.
AGGGCCCGCAAACTAGTTTATTAATTGGTATGTGCTAATTAAAGAAGATATAATGTATGTATATATATATATATATATGTGTGTGTGTGTGTGTGTGTGTGTGTGTACATACACGGCCATATTGAGATGAGGGAGGCGTGTGTGTACTTGGAAAGAGTTGACTAACTTGTTGGTTACTCTTATATATATATATATATATATATATATATATATATATATATATGAGATATATGATGTATTATATATTGATGAATTAACTAATTCATTCTAAAAAGAAAACCTAGGGTTTGTGTATTCTTTCTCTCCCACTTTTCTCTTTTACCTCTTTCACTATTCTTCCAACTCATGTGTTGAGTACAAAGACTATCAAGTAATATTGTTACCCTTTTCTCATAAACCAAAATTCGATATTTTTTTAGTTAGGCACTGGTGGAGATAATCGAGGGTACGAAGTAAGGTGTGGATACACCATAAAGGCGCAACACTTTAGGCGGTAGAGCAAATCTATCTGGAGAGGTGAAGCAGCGAGTTGCTAAAAAGACTGTTGAAGATTTGTGCATCAAGAGGAAAACACAAGAAAACTCTTCTTGTAGCGAGTTTTTGAATCTGATGATACCATGTCTGCCTAGCCCTAATTTGGGCATGCCTCACGTTTTTGGTTATATTTTTAAATTTCGTGCTTCCGTTGCGATTGGCATCCCCGGGGTTGTACACCGGTCCCAACAAATTCTTCATCCTTTTGAATACAAACTCTAATTTAGAATTTTCACATCCCCTCACTATCTATCATAACATTAGTCCTAGAATCCAACACATTCGACTTAATCCATTGAAGTGTCTCATATTTTCCTTGTGCCTCTCTCTAATCCTTTGGAAAATTCCTGGTCTCATTGAGATGTTGGAATCCGCGCAGAAATCGTATTTCATTCATAACGTTTTCCACGAAACTCCGATTTGGATGATTCAAGTCCTCATTTGAAGCTAACACATAGTTCTACAACATTGTAGAAGGGAACTTCATCCAATTCGGCCTCTAAACATACGGAAATAGCGCTCGAACGTGGAAAGTGGTGTAGATACGGCGCCCGGGCGTGGGCAAGATGGCGCCTAGGCGTGGTAAGCAGAATGTTGACGTTATTTCCATCTTGTCCGGTGCCTGGCCGTGGGTGTTTAGGCGCTTGAGCATAGGGGTGCGTAGCAATTTGGCCTAAACTTGTTTTATACGTCATTTTTCATCCCGTTCTTTGATTGTATCCATTTAAGACCTGAAATCATTTAATGCACGAATTAAACGCACATGTGGCAAGAATCAAGCGATAAATGAACCTAAGACATAAACGCAAAGGGGCTTAAAAACACGTAAAAATGCCTCTTATCGCTTGATTCTTGCCACATGTGCATTTAATTCGTGCATTAAGTGATTTCAGGTCTTAAATGGATACAATCAAAGAACGGGATGAAAAATGACGTATAAAACAAGTTTAGGCCAAATTGCTACGCACCCCTATGCTCAAGCGCCTAAAAACCTACGGCCAGGCGCCGGACAAGATGGAAATAACGTCAACATTCTGCTTACGACGCCTAGGCGCCATCTTGCCCACGCCCGGGCGCCGTATCTACACCACTTTCCACGTTCGAGCGCTATTTCCGTATGTTTAGAGGCCGAATTGGAAGAAGTTCCCTTCTACAATGTTGTAGAACTATGTGTTAGCTTCAAATGAGGACTTGAATCATCCAAATCAATCAACGGGCTACCCTCATCATTATGAGCCTCATCATCACCTCCTTCAGGAACGAGAGCACCTGACTCGTGCATATCTGCGGGCTGCTGAGGCGGGGGGTGCGGGTAAGGTGGAGGAGTAGAATAATCAAACGGCCCCCAACCGAAAAACGCATCATGCTCGACAAGAAGCTGACGGAAATAAGCACAAGTGTCGGACATGACCACCCTCATCTCATCTCGCAACTCATCCCTCAATTCATCCTTTAATTGTCTAATGGCGGCGGCATCCATAGGTGGAAACTGTGGGGAGCTAGTAGACCGGGATGAAGACGGGCGAGGCCTCTTGGAAGTAGCTGGTGGTGGAGGAACCTGGGAGTCGTCATCTACCACGGTGAGATAAGAACCAGGAAGCTCAGTACGCTCCATAGGAAATGTGGGAACCTTAGCCGCCTTGCATAAAGCTGTGATCAGTGACGGGAGAATGATGGGAATCTTCCGAGTGGGACCTTCTCCCTTTTGCTTAGCCAATTCTTTGTTAATCAACGGCCCTAACTCATTCTTCAACTTCCTAAAGTGGTCCGTCAAAGACTTGTGGATTACCCGGGCAAAGTCCACAGCTTTCTTGGACATAATAGCGTAGATGAGGGTGGCCCGTTCCTTGTTTGCCTCTGATCGATTGGTACTCGGTATTAAATTGAATCGGATGAAGTCGAGCCAGAAAGCAGCCTCGGGTAATAGAGCCCTACAGGGGACATGAGCTTCTCCGGGTACCCATTCCCACCCCTCTCGGCCAATAACCCGCAAAATATCCGACAGGCTAACTCGGAGGCGCCCTGCATTGTAAAGAGTGGTGAACTCGCATGTCTGAGGGGTCGGGGTGCCTATGCTCTCCCTAATCTGTCTCAACTCATAATTGACATGTTTGCCCCGGACCAAAAGGGTAGTCCCCAGCCATCCTCGTGTCTCAATCTCATCATAAACCCCGGAGCAAACATGTATCAATTCGTGCACAGAGGGCTGTCCCCGGGTGGTTAAATAGTGCTCCTTAATAAGGGTGCGGGGGGTGCTCAAACTCTGACACATAATTTGGACTTGGGAGTTTTCAAAACGGGTATTATCGGGAGTCTCGGGCTCATTAGAGGAACCCTCACCCACTTTTGTTTTACCCTTGGACGGTCTGTTGGTAGTTCTCGTCATTTGCAACAACAATGATCAACTTCTCAACTACTCAAATCAACCCAAATGCAACCAACCCAATACAACAATAGTCAACGCCCAACAACACACCAAAATCAGAGAGCAACCCACAATCTAGCAACAATCCACGGATTTAATCGATTCCTCAATTCTTTAAGCAATAATCCACAATTTAATCAACAAAATAGCATCAAATTTCAACAACAACAACCCACAAATTCAATTTCAACCCACAAATTGATAACAACCCACGAATTGATAACAATAGATCATCCAATTCAACAACAACAACCCCCAATTTTATTTTATTTTGATTACGATCCACAAATTCAATAGAAGTCCTCAAATGCAATAACAAAAAAAAATTCAATCCACAATCGGACGAAGCCCCAAATAATCCTCAAAATATAATGTAAGGCACCTACTCGTCGTCTATGAATCGGAAATGGAAAAAGGGTAAAGCCAAAACTCACCTTTTTCCCCAAAATTTTCGCACCGAGTTGGATGTGAAGGAGGGGCCACTGTGCAGCGAGTGATGTTGATGGAAAGTGGCGGTGAAACACGGTGGAGATGGCCGGAAAAGGTGAGAGTGTCGCCGGAAATCGCTTGGGAGAGGAGTTGTGAAGAGTTTGTGAAGAATTTTGACCGTTTGACCCACAAATTTGTTTAAATCAGAAACGGGCGCCTAGGCGCGCGCGTTTGGGCGCCTAGGCGCGCGACACAGCGTACCTGGAATTTTTTTACTGGTAATGCCCGCGCCTAGGAGGGCGTTGTTTCGGCGCTTGGGCGCCCCTTTCAGAATCGGGCGCCTAGGCGCCCGTTGTCTCGGCGCTTGGGCGCCCCTTTCAGAACCGGGCGCCTAGGCGCCCGTTGTCTCGGCGCTTGGGCGCCCCTTTCAGAACCGGGCGCCTAGGCGCCCGTTGTCTCGGCGCTTGGGCGCCCCGTTCAGAAATATTTTGTAAAGAATTTCATTTCCTGTTTCAAAAGGGAAGAGACAAAACACTTAAAACACAAACTAACAAAGATGTAAGACTAGAAAATAAAGCAACAAACGGGATAATAAGGGAAAAAGAAAAGGAAACGGAAAGAAAACATGGGTTGCCTCCCAAGAAGCGCTAGTTTAGAGTCATTAGCTCGACTGAAAGCGAAGAATCACGAAGGGTCCGCGAGGATGAAGGACTCTTTGTCTCTTGGTCCATCCATCCCTAAGTAAGGTTTTAGACGTTGAGCGTTGACCAAGAAAGTATGTCCTTTATCTGTTGTAAGCTCGACGGCGCCGGATGGATAGACCTGGGAAATCAAAAATGGGCCCGACCATCGAGACTTAAGCTTCCCGGGGAAGAGTCGGAGTCGAGAGTTGTATAGCAACACCCGCTCTCCCTTGTGGAATTCCCGGGGGAGAATATGTTTGTCATGCCACATTTTGGTCCGCTCCTTATAGAGTTTTGCGTTCTCATAGGCAAGATGACGCCATTCTTCGAGCTCGTTGAGTTGTAGCAAACGTTGTGTACCTACACTTTGAGAGTCAAAATTTAGAAACTTAATGGCCCAATAAGCACGATGCTCGAGTTCAACGGGCAAGTGACATGTTTTGCCAAAAACAAGACGATACGGGGACATGCCAATTGGGGTTTTATAGGCGGTCCGATAAGCCCAAAGAGCATCATCCAATTTAAGGGACCAATCCTTTCTTGATGCGTTGACAGTTTTTTCTAAAATACGCTTAATCTCCCTATTCGAGACCTCCACTTGGCCACTAGTTTGTGGGTGGTATGGGGTCGAAATTTTATGCTTCACCCCGTACTTGGTCAATAAAAGTTCAAACTGCCTGTTGCAGAAGTGGGTGCCCCCGTCACTAATGATGGCTCGGGGAGTTCCAAATCGAGTAAAAATGTGCTTCTTCAGATAACGAGTGACAACCCGAGCATCATTAGTAGGCAAGGCCACGGCTTCCACCCATTTGGAGACATAGTCTACCGCAACAAGGATATATTTATTTGAACAAGAACTGGGGAAAGGGCCCATGAAATCCACACCCCATACATCAAACAACTCACACTCTAACATGCTATTTAAGGGCGTTTCATGATGTTTAGAGATGTTCCCCATTCGTTGACAGCGATCACAAGATTTGACATAATGATGTGCATCTTTAACAAGAGTAGGCCAGAAGAAACCTGATTGGAGGATCTTAGCTACCGTTTTGGAAGGCCCAAAATGGCCACCTACCGCCATATCATGACAATGAGAAAGGATAGCATGCACGTCCGTTTCGGGTATGCAACGTCGAATTAAACCATCTGCACAAACTTTGAATAAAAAGGGCTCGTCCCAAAGATATTGCTTTACATCAGATAGAAATTTCTTCTTTTGATGAAAAGTGATATCCGGGGGAAGACGGCCCGTAACAATGTAATTGGCAAAGTTAGCATACCAAGGTGAAATTTTTTCAGAAATAGCAAGGAGGTGTTCATCCGGGAATTCCTCACGAATTGGTGTCTCATCTAACGGATCATTCACTAGCTCTAATCGTGAGAGGTGGTCGGCTACTACATTTTCGGTGCCTTTCTTGTCTTTTATCTCTAAATCAAATTATTGGAGTAACAAAATCCACCTAAGAAGTCTTGGTTTAGCATCTTTCTTGGCAAGCAAATATTTTAAAGCCAAATGATCGGTGTAAACTATCACTTTGTTTAGCACGAGGTAAGAGTGGAATTTATCGAATGCAAAGACTATGGCGAGTAATTCTTTTTCCGTGGTGGCATAATTCAATTGTGCATCGTTAAGAGTTTTACTAGCATAGTAAATGGTTCGAAATACCTTTTCCTTCCTTTGGCCAAGGACCGCTCCAACCGCGGTGTCACTCGCATCACACATCAATTCGAATGGTAAGCTCCAATCGGGGGATGACATGATAGGGGCGGAAACTAAGCGTTCCTTCAAATCAAGAAAGGCCTGCATACAAGAAGAATTGAAATCAAAAGGTGCATCTTTAACAAGCAAATTAGACAACGGTTTCGCAATTTTAGAGAAATTCAAGATGAATCGCCTATAGAAACCAGCATGCCCGAGAAAACTCCTAACAGCTTTTACCGATGTGGGCGGGGGAAGTTTTTCAATGACCTCAATCTTGGCTTGGTCCACTTCGATCCCTTTTTGAGAGATCTTGTGGCCAAGCACAATCCCCTCCCGGACCATTAAATGGCATTTTTCCCAATTCAAAACAAGGTTGGTTTCTTCACAACGTTTAAGCACAACATTTAGATGAGCAAGACAAATATCAAAAGTTGTTCCGAAAATAGAAAAGTCATCCATAAAAATTTCAAGGAAATCTTCAACCATATCATGAAAAATAGCCATCATGCATCTTTGAAAAGTGGTCGGGGCATTACACAAGCCAAATGACATCCTTCTATAAGCAAATGTGCCATAAGGACAAGTGAAAGTGGTTTTCTCTTGGTCCTCAGGATCTATGGCAATTTGATTATAGCCGGAGTAACCATCTAGAAAATAATAGAAATCATGCCCGGCTAATCGTTCAAGCATTTGGTCAATAAAGGGGAGGGGGAAATGATCCTTACGTGTGGCATCATTCAACTTACGGTAATCTATACATACACGCCACCCACTAATTATACGAGTTGGGATAAGCTCATTATTCGCATTCTCAATTACCGTTATCCCCCCTTTCTTAGGCACCACTTGGGTAGGGCTCACCCACGCACTATCAGAAATAGGATAGATTATACCTGAGTCGAGCAGTTTAATCACTTCCTTCTTTACTACCTCTTGGATTTGTGGGTTTGATCTCCTTTGGGGTTGGCGTGTAGGCTTGGTGGAGTCCTCCATAAGTATTTTGTGCATACATATCGCTGGACTAATGCCTTTGATGTCCGCAAGTTTCCACCCAAAAGCCCGTTTGTGAGATCTCAACACCGTCATTAATTGCTCTTCTTGTGATCCTGAAAGAGATGAGGAAATGATCAATGGGAGTGTTTCGTCGTCGTTCAAGTACACATATTTAAGGTGGGAGGGGAGGGGGTTTGAGTTCGAGAGAGGGGGGTTCTTCAATAGATGGGCGAGGTGATCCTGACAATGATCTATCAACTTTGATGAATCCTCCCGAATGAGAGGAAGATTTGTACTCCAAGCTTAGAACCTTTTCCACTAGATCATCTTTCTCCGAGTCCACTTGCATGGATTTCATAAGATTCTGTTCGAGAGAATTTTCAATTGTATTGTCCTGTAAATACTCAACAATCAAATGGTCAAATGTATCAATTCGATAACACGAGTCATGATCAATAGGATGTTTAAGGACTTTGTAAACATCAAAGGTAACTTTGTCATCGCCCACATTCAAGGTAAGCTTACCATTAGCAATGTCAATTACCGCCTTACCCGTGGCTAGGAATGGTCTCCCTAGGATTAATGGTACCTCCACATCTTCTTCCATGTCGAGTACTACGAAATCAACGGGAAAATAAAACTTGTCGACTTGGACAATAACGTCTTCGATTATCCCCTTGGGCCTCTTGATCGATCGGTCGGCTAGTTGAAGGCTCATTGAGGTCGGCTTGGGATTTCCAAGGCCTAGCTTTTTAAACAGTGAGTATGGAAGAAGATTGATGCTGGCCCCCGAGTCACATAACACCTTCTTGAATGATAGGGATCCAATCGTGCACGGGATTGTGAGACTCCCGGGATCTTGGAGCTTAGTTGGCAATTTATTGAGTAATACGGCGGAGCATTCTTCCGTGAGGCACACCGTCTCATTCTCTTCCCACTTCTGCTTGTTGGAGAGTATGTCCTTGAAGAACTTCACATAATTCGGCATTTGGAGAATGGCGTCAATAAACGGAATATTAATTCTCACTTCCCGAAGGATTGCCAAAATTCGAAGAAAGCTCGGATCCATCTCTTTTTTCTTCTTTTTGTGAGCATTTGGGAAGGGGAGACGAACTTCGATAGGGGGAGAAAGCGTTGGATTAGATGGATGAAAACCCACTGAAACAGTAGGCGGCGCCTGGGCGCGTATATCGGCGCCTAGGTTCGGATCTGTTGGCGCCTGGGCGTGCATTTCTGGGCGTTCGGGCGCGGGATGCAGAACATATGCATCTGGCAGGTTTGTGGGTGGCGCCTGGGCGCGTATATTGGCGCCTAGGCGCGTATCTGTAGGCGCCTGGGCGTGCAGGTCGTGGCGCTCGGGCGCGGAAAACAGAGAATTTTGTCCAGAACAGGGTAGATCAGGCGCCTGGGCGTGCATGTCGGGGCGCTCGGGCGTGGATGTACTGGCAGTGTCATTCTCCAATTGTTTGCCACTTCTCAAGGCTATGGCATTGCATTGGGCCTTCGGGTTCTTTTCCGTGTCGCTTGGGAGAGTCCCCGGGGCTCTACCGTTAACCGCATTAGAAAGTTGCCCTACTTGTGTTCGCAAATCCTTCATCTCCATACACATATCCTTTATCATACCCCGAAGTTCGTTGAAAGATGTATCGGACTTTTTCATGTGAGCATCTAGTTTCTCATCGATTGTGGGAGGTCGCATTTGCACTTGACCTTGACCTTGTCCATTGAAATTGCCTTGCCTCGGGGGTGGGTTATTGAAGGGTGGTCGTGGAGCTTGATAGATCCCCGGTTGATAGATCCCTGATTGTGCGCTCTGTGCGGGGTTGGGCCTTTTTGGAAAATTCTCGGGTATATGAAAGTTCACCCGAGGTTTATTTTGATTCCCCACATAATTAACATTGCCAACCTCCGGTTCCAAGACTACTACTTCCTCTACTACTTCCTCAATACAAGCAACCTTTTTAGAGGATGAGGCCTCTTCATCGTCGGGGTAAAGCTCGTCTTCTCGGGCCAACTGTTCGACTTTGTCCCATACACTTTGACAGTCTAACCCAAGGAGATCTCCTCCCGCACCCGCGTTGAGTCTATGCCGAATACGTGACCTAACCCCATCATAGAAATGGAGTACTTGTTCATTCAACCCAAAATTATGATCGGGACATTTACGGAGCATGCCCTTATATCTAGCCCAAGCCTCGGCTAAAGATTCATTGCTCCTTTGCCTAAACCCTTTTATATTACTCCGTAGCTCATTGATTTTTGAGGGTGGAAAGAATTTATTTAAAAAGGCATCGACCAACTCACTCCATGTTGTAATAGATTGTGGAGGTAAGGATTTGTACCATGTTGTCGCCCTATCCTTCAATGAGAAATGGAAGACTCTTAGACGAATCGCATCAAGATCTCGTGGGTGATATTGAATGGTCACAAGAGCCTCATCTATGGTTTCCAAATGAGCGTGTGGTGATTCGTGCGGTTCTCCATAGAAAGGATCTCCTTGCACCATATTAAAAATGTGAGCCGGAATGTGGTAGTTTGGTGTGAAGAAATTAGGCACGACTACGGGCCCCGGAATGGTATGGACCCTAGGTGGTAAGCTACCCCGAACCGACGGGAGTTGTGGAGGAGGTACCGCTTGCATGGCTTGTAGAACACCTTGTAACCACTCCCTAGTTTCCGGTGAGTTCATGTCCGGGAAATTTCCATTTGGGTTTTGGTTGAGATTATTGGCCATTTCTCTTGCTCGCCTACTAGTCCTAAGAACTCGTTCAATTTCGGGCTCCAACTCGTATAGAGGCTTGTTTGAGGAGCGGGTCATGCACCTCAAGAACCTAACAATTAAATACAAGAACAAAATTAGACTAATCACGAAAATAAAAGAAAATCAAGAAATAAACGAAAACTAAGAATTATAAAAAATGTAAACGAAAATCAAAAAAAACTAAAATAAACAACTCCCCGGCAACGGCGCCAAAAACTTGACACGCTAAAAGCTAACGTGCTATAATAGCAAGTGCACTAGACGTGTGTAGTAATAAGTGGACAAAAAGTCCGGGTTGTCGAACCACAAGGACTTGAATTCTAGTTAATGATTTTCGATAAAAGATAAGACAATTAAAGTAAAGTGCAAGAAAAAGATTAAACAAACGAAGAACCAAAGAGAAACGTACTATAGATTTAATCTCACGTATGATACAATGACTAAGGCACATGCTACAACCGAATCTACTCGTCAATATATATGAGCTACTCTTCGAATTATTAGACTCCTATTGCTTTGGTGGAAACTCCTAAATTAACTATTACCCGATGTCTCGGCACATAATAATCCTATGATTAATTGACGGTTCTCTAAATATGTCTATCCGAGAATCTAATCAAAAATCACGCATTAACGTTCTAGAGCTTCCCCGAACGAATCCGGCTAACAACACCCGGGAATCTTTACCTATTTCTAGGGCAATCCCTCATTTGTTTCGGATGATGTGTTAATTCTCTTGCACCCTAATCTATTTTCTCTCGAACAACTAGATTAGGCAAGATAGCAAGCATATGGTGATCAAACACATGATTGGAATAAAAGCATAGAATTAACACACAAAGCAATAGGAGAATTAATACAAAGAGCAACTTCACATATATTGATTCATAAATTTGGCCTTCACATGGCCTTAGTTCTACAATATTAGCCTGTCATCAAAGCCTTAAGAAAATCTAATACAAATATATACATACTCATGGAAATAAACATGTAAATGCAAATAATTAAAACTCCCTCAATTGATTGATGATGGATCTTTGCTCTTCAACTTCAATCCTTAACTCCTCTCTCTTTGTTCCCCTCCAAAAGTGATCAAGAATGGTGATCAATGATGATGAGTGAAAAGTGATGGCCAAAATGCCTTTCTCTCTCCCCTCCTCCCAGATGTCATCGGTCCATTGTGCTCAAAAATGCCTTAAGAAGACCACCACAAAATCAGCTCCTAGTGTGTGTCTCCCACTAGTGTCCTCCACTACTCTTAAAGTGAGTAGTATAAAATTCCCTAAAGTAGATCTATTAAGAAACATACTTATGACATCCCTCTCATACATGTGATGACCTCTTGGCTTTTAATGTTCCATTCCCCCATCAAATGATGATCTTTTGGCTGAAAAGAATCTCAATTCGGGTGTGGACACGCCTAGGCGTGGCATTACGGCGCTTGGGCGCGGGATTCAGAATGCTGAAATTAAATGCAATGTATCCTGCGCAGAAATCGTATTTCATTCATAACTTTCTCCACGAAACTCCGATTTGGATGATTCAAGTCCTCATTTGAAGCTAACACATATTTCTACAACATTGTAGAAGGGAACTTCATCCAATTCGGCCTCTAAACATACGGAAATAGCGCTCGAACGTGGAAAGTGGTGTAGATACGGCGCCCGGGCGTGGGCAAGATGGCGCCTAGGCGTGGTAAGCAGAATGTTGACGTTATTTCCATCTTGTCCGGTGCCTGGCCATGGGTTTTTAGGCGCTTGAGCATAGGGGTGCGTAGCAATTTGGCCTAAACTTGTTTTATACGTCATTTTTCATCCCGCTCTTTGATTGTATCCATTTAAGACCTGAAATCACTTAATGCACGAATTAAACGCACATGTGGCAAGAATCAAGCGATAAATGAACCTAAGACATAAACGCAAAGGGGCTTAAAAACACGTAAAAATGCCTCTTATCAATCACTCTCAAAGTTACTCGCACCAAATGTTTTAAAGAGTATCTATTATCTTCTTTGACTCTAGTGTGACCATTTGCAACAAGTTGGGCCTCTTGAACTTTACAACTTAAGCATTTGCTACCACGGCAGCCTTGCCCGGTTGGTACTGGATCGAGCAGTCGTAATCTTGAAGTAACTCCATACATCGTCGTTGTCTCATGTTTAAGTCCGTCTAAGAGAAGAGATACTTCAGACTTTTGTGGTCAGTGAATATCACAAATATGGCTCTGAAGAGATAGTGTCTCCATTATCCCAAAACAAATATAGTCGCTACTAGCTTCAGGTCATGTGTGGGCTAGTTTTGCTCATATGTCTTCAACTTCCTTGAAGCATATGCTATTACCCTATCAATTTTCAACAACACACATCATAGACCTTTCTTCGAGGCATTCGTATACACAATGAAGTTTTCAGAGCCACTTGGCAGTACTAAAACGGGTGTCGTTATCAATCGTTTCTTAAGCTCTTCAAATCTATTTTCACACTTTTTAGTCCATACATAGGGTTTATTCTTTTGAGTTAACCCAGACAAAAAAGCCGCTATTTTAGAAAAATCTTGGACAAATCTTTTGTAGTACCTAGCTAATACCAAAAAGCTCCTCACTTCAGTTAATGTTACCGGTATCTTCCAGTCTAGCACTGCCTTAATTTTAGACGGATCGACCAAAATCCCTTCACCGAATATGGATATGAACCAAGAAGGCTACTTTACTTAGCCAAAACGTACACTTATTTAATTTTGCATAAAGCTTATGCTCAAAAAGTGTTTGTAACACTACGGTAAAATGTTGTTTGTGTTCCTCTTTAGACTTCGAGTAAACTAAGATATCATCGATCAAGACAACCACAAATTGATCCAAATATGGCTGAAATCCTTAATGCAACAAACTCGTAGTGCCCATATCGAGAATTGAATGTCGTCTTAAGAATGTTTTCCTCTCTTATCTTTAGTTGGTAATATCTTTATCTAAGGTCCAACTTTTGAGTACACTCAGGAACCTTATAGTTGATCTAACAACTCTTCTATCGAAGGTAATGGGTACTTGTTCTTAATTGTTGCATCGTTGAATCCTTGATAATCTATGCACATTCTTAATGTGTCATCCTTCTTTTTCACAAATAGTATCGGAGCTCCTCAAAGGGAAGAACCAGCTGAATGAACACACTATCAAGTTGTTGTTCCAGTTGGGTCTTAAGTTCCTTGAGTTTCGCCGATGCCATTCGATAGGGATCTTTAGACACGGGGGTTGTGCCAAGAATGAGTTCAATAAAGAACTCCACTTCACGCTCTACGGGTAGCGAAGTTATCTCACTAGGAAAGACGTCTACAAAATTTGATATGATGGAAACATCCTCGATTCTTTCCATGTCGTTAGGTTTACTCACAACATGTGCTTAAATTCCATCTCTCCTTTCTAAATAGCCTTCTCGTGTGGTTAGTGAAAATTAGCTTAATTCTAGTAGGCTTATGATTACCTACCAATTCTATAGATGACTTTCCCAGTTCACAACTAAAGACCTTAGATCGGCAATCCAATCAAGCATGGTGTTCGAAAAGCCAGTTCATTCCTAAAATCACGTCATAATCCTCTATTGAAAAAAAAATTAGGTCAGCACGAAATTTCTATCACCAATACTAATCTTACAAGCCGTATAGAATTGATTTGATATCATGCTCGCTCCCATTGGAGCACTAAATTGTAAGTCATATTATGCGAATCTTAGTTTCTAAAATCAGAGCCCTAATATATAAACACGTAACTATATACATACATACACATATATATAAACCTATATTAATCCAGCGCTAACTACAATAACCATACTATAGTAATAAAATAGCACATGGTCGAATATCTAAGTCATCCATATGATTAACCTCTGGTTCATCTAGAGGTCTCTATCATTTTCCTAGGGTGCTAAATTTTGGTTGTCAATCTAATTGAAAGGAAGAAAATAAGAATTCGATCAACACCTAATCTAGGAAAAAAATGGAGAAGAGTAAAGAAACAATCATAAAGCAACGGAATTCTAGAGAATTTGTGACTTAAAGAGTTTCTGTAAAGAGTCCTATGAGTGACTCATAAACTAAAGTTCGTACATTCTTAAATATACTAAAATCCAAACTAGATAACTTGCGTACCCATGTCCTATCCCATCATTAACAATCCAAGGAACCTATCAAAACTCAGTGCTACAATTGTTATAAATCATCGTTTGGTAGGCCACCCAAACAATGGTTTACCATAATTTAAGCACTGAAAAACACCATATCTCCCATATTACAATCTCAAACTCTCACTCCATATCTAAAACCACAGTTCGAGGAACCTATCCCGGGATAGCTCAGCCAATAGCCTAAGCTATGATACCACTCTCTCAAGCCACAATTTTTGCACTAAAAAGGGTTTCAAACTCAAAGTGCTATTCTATTAAAACAGTAGGTCCAAAATAAAACATACAATAGATATCTTTTAATCAGGTACTCTTAATAAACATAATTTCATCATCTTAAGAAAAAATAGTTTAAAGAAATCTCAACTCTACAAAAAATTAAAGAGTCAACACCTGATGAGTCACCATGGTCTCGCCTAAATGATCATCTAATATTGGAAGGAAGGAAGTAAAACATAGAGTACGTGAGTAAAAAGACCTAATGAATGCCCGATATGTGTGATGAATTTAACAAATACATATAATTTTCGGAATGCGTTGACATAATCAAAAATGTCTTTTACTAAACTGAATCTTTTGAAAGTTTCAAACATAAAGTAACTGACTCAAGACATTCATAAATATCAATCCGAGACAGCAATATCTTTTCGTCCAAATAACGTTCAAAAATAGTAAGCAGTAAAAGAATTTAAAACAATTATGATTATGATGGTCAAATATCCATATTGATGATGCCAATGACTTCTACTTGATAGTGACAGACCACCTTATCACTCCGGGCAAGGAGCGACCTTACCAAACAAGAACACATGTTCAAGAACATGTAGAACAGATACTACCCAACACGACTACAAACGACTTCTGTTGTGCATTGTGGGGGAGTAGTTATGACTACCAGCAAGTCCGTTACTGCATGACTCTATCCTTTGTACACCCAAGTCAAGTTGGATCGAACTAATAGAAACAAATCAGAATAGAATCATTTAGTCATTGATTATCATAAACAAAAGAGATTTAAAATTGTGGAGAAACTGATGAGTTACCTTTAAGATATGAATTCGGAACATAAACATAATTCCATAATGTTTTCAAATTCAGATTTTTCTGTACAATATATATAGCAATTGAAACTTACATACTATATTCCTTTTAGTTTTCCGCAGTTACTATTATAGAGTTTAGGGGCACTCACAGAGTAGAATAACCTCAAACTAGATCGGATGTCGGGAAGTCGGTTTTGCTACCTGTTACGGTGAAAAGAATAACGTATCCAGGCTTAACCTTATGAATATCTAAAAGAGTTTTACCCATGATACACCCTCTTCCCAAGTAAACTAAACTTATCGTACTATATAAGACAAGATGCACAACATAAATAGAATAATCTAGACATATAGGCAATTTAATTGAAAGCAGACTCAAGTAAGCTACAAATTTGTGCAACTTTACTATAGAAATTCTTTATAAATTCTCAAGATAAGAATTTTTTTTGGAACTTTGAAGAAACACAAAAATCACATTTTGGAACTTGCCATAAAAATTTCATATTTGACTGACATCATTCAATGGTGATTCAATTTCCAAAACATGGTTGTCCCGATAAAAATTTTCAAGACAGACAGTCTATTTTTGAAATATTTTTATAAAATTCCCTGTTTCTTCGAAAACTCCGAAGTTTTGAAACAACCTTTCAAACAAATATGAGCTTGCACAGTAAAACTTTAAGAACAAACAAAAATATCCAAGGTTGTCCAATAAGCCCCAAATCGTCGTATTTTTCAATCCCGCCAAACTGACTAGCAGCTTCACTCCAAGAATTTTAGCAACTTCCACATAACTCCATTATTTACTAAATTTTATAAAGAGGCTCATGACACAAATATAGTACTTTAGAAAATTTCACCTAATTAAATCCACACGTTAAGTTACTCAATTACACCCTTGAATGTCAATTGCAAAAATAGAATTTTTTGTTTATCTTACTTTCATGTCAAAACAAACATGCATGTCTTAGATACTCTTCGAAAATGTATTAAATTTGACATGAAATCACACAACTAAGCTTCAAATATACATATAGTCATGGGTCTACAACAGTTTTCCTAGATCCTACCCTCATTCACACATGCAACCCAAGTTTCAGCCCCACATTCAATATTCACCTCATGCATGAACCAATTGAATCTCTAATTGAACAAATTATGGTTTAATTCTACAATAATTTCACTAACCCAAGTATAAGCACATACTAATATTTATAAGGGTGATTTACCTGCTTAGAATAAAATATTTAGAACAACGTATAACTAAAACATCAACACTAGCAAGTAAAAGTGCTCTCTGCAGCAGCTTTTGGTTCAGGGTTATTTCTGTAATTTTTGATAACTGCTAAGTGAAATTGAATTCCATATTGTTGTAGCTTATCCTCTTACGACTAATTTGTGCTAAAGAACACTCAATTTGGAGGTCATTTGCTATCTCAACTCCTGAAGAAACAAAAACTGCCAGGGTCGCTGTTTCTTACGGGAATAACATATTTTTTTCTCTGTTGGTGCCTCTTGTTGGTGGAAGAAGAAGGAGGATTAAAGGTGTACTTACAGGGTCCAATGAGGGCTTGGGTGCAAGATTTATTATTCTTCCTTTTATTTAATCCATTTTTCCCTTTTCTTTCTTCTTTGAAATATGCACACATAAGTATCCATACACGTAAAATGCATGTTTTAAATATCCTGGCGTCACAAATACTAATCATTAAAACATATGTGTGATTATCTTAAGTTAAAGATGTCCTATTTATTATACTGTAATTTACTGTTTATTTTAGTAAAGGTTAATTGATTTAATAAATATAGCATTAACTTAATTTTGGAGTAAAATTATATTGAAATTTATTCTTAGAGGGGCAAAGTGCTATAAATTATAATAGATGGGTAGAAAATAAATTTTTAATTTTACACATAAATAAAGTGCATTTGTATCCATGAATGCATCTAACGGGTGTTTATCCTTGGGGGTGTTCTGGGCCCTCCAAGGATAAAAAATATTTTTAGTTCCATAGTACACCATTAATAGCTATAGCGCAGCTGGTTAGGTGATGACTCTCCACAAGGGTAGGTAGTGGATTCAATCCTCTTGCCTTCCTTTTATAGATTATTTTTGCTAATTAGAATCCTTTGGCCTTTATAGATCATTTTTGCTTAAATAGAATCCTTTGGCCAATTGTAATTGTAGCATTCTTTATATATTTCCTCTTTTTTTTTCTTTTTTTTTGTTATGTCTTTTTTGTTCAAAGTTATTGTTTTTAATTAAAAATGCAATTACCAGGGAAAAAAAAGATGTCAAATTCTAAACTATTTCAACTTTTCCTTTTAAACTTGCTTTAAACACTTATTAGGATAAAATAAACAAACACTTTTCTTAAAACCTGTGAGAAGGATTGTTGACAAGGAAAAATAAACAAGACATCAACAAATCTACAGACAAAAAAACGTCGATAATCATTCCATCATTTAGAGTTTATCCAGGACATGGTATGCGTAGAGCTATTATATTTGTATTGATAGTTATTACTTTATATGCTTTTGGAGAATTAGTTGAAATTTCGCAGTCACATAAAGTGATGATATTAGTGTTAATAGTTGTTATTTTATGTTCTTTTGAAAAATTAACATTATAATTAAACGGCTAGTTTGGTACACGTTATTTATGGAAAAAAAATTAGAGGTTGATTAGGTTTAGTTCATACTTTTGACATTCATTGTAATTTGTACCTCTTTCATAATAATGAAATACTCTCTTCTCCCCCGTGGATGTAGGCAATTGTCAAACCACATAAATTCTAGCATCATTTATTTTTCTATATGCTCTTATTTCATGATTTATCATAACATGTTTCTTAGAATCCTAATAGAATCTCCTACTTTAGTTTGTTACTTGACCAATTGAATAGAGAAAGCTACTGATTTAATTAGAGAAATTAATACCCTTGAGCTTTGGGATAAGAAGTAAGCAAATAAACAACTACCCGTTGTTGTTTTGGTTAAATACTTCACAAAATGTGTTTGCTTCGAGGAAAAGCAACAAATCCGTTTAAAGAGTCCTATTATAAGTACTCTTCTTTTAACCCTCTTCAACTTCAAATGGTAATAATTATTTCCCTATTTTAACCTCCTTCAGTTTGCCTATCTTTGAGAATCCGATTATACAATTTAGTTGTTAAAAAATAGCCAATAGGCAGTAGCATTGAAAATTTCGCCTAACAGCGGTGCCAGTAGTAAAGTAACGTGTACTGAACTAGTATCACTTATCTTATGTTAAACCAATATAATTAATAGGGTGTGATTACTTAACTAACTATTCTAAAGTAACAATAATTAAATGCAATCCAAAGTAAAGTAACAACCCATTGGGAGGAATATGTTAGGGCTTTGAATGGTTATTTTGGGGCTTTGGTTTATGATGATCCTATTTCTGAATGGGTGAGCTTGAAGTAGGTGGGGAACATACAACAGTATCTTGATAGGTTTGATGAAATTGTCAATTGTTTAGATTTACCTGACTATTATGCCTTAAGCTGTTTTTTGGGAGGTGTCAAGAGTGAGATGTATGTGAATGTGAGAATGTTCAGGCCAAAATCTTTACAAGAGGCCATCAGTTTGTCAAAACTTCAAGAACAAGCCCTCCTTTTGAGCCATAAGAAACCACCATTACCTTACAACAAACCAAATCTATTCCCACCAAAGTTATCTTACCCTTAGTCAAATTCCAAACCAAACACCACTCCTATATTACCCAAACCAAATAGTCATCCTCATAATTTTTCCAAACTTCATTCTGGAGATCAAAGAAGGTTGAGCCCTTAAGAAATTGACGATAAGAGAAGCAAAGGATTGTGTTTTGGTGTGATGCAAAGTTTTCCAGAGAACACATATGTAAGAATATATAGGAGGCAATTGTATTTGCTATAAGTACCTCCAGATGAAAAAAGTGATGAATTTGAGGAAGAAGATGAAGTAGATGGGGAGGAAAAAGAGGACACTTTGACTGAATCTCATTTCCATGCATGTTATTACTGGCATTCATGATTTTAAAACCAGTAGGGTAAAAGGAGTTACTAAGGGAAGGCTAATACATATTTTAATTGATATAGGGTGTACACATAATTTCTTGGATTTGGTGACTGCCAAAAGACTAGGGTGTAAACTAGAGTCTATGACTCCTTTTGCTGTTTCAGTAGCTGATGGAAACAAAATTCCAAGTTCTTTCGTGTGCAAGAATTTTTGCTGGAAAAGGCAGGATGTGAAGTTTAGCACTAACCTTATGACAATACACTTGGGAGGTTGTGACATGGTATTAGGAGTGCAATGGTTGGTGACACTTAGGGATATCAATTGAAATTTCAGCCAATTGAAAATGGAATTTACTACTGGAAATAAGAAAATCTTATTGAGGAGAATCCAACCATCATCAGTGAAACTTATGAGTAGAAGTAAGATGAACAAAATGATAAAAAAAAAAGTCTTCTCAAATTGCAATGTTACATGTTCCAGCATAAGGAAGTCAAACAATGTCAACTCTTTACAATGGAAGGTCACCTTGGACAAGACAAGAAGCAATAACAAAATCTTTTAAAAGAGTTTGATGACATTGTTAATGCATTTACTGCTCTACCACCTCATAGCCAACAAGATCACAGGATTGTATTAAAAGAGGGTACTGATCCTAGTAGCTTCAGGCTTTATAGGTATCCTTCCAGACAAAAAGATGAGATTGAAAAAATGGTGAAGTCATTATTGGACAGTGGAGTTATTAGACATAGTACAAGTTCTTTCTCAAGTCCTATAGTCATGGTTTAAAAAAAGGATGGTACATGGAGAATTTTCGTGGACTATAGAGCAGTTAACAAAGCCACTGTGAAGGACAAATTTCCTATACCAGTAATTGAAGAGCTCTTGGATGAACTAAAATGGACCAAGCTGTTCACTAAATTAGATTTGAGATCTGGATATCACCATATCAGAATGGTAGAGGAGGACATATGTAAAACAACATTCAGAACACATCATGCTCACTTTGAGTTTGTAGTTATGCCTTTTGGCTTAACTAATGCTCCTTCCATATTTCAATGCCTGATGAACAAAGTATTTTCACCCTACCTTAGGAAATTCATATTGGTGTTCTTTGGTGACACATTAATACATAGCAACAATAGGCATTTGAGAACTACTTTTCAAATATTGAGTGGAGAAAAAGCAAATGTGACTTTGCTAGTAAGAAGGTGGAATATTTGGGGCATGTGGTATCTTATGAAGGTGTTTCAAAAGATTCTATTAAGATACAAGCAATGGTTGACTGGCCAGTACCCAAAAATCTCAAGGATTTAAAAGGATTTTTCGGAATCACAGGGTATTACAGAAGGTTTATAAGGGGGTATGGTAACATTGCTAAACCCTTGACAGATTTGTTGAAAAAAGATGCTTTTAAATGGGAAGAGAGATCTACTGCTGCTTTTGAAAAACTTATATCTTTCATGAAAAGTGCACCTATACTTGCTATGCCAAACTTTGATGAGGACTTTGTAATAGAAACAGATGCTTTTGGAAAAGGAATAAGAGATGTACTATTATAGAAGGGTAAACCTCTTGCATTCATGAGTAAGACATTGTCTCCGAAAAACTTAGCTTCATCAGTGTATGACAAGGAAATGTTGGCTATAGTGGTGTTGTGCAGAGATGGACACCATATTTAGAGGGAAGACACTTTATAATTATAACAGATCACAAAAGCTTAAAACATCTGATGGAACAAAGAATTTCAACTCCTAGTCAAGAAAAGTG
Source organism: Buddleja alternifolia (assembly GCA_019426215.1). Lineage (NCBI taxonomy): Eukaryota > Viridiplantae > Streptophyta > Magnoliopsida > Lamiales > Scrophulariaceae > Buddleja > Buddleja alternifolia. The sequence goes on from CM033403.1 coordinate 9,008,189, forward strand.
GTTAGTCAAGTTGCTGGGGGTATGATTTAACTATTCAATATAAGAGTGGACAAGAGAATGTAGTAGCTGATGCCTTGTCCAGACAAGTGTATGAAAATGAGGGATCAATACTAAGTATTTCATCTGTTAACTCAGAATTGTTGAATCAAGTAAAGGATAGTTAGGTTAATGTTGATAAATGCTAACAGATTATTGCTGACCTAGTGAGGAATAATGGGAAAAGGCCAAGGTATAAATGGGTAGCTGATATATTAACTAGAAAGGCCAAGTTAGTGGTGGGTGCAGATGGTGAGTTAAAAAGAAAATTTTCCACATTTATCATAGTGGTGGAATTGGAGGTCATACTGGACGCAAGTCACTTTGCATAAAATAAAACATCTATTTTACTGGGAAAAAATGAAAGTAGATGTATGTTAGGCTATAAGAGAGTTTGACACTTGTCAAAGGTGTAAAGTAGAAAATGTAGCTTTACCTGGGCTGTTGCAACCTTTGCCTATTCCAGATCGAATTTGGCATGATATTTCCATGGATTTCATTGAAGGACTGCCTATATCACTTGGAAGAAATAGCATATATACTAGTAGTAGCGGACAAATTAAGCAAATGTGTTCATTTCATGCCTCTTAAACACCCCTATTTAGCATTGGATGTAGCACAGTTGTTTATGGATAATATTTTCAAACTACATGGGATGCCTAAAACAATAGTAAGTGACATGGATGTTGTTGTGTTTATGAGTAAGTTTTGGCAAAAATTCTTTAAATTGCAGCAGGTGAAGCTTCACACTTCAACTACTTACCATCCTCAGTCTGATGAGCAGACTGAAGTTATGAATAGGTTTTTGGAGTCATTTCTAAGATGTTTGTGCAATGATAGGCCTAAGGAGTGGCAGAAATGGCCGCCTTTGGCAGAGTGGTGGTATAATACCTCCTAAAGAAAACACCTTATGAGATGGTATATGGTCAAAAACCACAATTACATATATACAATCTAAAGCTTCTGTGGATGCAGTCGACAGAAGTGTAAACTAGAGAGAGGGCACAATCGGGTTATTGAAACATTAATTGATATTAGCACAAGAGAGAATGAAACATCAGGTTGATAAGGAAAGGAGTGAAATGCTGTTAGAAGTTGGAGACTGGGTGTATGTTAAGTTGCAGCCTTATAGGCAACTCTCTATAAGAATACAGGCTTATAGCAAGTTATCTGCTAAGTACTTTGGGCCCTTTAAAGTGATTAGGAAATATGGCACAGTTGCATGTAAACTGGAGTTACCCTCAGATGCAAAAATACATCCCACCTTTCATATCTGTCAGCTAAAAAAGAAGATTGGCAGTGTTCTTAGTATAGTTTACCAATTATGTTAACCACTCATGGTTACTTGGTTCTAGAACCTGAGGCAATATTGGATAGAAAGAGTGTTCCCAGAAATAATAAGGCAGCCACTCGATGGTTTAATTCTCCTATGGAAGATAATACCTGGGAATTTGTATATGAATTAAGATAGAGATTTCTCCATTTTAATCCTTGAGGACGAGGATTGTTCAAAGGGGAATGTATTTGTTAAAACCCAAAATGGGAAAAATGTAATAAGAAGAAAGAACGCTTTTATAAGTAAAGGCTATGAAGAAAATGACTTTAAAGGGAATTGATTGAGGACTTTGACTGCAATTTAAGGGCAAATTAGTAACTAACTAATTTGCCAGCTGGATTCCAAACTATAACAGAATTAGTTGATTAGTTGTAAATTCTACGTTTTATTTCAATTGTATAAAAAGGGAAGCTGAAGTAATAAAATGTTCATGATGTTAGTTGAAGAAATCAATATGTATTCTCTCTGCTTATCTCTGTTCATACTTTGAATATTCGCCTCCAGAATCAATTCTCAAACTTGATTCTCAGGTATATTCTCTTGATTCTTCCCATAATTTGGTCTTCATCACATAGGAGTACGTAGAGGGAGGCGTCGTGGTGGGAAGCGATGGTGGTGTGGGGTGACAATGGTGGGTAGCGGCGGTGGGCGATTTCAATGAGGAAGACAACTTGTTATGAGTTATTCATTTTCCTTTTTTTATTTTTCTGATGTTTTTTCTTTTTCTTTTTAGAAGTTTAGTGCAAGGCATTTTGGACTTTTTGACAATTTCGTGAGGATTTTTTTATTTTTATTTTGTCATGAAAGGTCTCGTAATTGTGAGGGTGGTGTGACTAATTTTGAAAATTATGGGGAAGTCTGTAATTATACCGTTCATGAGGGGTATGGATATTTTTAACCAAAAAAATATTATTCTATTAATAAATAAAATGAATATTCAATAATTATTTAAAATAACAATTAAGGAAGTCTAATAGGTAACAGAAAATAATGATTAATAATGATCATAAAAAAATATGTGTGATTATCTTAAGTTAAAGATGTCTTATTTATTATATTGTAATTTACTGTTCATTTTATTAAAAGTTAACTGATTTAACAAATTTAGAATTAAATTGATTTTGGAGTCAAATTATATTGAGATTTAATTGTAGAGGGGCAAATTGTTATAAATTATAATAGATGGGTAAAAAGTGAATTTTCAATTTTACACATAAATCAAGTGCATTTTTATCCATCAATGTATCCAAGGGGTGTTTATGGGGTTCTTTCGCGAATGAGGGGGCTGTTTGAAGATTTCTATTGTATATGGGGTGTTTGACGTCTTGCTTATTGGGGGTGAAAATGCATTTTTTTTCTTTTTTTTTGATTCTGGATATTGACAAAAATATAGTGGTTATAAACTTTGTGCTTCTGAACTTAAATCTTGGTCTAATATTATTAATGAATACTTTAATAATTATCTCATTCATAACCTTTCAACTCATAACATTTTAAATGGAGAGAAATTTGTGTACTAAGAAGGACGGACAATGAAACAAGTGTGATGAACTCATCAAAAGAACTAAGAAAAATCTAAGGGAAAATTACACACAGACCCCTGACTTATTTTGTAATTACCAAAATCTCCCCCCACTTATTGGAAATTATCAATACACCCCCTCAAGAGGTCTATTAGTAAGATTTGCAAGGGATAAAATTGTAAGAATTTTTAAACATATAGGGGGTGTAATTGTAAGAAAACCTTAATATGAGGGGGTGTGTTTGTATCCAATAGTGAGGAATGTTTTGGTAGTTACACAATAAGTGAGGGGGTCTGTGTGTAATTTTTCCAAAATCTAATTATAATATCTCATATCGTGGACATGACATAGGGGTTTCTCCATGTGTCTGGCCAACTGAAAGGGTTGAGATTTGCGTGATTTGGTACCATGATTTAGTATGGAATTAAGCTCAATTATGAATAATTTATGCCACAAATGCATGTAATAAGTTTGATATTTAAGTACAGGTATAAGTACTTGCAATTGAGGAAAATAAAGGCGAAAAGTACGTATTCAGTGTAAAACCAAAGAAGAAGAGTCCAACGTTCGAACATCGAGAGGTTTAATGTCCGAACATTGGAAGAGTTTACGCACGAACATGAATTGCACCAAAGCCCGAACACCAGGAGGTCTAACGCTCGAACGTTGATGTGGGCAGAACAATTTTGGAAATTTTCAATTCTAAAACTAAAAGGATTCTTCCAATACTACACCTATAAATACAAGAGGTTGGAGCAGAAAAAAAAAGTGTTCAGTAGGTAGAAAAACACGTTAATTAGGGTTAGGGTTTTAGTTTAGTTTTATTCTTGATTACTTTTGGATCAAGATTTCATAGAAGAAGAAAGAAAGAAAGAAGGTCATCTTCTACAAAAAGGGAGTTCTTTAGATCTAGATAAATTTTATCTATGAATATTTATCTATTTCGTTGTATCTTTTCTTTTTTAGTTATGAATTAATTTCTGAGATTAAGACCATACAAAGGCCGAATTAATTTTGAATAATATATGATAGCTGTTGATTCCAGTTAATTCTATAATTGTTATTTGTTATATTTTTTTGCTTTTATCATCTTCATATGATTAGCTATCATGTGTTGAATTATTGCCAAGTTTATCTGTTCTGGAGAAAGTAAATTAGGGTGCAAAGAAAATCATAATATCTACTAATTTAGTTGATTCTACGGGTAGTTACATACTCCGGATGTTGTTAGCCAAGTTTATTTGGAGAGATAAATTTGAATAAATTTGCGAAAAATTCTAGTTCTTAAAGCATGCAGTAGAGATTGCTACAACCAATCTAGTGTAGGTTATCATGAGCAAGGGATCCACGTGGTAATAGTCTTAAGGAATTTTCCACCATAGCATCGTAGTCTAATAACTTGATGAAATAACGATCATATATAGAACAAGTAAATCTATGCTAATGTATGAGTCGTAATCACCTTCATCACCATTCTTTTTATCTTTATTAAATTCAAGTTTTAGGTTAATTATATTTCTTATCTTAGTTATTGTCAAGAGTCAATTTTATACTTGCATTAATTCTTGTAACGCTAAAATACAAGTCTCTATGGATTCGACATCCCGAACTTATTGTCCACTTTATTACTACACACGATCAATCCTCTTGCTGTAAACACACATAGAGTTCTACCGTGTCAAGTTTTTGGTGCCATTGTTGGGGACTTGTTTATTTTAGTTTTTGATTTAATAGTCTAATTTCTTTTTCTTTAATTTTCAGCATTCTCACAATTTACCACTTAAGGAAAAGATCATCTGGTTACAAAACACTATCCGAGATATGAAACAATTAGTAGTTCCACCGCATTTTTGGGATGTATCATCGATGGTCGAATCACCTGTGCTAACTACCGCACCGGTGATAGCAGATGTCAGGCTACTACAAAATCATATACAGACCTTTGTCCCGATCTTGAAACCCAAACTTACTTATGGGGATTTCCAAAAGTCAATGAGGGAATTCTATCAAGGGTTGAGAGAAACAAGGTTTCAGATTTTGTCACGTATTAACCCTTCTAAAATATTTGTGTTTGTATTAATAGGGCACGGAAGAGAAGCCGAGAAACAATCCCAGAATTTTACGACACTGGAGGAAAGAGAAGAAGAGAAAGCAGCAAGTTCAGAATTTCACGCCCAGAAACCAACGTCCGAACATGATATACTCAACATTCGAGCGTGTGTGAATAAATTGACATTAATGAGCCACTGTTGACATACAAATGCTTTAATCGAAACGTCCGAATGTGTTACACTCAATGTTCGAACGTGGAGATACCTAACTTTCGGACATCCTATATAGTTAGCCCAAGTCTAGATGAATCTATTTCAACCTTCTCTCCACCTCAAACGTCTCATTTACCATTCCCATTGGCCCTGGAAAGGGAGAGGAGTGAGTTTGATCAAACCATGGATGATTTATGGAGGGTGAAGGTCAACAGACCCCTTATCGAGTCTATTTTACAGATGCAGTGTATGTCGAAACTATCAAAGGACATTCAGATGAATAAACAATCGTGGAAGGATGTTTGCCCGATACCCACTACTGTAAAACTATCACTGCAGTACAAGGATGCAAAACTATTATCTATCTCATGCATTATAGGAGAAACAAAATTGGATCATGTTGTGTTGAATGAAGAAAGCAGATATAATCTACTTCCTTATACATGGTTCAATAAGTTGGGATTCAGGGAATTAACTCCATCAGATATGGTATCCAAACTTGAAGAAGGAGTCATCGATGATGTACTAGTGAAGAATGAGAAGTACCATTTCCAGCAGATTTTGTGATTGGCGACACGATTGATCCCTATACCACACCTCTGACCTAGGAAAACAGGTCCTAGCCACTAGTAAGGCCACACTTGATAAGTTAAATGGTAAGTTAATCTTGAATATGGGACGGAAAAAAAAAGTCTTAATGCGTTCAAGGAAAAGCGTCATTTATGTGCTTGTCTGACTTATTCGAAATTAGATACAATTAGTCCCTTGAGTGTTGAGAACCTGCAGGAACATTATTCAAATGATCCTCAAGAAATGAGTCATAAGGAGCTTAAAAAGAAATTATCGAGAGATTGTTTAATTGATACTGCAAGAGCACTACTAGTAACCGGTATTGGAACTCAGTTTGTTCCGAACACCGACAGAAAGGTGGACGAGTCGTGCAGTCCACGGTGTGAACCTCCTTAAAAGAAGTTGGAAAGTCAAGCTAGTGACTCTAAATAAGCGCTTCTTGGGAAGCAACCTAAGCACTTATTTTTTTTCGTCTAGTTTTCTTTTTGTTCATTTCAATCAGTTATGTTTGTTCTAATATTTTTTTTTATGTTTGCAGATATAAAGTCCTAGGCACGGCATGAAATCATCAATGTGACATGGAATCATTAGTTTGTGGTTTGGAGTGATGTAACAATTTTTCCAAGAAATAAATTATTTTAGTGAGCAGAACGTTCGAACGTGAGGCATGCCAGCATTCAGGCAAAAACAAGACATGACGTCCGAATGTTAAGCTTCACAACATTCGAATGTGAAGCCCTAATTTAAAAAAAATATATAATATAATATAAAACTCAAATGCTGGGGACTCTTCACTCGGACAGTCAACCCTAACAGTCAAAACCTTTCAAAAGCACCCCTCCTAAACGTCAAAACCCTTCAATTCAAAAGTCTTCCTCTATAAAAACCAAATCTTTGCCAATAATACCCATTCATTACTCCAATTCAATCCCAAATTTTCTCTCTTTATCTGCGCGAGAATCAGTTTGCACAGCCGAAGAGCCACGTACAACGCAGTGACGTTCGAACGTAAAGTGTCCTAACGTTTGGGCATGAGATTTTGTCTTCAAAAATCCGCATCTTTTGGTGAGTGATTGGCTCAACTTACTCTTCAATTTTTCTGTTAAAAGCCATGTGGGGCTTGTATTGTGCATATCTTGTGAATATTTGTGGTTGTGAGGAGTTGTTTGGTTGGTTTGAGTTGGTAAGCGTTGATTATTGCGGGTTGAAGCAGTAGGAGAAAGGGGGTGAATTTTTCATTTTAGTTTCTGAAAATGGTGAGAACTAGTGGTGGAGGTGCAGCGGGTAGTTCATCCCCGGTTCCAAACCCCGAGGGTACACGGGGGCAGAGGGTGAGCAGTTGGATCCTAAGTTTGATAATCTGGTAGTGCAAATCATTTACAGACAATTGACTACCTGGACGATTTACAAAGAGCGTCAAATTATTACTGGTGTTACCCATTTTTATATGCTAGAGCCATTTTATGAGGAGCCACAGAGGATTCTAGTACAATAAGTTCAAGAGTTTTATGCCCACACGACAGAGATGTACCGGAGGGAGGAGTACTTGAATATGAACCATATTTGGATTCGTGGTGTTGTGGTTGACATATTATCCGAGCAGATAATGAGCAACAACAGACTGACAGTATCGGATGTGTGTGAGTATACTGGGATGCTCGGTGATTCTAGGCGCTATGAGGTGGATTTGGAGACGGTTAGGGAGGCTATTATAGTGGAGGATTCTGATTGGTTAGGTAGGGGTCGTCATCTTTGCCCAGGGGTTTTGACACCCATGGCATGGTTTTGGTATGAGATGATTAGGAATTGTGTACTTTCGACTACAAATAAGTCAGAAGTGACGAGGGATAAGGCTGTGTTGGTCTATGCCATCATGCAACCTAGGTAGATTAATTTTGTAACTCTAATTCATAAAGCTTTAATGAGTCAAATTGAAAAATTTGGAAAGGAGGAGGGGAAGAAGAGGAAGAAATAGGCGAAGGCAAAGAAGGTGACGAGGAAGAAGACTCCATTCATCTCCCCTTCTTTGATCACAACATTATGTCAGACGGCTCATGATGTGTCTGAGGAGTGTGGCATTCCGATCAACTACTTGGAGAAGAAGAAGGAACCTACGGGGGAAAAGAAGGCAAAGGCTTCACAGGGTCAGAGTTCGAGATCAGCAGCTGCACCAGCACCGACTACTATGACTTATCTGAGGATAAACGTGAACTTTCTACAGACACGCATGACTACACTGAAGGATACTTTTCAGATGGGGATGTCGTTGATCCCGGTTAATTTCTAGATGATGAGCTAGTACCAGAGGCAGCTAGCCTTAGAGATGGATTTATCTTCGGGGAGATATGTCTATGCCTATTCCCCTGTCCTCGAGTTCCACCGTCTAACCCTGGTGATTAATTATATGCTTGATGAGGATGATTTGGATAATGATGAGTATGAGGAGAAGGAGGATGATGATGTTGAGGCTGATGAGTAGTACCAGCCTAAATTTATGTTATCTGTTTTTTATTTTTTTATTTTGATGGTTGTTAGTTTTTATTTTTGTTGTTTTTTATGTTTCGTTTATGTTTTAATTTATGGATTTTATGTTATGTTTTTTTTATTTATGTTAGATATTTTGATGTTTGGTTTGAGTTTTGTGATAATTATTAGTTATCTCTTAAATTGCGGGAGTTGGAAAAATATTGGACTAGGAGCTTTTTCAGTGAACTTAAACAGAAAAACGCGCATGAGGAATTTAGGTTTCCTTTTCAGCATCCTAATCGGTAATATTTTTTTATTTTTCTTGTTTTCTTTGCTGTCCATGAGTTGGTTTGTGCAACATTGGGGACAATGTTGGAGTTAAGTTTGGGGGAGGAGTGTCAATTTTTGAAATTTTTCATATATATATATTGTTATGTTAAAAAACATCAAGCATGAAAAAAAATTTAGTCCTACTAGTTGATACGTTGAGATTGATTAACTTGAAATAATGGCATGATTTCTATAAATCATTTGAATTTAATGGAACAATATATATCTTTGAAATTGCTCGTGGAGACCCTAGACTAGAATTGATTTTCTTAGATGATTCACAATGCACATAAGTCGAGGGTAGAGGAGTTGAGAGGATAACCATCCTGAGATACTTAAGGAATTTTTTCGGAAAATATTGGCTTAGATTTTTCATTAGGTTATAAGATGCGTAGTTAAATAAGGTTGAATTTTGGTATGACCAAAGTGGTTAGGTTATGTATTGGAAGTGAAAGTCACATGCCTACATATGGTACTATTATGCTAATTTGAGCTAAGCTCAAGCCAAAAGGAGTTTAATTGTTAAAAGATCTAGTTTTGTTTCGTGGCCTTTGACACTTGACATGCTAAACCTAATGCACTTTGGTAGCAAGTATACTAGTTGTGATAGTAATAAGTGGACAAAAAGTCCGGGTTGTCGAACCTCAAAGACTTGAATTCTAGTTTAAGATTTGCAATAAAGGAAAAGACAATTAAAGAAAAGTAAGAGTAAATCAATTAATCAAACAAAGAACAAAAGTAAGAACAAGCAATGGATTGAAACTCAAGTATGAAAAGAGACTAAGGCACATGCAAGACTCGATTTGATCCGTATTCGTACAAAGACTCTTGTTGAATTATTAGACCTAGTTGCTATGGTGGAAGGTCCTATAATAACAACTACCTGATGTCTCGTGGTAGTTATCCTATGCTTAAATGACGGTTTCCTAAGTATGTCCACCCGGAAATCTAACCACTAAGCATGCATTAACGGACTAGAGATTCCTCGACATAAATCGAAAGACTACACCTGGGAATCTCTACCTATGTCTAGGGGCAATTTCTATTTTGATTGGTGATGTTACGAATCCCTTGCACCCTAGTTCAAGTCTTTCTCAAAACACAAAACTAGGCAATCAATCATACATATGGAGATCAATCACGTGTAAGAAACATAAACACGAATTCATAACACATAGCAACATAGGAATTAATTCAACAATTATCAAATATATGAATAAGTCACAAATCAATCCTTACAAGGCTCTAGTCAAATGAAATCAGCCCATAATCATAAACATAGGAGAATTAAACATATCCATATACATAAGTGTAAACACAAAATGCACAAATAATGAATAAAACTCCCTAAACGGTCGAATGATGATGGATCCTCGAGTGGAGCTTCAATCCTTAGCTATGATCTTCGTTTTGCCCTTGAAAGTAGGTGATAGGATGGCTCAAATCCAAGAGAATGCTCCCAAAACCCCAGAATTCGAACCCCTCTAATGTGCTAAAAATTGGACTTCATAGTTTCAAAAAAAAAAAAAATGGTTACAGCAGCGCTCAAGCGTGGGTGAATTGGTGCCTAGGCACCGCCTATGTGTCAGAGTTCTTGGGGAAGAATTTGGGGAGCGCCCAGGTCTGGGGAACATAAAGCTCAAGCGCCGGTAATGTGGCGCCTAGGTGCGGTACTGCGTGCATTGCTGTGTCTCTTCTTCATCTGGCGCCTGGGCGTGGCAAGCGCCATTTTGCGAAACATCCTATCTTGAATTCATTTGATACGTCTTCTTTTGCCCTTTTCTTCTTTTGCATCCATTTAAAGTCTGAAATCACTTAACGCACAGATTAAACGCACATGTGGCAAGAATCAAGCGATAAATGAGTCTAAAACATAAACACAACGGTCTTAAGAACACGTAAAAATGACTCCTATCAATACTCGAGTGATTAAATCTTTAGGATGTCTCTACACTTAATGCCCTATATAAAACAGTGCACATGATCTAGCCTTAATGAATTTAATGGGATGTTTCGTATGAATTTAAAGTTTGATTGTTTGATATATTGGAATTTAAATGGATATAAGGTTTTCTATGATTCTTGTGCCTTGTGTTTGATCGAAAGTTGATAGATATGGGATTAATGTTTAAAAATTGGTAAGGATGCCTCTCGACTATAATGCCTTAGACTTATTTTCACTATACCCTTTGGATCTTTTCGAGTTGAGGTGTCACATGAGCAAAATTATTTAATATATATATATATATATATATATATATATATATTTTGAGCTTTCAAGGTTGATTTAGTGCCATTGTTTTCTTGTTAATTATGTTGATTTGTATTGATTGGTTCGATCTGAAATTTGTTTGATTTTGTGGGTATATCATCTGCAAACCCTCACGAGACTATACTCGTCCTTTTTGGATAACTTAAAGGTTTAAAGGCTTGTTGCACATGCTAAGTGTAATCGTTTACTCCACGAAATTGAGTTTATCCTTTTTTGTTTTTGTTTTTGTTTTTGTTTTTGTTTTTGTTTTTATCTATCTTCGATTGTTGTTCCTGATTCTATACTTTACCATTGTTCGAGGATGATCAATGTTAAGTTTGGTGGTATTGATAGGGTTGAGATTTACGTGATTTGGTACCATGATTTAGTATGGAATTAAGCTCAATTATTAGCAATTTATACCACAAATGCATGTAATAAGTATGATATTTGAGTACAGGTATAAGTTCTTGCAATTGAGGAAAATAAAGGAGAAAAGCACGTATTCAATGTAAAATCAAAGAAGAAGAGTCCAACATTCGAACATCGAGAGGTTTAACGTCCAAACACTGGAAGAGTTTACGCACGAACGTGAATTGCACCAACGCCCGAACGCCAGGAGGTCTAACGTTCGAACGTTGATATCGGCATAAAGTTTTGGAAATTTCCAATTCTAAACCTAAAAGGATTTTTCCAATACTACACCTATAAATATAAGAGGCAGCAGCAGAAAAGAAAATAAGAGAGTTCAGTAGGTAGAAAAACACGTGAATTAGGGTTAGGATTTTAGTTTAGTTTTATTCTTGGTTACTTTTGGATCAAGATTTCATAGAAGAAATAATAAAGAACATCAACTTCTACAAAAAGGGAGTTCTTTAGATCTAGATAAATTTTATCTATGAATATTTATCTATTTCATTGTATCTTTTCTTTTATAGTTATGAACTAATTTCTAACATTCAGACCATACAAAGGCGGGATTGATTTTGAATAATATATGATAGTTGTTGATTCAAGTTAATTCTATGAATGCTGTGTGTTATGATTTTTGTGCTTTTATCATCTTCATATGATTAGCTACCATGTGTTGAATTATTGCCTAGTTTATTTGTTCAGGAGAAAGTAAATTAGGGTGCAAAGGAAATCATAATATCTTCTAAGTTAGTTGATGATAGGGATAGCTACATACTCCAGATGCTGTTAGTCGAGTTTATTTTGAGGGATAAATTTGAATAAAATTGGGAAAAATTCTAGTTCTTAATGCATGCTGTAGAGATTGCTACAACCAATCTAAGGTTATCATGAGTGAAGGATCCGCGTGGTAATAATCTTAAGGAATTTTTCACCATAGCATTGTAGTCTAATAACTTGATGAAATAACAATCATATATGGAACAAGTAAATCTGTGCTAATGTATGAGTCTTAATCACCTTCATCACCATTGTTTTTATCTTTATTAAATTCAAGTTTTGGGTTAATTATATTTCTTATCTTAGTTATAGTCAAGAGTCAATTTTATACTTGCATTAATTCTTGTAAAGCTAAAATACAAGTCTATGTGGGTTCAACATCCCGGACTTAATCGTCCACTTTATTACTACACACGATCAGTCTTTCTGTTGTAAAAACATGTAGAGTTCTACCGTGTCACCCACATTGAAATCAGGTTGGATTTATGCACTGGCCTGTACCAACAAAAGTGATTAAACCTCTTTCCCGTATAAGTTAAACTCAATAAATCTTTAGTGCCACAACGTAGTGTCTTATTGAAACAAGTTGAAACAAGAGAATGGGAAGATGTGTGAGGTAAAGTAGTGTTGAGACATTAGTGACCATCCACATGTTTACTAAGTTATTGCTTGGTCTTCAACAAAGGCTTGCTAACTGAGTAGAGATGATGTTAAAGGATGGAACATTAGAGTACATTATGCAATGTGATAGAGAGACTCAATGTGATGTTTCTAGTGTGAGTGACATATGATATAGAGCTATCAGGGAGATGTACTAAATGAGGGTTGAGTAACTTAGTAGGAGATTTGTAGAAAGAAAAAATAATCGATGATATGATCAGTGGATCCACTATCAATAATCCAAGAATCAAGAGTGTGAGAGATGGAAAAACAAGAACTTATACCTGCTAGATAAGAGGAATAATCATGAGATGTGAAGATTGTTTGTTGAAGAGGGAGCGAAGCTCGATAATCTGATCTTGAGTGAGTTGGGGATGGGGAGATGCATTAGCATTGTGAAATTGAGTCAAATTCTTAGAGTGAAGGAATGATTGTTAGTCATTAAAGATGTAGTGGCATCCTCAATAGGTAAGAATGATTAGATGTCCATTTGACATTTTCCTTGTTGAATCGTAGAGTAGGCATCTTCAATACAAGGAAGAGGGTGCATGAGAAGAATCTGGACATGCATGGGTTTAAACACATCATTAAGCCTCATGAGGAACTGCATCAATTTCAATTCCTCTTGATGAGCCTCCCAAGCCTTCATTATTTCACAACTAGTACTAGATTTACAAATTAGAATAGTGATCATCATCTCCAACTCATCGTAAAGCTGCTTGAGCTTCGTATAATAAAATTCAATGCTCAAAAATCCATGAGAACAACGAGAAATGGCCTTGAGCGGACTATAAATGTGAGATCCAGTACTTGTCAAAAAAAATTGATTCAAATTGGACCAAATGATCACGGCAGAGCTAGCATGAAGTATAGGTTTTCCAAACTCTTTGGAAATTGTGCTAAGGATCCACGAAATCACCATATTGTTGACCTGCTTTCATTGAGAAAGAGCAGGATCTCTATTCAGTGGCTTAAGAATAGCTCCAATAACAAAACCTAATTTGTTCTTGCATAAGAGGGTTATTTACATGGATCTACGCCATGAGATATAGTTCGAAGCACCAATTAAACTTGACACGAGAAAATCTCATGTGTTTACACAGCAAGTGGACTGGTCGTGTGTAGTAATAAAGTGAACAATAAGTCCAGATTGTCTATCTCACAAAGACTTGTATTTTAGACTTCTTGAATTTAAAACAAGCAAGAATTAAACTAAAACTAAAGGATAACAAATAACTTTAATAAACTAAAAAAAATGCATAAAAAACATATGAAAAGGAAGAAAATGATGGGTGACAAAATGATTGAAACAAGATGTCGAAAATAAGATAGCTATGGAAGAGAGCAATTAATACACATGTATTGGCACAAATTAATCAATTTTCATTATAAACTTATTCTCATTTTATTAGACTAGTGTTGCTTTGGTGGAAAATCTTTAGAAAATTACTACCCGATGTCTCGAAAATAATAATCCTATGATTAATTGACGATTCCCAAAATATGTCTATCCGAGAATCTAACCAACAATCACGCATTCAAGTTCTAGAATTTCCCCGGTTTAATCCAGTTAATTGCATCCGGGAGTCTCTATCTATGTCTAGGACAACTCCTTATTGTTTATGGATTATGTGATGATCCTTTTTGCACCTTAGATTACCTTCTCTCGAACGAATAACTTAAGGAATAAATCATGCATACGGTAGCTAAGCATATGAAGCATTCAAACAAGATCAAGACACAAAGCAACAATAGAATTAATATAAAAAAACACAATTTATAACTCAAATATCATAATTTAGCCTCAAAATGGCCTTAGTTCGAAGAATCTAATTCATTATAAAAGATAAAAGATGGAAACCTAAATAAAGATTCATATTCATAGACAAAAATAAATCTAAATCTAAGAAACTCCCTCGTATTTTAATGATTGAACTTTGATCTTCATCTCTTCCCTGCTTCTTGATTTCTTCACCTTCAAGGGTTCTTGAAAATCTTCATAACTAATCTAATTTAAGAACTACCCTAAAAAAACATTATGTTGTGTGTATTTCATACCTCAAACCCTAGAGAACTGCTTTACTACATATAAGGGTGGAAGGAGAAGACTCAAACTTGAATTAGAGTTGGAAATTTCCAAAAATCTGCTATTTTTTCCGTCAGACGCGTGTTTGAGCTTGGCATCCCTCACGTTCGAACTTGAGGAACAGTAATATTTTGTCTTTTGTGCAGCAATCTTGTTTCCTTCATAAAGTTCTCCACAAACCTCCATTTTGGGTGATTTACGTTTTCATGTGACGCTAAGACATAGCTCTACAACTTTGTAGAAGGGCACTTCCTCAAATTTGGTCTTTAAACGTACCGAAATACTGCATTTTTGTTTAGCTTTCCTAAATTGCAATGATTTTCCACCTTTACTCAATAAGCACACAAATTACAAGCATATGTGGCATAAATCATGCATAAACCAATGTAAGTCACATGAATATAAGGCTCTAAAACGTGTAAATTCACACCTTATCAAAGGAGAAGACATCGCAGCCTACAAATTGGTATCAGGTTGATGCGCCATAACTGATCGAGGTACTTGATCTAAAAGAAACAAAAAAATGATCAAATACGCTCTGGTACCATGTTAAGCTTTATGAATCTATCGATACAGAAATGTAAATGAGAGAAGAGAGAAAAATATTGGGTGACTTTATTTCTGGATATTCAATCAAATGAGAAATACACTGAAAGTTTCTATTATAGCAACTAAAGACTTGGAGGGAAAGTTAATTAGCTGACTCTAACTAACCATTTCATAACTAACTCCGCCAACTAACACACAACCAATCTATGATATTCACATAATTACCACCACATATATAAAAGATACTTATATATACTTTAAGAACTTGTATGGTTGGAGGGTTGGGTTTATATTTGTCTAACTAGCCCAAATCTTTAGAACCATAGACTACTCAACTACATGTCCTAAAATTGTTTGGTTTAAGTTTTCGGCCCACATAAAGTACTGGGTCAGATAACATATTTTTTATTTGGTTTGAGGGTTTAGATGGGTTGGATTATAGGTAAATCACTTTGTGAACCCTTACTTTTAATTAATTTTCAGTAATACCCTTCATCAATAAATGGGTCCATCTACCCTTACCCTCCCCCACCAGTCACGTCTTTTCCCCTGCATAATAAAGAAGAAGAAGTTAAATAGTCCAACCCCGTTTTTACTTAAAATATTCCATGCAAATCTGTATGTGAAAATTTCTCTTTCTGGCGTATTAAACAATGACGTCCGCTTACTAACATCATTTTTTACCTTTTGTGGCAGATAACGATGGATTTAGCTCCACGATTTGGGTAAGTTTTGGTTTGTTTCCATTTTTTTGTTTAAATTTCTCTTTTCCTTTACAATATAGATCAGTTTTTTCATGTCTGAAAAAAACTAGAAATTAAACAAGTGCTCACTTATTTATTCCTTTTAGCGCAACAATACAGTACAGGTTGCCATATTCTGATTTGGGTATATGAAAGTCCGATTGTAATCTAACTTGATGGTTCATTTTTAAGTGAAACATTGTAATGTTCATGTGCATGTTTAGTCAATTTAGTGATGGTGGATGTGGAAGAAGATATTTTTTCGGCTGATTGTAACCTGAATATTGAAATATAATGTTTTGAACATCTTTATTTAATTTGCATTGATAACTACTTCAAGTTTGGAATAAGTTTTGAAGGCAATTTGTTTTTTGGATATTTGGAATAAGTTTTGAAGACAATTTGTTTTTTGGATATTTGGACATCTGCATTTATAATTTGTATTGTTTGATGAATTTGATAATCTGCATGTGAATATTCAATTAACAACAATCTGAATTTTAATGTAGGAGTGAAAATGTCAAGTGCTAGAAAGGAGAAGCTTAGTTTCCTAAAGATGCTAATAGTCCCTAGTTGTTTGGAAGAAATGGTAAATTGCATAATACTTGTGTGATCATTTGTGTTATAAGTCTTATTATTATATTATAAGTTTGAAATTTAATAAACTGGTCTGTAAATAGTTTAACTTTGTGTACTTTAGCGATTCCCCGATGGATTTGTGCGATGCACTCACTTGAACGTTAGCTCTCATTTAACCGTTCGTATAGGCCTAGAAACGTTTCCGTTTGGGGTTGAGCCCGTCAATGGACGTATGATTTGTCAACAAAATGAGTGGCTGCGCTTTGTGGCAGTTCACAGTGTCCAATTTGGTGAGTTTGCATTTTTCCATTACAGAGGAAGGATGGTGTTTCATACACCGTAATTATCCCCAACATGTCTTCTAAGAAATACAATGTTGATCCAGTCACTAGTGGTGGTAATGCATTTCTTTCATGTATGATTTAAATTATCTAGTGTGATTCTTTTGATGAAATGAATATTTTGGTACGATAATCGTAAAGGAGTCTAGTATTAAAATTTTGTCCCTATGTGTAGATTCAACCGATGATGACGATGATAGCAGTGACAATACTAAAGATGATATGGATGATCGGGACAACTCTGATGCGGGGGAGGAATTGCAAGAATTTGAGATCACAGTTCCCCGAACTGGTGGGTTCGATTATCATACCCCATGCCTAGCTGCATTGGTTTGTTCTTTTCACTATCATAATGAATTACAACAATGTGAACTAACGTATTTTTGTTTCTAATTCCAATTTAATAATTGGTTTTTGTTTATACAGTGCACTCCTGCACATGCATAGCATGGATACAAGTTGATTACAAAGCGTACTGTTGTGCTAAAGGCCATGCATCATGGTGCTAATGCAATGGAGGTTGGGCTGAGGTGGAAAAAGAATGGTTCAGTTGAAGGGCATGGAACATTCTGGCTCAAAGATGTTTGGAATGAGTTTGTGGAAGTAAAAACGCTAAAAGGCAGGGATCGTCTGTTGTTTGCAATTGTAGATGAAACCAGTGATAAGGTAACAATGGACGTTTTAAAATTGTAATTATAGCATGGTGGTGGATATGTGATGGCTATAGTTGATGTGGATTTTGCACAATTGTTAAGTTTTTTAGCATTATGTACTAGAAGTTTATAACATGTAGCTGCCTTTGATGGAATCATATGTATTCCATACTCTGTTTGGTCAAGTTATGTAAAAATCAAACTATGCATGGATATGTGTATTGTTGTTTATGTTTTGGTTTTAATAATTGTGTGTTTACTTAATATTTTCATTGGTAATATGACACATCGAATTGTTAACAGTTGTTTTTAGAAATAGTATTGGTCAATTGCTTGTACCAAAAATAGCTACACACATAATTAATTGTTTCATGTTTCCCAAAAAAAAAAAATTACAATATGCAATGGATAATTTAGTGTACATACATGATCAGTAGTAAATCATTCTAACAATGATATTATTTCCTAGACATACTAGAAATCCACACAGCCATTTTGACCATTAACATTATTTTTAAGATCCTACTAAGTTCATTGCACTTGTTCTTTCCATTTTATACTTTCCATTTTGTAGTCAATTAAGTTGACTTTCTATCTCTTGTATCTTCTGGAGTAAAGCATTGTTGGTTGTTGTTAAGTTGTAGGTGACTTCATGCAATTTTTCTTGTTCATCTTCAACTCTTATTTTATCATTCTTTTCCTGGATTCTTGTTTGTAATGTTAATCCTATCTCCATCCCTTTATCACACACTTCGTGGCTCAATCCAATCAAACGCCCTACATCCATTAGGTTTCTGCAATATTCGTTTAAAAAATAACCACGTTCAATAAGCCAATTTGAAGGATTGATAATTCCATAAAAAAAATCATACTTATATTATAATTTCCACATCCCACAAATTTTCTCCAGGGATTTTTCTTTGACCACAATGTGTGAATTTGTAATGGTTTTTTGCATCCGCAATTAGCACCCTCAAATGCTTCAACAAATGACTTTGAACGTTGGCACGAGTATTTTGAATTTTTTTTACGACGAGCCACTAGTCGTCATTCTGCACGGCGAAACAATTTCTAATTTGATGACAATTTGTTTTATAACATAAACAGTGTAATTCATATATATGGATACTAATATTGTTGTTAAACACAAATGTGCCTAAAACTAAACCTATGGCTAACTGATTGATCAATCCACATATATAAGAGAATGTTGAGGTTATTTTGGTCACCATTTTCCAATGGCAATGTAACGGTCATAAATGATAATACTATGCCACTTTAAAAATGGTTTTAATTATTGTTCGTCGAATTGCATACTTCTTACTTGCACTTCTTATATATCAATATAATATTGATTTTGTCAATAACCACTTTGATATGTGTATGAATATATACAATTAAAATTAATTCATATTTTTATCATTAAACTGATTTAATTTATTTTTTTTTAATATAACTTCCCCAATTTCTATAAATATATGCTCAAATATTACAATGGAAGTTCGATCCACAATTCCTCTGAACATTTATAATATTTATACTATCTATTCCATTGGATACTTACCATGATCATAACTTGCTTTACTCATATACATAATCGAGATTACAACCACAAGTTTCAAGACACATAATTATATAGTTATATATGTCACATATGTCCAAATGAGAATCAAATGCATGTGATACTAGCACTTTAACAAAGCCTTACACAAAGCAACATTTCACGAATGACAACACACGTCTATCACCCTTTCCCCTTCAAACATGATTGATATATTGAATAAATGTAATGAAATATGTCATTGTGGCTATATATGTGTGTGTACATCAGCACAAGCTTTATAACATCGAACATTGGCAAAATATGGAAAATATTTGAATGTTGAATAGTGGCATTGTATTGTCACATAACGCTAATTTATTGTCTACTTTCATGACAAAAGTTGATAAATGGCACCTAATAAAATCCACCCACCCATGATTTTGGAATTGAGTTGTTTGGTTGTTCTACATTATATAAATGCATTGCATATTGGCATTATTTTACATTCCATCTATTAAAAGGTCAATTCTTCAACTTAGAATATTTCATAAAACAATAGCCTTTATAGAAATATACAGCACGTGTCGCAACCCGATATAATATACTCTAATGGATGGGCATACGAACACGATACTTGTTTCATTACTAGTATTGTTGTTGCATGTGGGAATCAAAGTTTATCCATTGATTCGGACAACACTACCGTTATTCAGTAAGCTATGGATAAGCTAAATTGTAAGTGTGGCACAGTATTCACATTTGCGGTATGCAAGAGTGGGTTTTAATTCCTATATGAGCGTACAGTCGGTTTAACTCAATCATTGCAAATCGAGGAATTCGGTGGAATAGAGATCAAAATTTACTTTTTTGCTCAACCAGGTGTCATGGTTAAGTTATTGCAGGTATTTAAAATATCTCAATTTATTTTATTGGAGTTACATACATTGTATATATTCAACATTCATTTTATTTGTAATTATGTTATAGGAAAACGAAATGGTGATGACTTACTTGAGGTTTGGCGACCCGGCAATTGTACAATTGAACCACATCTTCGCCCCTCTTGTGATTGACGTGTCAAGTGACTCGTCTCGATCCAATAGTAACACATTACCTTGTTTTGGACCAAATGATACTATAGTCATTCAAGATAGTGATGGAGGAGATGACTACGATAGTAACACATTACCTTGTTTTGGACCAAATGATACTATAGTCATTGAAGATAATGATGGAGGAGATGACTACAAAATGGATACGATAAAGCGTTGATCAAAAAAAGGTGTGCTTCATTTTTGGCAAGTATCAAGCTAGGGATCTTCAAACGACCTTCTGTCCCTCTTTGGTTACGCCACCCCCAGTCCCTTACCTAAATGAAAGTTGAAATTGAAGAATGTTGCCACACGTGAAGATGACATACTTACAAAAACAACATCATCCACTAAGAGGATAATGTCAAAGCTCATCAGGGGTCGCATTTTAAGCCCAAAGGAAGAACCATCATCTAATAATGACAATGCACCGGAAAAAAGTGATAAAAAAATAAATTTTCCTTAAAAAAAAAAAGAATGTGAAACGTTCGGCTACGATGCATAATTTGAAGGGATATATTTGGTTAGCGTAATTAAGATTATTCGAATATTTAACGGCATAATAAAATAATCATGTGTGCATGAAAATTTATGCGTTAAATGAAATTGTGAATGCAAGCAACGATATTTGATTTTTGGCATAATTACAAAGTACGCTTATTAAATGGGACAAAAAAAAGTCACATGCAAATGTACTCATGAAGAGGCCCCAATGGATCACAAATGTCCTATAAATATATCATCGTCTTGCATTGCTAAATTACAACAACTCACTTCTAGATGATCCTATTTCTTATTGTTTCTCAACCATGTCCTCAAGAAATCTAAACCATCAAAACACTCATTTTTTATATGGCTAGGTGGTCTAGAAATGTTGATAATTATTTCATTGCCCAACTCGTTGAACAATGGTATGAGGGACCAGGGAAATTTAACATGTTTAATATTTCGGCGCTTGACACGACACAACATCGCATAAATTGACATTTTCGCACAAACTACGATTTCTCTTTCATTGCTCACCAGGAAAGAAAATTGGAACAGCGTTATCGAGCCTTCATGAAAATGATTGCATGCGAAGGTGTGGAGTGGGACAAATCCCGTTGCATTGTAAGGGCGTCCAAACATCAATGGGAAGAATGGCGTGTCGGTAAGTTTATTAAATTATGTTAATATTGAGAAAAGAATTTAATAGAATGTATTAAGGTTCATTAATATTCATTTCGTTCGATAGAGTATGCCATTATCCAGGGCATACATATATTACGGTGATGACAAGTACGAAGACTGAAGCGATTGTATGAAAGTCCATATGACCTTGCCCAGAGTACGACTCGGATTATTATGATGAGGACGATGAACTGAAATACAATTGATACAATACATAACTTTGGCGGTGGTCCTGCATTGTAAAAGTTGCATGAGGATTTGCGCAATTTTTTTGGTGGGGTTGTGTATGTATTATTTCATGCTTTGAACTTAATTTGCATTATTATGTTGTACTATTTCTGTATTTTCTTTCTATGCTATGCTAATTTTATTTGCCAATAAATATTTAGTCTGTTTCTAATCTTTGAATTTGATGATATAAATGTTATATTAACATTATATTATAACATGTGGTGTGTAGTTATCACAATAAAATAGACTGAGCAGTCTTAATTTTCGGACACAAATGTAAATTAGATTGAACATTACATTCACTCCAAATCATACTTAAATTCCATACAAATAAGATATTCAAAATAGTTTGAATCTGGGACACTCTCGGCTTCTTTATTAGTGACATGGACTGGTGAATCAATTGAATCATTTGGGTGGTCAATATACCCCTCTCCTAGGTCATCATCAAATAACTCTGATAATTTTTCCCAATTAACTTCTCCCCACAGTTTGTACATACTTGCATCCGGATATTGCTATACAAACAGAAATAATTAGAAGCAATGTTAAAAAAAGTTGAATGGAACAATAATCATGTTAGATAGGTGAAATGAATAAATTAAACAAGACTTGTCTGCTCTAAATGGGTCCAGTTTGAGTTAAACGATTTGACCTAATTCTTCACACGATCCCACTGAAATTCGGAGTTAGTAATGATCACATTAAATATTTTGCATTGCCAATGCAACATATTGAAACGACTAAGGACTGATGTGGGATTGAATCTTCCAAACTCGTCATTTAATCTATCACATAACCACTGAACAACATCATTGTCCACTATGCCATAAACAGTTTTATTATGTCCACGGGCGGAGTGTAGCAAGTCAATGAACAATTTTGTTAGTCACTGTCTACCCATGCCGCCCCCCCCCCCTCCCCCGGCAATTGGTAATTCATATTTGGATGTGTTTTTGTTGGTTAGCATACACATATGCTAGAGACACTCCCTATTTATAGAGTTTTTAAACTCTGAAAAATGAAATATTATATATACACTGAAACCTAACAAACAATAATAAAATAACACGTATTACAAACAACAAAACTACCTAACAATAAATTTTAATAAATAAGGCAGCTAACTTTATGGCATTCATTACAATTATTTGACTAAATATAACCACACTCAAGTGAAATAAATGTCACCTGACACTAACTCAATAAATAATACTTAGTCAACAATTAAGCCAACCACCAACCACCAACCACAGTCATAAAAATGTATTTGCCCCCTAATCAAAATAGAAAGCTACAATTATCCGAATTTAGCATAATTTAGCAATGCAGACCGACTAATTAGATAAAAATACAATACAAATTATATGGTGTATCGTTACTCAGATGATCATCATTTAGCAATTCACTAATGCAATATCCAAATTAACCACCAATAATACCCATTAAATTTTCCCAGCGAGCATCAATCTGACTTGCCCAACTATACCATTCTCAGGGAGACTAAAAAACATGGCTAGCACTTGAGTGTTCTTGACGATCAAATTGGTAGCCACGAGCTTGTCATATAAGGTCAAATCATCAATTTGGTTCACAATTTCAAAAACTGCCTCACATTTACGAGTCATGTCATGTTCATGACCCATTTTACTAACAATTTCACCTAACCTTGAGTCTGTAGTATCAGTAAATTTGTAAATGCCAGCCATGATTGCCCAGTAATGCCATCATCCTTTTTTCATTTGCCCTTGTTAGATGCTTTGGTTGTAGTGCTATTGCCTGATTGACATACTGAGGTTGTTGCAACTTCCTCAACTAACAGCGTGCATGGCATATCATTGTCATCCAAATGTGTGTCAGGAGGAGATTGTGGTTGACTTTCTGTGTGTAAAGAACAAGAACAAAGATGAGCAAGTGATTTAAAACCAATTATAAAGGGAGACTAAGGCACATGTTAGGTCCAAATTGATCAAATATACTTATAAAGGTTCTTGTTGAAGGATTACACTTATATTGTTATGGTGAGAGCTCCGAGGGTAGAGAATAACCGATGTCTCGCGAATAAACTCCTATGCTTAGATCGTGATTTCCCAAATATTCCTATCCGGAAATCTAACCACTAAACATGCATTAACGTACTAGAGTTCACTCGATTAGAATCGAACGACTTCACCCGGGAATCTTTTACCTATGTCTAGGGCAATTCCTCATTAGTTGCAGATCATGATGTGAATTTCTTGCACCCTAAGTCAATTTTCTCCCGAAATATTCACCTAGGCATAAAATTCTAACATATAGTGATAAAGTATATGCAAGATAGGTAAAAACACAAATTCACATCACACAACAATATAAGAATAACCTCAACAATCATCTATTAAAAGCATATATCACAATTTGACCTTACATGGCCTTAGTCTTATGAATTTAGTTCATTATAGATAATATGAGAAACAATAATGAATAAATACACATGTTCATAGACATGAATGAAATGAACAGGCTATAAAAACTCCCTCTAATGTGATAGATGACAGCCCCTTGATTGGAGCTTCAATTCCTAGCTTTCTCCTCTTAGAATGATGAAGAATGGTGATGAATGAAGCTTGAGGACCGGTTCCTCCTCCTCCTCTCCTCCAAGAATCTGAAATTGATGGTGAATCTGAAGAGTATGGGTTCTCCCTCCTTTGATAGCCAAAATTCCACTAAAGTATGCATTAAGAATTCCCATTAAAGTTCCCCAATGAGAATTCCACCTAAGGTGATGCTTAAAGTTTGGCTTTTAAGATTCCAACCAGCTAAAAAATGCTGAACTTTCGGCCCTTAAGCATTCCACCAAGCATAACCATGTGAAAACTTCAACAAAACACATGCATGCTGCCATTTTCTTGCTTTCCAGCGCAGTCTTAGTATTTTCCTCATAAACTTCTCCACCGATCTCCGAATTGGATGATTAAAGTCCCCATGGGCAGATACGACATAGATCTACAACTTTTCAGAAGGACACTTTGTCCAATTCGGTTTCTAAGTATACCTAAATTACATTCAACATGGAGGTTGTTTCTGATTTGGCGCCCATAAAGTAAATCTACCAAGAAACACACTTATGACAACCCCTCAACACATGTGCTGAATTATGGCCAAAAGTGATTCCTACCCATCATATAATGCTGGAATTTAGGCTGAAAAGGAGTAACATTCGGACTATCCACGGCTAGGCATGACTAGGAGGGCGCTGGGGCGTATCCTGGCACATGTACTTCTCTGTTCGGCGTAGCAATCGTATTTCCTTCACAATTATCTCTATAGACCTCCGATTTGGATGTTTCAAGTTCCAATTTGAAGATTAGACATACATCTAAAACGTTTTAGAAGGAAACTTTGTCTAATTCGGTCTCGAAATGTACGGAATTATCGCTCGAATGTGGTAGGAGATGCATAAACCGCCTAGGTGTTGAAAAACATGCTTGAACTTGTTTTGTACATCGTTTTTCTTCCCTTTTCTTCATGTATTCTCATTTATTACCTGTATTCACTTAACACACCTATTAAATGCAAATGTGACATGATTTAAGCAATAAGTGAATCCAAATCATAAGAATTACGGTCTTAAAAACACGTAAAAACACCTCTTATCAACACCCCCAAACTTATCAATTGCTCGACCTCGAGCAATAAGAGCTATAAGGCAAGACCAACATCATTCAATGGGAGAAAACAAAACGACTAACTAACTCACTTTCGTGGAGTAAACGATTGCACTTAGCGGGTGCAACAAACCTTTAAACCTTTGAGTTACCTCAAAGGACGAGTTATAGTCTCGTGAGGGTTTGCATACGATATACCCACAAAATCTAGCAAATTTTCAGTCCCAGCCGAATCAACACATCTCAATATGATCAACAAGTATGAATGGCATAAAATCAACCTTTTAAAGTTCACAAATATATATATACATATCAACTACTTTTGCTCATGTGACACCAATACTTGAAATGACTCCCTAGGGTGTAGTGAAAAATAAATCTAGGGTATTATAGTCGAGAGGCATCCTTACCAAATTTTGGACATTAATCCCATATCTATCAACTTTTGATCAAACACAAGGCACAAGAATTATAGAAAATCTCATAGTCATTTAAATTTCATTATCTCAAATATTCAACATTCAATTCATATGGAATTTTCATTAAACTTCATTAAGGCTAGATCATGTGCAATATTTTATTCCATTAGGCTTTCTATGACACCCATGTAGCAAGCTTTAGACCAATGACTCCCAAACTAGATAGTTTTGGGGCATTAAGTGTAGAGACACTCCTAAGGATTTAATCACTCGAGTGTCAAAGGCCACGAAATAAAACTAGATCTTTTAAACAATTCACTTCTTTTTGGCTTGAGCTTAGCTCAAATTAGCATAATAGTACAGTATATAGGCATGAAACGTTTCACCTCCGGTACGTATTAGCCTAACCACTATTGGTCATACCAAAATTCAACCTTTTCAATTCATTGTTTAGCATATAAAATTACTACTCAACTTATAACCTTATGAGAAATCTAAGTTAATATTTGTGGGAATAATTCCTTAAGTGTCTCAAGATGGTAATCCTCTCAACTCCTCTACCTTCGATTTAAGTTCATTGTGAATCATCTAAAGAATCAATTCTAGTCTAAGGTCTCCACGAGCAATTTCAACGATATATATATTCCATTAAATTCAAATTATTTCAAGAATTCATGCCATTTTTCAAGTTAATCAATTTCAATGCATCAAATGGAAAGAATATATATATATTTTATATATATATATACTTGATTTTCTCAACAAAGAAGCATTTAAACAGGATATCATACAAACTTTCCCCCAAACTCAAGTTAAAAATTAGGATTGCATTTTCAATATTCAAAATAAATACTCTTCTACCCCCAAACTTAAATCCAACATTTTCCCCAATGTTGTTACAACAAGCATACACAAAGGTGAAAGAACACTTACAACCAAAGATATTGAAGAACATCCTTAAGCTTCCAATGCATCTTTACAAAGTTTCTCCTCTTATCGAGTAAAATAAGAATCTCTAAACGTGGGGTCCAAATGTGCATCATATCTAACACTTCAACTTTTTAAACCATCAAGCATAGGAAAAACATACATGCCAAAAGTGCATGCTTGAACACAACAAAAAGAAACAAACTAAACAAAACAAAAACGAAAGCAAAAAAAAAAAAAACTTACAAACTTGGGTTGCCTCCCAAGAAGCGCTAGTTTAGAGTCGGTAGCTCGACTTGAGATAAAGAATCACTAAGGATCCCGGAGGGGAATGGTCACTTTATCCCTCGACCCGTCAATCCCAATGTAATGCTTTAACCTTTGGGCGTTTGTCATGAAGGTTCGTCCATTATCCGTTATAAGTTCAATGGCACCGGAATCATAAACACGAGATACAACAAACGGTCCCGACCATTTTGACTCAAGCTTCCCGGGAAAAACTCGAAGGCGAGAATTGTATAGTAAAACCTTGTCTCCTTCATGAAATTCCTGGGGAATAATACGCTTATCATGCCATGTTTTCGTTCGCTCCTTGTAAAGCTTGGCCTTCTCATACGCTTGATGGCGCCATTCCTCAAGTTCGTGTAAT
Source organism: Buddleja alternifolia (assembly GCA_019426215.1). Taxonomy (NCBI): domain Eukaryota; kingdom Viridiplantae; phylum Streptophyta; class Magnoliopsida; order Lamiales; family Scrophulariaceae; genus Buddleja; species Buddleja alternifolia. Next base: position 9,035,444 of record CM033403.1, read on the forward strand.
TGGAGTAATCGCTTGGTACCTACGAGTTGAGAATCAAAATTTAGAAATTTAATAGCCCAAAAAGCGCGATGTTCGAGCTCAACCGGTAAGTGACATGCTTTTCCAAAGACGAGGCGATATGGGGACATGCCAATCGGAGTTTTAAACGCGGTTCTATATGCCCACAAGGCGTCATCTAGTTTAAGGGACCAATGTTTTCTAGATGCGTTAACCGTTTTTTCAAGAATGCGTTTAATTTCCCAATTCGACACCTCCACTTGACCACTCGTTTGGGGATGATATGGGATTGAGATTTTATGTCGTACCCCATACTTGTTCAATAAGTGCTCGAATTGTTTGTTACAAAAATGGGTGCCCCCGTCACTAACGATTGCTCTAGGAGTTCCAAAACGAATGAAAATCCTTTTTCTTAAAAATCGAGTAACCACCCGAGCATCGTTAGTTGGTAAAGCCTCGGCTTTGATCCATTTGGAGACATAGTCGACCGCAACAAGAATATACTTATTGGAACAAGAACTAGGGAAGGGTCCCACAAAATCAATACCCCACACATCAAATAGTTCACATTCAAGCATGTTATTCAATGGCATTTCGTGTCTTTTAGAGATGTTACCTGTTCGTTGACACCTATCACAAGATTGAACATACAAGAATGCATCTTTAGAAAGAGTAGGCCAAAAGAAACCTGATTGAAGCGCTTTAGCCACTGTTTTAGAAGGTCCAAAGTGACCACCTACCGACATATCATGGCAATGAGCGTGAATTGATGCTATTTCCTCCTCGGGGACACATCGTCGAATGAGGCCATCTGCACAAATCTTAAATAGATATGGTTCGTCCCACAAATATCGCTTCACATCAAATAGGAATTTCTTCTTTCGATGATAAGTGATATCCGGAGGAAGAACTCCCGTGACAAGATAATTTGCATAATTGGCATACCAAGGAATATCATTATGAAGTATAGCATACACTTGCTCATCGGGAAACTCCTCACAAATAGGTTTATCATACACGCACTCGGGGTTAGGATCCTCTATCCTAGACAAGTGGTTGGCAACAACATTTTCTACTCCTTTCTTATCCTTAATTTCTACGTCAAATTCTTGAAGAAGTAAAATCCACCTAATGAGTCTAGGTTTGGCATCCTTTTTGGCAAGCAAGTATTTTAATGCGGAGTGATCGGTGTACACAATTACCTTATTCAAAATGAGATAAGCATGGACCTTGTCAAATGCAAATACTATGGCTAGTAATTCTTTTTTCGTGGTTGCGTAATTCATTTGTACATCATTTAAAGTCTTACTAGCATAGTAGATGGTTTGAAATACCTTATCCTTCCTTTGGCCAAGGACCGCACCCACCGCGGTGTCACTAGCATCACACATCAATTCGAAGGGCAAACTCCAATCGGGAGGTGCCATGATGGGAGCGGATATCAATAGCTCCTTAAGAGTCATGAAGGCCTGTAAACAAAGGGAATCAAAATTGAATGGTGCATCTTTGACAAGCAAGTTAGATAACGGCTTTGCAATTTTGGAAATTTTTTTGATAAATCGCCTATAGAAGCCGGCATGACCAAGAAAGCTCCTTACGGCTTTCACCGATATAGGTGGAGGAAGCTTTTCTATGACCTCAATCTTGGCTTGGTCCACTTCAATCCCTTTTTGAGAGATTTTGTGGCCTAGCATTGTCTTCCCGGACCATAAAATGACATTTTTCCCAATTCAAAACAAGATTTATTTCCTCACAGCGTTTTAGAACACGATCCAAATGATCAAGACGTGTTAAACGAGGTTCCAAAAACAGAAAAATCATCCATAAAAATCTCAAGGAATTCTTCAACCATGTCATGAAAGATCGCCATCATACATCGTTGAAATGTGGCCGGGGTATTGCATAATCCAAACGGCATCCGTCTATAAGCAAACGTGCCATAGGGACAAGTGAAAGTTGTTTTCTCTTGGTCCTCGGGGGCTATGGCAATTTGGTTATAGCCGGAATACCCATCTAGAAAACAATAAAAATCATGTCCGGCTAACCTTTCAAGCATCTGGTCAATGAATGGGAGGGGGAAATGGTCCTTACGAGTGGCATCATTTAACTTGCGATAATCTATACATACACACCACCCGGTAAGCATTCGAGTAGGCATTAATTCATTGTTCGCATTTTCTATCACAGTTATTCTGCCCTTCTTGGGTACTACTTGAGTCGGGCTTACCCATGCACTATCAGAGATAGGATAGATTATACCTGCGTCGAGTAGTTTTATAACCCCTTTCTTTACCACCTCTTGTATTTGTGGATTTAACCGTCTTTGTGGTTGGCGTGTAGGTTTTGCGGACTCCTCCATGAGTATTTTGTGCATGCACACCGCTGGACTTATGCCTTTTATATCCGCAATTTTCCACCCGAAGGCCTTCTTGTTGGCCTTCAAAACTCTCATGAGTCGCTCCTCCTGTTCCACTGTCAAACAAGATGAGACAATTAAAGGTAGTGTCTCATTATCATTTAAAAATACATATTTCAAATGTAATGGTAATGGTTTAAGCTCAAGGATAGGGGCTTCTTTGATAGAAGGGCGAGGAGGAGCCAAGAGTGATCTTTCTAATTTTTTAGCTCCAATGACGTGGTAAAGAGGTGGCCTCTCTAAGCTAAACATGGCTTCCAATTGTTCTTCACTCGCCGAATCGTCATCCATAGATTGGGAAAGACATGTCTCCAATGGGTCATCTACCATTTGTGTCTGAAAAGTCTCATCAATCAACATATCAAATGCATCGATGCATAAACATGAGTCGGGGTCACATGGGTGTTTAAGCACTTTAAAAACATCAAAGGTGACCTTTTCATCTCCCACATTTAAGGTTAGCTTACCATTGGCAATATCGATTACCGCCTTACCAGTGGCTAGGAATGGTCTTCCTAGGATCAGGGGTACCTCAACATCTTCCTCCATATCAAGGACCACAAAGTCAACCGGGAAGTAGAACTTGTCGACTTGAACGATCACATCTTCGATTATTCCTCGTGGCCTCTTGATTGATCTATCGGCAAGTTGGAGGCTCATTGAAGTCGGCGTTGGATTGCCAAGGCCCAACTTTTTGAAAAAAGAGTACAGGAGGAGGTTGATGCTAGCCCCTGAGTCACACAAAACTTTTTCGAAGGATAATGGCCCAATCGTGCAAGGAATAGTGAGACTGCCGGGGTCTTCAAGTTTCATTGGTAATTTATTAAGCAATATGGTGGAGCATTCCTCTGTTAGACACACCGTTTCATTTTCCTCCCACTTTTGTTTGTTAGATAAAATATCCTTGAAAAACTTCACGTAATTTGGCATTTGTAAAATAGCGTCAATAAAAGGAATATTAATTCTAACCTCACGAAGAACCGACAAAATCCGGAGGAAACTTGGATCCATCTCCTTCTTTTTCTTTCTATGTGCATTTGGAAATGGAAGACGGACCTCGATGGGAGTATGCGTTGGAGTTGAAGGGCCAGCTTTGGAAGATACAGGACGTGGCGCCTGGGCGCGACTAGACGGGCGCGAGAGTGCGAAGCACTTGTTCACTGCTGGTGGGTTCTGGCGCCTGGGCGTGGCAATCGGGGCGCTCAGGCGCGGAAGTGCGAACAGCATCATTGACTACCTGTTTGCCACTTCTTAAGGTAATGGCATGGCATTGCTCCTTCGGGTTCTTTTCCGTGTCACTTAGTAAAGTTCCCGGGGCTCTCTCGCTGATCGTCTTTGCCATTTGACCCATTTGTGTCTTTAAATCTTTCATGTCCATCATTATATCCCTCATCATAGTACGAAGTTCGTTGATTGTTGAATCTGATTTCTTTATTTGTTCATCGAGACGCTCATCGGTTGTAAAAGGTTTTACTTGCCTTTGTATATGAGGATTACCTTGCCTTTGAGCTTGGTTATTGTTGAATGGGGGCTTTGGTGCTTGATAGACGCCGGGATGGGCATTTTATGCCGGATTAGGCCTCCTTGGAAAATTTTCGGGCACATGGAAGTTCAATTGAGATCGATTGGCATTTCCAACATAGTTTACATTGCCAACCATTGTTTTCAAAGCAACTTCTTCGCCCAACTCTTGAACACAAGCAATCTTTTTAGTGGGTGTGACTTTTTCATCATCGGAATAGAGTTCATCTTCCCGGGCTAATTGCTCAATCTTGTCCCACACACTTTGGCAATCGAGCCCAAGGAGATCACCACCGGAGCCGGCATTGAGCCTATTTCGGATGTGCGATCGGACTCCCTCATGGAATCGTAGTACTTGCTCGCTCAACTTTAGGTTGTGATCCGGGCATTTTCGGAGCATGTTTTTATATCTAGCCCATGCCTCGGCTAAGGACTAATGATTCCCTTGCTTAAACTCTTTAATATTGCTCCTTAGCTCGTTGATTTTGGAGGGTGGAAAGAATTTGCTCAAAAAGGCATCAACCAATTGTCCCCATGTTGTCATGGATTGGGGTGGTAGAGATTTGTACCACATGGTCACCCTTTCCTTTAATGAGAAGTGGAAGACTCTTAGACGAATTGCATCAAGATCCCGGGGATGAAATTGGGTAGTCATGATAGTGTCGTCTAAAGTCTCCAAATGCTCCTGAGGTGATTCATGGGGCTCTCCATAGAAGGGTTCGCTTTGCACTATGCTAAAGATATGTGACGGAATGTGATAATTTGGTGCATAGAAATTTGGAAAGATCACGGGTCCCGGTATGGTGTGGACCCTTGGAGGTAGACTTTCCCGGACCGATGGAAGTCTTTGAGGAGGTGCCGGTTGCATAGCTTGGAATAGATTTTGCAACCATTCCCTGTTTTCCGGGAGATTTATGTCGGGAAAATTCCTATTTGGATTTAGATTGTCAGCCATTTCTCGAGCTCGTCTACTAGATCGAAGAACACGCTCGGTCTCCGGCTCAAAATTGTATAGAGGCTCGTTAGAAGAGCGGGTCATGCACCACAAATTACACCTAACAATTAAACACAAGAACAAAATTAGAATAATAAAATAAAAGAAAGGTTAGAAATAAACGAAAAACAAAGAATTATGAAAATTTAAAGGAAAAATCAAAAAACCAAAATGAACAAGTCCCCGGCAACGGCGCCAAAAACTTGACACGCTAAAAGCTAACGGGCTTGGTAGCAAGTGCACTAGTCGTGTGTAGTAATAAATGGATTGTAAGTCCGGATTGTCGAACCTCAAGGACTTGAATTCTAGTTTAAGATTTGTAATGAAGTGAATAAACAAAGTAAGAATAAATTCAAATAAAATTTGTAAAGAACAAGAACAAAGATGAGCAAGTGATTTAAAACCAATTATAAAGGGAGACTAAGGCACATGCTAGGTTCAAATTGATCAAATATACTTATAAAGGTTCTTGTTGAAGGATTACACTTATATTGTTATGGTGAGAGCTCCGAGGATAGAGAATAACCGATGTCTCGCGTATAAACTCCTATGCCTAGATCGTGATTTCCCAAATATTCCTATCCGGTAATCTAACCGCTAAACATGCATTAACGTACTAGAGTTCACTCGATTAGAATCAAACAACTTCACCCGGGAATCTTTACCTATGTCTAGGGCAATTCCTCATTAGTTGCCGGTCATGATGTGAATTTCTTGCACCTAAGTTAATTTTCTCCCGAAATATCAACCTAGGCATAAGATTCTAACATATAGTGATCAAGTATATGCAAGATAGGTAAAAACACAAATTCACATCACATAACAATATAAGTATAACCTCAACAATCATCTATTATAAGCATATATCACAATTTGACCTTACATGGCCTTAGTCTTATGAATTTAGTTCATGATAGATATTATGAAAAACAATAATGAATAAATACACATGTTCATAGACATGAATGAAATGAAAAAGCTATAAAAACTCCCTCTAATGTGATAGATGATGGCCCCTTGATTGGAGCTTCAATTCCTAGCTTTCTCCTCTTAGAATGATGAAGAATGGTGATGAATGAAGCTTGAGGACCGGTTCCTCCTCCTCCTCTCCTCCAAGAATCTGAAATTGATATTGAATGCTGAAGAGTATGGGTTCCCCCTCCTTTTATAGCCAAAATTCCACTAAAGTATGCATTAAGAATTCCCATTAAAGTTCCCCAATGAGAATTCCACCTAAGGTGATGCTTAAATTTTGGCTTTTAAGATTCCAACCAGCTAAAAAATGCTGAACTTTCGGCCCTTAAGCATTCCACCAAGCATAACCATGTGAAAACTTCAACAAAACACATGCATGCTGCCATTTTCTTGCTTTCCAGCGCAGTCTTAGTATTTTCCTCATAACCTTCTTCAAAAATCTCCTAATTGGATGATTCAAGTCCCCATGTGCAGATATGACATAGATCTACAACTTTACAGAAGGACACTTTGTCCAATTCGGTTTCTCAGTATACCGAAATTACGTTTCAACATGGAAGTTGTTTCTGATTTGACGCCCATAAAGTAAATCTAACAAGAAACACACTTATGACAACCGCTCAACACATGTGCTGAATTATGGCCAAATGTGATTCCTACCCATCATATAATGCTGGAATTTAGGTTGAAAAGGAGTAACATTCGGACTATCCACGCCTAGGCATGACTAGGAGGGCGCTGGGGCGTATCCTGGCACATGTACTTCTCTATTCGGCGCAGCAATCGTATTTCCTTCACAATTCTCTCTATAGACCTTAGATTTGGATGTTTCAAGTTCCCATTTGAAGCAAAGACATACATATAAAACTTTGTAGAAGGAGATTTTGTCTAGTTCGGTCTCAAAATGCACAGAAATATCGCTCGAATGTGATAGGAGATGCATAAACCGCCTAGGTGTTGAAAAACATGCTTGAACTTGTTTTGTACATCGTTTTTCTTCCCTTTTCTTCATGTATTCTCATTTATTAGCTGTATTCACTTAACACACCAATTAAATGCAAATGTGACATGATTTAGGCAATAAGTGAATCCAAATCATAAGAATTACGGTCTTAAAAACTGTTGATAAGAGGTGTTTTTATGTGTTTTTAAGCCCGTAATTCTTATGATTTGGATTCACTTATTGCCTAAATCATGTCACATTTGCATTTAATAGGTGTGTTAAGTGAATACAGGTAATAAATGAGAATACATGAAGAAAAGGGAAGAAAAATGATGTACAAAACATGTTCAAGCATGTTTTTCAACACCTAGGCGGTTTATGCATCTCCTACCACATTCGAGCGATAATTCCGTACATTTCGAGACCGAATTAGACAAAGTTTCCTTCTAAAACGTTTTAGACGTATGTCTTAGCTTCAAATTGGAACTTGAAACATCCAAATCGGAGGTCTATAGAGATAATTGTGAAGGAAATACAACTGCTACGCCGAACAGAGAAGTACATGTGCCAGGATACGCCCCAGCGCCCTCCTAGTCATGCCTAGCCGTGGATAGTCCGAATGTAACTCCTTTTCAGTCTAAATTCCAGCATTATATGATGGTTAGGAATCACTTTTGGCCATAATTCAGCACATGTGTTGAGGGGTTGTCATAAGTGTGTTTCTTTGTAGATTTACTTTATAGGCGCCAAATCAGAAACAACCTCCATGTTGAAACATAATTTAGGTATACTTAGAAGCCGAATTGGACAAAGTGTCCTTCTGGAAAGTTGTAGATCTATGTCGTATCTGCCCATGGGGACTTTAATCATCCAATTATGAGATCGGTGGAGAAGGTTATGAGGAAAATACTAAGACTGCGCTGGAAAGCAAGAAAATGGCAGCATGCATGTGTTTTGTTGAAGTTTTCACATGGTTATGCTTGGTGGAATGCTTAAGGGCGGAAAGTTCAGCATTTTTTAACTGGTTGGAATCTTAAAAGCCAAACTTTAAGCATCACCTTAGGTGGAATTCTCATTGGGGAACTTTAATGGGAATTCTTAATGCATACTTTAGTGGAATTTTGGCTATCAAAGGAGGGGCAACCCATACTCTTCAGATTCACCATCAATTTCAGATTCTTGGAGGAGAGGAGGAGGAGGAACCGGTCCTCAAGCTTCATTCATCACCATTCTTCATCATTCTAAGAGGAGAAAGCTAGGAATTGAAGCTCCAATCAAGGGGCCGTCATCTATAACATTAGAGGGAGTTTTCATGGCCTTTTCATTTCATTCATGTCTATGAACATGTGTATTTATTCATTATTGTTTCTCATATTATCTTTCATGAACTAAATTCATAAGACTAAGGCCATATAAGGTCAAATTGTGATATATGCTTATAATAGATGATTGTTGAGGTTATTCTTATATTGTTATGTGATGTGAATTTGTGTTTTTACCTATCTTGCATATACTTTATCACTATATGTTAGAATCTTATGTCTAGGTGAATATTTCGGGACAAAATTGACTTAGGGTGCAAGAAATTCACATCATGATCCGCAACTAATGAGGAATTGCCCTAGACATAGGTAAAAGATTCCCGGGTGAAGTTGTTCGATTCTAATCGAGTGAACTCTAGTACGTTAATGCTTGTTTAGTGGTTGTATTTCCAGATAGGAATATTTGGGAAATCACGATCTAAGCATAGGAGTTTATTCGCGAGACATCGGTTATTCTCTACCCTCGGAGCTCTCACCATAACAATATAAGTGTAATCCTTCAACAAGAACCTTTATAAGTATATTTGATCAATTTGGACCTAACATGTGCCTTAGTCTCCCTTTATAATTGGTTTTAAATCACTTGCTCATCTTTGTTCTTGTTCTTTACAAAAACTTGACACGCTAAAAGCTAACGTGTTTGGTAGCAAGTGCACTAGTCGTGTGTAGTAATAAATGGATTGTAAGTCCGGATTGTCGAACCTCAAGGACTTGAATTCTAGTTTAAGATTTGTAATGAAGTGAATAAACAAAGTAAGAATAAATTCAAATAAAATTTGTAAAGAACAAGAACAAAGATGAGCAAGTGATTTAAAACCAATTATAAAGGGAGACTAAGGCACATGCTAGGTTCAAATTGATCAAATATACTTATAAAGGTTCTTGTTGAAGGATTACACTTATATTGTTATGGTGAGAGCTCCGAGGGTAGAGAATAACCGATGTCTCGCGTATAAACTCCTATGCTTAGATCGTGATTTCCCAAATATTTCTATCTAGAAATCTAACCACTAAACATGCATTAACGTACTAGAGTTCACTCGATTAGAATCGAACAACTTCACCCGAGAATCTTTACCTACGTTTAGGGCAAATCGTCATTAGTTGCCGGTCATGATGTGAATTTCTTGCACCTAAGTTAATTTTCTCCCGAAATATCAACCTAGGCATAAGATTCTAACATATAGTGATCAAGTATATGCAAGATAGGTAAAAACACAAATTCACATCACATAACAATATAAGTATAACCTCCACAATCATCTATTATAAGCATATATCACAATTTGACCTTACATGGCCTTAGTCTTATTAATTTAGTTCATGATAGATATTATGAAAAACAATAATGAATAAATACACATGTTCATAGACATGAATGAAATGAAAAGGCTATAAAAACTCCCTCTAATATGATAGATGATGGCCCCTCGATTGGAGCTTCAATTCCTAGCTTTCTCCTCTTAGAATGATGAAGAATGGTGATGAATGCAGCTTGAGGACCGATTACTCCTCCTCCTCTCCTCCAAGAATCTGAAATTGATAGTGAATGCTGAAGAGTATGGGTTCCCCCTCCTTTTATAGCCAAAATTACACTAAAGTATGCATTAAGAATTCCCATTAAAGTTTCCCAATGAGAATTCCACCGAAGGTGATGCTTGAAGTTTGGCTTTTAAGATTCCAACCAGCTAAAAAATGCTGAACTTTCGGCCCTTAAGCATTCCACCAAGCATAACCATGTGAAAACTTCAACAAAACACATGCATGCTGCCATTTTCTTGCTTTCCAGCGCAGCCTTAGTATTTTCCTCATAACCTTCTTCAAAAATCTCCTAATTGGATGATTCAAGTCCCCATGTGCAGATATGACATAGATCTACAACTTTACAGAAGGAAACTTTGTCCAATTCGGTTTCTAAGTATACCGAAATTACGTTTCAACATGGAGGTTGTTTCTGATTTGACGCTCATAAAGTAAATCTACCAAGAAACACAATTATGACAACCGCTCAACACATGTGCTGAATTATGGCCAAATGTGATTCCTACCCATCATATAATGCTGGAATTTAGTCTGAAAGGGAGTAACATTCGGACTATCCACGCCTAGGCATGACTAGGAGGGCGCTGGGGCGTATCCTGGCACATGTACTTCTCTATTCGGCGCAGCAATCGTATTTCCTTCACAATTCTCTCTATAGACCTTAGATTTGGATGTTTCAAGTTCCCATTTGAAGATAAGACATACTTATAAAACTTTGTAGAAGGAAACTTTGTCTAGTTCGGTCTCGAAATGTATAGAAATATCGCTCGAATGTGATAGGAGATGCATAAACCGCCTAGGTGTTGAAAAACATGCTTGAACTTGTTTTGTACATCGTTTTTCTTCCCTTTTCTTCATGTATTCTCATTTATTACCTGTATTAACTTAACACACCAATTAAATGCAAATGTGACATGATTTAGGCAATAAGTGAATCCAAATCATAAGAATTACGGTCTTAAAAACTGTTGATAAGAGGTGTTTTTATGTGTTTTTAAGCCCGTAATTCTTATGATTTGGATTCACTTATTGCCTAAACCATGTCACATTTGCATTTAATAGGTGTGTTAAGTGAATACAGGTAATAAATGAGAATACATGAAGAAAAGGGAAGAAAAACGATGTACAAAACAAGTTCAAGCATGTTTTTCAACACCTAGGCGGTTTATGCATCTCCTACCACATTCGAGCGATAATTCCGTACATTTCGAGACCGAATTAGACAAAGTTTCCTTCTAAAACGTTTTAGACGTATGTCTTAGCTTCAAATTGGAACTTGAAACATCCAAATCGGAGGTCTATAGAGATAATTGTGAAGGAAATACAACTGCTACGCCGAACAGAGAAGTACATGTGCCAGGATACGCCCCAGCGCCCTCCTAGTCATGCCTAGCCGTGGATAGTCCGAATGTTACTCCTTTTTAGCCTAACTTCCAGCATTATATGATGGTTAGGAATCACTTTTGACCATAATTCAGCACATGTGTTGAGGGGTTGTCATAAGTGTGTTTCTTTGTAGATTTACTTTATGGGCGCCAAATCAGAAACAACCTTCATGTTGAAACGTAATTTAGGTATACTTAGAAGCCGAATTGGACAAAGTGTCCTTCTGGAAAGTTGTAGATCTATGTCGTATCTTCCCATGGGGACTTTAATCATCCAATTATGAGATCGATGGAGAAGGTTATGAGGAAAATACTAAGACTGCGCTGGAAAGCAAGAAAATGGCAGCATGCATGTGTTTTGTTGAAGTTTTCACATGGTTATGCTTGGTGGAATGCTTAAGGGCCGAAAGTTCAGCATTTTTTAACTGGTTGGAATCTTAAAAGCCAAACTTTAAGCATCACCTTAGGTGGAATTCTCATTGGGGAACTTTAATGGGAATTCTTAATGCATACTTTAGTGGAATTTTGGCTATCAAAGGAGGGGGAACCCATACTCTTCAGATTCACCATCAATTTCAGATTCTTGGAGGAGAGGAGGAGGAGGAACCGGTCCTCAAGCTTCATTCATCACCATTCTTCATCATTCTAAGAGGAGAAAGCTAGGAATTGAAGCTCCAATCAAGGGGCTGTCATCTATCACATTAAAGGGAGTTTTTATAGCCTGTTCATTTCATTCATGTCTATGAACATGTGTATTTATTCATTATTGTTTCTCATATTATCTATAATGAACTAAATTCATAAGACTAAGGCCATGTAAGGTCAAATTGTGATATATGCTTTTAATAGATGATTGTTGAGGTTATTCTTATATTGTTGTGTGATGTGAATTTGTGTTTTTACCTATCTTGCATATACTTGATCACTATATGTTAGAATCTTATGCCTAGGTGAATATTTCAGGAGAAAATTGACTTAAGGTGCAAGAAATTCACATCATGACCCGCAACTAATGAGGAATTGCCCTAGACATTGGTAAAGATTCCCGGGTGAAGTTGTTCGATTCAAATCGAGTGAACTCTAGTATGTTAATGCATGTTTAGTGGTTAGATTTCCGGATAGGAATATTTAGGAAATCACGATCTAAGCATATGAGTTTATACGCGAGACATCGGTTATTCTCTACCCTCGGAGCTCTCACCATAACAATATAAGCGTAATACTTCAACGAGAATCTTTATAAGTATAATTGATCAATTTGAACCTAGCATGTGCCTTAGTCTCCCTTTATATTTTGTTTTAAATCACTTGTGCAACATTGTTCTTACCTTACGCGTTTCACACTCATTTTACCTTTATTGTATTGATCTTTGTTGTTATAAAACCTTAAACTAGAATTCAAGTCCTTGTGGTTCGACAATCCGGACTTCTCGTCCACTTTTATTACTACACACGACTAGTGCACTTGCTATTACTACACACGACTACACACGATTCCTCCTCCTCCTCTCCTCCAAGAATCTGAAATTGATAGTGAATGCTGAAAAGTATGGGTTCCCCCTCCTTTTATAGCCAAAATTCCACTAAAGTATGCATTAAGAATTCCCATTAAAGTTCCCCAATGAGAATTCCACCTAAGGTGATGCTTAAAGTTTGGGTTTTAAGATTCCAACCAGCTAAAAAATGCTGAACTTTCGGCCCTTAAGCATTCCACCAAGCATAACCATGTGAAAATTTCAACAAAACACATGCATGCTGCCATTTTCTTGCTTTCCAGCGCAGTCTTAGTATTTTCCTCATAACCTTCTTCAAAAATCTCCTAATTGGATGATTCAAGTCCCCATTTGCAGATATGACATAGATCTACAACTTTACAGAAGGACACTTTGTCCAATTCGGTTTCTAAGTATATCGAAATTACGTTTCAACATGGAGGTTGTTTCTGATTTGACGCCCATAAAGTAAATCTACCAAGAAACACACTTATGACAACCCCTCAACACATGTGCTGAATTATGGCCAAATGTGATTCCTACCCATCATATAATGCTGGAATTTAGGCTGAAAAGGAGTAACATTCGGACTATCCACGCCTAGGCATGACTAGGAGGGCGTTGGTGCGTATCCTGGCACATGTACTTCTCTGTTCGGCGCAGCAATCATATTTCCTTCACAATTCTCTCTATAGACCTTAGATTTGGATGTTTCATGTTCCCATTTGAAGCTACGACATACATCTAAAACTTTGTAGAAAGAAACTTTGTCTAATTCGGTCTTGAAATGTACGGAAATATCGCTCGAATGTGATAGGAGATGCATAAACCGCCTAGGTGTTGAAAAACATGCTTGAACCTGTTTTGTATATCGTTTTTCTTCCCTTTTCTTCATGTATTCTCATTTATTACCTGTATTCACTTAACACAACTATTAAATGCAAATGTGACAAGATTTAGGCAATAAGTGAATCTAAATCATAAGAATTACGGGCTTAAAAACTCGTAAAAACACCTCTTATCAAAAGTCTTCCACTCCAGTACCATCAGTTCGGTCTTTACCAAAGACCTCACAACATGAATCATAGTAAGGCCATGATTTGTATCGCATAGTACGAGCATTGGGTTCATTTTTCAAAGCAATTATATGTGAAACTTTAGTTGTCACAATTGCTAATCTAAAAATATATGTTGGCTAAAATTATCAATAATAAAAAAAGTGTAGTTTGAATTTTGTATTCATTAAATTTAATGTACCTTATAGGCTGTCTACCATGATTCATCATCGTCCGTCTCAATCATTTTTTTCATCGAGTTCCATCCAACCTCTGTGCCACAAAAATGGTGTACAGTTTGTTGTATTGCTTTTTCCGCGAATGCATTTTAGAACTTATGTGTGGATTCGAACGCAGATCAGTCTTTGGAAATGCCATCATCATCTTGTCTTGTAGTACATTCAAGTACCCAACCTGGAAGCCATTATCAGATTTCCAGCCGCTAGTCAATAGTTCTTTCAGGGCTTGCACCAACACATCTTCTTCCGGTCAAGTCCATTGGCTTCTTCCCTTTACAACTAGTCCCAATATTTGAAGTGTTAACCACTGCTATTAATTTGATAAAGAAAATAATATTGTCCATTGTAATACATCGAAAAAACATCAATATGACATATTACCTTCAAATGATTAGTAATTTAGTAGATAACTCTAAACTAGTCTAGTCATGCTTACCTATACAGACACAAGTATATATTGAAGGGGAATTAACAATTAAAGGCACAACCAACGGCATCATAAAAAAAGGGTTCAAACACATAAAAAGCATTAAAATTCATAGTGCACAAACAACTAGTCAATAGTTCTTTCAGGGCTTGCACCAACACATTTTCTTCCGGTCTAGTTCACATCCGCCTACGTACCACTAGGTTCTTCCATTTACAACTAGTCCCAATACTTGAAGTGTTTGCGTTAGCTATTAATTTGACAGAGAAAATATTATTTTCCATTGTAAAACATTGAAAAAACATCAATATGACATATTACCTTCAAATGATGAGTAATTTCGTAGATAACTCTAAACTAGTCTGGTCATGCTTACCTACACATACACAAGTACATATTGAAGTGAAATTAACAAATTAAAGGCACACCCAATAACATCATAAAAAAAGGGTTCAAAAGCATAAAAAGCATTAAAATTCAAAGTGCACAAACAACGGAAATACACGGATTAATTCGACAATAATACACGCAAATCATAATAAATTCAAATAAATAGAAATTTCTAACGGTCACCCATCCATTCTATGAACAATTCATTAGCAAGGTTATCACGCCACATCGACCAATCATTAGAAGAGTCAATACTCTCAAAATAGTCGACTTCAACTAGTTAATCATCATTATCTCTCTTGATGATTTTCAGGGACATGTGCCTCTGCTGGGTCAACCTCCATCTTACGATGAATGAAATTGTACAATAGCGCACAAGCCAGAATCATTCGGTTCTGAGTACATAATGAATAGAATGTCGTACTCCTCAAGATAGCCCATTGCCACTTCATTATTCCCCACATACGTTCAATAACATTGCTTGCTTTCGTGTGTCGCTGGTGATACAACTCTTTCGCATTCTGCGGAGCACGACAACATTCCGAACATTCATCTAAATGATATCTAACGCTTCTGTACGGTGCTAGAAACCCTGGACAATACATGTAGCCATTGTCGCATAAGTAGTATTGTCATGTATTCATTGGAAGATTTTTTCACATTTTGGTATTAAACGTATTGGTCAATAAAAACTATTAACTGGTATAATTGGCCAGATAATAAAAAGCCCTACTGACCATTCGGTACTTTCAATCCATTATCTCGGTTAACGCCATCACACAATACCCTGTCATTGGCCGCAGAGCCCTCCCAGCCCGGTAACATGTAAACAAAGTTCATATTACGATCAACAACTCCAAGAACATTCACACTCCTTCCTCATTTCCTATTGTGATATCTTGGCTAATCAAGCATTGGTGTTTGAACATCTATGTAGGTCCCATCAAGTGCCCCGAGACATCCCTGTAAAATTTATGCATGACCAGGAATATAATCAATCACTGCGATAATAAACAAAAATACCTATTGAACAAAGAAAAAGCAATCAAACCTTGAAACTTTTCTATCTTGCAATGGTGAATTCATCATCC
Organism: Buddleja alternifolia; assembly: GCA_019426215.1. Lineage (NCBI taxonomy): Eukaryota > Viridiplantae > Streptophyta > Magnoliopsida > Lamiales > Scrophulariaceae > Buddleja > Buddleja alternifolia. The sequence goes on from CM033403.1 coordinate 9,051,234, forward strand.
ATAGGCTTTGGTGTCACAAAAATCAAGGGATGTAGTTTAAGCAATGCCATCAGCACCGAGTTGAAATAAAGTCTTACAGTGTGACCTGATCTAACATGGTCAAACTTAACTGTCCGGTTCTTTTTGTGATGAGACATAACAGACCAAAAGTAGCAAACTTTTTCATCTAATTTAACATACTTTGAATCATGCAAACCCCCAACATGCTGTACAAGTATCATAACCTAGCGAATGCACTCATATCCATTCTAAGTTGACATAGACAATCAATATCATTGTTACCAGTGAGTCAGAAGACACGTGATATTTGATCGCCATCCTATGGGCCATAACATATCTAGCTATACGTTCCCTTCTAGGATGACAGCCTAATTGGTCATCATTCAAGATTGCAAGAATAATGTTTATAAAAAATTTAGAATGGGCTATAAATTCGTGAACAACCAACATAACGTCTAAGTGTTTCTGTGTAATTTGAGACATTTGTGAAGCTGCATTTATGTTAAAACAAATTGTCAATTATAGCTTTAATAACAATTTCATAACATAATGAGACATTTACAAAAGTAATACACATGAAATCCAAAGGGTAGGAATATAGAGCCAAAGTTGAAAAAACAGACACTTGTAAACAAGAAGTGATAGTTGAATCGCAAAAGTTGACACAACTCCGTTTATAAAAATATCCACGAAAGGCACACAGTTTACATGAAATAAAAATATATTTAACCAAAATATCATGCTTCCACTCCATATTATTAGTCATGTTGCTAAATAGGACAAAAAAAACACACTAATATGAAGAATAGAGTAAGAAAATAAAAAAAATTCAACATTACGCTTTGGAATGGAAAAGCCCATAAGAATATACATGGACCCTTTGTACCCATGACGTGTGTGTTTCAAACTAAAGCAATATAGGGCTATTCTTCAATAATAGAATGATAAATAGCTAAAATGATATACTTCTTCAGGACATTGATCCTAAAAAAATTGAAACCCTAAAAAAAGATGAGAAATTCAAAATAACTACAAAATTAGCAAAGTGTTTTCAAGTAAAGGATCAATAATGAAATTACTTGCTTTTTTTTTAGCTGTAGGTGAAGAAATAAGAAGAGAGATTACAGATCCTTAATTTTTTTCCATGCCCCAGATCCAAATTCATCTTCTTCTGCTCGTATTCAAGCATGGATGTGGTTGTGATAGAGTGAGGATTATGTAATACAAAAATGAAAAAGGAAATATTACTAGGATATTTATAGAAGAGGGGTAAAAAAGACTTTACACAACATGGTGTATTAAACCAAGCTGATGGATTAACTTGGACTCACCTCAATAGGTTGGAATACCCATGGTATATAGGTTATAGGACCGAGCCTTGGGTTTGTTGGCTTATTTTGTCCAATCAACCAAACAAAGAATTACATATGTCAAAATAAGAAAACCCATGTAAACCCCCCAATCAAACAAGACCTAAGAGTTTCGTATAGTATTCTAAGCTAAAGTAGTTGTTATATGTAGTCTTTTAGGGCTTGTTTGGTTGGAGGGTTGGGTTTATATGGGTTTGGGTAGTCCATGGGTTTGAAACCATGGACTATCCACTACTATAAAAATACACTATTACAGTGGTTTTTCAAAACCGTTGTAATAGGGCTTCTCAGTTTGGACCTATTACAGCGATTCTACTCGAACCGCTGTCATATAAAATTAAAAAAAATAAAAATTGGAGTACGACAGCGGTTCGTATCGAACCGCTGTCATAGTGCCAGAATATGATATCGGTTTGATCAAACCACTGTCATAGTGCCAGATATGATAGCGGTTCGTTCAAACCGCTGTCATAGTGCTTCAGAAAAAAATATATATGATAGCGGTCTGACCACGAACCGCTGTCATAGACCGAAACTATGACAGCTGTTTAATCGAACCACTGTCAGAAAGAAAAAAAAATGGGTATGACAGCGGTTCGTACCCGAACCGCTGTCATAGGCGGCCGGGTTTTTAGGTAAAACCAAGCCGCCCCCTCCCCTCCTCTCTCTCTCTCTCTTTCAACTCTCTCTTTCAACCCCCCCTCCCCCTCCCCCGCCACCACCACCACCTCTCTCTCTCTCTCAGTTTCTCTCTCTCTACTCGACCTCTCACCGCCGACCGCCGCCGCCGTCCGCTCCCCTCTTTCGGTATCTCTTTCTCTCTTTCTAGATCTATATATATATGTGCATATATATATATATATATTTAACTCTTTCTATATATATATATATATATTCTTGAGATTTGCCTATTTATTGGAAAATTTAAGGGAAATAGGGATTTGACTAAATTTACTGTTAATTTGGGTTAGTCGGGTGTTAATTACGTTTGATTTGGGATTAAATTGTGGTTATTTTGTGGTTTAGGGTACATTGATCCAACTAGTGATCTATATTTATACTTAGTTGTTGAAAATATGATGTTTTCTTTGTAGTTTATGTGATTTATGTGATCCAACTGGTAATCAATATTTGTAGTTGTTGGAAATATAATATTTTATGTGATCCAACTGGTAATCAATATATATTTATAAAATGTTGTTTTATTTTTAGTAATTTAATTAGTTGATTGTAAATTAACACGTGATCATTTGTTGGAGATTATAACATTTTGTTGTTGGTGGAAAGAGGTGGTAATATTGAAGTTTGGGGTGGTTGTTGTTTATGTTGAATATGTTTTACTGTGTAGTTGAAATTTGTTGGGTTGGTTTATTGAATATTACTGTACAGGAATATTACCATAATAGGGTGCAAAATATAAAAAAGAAAAAGAAATTTGACCATATGACAGCGGTTCAGCCGGAACAGCTGTCATAGGGTCGCAAAAAATTTTTAAAAAAAATTAATTCGAACCCAATGACAGCGGTTCCGGCTGAACCGTTGTCATAGGGTTCGAATTAATTTTTTTTTTAACCCTATGACAACGGTTCTGGCTGGAACCGCTGTCATAGGATTCACCCTATTACAGCGGTTATTATGGAACTGTTGTAATAGGTCCAAACCATATAACAGCGATACCTATTAAAGCGGTTAAAACAGCTGTAATAGGCCCAAGAAAACCGCTGTAATAGGTCATTTCTGTAGCAGTGATCCAAACTAGTAGTCCAAAAAATAATTTGGTTAAGCTTCTGGGCCCAACCGATGTATTAGGTTAGATCACATTACTTTTGTTTGGTTTGAGGGTTTACATGGGTTGGGTTATATTAAATTATGAATTCAGCCCTTTCTTTTAATTAATTTCCAAAACTGCCCTTCATCAATTAATGGGGGTCCATCTACTTTCCCTAACACCCCACCACCAAAGTCAAACATTTTTTTACTCTCTTTCAGCAAAAACAAGAAGAAGAATTCGAAGTATTGGTTGTGGAAGAAGGCTGCCTCCCCCACCAGGTAAAAAATTGTACTTTATCTGTAAAAATTGATCTTTTGGGGCTTCTAAGATAATGGCATTCGTGTACTAACATCGATGTTTACCATTTGTGGCAGATATCGAGTCATTTTCTTCCAACCAAATTGGGTAAGTTTTTTTATTTTTATTTTCGGCTCATTTTCTTCCCAAAAAATGGTTCTTTTTTGGTTTGATACAACCTCTATGACGTTCTTCATGTGTTAAAAATTCTGGAAAATAAACAATATAGTTCATGGTTTAATTTTTAGATTTGGGTTTTTCATTATAAAGCGGAACGGGGCCTAATTTTTTCATGTGCATGTTTAGTAAATTCAGTGAATGTAGGGTGTGTTGAAGAAGATATATTTAGTTTTGAAACCCTATAAAAAAAATTAGTTCTACTCATTGAAACCTGCGTATTGAAATTGTGTTTTTTCTAAACATCATTATTTAACTGTGATTGATAAGTACTCATAAGTTGGGATTAGTTTTTTTAGCCAAAACCCTTTTTTGGATATTTTTCCATCTGCATTTATAATGTAGGATGTTGTTCTATTTGTTGAATTTAAGTGGATGTTGTACTACTTTATGATTTTGCAAACATGCATTTTGATATCTATTTAACAAGAAAGGGAATTTTAACGTAGGAGTTAACAATGTCAAGCGCTAGAAAGGAGAAGCTTAGTTTCCTGAAGATGCTAATAGTCCCTGGTTGCTTGGAAGAAATGGTAAATTTTATTACAATTGTGTTATACGTTGTGTTATAAGTATTATTATTGTATTACAAGTTTGAATAATAAGTAAATATCTTGTAACTAATTAAACATTTTCTAATTTAGAGATACCCTGATGGATTTGTGCGACGCGCTCACTTGAACATTGGCTCGCACTTAACTGTTCGCACTAGCCTAGACACTTTTAATTTTGGCGTTGAGCGCGTCAATGGTCGTTTGATTTGTGAGTGAGCTGAGTGGCAGTTCACAGCATTGAATTTGGAGAGTTTGTGTTTTTCTGTGACCGAGGAAGGATGGTGTTTGATGCCACTGTGATTGTCCCCAGCATGTCTTGTAAGAAATATGATGTTGAACCAGTCACTAGTTCAGGTAATGCATTTCTTTCGTGTGCGATTACAATTATGTAGTGTGATTGTTTTCATGAAAAATTGGAGTTTGGTTTGATAATTGTGCCTAAGTTTTAAACCTGTAATTTTGTCCCTATGCGTAGATTCATCCGATGATGAAGACGATAATGACGATGACGATGATGACAGCAGTGACAAAAGTGAAGTTGATACGGACGATGGGGATAACTCAGATGCCGGTGAGGAACCGAAAGAATTTGAGCTCACCATCCCTCCCAATAGTGGATGCGACTATCATACCCCACGTCTGGCTGCATTGGTTAGTTCTTTTCATAATCAAGTATGTCAATTAGGTTTTTTTTTTTTTTGTTAGATTTCTCTCCGTTAATAAAGGGTGTTGTTTGTACAGTGCATTCCAACAGAATTTTTTCGTGAACACGGGTTGGACAGAAAGCGCACTGCTGTGCTAAAGGCCATGTGTCGTGGTGCTACTGCGAAGGAAGTGGGGCTGAGGTGGAAAAATAATGTTGCTGCTGATGGCCGTGGGACATTGTGGTTGAAAGATGGTTGGACTGAGTTCATGGAAGCAGAAGGTATCAAAGGCGGGGATCATCTGGTGTTTACAATTATCGGGGAAAGCGGTGATAAGGTGAGAATGGATGTTTTAAAATTGTAAGTTTGGCATGGTGGTGGACAGTGGATTAGAACATGGATATGTGTTTTTTTGGACATGGTTTAAGTTTTTTGTGATTATGTAGTTGTATGTGTCATGGATATGTGTTGTTTTGGACAATGGTTGAAGTGTAATAGTTTTAGTATTTTGTTATCTAGATGCATATGATGGAATGATCTGTATTCTATACTGAGAAAATGACCAACTTATGTAAAAATTTAGCTATGGAGGGATATGTGTTTTCTGCTTTTGTGTTATGGGTTTAATTTTGTGTGTTGAATTTATAATTTCATTGCTATTATCCTATGTCTGTGACAATTTTTGTATTTATAGTATTAGCCAACTGCATGTACGAATAGTTACACACCTAATTAATAGTTTCATGTTTAATATTTCAAATACCTAATCATGCATTGGATAAATTAGTGTGCTTGCATGATGAATATAAACTCATTATAAAATAGACATTATTTCCTAGTCATATTACAAATCAATACAGCAATTGTAAGTATCCATATTATTATTAACATCCTTCTTATTGCATTGCACACTTTCTTCCCATTTTGTAGTGTTTTAAGTTGAGTTTCCATCTCTTGCATCTTCTGGAGTAAAGCATTGTTGGTTGTTGATAAGTTGTACGTGACGTGATGCAATTTTCGTTGTTCAACTTCAACTCTTGATTAATAGCCTCCACCAATTTGATTTTATCATCCTTTTCCTCAATTCTTGTTAGTAGTGTTACTCCTATCTCCATCCCTTTATCACATACTTCTGGCTCAATCCAATCAAACGCCTTACATGTGTTAGGTTTTTGCAATATTTGTTTAAAAAACAACGACTTTCATTAAGCCAATATGACTGATTGATAATGCCAAACAAAAAGTAAATATACTAGCATTATAATTCGGACATCCTACGAACTTTCTCCCGGGATTTTTCTTTGCCCACGATGTGCAAATTTGTAGTGGTTTTTTGCAACCGAAATTAGCACCCACAAAAGCTTCGACAAATGGCTTTGAACATTGGCAAGAGTAATTTGAATGTCTTGAGGACGATCCACTGGTTATCATTTTGCGTTTGGTGGAAATTTGACGGCAATTTGTTTTCTAAAGATTTATAGTGTAATTGACAATTAACTTAAAAGGCATAATTGTGTGTAAAACTAAACACAATGGCTAACAAATTGAACATTCCATATATATAGGGAAGTGTTGAGGTTAATTTGGTAAACAATTTCCAACAGACACATTAACAGTAAAAAAAAGGTAAAAAATGCAAAGCAGCTATGCCACATTGAAAATGAAAAATTCATGTCAATTTAAACTCTTGTTTCTTGCACTATATACACATGAATATAAAATTGTTTTTATCAATAACCATTTTGCTATGTAAAATAATATGTACTTTTTAATTAAATTCATGACATTAACATTAAAAAGTTGCTTAAAAAGTTACCACTTTTAATTTTCATTTTTGAATGTACCTTCCCCAATTCCAAAAAATAAAATTTAGGGATACTGAAACAATAGAACAATCACATTCTCTTAACTTACCATTGTATCATTTTTAATATTTATACTATCAAATTCATTAGATACGTACCATGAATTCATAACTAATTCTACTCATATACGTGTTACAGATTTCAACCACAAGTTTGACGACACACACACACACACATATATACATATATATTAATTTATTTATTTTAGAATTATTTTATACATGTTCACATATGTCCAAATGAGAATCTAATGCATGTGACACTAGCACTTTAAAAAAGCCTTACACAAAGTAATTTTATGAATGACAACACACATCTATCACACTTTTGTCTTTTTACATGATTCATATATTGAATAATGTTAATCAAATTTGCAATATTTGAAGACACACGTAGGGATAATTGTGTGTGTGTGTGTGTGTGTATATATATATATAGAAAACAAACATGTACCTCAAGAGAATCTTACAAAAAAAGATTGAATTGTATCCTTGTTTGGAAAATATTGGAGTGTTGAATACTTTCCATTATATTGGCTAGTCACATAAGGCTGATTTAGTGTCAACTTTTATGACAAAAGTTGATAGGTTTGGGCAAATAATTCCAAGATGCATGATTTTAGACTTGAAATTTGAGCTTCTTCTACAATATATAAATGCAGTGCATATTGGTTGTATTTATTAGGAAGGCAATTCTTCAACTTTAGAATATTTCATAAAACACTAATAAATATGGAGCACGTGTCGCAGCCCGATATTCTATACGCTAATGGATGTACATACGAGTATAATACTTGTTTCATTACTAGTATTGTTGCTGCATGCCGGAATCAAAGTCTATCCATTGATTCAAACAACACTACCGTTATTCGGTATGCTATGGACGAGCTAAATCGTAAATTTGTCACAGTATTCACATTTGTGGTCTGCAAGAGTAGGTTGCAATTCCTATATGAGCGTTATAGTGTGTTCAACACACTGATTGCAAATCCTGGAGTTCGGTGGGATAGAGATCAAAATCAATTGTTTGCTCAACCTGGTGTCATGGATAAGTTAATGAAGGTATGTAAATTATCCTAATATATTTTTATTCGACTTCCATACAGTGTACATATATTCAATCCTCATATAATTCTTAATTGTGCTATAGGAAAACGAAATAGTGATGACTTACTTGAGGTATGGGGACCCCGCTATTGCCTAATTGAACTACATCTTTGGCCCACGTGTGATTGACTTGTCAAGTGACTCATCCCGATTGTATAGTAAAGCGTTATCAAGTTTTGGGCCAAATGATACTATAGTCATTGAAGATAGTGAGGGAGGAAAACCCAACAAAATGAAAACGATAAAACGTATAACAAAAAAAGGTGTGGGTTGGGTTGGATAAGTGTCAAGCCAGGGATCTTCAAATGACCCTCTGTCCCACCTTGGTTACGCCACACCCAGTCCCTTACCTAAACGAACTTTGAAACTAGAGGCACTGGCAACGCGTCAATATGACACACTGACCGAAACAGCGTCATCAACTAAGAGGATAATGTTAAAACTCATCAAGGGTGGCATGATAACCCCAAAGGTGGAACCATCGTCTGATAATGAGACGGAACTAATAAGAAGTGGTAAAAAATTAAATTTTCCTTAAAATATTGTCGCATAATTAACCTTCGGCTATGATGCATAAGTGTACTAGGTATGGTGTTTTATTATATGTTGAAAATTGTACTATCTTTATTTGCGTTTGGCTTATTTATTTGAATTTTTTGGAATGTGTAATGGCCAACTAAGGCACTAACCCTTTTTACAAATTATATAATGAAGGGACATTTTTGGTTGGCATAAAAAAATTGTATTCGAAATTATTAATGCAAAGTAGTCAATTTCACGTGTGCATGGCATGAAATTTTCATGTTGGCGTAAAAAAAATTAATTCCAAATTATTAATGCAAAGTGGTCAATTTCATGTGTGCATGGATGAGTGGCAGGAAATTTCCATGCATGCATGCATCCGTTTACATTGTTGGGATAATGCCAAATTTTCATTATTATAAAGGACAAAAAAAGGTCACATGCAACATATTTTCATAAAGAGGACCCAATGGATGACAAATATACTATAAATATATGTTCTTGCATGCATAAAATAACAACAACACACTTGTACATTTTCCTATTTATAATTGTTTCTCAACAATGTCCTCAAGAAATTTAAGCCATCAAAACACTTATCTCTATACAGTTAGGTGGCCTAGAAATATTGATAATTATTTCATTGCCCAACTCGTTCAACAATGGTATGAAGGGTAATGGAAATTTAACATGTTTAATATTTTGGCGCTTGACACGGCACAACATCGCATTAATCGAGACTTTCAAACCAACTACGATTTCTCTTTCATTGCTCATTGGGAAAGAAAATTGGAACGGCGTTATATAGCCTTCATGAAAATGATTGCATGTGAAGGTGTGGAATGGGATGAAGTGCGTTGTATTGTAAGGGAGTCCAAGCAACAATGGGAAGAATGGCGTGTGGTAAGTTAAATAATGTGTTAATATTGATTTACAAAATTACTAGATTAATTTAGGCTTCACTAAAACTCATGTTTTTGTATAGACTATTCCATTGTTGAGAGCATACATATATTATGGTGATGACAAGTACAAAGACTTGAAGCGGTTGTATGGGAGTCCATATGTGGGGACTTTGACCAACCCATGGGAAGCCGGAATGGTTCCAAATGCGGATAACGAACCTTGCCTAGAATACGACTCCGATTATTATGAGCTAGAATTTTTGTATTTTCTTTCTACTATAAGCAAGTTTGATTTGCCAATAAAAATTTATTTCAGCACTACTCTTTGAATTTGATGATATTTTAGTAATATTAACATGAAATTAAAACATGCAATGCGCGGTCATCACAATCGAAATATACTAAAATAAAAATTAAATTGAACATTAAATTCACTCCAAATCATACTTAAACTCCATACAAAAAAGATACTCCAAGTAGTCATGATCTAGGACACTCTCGGCTTCTTCATTTCCTTCGTGGACCGGTAAATCAGATGAATTGTTTGGTGATCAACACACCCATCTCCTAGGTCATCATCAAATACCTCTGATAATTTTTCGCAATTAACTTTTCCCCAGCAGTTTGTACTTTCTTGCATCCGGATATTGCGAAAATCAAGGAATAATAAGAAGCAAAGTTAACAAAAGGTTGAATATAATTATAAGTTAAATGAAAACACCCAACAGTACTCGCTTCCTCCAAACGGGACCAGTTTGCCTTTGACGATTTGACTGAATTCTTCGCCCGATCCCACCTAAACTCGAAATTAGTAACGATTTCATTGAATATTTTGCGTCGGCGACGCAACATATTGAAACGGGTAAGGACTGTTGAGGGATTGAATCCTCCAAATTCACCGTTCAATCTATTGCACAACCACTGAACAATATCATTGCCCAATACGCCACAAATAATTTCATTGCGCACACGAGCTGAGTGTAGCAAGTCAATGAAAAAAAATTCCTTTCCACGGTCCACCTATCCCCCCCCCCCCGGCAATTGGTAATTCATACTAGGGGGAAGTGTGCATGTTGGATAGCATACACATATCCTAGAGCCACCCCTTATTTATAGACTAATTGAAGTAAAATAGAAAAAAAATTAAAAAGCACTCACACCTAACAAACATAAATACAGCCATCGAATTGAAAACACACACACCTACCCAACAATAAATTGCAATGGAAAAGCCTGCAAACTATCTAGTATTGAAGGCCATACGTTTGACCAAAATAACCACACTCATGTGCAAAAATTGTCACCTGACATTAACACAATAAAAATGTGTAGGTCACCATTTAAGGCAACCACCAACCACATTCATAAATATATTTGTCCCCTAATCAAATTATATGTCTACATAATCAAACAAAAAGATGTCATCATCCGAGTTTAGCATAATTTAGCAATACAGACCCATTAACGAGATTAAAATACACAACAAAATATATGGTGTATCGTTGCACAGACGATCATCAAATATGAATTCACTAATGCAATATCCGAAATAAGTGCCTAAAATACCCATTATATTTTACAGCGAGCATCAATCTGACTTGACCAACTTTGGCATTATCAGGGAGACTAAAAAACATGACAAGCACTTGAGTGTTCTTGACGATCAAATTGGTAGCGACGAGCTTATCATCTAGGGTCAAATTATCAATTTGGTTGACTATTTCAAAAACAGTCTCGCATTTACGAGTCATGTCATATTCATGACCCATTTTGCTAACAATTTCACCTAGCCTTGAGTTAGTAGTATCTGTGAATCTATTAATGCCAGCCATGATTGGCCCAATAATAGTATCTTCCTTTTTTTGCTTGCCCTTCTTAGATGCTTTGGTTGTAGTGCTACTTCTAGCTTCACAAAATGAGGGTGGTGCATCTTCGTCAACAAACGGCATGGATGGCATATCATTGTCATCCAAATGTGTAGCAGGAGGGGATTTTGGTTGGCTTTCAGTGTGTAATATCTCATTCAAGGCAAAATGAAAGTCTTCCGCTCCAGTACCGTCGGCTCGGTCTTTACCAAACACCTCACACCATAAATCATAGTGTACGAGCATTGGGTTCATTCTGCAAAGCAATTATACTTGGCACATTAGTCCTACAAATTGCTAATTTCATTATTTGTTTGTCTGTTTAACCAAAAAAAAAATATTCTCAATTATGAATTCACTAAATTATGAGTACCTTACAGGCTGTCTCCCATGCTTCATCATCATCCGTCTCAATCATTTTTGTGGTCGAGTTCCATCCAACACTGGTGCCACCAAAAATGGTGTATAGTGTGTTGTATTGCTTTTTCCACGAATGCATTTTTGAACTTATTTTTGGATTAGCATGCAGATCAGTCCTCGGAAACGCCATCATCATCTTGTCTTGTACTACATTCAAGTACCCAACTCGAAAGCCATTATCAGATTTCCAGCCAGTAGTCAGTAGTTCTTTTAATGCTTGCACCAACACATCCGCTTCTGGTCTAGTCCACATCCGCCTACATACCACTGGCTTCTTCCCTTTACAACTAGTCCCAACACTTGAAGTGTGAGCCATTGCTAATAATCTGACAAATAAAATATTATTACGCAACATATTGTATAAACAAAACAACATACAATACGAAATATTACCTACAAATGATGAGTAACTTCGTAGATAAATCAAATCTAATATGGTCATGAGCACATGTACATACATACAGAAGTATAAACTGAATGGGAATTAACAAATGAAAGGCACAATCGATAGCATCATTACACAGAGTTCAAACTCATGAAAAGCAGTAAGATTCATTGTGCACAAATACATAGAAACAAACGTGGTAATTCAGCCATAATACACACACATCGTAATAATTTCAAAAGAAAACATGTTTTTAACGGCCACCAGCCATTCAGTGAACAATTCATTGGCAATGTTATCACGCCACATCGACCACTCATTAGAAAAGGCAATACTGTCAACATAGTCGACTTCAACTGGTTAATCATCATTATATGTTTCTTGATGATTTTCAGGGACGTGTGCCTCAGTAGGGTCAATCTCCATCTCACGACGAATGAAATTGTGCAATAGCGCACAAGCCAGAATCATTCGGTTCTGAGTACGTAGTGGGTAGAATGTCGTACTCCTCAAAACAGTCCATCGCCATTTCATTATGCCCCACGTACGTTCAATAACATTGTGTGCTTTTGTGTGTCGCTGGTTGAACAACTCTTTTGCATTCTGGGGAGCACGACTTCCTTCCAACCATTCATCTAAATGATATCTAACGCTTCTATATGGTACTAGAAACCCAGGACAATTCATGTAACCATTGTCACATAAGTAGTATTGTCCTGTCATTCAATACAAGGTTTGATCAAATTTTGGTAAACAAGATGGGGGAGGCATTAAAAAATCAATAGCTCGTATAACTAAAAAAGCAAAATAAAAACCCATGCTAACCATTCAGTACTTTCAATCCATTGGCTCGGTTAACGTCATCGCTCAATACCCTGCCATCGGCAGCGGATCCCTCCCACCCCGGCAACATGTAAACAAAACTCATTTCATGATTAACAACTCCAAGAACGTTGACACTTAATCCGTCTTTCCTATTGCGATATCTTGGCTTATCAAGCAGTGGGGTTTGAACATCTATGTGTGTCCTGTCTAGTGCCCCGAGACACCCCTGTAAGTTAAACCATGAAGTAATCAAATAAACAGCCATGTAATAATTTGTGGTAATAATGATACTTGAACACATATAACACAAAAAATGAGTAATCAAACCTTGAAACTTTTCCATCTCGTATTGGTGCATTCATCATCCACAGGCTTTAGTGTCACAAGAATCAAGGGATGTAGTTTAAGCAATGCCGTCAATACCGAGTTGAAATAAAGGCTTACGGTGTGACCTGATCGTACATAGTCAAACTTAATCGAGCGATTCTTTTTGTGATTAGACAAAACAGACAAAAAAAGCAAACTTTTTTGTCTATTTTAACATACGTTGAATCACGCAAACCCCCAACCATGCTGTAATAAGTAGCATAATCTACCGAATGTACCCATGTCCATTCTTAGTTGACTTAGACAATCAACACATCATTGTTACCAATTAGGCAGAACAGACATGATATTTGATCTGGCATCCTATGTGCCATATCATATCTAACTATACGCTCTCGTGTACGACGGCAGCCTAATCGCTCATCACTCAAGATTGCAAGAATAATGTTGAAAATAAATTTAGCATGGGATATAATTTCGTGAACAACCAACACAACACCTAAGTGTTTCCTTGTAATTTCAGACATTTTTGAAGCTGCATTTACGTGAAAACAAATTGTCAATTATAGCTTTAACATTAATAACAATTTCATACATAAAACCTAGTTGTACATGAAGAAGAAGAAAAAAGGTCATTAAACGACCCGTAAGCACAAACAGGGACCCATTAAACATGTGTTCGAAACGAACCCCATAGAGGGATATTCTTCACTAATAGACTCACAAATAGCTAATATTATTAACTTCTTCATTACATTAATCCCAAAAAAAAAACAAGAACCCTAAAAAAAATTGAATCCGAATTCAACCAAACGACCAAATCATGGAAGAATATTCAAGTAAAAGGGACCAATAATGCAATTACTTCCCTTTTCTAGCTGAAGATGAACAAATACAAACCAATTTGCAAGATCCCTAATTTTTCGCCACGCCCAAGTTCAAAAATCGTCTTCTGCAACTTTATTCGGTTGTGTGGATGAGAGTGAAGAAGTTGTAATAAAAAAATGGAAAAGGAAATAGTACTAGGATATTTATAGAAGAGGAGCAAAAATATCTTTACACAATATGAGTTACTAAAACAAGCTCATGGGTTTACTTCAACTCACCTCAATGGGTAGGTTGAAATATCCATGGTACATGGGTTTGTGGACCAAGCCCTGGGTTTGTTGGCTTATTCTGGCCAACCAACCAAACAAAAGTTTACATAAGTCAGAATAAGCCAATCCATGTAAACCCTCCAACCAAACAAGGCCTTAGTGTGGTGACTCTTTGAATTCCATATAGCAGAAAAGGTGAATTAAACTGTAGACTTCTAATATTGGAATTTTGGACCTAAAAAGTTTTTGGTTATTTAGTTCTACATAAATATAGAATGCTAATTGAAACTGTAAAGTTGTTGATATTTAGTTAGACTTAAATATAGATAATAATTATAATTAATGTCAAGAGTGGTCTTCTTAAAGTGTAGTAATTATTTAATTAATAAATATTAATTGTTTGTAAACTTGAAGTACTTAATTGATAAGGGTATATTAATAAATCCGTAATAACCTAAGGCTTGTTAGCCTAGTGGTATCATCTTTCACTTTTATGTGGGAGGTCCTAGGTTCAATCTCAGGCTGTCACAAGTCGTGACTTTTCTCTCCTTATTTAGAATCTTATAGGGTCTGTGTGGTCCATATTTAAAAACTATCTGTCCAGAATTGTCGAGTCAGAGTATCCCCTTGTCTAGCATTTAAAAACAAAATTATATTTGATAAAAATACTTATTAAGATCCACATTTTAGGATAATTTAGAGTAAAATAACATGTCTAAGGTTATGAATTGCATGTACAATTACACATCGGGCAGGTCAAGGCAATACGTTGTTGTTAAAAGGTTAAAGGTGCTGTAAGTCTTGTTCTGTAAGAGAAAGGGAGGTATAAGTAGGGATAATTGCAAAAAAGGGGGGAAAAAATGTGCTAATACGAAAATGCTGAGAAAAAAAATTGTGTTAATGAAATAGGTTAATCGTCCCCCTTATGTTATTTAAAAGTCTGCTCACATGCCCCTGCTGTCAAAAATAAAAAATTAACGGCGTTAAATTTTTCATGTAATGCCTGCTATGCCCTTTATTTTGATAAACATTAATTTTATTCTTATTTATTCTCAGTCATTGGATCACTTTTGATCAACCTTCACTTTTTGAATATTAAAAAAATAAATAAAAATTAGAAAAAATCCATTGAAACCAAAAAATGAGAAAATTTTGAATATTTCATATAAAATAAAAGAAAAATCCAAAGTTAATACTTAAATTAATAAATAAACAAACTTTTAAATTAATATATTAAACAAGTTTATTAAATAAAAAATTTAAATTTATTGAGCTAAATGTAATTAGTACATATTAAACTTTTTTCAAAAATAAACTTACAAAATTAATATTAGAAAATAATTAAACTTACTTAAAAAAAGGAGAAAAATTCTGCAAAAGTCCATCAACCAAAAATCTTCATCCTCAACCCCAAATTGTACCAACAAAACCCCATCTCAAGGTCTGCAAAAAAGAAACCCCATGCCAAAAGACCCACTACCAAGCCCCATCTATCCTCCATGTATGTGGCCACCATAACCATTACCAAGCACCAACACACCTCCTTTTCAGACATTGCAGGCACCAACACCATCCAACAACACCCCCATCTCACTCTACACCATCAAGTTCCCATCCAAATAACTTTTTCCCCATTTTTTTTAGATCATTTTGTACACCACCACCAGGCCACCCCAACTGCAAATTGATTCCTCTTCAACCATTGGAGCTCAGCGCTGCGACGAGGGAATGATTTTGGCGGAGATTGGATGAGCGTGCTGCAGCGGGAGGGGGGATGTGTGGAGGAGAAGGGGTGTGTGTGTGTGGAAGATGACTACCTTTTCTTCTTTTTTTAACTTGATGAAAATAATTCAACATTGATTTTAAATGAAAAGTAAAGAGAGAAAAAGAGAAAAAGGAAAAAGAAAAGAGAAAATAAAATAAAGGGGATAAAGGTCAATAAATAGGTCAAAAGAAGGTCAAGAAAGCTTAAAATAAGAAAAAATACGTCCAGCATCGCATAAGCTACACGTACATGCCAACACCGTAACTCCTAATAGAATAGGAATTTTTTGCAGATTTTTAGATAACACAAGGGGGTGATTAGCCTATTTCGTTAACATGAGATTTTTTTCTCATTTTCGCTTTAACACAAGGGGATTTATTGCAATTATCCTGTATAAGTAATATAAAAAGTGTACATCAGCACACTATAACTTTCAAGTTATACTTTAATCATTTAATTAGGATAAAATACACTTTGCCGCATGAATTACACAAAAATACACTTACCCCCTTCATTTGCATAAAATACACTTTTTCCTTTTATTTTTTATTTTCTCCACCACTTTTCTTTTTAAAAAAGATTTCTTTTCGTACACATATTAGTTAAATTTTATCCAATACGTCAAGATTAATTAATTAAAATAATTGACAATTTTTTTAGGCTAAACATTAAATTAATTTTGTGACAACACATTATACTTATGTTTGAAAAAATTCAACTAATGCATTGTCAAAATTAAGATATTTCAAAGAGAATGTTAATATGTTTTATGTAAATTTTGATAATATATAAATATGTATATATACGTATGTGTGTGTGTGTATTCTAAGTTAGGGTGTAAGTATGTATATATATATATATATATATATATATTGAGTTAATTGAAATAAATAAATATATATTGTTAAAATATAATCTGTAAATATATATTGTTAAAATGTAATCTGTTTGCATTGAATTTCAGATATATATTCTAGTGAATTAGGGTATTAAAATTACACATATACGTTGTAAGAAAATATATACAAGATATGAAAAATTTGTATGATTAATTTAGTTTTGTATGCATTAGTAGAAGTTTCTTATACATTAATATAAATATATCGTCATCAAATTAATTTAACATCATTGCTAAAAATATTGTAAATTATTGTTTTAATTAATTAATTAATAATAAAGTATTGGATAAATTTTAATTAATGTTTGTAAGAAAAGAAAAATTATGAAAAAGAAAAAAATAGTGAAGAAAATAAAATATAAAACGCAAAAGAATGGTTAAGGGTAATAAAAAAAATTCATGCAAATGAAGGGGAGAAATTTATTTTTGTGTAGTTCAAGTGGGTATTTGGTACAAGGGTATAGTTCAGGGGGCAAAGTGTATTTTACCCTTTTAGTTAGACCAACATTAATGTAATTATTTTAATAAAACCAAATTAGTTAAGTGAATCAAAATTCGTAGTCAAAGTAGTATTTCAAAATTTTGTTACATAGAAGTCTATTTTTTTTTCATTTTATTAAATATACAGCCCTAAGGGGTAAAATCAAAATTTTGGAAAGTTTTGACGAACTTGTCATTGTTTTCCGTTAAAAGACTTAAAGGTTTGACTGATTTGTTATATACGGAGTCTGGCGGTAGGCGATGTATTGGTAATTACTGCTAAGTCAGGGGAGGGAACTGTATTTAAGCCTAAACCCAAAGGAGGCCACTGTAATTATCCCTATTTATATGGTTTCTTCCATCTCTCAGTACCATATCTAACGCTCATATATTTCCCCGTATCAATTTAGCGGAACGTTAACCAACAACAACACATTTGGAACAATGTTGATGCGGTGTTTGAGTGAATTTATAAACTTCTTAACACAATCTTATAAGATGTGTGAGAGCTTATAAAACTTTATAAAAAGTTTGGCAAATTTTTTTAAGTAAGATCTTATGAGCTGCCAAAATAAGCTATTACTACATTTGTATTACTTGGAAAACTATAAACAAGAGTAGCAAAACAAATATCTACAACACTTCTACGTATGTACAAGTACAACAAAAGAGGCAAATCTCATATATATGCAAGCTAAGCTGAATCCAAAAATAACCCTGCTTAAGCGAATCTAGTGCGTAATGGGATGACCTAGTGACAGAAACATGTGATTTTTGTACTGCAAGAACACCGAAAAATACATATCATTACTCTCCAGCAAACAAGCATATTCCTGTTGTCCTCTGTCATTTTTAGGAGCTTCATAGATTTGGAATCTTGAAACAATCACAATCATCTTTTTGGTAAACCCAACTATACACGGATGATTGTGGGGTCCCTAAGAATCACTCTTCCTATCCCAGCTCTCTATGCATACACTAGGTACATCATGAACCAAGAACTTCACCATGCGAGTACCTAAATAATCTAATACATCAAGACATTCACGCAAATCAGAATCATTTACCAACATCACCCATTCCTCTTCGTCATCACGATATTTGAGCTGAAATTGCCCTACCTCGAGTTTGAACCTCTTTGCCACCTCTTCGTATAATTCAAAGCAACCATCAGTAGGCTCAAATTTAAACCGAATTGTATCTTCTCTATAACTAGCTTTGACCACTATCTTAGTCCCACTGTCTCCACAACTTGCCGCCTCAGTCTTAGTAGGCGTTTTTTCACCTAAACTTCTTGAGCTTGATGAACTGCCATTCATCATCCACCCAAACTTGGGCCCATTAGACGAGTCTGTCACGTCTGAGGAAGTGGGTTGGCTATCTTCAATAACATCTTCCTCTTCATCCATTGTAGCCTGTCCTTTTAAGCTAGTGTCAATATCATCACCAGAGCATCTAGAAATGAAGTGAGATTTCGAACCTTCTTCAAGGAAACAATCTGTTACCTTCCGAGAAGTCAACCAAGGCATGGTATTAATTAGACTAGCTGGCCAAGATGGCCCTGTATCTAACGCGGCCAATCTCGACTCATCAAAATTTAGTAGTGGCAGACGGTTCACATCTAAAGGATCATCGTCTTCCATTTTTATATTGGCAACATCAAAGTGAATGCAAGGTGTTGAGAGTGGAGACTGATTTTTAGTGGGGAAGGAAAAACTTTTACCGGTATCGAATTCTTGATTGATAGAGCTGCCAGCAGCCACAACCCCTCCAGTGGTTGGATCAAAGTTTAATCCTTCAACAGAATCAATCACACTCTGTATTTTCTTTAGGGAACGGTTCACCTTATTTATCTTGCGAGAAGGCCATCTTGAGATTCCATGTTGTCTACATATCCTTTTCAGAGTAGTTGGGCAGACTACAATAAACAGAAAATTACAAAAATTTCAGAAACATAGTTAGAAGCAACATATATAGTGATTGAAGGAATCTGGATTTGTATAACATGTGAAGACGATAACTCACCGCCAAGGCTTTTTGCAGCATCCTTAAGGCTCCATGAGAAATATTGCTGAAGAACATGTAAATTGATGTGCTTCTCAGCTGTCATTCGTTTCTTCTCCATCTCTCTCCTTACTCCAACCATTGTCTACACAAATTATAAGAATCACTTTAAAAAGTTCTATCGTCCATAAATAAGATGCTGAGTAATCAAGTACAAGAAAATGAATTTAAAAGTTTAGATATTCTTCTTGACTTTAGTAATTCTTCTTATATAACTGTCATTCCTTCTAGGATGTCCCAAATTTCGGGAAATGGAAACCTCTTTTCCTGAAACAACCTTCTCACTTAGACTAATGACAGGACATCACTAACTCTAAACTGTAAGAATACACAAAAAGTTTCACTTTTTTAACTCTATATCGAACTAAATCTATTTTAAAAGATAGGGAGTAAGTTGGCAGCACAAGGTTTTACTCACAAGTAAAAATCCTTAACAGGAAGATATTGGCGGGAAAAATCCATTTTCGTCCCTCAGGTTTCAATCAAGAGTCAGAATCATCCCTCAAGTTCTAGACATTCTCAAGTTCATCCTTCTAGCTAGATTTCAACTTCAATTTCTAGCCAACAAAGTGAATTGTTTATAAGATTACTAAAATGCCATTGTATTAAGTGAGAATATATTGGCAAAAATCCAAATTCATCCCTAACATTTATAATTACTCTTGAAATAGTCCTTATAATAATAATTTTTTAAATTATATAATAGCATGACAATTTTTTAGTAAGATATATGTGCTATATATATTTATATATTCATAATTTCACACGAATATATCTAATTCTTTAATCATGTTTCAAATGATGAATTTTGTAGTCAAATATTAACAATAATATTTTTGACTTATTGCTTTAATCAATGTAGAAGAAAACATAATAAACTTGTGAATTAGTTAGTTTTATAATTATCATGAATTTGATATAGAATCAAAATTAAATTTTATTATTTGAATAAGATTATATATATATATATATATATATATATATTTATGTGTGTGTGTATGTATATAACCAACCCATTAAATAGTGTCATGTACCAACTTTTTTTAAATGGGTTCGCGCTTAATGAAACTAAATATGCACAAAAAAAATATATTTCATATTTGAACACCAAATCACCAATTATGACTTTAAAATATCTCAATTAAAATTATAGTTCAAAACTCAAGGCAATAAAAGCTATATGTATAGAAAAGTTGTAAGTTATATGTAAAGAAAAATTGCAGCTATAGGAAGTAGTATTAAGAATGTACTGATATATATAAGAAAAAATCCAACTAATGTAAATTTACATTGTTATTTAATTTTTAAATTTACATGTACAAAGAATTTATTTTCACGTCACCAAAGTCAATATTCAATAAGAAAAGAATAAAAATGTATTTATTAAATCATATACAATAGTAAATGTAGTGAATTACAATAGGAAAGATTAAGTAAGAGTAGATAAATTTAAAATGAAATGGAAGTGAAAATGAAAATTATTTATCATCAATAACAAGTACCTAACAAGGGCAAGTAAAAAAAATGAGTTGCTGTAGAGATTATAAACAAGGTATAATATGGTAAAAAAATTAACCTAAGAAAGAGAATTATTCCAATCATGGTTATGATCATTTATTTATCTTGTTTTAATTGTTGTCTAAGAAGTCAAATAATGAAAATCTTGGTAATTGTTAAAATTGAACTCGAGATGGTGTTTGAAGGAAAAGATCGATATATTATAAAATCTTAAGGATGTTTACCATCTAAATGAAACTTAAGGGTCGAAAATGAATTTTCTCAAACTAATAATAGTAAAAATACTAAATGCCCTTTCTTAGTCAAAAATAAGAATGAGAATATGGTAGAAGGGTGACATTGAGAAATTCTTAAACTTCAGGGATGCTGTTGCTACTATGTGAAAAGCTCAGGATGAAAATGAACTTTTCCCAGATATTGGCACAGGACTCAACCATAAGAAAGAACAAAACACAAAATTTAGAAGTACCTGTTCAGATTTTATATCTGCAGTCTTTGATTCACATAGATTTTCGAGTCCCCCGTCAATGGAGTTCAAATATTCAATTACCAGAGACTGTTCATTTACTTCCCCATCCGATGACACTTTTCTCAAACTCCTCCACATCCTCTGTATGGTATTTGAGAGGTTACCAAGCAAGAGTTGTTGTTCACTACTCCCTTTCATATTTACAGGAAGAAAAAGCTCCAATATATAGTCATCGTCGCCCGTATAACTACTTCTCACCCTGATTGCAACAGCAGCATTTAGACCAAATTTACGAGCATGATGAACTAATGGATATTGACTTATATCAAATTCCTTCACATCATGGTAGAAAAAGGGTTCATTCGATTCAAGAGCTTTTCCAGCTATACCTTCTCCTTCTTCAAGATAATGCCCCCCACATGCATGCACAAATCCATGCATACACTCATCTTTCCAATAACATGCAGTTTCCTCAATGCATAAAATAGATTTTCCATTTGGGATCATATTTTGTCCTCTAACATGTATTTGTGTAGTTTCATCATCTGTGTAAGTACAGGGAATCCATGTCAGTGCTAGTGGTAGTTGATGAGCATGAGAAACGGCACGTAAGACATCCTTTATTTCAGCTAAAACTGCTCTTTGATTTTTTGAGAGATTCTGCAGAGTGAGAACTGAATTTAGAAAGTAGTCGAACATCATTTTGATGGAGGAATCAAATAAAGACATTGATTTAAACCTGGGGATGAAGTCGAGGTGGTAGAGTGCTGCTTAAATCCACAGCCTGGAAAATGTCAATAGCAAAGCTTTAAAGTGGAGCTCTTAGTTATCACCATAATATGGTTATAGTATGACACGGAAAAGAATATCATCCAAACTACTTTTTATGGAAATCATCTATAAAGCTAAGGAACGAGAGAATGAAAATGTCGTTCAAATCCTTAGTTACATAATATGCTCCATTAATAATTACTAAGTGCTAGTTGGTAATTGTGTCTTCTTTTTCTAACATACAAAAGTAATATTTATGGTCCTGCATTGAAAAGATTTATCGAATTTTTGGTTGCTTCATATCCAGTGTGTAAAATACTTCCTTAAATATATGTTTCCGAGTGGATCATATACATGCCAATATTAATGATGTGGAATACGAGAACAAATGAAAATCGAAACAAAGAATCCACATACAAAAAAGATGTAGCAAAACTTTATGCCTACACAGGTACAATTTTGAAAGTTCATTCGCAATTCAAAGGTTATTATGCAAAACCAACCAGGTTGTTACACTTCCCACCCCTACCAGTATCTCGTCCTACTACTCTTAACCTTTTTTGTTTTCAGCTATTCGTTTTAGCTTTTATTAGATTATATTCATTTTTTATTAATTTAACTTCTCTTATTTTTCCGTTTTCTTTTTTTCTTGTGTAACGTTACAATAATGACCACTTAGTTAACAGTCAATTATATTGAACTAATCAAAATAGTCAAATTATTTTTCAACTAATCAAATAATAATGAACTTCAACTTCATTGAAATATTTGATTATCTTAAGCAAATCAAAAAATTAGTTAACTACAACTTTGTTGAATCAATAACAAATAATAACCTAATCAAGTAATTATTCAGTACTTGTGTTAACTGTAGTGTATACAATAATTGATTTCTAAAAACCTGACTAATCCAATGATTAAACTTTAATTCTAGTCTAGTCAAGTGTCGCTTACCTTATATCATACCAACTATTTTCAGTTTCTTTTTCTTTTAGGGGTATCTGCATATACAACAATATCCAAGGACTAGAACATTTCTCGAAGAAGCAAACAAAAACGGGTGAAGATAAATAAAACAGAAATTAAACATAATCCGAGAAAGCAAACCTTTAGTACGCGACAAACATTTTCAATTTCCAAATCAAAATCTGGTTTCTCATTTGTGGTAACCAGTTCTAGTACAGCACAACATGACCTTTCAATCAAATCATCATCCTCAAACACAGGTAAAGCAATAGATCCACGTACATCATGGTCAGCAGCATATTGTACCCGTAAGTACTCATCTTTATTGTAGTACATCACATTTGATGTCCACTCTGGAATCTTTGAGGTAAAAACACGGCCAGGAAGCCCTCGAAAAGCATCTGGTCTGGATTCAGCAGCAAAGGTAAATAACGTAGACACTTCACGATACCCACAAAGTGATTGGTCGAGTAAAGAAGGTTGTCCGCAAGTACTTAGGATGTAATTATCACCGTTCTTCATCGGGACCCACACTTGAACCAAAATACCCCCTCCGGACCACTCTTTGAAAAGATGCAATGCTCTCAGCATTTTTTCATTCAGTGATTGCTTAGGAGATCTCGGGATCATACTATTCCTTACACTGTCTCTGCTCTCAACAAAATCAGCATTATTATCAATGGAATCTATAGGGAAAAAGGGCAATTGGCTATCATTCCTATGTAACACTATTTTGTCATAATCCTCTACAACGATGTCCGAATCAAAGTCTAAGGGAGCGAAATTCGTAAGCAAAGGCGACATGGAAAAACAGGGAAACATTTGATCAGAGAAATTACTAGGGCTATTGCACAATCCACCATATGCATCATAATTCATCAACTCTTCCTCCATGCTAATATGAATAATAGCTAGAAATTGAACACTTAAGAGAGTTTAAAAACTAGTTTAACTCCAATTTGGTTGGCTGAAATATTCAATAATAAATCCCATACTTTGCACCAAAAGACCTGCAAAATAAACATAAACTGAAATTACCTTTTTTGCATTCTTACAAACACATGGCAGACATAAAATGATTTTATGCTAAGAATTGTTCAGCAAAAGAATAAAAAAAATGTTTTTCAGAACTAACCTTATAGATTGACAGATTTAATTGATAGAGAAAAGACCAAAAGTGTCAATTAAGCAAGAGAGAGAGTGTCCTGCAAAATTCCAAAAATTCACCAATTAAACAACAAATCAAGTTACTAAATGAACTTCAAACTGAAACCCAACAAAGAATCACATCAATTATACGTAATCTTTTTTATTATTATTATTATTTTATAAATTAAAATTATCACTTTGCAAACGACTCATTCCAAATAAAAATCATGGGTTGCCTCGACTATTATGAAATTCTTTATATATATACATATATATGTAAAGTATGAGGAAAGAAGAGATAACCTCGTGCATGTTTGTTATCCATTTTTATTGCTCTGTAGGGAGAGGGAAAGAGATGAGAGTGCATGCATCATGTATGATCGGGATCAAACGAGCTTATTTATCTGAGTCGAATAAAAAAATTGCGTTCAAGTTTTTTTCAATTATTAGAATCGAGTTGAGCTCAAATAAGTTTTAGTTGAGTCGAACACTAATCGAGCATGAGTAGCTTGATTATTTTAATACATATTTTATTATCTTTTACTAATTGAGTCGAGCTCAAGTCGAGTTTTAAATTATTGATCACATAAAAAATTGTTCGAGCATATTTTGATTTATCAATAAACTCAGCTCATACGAGTTTTTATCAAATAATATCGAAATGAATATTTAATTGGTTCATCTTTCTGCCTAGGTAACAATGTTTTGATACGAGGAAAAGCATGAAAGCTAAATTCCAAAGAATCTTAAAAATGGAATAAAAAATGGAATAATTGGATGTATGTTCAACAGATCACACCAAGCAAGAAAGTACTTTGTTTTGGTTCGGCATGTCTGTCACATATGAAATAATGGACGGTATAAATTTTGCAACGCTTTTTCAACAATCATTTTCGGCGGGTTGATTTCTTCGTTTATATGATACATATTAATTCACCCGGCTGCCATATATGTGTATGATACAATAATTATATGTCATACATTTAAAACAAAACGACAATAAATAGAAATGACATGCCAAAATAGTCCATGTTTGGGCAGACAACATTTCATGTGAATTTAAGAAAAATATAAGAATAAGAAAAAAGAAATCAAAATTATCATTTCTCTTAATTCAGCCTACTAGCCAGCTTCCCGTAGTTCTTTTTCATCTTATTTTCTACTTTAAAAAAGAAATTCCAATATACAAAGTCATATATGGTGTCTATCTTTTGAAATTCCAATGTACAAAGTCGTATGTGGTGTCTATCATTGGTGTGACAAACAACTTGGACTAGTACTAGAGCATATGAAACTAAGAAATCGTATACATGTTAAAGCACAAATATCTTCGTGTTCTTTCTTTTTCTTGGGAGGAAAAGAAAAGGACATAGAAGACGTTTTTCCGTGTAGTCAAGGAACTACATGTATGTCGATGGAAAGAAGGGGAAAAAAAATCTAACCAATTTGGTCGATATCATCGAAGATTGGACATGTTGAATTTTCTTGAGTATTACGTTCGTTGAAGGACCGCTGGCTACAAAGGCAGAAGGATAGAGGAGGACTATGGAAACTTAATTACTAGTCGAACTATGAACACCTTAAAATGAAATTTGACTTCATAAAGGTAAAAGACATTGATTATAATAAGCTAGAACTTGATTCTCAGAATCTATAAGCACGAGAGGAGCATTTGATATTTAGATTCCAAATAGTCTTATATATTATTATGTTAATACTTAGTATCTTATGCCAACCCAACTCAAAGCTGTCATTGATTTAGAAAGGTTAAAAAAAAAAAAAATCAAAGCTGTCATGTTCATATTTCAAAAAATCTCAATCTATTTTTTTAATCACTGATTAATTCATTATTTAACTAGTCATGAGCAGCCACTTAGTGATGTCAGGTGCACTAAATATAGCATGCTTTTACATACGTGGTGGCGTGATCTTAACCCTTGATCAAACGTTAATGTCTAATCTTAGACACAAGTGTGATTATTTAAGGTTAATTATTAGGTTACCTTAATATAGTATGTTGCCTAAGGGAAATTAAATAATGGGCTTGTTTCACTTTCATTGCAAAATAAGAAAATTACATTGATGTTGAACTAACCACCAACATTGACCTTTCTTCTTGTAATTTGTGGATGATTTGTCAAGTACAATAATGGAGTTATATGCATTACTTAATAGATTGAATATAAAAAAAAGGCAAAAGGTTGTTTTCTTCTTACATTCGGTATATTCTATGTTACACCTATACATGATATGTACAGATTAATGTTCATAATTTTATTTTGTATCTATTGACTACAATTGAGATTTTCTTTTCTATTTTTTGCTTTGGATTGTGTATGTCTTGGAGCCAAATTTTCAATAATAATTTTATAAGTTGATTCATCATTCATACAAATCATATCTTATTATAACTACACTCAAGTTCTTTTATTGCAATTATAATTCTAAGTGCGCACTTCTAGTAAAAACTACGGAATAACTATTTGATGAAAATCTTTGAATTGTTTTTTCAAAACCATACAATTAAAATCTAAGCATCGTATTCCTAGAGCTAAGTGCATAATTTGTACATACAATTTTTTCTTTAATATTACAATCAAATACTTGATGCTGACAAAAAAATTGTTCAGGGTTCTAGTGAATTGATCATGATATAGATGTGTAATTTTGTAAATTTGAAATCCACAAAATGCTTAAAGTCTGACATCTAGGTCTAACCTATATATATATAACAAGAAGGTTATAAGGGAAACCGAGTATAACTACTCCCCTCACAAACTTTTGACAATAAAATCGGTTTGAAAGCTCAACCCTTTCTAAATACAAATATTCATGTATTGATTTAAGTATAAGGAAACCCTTATATTAATATTACCATAATTTCAAAATATCCACAAAAGGTTTTGCAACAGTGACATTTCTTATAATTGTTTTTTTAAAATAAAAAAATTAGGTGAGAATTTTCCCAATTTGCCAATAAGTATAAAATAGAAAATGATTTATGAACCATTATTGATTACTAATATCGCGTAGGTGCTACTTAATGTAAATTAATGAGATTTAGATTTTGTTAGCAAATTTGTCTGACGTCCCTAGTGGCACTGTTTACACCGTGCAGTCATGTTGAAGAGTCGTGCTCACTAATCTCTTCTACAATTGGACCAGTTGGACTCCCTGGAATTTAGTCAAGCTCTGTAAGCTTTTGTGTATCATGAATGCGGAGCTCGCATGAAGGCCTTGAGATATCCTGTTGAAACAATTAAATAAAAAAGTGAGTTGGATTCAATAATTAGATAATCAATATCTGTTAGATGATATAATATATTTTCATATCTTTCTAATATTTATGTTAATTTAGGTTTCTTTATGTTTCCTTATATTTATATTTTTTTTGTTTATAGTTAGGGTTTCTTAATTACCAAGTACATATATCTTTATAATATGTTATTCAGTAATACAAGTTTTCTACGGGGTTTTCTCTAATCTAACATGATATCAGAGCCATAGTCTCTCGACCTCTCGCTTCCGTTGCCACCCTCAAGTCATCATCCCCGTCCGACGCACCTTATCTAGTTTAGTTTTCCTTTATCTAAATTTGTTTTATCCTTTCGCTGCTACCATAACCGTTGGCCGCCGCAGCCTCTTCTTTATTTTATGTCCCCGCCGCCGCTCACCCTTGGAAAACGAGGACTTGGAGCCGCCGCCTTTTTATTTTATGCTGATACCGTGCTCACCCTTGGAAAACGAGGGCTTAGAGCCACCGTCTTTTTATTTTATGTCTCCACCTCTCACTCTTGGAAAACGAGGACTTGGGGCCGCCGTCTTTTTAATTTATGCAACCGCCTTCTCTCTTTGGCCACGGCAGCAGCACTTAGCTGCAGCCGCTTTTAGTTTTGTTAGTTTCCGCAGCTCACCCTTTGAACATGAGGGCTTGGAGCCACCGCCTTTAATATTTGTCGCCGTTTTCTTCTCAAATTCTCTATGACCGAATTTCTTTTGTCCAGTCTCAACGTTCAAGACTCTCACGTTTCGACTGCGGGGGATGTTAGATAATATAATATCTTTCCATATCTTTCTACTATTTATGTTAATTTAGGTTTCTTTATGTTTCTTTGTATTTATCTTTTTCTTGTTCATAGCTAGTTAGGGCTTCTTGTTTATCAAGTATATGTATTTCTATAAATATGTTACTCAGTAATACAAGTTTCCTATGGGGTTTTCTCTAATCTAAGTGAGTAATACATCAAATTGTAAGCCTTCGTGCGTTGCCTAAAGTTCAATAACTGTATTTGTGGGAACACCAGTATTAACAGAAATCTATCTAATTTATTTTTTTCTATTATAAAAGCACCAATAGCTCAGGATAATTTGTGCTTCTTAATTTTTCTATGATGATTATAACAACTTCAGTACGTACTATAGTAATTAGTTAACGAGGTTATTTGATTAAATATTATGGAACAGGTATAAGTTTAGTTTACTACTTGTGATTAGAATTGAATTTTATATTAAACCGTAATTTTAACATCAAGAAAATGAATAAAATGTATCAACAAAATAATTAGATTATTGTGTTATTACCAATATATATTTATGAGAATCTTAAGAATTATAAAATTAAATTAGATGTCATGTAACAATATTTTTAGTCATCAATCCATTAGATCATATTAAAACCCAGATTTGAAGTTGTTTATTTATATATGTATATATAAATTAGGGTAAATGTTATTAATAGTCCCTAAAGTTTCACTTGTATCACTTTAAATCTTAAAGTATCAAATATTACGCTATCGTAGTTTAGTTTTTGTTTACCTTTCATCCTTTTGACTATTCTTTGGAGGATTTTAACTGAATTGAGGAGTATGTGCACCTTAAGTGCCATTTTTAGGGACAAACGTGAGGTGCATAGGTTGTTTTTGGACGCGTGACGTGAATATATTGCCCGATCCGTCCAAAATTTATCTAAAAATGACCTAAATGACAAAAGTGAAACATAAACTAAACTTTATGAACGGTAGCATAACATTTGGTATTTTAAGGACTGAGTGATACAAATGTGAAAATTTAGGGACTATAAGTATCATTTGCCCTATAAATTACTTCTTATATTAGAAAAATATCATACTAAAAAGTCACAATAATTCATATGCAACTTTAAAATGTTCATCACATGACCAAGCAAAAATTCTTCATCAATAGATCTAGTTGACCCTTTGAATTAAATATTAATTTGAAAAAAAAAAAGGTATTTTGGTCAGCACACTTTTATAAATAGTATCCAAAGATAAAATAGGAAATTCTAAACAAGGATTAAAATTTCGTTTCGAAGATAAGTCTCGAGTTGTTAAATATTAGAAACGTTTCGAAAATGTGTGAGAAAACTTGCAAAATGCACGAAACAAGATATGAATAGTGAAAAGGAAGAAAATGAGAGTTGCTCAATTTTTTCATTAGCAAAATGTCAATATTTAATGAATCAAATTTGTTGTGTGCGTATTTACAGATAAACGAGTTCTCGTATGATTTGGTTGATGGGACTTGTTTGATTCTATTTAAGACTTAATTTGGTAGATTGTTAAATTGATTACTCTTTTCTTCTCCTTTTTCTAATTTTCTTTTACCTAAAATTTTGAGATTTGAGAGCTTTGTTATTTGTTCAATAGAGCAACAACTCTTTTCGAAAAACAATTATGAAACTTTCAATGTTTCCATGTTTTTATGGAAACTATGGAAACATTGAGAGTTTCCGTGAAAACTATGGAAATATTAAAAGTTTCTTTAAAAACAATGTAATTTCGAAACTATTTCATAGTTTCTTTTTCATAAGCTGAAAAATAGAAATTTTTGGACGTTTCGGAGGGAAAGAAAAGAAAATTAGAACCATGATTCTAAAAATACTTTTGTTGACATCAATATTTTTCGAACCGAAAGTTCACGGGGGTTTCATCTATAATAAAGCGGATGCATGTGTGAATATCGGTAGGTTTACTTATAAAGATAAGAAGAATGTACCTGTAATTAGGCCATATCTCAAGGATTATAAATGTAATTAAACCCTATACCAAATAAACACCATAGTTTAGCCGTAAATTACTCTGTTGTCCTTATTATCATTTTGGATACATCCTTTTTTTAAGCAGGTATCATTTTCGATATGGAAAATGCTATATACCACCGTTTTTATACCACCGAGTTTTCACCGCCCGATTTAGAAAGTATGAATATATTAAATCCATTAAAATCAATTAATTGCAAGTGATTTTTTGCCAAAACTAGGGGAGGTGAAAAATTGGTGACATATAAAAGGTGGTATATAGCATTACTCTTTGTATATACACTCCAACAGAATAATACATTACCTATGATGCACCGACACAAACACAGCGACACGGACACGGCATGACATGGACACAAGGAACGGCATTTTCAAAAAAATATAGGATACGACACGACTGTCCAATTTTTTTATATATATATATATATTATATAAATTTGTATTTTACTTGTTTCTTCGTAAATCTATGTATATTGCAAATAATTCAACTACTTATCAATAACAAATGCAAAATAATAATATAAACATAAACTAAATATAACAATAGACATGTTTTCAATCCAAAACATGGTATAACAAAAATAAATACTCCATTGTTCAAATTCGTTTCTTATAAAAAGTTGGTAAGTTTTTATTAGATTTTGAAAATTGATAAGTTTTTATTTACAATTTGACCCCCCAAAGTTTTAGTATCTTATAAAAAGTGATCATCCGTGTCCTAGCCATGTCGGACACGCCCCTGGCCGTGTCCTAGCAATGTCGGTCACTTCCCTGGCCACATCCAATTTTTTTTTTATTAGGGACACGGGATAGCCGTGTCGGAGCTATGTCTGTGTCCTAACGCGCTCGATACCGACCGTAGTAATTTTTTGGAGTGTCCGTGCTTTATGATAAAATGTCAAGTAAAAATATCAAAATTATATACTTTTAGTGATAAAAATTTTTGTCTTGTCACAACAATAGAGTTTATATGTTTAATAGTGACAAAATTTGTATAGAAGTTATCACTTTTGATAATTAATGATAAGAAAATTATTATTATTATTGATAATTAATGATACACCTTTAGTGATAGTTTAATAATAATAATAATAATATATTTTTATGTTTTTACCAAAAACCACCAATGTCATGGTGGTGGGATTTTTTAGGCTTCCCTCATACATACATAGATTAAGAACAAAAGAATATACAAGTAAAGTTAAAAAATAGTAGTACTGACAGTTTCAAAAGATAAGCTTGGAATTGAAACTAGGAGTACTGCTTCCTTTTACGCAAGTTAAAAGAATCTAAAAGAAGCGAGGTTAAATTTATCCGCACAAATAAAGACCAATGATGGGGCCATCAATCTCATGAGGAGCATAAACCCGAGAGACTTAAGTAATGCAAGCCTCATTAGCAAGGTAATTTAATTACTTTCCCTATAAATATGCAAGAAATGAACTTCCATATGATCCAAATGTGATCTAATAGCAGATACCAGTGACCCTTTGCATGAGAAGAAATGAGATGTAGAACCACCCGTGCGTCCACTTCAACCCAAAGCTTGACAATGCCCAAATTTCTAGCAATACTCAAACCTTTAGCCACCGCCGAGATTTCAGCAAAAGTATTCAAAGTCGAGCCAAGATATTCCTGAAAGGCGATATTCATGTTACCATCATGATCTCTAATACCCCCCACCCCCCGCCCGCGCGCAAGATTTCAATTAATCTTAGAAGCTCCATCCGTGTTAAGTTTCAAAGTTTCCAGACTCGGTTTGTCCCATTTAACTATGACAGGATGTTTGTCAGGAGTACCCTCCAAATGAATAACTTTCTACTTTTAAAAAAATATTCCTGTTATTCTATATTTGATCATTAATATTATTTTTTTATTGCAGTGACATCATTAACATATTTTCATAACAACAAAGGTGACGTCGGATTAGCCAACGCACAAATATCACAATCGGGGATCATTAATTAAAAGTATATTAAAAAGTATAAACTAGATGATGCAAGTTTTATTTAATTTTAATGTCAAAAGTTGTGATGCAAGTTGATGGAGCCACATCCATAGTCCACCATTGCTATGTCACAATTAAAGGTACGTAATGAATAAATATTAGGTGCCTTTTATGTTTTGCGCTTGACTTTTTTTAATTTTAAAATTAACTTATTTATTTTATTCAGAGTTCTTCCCAACATGGAGGAAAATATTATTCACACAATGGATTATTTTATGTTGTACAGTGTAAAATAGAATTGATTCAACGATAAGGTATGGGCGATATGAGAACTACTAAATCCACCATAATTTAATGGTTTGCTAATCAGAGGAGGAGCCAAGGACGCTGGTGGGGCAGATCGCACCTTCAACTTCTGAAAAATTATTTTATTTTTAAAATTTTACCCCCTCAAATTAAATAGTATCAAGTTTTCCACTAATTTTTTTCGTATTCGCCTTATCGGATATAAAATCCTAGCTCTGTGCATGTTGCTAACGTTGTCACTTGGAATATAAATTGATGTCGCATTTGATCCAATTTAAAACATAATTTGGAACAACTGAAAGGAAGAAAAAGATACTTTATACCAGGCGTAAACATGTCTATGTTGGTAAGGAAGAGAAATTCATTATGTATACAGAAAAAGTAGAATTTTTTACAAAGTTTTCAGAAGGGAATCTTGAATATTCAAACCACTATATTTTGCTCTCACTCCAAGTCTTCTTTCAGAAACTTGAATTAGTGATATTTATGTTTGTGTTGCGCATCTCAGTAATTAAGAAGGTACTTGGCTAAATGTATCTAAAACATCTTATAAATTATTATATTTTATAAGATATTTTTAGAGTTTATAGAATGTTAGATGTTATTTAAAAATAAAATCTTGAAGTGTTTAGATGAATTAACATTATGAAGCTTATAAGATGTTATTAATAAGCAGATGAGGCCTAGCTACTGGCGAAGTTGATGCGATAAGATATTAAAGGTCTTCGGTTCTATTCTCACTGATATCGTGTGGACTTTCTCAACGTTTTTGGTAATTGTTGGCTGTTGTAAATTAGAATTACTTCTATATGATGTTTGCTAATTCATATTCATGATATAATTGATACATGTAATCGATTATTTCAAAAAAAAAAAAAAGATGCTATTAATAAAACTATTTAGTTAAAATAATGAAACTAAAAATGTTTGTCAAGAGTTTAAGAGGATAAGGTTGTCCCAACTTATTTTTTTTCAGACGTAAAAGTTTCTAATCCTATTTTGGGAATTCTTAAGACTTCATTTAAAACATTTGTCGAATAATTTTTTGGACATCTTATAAGCTCTCATACAATGTTTTAAGGAGCTTATAAGTTTAGTTAAAGTCTTTGGTGTCCAATTTATACCAATAGCCAGTTGATTTTGATGAAATACTGGTATTTTTATATATTATCTAAAAGGCAATAGTTTAAACATCAAAACTATAAGATACAATAAATTATTAAAATCGACTAAACATGATTTATATCGATGTGTACATAGAAACTCGAAAGCCTCATATCACCATATAAACAAGGATTAAAATTTCGTTTTGATGATAAGTTTCGAGTTCTTAAATATAAGAAACGTATCGGAAACGTTTCGGAAACATCATGGAAAACTTGAAAAATGCTAGAAACAAGGTAAAAACCGTGAAAAAAGAAGTAAAGAAGGGTTGCTTCCTCTTTTCACTAGCAAAAAACAATAGTTGTGTAAAATGTTTATACATCTACATCAATAATTGATCAAATTACACAAATAAATAAAGTGGTAACTTTGATTCAAGTTTAATATTCACAAAACATATAACCGATAAAATTATAGTAACTTAAATTGTGAAATAAAAAATTCTAAAAGTATTGTAGTGAAAAAAAATAAAAAGTGGTAATGTTTGATTCAAGTTTAGTATTCACAAAGCATATAATTGATAAAATTTTAGTAACTTAAATTGTAAAATAAAAAATTCTAAAAGTGTTGTCGTGAAAAAAAAAGGTTAATATAGATGATACCATGGTTTCAAACTCATCTGTAAATTATATAAAAAAATTACTTTAATTGATAATACAATAATCTTCATCTTGAGTCGCAAGATAAAAAGTCGCTCCTCGGTGAAATAAATATTTGTTTGATTGTTAGATTTATTACTCTTTATTTCTTCTTCTTCTTTTCTTTTTTTTTTTTCACATTTTTCCCTACATTGAGTGATTTGAGAGCTCTGTTGTATTTGCGATAGAGCAAATCTTTTTGAAAAGTAATTACCAAACTCTCAATATTTCCATGATTTTCATGGAAATCTTTTTAAAACTCTCAATGTGTTGGCGATAGAGCAAATATTTTTGAAAAGAAATTACCAAACTCTCAATGTTTTCATGGTTTCCATATTCCATGGAAACGAACATGGAAACCATGGAAACATTGAGAGTTTCCATGGAAACATTGGAACATGTAATTTCGAAACTATATGGTGATTTCTTTTCCGTAAGTTCAAAAACAGAAACTTTTCGGACGTTTCGGTGGAAAAGAAAAGAAACTTTGAACCATGCATATAAATAGAGAATTGAGTAGATACTGCTTTTGGTCCACTGTCTTCCCTTTTATCAGAAAAATCTATGCTAGACCTGTTAGAGTTATTAAGTATTTATGTTTCCTTATTAGATTAGGTTACCTTATGATAGTTATTTTCATATTTCTCATTCTTGTAATCTCTGTATAAACATTGTCATTATTAATAATATTCTTAAAGGGATTAATATTATAACAAGACCTAGTTCAATTGTCTTATTATCTATATCTTTCACAGAATGTATTCTGTGCAGTCCCCCCCACACACTTGTGTAACAGTCTAACAGAGATAGATTTATAATTCACACTCGAATTATTGGACTCGATCTGACATAGAATTACTTTTTTTTATCCAATGATCCTAATACACGAAATTAAAAATCTCCATAAAAAATAAATAAAAATAAAAATAAAAATTTATTATAAAAATTGAAAAAACAAGAAGCGTTAGTATAAAGTTGAATAAATGAAAATGACAAGAAATACGTCGTGACAAGGTCCCTCAATCAAATCACATGAAGTGTTAGTTGTAACTTGTAAGGTGGAACAACGTAATCCTTACAAGTATATTCTTCCACTGGGGACCTAAAGATTCTGACTGTGGGGACGGGAATCTCATTTACTCCCAAGTATCTGATATTATTCGTTTACAAATACTATACCAAAGTATCTGATACTGATATGATTCCTTTATATAACTCTTTTACTAATATTGATTTAAATTAATATCTTACCTAAGCCTAAGGTAGATAATTATATATAATAAATATACAAAATGGTGTGGTCCTTGGATTGCTTTATGCATGTGAATTTTTCTGGCATTACCCTGTTAACCTAGTTACATAAGCTTAACATGATGATGATAAAATAATAATCATTGATAAGAAGGGTTTGTAATATCATTTTGTATATATGTTTCAATATTTTTATGTATCCAAAAAAGGAAAAAAAATCCAGTGTATTTTATAACTTATTTTCTCATAAATTAAATAGGAAAAAAATACATGAGTGCTTATTGAGAATAAATTCACTAAATACTTTAGGTGAAATATTCTAAGTTGGGAATATTACTATAAGTCGAATTGGAAATTTATAATTTCATCATTCTTCGACTTGGGTCATCACCGTAATCTTGTAAATTGACTTGTTGCACTTTGAGTTATGTATCAGTTCTTTTACAAAGAAGGTATATGGATTGGTGCATGGGTGTTGTAAACTCGCATATGGAGGTTGGTGTTGACAATAAATGATCAATCATTTATCTAAATGAATAAGGGAATCTTTTATGATTTTTATAATGGTTGACTAAGTTAATCGTTGGCCAAAGCAAGATAATTAATTGGAAAAAGAGTTGCTCATTCTCGAATTAATTTAGATTATTCATAGACACTTGAATTGAAAATGATTGAACCCTAAAAGGATTTCGACCAATAAGATTCTTAAATCCTAGGTTCGCTAAGGAGATTAGTTGATAGACAACCTTAGTCGCATGAAATGCGTGATTGAAAATGTATAGTTTGATATTCAAATTTATCTAGGTCTTATTTCACCCAAAAAAATAAAAAAATTAGGTCTTCATGATAAGTAACTAGAAAATTTTCTACAATTTGTAGATATTTTATATTTAATGAGATTGAATAATAAGATGGTTAATTAATTGAGATAATTTATTATCTAAAATTAATTTACAGCTCTTGTGAGCCTATAGTGTGTAGTGAACTTAAGAGTTAACACAATTTACTTAGACAAATCCGTTTCTTGATTAAGGAAATTTAATTCAAAGTGATTGGATTAAAAATATTGAAAATTTAAATAAATCAATATGATTTTTAATTATTCACTAGTAGGATAAATTAATTAAGTTGATGAGATCAATTTAATTTAATCGACAGAGTTGTTTGGGAAAAGCCTAGAAAGCATTTAAATAATTGATGGGTTCAATTAATTGGAAATGCCTTTAATTAATCTAGTATTGTAGATTAACTAATAATAAACTTTATTTAAAGTCTATGACAAAAAAATAGTAGAAATTGTTAATTCCGTATTTTTATATCTAGCTTTTATTTGGTGGTTTGCATGCTCTTTTGTCGTTTCATGTTGGTGATTTGAAGTCTTTTTACCGTTTTTTCGCTGTTTTCATGTTGAATCGTCTTTAGTAGTTTTAGTTATTTTGGTGTGTTTTTGTTATGTTTTGGATGTTTTTAGTAATTCTAGAGTCTTGGGTGTTGCAATTGAATGAAATTGTGTTTTACAGGTTCTCATGGGCATAAATCCACACTTAAGAGGAGCAAATCGAATAGGAGAAGGAAGAAAATCGCAAATTAAGGAAAGAGATAAGAAAGAATCAAAGAAAATCTGAGACTTTCAAGTCATGCATGCCTAGGCAGTCAGTCGCATGTAGAAAATTTAACTGGCCATGCCATGCCATGGCACTTCAAGCCGTGGCGTGAGACCTGCTCCTAATTTTTCATCCAGTGATCAGTCTGTACTCTTTTGACCATATCTCCTCAACCAAATATCCAAATCTCTTTATTCTAGCGCAATTTTAAAGCTAAGAGGAGAGACTTCAACTTTCCTATTGGGATCGGACTCATTGAAAGCCATTAGATCAGAGAAAAATGAGATCAAAGTGGACGGTTGTGATCCGTTTGAAGAAAAGAAAGGAATTTTGGACATGTAAAAAGGATTGGCGAGCTACACAATGAGGGAAAGATGTTTTTGCTGAGGAAAAAGAGTGAGAAACCTAGAGAAAATACATCTTAAGTTAAAGGACTGAGTTTTTACAGGAATACAAAGGATTCAACTGAAGATCGACATCACTAGCGAGAAAAATATTTCATCTTAAAGAATTATTTCTTTTTCTATTGGTTAGATCTTTGTATGTTGGATTTGTGGATAGTAAACATGATTTTCATGAGTTTTTGTGTGTTTTTCTTAATTATCATGAGCTAAATTTGTAATAGGCGCACCCCGGAACTCTAGTTATTTGAATTTAATCTGAAGTTTATGTTTTTAATTCAATTCTTCATCTCTTTGCTTGTTTAATTTTGTGCTCTAAGCCTCAAGTAGACTGGCCACCTATTTTGAGTATTTGTTTGCGTAATTGAACTAGACATAGGAATATTAAGCATAGAACTTGGATTAAACAGAGAAAGATAGTGAGCTTAGGATAGGATAAGTTGCATTATTTGTCTTTGAGGATAGAAGATAGATATATACCCTTAGACCCTTCTTAACTTGAAGATAACTTAATCTTAATGT
Source organism: Buddleja alternifolia (assembly GCA_019426215.1). Lineage (NCBI taxonomy): Eukaryota > Viridiplantae > Streptophyta > Magnoliopsida > Lamiales > Scrophulariaceae > Buddleja > Buddleja alternifolia. The sequence continues at coordinate 9,089,333 of CM033403.1, forward strand.
GTCTAGTTTTAGTTTCTTCTTGCATAGACATATGGAGAAGACTAGAGTTAAATAAACTTTTATGTATTCGACAGTTGCATAGAAGTATATTAGTATTTAGAGTTAGCAATTGAGATGGTGATAGAACTAGAGATTAATTCATTACTTTATTCCAGTAACTAGAGGGAAGGGGGGAGCCTACATTTAATTAATTTGGTTAATTCTCACTTGACTCTCGTGTCTAATTAGTTGTTAATTTTTATTTTCAAAGTAGCTTAATTACAAAAGTCATCTTTTTAATTGGAATTTGAGACACTTAAAAATAATTTTTGTTTAACTCTTTATAAATTTGGTTAAGTCTTCATGGGAACGATACCCATATTTTGGTACACTTTATTATTTGTCGGCACGTGCACTTGCGTTAATTTGGTCTTAATATTATATACGCTAAATGACCAACAAGTTTTTGGCGCCGTTTGCGGGGGACTTGTACTTAGTTTATTTGGAGTTAAGTGCTTTTGTTTCTTTGTGTCTTTTAAACTATGTTACTTTGTGCAGGTAACAGATAGTTTATGAGCAGAGCAGCATGTTCTAAAGAATTCACTACTGATCCAGAGATCGAGAGAACCTTTAGATTAAGGAGGAAGCAGCATAGAATTCGAAAACGACTCCAAATGGCAGAAAACCAAGCAAATAATGGTGCTAATTGAGCCAATGGGGTTAACGGAACCAATGTGATTGAAAATGAGGCTAATAGGGTTATCAAAGATTATGAAAATCCTGTCTTAGGAAATCTAAACCGACCACTGCGAGACGTGAGATTAGAGAAGAAACATTTGATTCTGAAACCTGTCATGATCCAAATGCTGCAATCGATGGGACAGTTTAGTGGATCAACAGTTGATGACCCACATAACCATCTCAGGATGTTCATTGAAGTTTGTGACTCTTTTTAGTGGCCAGGAGTATCAGCAGAGCTCTTCGTCTGAAGTTATTTCCCTTCTCACTGAGGGATGGAGCACGATTGACACGAGAAATCCTTACATGTATTAAACAGCAAGTGAACTCGTCGTGTGCAGTAATAAAATGGATTTTTAATTCCGGGATGTCGAACCCACAGAGACTCGTATTTTAGATTGACAAAGTTTAAAGCAATTGAAATTAAATTAAATTATCACGATTGTATCACAAATTAAAGAAAAATTGAAAACAAGACTTGACAATGAGATTGAGATTCTTATGAGATAAAATAACTAAGGCACATGCTTCAACCTTATTTACTCGTTAATATATATGAATTATTCTTCGAATTATTAGACTACTATTGCTTTGATGGAAATTCCTTAATTAATTACTATCCGATGTCTAGGTTGTAATAATCCTATGACTAATTGATGGTTCTCTAAATATGTCTATCCGAGAATCTAATCAACAACCATGCATTTACGTTCTAGAATTTCCCTGGATAAATCCGGCTAATAGCACCCGAGAATCTCTACCTATCTCTAGGGGCAATTCCACTATTTGTTTCAAATGATGTGTTAATTCCTTTGAACCCTAACCTATATTCTCTCAAATGAACAGACTAGGCAAATTAGCAAGCATATGGTGATCAAGCATATGATTGGAATAAAAACACAAAATTAACACACAAAACAATAATAGAATTAATACGAACAATTACTTCATATATATAAACTCATAAATTCGGCCTTCACATGGCCCTAGTTAAAGGAAAATTAGTTCATAATTGTAATTTGGAAAACAATCAAAAACATAGAATTATTCATAAACAAATAATCTAGAACTAAAAATCTCCCTATTACGAATTGATGAATTGATGCGGAATCGTAGTTCTCTTCGTCTTGCTTGTTTCCTTGCTCAAAAATCTCTTCCAATGCTGAAATTTTTGAACGTTTTTGCTGTTATAAGAGGAGGTATTTATAGAAGAGGATCCCTAAGTCTTCTAGTTGAATTATGTATCAAAACTTGCCAAAAATCGTCCAGCCGACTTCAACGTTCGAACGTCACCAACCCAACGTTCGAGCATTGTGACGTGGCATAAGTTGTGTGACTGGGCATTGACTAGGCTGACGTTCGAACGTTGGACGCAATAGCAATTTCTCTTCTGCGCATCAATGTTGTTTCCTTCCTAACTTTCTCCAAAGACCTCGATTTTAGGTGATTCAAGCTTCCACATGAAGTTACGACATATCTCTACAACTTTGTAGAAGAAACATTTGTCAAATTCAGTCTCTAAGTACTCGGAAATTCTGCGTTTCTGGCCAGTTTTCCTCTGCAATGATTTTTCACCTTTACTCAATAAGCACACAAATTAAACACATATGTGGCATAAATCATGCATAAACCAATGTAAATACAATGAATGTGAGGCTCTAGAACACGTAAATCTCACACCTATCAACGATCATGGCTGAACTCTCTACCACCACCTGGTTCTGTCACATCTTGGAATGACTTGGCGGAAAAATTCTTGAGCAAATATTTTCCACCCATAAAAATTGCCAAGTTGAGGAACCAAATCACATATTTTCAGCAACTGGAGGGAGAATCACTATATGAGACATGGGAGTGCTTCAAGGAGCTGATAAGGAAGTGCCTGAATCATGGAATTCTTCTACACATCCAAATGGAGACCTTCTACAATGGACTAAACCCATAGACCCGTATGGTTGTAGATGCTTCTGCGAATGGAGCACTACTGAACAAGACTTATCAGGAGTCCTATGATTTGATTGAGTGTATAGCTGACAACAATTACTTATGGCCAACAGAGAGACATACACCAAAAAGAGCAGCAAGAGTCCAAGAGAATGATGTTATCGCTGCCTTTACAACTCAAATGAGTACTCTTACTAATTTGATTAAGTCTATGAGTACTAAGAGCAATGTTAATTCTGTGCAAGTGAATCAGGAAGTGAGCTGTGTGCTTTGTGGCAAAGGTCATGTGTTTGATGAGTGCCCTTCCAACTCCAAATCTATATTCTACATAGGAAACTCCAACCGAAATAACAATCCATTTTCTAACACATCTAATCCTCGTTGCCATAGCCACCCTAATTTCTCATGGGCAAACCAGGGGGTGAATAATTCCAACATCCCACTAAACAAACAACCCTGAACTCCAGGCTTTCAACCTCTATAAGCTTTCCAACAATCTCAAACCAACCAAGCACCACCTCCACCACCTCAACCACAAAGTTCACCCTTAGAGGCTTTGCTTAAGGATTTCATCGTGGAATCTAAAACTACCATTCAAAATCAAGCCGCCTCTATTAGGAATCTCGAGACCCAAGTGGGGCAGTTAGCTCAAGTGTTCAACGAGAGACAACAACCCTTGGAGAGAAGGGATAGAACATGTCAAAGCTAAAACCCTTAGGAATGAAACCTCATACAAAGAGCCTAAAATGCTAAAGGAAGCTCGAGAAGAAGTGGTTGAGCAAGTTGAGAAAGAAGAAGTGAAGCGTGACTTTTCAAAGCTGCCATATAAAGAGGATGAGGCAAGTGCAACCGAGGAGAAAGGTAAAAATCTACATAAAAATGATGAGGTAAGACCACCACCTCCTTTTCCTAAAAGGTTGCATAAACAATTTAAGAAATTTTTAGAGGTTCTTAGGCAATTGCAAATAAATATTCCTCTTGTTAATGCTTTAGAACAAATGCTAGAGTATCATAAATTCATGAATAATATTTTGTCTAGAAAGCGTAGGATTGGGGAATTTAAAACTATTAATCTAAATGAGGAATCTAGTGCTTTAGTGAAGAATAAATTGTCTCCTAAGAAAAAAGATTTAGGTAATTTCACTATTCCTTGTGGTATTGGTAATCATGATGTTGTTCAAGCTCTGTGTGACTTGGGTGTAGGAGTAAATTTGATGTATTTTTCAGTATTTCAAAAGCTTGGAATTGGGAAGATGAAATCGACCTCTGTTTCACTTCAACTTGCAGATCGGTTTATTGTGTACCCAGAGGGCATAGTGGAAGATGTGGTAGTAAGGTTAGGAAAGTTATATTCGCTGCTAATTTTGTTGTTCTTGATTTTGATGCAGATTTGGAGATCCTAATCATTCTAGGAAGACCATTCCTAGCTACCACAGAGACAGTGATCGACATGGCCCGTGGGAAGCTGATCATGCACTTAGGGACTGAAAAAGTAGTCTTTAATATTCTGGAATCCATGGAGCATCCTAAGGAAGTTGAAGATTGTTTAATGATTGATAAGGTGGAGAAGTGTGTGATTCAAGGATTTGAAAATAATCAAAGCAAAGACATCTTAGAGGAAGTGATCCAAGTGGTGGTAGAAAAAGATAAATGTGAAGATGAAAAGATTGATGAAGAGTATTCACATTTAGAGAAAAATCCAAAAATTCCTAAAATGGTGAACAAATCCAAGCTTTTTCACTTTAAGGAGACACCGGATCACAAATCAAGAGATACATTTCAAGAGAATGGTCAGAGGTTGAAGCTTTATTGAGTCAAGACTTTCACCGTTATGAAACGGTGATCTGAGAGTCGATTAATGATACAACACCGTCAAGCTGATGACGATAAACCAAGCGCTTTTGGGAGGCAACCCAATTTTTAGTGTTTTCAGTTGTTTTTATTCTTTTTGTGTCTTGAGTTTTTGATGTGTTTAGTTTTTTTTTATATAGGTGAGAAAACAGATAAGCATGCACGTCACGACATGGCCATTCATGCCACGACATGAGGAAAAATAGATTGTGCACAAGAAGACAAAGAACAAATTTGAACTACAAATGTCAGCATATGCCGCGATGTAGCATTACGTGCCACTACATGACCTGAACCAGGCATTCCCCAAAAAAAAAAAAGAACCTAGAAAGTATGTCGTGTCATGGTCAATTAGTCACCCCCCATCTAATGAAGAAGGAACATCGAGGAACAAAGAAGGAGGAGAAGACATGGAGCGTGACATAGGACATTGTCAAGTTGTCTCCTTCCTTTCTTTTTCTCTCATTTGTTTTTGATCTTTTATCTCATTATGTGAATATGCTGTTTGATGTTAGTTCAGTGGGGACATTGAACGAGTTTAGTCTGAGGGGTATTTAGTCTTTTTGTTGTTCTTTCGTAGTCTGTTTTGGAATTTGCATGATAGAGCTAATGAGCTAAGTTTGGGGGTAATAGGAGGTGTCCTTTTTGCTTGAATGTCTTGAATGCAAGTCTTTTGTCTGTGTTGAGTTGGTTGTTATGGAATAGCATGATTTGCATAGTAGACTTAGTCGTTGGTGGTGATTCTAGTTCGATGATGATAATTGTTGTCTCCTGGTGAGTTTAATGTCAATTTCAACTAATTGGGGTAGGAATGAATAAAGTTGATAGGGCATGAAATAACATTTCGATATCAAGAGCACGTAGTCTTTTGATTGGTTGTTTTCTAGGAGACTTAGCTGAAATCAAACTTTGTAAGTATTGTCTACATTCTTGAGAGCTAGAATTGGTTTTAAACTTTTCTTAAGACAAACTAAGAGAGAATCTAGTGCAAGAGATTGAAAAAAAAAAAAGAAAAAAAAAAGAAAGAGGAAAGCACTTTGAATGTACTAGTTTGCTGAGTAACTGGGGCATTCATTACCAATGTTTGCATTCGCGTAAAAAGGTGAATATAGGGCTCAAAGGAAAAGAAAAAAAAAAAAGAGATTCTTTGAAGATGTCATTCATTGAGAAATCGGGAACAATCAACGTCCACCTTCGAATAACAAGGTAAATCCCGAAAGAAAAGAAAAGAAAAAAGAAAAAGAAAGAAAACTTGAGTATGAAAGTTCTCTTTTAGTAAGTTTTATGATAAGTGAGAAATCAGCCTATAGTTCTTACGTTTGATAGAAGATAACGAGCATGGTTTGATGATGTTAAGTTGAATATAAACCATCCAATCTTAAGACTATTCACACACACACAAAAATTGTTGTTGATTGCCCTTGAAGCTAAGTTTAGTTGCTACTTTGAAAAACTTGATTTGAGTTTTAAACGAGACATGGAGCAACGTTGAGAATAATGGAATCATTACTTCAATGAATTAGTTAACTTTTCAAGTTGTTGATGTTCTATATTTTTTAGCTTGAACTACAGTGTTCAAGAGTTTAAGTTTGTAATTGAATAAAATTGTGTTTTATAGGTTCTCATGGGCATAAATCCACACTTGAGAGGAGCAAATCGCAAAAAAAGAGGAGAAAATCGCATAGGGGAAGGAAGAAAATCGCAAATTAAGGAAAGAGATAAGAAAGAATCAAAGAAAATTTGAGACTTTCTAGTCATGCAGTGGCATGTCACGGCGCGCACCTAGGCAGCCAGTCGCATGTAGAAAATTTAACTGGCCATGCCAAGGCATGGCACTTCAGGCTGTAGCGCGAGACCTGCTCCTGATTTTTCGTCTAGCGAACAGTCTATACTCTTTTGATCATATCTCCTCAACCAAACATCTAAATATCTTAATTCTAGACGGGCTTTAAAGCTAAGAGGAGAGACTTCAACTTTCCTATTGGGGTCGGACTCATTAAAACCCGTTAGATCAGAGAAAATCGAGGTCAAAGTGAACAATTGTGATCTATTTGAAGAAAAGAAAGGAATTTTGGAGATATAAAAAGGATTGGTGAGCTACATAATGAGGGAGAGACGTTTTTGCTGAGCAAAAAGAGTGAGAAACCTAAAGAAAATACATCTTAAGCTAAAGGAGTGATTTTTTACAAGAATACAAAGGATTCAACCGAAGATTGACATCACTAGCGAGAAATTTAAGATTTATTTCTTTTTCTATTGGTTAGATCTTTCTATGTTGAATTTGTGGATTGTAAACATGATTTTCATTAGTTTTTGTGTGTTTTTCTTAATTATCATGAGCTAAATTTGTAATAGGCACCCCAGAACTCTAGTTATTTGGATTTAATGTGAAGTTTACGTTTTTCGTTCAATTCTTCATCTCTTTGCTTGTTTAATTTTGTGCTCTAAGCCTCAAGTAGATTGGCCACCTATTTTGAGTATTTGTTTGCGTAATTAGACATAGGAATATTAAGCATAGAACTTGGATTAAACAGAGAAAGATAGCTTAGGATAGGATAAGTTACATTATTTGTCTTTGAGGATAGAGGATAGACATATACCCTTAAACCCTTCTTAGCTTGAAGATAACTTAATCTTAATGTGTCTAGTTTTAGTTTCTTCTTGCATCGACATATGGAGAAGACTAGAGTTAGATAAGTTTTTATGTATTCGACAGTTGCATAGAAGTATATTAGTGTCTAGAGTTAGCAATTGAGGTGGTGATAGAACTAGAGATGAAGTCATTATTTTAATCCAGTAACTAGAGGGAAGGGGGGAACTTACATTTAATTAATCTGGTTAATTCTCACTTGATTTTTGTGTCTAATTAGTAGTTAATTTTTATTTTCGTAGTAGCTTAATTACAAAAGTCATCTTTTAATTGGAATTTGAGACACTTAGAAATAATTTTAGTTTAACTCTTTATAAATTTGGTTAAATGTTCGTGGGAACAATATCCGTACTTTGGTACACTTTATTACTTGTCATCATGTGCACTTGCGTTAATTTGGTCTCAATATTATATACGCTAAACGACCAACAGAAATAAATAAATTTTTATTTAATTTATTTTTTAACTAAGAAAACTAGATTTCTTGGAAAAGATAAATTCTTTGAAGATCTTCTTCAACAAGCTTCTCTCACACAGAAATGCTGCTTGTAGAATTAATAACTTTCTCACTCAGATGAAAGAGGTTGAGGGTTTTGTCACAGGTTTGTTTGATTTTAGAAAGTTCAAACAACTTGGGATATCTCAATAGGAGTGTAGAGTTCTTCTTGAAAGAGGTTTGAGATATCTTTGACTGTTTTTGGAATGTGTATGAAAAGCTTGAAAGATTTTGGCTATGGAGTTTGTAAGCTTTTCTCTCAAATATTTTCAGAAAAGTTTCGACCTTTTCTTGTGCATGTACATATGTTTTTTTAGGGTTTTGCTGGAGGGTATTATTTATAGAGATTTCTCGGGATTTGTCCGTTGGATACATGCAGGCGCATGTCTCTCACGCAGCTCGTTAAACAATCCCTTTTCTGACATTCCTTAATTTTTGCTGTTTCCGATTGGACAAGAGCAGACTCTGAACTTTGAATTCTGACAGTCTAGTCAAAAGGTGGCTTGTCCACAAGTCATAATAGCTTATCACATTTAATGCACTTATCAGGCATTTAATGCATTTGAATTTATTTTTCGTTGGAAATAAATGTCGCATTTAAGTCCTCCATGACTTGAGAATTTATTTCAGGTGAATCTGATCCTTGATTGCTTGAGTAATTTGAGCGCTTGATTCAACAACCCTGAAACAGTCTTTTAGCGTTTGATAGACGCTAAAAACAAATCTTCATCTTCACTTTACTTCCGTTCAACTTCATCTTTGATAGACTCACCTAGAATTCTATCAGCGACTCGGTATCAAATACTTAGTCTAAAATCTACAAAGAAAAAAATTACAGGCCTAACAAACTAACAAACTTTCAAACGCTTATACAAATGTTCTATGAAAGCATAAACTTACATTCTTTTGGGGTCTAACATAAAATCCTATTTTTGTCATCATCAAAACATCTAACATAAAATTTTCTAACAGTCTTCTTTGAATTAGGAGTATTTAGTCAAGGTCTTTAAGTTTGTTTACATTTCCAAAGTACTTTTAATTTTTCTATGTCTAGTTAAGTTACCTTGGGAATTCAATTTGACTGGAGGGTTGTTCCAGCTTCTTGTTCTATAAATTCCCATCATATGTATTGCATTGAGTAGAGTGAATTGAAGTAAAAATTAATTTTCCAGCTTTGGCTAATCAAGAAAAAGAATTTCTTCTATTTCCAACTCTTATCTCTTAGGTGAAGTTCTTTGAGTGGCGAGTTTTATCGAGAGAGTGTGCTTGTGTTTCCTCCTAATTTCTCCCTTCATATATTCCCGGTGTCAAAGTGATATAAGAGCCTTGGTTAAAATGGTTAGACGTCACAGATAGGACTGTCAATCGAGCCGGGCTTACCCGAAGCCCGACTGTTTGGCCCGCTTAAATATGAGTCGAGCCTAATTGAATGTGAGCTGGGCCGAGTTTGAGCTTACAAATTGAACTCATCCAATTTGTGAGTTGAGCTTGAGCTTTGATAGGCTCAGCCCGAATAGCCCGAAGTCATACTTTTCTCTAATTTAATACTTTGTTTCATATGGTAAAATTATTTTTTAAGCTAACTTATATACTACTCATTGTAGATTTCCAAGCTTGAAGCTTACAAAATCGATGAAATATATATATTAATAGAATTTTTTTTCTAAAGAGATTTTGGAAGAACAACCAATTATTTTATGTCACCTCATATACATTGATAAATATTCTAAATTTTCTTAATTGGACTTTGTGATTCCATTAATAAAATTTGGAATTATACATACTCATTAGCATAAACATTTATTTAATATACTATTTGGAATTAGTCTTTTAATATGATTTTATTGGATGCCTTTTTTTATTTGAGAAAAACTAATGAGCTGGCCCGAAATAGGTCCGAAGCTCGTAAAAAATGTGAGTCTGAGTTTGAGTCGAGCCGAAGAAAAAAAATTATGAGCTGAGTTTGAGCCAATAATATCCAGGCCCGATGAGTTTGAACTTGAGCCACCCCAAGCTCGGCTCATAGGACCCGATTGACAGGCCTAGTCGCAGAGGCCCAAGAGGTGGTCGTACTCCACGTGAAAAAAGGTTGCAAGATATAGAAGTGGAAGAACTAAGGAGACAAGCACAACAACTTCAACAACAACTTGAGCCTGGCAACGCTCCAGTTGCACCTGAACATGGTCAAGATTCACAACTTGTACCGACTAAAGATGACGAGGACTTCAATCCTTTTCATCATGCAGCAAATGATTTTTCAAGTGAAGAATCCTTCCCTCGACAAAACCATCAGTAGCGAAATAATGTCAGATATGATCGAGACTACTCCAATTACAAGATTGAAATTTTAAATTTTGATGGAAAGCACGATCCCGATGAATTCATTGATTGGCTTAATACTGTTGAGAGAGTCTTTGAATTTAACGAAATTCCAAATGACCACAAGGTGAAGTTAGTAGCCATTAAATTAAAAAAAAATACGCTTCACTTTGGTGGGTAGCCATTAAATTTAAAAAAAAATCACTTCACTTTGGTGGGAACACAATAAGAAACAATGAGCTCAAGAAGGAAGAAGTAAGGTTACATTGTGGGAAAAGATGAAGGAGGAACTTAAGAGAAAGTTTCTACCAAATAATTATCGCCAAGATGCTTTCTTAAAGTTCCACAATTTCAAGCAAAAAGAGTTGTTCGTGGCCGAATACACCGCTGAATTTGAGAATCTTATGATGCGTTATAAAGTTCTTGAACCCGAGGAGCAAATCATCGCCTGTTACCTTGGAGGACTCAAATCTAAGATTTGTAACGTTGTCCAATTACAACCGTATTGGACTTATAATGACATCTGCATATTAGCTCTCAAAGTGGAGAAACAACATAAGAAATAGATGGAAAATCATTTTCGGTTCTTTACACAAGTGGGTGCTACCAACCGGGAGAGTAATGTGAACAATAAACACCAGCAACTCCACAATTTCAGCCCACTAAATCAGTACCCCAAGAGTGAAATCGTGACTAATCCAAGCCGCTCCAATAATCCTAATGTGTCTAAGAAGTTTTTCAAGTGTTAATGCTTTGGACATATTACATCAGATTGTCCAAATTGTAAGATTATTGCTTTGGTAGAGGAAGATATTGATGCAGAAACCAATGACCCATCAGAAAGCATTGAAGAAGAAACCAGAGAAAATGAAGAAATTACCTATGAAGATCATGGTGAATCACTTGTTATTCATTGAACTTTGAGTACGACTCATGTAGATGATGATACGTGGCGGCGCAATAGTCTTTTTCATACAAGATGCACTAGTCATGGAAAAATATGTAATGCTATCATCAATGGAGCAAGTTGTGAGAACATAGTCTCTAAAAAGATGGTCGAAAAGTTGAATTTGAAAACGGAGCAACATCCACAACCCTACAAACTTTCATGGCTGCATAAGGGATATGAGGTACGGGTAGATAAAAGATGTCTTATACATTTTTCTATTGGGAAGAGTTATATGGATGAAGTTTGGTGTGATGTCATGCCTATAGATTCTTGTCGTAAAAGAAAATGTGACAACCGCTCCTATGTTTCTTATGTGGTTGATATTTATAGAAAGGTTGTAAAATTTAATGGAATTTCAAAGACAATCCAATCTGATCGAGATCCTAAGTTTATGAGTCACTTTTGGCATACATTATGGAGGAAGCTTGGAACTAAACTTCAAATTAGTACGTCGCATCATCCTCAAACGGATGGTGAAACCGAAGTCGTTAATAGGAGTTTGGGAAATCTTTTGAGAAGCTTGATTGGTAACAACATTCGTCAATGGAATCGTATTTTAGCTCAAGCTGAGTTTGCCTACAATCGGTCATCAAGCCAAACAACGGGAAAAAGTCCTTTTGAAGTACTTTATGGGATGAATCCAACTAGTCCATTGGACTTAGTTCCACTTCCTATTACTAATCAGTATAGTGGAGATGGGGAAAATCATGCCAAGTATTTGAAAAAGTTGAATGAACATGTTCGTAATCGAATTTTCAAGCAAAATGTGAAGTATCAAAAATATGCAAACAAACAAAGGAAAGCGGTAACTTTCAAACAAGGTGATCTCGTTTGGGTTCATCTTTATAAGAAACGTTTTCCTAGAGAATGTAATGGAAAACTTAAGCCTAGAGTCGATGGACCATTTAAGCTTCTTGCAAGAATTGGAGATAATGCCTACAAAATTCAGTTGCCTGACAACTATGAAGTTTCGACAATGTCAATGTGGCTGATCCGTCACCTTACTCCGGCCAAGAAGTCGAATTGGACTCGAGGACGAGTCTTTCGCAACCAGGGGAGAATGAAACTGAAGAATCCCTTGTCATGCTAAATTTACCCAAGTAATGATCTTTGTGGGAAAAGTGCGTGATATTCAAAATTTTCAGCAGAATACTAACAGCTTGATCACAAGCTTTTAGCTGACTTTGAATACGGAACTGCTTTGTTATAGAAGTCTCCTGATTATGTACCATATATATGTGAATATCCCTATGTGTCTAGTTTTACATAAAAAAACGGTTCATGAATTTGAGCTATCTACAATGAGTTATGAATTTTCTCGTGAAGACGCGCGCAAGGCTGCCTGCACAACCAAGAAAATTTAAAAGTTGCTGAAATTTTGAGTAACATTTCATTTCTCCATAGAGTTTCCTATTCTATTAAATAGTTTCTCTAAATAATTAAAAGTCTTCTTTGAATTAGGAGTATTTAGTCAAGGTCTTTAAGTTTGTTTACATTTTCTAAGTACTTTTAAGTTTTCTATGTCTAATTAAGTTAGCTTGGGAATTCAGTTTGACTGGAGGGTTGTTCCAGCTTCTTGTTCTATAAATTCCCATCATATGTATAGTATTGAATTGAAGTAAAAATTAATTCTTTTGCTTTGTCTAATCAAGAAAAAGGATTTCTTCTATTTCCAACTCTTATCTCTTAGGTGGATTCCTTTGAGTGGGGAGTTTTATCGAGAGAGTGTGCTTGTGTTTCCTCCTAATTTCTCCCTTCACATATTCCCGGTGTCAAAGACAGAGCCTAAACAAAATCACAAATGGGTCGAAGGAGAGTCGGAACAAAGATATAAGGGGAAACTCGCGCCGCAACAAGAGCATAAGGTGCGCTGCGGCGCGGCCCATACAGGCGTTGCATCACCGGGAAACGACTCCGAAATGCGGCGTGTCAGTAGCACGAATGCTCGCGCAGCAGCGAGCAAGTTGGCTTGTCGGTGCGCGAGTGCAAGGAGTTGTACACGGACGAAAAGTGTTGTGCAGGTTTTGGCGAGATTTTGAGCTAATTTTTGGCAGATTCAAGTCCTATTCTGATTGGAACTGTTTCTATTGTGTTAGAAATTATTCCATTTGTTAAGTAGAATTGTGTCTCCTAATTTGTTAGGTTTAGACTTGCTGCAACTATTATAAATATTTGAATTAAACTTGTAATTCATAGATTGACTCAGAAATAAAGAAATAGTATAATATTGACTCATGGATATAGACAATTTGTTAGGTTTAGGTTTCTTGCTTTTCTTATTTTTTTTTTCATGCATAATTACAACCATTCCTAACAAAGACACCGTTTTTTCACTCTTTCCAATTTTCTTATCTAGCCTGAACCATTATATCTACCGGTTGGCGGTCCGACCGATCGATCCGAGCTGAGATTTAAAACATTGATAGAGATGATTGGATTGTTCGACGAACTGTTTACAAAAGAAAATGGACGTTGCTCTAGGCCTGTTTGGGCTGAAAATTTCTGAGACCCGAATCCAAAAGTCCCGGGTCGGATCTATACCCAACCGAACTCGCGGGTCTATACCCAAAAACCGTTTTGGATTTTCATGGGAATCGATCTCTCTCTCTCTCTTTCAATCCCTCCTGCCTCCGCCGATAAATCCCTTCTTCCGCCGTAAGCCCAGAATTCGCTTTCCCATTTCCAGTGCCAAAGCTTTTAAGAATTGGGGGTGGGGTTATTTGCGTGTGCAATGAAGGGAGCTGCTACTACTATTGATCCATCCTATCTTTTGAGCCAACTGGAGGATATTTTAGATTCCCACCCTACCATGTAAGTTAAGTCCTCACTCACACCAATCTCTCTTCATATTCCAATCACTTAAACGATGATAATTCGTTCCATAAATCCTTTAAATTATCAAAACGTTTGGGAATTTTCCACTTCTTTGTGCTGGTTGTGTTTATTGGCTTGATTTAGTTATAATCATTCTCCATGATCAATAATGCAGGGAAAATTGCATTTTTAGTCCCATATGTTCGGCTTTTTTAATTGTGGTCCCATTTATTCCGGGATTCTTCCATAACTTTTAAAAGTTCTCAAATTTAATTCTCGTTAGTCAACATTTTGACATTTTTTTTTGGGATAATTTGTATGTGAATGCATTTACACACGGATTCTATTCAATATCATAATGTTTCTATCCAATATGCCACTCATACACAAAAACTCCTAAAAAAGCTGACCAAATGTTGAGTAGCCGAGTTGACTGATAAATTTTGGATGGAAAATTATGTTGGGACCAAATGTGAGAACTTTTAAAAGTTATGGGACACAATGTGAGGATCCTGTATTGACTGAGACCAAAATTGAAAGGGGCCGTTGGGACCAAAAATGCAATTTTTCCCAATAATGTATATCTGATTTCCCAGTGCATTAGTCCTTTGTAATGTAATTTTATATATGCTATTTCTTATGTTGTTTGTAATATGAGAAATTGTTTAAGCTTATATGTTGCATGTAGTGATGAAGTGGGGTTTGTTCATCCAACCCAGTTTGCTGCGCTCAATGAAGAGGTCCACACTTCTCCTTCCTTGGCCGATGAAATTAGTGAACAATCCTTTTGGCATAGTGAGCATAAGTTGGGTATATCTACTGCTGTCGTAGTTCCGTTGTACAATGCGGCTAAACATGTGTTCATGGATGCTTATAAACAATATAGAATGTTGAGAGACTCTCATGTACAGAAGGATGAATCACTAGATGACAAAGGATTAATGTGTTCGACATCTTCTCTCAACATCGTGGAAAGTGAAGTAATGAAACATAGCAGGGCACTTGTCCTGCTAAGCTGTGATTTTGGTACTGCATGGAATTCGAGGTACCGTTTTTCTTTTCTTTGAGATTGCTTACCTGTGTTTATTTGAATAACAATGTAATTTGTATATTCTGTTGACAATATATGATCACGTCTCTGAACAAATGTGTTAGTTATGGATGTCTCGGGTGACGTGTTTTATTCTTTCCGTTACGCCAAAGGATAGGCATGTAAACAATTGAGCCGAGCTGAACAAGATCTTCTCAATCTTGTTATTACATTATTTATTGAGATTGATATTGCATTTGAGGTCGGTTTAATTGTTCAATGAATCATAGGAGTTTTATTTGATCCGAACACAGACAAGCTTATTTTAATTAATAGAGTCAAGCTCGAGTCGAGTTTCAAATATTTCAAACAAACCAGCTTAAATGAGCTTTTAGTGCTCGTCCTTCAGACTAAACTTAATAACTTGATTCATTTTTTAAACCCTTGCTTTGGATCTCTAGTAATCACGTTGAAACCCAGAATATGGTCTTGGGAAGGGGGTGAAGTACATGAATACAGATATGTTGTGTGGCATATGTTTGCTTGTATTGTCTACAAGCTATAAATTCTAATCTTCGGAGGAGTTCCACAGGTGTCCATATCTCAGTCTGTTTCTATACTTACTGTTGCCATTCTGGTAGGAAAAATCATTTATGTGCTTTAAGTAACTTTGTATAAGCTAATGTTGTTATGAAACTATTTTTGACAAGGAAGGAAAAAAGAAAAGAAGCAGATTTGATTTAATTAATTATTTATTTCCTTATTTTGAGTTATTGTTGAATTAGGTTTCCTTGTTGGGTTAGAAGTTTATTTCCTTGCTTATTTAGTTACTTGTTGATTAAGTTTTATAGTTGCTTAGGGGTCAAGTTATTTCCTTTCGTAGTAGGAGTCTTTAGTTAAGCGTTAGGGGTTATGTTTTTCATTATTCAGTTGTGAATCAATAAAGTATCGAGCTTAGGCTTGGGACAAGATTTATTCTTGTTGGGATTTCGAGTTATCGAAATTATTTTCTTTTATTTTTTTTCTGTTTCTATCAATTTGGTCCGACCTGCCGGATCACTTAACGCCACCATGACCTTTTCAATTTCCGGCAAATCTCTCCTAACGGCGTTAGAAGAAATCAGAATTGGATTGAATTCCGTCATCACCCGTATGGATAACATCGACAACTGTCTTGCCAACATCGACAATTGTCTTGCCAACATGCTCGCCGCCCCCAATGTTCAGACTGCACCAACCACGACTGTCCATGAAAACTCCCCACCGCCAGCCGCCCAGGCACCACCTGTAATTGCCACCGCTGCGTCGGTTTCATCAACCGAAAAAAGCGTCGCTGACATTGCCGCTAAAATTACACCACCTTCCGCCAATTTTACCCCACAATTCGCTACACCCGCGCCAAAACATCTCAATCATACCACCGCCAGTAACCTCCAACCAACAGAAACTAATATGGCCGCCATCTATCAGATTCCTCAAACCTGCCCACAACAAACACACAACCACCCCGCCGTTGCACTCCCTACTTTTGTTGGCACTAAACCGCTTGGATGGTTAGCCCGAATTGAATCTTCTGACATTCCCAAGACTACGTCTTGCACCCCAACAAGAATAAATCTTGTCCCAAGCCTAAGCTCGATACTTTAGTGATTCACAACTAAATAATGAAAAACATAACCCCTAACGCCTATATATAACTAAAGACTCCTACTACGAAAGGAAATAACTTGACCCCTCAGCAACTATAAAACTAAATCAACAAGTAACTAAATAAGCAAGGAAATAAACTTCTAACCCAACAAGGAAACTTAATTAAACAATAACTCAAAATAAGGAAATAAATAATTAATTAAATCAAATTTGCTTCTTTTCTTTTTTCCTTCCTTATCAAAAATCGTTTCATAACAAATGTAGTTTCACAAGTTCCCTAATTTAATAGGAACACAAGCTTTTGAAATAATCCGTAGAACTGTTGAGATGAAATAATCCATAAGCATTAACTTTTATGGACCTAGAAAAGGAACAGCATAGTTTACCAATTAATTATTCAAAATTATTGTAAACTCTACAATGTTGTTTTTTCCTTCACGCTCCTTCCTTTGGAGCTCTACTACTGAAGAACTCAGTTGAAGTTTGATTTTTGCTTTATTTCCCATGATCCTTTAAGTCTATCACCACTTGATAATGCTTCAGACACATCTAATTGTATGATTTTCGTTTTGTAGGAAGTTAATCGTTTCAATGAAGCTGCTCTTGCCTATGTTTGTGGATGAACTACTCTTATCAGCTTTAGTTCTATCATATTCACCAAAAAGTGAACGTGCTTGGAGCCACAGGTAGTATGCCCACTCATTTATGTATACTCTATATGTTAATTAGTAAAAAACAATAAAACTCTATATACTCTATGGATCGGATAACAATGCCACTATATGCATGTTGTTTTTCTTTCTTTCAAATATTCTGAAAGTAAGATGTTATTTACCTCCTTACTCATAATATACAAAGGCGAAGTGTTTTCCATAAACACACAAAAAATCTGTTACTTCGGTGTGTTATCTACATATATGACAATATGCTGCCATGATAAGCATACTTCTTTTGTGTTATATTCCCATAATCTTTCCAAACCTATTTTTTAATGATGTCCATAATGATAGGAGGTGGGTCATCAAGATGATAGCTGGAAAGTGTCCACATCTGCAAGAGATTGTGGAAAGAGAATCTGAGTTAGTGAAAACCATAGCAGAGGTTTAATTCTGTCCAGGTTTTGATGTCATGCATATGCAGCTTTTGGAACATCATATAAAAGTCAAATTGATGCATCTGCTCCAATAAGGCTTCTTTGTACCCATTCCTTTGATTTGGTTGCTGCTGTACTGCTTTCTTCTTTTGCCAATCTCAAATCTTGTTTAGTATTTAAGCTCTAAACTGTCAAGTAAAAGACAAACTTCAAGTATTTTGGTAAAAGAAATTTGCAAGTCATAGGCTTACAGATACATGTTTATCTAATTTTAGTTTGATTTGTGTAATATGCAATTTGTTGTAGATAGCCTTACCTAGTATTATTCACTGAATCCTCTAATGGAATCCACAAATTTTCCAGCAATGATTTAGATAGTAAACATGAGAAACAATTTAAAGATGTTCAGCATGTTTGTTATTGTTATTCAGAACCCCTATGTTTGGATTCTGTCACTTAGACTTTCTCCTTCCCCTTTGCGCATACCATCTCTTCGTGACTATGGGGAGCAATAGCATAATTATGCATTACTAAAGTGTCCATCCTTCTAAAACTCTGTTTGACACACTGCTACTATTATGTGATGATGTAGTATATTCTCAGAAGCCGAATCCAAAGGCAAGGGCAAAAACAGGAAGTCTATAATTTTGTTGATGGCGTCATCAAATTTCGTTAGTTTTTTAACCGAAGGGGGTCATGGTAAGGTTTCTTTATAATTAGGGGGTGCTTGTTATGTGTCCAAAATAGGAGGGATGTGCTGTAATTACACTAAATAAGGAGGGTAGTAGTGTATGCTTTTATAATGGGTACTCTGACAATCTCTTTATTTGCTGCATATGCTCACAGTGTAATACATGGTTTTCTTGTTCGGTTAGTATTACACCTCATAGAGACCTTAAAACCTTGCAGTGCAACAACAAAATCGAGCAAGTTCAATACTTCTGAAATTTTTGTGGAAATTGATTTTATTGAGCAACGGGCTTAGGAAGAGTTACCAAAAAAATTTGTTTTGGTGCAAAAGGTACATTAGTTAGTCTTAGCTATACATGTTTCCATGTGTGCACAGCAGTGAAAACAAAACAGTTCCTGCATTGATCAAGGTAGATTCTCTCGTTGCAACTGTTGTTTGGAATGATCATCTTTTTAGGTTTTCTTGAATGTTTCTCTTTCTTCTTCTGTACGTATTAAAAACAGTACTTGCTATTATCTTTTTCAGTTGCCGTCTGTACTACTAAAACTATATTGAATAATCGCTGCACATTATTTTTCTTTTATCAGTAGAAGTAGAAGCCAAGGCTTTATACATTTTGGACAGAATAGAATCCTTTTGAAAAATGCACAGAGCTTGCCCATATCATTATCTCATTGAATCTTATATATTGGTTGCATGTTATGAGCATGCATGGATGACACTCTCGAGCTGATGGACTGTAAATATGGCTTTCATTTTTGTTGCAGAACTCTAAAATGAATTACCGTGCTTGGAATCACCGCTGCTGGTTAGTTTCCTACATGTCAGACTCACAGGTCAGATGAAAGTTGAGACATCTGTTCATTACCCCTACTCCCCCACCCTCAATAAACAAATAAATAATGAAATATTAGTGACAAAATATTAAGTAATAACATCAGAGTTATCATTAAAGAGATGGATAGAGTGAACAATTTTAACAATAATGCTTTCCAATTACAAAAAATTTTAAGTTGTCTCTATTGATAAATAGTGACACCTGTATAGTGATAAGTGAAAACACAAATATAGTGACGACTATATTTTCCGATGCATTAGTCACTAATTATCATACTGACAATTATGCCAAAAGTCTTCTGACTTTAAACCTGTGAAAATAATTTTTGTGACAGCAAAAGTTCTTGTCACTTGATAGATACATACATACATACATATATATATTAGTGACATTGCCACTTGACGTCTCGTTCACATATTCTTTTTCTCAGTAGTAACCTTTCCCAGGAGTTGTTACTAGTGTTTTATTTGTTGGTCCAATTGCGTTTCAATGGCTGTGGAGGAAAAACCATTTGATTACCTAAACATATTGCTTATCCTATTGTCGAGCAATAAATTTTCTTTCTAGTATCATCTCTGTTTTAAGAGAATAGTTCACTTTTGTTCTCTTTGGATAGCTCAACCAATTTTGTGTCTTCCTCTGTGTGTTCTTGTATGTTATCTTGTTCCAGTTTGCAAAAGGCTTCCTTATTTCCATATTTGGTTCTGCTGAATGATATTTAGTGCTTTAATCCAGGTGCTACGTGAGTTGCAGAATTCTCGGGACTGGGCTGGACTTCATGTTGCTGATAACTCTTGTTTTCATTACCGTGCTGTGAGTTTCAAAATCTTTGTTAGCAATAATGCCTGCGTCCTGAACAATCTGGTATAAACAGAGGCAAGCTTTATGCAATTATGTGACCATGTGATTGTTTAAATTTGGATATAGTGATAGCACATTCAATAAAACGATTAGTTATAATGGTAGGGCCTCATCTAATTAATACCCGTTGGAATGACAAATGTCAGATTCTTAGTTTTGACAATGCTTTGTTGTAACTTTTAGCTACTATCAATTAGTTCAGTTAGGAATCTTTTGGTGTCAGTTTTATGGTTCATAAAAATATAAAGTTTAATAGGACAAAGGGAGTGAGAGTGTGAAAAGAGGCCGTATCCAACAACTTGAGTGTTTAGTGGGAATCACATTTAATTAATGGAGGTTCTACTGCATCAACCATATTATCTGAACAGTGGAGTCTCCTGGCAACTGGTTGGCCTTGGGCAAATGCAAAGAGAAAATGCAACTTGAGATGGACTTCCCAGTTGAACAATATCGCTATTTCAAGTTATGTATGTGCTGTAGTAATGTAAAATAGGATTGTTTCTTCTGTTTGCTAGATCCGTTTTGACTGATGTTACAGTTCAAGATCTTGTGCTATTTCTTTGGTATGTTGACTTTTTTCTAAGTGTTATGTCTTGATATGTTCCTGTTGGCAGGGACGGAGCCAGGAATATAGGTTTGGGGGGGCAAATACAAAATAAAGGGCGCAAAACTGGATATTTTTAGACTCTGGGGAGGCGAAATTTTAAAATTCAAAATTTTGTAGGGTGAAGAAAATATTTTTTTCAAAGTTGAGGGGCGGCGGGTGCCATTGCCAGTCCCCCCTGGCTCAGTCCCTGCCTGTTGGTGTTATGGTCCTTTAATACTCATTTCCCTTGTTATGGACTTGTTTGAGACTTGGAACCATGCTTTTCTGTCAATGGAAGAAGAGTTGCATGACCTGAGATATTTTTTATATTCTTATAGGATTTTAATGAAATGTCCTGTAGAAGCAAAACTGACAATAACAGTGTGTGTAATGTCAGCGCCTGCTACTCCAGATGGTTGAGAATGTACAGAATAACAATGATCGAGATGCTTTGCTAGGTGCAGAATTTCATAAAATGTGGAAGGTTAGTACCTTTGTTTAATTTTTCTGGAAAATCAATGGAACCACTGGCAAACAATTCTTGTTTTCTTGAAATTAGGCATATTGTACCAGTGCAGAAATTATTTTTCCTCTGGTCAGGACGGAAACAAAAAAAAGAAAAAATGGAAAAGGAAACCACTATCTTGATGCTTGGCTACAAATTTGAAATTTTTGTTCAATGTTTAGATTTGTCTATATGATAAGAATAGGGTTCACATGCACATATCGCCTCATGCCTTATACAGTAGATACTCTTTAAATTAGTATTCGATAAATTAATAAACTCTCTAAAATAATAATTTTCTCCAGCCCCGACTTGGGCCTATTCAAAAAATCATCGATTTCGATAAATTAATAAGATAATATATTTTGGAAAGATCCTTATATAAATCCATGGTCCCATTAATATCATAAATTAATAATTCTTCAAAATTACAAACATATCTAGGACAACCTAGTAAAATATGATTCTATTGTGGTTTGCTTTTTCTTAAAACTTAGATCTAGATCGAGCTCATCTCTAATTTTTCTTATTGCATTCAAATATTCCGGTGTTGTGTTCTCGAACTGCAACAAAAAATTGTGGAGAGTTTTAGACACGATAAGTGGTTCCTTCCGCGTAACTGGTTCCAAAGTTGTCGTATCATCTTTAGCTTCATCCTCAACATTATTTTCAACGACGGTTGCCCCAATTTCTTCTAACCTCTGGACCTTTGAACATGCATCATTTTCCCCCGGATAATCCAACAAGCGATTGACATCCATTTTATTGTGATAACCTAGATTATTAATCATTACCTCAAGTTCATGAATGCCTTCTTCAAAAGTGGGTTCATCTAAATTCCTTGAGACTTCATCATTTGAACAAATTTTGCAGTGTCGGAAACAATTTGCTATTGTCTCTTGCGGATCATTTATCGATTAATTAATACCTCTCTAAATTAATAAATTTTCATGGTCCCAACAGTATTAATTTATAGAGGTTTTACTGTATATGTATTTAATTGTTTGTCTTGAAACGAACATGCAAATATCCCCCTTTTTCCTGTTCCCACCCCATCTAGAAAAAGAGTGATAAAGTAATTAGAAAGGTAGAGAAGCTTCAATATATTTGAAAGATTTATTAGATAATCTTATCAGTGCTTTGTTATGTTAAGTATCAAATATTTAAGTTCTTTGATTTGTATAGTATTCCTTGGATCAAGTAAACAAGTAAAAATGTTTTTACACTTAAATTTCACCCAATTCATGTTATTTCTTTTGTTTAACGTTTATATTGAAGTTATCAATCTTTTTTAACATGTATTATTTTAAACCTGATTTTCTCTAATACTAGGTGATGGATGTATGACAGGAGGAGCTAGACTGGGTCGAGATGTTGATAAGGCGCTACATCGGAAGAGAGGTATGCAAGTGCAATTAACTCTACGAAAAAAGTTTCCTACTTGCATCATGCTTGTCATTTTAGGTCTTGATTTTGGTGGTATTTGTTTTATGAAGGCTTTATGGCTTCACCGTCGCTTCCTCTCACTGTTATGGATGAAACATTTAGCTAGTGACGAGGTTTGTGATGTTAGCATGTTTATAAATGATGAATTAACATTAGTACACTCCTGCACAATTATCCCCGATGATGATTTTGGGGACTATCAAGCTCAAGCAACCTGTTCTGCGACCTACATTATGTGGCTTGCTAAGGTACATTTCTGTCACTGTTTGGGATAATTACACTGGACCCCCTTGAGGTTTTGTCAAATTAAGAAATCTCTCTACTCTGTAGCTATAGTGACGCCCCATGTCAGTGATAAATATGTCCCTTATTGTAATTCAACCAAACGCCGGGGAACATATATGTAATTATCCTTTTGCTGTTTTTGGTATGTATATCATCTTTATTGGCTCATCAGCATTTTAACTCAGTCTGTACTGTTACTGTTTGTTTAGCAAATGCCTAAGACTTTCGGTGTTGAGCTTCAAAAGAATTCACATTGTGAGGCGCTCAAAGCACTGATGAATGATGTTGGAAAGGGTTGGCTTTGGGATTCTGTGACTACAAGTTGCAGAAGCGTGCAATAATTTTGTGATTAAACAAACCTTTATGAGGACTCGACACATTTACGCACATGATTTTATGGTCCTGTAAGCGATCATTGTGTTAATTAATGTCTGATGTTTTTAAGGTTTTTTCAATTTACTAGCGACCTGTGTTTTCGTTGCATACTTTCCTTAGTTTTGCTAAATTATAACAATTTTTAGCCTTCCATGATTCATATCACATGATTTGCCATCGATTCTTTATTTGGCATGAAAGACATCTTATAAGCAAATTGAAATGAAACTGCAGAGTATGATATTGAAATGGAATATCCAAACTGTGACAAATGATTAGTTATGAGCAAATTAACAGGTTGATAACCACTTATTTAGAATTCGAACGACTCATTTCACATTTCAAAGGGTATAACAGACATTTCAAAACTGTTTTTAAATATTCATTATCATCTTCACTGGGAATATAACAGTAAATTTTCACATCAGCAAAACCCATTTGTTGTCTGAAATTTCATTACACGAAATCAAGAATTGTACTAGTCCTCTCCCTTTGCTAAAAGCCATTTTACATCACATCATTAACATACGTAAACCAAAAGCATTCTGATTCACAGTTAGAACCACCACCAAAGATCATACTTCCAATTCGTTCTTGAAAATGTTTTAAAACATTTTCAGCAACAAAATCACTTCACACACAAAATATCCGTATTCAATACCTTATATTCGATGTAATCGACAACTGAAACTAGTCTTGCATCTACAATTTCCAGAAAGGCTCATTTCACATTTGAAAGTGCCAGTTTGCAACAGTAATAGACTCTTGAAGGACTAGGTACGTGCTCCTTCACTCCTTGTGATACAACAACTACATCAGAGAAACTCTTAGTTAGGTGTGCGTCATCCATCCATTCATTTCCTGTTTCATCAGTAGGGTCAACTTGCATAGAGTCCTACCAATCTTCAAACTCTATTCAATTACAGTTCCGAAATAGAGTTCAATGTGATAATGGACGTTACTTCCTCATTAAATATAATGCAAATTTAATTACTTCACCCACAGTCTCATCATCCTCCACAACAGAAGCTTTTCATCTACCTAAAAAAGAAAGGAGAGAAAAGTCAAAACCAAACTTAGTTACAAATGTGGAGCGTTATTGTGTAGATTGTCGTTAATTATATGCAAGTAGCAAGAACTTTCATTGTACAAAAATGATATTCAGAATAGATAATGAAAATAATTGTGTAAAAAGTTATCACCAATTATTGGCATTTAGTGACACAAGACAATTCATACTATATTTTTGTTGTAAGAATACATGTGTCTACTAATTCTCAACAGACACAACTCGTCACTATTAATCTTGAAAAATCATCATCACGGAAAGCAAATTTTTTGTTACCTGAAACGTCGTGACGAACCTTTGAAATTGTTGCTTAATATTTTGTTACCAATACAATTTTCTAGTAAAAAAATTAGAAAAAAATTTAACCACTGAACTCACTGAGCATCATCCATATCTTGGCCTCTTGTTTCCTCAATAGGATCAACTTGCATTGAATTCTCCACATCTGTTACGGTCACAGGCTCGGGTCCATCATCCGATGCAACAGATTGATCTAAAGCAGCCTCAACCTCAGCCACTGCAACGGGAACATTGACTTCCTCCTCAGGAGTTTGAAGATCTGGCGCAAAAGATTGATCAACAGCAGTCTCAGCCTCAAGCATGGGCTGTGCACCATCATCATTGTTTACTGCAGCAATTTCCTCTTCTTTTTCTGCTTGCTGCAGTCTGTATGCATCTACCAAATGCTGAAGCCTCTCTAGTTCTTTTAATTGGTCACCATAGCGCTTCTGGAAAACACGCTCTAGGTCCTTCTGTTTCTGAACTTCTTCCCAGAGGTTACTGATCCTATGTGTTGCTGCTAGTTGCTCTTGCTTCTGTAAAGCTTGGAAGCACTCGAGTTCTGTCCCCGCCGTGTCCATCTGCTTGAAAGTTGCCTCAATTTGTGTCCAAAGTTTTCCAGATCGCATCTAATATCCATCAGAACATTTATAGAACTTAAGCATGAAATAATAACATATAACAGAAGTTAATATTCTAATTCAAATTATTAGAAACTGAGTAATTTAAAGTACGAATAGTTTTCAAGTGAGCACAACTTCAACAAGAAAAGCCACAACACATCACACGACTAAGACCAACTCATAAGCCGGCTACAAGTCTGTAAGCTCGGTTTCAAAATTTTCAAACCGAGCCCTATCTGATTTCAAATTAATCCCAGAGCCGAAGGTTAGGGCTCAAAGTTCGACTCTCGCCAAGCGTAAAACAGAGTAGGCTCAGTTTGAGTTATTAGGCTTTGAGCTTGAGCTCATATAAATAAATAAATCAGTATTATATATTATGTATGAAATATATAAAATTATAGAAAAATTAATATGTACAATTAATAAATTAACTAATAGTTCATTAAAGAATCCAAATTCGTACAACGATAGGGAGTGTTAGAAAAGAATCCCTTCAGGCAACCATACTCTAATTCTGGACTTTCACCAATACAAAGCAAATGTGAGATAATCGGTGCTTAGACTATTCGAAACCAAGTTTCATATGAATATAATTTGATTTTGACTATTTTGAAGTGTTTTAGATGATTTCTCCTTCTTTTTTTTCTAAAATAAAATTGGTAATTTAGATTTATCTTATCAATTGTACCAAAAATAAATAAATTAAAAATAAAATCCCGATTTAAACCGGCTCAGGCTCGGCTTGAAGCTCATACTTATTTTCAAGCCAAGCAAAACCTTGAGCAAATAAGCGTGAACGAATTCAAGCCTAAAGAATAGGTCATTTAATATAAAAACGAGCGCGAGTCCAAGCGAGCTGAGCTTGATTGACGGTCCAACATATGAAATAATTAGTAAGTTTGAAGTACAACAACAAGAACATGGTACCAATTTCAAGACAGTCATTTTTAACTTTCATATCCGATAAAATATCCATTATATGGAACAAACATTGGACAATTCTTGTCAGTCCATTTTTTGTGAAAACAATTTCCACAAGCTCTATGCCCAAAATAGATCTTTTATACTTTTCCAAGTCAAAAAATAAAGGCAAAATAAACTCCTTTATAATCCAACTTCAAATACCAAATACTTAATATTATAACACCTAGATGCAAATCCAACACCTCAATACTTTGTCAATTTTCAACAATATCATATGCATCTTAAAAATATGAATCCTCTATGTAAGAGACTATGATAATATTCACATCAAGTAGTTATTTCAGAAAAACATACTTGGTAGCCGTTAGTAAGAACTTTAATCTTCTGCTCATGCCGTTGTGCTCTTTTAGTCTCATCATCCATCTTCTTCTTCACGTTTTCAAATTCATTTTGCAGGGCAGCAAGCTTATCTATATTGTTGGCAACACTGGATAGACCATAACCCTCACGAGTAGGGAAGTACATCATATCAGTTAAGCATGTGGTGTGCGCTTCAACATACACATCAAGAGATTCATTCTCATGGCCCATTGCCACGCGCAAAAATTCAGCCTCATTCTTTATTAATTTGTCAGCCTGGATGTTGAGAATTAATAAGTAGGCAGCAGCAAAATGTTAAACTAAGCTACGTGAAAATGCAACAAACACGTTAAAATGAGTGCACCTCTAAGCAAGATATATGCCTCTAGGTAAGTCTAGTGTGCTCGCAGGGACAGTATCTATGGACCATTGGTAACTAAATTAAAAGTAATGATTAAACCATTGAGTGATCTTGCAGGCGATTATAATGTCCATATGTGCAGGATATATTATTTTGCAATTAAGCAGAACTGAAAATTATTGTTTAGCAGGTAAAAGTATCAGGACAATTACAGAGTCCTACCGAAGCACAATGAGACGTAAGCTGATACAACTCTATAAGAACTATGACATTTTTTAAAATCATGTATTCAACAGTTCTGGATACAGCCAGAATTTTGTAATTCACAACGCTAATAGAGCTTCAGTTTGAAAATGCAGAAGAAACACTAAAATTAGCTCAATAAAAAGAATCATAATTCAGAGAAATTAGTACGAAAACGGAGTAAGACCTTTTAGAACCGTGGGGTTTGAGCTGAAAACTTTAACATAGAAAAGGGGTTGGGGGTGAATAACAAAAGTTTGACATGGTCCACTATGTGTCAAAGATCGTGTAATTTGTCTACCTCTTTCAGTTCATTTTGTTCAAAATCATCGATCGAAGGCACAGGTGCAGATCTCCCATTTGAAACACGTTTGCCACCTTTCTTCTTCTCAGTGACAGCTTTTTCATCAAATGGATATTTTACATTATCGTGCTCTAGCAAAGATAGAAGCTCCTTTCTGATTAATTCATCAGCCTGCTCAACCATAGTTGGAGGGACAAATGAGCTCTTGTCTTCATCAGCTCTCATCAAAGAACTTCTGATGAGGTCCAACGAAGCAGGAGGGGGTCTTGGCATCTCCCTCTGCAGTACTTTAGATCTTTTCTTAAGCAATGCTTGTTGCCTAGCTTCTTCTTCAGCCCTCTCTCTGGCAATCCTGTCAGACATATCTTCCTCAATTTTCTCCTCTGGTTCTTCATCATCTTCAGGGACAGGTTGGATAACTATCTGGTACTCATTCTTGGGTTGTGGAAGATTTTTCAATCCAGAAATCAGTTCTTTTCTCGAATCTGATTGTCTTAGTTTTCCACTGTCAAGCATATCCATGTCTTCATTGATACGCAGCTCATCCCTCATTGGAGTTCCTTTTGGAGTCATACCAACTGAATACCCATCGCGTGATGGCGTCATGCTAATTCTAGGAGTAACACCTGCCCCTCCAGGAGTTGCTGATGGAGTCAATAGAGGATTTGGAGTTTCAATATCCTTCTTCTTAGGAGTGACTCCAGAAAAGTCCGAAGGGTGCAACATCGGGTTCTCACCACCAAACAAAGGAGTCTGAGATTGAGTCAACCTCCGCTGGTTCTCTGCTTCCATCATAATCGCGTCTTGCTTGCCTGCAGGAGTTCTTTGAGGGGTTCTCATCGGAGTCATACCCTGTCGTGGTGTTTGGGCATAGCTTGCAAGCAGAGCACGAGTAGCAGCATTCCCTTCTGTTAACTCTTCACTGCCAACAAGATCAGAAGCAATACCTATCTTGGCAATTGCCTCCAATTCATGGTCTGGGATTTGGGGTGCAGGTAGATTTAGCTTAGACCTTCTTCTAACTGCTTCAGGATCATTCAGCTTGTTGGCTTGCAATACTGCTGATGGAGCATCCTGCCTCTGTGTTATTTTATTTCTTGCAATATCCTGCTTTCTTAGACGCGCTTCTTTATCAGCTCTTCTTTCACCTTCAAGTTCTTCTATTGTGGTTGGAAAGTTGACCAGTTCAGCCGGCCGATCTTCATCAGCAACATCATAAAAACCTGGAGGAGGCTGCTTTTCAAAGGGGATTTCAGCATTATAGTCAATGCCCCGTCTCTTCCTCTTTCTTTTCCGTATGTCAATTCCAGCAGCTTTTAGTTCTCTCCTTTTCTGCAATGAAGCAAGCCTCCGAGCCTCTTCAAGCTGCTTTTCTCTGGCTTTCCTTTTTGCCTTCTTGCCTCTAGTGTTAGCTAAACGTGCTCGTGCTTCAGAAAGCATCTCCTTCTCGTCCTCATCCATGTCCACAGGATCAGGACGAGCAGGCTTGGATTCTGGATTGGGATCAATCTCTCCAGGACGCAATTTTCGTGGATCATCACCAGCTTCGTAGTTCTCATCCTTAGCACATGCTGCATCAAGGAGCTTCTCATACCGCTCCAGGCACTGAGATGGAGTACGCCCTACAATTGGGGCAATAGTTCTCCATTGTGTGGGCATGAGCTTTGCAAGATGCAAGAGTTTCTCATCTTCTTCTCGAGTCCACTCAGTCTGCAATTCCAGACAGTCTTGTCAGTTATCAAGCACATTAAAAAGGACCCCACACAGTAAATAGTAGGTTTCATAAAAAAAAAAAAAAAGTGGGGAAGCACAGAAACAAGCAAATATGCTAAAAGCATGCTCATTAACAATCAATGTAGACATTTGGTTTGAAATATGAGTTTATATAAAATAGTGATGGCTTCATTTATTTAAAAACTAATTCAAATCAAAAGAAAAATACAGCAGATTTCCAATAAATTCATAATCTAGTAAGTTTCTTAAGTCGTCGTGAAGTTCAATAACCGTAGAACCTTACACAAATTCATACTCAAATAAGCAACAGCAGCATCACAAAAATGAAACAATGAAATCAATAAGGAAATAAAGTCGGCCCTAAATTACCCCTAAAAACACACAATAACAAGAAAAAAGCCGGAAAACTACTACACCAATACGCAACACGGAGAAAAAAATAGAAACTTTGAATTGAATAGAAGGAAATGTAGTATACCTTCTTGATTGAAGGATCCAGCCACTCGTACCATCTAGCTTTGCATTGCTTGGCGGATTTTCGAACAAGAAGCGAAGAAATTCGAGCCCACTGATTCTTGCCGTACTTCATTACGGCAGCCTTCAAAATCTCGTCCTCCGTGTTCTTCCATACTCCACCTTTTATCATAATCCTCATTTTCGCTCCTTATTTTTCTGAATCCGCTGCAATTCAATTGGGGAAAACACCCAGGGTTAGGTTTATGACAGCCTTTTTCTCTTCCCCTGAAGCTCAATATGGAAAAGCAGACTCGCGATTAGGGTTTATATTTCCTCTTCACTCTCTCTCTCTCTCTCTTCTCTCTCTCTCTGGCTGAAGAGATGATGATAATAATAATAAGGGTTTATTGCATAAACACCTCGCCAAACACCCCGTTAAGTTTTTTGCGACATCTTTTTGGGTTTTTTTGGCGTTTTTTTCATCACAAATGTCGATCCAAATGCATTTTGCTCCAAACGTATTTATAATAAATAAATAATTTAATTTTGGTTGGATATAAAATATTTACAATGAAAAAAAAACACCAAAAAAATTGAAAAAGGAAGAACGTGCAAAATAAAAAATAATACAAGAGTGTAATTAGCAAAAATATTTTACCAAAAAAAAAAAAATTAGCAAAAATATTAATAGCGCAAGAATCGTTTATCACATGGGGATCTTATGCAATTATCCCTAATAATAATAGTAGTTAGTTTGTAGGAAATAAAATCGGGTCGACCCACCGCATATATTTAAACTCTTTTTCTTGGCCCAATGTTAGTATTTTTTGGCTACTAGGGTTTACTTAGACAGTTCATTGTAGGGGTGTTCATGATTCGGTTTTTGCGGTATTTTTATAAAATTTGTATCATACCAATAATTGCGATTTTGTGACTATTAGGGGTGCATACGGTTTGATTTTTGCGGTATTTCTATAAAATTTATATCGTACCAATAATTGTGGTTTTAGGATAATTAATACCAAAATTGGACTTTTTGAAACACATACGGTTTCGATATGGTATTATACGGTTTTGTTATGGTCTGATACGATTTTACTGTATTTTTACTATATAGATCACATGATTTATCTACGTATTATTTTGTCCACTTTTTATGAAAAAAACTTAAGAAAAATTATCTATACAATGCACTAAAAGAGAACAAATCTCATCTCTCATCTCAATGCATGTTTCTTTTGCACTTTTGTTCATAGAAAAAAAAATAAGAAAAAAAAAAGGAAAAAAAAACTAGACTTTCCAACTGATGAAATTTTTTGAATGAGAAGTGATGAACTTATGCTTATATATTTCTATTTCCCTTAAGTAGTGTAAGTTGTTAACTATAACTACTACATAATAAAATTAAAAATAATTGTAAAACTAAATAAAGATTAAAATGACATGTAAACTTTTACAATTATAGCTGGAATTATTATAATTGAACGATTTTTAAACCCAATTACCATAAAAATTATGGAGATTCAAATTCTTGTGTTTTCTACCTCAGTCTCGTCTGTTTCCTTAAGTAAGTGTTAAAGTCAAATTCACATTCATAGTGTTAGTATTATGATTTGGAGTCTAGGTTTGAAATAATTCTAGAAAATAATTTTAATCTATCTTTTAGCTAATTGCCAACTTTAAATAAAATTTACTTAATTTTTCATATTTCTAAAACATCACACATTCCCACAAATTTTGGTAAGAAACCAATTTCCTATATATTTGTATCTAACTATCAAATAATATATAATGAATAGCTATATATATATATATATATATATATGTCCCTAATATATATATGGTCCAGTACGGTTTTTTACTGGTATTGAATTTCTAAAACCTAAACCATACCAAAATATTCGGTATGGTAGCGGCTCGTACCAAAACCTATAATTTTTAGTAAAAAAACCATTATTTCGGTACAGTACGGTCGATGTGCTACGGTTTCAGAAAATCATGAAAACACCTAGTAACTATTAATACCAAAATTGGACTTTTTGAAACTAGTACCATTGTATCAAGTCTCATACGGTTTCAGTACGGTTTTGCGGTATTTTTACTATAAATCACACGATTTATCTACATATTCATTTATATCTCCATTTTTTATGCACAAAAAAATCTCATGAAAAATTATCTATACAATATATATACTAAAAGAGAATAAATATCATTTCTATGTTAATGCATGATTATTTTGTACTTTAATGCGTAGAAAAATAATAAAGACAAAAGGACAAAAAAAACTAAATTTTGCAATAGAAGAAACTTTTTGGATTAGAAGCGATAAACTTATATTTAGGCCAACTTCAATGAGTGGCAAACCCACACTATATATAGCGTGGGTGGACCCCATATTTTTTTTATGTATTTTTTATTTCAATTTAGTATTTTTCTTTTTTTTATATATTTTTTTATTTCAATTTAGTAATATTATTTTATATAGTTACAATTAGGTCCCTACACTTTGAAAAAGTTATAATAAGATCTTATGTTTATTTATTTTTTTACTTTAATCATATATGATTTTAATTTAATTATGAATAATAGATATATGTTTAAAACATTAAAATATTCATTTCAACATAGATTATATTACATAAGATACCAAAATACACGATTTGAAAAAAGAGTAACTAAATATAAGACTAATAAATTAGATAGACAGTAACAATTTAATATGGTTGTAAATCGGCTTAAATTTTTTATTTTTTTACTAAATATTAAAATATATTTAATTTAAATTAAATTATTTATTATTATTAAATAATTGTAATATTATAAAACAACACAATATATTTACTTGAATAAATACGTAACAAAAAATTCAAAGTTGGGTGTTATTTGTAAAATATGAGAAATAGTATAAATGAGGCATAAAAAGAAATAGTTTGAGGAATATACTTTTGGTGTGAAAAATGGTGCAGTACATTGGAGTGTTATCACTGTAGCTACACAAAAATGGAGCAAAAGCTGCACCATTGTTGTGGTACACATTTATGTCCTTAGAGACCAACGGGGGTTGGTCCAAGTGGTAAGCAACTTGGTTCCGCTTAAGCAAGGTCTCGGGTTCGATTCCTTGTGTACGCAGTTACCCCCGTTGGGAGACTCACCCACCAGGCCAGGTGTGCGACCCGGGTCGATCTTTAGTCCGGCAATGTCCGGGATATTGTGGTAGGCAACCAAAAAGAAATTTATGTCCTTAGAGTTAATATGTTATATTGCCCTTGAGAAAGGTGGCTATAATTTAGTTATTAACAATAAATAATACATAATAAAATCAAAAACCATTGTCATATTAAATAAAGATTAAAATGATAAGAATTTAAGAGACTTGAACCCAAACACCATAAAAATTAGTGAATTCCAAATTCCGCGTTCTCTATCTCTGCATAATATGGTCTTCTATGCCTCAAGACTAAATTGATATAGTCAAACTCTTTTCATTTTAGGTTTTGGATCAATTCTAGAAACTAACTCTAGTCTCCTTTTCTAACTCATTCACAATTTTAATAGGAAATTTTTATATTTCTAAAAATATTACACATCCCTATACAAGTTTTAGTAATAAATTGATTTTTAGTATATTTTTATCTATAAGTTCTAAAAGTTTCTACAATAGAATTATGAAAATATAATACAAATAATTATATATAATATATGACGGTTCGGTACGATTTTTTACAGGCATGAATTCTTTAAAACCAAAACAGTTGGCTATGTTTGGATATGTTTCCAAACCCAATTTGGTCCAAAACTTTAGCCCAATTGTATTTGGTTAACACAATTTTGGGCTAAAAATATATTACTTTTTTGGTAAAAAAAAAACACAATGATTATTTATTTAAAAATCTACAACCCAGGTATGTATCCTACTTTTGCCTCTCCCCTCTCTTAACTTTCAGTCATTAACTAATTATTAACAGACAAAAGTTTCATGATTTGACTGTTACAATAACTTTTGTTACATCTGGAAATAAAACCAAAAACTATCTCACAAAAAAAAAAACACCAAAAAACCAACTCTCAAAATAAAGCCAAACACAATCTCATCAAATATGCATGTGTTCCCATAAATTTCTCATCAATAATTCTCACCAAAATACCATCCGAAAACATAACCAAACATAGCCATAAATTTGAGCAATAAACCTATTATTTCGGTACGGTGCGATGCAGTACAATCGCTATGGCGCGCTTTCGAAAAACCATGAACACCCTTAGTTCATTGTGTGCTTATGCAGTTTTAAACCCAAGGGTTGTTAGCCTAATGATATTAGCTTCTACTTTCATGTGGAAGGTCCTGAATTCAATTTCAGACTTATAGGGTTTGTGTGACCCATGATTAAAAACTGTCGGCCCCCGTTTATTGTGTCAGGGTATCTCCTTTGTCTAGATTTAATTTTTTTTTGTCATTTTGATGGTTTTTCTTTTTCACTAAACTTTACTTTTGATAAGAAAAAAAAGTATGTTTGTCAAATGTTAAGTAGAAATATACTCATTGACTTATTGAGTAAAATGAATGCAAATAATATATTTATCCCCACTTTCCAAGCATATTATATCTCCAGACTTTTTTAGATTTTATAATTAAAATTAGGCGTCACTGCCAACAAAAACATTCAGATAACTAATAACATAAATGATAGCAAAAAATAAAGACAATAATAAGAAGAAAAAACTGACTAACACACTCTCTTTCTGAAAATATCCTTTTTAACATTATTCTTGGGAATTAGATACAAGTATAAACCTCAAACTAAAAGTTGATATCCAAATGAAAAATGTAGTGAACACAATATGAAAAATGAATTAAAGTTTGGTAATTTTTTAATGTCAGAATCTACACAAAAGTAAATTATCAAAAAGTGGATGCAAAAAAGAAAGAAAGATAAACACTTCTTCTAGATGATTTTCTATGTTAAATACAAGTAAACCAATAAATGAAGTAACAACAGTTTAAACTTTCATTATTCAATTAAATAAAGCGTTACGAATTTCACTTATTTTTGGCACACAAAATTCTCTTTATTTAATTAGATAGTTTTGATAAATCTATATTTAATCTAGGGGTGACAATTTGGGTCCAAACATATATTTCCAATCCAACCCAACTAAATTTTAGTTGGGTTGGGTCCTAAGTTTTTTTTCTTTGGTTCCAACTGGGTTGGTTCCCACTTATTTTTATTAATATATGGGTCAAATTGGGTTTTAAGTTGGGCCCAATATGGGTCCAAACTGGGTCTAAATTGGGTCTAACTTAGTTTAAAATTTAATACACACCCAACACACAATTTACACAAACACTTGAACACATTTACACACACAACACTTTTTACACACTACACTTTTTTACACACACTACACACTTTTTACACACACTACACATTTTTTCACACACAATACAAACAATGCACACTTATTACACACATTGCACACTTTTCACACACAATGCATATTTTTTACACACACTACACATATTTTCACACACAATGCACACTTTTTCACACACTACACACTTTTTACACACACTACACACATTTTCACACACAATGCACATTTTTTACACATAGTACACACATTTTCAAACACAATACACACTTTTTACACACACTACATGCATTTTTTCGCACACAATGCATTTTTTTTTTACGCATACTACACATATTTTCACACACAATGCGCACTTTTTCACACACTACACACTTTTTCACACACAATGCACACTTTTTACACACACTACACACTTTTTCACACACAATGCATACTTTTTACACACACTACACATATTTTTACACACAATGCACACTTTTTACACAAACTACACACTTTTTACGAACACAATGCATATTTTTTACACACACTACACATATTTTCATACACAATGCACACTTTTTACACACACTATACACTTTTTGACACACAGTGCATATTTTTTACATACACTACACACATATTCACACACAATGCACACTTTGTACACACACTACACACTTTTGACACACACTACACTTTTTCAAGCACACTATATATTTTTTACACACACTACACTTTTTTGCACACACTACACACATTATACACATTTACACACATAACACACTTTTTATACTCACTACACATATTTTCATACACAATCCACATTTTTTACACACACTACACATATTTTTTACACAACTTTTTTTTCCAATCACAATGCACACTTTTTACAGACATTGGTGTGTGTAAAAACTGCTAATGTGTGTAAAAACTGTGTATTGTGTGTAAAAGTATGAAGTGTGTGTTAAAAGTGTGTCTTAAAAGTGTGTAGTGTGTGTAAAATGTGTAGTACGTGTAAAAAGTGTGAAGTGTGTGCAAAAAGTGTGCACTGTGTGTAAAAAATATGTAGTGTGGGTAAAAAGTGTGCATTGTGTGTGAAAATGTGTGTAGTGTGCATAAAAAATGTGCATTGTGTATGAAAAAGTGTGCATTGTGTGTGAAAATATGTGTAGTGTGTGTAAAAAATGTGCATTATATGTGAAAATGTGTATAGTGTGTGTAAAACGTGTATAGTGTGTAAAAGGTGTGAAGTGTGTGCAAACAGTGTGTAGTGTGTGTAAAAAGTGTGCATTGTGTGTAAAAATATGTGTAGTGTGTGTAACAAATGTGCATTGTGTGTGAAAAAGTGTGCAGTGTACATTGTGTGTGAAAATGTGTGTAGTGTGTGTAAAAAATGTGCATTGTGTGTGAAAAAGTGTAGTGTGTGTAAAAAGTGTGCGTTTTGTGTGAAAATGTGTGTAAAAAATATGCATTGTGTGTGAAAATGTGTGTAGTTTGTGTAAAAAGTGAGCATTGTGTGTGTAAAAATGTGTAGTGTGTGTAAAAAGTGTACATTTTGTGTGAAAATATGCATTGTGTGTGAAAAAGTATGTGTAGTGTGTGTAAAAAGTGAGCATTGTGTGTGAAAAATGTGTAGTGTGTGTAAAAATGTGCATTGTGTGTGAAAATGTGTGTAGTGTGTGTAAAAAATGTGCAGTGTGTGCGTAAAAAGTGTGCAGTGTGTGTAAAAAGTGCATTGTGTGTGAAAATGTGTGTAAAAAGTGTGCATTGTGTGTGAAAATGTGTATAAAAAGTGTGCGTTATGTGTGAAAATATGTGTATTGTGTGTAACAAATGTGCATTGTGTGTGAAAAAGTGTGTAGTGTGTGTAAAAAGTGATGATTGTGTGCAGTGGCAGATCTAGAAATTTGGGTTAGTGAGGGCATCAGGGACGGAGCCAGGAATTTTACCGAGGGGGCGAGATTGTTGTGATATAGCTATACAATTTATTTTTTGCTAGACGATGGATTTAAGGGGGTTGCGGGGGGCTTGCCCCGCACGGTACGATACGCTATATTTATGGGGGAAAATATAATAAGGAACTAGGTTCAATTACAACTTTTGACATACTTTATACTCTTATACCTCTTTCGTTATAGCCAGGATTTTGGGGTTTGGGGGGAGGGGGACTCAAAGTAAAGGGAGAAAACGTGATATTTTTCGATCTTGAGGGGGGCCTTTAAAAAATTGAGTGGGGGCATTAATGCAATTTAGAAATTAAAATTAAAAAATATGTCTATGTTAAAATTTTTTGTAAAAAATGTGTAGTGTGTGAAAAGTGTGCATTGTATGCGAAAATGTGTGGTGTGTGTAAAAAATGTGTATTGTGTGTGAAAAAATGTGTAGTGTGTTGTGTATGTGAAAAAGTGCATTGTGTGTAAAAAGTGTGTAGTGTGTGTAAAAAATATGCATTATGTGTGTAAAAAATGTGCATTGTGTGTGGAAAAAGTGTTTAGTGTGTGTGAAAAAGTGTAGTGTGTGTAAAATGTGTGTAGTGTGTGTAAAAATGTGCATTGTGTGTGAAAATGTGTGTACTGTGTGTAAAAAATATGCATTGTCTGTGGAAAAATGTGTTGTGTGTTTGAAAAAGTGTAGTGTGCGTAAAAAGTGTGTAATGTGTGTAAAAAGTCTGCATTGTGTGTGAAAATATGTGTATGTGTGTAAAAAATGTGTATTGTGTCACGGACTTAGCCTCAATACTAACGTCTCGTGCGGCACTTAGCTTCGACCCGCCTCTTGCGTGACTCGTGCTAAGTCAGCCTCGCCCACTCGTGCTCGTGTGCTAAGGGAATTTGGCAAAGTGCACCAAGAAGCTCTTTAAGTAAACACTCTATATTGCTCTCCAAACTTGGTTGGTTACAAATGAAATGCCTACCCCTATTTATACTACTCCATCCTTGGAATGGACG
The DNA here is from genome assembly GCA_019426215.1 of Buddleja alternifolia. NCBI lineage: Eukaryota > Viridiplantae > Streptophyta > Magnoliopsida > Lamiales > Scrophulariaceae > Buddleja > Buddleja alternifolia. The sequence goes on from CM033403.1 coordinate 9,127,092, forward strand.
GTTGAGATCATCTTGATCCTACGGCTATGATCTATCATCTAGATAATTCCACTAGATATTTACATGGAGAATTCTAGAGAACTCTACCTACTCTTTCTCTACATAATTCTAGAGAATTCTACCATTCTCTACACAATGCTATCCACTACTATATATACAAGGTAGTGTGGCTCTTTGGACTTTTGGAGCCCCATTTGGTGGGAGGAGTTCTTGAAAACTCCCGGGGCGTGACATTCTCCCCCACCCAATCCGACGACGCCCTCGTCGTCGTGCAACATTGTCCCACGGCTTGCCCGATCGTCCCTCCGCAGCATGCTCGTTGGAAACTCTTCCCTCGCCTAAGGGTTTGATCTTGCCGGGGTTCTCGTGTGTCTTCATCGGCATAGGTCTTTCTTTGTCCCACAGTTGCCTCCGAAGTTGCCTTGTCTCGTGTGGAGTCTTCTCGCAAGAGTCCACGGTTGGTGTCTTAACACTGGGCTTCGGCCCATCCTTCGCATCCTCGATGAGTTGGATGGCCGACAAATACATGGGCTTCGCCTTAACCCCTTGGTTGCTTCCGATTGTAGGCACTATGCACGGCGAACCCTTGTCCAAAATCCACAAACAATCAAATATAGGCATTGGAACTGCACATACCTTGCGCATGAAATCCAATCCTAGTACGACCTTATAGTCGTCCAACTCGGCCACCGAGAAGTCCACTCGTCCCTTCCACGGCCCGATACTCATCTCCACGTCCCGAATCTTACCACCGAGGCGTATGGCGTCAGAATTCACCGTCTTGACCCATCCTTCGCCTTGTGTGACCTTGAGGCCCAACCTCTTCGCCTCCTCCGCGGTCACGAAATTGTGCGTTGCCCCAGTGTCTACCATCACCTTGGTAGACCGCCCATTGATGTGCGCCTCCACGTACATCAGCCTCTTGCTTGATGCGGTTGGCGTTGGCTCCTCTTTGACGGCATTTAGAAGTTGCACAGCCCCTAAACGCCTTGGCCCCTCCTCTGAGCCTTCATCGGGTTCTTCCACATACTTACATTGCGCTGCCTCCTGACCCTCCATGATCGCGTGCAACGTCCCGAGCTTCGAGCAATCCTTGTAAGAATGTGGCCCCTTGCAAACATAACATCCTTCCTTGGGCACGAAAGATTGCTTCTTCGCCTCGTAATCCCTTCGGCCCGACGAGCTCCCCGAACTCGCCCCTTTGTACGTCACCTTGTGGGTTTGGCCATCCTCGTGATGCCTGCCTCCCCCACCATTGCCCGTGCCATCCCTCTCACGTTCCTTATGATGGTGTTGAAACTCGCTTAGGGACTCGGCAGCGGCAATTGCCTCATTTATCGTGTGGACGCCCCGTCGATGCAACTCTTGCTTTACCCAATTTTGTAGCCCGTCCACAAAGTAGAAGAGTAAGTCATCATCGTTCATGTTCGGGATTTGAAGCATAAGAGTTGTAAATTCTTCGACATAGTCCCTAATGGTGCCCCTATGCCTCAACTCCCGCAATCTCTTACGAGCCTCATAAACGACATTCTCCGGATAGAAGTGCCGTTTAAGCTCCCGTTTGAAGTCTTCCCAAGACTCGATCTTGCATAAACCTTTCCCGATATCGGCATGCTTCCTGCGCCACCATAACATTGCGGTATCGGTAAGGTAAAGTGTAGCCGTACGTACCTTCGAGTCCTCGTCCGTCAAGTTGAGCCCCTCGAAGTACAACTCCATTTGCCATAGGAAGTTCTCTACCTCCTTGGCGTCCCTTTTGCCATCAAACCCCTTCGGCTTGGGGTGGTCCACTCTTGGACTCGACACCATGGTACTAGCCCCGCTAGCCATGGCCTTCTTGCATAAGGCAACGTCTTCCCGCATCTCCTCGACCATCACTTGTAATGCTCTCATAGCATCCTCAAGCCTAGCAAGACGTTCCTCCTGAACGGTGCTAGTGTCAAGGCAAGATCGCACGTCCGCCTTAATCGACCCAATCTCTTCGAGAACGTGGCCCTCCAACGTCTCGATTGTGTGCTCCCCATGTTCAAGTCGCTCGCCTATCTCCGCGACGACTCCCACGACACCACTCTCAAGTGGTCGGCTTGCATCCCTCGTCATCTTCGGGTGGGGCAGAATGGCCTCCCTACCAAGCTCCCCTAACAAACCCGATGTAGCCTCGCTTGCCATTACCCGAACACTTCCACACGCAGCACCTTTGCCCAACCGGGCTCTGATACCACCTGTCACGGACTTAGCCTCAATACTAACGTCTCGTGCGGCACTTAGCTTCGACCCGCCTCTTGCGTGACTCGTGCTAAGTCAGCCTCGCCCACTCGTGCTCGTGTGCTAAGGGAATTTGGCAAAGTGCACCAAGAAGCTCTTTAAGTAAACACTCTATATTGCTCTCCAAACTTGGTTGGTTACAAATGAAATGCCTACCCCTATTTATACTACTCCATCCTTGGAATGGACGGTTGAGATCATCTTGATCCTACGGCTATGATCTATCATCTAGATAATTCCACTAGATATTTACATGGAGAATTCTAGAGAACTCTACCTACTCTTTCTCTACATAATTCTAGAGAATTCTACCATTCTCTACACAATGCTATCCACTACTATATATACAAGGTAGTGTGGCTCTTTGGACTTTTGGAGCCCCATTTGGTGGGAGGAGTTCTTGAAAACTCCCGGGGCGTGACAATTGTGTGTGAAAATGTATGTGAAACGTGTGTAGTGTGTGTGAAAATTTTGTTGTGTAGGATCCGATTGGACCCAACCCATTCTGGGTCCAATTTGGGTCCATCTGGGTCCTATTATAATACACATATTTTGTTGTGTAGGACCCAATTGGACCCAACCCGATCCAACCCATATTGGACCCAGTTTTCTTGAACCTAACCCAACTTGGACCCGATCCAAACCCAAACCCGACCACCTATTTGCCACCCAAAATTTAATCATTACTCATAATAGACCGCTAAACAAAAAGAGATTAGGTCGAATAATATTACGAGTACTGTTATGATCCTCTGTCTAAAAAACAAAGAACATCAAAGATCATCTATAGATTAGATGCACACACAGAGAAACTATAAACACCTTGTACATTGAATATGTAATCAAGATAAGACATTATTTTTTCGTGTCTCTATCCACTTATATTAGCAAATCTACAATATGAAAAAATCTGACTTGTTTGGGATTGAAGCTATAATTTTGTTAGATGAGAAATATGAGCTTTGACGATAAACATAGATTCTTTAGGAATGGAAGTTTTTGATTTGGAGTGTAAGAATTATATGACTCACATATTATTATTTTATTAATATTAAAGTTTTTTTGATAAAATAATAAATCATGTAATATTATTGTTGTAGGAAATAGAATACGGGTTGTGGGTCGCCCATGAGGGCTGACCCTACCCATACCATTTGAAAGTGGAAATTGGAGGGAGTAGTTATTGCTGGAACTAACTTCCCAAAACTTCCCCTCATTATCTCCCTATATAAGAACATGAGAAAACAATTTCAGAGATAGAAAATTCGGATGAAAAATAGAGAGGAAAAAGAAAAGGCATAAAAAGTGAACTTTGGTGCAACTTTGACAAGAAAACTTACGTCTTGAAGCATTTGGATCATGGATATCATCTCTCTCTAAGTGACAAAGATTGTGGACTGATTTGGAGCACTAATTCATGCAGAACAAGCTGTGATTCGACCAAGTAAGATCCGGTTTTATATGGTTATCTTATCGAATTACATGTGATATACGTTTATATTTTCTGCCAATGGTATCAGAGCAAGTTTGGTTGAACTCCAGACTTATTTCTTACACGAAAATATGATGTTATTACGCCTTAAAACATAGGTTATCCATGATTCCCGTTTATGCATGGTTATGGCTTCTTTCATGGTGGTTTTTGTGTAATGTACAAATTATGCCTTTAAATTCGAAGTATATCATTTTTATAACATGTATGAACATTATGTGAAGTTACATGCACCCATACCTTGTATTCCATGAGAATTTAAATTTTTGTGGTGTGAATTGAAGTAACTTTAGACTCGTATTTGAACATTGTTTAATTGGTATTATTGGGTAAATCATATATGGTTAGAATCCTTGTTCAAAGGGCTTTCCAACCATATATTGTGTGTTCAAAACATATTAACAATTAGAGCGATATAGGGCTTGTATGGTTTTGTTTTCAAAACCCAAATCTCAATTCTCAAAAGCTTTAAGACCCAAATCATGTTTGGCCCAAACATTTCCCATGGTTTGATTCTTAAAGTTGAAAATTTTTGAGAGTCCAAACCCAAAAAGTTGAAATCAAATCCCACTCTCCTGAGGCAATATTGGAACCGTCCATTTTTTGCTTAAAATAAGGAATTCTCTTCTCAAACCAAATCTATAATTGTAGCAATCTTCTTTTTCACATTAATTAGGCATAATCTGCCTAAACCCATTTTTAGTTACTTTCCTCTTTTTCTTTTTTTTCTCCTCCTTTCTCCTTTGTTCTTCACCCATTTTTTGTAATCCCACTACTCCTTTACATTCCATAGCTTCACTCATATTCCTTCAATAATGACAGCAAATTGAGTTATCATTTTCCCTCTTTTGTCTCAAATTTCATGTATTTGTTGCATTAAAATTCATTCATCTGCTGCTAATTTGAGTTTTGGTACCAATGAAGTATTACGCAAGAGTCAAACTATAGCCATAATTGTTGAATTTTATCAAGTCAGGCGTAATTTCTCAGTTGAGTGGTGTTAATTATGGTTTTTTGACTTTCATCCCCATAGATTTCCTCTTTTAGGGCCTCATAAGTTTATTTTGTAGATGTAATCTGATGTAAAGTGGTGTTTGGTAGCAATATACAATTGGTGGATTTTGAAAAGAAATATTGTTTGGTAGCAATATACAATTGGTAGCGAAAAACATAATAGGTCACTTTTGAAAAGAAAAAAAAACAATTAATGGTTCAAATAAACTAATTATGATAAATTTGAATAAAAAATATTTGTTTAAAAATTATTGATATATATGTATAGAATAATACAATTGAGTAGTATCATTTGGTTACTCTATACATGGTAGAAAGTAAATTTATACATATATATTAATATAACTAACTACATCATTTATTACAAATCAAGTTTATTTTATGTTAAATCAAGTACAATATTTTATTCTACTTATATTTCAAAATCACATCAATCCAAACATATTTTCATTCTCATCACGTCTTTTCGTATAAAAATCTATAGAAAATCACATCCAACGAAACATATTTTCATTTTCAACTTATAAATCAACAACTCATTCAAATATATTTTCATTTTTAACACAAAAACCAATAAAGGTTTGAAAACTCATTTTTCTACTTTTTTCAACTTCAAAATGAGAATTGAAAATGAAAACGATACCATACAAGCCCATAGCCTCTCAATGATTGGACCGTGAAATAACATTTCTGAAATTCTGAAAAATTCAAATGAAGCAGATGAACAATGTCTTTTTCCCGTCCTAGTCACGCGTCCTCTGTGTGTAGCCCACAGTCACACTTACAGTGCTCAGAAAATTAAACGGACACCACCGTTAGAATTGCCATGGTAAAAAATGGGGGGGGGGTAGCTAAAATTTGGGAGCCGGAAACCGTCGGGAAGGGGGCGCGTGTACCGCACGCGCCGTCGCTGCGTCACGCGCGGTTTTGATGGATTATGGGAAAAAGAATATTGGACCATCTATTGGATAGATTGATGTTGGACATCACTTTAGTTAAGTAATGGACCAAATATCGTTAAAGGGTTTCCATCCATTACATTGATTAAAGAACTCAATCTCCACTACGAAGTGATAAATAACGACCACTTCCGTTTTTCACAGTGGGAGTGTGAATCTCGAAAAATGCAGTGGGAGCCAAGTTATAAGTCGAAGTCCTTGATTTTAAAATTGGTTTTAGTTTAAGTTACAAATGTTTAATTAAGTCTGGTTTATTTTCTGCAGTTATTTGATTTATATCTCTCTCAAAACAAAAATGACTATCAACCCACTTTTCGTTTTACTCGAAAAAAACATTCTTATCGGACCTAACTACGTGGACTGGCTAAGGAACTTGAGAATTTTCTCAACATGGAGTCCTTGGGATATGTGTTGGACGCAGAAATCCCTCCTCTTCCTGTCAGAACACGTGCCAATGAGGACGATGTCCAAGCTCATGAAAAATGGGTAAAGGACGACGTCCGTGTGCGTGGGTACATGCTTGGCTCGATGACAAAAGAGCTTCAGAGGTCCCACGAGAAGATGACCACTGCGAGGGCTATCTTGGCACACTTGGTCGAGCTCTATGGTGAGCATAGTCGCACTACTAGATATGAAATATCTAAAGAGCTCTTCGGAGCCAAAATGATAGAGGGTGAAAAATTCGGGGATCATGTCCTCAAGATGATCTTGAGGATCGAGAGATTGGAGGCTCTCGATTTTACAATGAACTTCAAACGGATCTCATTTTGCAGTCTCTTCCTGATTATTTTTCCTAAGTTGTCATGAACTTCAATTGCAACGAGATTGAATGCAACTTAGCTGGGCTAATGAACAAATTGACTACTGCATAATCTCAATTGAAGCCCAAGGGAAAAAAAAACTGCATTGGTTATCTCTTCTGGGCCTAAAAAGGCTAAGAACAAGAAGAAGAAAATTATAAAGCAGAGTGGTGATCGTGGAGCTCAGGGTGGTGTCGATAAGGGAAAAGGGAAAGCTCCTGTGAAACACAAGCGTAAGGGGCCACAAAAGACGGATAGATGCCTACACTACGGTGATCTAGGCTACTGGAGAAGGAACTGTCCAAACATGGGCCCAGGCGCACAAGGTATGGAACTTTATGTTTATGAAACTTATTGTTCTATGACCGTTTTCTCTACATCTTGGATTCTTGATTCTGGAGTTAGTGCTCACATTTGTTGTATGAATCAGGATCTGGTGTGAGGAAGGAAGCTGGACAGTGATGAGGTGAAGATAAGAGTAGGCAGCGGGCAAAGCGTCGTAGCTACTGGAATTGGATCTACCTCATTACTTTTAAATTCTCGACATTTACTATTTCTGGATAATATTTTAGTTTTGTCCAATGGGCTTAAAAACATTGTTTCCATTCCCGTTTTAGTTAAGCATGGTTATACTTTTCGTTTTATTAATGAACATTGCAATATTTATTATGGTAATAAATTAGTGGGCTCTACTTATTTAGTAAATGGTTTGTATTACCTTAATGGCTAGATTCCCTTTCATAGGGATTTTTGAAAGAGCCTCACAAATCTTAGGTTTAGTGCATACTGATGTTTGTGGACCATTTGGAGAAATAGCTCATAGAGGTTTTCTTTACTTCATCACATTCACTGATGACCATTTAAGATATGGTCTGGTGTACCTGATGAAGCATAAGTCTGAATCCATTGAATGATTCAAAGAATTCAAGGCTTTAGTGGAAAATCAAACTGGTCAACATATAAAGGCTCTTCGATTTGATTTAGGACGAGAATATATGAGTGACAAGTTTGATGTATACCTTAGAGAGAATGGTATAGTATTACAGCTCACACCTCCAGCAACACCACAGTTGAATGGAGTAGCAGAGTGAAGGAATCGAACCTTGTTGGACATGGTTTGCTCCATGCTCAACTACATTGACTTACCCATTTCACTGTGGGGTCATGCGCTACTTACAGTTGTACACATTTTAAATGGATGTCCGTCCAAGTCTGTTCCTAAGACACCATATGAGATACGGAGAAATAGGAAACCATGTCTTAATCACATTAATATTTGGGGATGTCCTACTTATGTCAAGAAGACTAAAGTGGACAAGTTGGAGGTTAGATCCTTAAAAGGGTGTTTCGTTGGTCATCCTGAGGATTCCATGAGATACCTCTTTTACCTGCATGATGATCAAAGGATCATCGTAGCTTTACAAGCCCACTTTCTTGAAGATGAGTTCATTAAAGAAGGAGGAGCAGGTAGAAAGATTGTTCTCCAAGAACAAAATGAAATTCTAGTGGATAAATCTACACAGGAATTAACAACCAAACCTTCTTTAACACAACCACAATCTCGAAGACCAAGTAGGGTACCTCAACCGCCTGAGAGGTATGGATATCTACTGCAAAGGGAGCTAAGTCTCCATTCTGTATTAGAGGAGGGTCATGGAGATGATCCCTCCACTTATGATCAAGTGGTAGTGGACGTGGATGCTACAAGATGGCGGGAAGCTATGCAAACAGAAATAGATTCGATGCATACAAACCAAGTTTGGAAACTTGTGGATCGGCCTGATGGTATAAAACCAATTGGGTGTAAATGTATTTACAAGAGAAAGATTGGTGTTGATGGCAAGGTTGACACCTACAAAGCCAGGCTAGTGGGGAAAGGGTATAGCCAAAAGGAAGAAATTGACTACCACAAAACCTTTTCGCCAGTGGCTATGAACAAATCTATAAGAATTCTACTTGCAATAGTTGCTCACCTAGACTATGAGATATGGCAAATGGATGTCAAAACTACTTTTCTGAATGGATTCCTAGAAGAGGATATCTATATGGAATAGCCTAAAGGTCTTGTATCCGAGAATGGTATCTGTAAGATGTGTAAGCTTGAGAGATCCATTTATGGCTCAAGCAAGCATCTCATAGCTAGAATCTACGTTTTGATGAGGCAGCCAAAGGATTTGACTTCATCAAAAATGAAGATGAGCCATATGTTTACAAGAAGGTTAGTGGGAGCAAGATAACATTCCTTGTGTTATATGTGGATGACATATTACTCATAGGGAATGATATAAGAATGCTCACCATTGTTAAAGAAGTGGCTTTCGAGTACTTTCTCCAATGAAAGACTTGGGAAAGGCTACTTATATTCTAGGGATTCGAATCTACAGAGATTGAACAAATAGAATGATAGGGCTCTCTCAAGCCCTTTACTTAGAAAAGGTCCTAAGGAGATTTAGGATGGAGGATTCTAAGAAAGGGTTCCTACCAATGAGACATGGGGTACATCTCTCGAAATCTATGTGTCCTCAAAGTGAGGAAGATAGAAAAGAGTTGAGCACTGTACCCTATACATCTGCAGTGGGTAGCCTGATGTACGCAATGTTGTGTACTAGACCTGACATTGCTTATGCTGTAAGCGTTGCTAGTCGATTTCAAGCAAACCCTGGCAAGGAACATTGGATAGCTGTGAAGAATATCCTAAAGTATCTTAAGAGAACTAAGGATATGATTCTCATCTATGGGAGTGGTAACCTGAGAGTGGACGGGTACACTGATTCGGATTTCCAATCAGATGTCGATGATCGGAAATCCACCTCAGGATTTGTATTCACCCTCAACAGTGGAGCGGTAACTTGGAAAAGTTCCAAGCAGAGCACGATCGCAGACTTCACAACAGAGGCTGAATACATAGTTGCCTCTGAGGCAGCTTAAGAGGCTTTTTGGCTAAGGAAGTTCATTGGAGAACTTCAAGTGGTTCCAAGCATAGAGCTCTCGTTGCCACTTTATTGTTATAACACTGGAGCAATAGCGCAGGCAAAGGAACCTAGGTCTCACAACAAGTCCAAACACATTGAGAGGAGATATCACATCATAAAAGAGATCGTTGCAAGAGGAGAAATATCTGTTCAAAAAATAGCCCCAGATGACAATGTCGCTGACCCATTGACCAAGCCATTGGGACAGGTGGTGCTAGAAAAACATCTAGAAAGGATGGGTATAAAATACCATAGCAAACGACATTGAGTGAATGTGGGAGATTGTTAGTGTGTATGCCCTCAAATGCTATAAAGAGGATAGATTTATAGGGCATTGATTTGTAACTAAACATTGTTATATTAATATAAGGCATTTCTTGTTGTTTTCTTATAGACATTTGTAAGGTTATAGTAAACAACATAAAGTCCTTGATAATAAGGTGAACCTTCTACTCCCTATGGGATAAGGAGAATTGCACTAGAAGAGTTTGATCCTTATTATCTAAAATTGGTTCGCAAGTCGAAGAAAATATTGACTGGACATCAATACTAGATAAAGACTTGTATGATATAAGTTTTGTGTTGGGAATTATACGAATAAAACGCATCGGAAAGTAAATTTAATTCCCAAAGCCTAAATCATCTCTAATCCTCATGTTTAATTGTGTATAGAAAAATTACCGTTCTCGCGTATGTTGATTTCTGAACGTGATCATTTTCTCTAACGCCGAATTTGCCAACGTCTCTAATTCATCACGCCAGAATCAAAAACGAAAAACTCCTCCTTTCTTCCTTGTCAAAGACGGCTAGAGAGAGAGAGAGGTGAGAGACTTTTTCTTGGAGAGAAAGTTATGTAAGTTGCCTTGTGTTATTTTTCACCTTGTGATATATTTATATCATTATGAAACAATAACACTAGCATGCAAGAGCCCTATTTGGGCGTCCATTTGGCCGCCCCTTAGTGGGCTCGGAAGCCTTCGGGCTTTCGTCTTGCTTGCTAATTAATTAATCGGATAATTTATTTATCCAATAAATAAATTGATAATCCAATTAATTCAATTCCTAATTAATTTATAATTCAATTTCTCCAAGAAATTAATTAACTCATTAATTTATTTAATTAATTAAATAATCCAATAATTAATTAATTAATTACGGCATCCAATGCCGTGAATTTCTCTCAAGTCTTTTTCCCATGTTTTTCCTTTTGCACTTCCTTTAAGCGCAACTCTTTAGATTCGTCTCAAAAGGCAATTGGGAGGAATCCAAAGGGGTGTGAGTGACACCTAGCCAGTCTCGTGGCTCACACCGTAACCCAATTGATAACGAATGAATAGGATCATTCCAAACTTTTACACGGTAGATACCGTACGTGTATAAACCTTTTATTCTTATATCTCAGTCAAGTAAGAGTCATGGTTTAAAGTCAAACTCATATAACTTGACCATATGCCTAAGCTCATAATAAGTCGAGGTATTTAAATGCTTTGGCCAAAGACTTTCATCCTCACTTATTCATGATCGCATAGGATATTTTACTCATTCACTTATGAGAAAATAAATTCCATATTGCAAATCAGTTAACAATGTTACTTGCCCATCAAGTCGCACTTCGCGGTCGATTCCACCAACAGGTGATTTGAATCTAACTACTCTAATGACAGACTTGATGTCACAAGTACATCTTCAACTCGATTTCTCAGGTCAAAGGTTCACACGTACCTATCACTACTTATCCGTTTCATCATTGACTGTCAATGAGTGAATACCCATGTGATGAACTGATGCGAGCCGTGTTCGAACATATCAGTCCAACTGACACGTCTATGATATAAGTTCCCACTACCATTTCCATAGTGTACGACTGGCACTTTCTCTGTCGAAACTTACATCATACAAGTCTTTATTCACTATTGATGCCCAATCAATATTTCTTAGACTTGCGAACCCTTTTAGATGTCAAGGGTCAAACCATTCTAGTGCCTTTCCTCCTATCCCATAGGAGGTAGAAGGTTCGCCTTGTCATCAAGGACTTTACGTTGTTTATTCACACCTTATAAATGCCTATAAGAAAACAACATTCAACTGCCTTATATTAATAGAAAAACCATAGTTTAGTTACAATGTTTATGCCCTATAAATCTATCCTCTTTATGGCATTCGAGGGCATATACTCTAACATTTTGACAGGGAAAGTGCCAGTCGAACACTATGGAAATGGCAGTGGGAACTTATGTCATAGACACCTCAGTTAGACTGATGTGTTCGAACACGGCTTGCATCTGTTTTGTCTCATGGGTTTTCACTCGCTGTCAGTCAATGACAAAAACTGATAAGTTGTGATAGGTACGCGTGAACCTTAGACCTGAGAAATCATGTTGAATATGTACTTGTGACATCAAGTCTGTCATTATAGTAGTTAGATCCAATTCACCCGTTGATGGGGTCGACCTCGAAGTGCGACTTGATGGGCAAGTAGCAGTCTTAACTGATTAGCAAAATTCATTCGTTCTCAATTGGGATACGATGTGGGCCACGGGACTGGCTAGGTGTTACCCACATCCTTTTGGTTTCCTCCAAATTGCCTTTTGAGACGAATCTAAAGAGTCGCCCTTTAAGTAATTGCAAAAGGAAAAATCATGAAATTGACTTGAGAGAGTTTTCGGTATTGGATATCGCAATTAATTAATTAATTAATCGTTGAATGATTTTATTAATTAATTAAGTTAATGTGTTAATTAATTTCTTTAAGAAAATTAATTATAGAATTAACATGTATTCAATTAGTTATTTGATTAATATATTTATTGGATAAATAATATTAATTAAATAAATAATTAAACAATTAAAATAGCACTAAGCTCGAAGGCTTTGGAACGCCCAAAGTGGGTGTCCACATATCACTTAGTTGCCTAGGTTATTATTCTTCAAGTGTAGTATAAATATACTACTTAGTGAAAAATAATAACAAGCCACCAATATATCTTTCTCTCCAAATCAAACACTTCCAAGCTCTCTCTGTAGACGTTTTCAAGGAGGAAGAAGAAGAGGATTTTTCGCTTTTCTTCCGGCGTGGTGATTTAGAGACAGTAGCAGATTTGCTGTTCGAAGAAGGATCACGAAAGCTGGTTCAGAAATCCAATTACACGAAGAAAGGTATATGAATTCTTAACACGATTTAAATATACGAAATTGAGTTGAACCACTTGGGATATTTAAAATTTCCGCTACGTTTCATATGTAAAAACCCAACACGCCTACCCATCCATACTTAAATAAAAAGTAGGTATGGTGCTTTTATGACCCATTACCCAGTGCAAAGTAAAGCTAAGTGGCACTGCCTAAGAGCAATTACTTATACTCCCGGATATACCATTACGTAAACCTGGGAGTTTGGGGACATTATGATGTGCACTAATAATGTCTGAGAGCATTACGTAATTAATCTACCCCCGACTTGGGCCGGGGCGCCACCCGCGGATCCAGTCCGTGGTTAATTTGAAAGTCAAGCCCAAATGGCTGACGACCCATTAAGAATGAGGGGCCGTTACGTTATTAAGGCCCTAAAGCTAAGTAGGTTATTTAATAATCTAAGGGCTAAATAATGGATCCTTTAACAAGCCTGGTGGGTTGCTGATAAAGTTGAGTCCATGACCCATAGTCCACTACCAGCTCCATATAAATACCTTAGAGGAGCTGCTAAATGCTCATTATCTACTCTCTCAGAAAAAATCCGCTGGCTAGGTCTAAGAGTAACTTCAATACAGAACTACGAACTGACTTGATCTCATATTCATCGGGTACGTAGGCAGTTCATTTAAACAACGAGTGCAGTCTATACATTCATCAACCCCCAACCTAGTTTGTAGTGAGTTGGATCAAATTCTCCATCTCATATGGTAATTCACGTGACAATTTCTGACTGACGATTTTTACCATCATCAATATCTGTTTCTATACAACAGGTTTGAATTTTTCCATGATTAGTTATGCTAAGATGGGTGAATAGGCGCATAAAATTGATGTCAAAAGTGATGATGTGTGAATTTCAATTTGATAGCCTATTCAATAAATCGTTATTTTGAATGATGCTTGACATTAAAAAATCACCGCACAGATACATAAACAATGTATGTGTATATAATAGGGCCGTTCTATGTTGGGCTGGCCCAGCTCGGCCGTTGGATCCCCAAGTAGGGGGGGGGGGGGTCATTTAGCAATTTAACCCCCCCTCACTTGTGATCTAACGGCCGAGACTGGGCCGAGACCCAGCATAGAATTTTCCGTATATAATATATATTATGGCTTGAAAAGTTGACCACCAATGGGAATTTTTCAATTTTGTGTTTGTGAGTGGAGTTTGAATCATTATGTGTAATGTACTTGGAATGAGAATTCGGATCAGACTTTCTGGACATGCACATCAAAAGTGGTTGATATAATTATTTGCATCATAGGATGGTAGTTCCAGCCTAATCATGTTTTCGGGCCTTATAATTTTCTATTGCTCATTATCTTGTTGGTTTACAAGGTATAATTTTATGGTTAACCATTTCGTATGAATGTATATGGTTGCGAATGTTAGTCACTAACTTGCATTTGAAATTTATTTGAAAGATGATTTGTTAGTCAAGTGGCCTGATAATTAAAGTTTATAAATTTCAATGCGCATTAAAATTTTCATATATATGAAATCTGTTTGATAGATGATTTATTAGTCACCAAAGTGGCCTGATCATTACAATTGTGGATTTCAATGCATATTAAAGTATTTTAATTACCCGCAAACTTTATATCCTCATAAATGACATAGAGATGTAGGAGTATATTGAAGTTTATTATTATAAGGAATTTGAGAATCATCCAAAGGTTGATTTATACTTTCGTGTATTCTATAGTTACTTACCGCGTCAATTGTCAATTATTGGTCATTGATATTCACGTCAATTCTGATTAATATTTAGAGATAGATATTACCTCCTTTTTTATATCCTTTCAAAATTTGAAATGATTGAAGTTTTTCTATTTGGAATCGTGTTAGCTAGGTCTAATTCCTATTTTTGTGGCTGGATTATTCATAACTGCATATTTTTACAATATAGGTGTGGAGATCAGTTGGATCTTTGATTAATTAACATTTCTTTTTTTGATTAGGCTCCTGCTTTCTTTAATCCACGGGCAGTCAAATTCTAATTGTTGCGCAAGTGACTGAATTACAATATATAAACATAATTGTTATTTTATATGTTTTATTAGATTTATTTTTTATATCCAAAGAAAAAAATAAATCTAATATCCATATTTATTTATGGCTTATGGTTTTATATATCTTAGTATATCCTAAAGAAGAACTTTGATATATAGTTAATAGCATCTCCAGGAAAGAAGGCATTGATTAATAAATGATTTTTTCATCGATATCTAAGAAAGACTTTATTATAGTTTTGATAACTCTTTATGACGTAGAGTTACACCAAATGAATGTTAAATTGTCTTTCTTAATGGAGATTAGATGAAGAGATTTATCGATTAGCCTAGAGTGTCTGTAAGCTTAAAAGGTCAATATATAGACTAAATCAAGTTTTCGGTGTATGTAGATGAAGGTCGGTGGAAGCATGTCTTGTACGTTAATGGTATCTTACTTGCCATTAATGATCTTAGTTTACTACATGAAACCAAGAGCTTTCTAATTAAGAACTTTGAAATAAAGGATACGAAGAGGCAACTTATATGATAGGAATTGAAGTTTTTCATTATTGATCACAAGGATCGTGAGGGTAGTTTCAGAAAGCATATATTAATAAAGTTCTACAAAGATTTAATATGGAAAATGTTCAGTAATAGTTCCAATTCAAATGGAAGATAAGTTTGACATTATGCAATGTCCAAATAATAAATTAGAAGGAAAACAATTGAAAAGAATTGCTTATGTATTTATGGTTGACAATTTGATGTATTTTCAACTTGTATTGGATTACAGTCTTCGTTTTTTAAAAAACATGACAAGTATCTTAAGGGTATTATACATATGAAAATTATGTATTATCTCGTTAAAGAAGAATTCAGAAACAAAGAGTATCAATTGAACAATTAGCACCATTCGCACAAGAATTAATGAGCATATCGGAAGAAGGTGCATTATAGATTACCGCCTAATATATTAACGGACACATCGAAAGAATGAGAATTATAGGACGTCATAAGTGGATTATGTTATATGCTTATTAAAGTTATCATGTTTGATACTCTTGAGCTCAATTACGTGTTTCTGAAATCTACTATTTTTCTGTATTGTATACATTATGAATAGAAGTATTATAACGGGAGTTGTCTTTGATAAAGACATTAAAGTTGGACCTTTATGTTTTCTTCATTAATCATGATTAATTAAAAATTTATCTTGTGGTACATGGAAGGGACTATGTCGAGCTAAATGACGTACAATCGTCACGACTCACATTAAGTTTGACTTAATCGTGATATAAAAGTTTAACCAATTTAAGGAAAGATTTAGAATAATTTCATTGTCCACATTATGTTTATTCTAAATCATAGTAATAAATATATATGAGCCAAGTGGGAGAATGTAAGAAATATTATAGTTCATATATTAAATTTCATGTTATTATTCTTCAATATTAAAGTCTATTTGATAAAATAATTAAATGCAAATATTAATTAATATTACTTAAAATTATACAAAAATTCTAAATAATAAGTACAAAGTAAACCCTTAAAATTAAATCACATTCAAACAATAAACACTAAATTCGAAATTATACCTAAAAATTTGATATTATAAGTACAAATTATACCTAAAAATTCAAAATAAACCTAAGAAATCGAAATATACCTGAAAATTAGAATACTATAACAAAAAATACAAACCATAAACTAAAATACTAAAATTTGAACTAATTTAAGCCCTAACTTGATTAAAAAATAAATTGGAATAAATCGTCCATTTAAACCCTAAACTATAAATTAAAATAATTAACTAAGTCAAAAACGAATTTAACAAAATAATAACATAGAAGTAGATAATTACGTTGAAATTTTTAGGGAGAAAGGAGATGGAGAAATTGGAAGTGGGAAGAAGAAGTTGATCACACCTTGCACACAGGCGTGAGCAGCTGCATATATACTTGAACACGCATTTCTTCAAGGCGTGTTCAGCCAACGGTAACATTAATGTTACGTTGACTGGGACACGCCTTTTCCCAGTAAATATTTTTAAAAAAATTAAATAGCTGAACACACCTATTCTCAAGGCGTGTTGTGCTAGATTTTGATACACATTAAAATGTGTATTAATTTTTTTTTCTGAGTTTATATTATTTTTAAAAAAACCCCAAAGAAAAGACATGAATTTATGTAATTAAAGAAAAATCATGACTCTGAGTGAAATAGTGCCTTGATGGAGGGAACTTTTATAATGGCACGTTTGGTACGATGACTGAGCATTCCAGTAAAACTCAGTCTATTCCACCTGGAATAGTTTTTCTCACATCTTTGTTTGGTTACATACATGGACTAAAATCATATATTTGTATAGTAGTTCCAGTCCCTTTTTTGTTTGGTTCACTTGAATATAATTACATTGAAATAAAATTTAATAACCATAATATATACAGAAATATATTTCAATATATTTATTAGATTAAAACTAATAATATAGTTATTATTTTAATGTTGACCTAAACACACATAATTAGATAAAATACTTAAATACTTTTATACACACAAACACTTATACAAAACAAAATATAAAAGGTTATTATAATAAACAAATATATGTGTATATATATATATATTTTTAAATTTACATATAATATTCACACTTACATTGCGTGAATACACACACATATATACGTAGTTTTGCAATTCATTATAGAATACAAATTATAAATATATTTACACACATGTGTACCATAGGCTTACTTGCATATATTGAACTATATAGATAGATCACATATTTTATTATGTAAATTTATTATATGTTTTATTAATATAATATAGAATACTAATTATATACATAATAACTATATACGTAATGACTATATAAATCATATATATAGTATCTATAAATTTACATATGTGTGCCAAATATACAAAGATACATATCTTTATGATTATACTATATATATGTTTGTGTGTTTGAAATTTATAAATTTTTTTACATATATGTAATTGCAAATAAAATAAAGCATTATAGATGTATAAAACTATTTGAAGTTGTAATTATTCGTAACTTAGTGTACAACATGAGTAACTTTCCATATTAATTCACATATTTTATTATGTAAATTTATTATATGTTTTATTAATATAATATAGAATACTAATTATATACATAATAACTATATACGTAATGACTATATAAATCATATATATAGTATCTATAAATTTACATATGTGTGCCAAATATACAAAGATACATATCTTTATGATTATACTATACATATGTTTGTGTGTTTGAAATTTATAAAAAAATTTACATATATGTAATTGCAAATAAAATAAAGCATTATAGATGTATAAAACTATTTGAAGTTGTAATTCGTAACTTAGTGTACAACATGAGTAACTTTCCATATTAATTATAATTTCCAATTATTCTCATTTAAGTGGAAATGACTATTCCTCATGGTTGAATGTAGAGGTGTAAGGTGAGTCGAGCTAGGCTCATGAGCCAGCTTGATTAAAATTCGGCTCGAACTCGAGCCGAGCTTCGCGAGCTGGAGCTTATTTATGAACCGAGCTCGAGCCGGCTCACGAGCTTTTACTATTATATATATATATATATAAAAGTATATTTATATTCACTTAATATTATATTCAATTTATTTGTAATCTTGTTTTACACATTGTATTTGATCAAATGACATTGAATTAATATTTCACCTGATAAGTGTCAACTTTCGTATATGTATATATATTTATAATAATGCTTTTATTTTCCATGTCTTACCTATATTAGTAATAACAAATTATATGAATAATATTGTAAATAACATATTCAAAATATTATAAAAGTTCTTTTTAATCCAAAATTTCCATTCTTATAATTTTTCAATCAGACAAATCCAATTTACCTATAGCCTTCACACTAAATATATATGTTCATTTTGTCATGTATTTATTTCGGAATTCATAATTGTATGCATATATTTTTGTAATGAATAAATTTTATTTTCTTCTCCAAGTTCTCTTCATTGCTGACGCCCCGAGTACTTATCGTTATCCATTCGTCTTTGCATAATTTTTGTACAAATCATAGGAATTATAAAATATGTTCATTCAGTAGAAAAAAATTACCCGAGCTTGCAAACAAGCCAAAATCTTGAGCTTTGCTCGAGCTCGAATGAGCAAACCAGTTGAGCTCAAGCTCGCCTCGAGCTCGAATGAGCCAACGAGCCGAGCTCAAGGTTGGCTCATTTACCTCGAGCTTAAAATAAATGGGCTCGATGAGCTTGAGCTCGAGCTCGAGGTCAAATTTTTTAAGATGAGCTCAAGCTCGAGCTTAGCTCATTTACAGCCCTAGTTGAATGAACAGTTCTAATGGGAATAAGCAATCATGGACTACTTAATCCAACATCTCATGGTCCTACCAAACATAAAGATTGAAAAAGTGGGAAAGGTGTTTCCTGAAATCTTCATTCCCTTGTGCCAAACATGTCATCTTTAGAAGAGGCGTCAAGGGAGAGAAATTATTCTTCCCCAATAGACGCTACGAACCAGTGACTCCATATCAACATGAAAAGACTAAAAGCTATGGATGAAGTTTACTTATTTATTTGTTAAAGATTATGTAAAAATCATGAAGTTCACGGTTATGAGAATCATGTAATATATGAAATTATCTTAAATGTGATATTATATCATGCTTTAAGAACTCATGGTTTTCCAATTTAAGAAATCTGATGTTGCAAATATAAGATTATAGTTATTTCTTCCGCTGCAATATATCGGTGATGATAGATATGTGTTCGAGTATATATGCATATGAATGTAGTATTTGTACACAGGGGTGTTCAACCAAACCGTTAGACCGCCCCAACCCAAACTGCAAGTTAGGAAATTTCTTATTAGAGTTTTGATGATGACAATTAGGATTTATGTTAGACCCCAAAATATGTAAGTCTCATTTTGTTAGAATTTATGTATAAGCTTTGAGTGTTAGATTTGTATAGACTTTATTTATTTTTTATTCTAAATTGTTAGGCTAAATAGTTTTTAGACTAAGCGCTTGATAATTTCTGAGTGAGTTTACCTAGGAGTTAAGTTTGAAGAACTCAAGCGTCTGAAATCTGAATGAAAAAATGAAGAATCCAAGCGTCGAGCTATATCAAGCGTTGATTATAGGACAGAAGTTATTCAAGGATGAATGAGCGTCTATTAATGACAGATTTCACCTGAATTTATTTCTAAGTCCAGAAGGAGTTTAATGCAAATATTCTCAGATCAATAATTGCCAACGGGCATTTATTTCAAATGCATTAAATGGAAATGCATTAAATGTTGATAAGAGCATTAAATGTGACAAGCACTCCATGACGTACAGAGAAGCCACCTTATTAGACTGTCAACTTTTCAGAGACTGCAACACCAACTTTTGTGCAGCATATTTTCAGGGAAAAAGGACTATAGTGGTTCACTCGCGGAAGTGAGAGACACGCGCCTGTGCATGTGTCAAACGGACACTTTTTCCAAGAATGTCTGTAAATAGGACTTCAACAACAAGCCAAAACACCAATCGAATTACAAGCCAAATTGATGCTGCATTGAAGTCTCAAACCTCAAACTTTCAAAAAGTCAGAACATTCAAGCAAATATTCCTTTTGTTTTTCTTCAATCCCTGAGACAGTCAACCAATATTTCAAACATTCTTTTCAAAGAAACCCACACTATTATTGAGATATTCCAAATTGTTTGAACTTTCCAAAAATCAAACAAACCGTGAAACAAAATCCATCCAAGCCTCGCGATCTGTGTGAAGTCTAAGTTGGATACTTGCATTATTTTTGGGTGAAAGAACCAAGAGGATAAAAGTGTCTTGGAGCAACAATTTGTGTGATCAAGGAGCTCAAGTCATCGACATCCATGTCTCCCTAATTTGTAGAAGATTCTGTGTGATTCTTTGAGAATCATTTTAGTGGACTGTCTCCGAGTGTTCGAGGAGAAGAAGGATGTAGTTGGGATTACATCAACCAACGAACCTTACAAATATTGTGTTTTTACTTTACAGTCAATTTCAGTACTGTCACATCATTGCATAAGTCTGTTAAGTAAACACAATTAAAAGTTAAGCAACTAAGGTACACTATGTGATGCTAAAGCTTTCAGAGAGAAGACTCTAAAATCATTTCGCTGTGCTAACACTGATTAAAGAACTGAACGCTTAAACCTAACTGGTTATAGTATTCAAACCTTGAAGTCTAAGTTAACTTTATAAAACAGTCTTTAGTAGACGCTCAGCCAAGCGCCTACATTTCCAAGCGTCCAAACCAATTTTAAATACTAAACTTTTTGAAGTTGAAAAAGACTTCATGGTCTATTCAACCCCCCCCTTCTAGACCCTTTCGTATGCCACTTGGGACCAACAAGTGGTATCAGAGCGGTTAAAGTTGAAATTTTAAAATTCCCAAGCATAACAGCTTGTTTAGATCCTTTTCAAATGTAGTTGCTTTAAAAAATTTCATAGCATTCTCTAAAGTTCCTAAGTTGAGCGAATCAAATTGTGACTCATGCAAGGTCAAAGCTTTTACTTATCTGTGTTCCTGTGATGATGAAATGTGTGATGTCATTTCAGATGGACCTATTTAGATTTACAAAGTAATCACCAGAGCGCCTGGAGCCACATAAGAGACTCCAGATGGCTATGTTGAAAAGCCTAAACAGGAATGGTCCATAGACGAGCGTCAGGGATTTAATCTAGATAGTGTTGGACGGAACGCTCTATATACTGCCATTGGTGATAACGAAAACTTATTCAACAAGGTCAAATCTTGTAATACTACCTAGGAGATATGGGATAAGTTGGCTACTATTTGTGGTGGTTCAGCACAGATCAAGGAGAACAAGCTTTCCATTGCCAAGGAAAGATTTAACGGTTTTAAGATGTTGCCCAATGAGACTTTAGAGCAATTGGACATAAAATTTACAGCTCTTACTACAAAATTAACATCTTTGGGTACGAATTTACAGAATCGGGAAATGGTGGTCAAAATCTTTAGAAGTCTACCTAGTAGATTTTTTATGAAGACAACTGCAATGAGAGAGTCAAGCAATTTGGATAGTTTAATTCCAGAAGATGTTTTTTCGGAACTCAAAGCGTTTGAGTTTAAGTTGAATTCTGCTAGTGATGCAGTGAGCAGTCTGGTGATTGAGTGTGGAGCGCTTATAGCATCAATCAAGGGTAAATCGGGTAACAAGGGAAGGGTTTCGGATATTAGTGAGGATGAGGAACTAGCGCTTTTGAATAGATTCAGAAAGTTCTTAAGATATGAAAAGAAAGGAAATAGTCCCAAGCATCATGGACAGAGTTCATATCAAGCGCCTGCTCTAGTACAACAACAGTATCAAGCGCCTATTCAGTACCAAGCGTCTAATCAACACAATCTCTCAACACCCGTGGTCTCAAAACCCCACACTGCAAGGTTAACAAATGAACAAAAGATGAAACCTATTGTTTTAATTGCAGGAAACTAGGGCACTACCAGGTAAATTGCTCTTATCCAAACGTATCTAAGCCTTCAAGGCAGGATTACTTGGATAGAAACCAATTCAGGAGCAACCTTCGCCAATAAGGTTTGCTAGCGGAGTCAGAACAAGCGTCCACACCTGAAGATTTGGAGTCTTTAGAGGAGAGTAGTGATGATGATGAGCCAGTGGATGACACAGCGCTTATCTGTCTCATGGCCAGAGATGATGAAGTGTTCCCTGAGTTAAACACTGAGATATCTTACCCTCTCTCTTATAAGGAATTACTTGACAAATTCAAAGAATACTATAATGATTGTCAAGATGCCGCCAACTTATATCAAAATCACTTCGATATCATTTCATCGCTCAAGAGTGATAATGTGACGCTCATGGCAGAGTTGCAAGTTCAGCAACAATACATTGAGAAGAACAAATCACTTGAGAGTGAGATAACCAACTTGAAAAGTGATCTTGATATAATAGTCAAGAGAGAAGCTGAGCTGATTGCTAGACTTGCTAAATCAGAGCAGCTCGTCTCATCATTGTCTAAAGCGTCAAGAAAGCTAGACAATATGACTGAGGTAACAAGACTATTTGGGGAGAAGACCGGTTTAGGATGCAATAAATTCGGTAAACAACTAAACAAATCTAATGTTATGGCGAACAAAATAAAAAGGTGTTTTCTTTGTTGAGAAAGGTTCAAAAAGTCAAACACCTGTTGAACCAAGCGACAATGGTACGAGGCCAAATGAGAAAGTCAACACTGACTCAGGCAAGGGTAAGGTGAAAGCAAATGACTCACAAAGACGGGTTCATCCAAACGCTCAAAAGGCTAAGGATAAACCTAACCACTGTGAATCAATTGCTAAGCGTTCAGTACCAAAAGTGCAACCCATGCCAGCGCAAAGAAAATATCAGCGTCAATATCCACAATGATCTAGATCATATTATCGCTACTATAATGATTATGATTATGACTATGATTATGATTACTATTATAATCGAGGATATTATTATACACCCAAAAAGCACACACAACACAAGGTGAACAAAAAGCACACACAACACAATGTGAAACCCAAGAAGGCCAGTATTCCCACAATGAAGACTAGGCAAATATGGGTTCCTAAAATTCTAGTTCAAACTGACAATGCTACTAATGTTAAAGGACCCAAGAAACAATGGGTACCTAAACAGAAATAGAACTTCCCTTTTGATTGCAGGTACCTAGAGCTAGAGCCGATACATCTATTTGGTACATCGATAGTGGGTCGTCAAGGCACATGACAAGCTCTAAGGATCTTCTGATCAACTATCGAGCTGCCAATGGTCCTCAGGTTGTATTTGATGACAACTCCAAAGGTAAAACCAAAGGTATAGGTATTGTGCATAGGGAAAACATCATGATAAGTGATGTTTATTATGTTGAGGGTCTTAAGCATAATTTATTAAGCATAAGTCAATTTTGTGATAAAGGCTTTGAAGTCAAGTTCTCCAGCGACTGTTGCTATATAAATGACGCTAAGACTAAGTCTACTAAATTGAAAGGTAAAAGAACAAACAATGTGTATTTGGTAGATTGGGGTTCAACAATTGATAACAACCCAACATGTTTTGTTGCTAAAAGTGAATCTAAAACGGGTTAGTTATGGCATAGAAAATGAATCACCTCAACTTTAAAACAATCTCTCAGCTCATAATGCAAAATCTTGTAGAGGGATTACCAAATGGACCATTTCATAAGAATCGCCTTTGTGACGCTTGTCGAATGGGAAAACAAGTTAAATCATCTTTCAAGCGAAAGCCTCATCTATCTACCTCTAGGATACTTGAACTACTTCACATGGATCTGTTTGGACCTGTTCAAACTATCAGTGTGAGCGGTAAAAAGTATACTTTGGTGATAGTAGATGATTTCTCTCGATTTACTTGGGTGGAATTTCTTTCATCCAAAGATGAAAATGTGACAAGTTAACAACGCTTATTCGGCAACTTTAAACATTGAAAAATCTTAATAAGAAGCGATCACAGTACTGAGTTTACTAACAAGGTTGTTGGGAGGTTTTGTGCAGAGATTGGAATACATCATGAGTATTCAGCTCCCTGAACTCCCCAACAGAATGGTGTTGCTGAGCGCGGGAACAGAACGCTCAAGGAAGCCGTTCGTACAATGTTAGCAGAGTCCAAGCTTACTCCTAGGTTTTGGGCCGATGCGATCAACACTGCATGTTACACTCAAAACCGTTGCATGATCAACAAATAGCATGGGAAAACTCCATATGAACTATGGAAGGGATGTAAGTTAAATGTTTCATACTTTCACGTCTTTGGTTCTAAATGTTTTATTCATAATAATGGATTCCAAAGTCTAAAGACATTTGATCCTAAAGTGGATGAGGGAATCTTTCTAGGCTAAGCCAAGAATGGAAAGAATTTTTGCATCCTAAATAAGATCAAATCGAAGGTAGAGGAATCTATTCATGTTGTTTTTGATGATGCTAACCAAGAACCGAGTACTGTTAATATGAATGATGTAGGAGTTGAAGATCTGTGTCATCAAGCGTCTAAGATTACCATTGACGATGATAGTGACGACAATGATCAGATCTTAGTGCCCCCTTCTAAGATTACTCACGAGGTTATTCCGGATAACAAAGTAAGATTTGCTGATGATCATGAAGAGAGTGATCCTCAAGAGCAAGGTAGAATCTGTGAACTTGAAGCGTCTACGCAATAGGGTAGTCAAGCATCTGATCATCAATCGTCTGTTCAACCTCTTAACCTGTTCCAGCTAGATAGACTATGGCTACGTGATCATCCACCTGAGCAGACTATTGGAGATATTGAAGAACCTGTGAGGATTAGAGCCGCTACACTTAATGAGGCCATGTTCGCTAGCTTCTTGTCTCAAATGGAACCTAAGAAAGTGGATGAAGCATTATGTGATCCTAGTTGGATTGAAGCCATGCAAGAAGAACTTAATCAGTTTGAGCGTAGTAAGGTTTGGACGCTAGTACCAAGGCTAACTCACCAAGGAGTTATTGGAACTAGATGGGTTTATAGAAATAAGATGGATGAGAATGGCACTGTGATAAGGATTAAGGCCAGACTTGTCGCTCAAGGATATTGCTAAGAAGAGGGTATTGATTTTGATGGGACATATGCTTCTATCGCCCGTCTTGAAGCAATCCGCATGTTTCTAGTGTATACAGTGTTTAACAAGTTTACGGTGTATCAGATGGACGTGAAGAGTGCTTTCCTGAATGGTAAACTCCAAGAAGAGGTATATGTGGAGCAACCACCGGGATTCATCAACAGTCATGGTAAGGGTATGGTCTACAGGCTAGATAAAACACTTTATGGGCTTAAGCAAGCACCCCGAGCATGGTATGATACTCTCTCTATTTTCCTTATTGGTAAAGGCTTTACAAAAGGCAGCGTTGATACAATGTTATTTAAAATTACCAATGACGAAGATATTCTCTTAGTCCAGATTTATGTTGATGATATTATATTTGGTTCTACTAATAAGCGTCTGTGTGAGAAGTTTTCGAAAATGATGCAAGAACAATTTGAAATGAGCATGATGGGTGAATTAACTTTCTTTTTAGGATTACAAGTTAAACAACTCCCTAATGACATATTTTTTTTAGGAACTAGTAAGCGTATATTAATCACAAATCAAAGAACATTTATACCAGGCATACCTGGGCTTTACTCTCTACCAAATTTACATTTCACACTACTCCATATCGCCGCCACTATTGTTTTAACATCATTTCTACCTACTTGGAAAATTCTTCTATTTCTTTCTATCCACACATAGTAAATAATTGAAGCATACAAAGCATGCCTACGACACCTGTTCTTTGTTTTCCTCGAATAATCTTTATGCTCCAACCCAGTACATCAGCCCATTGGTTGTATTTGCAGCGGATACCCAACTTATCCCAACTCCCTTCCATCACTTCCTGCACAAATGCACACTTGAAGAAAAGATGTCCTCTGGATTCTTCTTCGCTGTTACATAACACACATTGGCTGTCATCAAGCATTTGCCATCTATTAAGTCGGTCTCTAGTTTTAAGTTTATTTAAAAATGCCATCCACACGATCACTCAATGTCTTGAAATTGGCCTTGTCCGCTAAACTAACTTATTCCAATACACTTCATCCTTATGCTCAATGGAGTGATCATAAGCACTTTTAATAGAGTATTTCCCACCTTGCCATTTGTGGTGCACTTTATCCACTGCATCCATGAGTTGGTCCCTTATCCCAATCATTCTTTTCCAAAAGCAAGAGTCATTTTGTTTTATTCCTACCTCCCAAATATTACACTGCTTTAAGTAATAAGCATGGACCCACCTAATCCACATAAAATCATTCTTCCCTGCAATATTCCAAATGTTTTTAAAAATGGCTGCCACATTCCAGTTGCTTAAGGATACCAAGCCCAGTCCACCTTCCTTCTTTGGCATGCAAATATCAGTCCATTTGACCACTGCTAGGTATCTCCCATGATTTTTCCCACTCCATAAGTATGATCTACGCAATCTTTCCACTTCATGGATCACTGTGAGAGGCATTGGAAAAATAAGACTCCAATACATCTGCACCCCATACAAAATTGATTTAATCAGTAATGCTCGCCTTGCAAAACTAAGATGCTTAGTTGTCCATGATGTTATTCGATTCAGTATTTTGTCAATCAATCCTTGGAAATTGTTCACTGTAAGCCTTGATGAAGTCAGAGGTACCCCCAAGTACCTCATGGGCAGCTCCCTCTCCACATAACCCGTAATCCTCTGAATCTACTGTTTATCCTCTTCAATCATGCCACCATAGATGATCTGGCTCTTCCCAAGGTTTGCCTTTAGCCCCGTCACCTCAGAAAATTCATTAAATTTTTCTTTTATATTCCTGACTGATTGTAGGTCTCCTCGACAAAACATCATCAGGTCATCCGCGAAACAAGGGTTTATTAGGCTCACTTTTCTGCACTTTGGATGGAATTTAAATGTTTTCTCCTAATGTAGGGTTTTGAAGCTTCTAGAGAGATAGTCCATGATCAAAACAAATAAATATGGGGACATAGGATCCCTTTGTTTAAGCCCCTTGTGTCCCTGAAAATACCCAAAGACTGATCCCTAAACCATGACTGAAAACTTGGCTGCTGTTACGCATTTCATCACAAACTAAATATTTATTAACCAAGCTAAATATACGCGTGATATGATTAAGAAATTTGGTATGAAAAATGCATCATCTTCAAAAATTTCAATGAGCCAAACGCTTAAGTTAGATAAAGATGAAAGTGGGAAGAAGGTTGATATCATTAATTATAGAGGTATCATTGGATCACTTCTTTATCTTACTGCTAATAGACTTGATATTACGTTTTCGGTATGCACGTGTGCACAATTTCAAGCTGATCCAAGAGAGTCACACTTGATTGCTACTAAGAGAATTCTTAAGTAACTAAAAGGCACACAAAATGTGGGCTTATGGTATCCAAGGGACTCTCCTTTTGAACTAACTGGTTACTCAGATGCAGATTTTGCAGGTTGCAAGATAGATTGTAAGAGTACAAGCAGTACATGTCAATTTCTAGGTGATAGGTTAGTTTCATGGCGTAGTAAAAAACAACAACTGATAGCTACTTCTATAGCTGAAGCCGAGTATGTATCCGCAGGAAGTTGTTGTGAACAAGTGTTATGGATGAGGCAATAAATTAGAGATTATGGAATAATCCTATAACCAACCCCTATTCATTGTGAGAACTAAAGCACCCTAGCCACGACTCAAAACCCTGTTCTTCATTCCAGAACCAAACATATTGACATTAGATACCATTTTCTTCATGACCATGTTCAAAAGAAAGATATCTCCATGCACTTTATTGGAACTGACAAACAATTGGCAGATATCTTCACCAAAGCTCTCAACGAACAACGCTTTCTCACTTGAAGAAGTGAACTAGGGATGATTGATTTAAACGCTTAATCATTATGCATCATATTTTATTAGACATACGATTTAGGGGAAATCCACCTTATTTATGTCTAAAAGTTTTTTGAAGAGTTGTTACAAGTTATCAGATTTAGGGGAAACCTTAAAATTGTGCTTGTACACACCTATAAGCGTCAATGATAAAAAAATTTCATATGCATAGATCATCAACGCTTAGTATTATTTAAGCATGATATGTTGGACGCTCAAACATAAAAGGAATTTAATATCAAGCGTCAACATAAATCTTACAATAGATATAACAAGTGGCATATGTTAAGCGTTGAACTTATTCCCTTGAACACTTAATATAAAATTGTTTATAAACTTCATGCATAAATTTTACACTCTTAATGACGTGACGGATAGACTCAAAAGTCCATTTTAAACTCTATTCACACTTTTCTATCACATCAAACTGGAGGGTAATAAAAAAAACTTTTCAAAATGACGGTTCAGAGTTAGTATGTGTTTGTGTACGTGTCAGTGTATCATCAGGCGCGTGCATTACACTCTGAAAATGCCAGACGTTTTAAATTCTTTTTACTCGGACATCAAAAACTTTACATATGGGAGTGACCCAATGTAACTTACTTCTCTTACCAAAAATTCGCGTCCGCAGTTAAAAATATTTATGGCTGAGATTCAATAACTTTACACATGGCCAAATCTTAGTAGGATGAGAGAAACACAATTTTCAACTATGTCATTTATAAATTTTTGTAGAAAAATCATTCACTTTTTACTCAAGCTTTCTGCAAAAATACTTTCTTTTTCTCTCTCTCTCAAAAGAAAATCTCAGTTCATCTCTTTCAAAACACTCAAATGGCACCCAAGAAGTCAGTAAATACTACTGAAAACACCATCAAGGTTACTGAAGGCCTTGTGGTGGATTGGAAATTTCTATACGAGCAGAATTAGATCAACATGACGGATATAATGGACTCTGTAGCCAAGGTTGGGCTTCAGAAATTCTTGACAAAGTACTCCTACTTATTTGCTGATGAGGTGGATACCTTCTAAACCACTGCTAAACTTTTAGAAGACAAGAAGTCTATCTCTTGCCTCTTCTCTCTTTCCAAGAAGGAGTTGCCAAAAGAATTTGTCCTCTCTGCTACTTTCATTGTTGAGAACTTCAATATGCCAAATGAGGGTGAGGCACTGGACTGTGTTACTCTAGAACAAATCAATGAAACGTGGAGAACTATGAGCGCGTATGATGATGTACCATACAAACAACACTTTGAAAAGAAAGATTTAGTGTCGAAGTATTGATTGATGGCTGATTTCTGTAGCAAGATAATAGAGTTCAGGGTGGGTACCTTTGAAAAGGTCAACCCAATGCAATTTCAGATGATGACAGCTATACTCCTCAACATCAAGATCAGCTGGAGCGAGTATGTCTTTGGAAGGTTTGGGGACTATTTGAGCGTCACAAACAAACCTTATGGGATTATTATGAGTGACCTGCTGTATCGATCAGGCTGTGTCTACTTTTCTGGGCTCCCGTTGGCTAATGCCAAACTACTGGGGAAGAGAATTATAAACAATCTTGTTCACCCTCTCAGAGTTGGTAGTGCTGCAAGACCACTGTCTGAGCGCCAAGTTGTGCGTGAAGCATCGAACGAAGAAGCTGAGCGTCCAGCTCAAGTAGAAGCCGTGAAGCATCCGACTGTTACAAAAAAGAGGGCTCCCAGAAAGCCCAAAGATCAAACTATTCCATCTCCTCCCAAGGATGATGAAGAAACTGATGAAGATGAGGAAGACAAGCTTTCTTTAATAAAGAGAAAGAAGCTAGAAAAGGTCCTCAAAAAGATTAATTTTGATGAAGAACCGGTTGCTGCCCCTACTCAAGCGCTCAAATTGATTAAATGGGTTAATGTAAAGAAGATTTTCAAGAGGACAAGAGGAGCAGGAAAGCGTCAAGCTGCTTCTGGTTCTGAAGAGTCTGAGACTACTGAGCCAAGAGCTCAAGGCACTGGTGCTGTTGAGACTAGTTCTCAGGGTAAGTTTATTTCTTCCCACAGCATCTCGTTACCTACTTATGTAGAAGATCCTACTCTTATAGAGGATTGATAGGAGTCATTTATGCACATGTTCTTAACTCTCTTAATGACAATTTAGGTCTTTTTATAGCTTGAATTGTGCCTCTTGTATGTGTAGTCTGTGTATTGAGTGAATTTAGGCACTAAGCGACGTTGCACGAAGAAAAGGGCCAAAGAAGGTGTATCGAACGTTGTTCTTTAAGATGCTTCGCAGATCGGCGCCCAAGCGCAAGAGTCTCCATGCCTAGGCCCCATCCGAATACACAAGGCAGAATGCTTCGCAGTCTCACGCCCAGGCGCCACATATTTGACGCCTAGGCGCGATATTTCCCACGCCCGAGCGCTAGTAAATCCACACCTGGGCGCCCCTTGACTTTTGCCTCAAGCCAACAGTTCCACGTAAGCCACGCCTAGGCGCCGATCCACCTGCGCCCGGGCGCCACCGTAACCGTTTTTGAAATCTATAAATTGAATTTTTGAGCTGAAGTTGAGGGTTCGAAATCTGGGAGATTGGAGGCGATTTGCTGGGTTTTGGGCCATTCTTCATCAACTCTAAGAGGCTAAGAAGGAGGTTTAGCTTGGGATTGAAGCTCTTGACTCGGATACATCATCGATCAAGCAATATAGGGAGTTTTTATATGTTTTTCATTACATACTTGTCTATGATGATGTATATGACTACATTAGGCTCTTTTATGTTATTGATTATGAGCTAAATTCGTAGTACTAAGGCCATGTGAAAGCCTATTTTACAAATCAGTATATGTGAAGTGAATTTTCGTATTAATTCTCCTATTGCTTTGTGTGTTGATTTTGTGCGTTTATCACAATCATATGCTTGATCACCATATGCTTGCTATTGTGCCTATTCTATCCATTCGAAAGAACATAGGTTAGGGTGAAACAAGAATCAACACATCATCCGAAACTAATGTGGAATTGCCCCTAGAAATAGGTAATGATTTCCGGGTGCTGTTAGCCGGATTTATCCGGGGAAATTCTAGAACATTAATGCGTGGTTATTGATTAGATTCTCGGATAGACATATTTAGAGAACCGTCAATTAATCATAGGATTATTATGAGCCGAGACATCGGGTAATAGTTAATTAAGGATTTTCCACCGACGCAATAGGAGTCTAATAATTCGAGGAGTAGCTCATGTATATTGATGAGTAGATTAGGTTGTAGCATGTGCCGTAGTCATTTTATCACTCTTGAGATTTAAGCTATAGTCTGTTTCCCTTTTGTTCTTCGCTTGCTTAATCGTTTTATTGCAATTTACTTTTGTCCATTTTCATTAATCATAAGCTAAAATACCTAGTCCTTGAGGTTCGACAACCCGGACTTTTAGTCCACTTATTACTACGCACGACTATTATACTTGCTACCAAGCACGTTAGCTTTTAGCGTGTTAAGGATAGTTCTTCTGTTACAGCTCTTCCTTTAGCTGCTGTTGAAGCTCCAATCGATGTCCATCTGGATGTTGATATGACGGAAGTAGTGGCCATCGCTCAGGATCCTGCCGTAGAGGTTGTTGCAGTGGAAGCTGAGGAACCTACTATAGAAGCGATTCAACCTTCAACTACTTCCACAGCTATAACAGAGGCACACTCAGCAGGTCAGAGCGTTGCTGAAGATGTTGCAGTTCCCAAGAACTTTTTCAAGCTAGATCCACTAAAGACCATTGATCATTCGATCAACTACATGCCTCCAACACTTGAAGAAGACTTTATTCCCGCATGCTACAATGAAGAAAGATACATTAACGCGGAGAATAAAGTAGCCATGTTGATAGAGGATGACCGATCTATCCGAGATACACTGTTCAACACGGAATTAACAGAGGTCGAGAGAGCGTACTATTTGGCTGTTCAGCTTAGTAAACCTACTGGTCAGATTCCTGCTTCCATCACCATTCACGAAGAACGACAGGGTGATATGACTCCCAGATGTGATATAGATTTGGCTTACTATCTAGACACAGGACATAGCAAACCGACTGGTTTTGCTCTAAGAGATTACAACATAAGAGCTTACGAGCGTATACCTGTTACTTTTCTCAATCCTATAGAGGAGCTCTTAAACAGTGAAGGCTACACACACTTTCCACATGTAGCACACAGTGATGAAAATAAGAATTCAGCCAATCCACTTCGCCTTTGGAAGAATAAAGGTGTTCATGCAGGTGAGCGTCCAGCGTCTCTCACAGATGTGATTCAAGAAGAAGCTGATGCGTACTTTGACAGCGTCTGGAATGCCAGCTATCAAACCGATATATACTGCTTTGAATCAATCCGAGACATTCATCACAAAGGCATCAGGGCCATAATAAATGCTGGAGCAAACTATTGCATGAATGAGGTCAACTGGTGTGAAGCGTACATGGGTAACCAATATACCTTTCAAGACTTGGTCAACGCTTCTCATCTTTTCTGCATAGGCATGCATGACAAAAAGTGTCAATTTGCCAAGTATTTCCTGAAGAAGTGTCAACAACGAGTTGGACCTGTTATCAAGTTACCACTAGTTCGTCAACAGATAGAGCAATTTTGTGCCAAGCACAACACAGACTTGCAACAACTCCTCTACGCTTCAATGCTCAAACGTCTACCAGTGGCCGTTTTCCAGAATCTTGCTTAAACTTCTCTCCCAGCCACTGTGACGACAATTTTAACCTGATGGTGAAGATCATGACCCCTCTCTCTCATTTCGACAAAATCTGCACAACCAACCTTAGACAATGGAACGGTTTCGTGATCAACCCCTTTCAAGGATATCCACTGCTCCCCTCTATCTGAAAGGAGGTGCTCAACCACTATGAGTTTGTCCTCTCATTGCTGGAACAAAATCAGGGGATTGCCCAAGCTATCTATCCCTACTTGAAAGAGTTCTACAACTCCTATGTGCCTGAATCTCAACGACTCCAACATCTTCCAACAGATAGGCTAATTGGATTTTCCCTGCACTACTGCTCAGACATGATATTTTCCATTTGACAAGCGCCATCCAGGATCTTTCCGAATCATATACTAGATATCATAGGTCCCATGTGTATCAGGGTCATGGATAGTCCACTTCGCACATTTATTCAAGGTACTTGCCTTCCACTTCAGCATTTGACTAGCCTTATTGAAAGTGCTTTATATATATATATGCAAATGAGGCATTCACCAGCTTGCATTTCCGCTTCATTGACCTTCGTCAAAAGGAGTCAGTGCTTGAGGAAGCGCCTGTGGAAATTGCTCAAGTCTCTGCACTTGAAGCGGCCAGTATTCCTAAAGCGTCAAATATTTTTGAGCGTACAGAGGAACAAACTCAAGCGTCTCTTCCAGAGGCTAGTCCTGATGCTTATGTTCCTACTCTTTTTGGTGATGATGTTCTTCCAATTGAATTACAAGGCACAGTATTTGATCCAGCTAATCAACCAGACTTTGAATCTCTCAAGACCACTTCTAGATTCAAGCGACTGGCTTCTCAAGCAGTTCCTTCTGGTGAGAATGAAGCGTTTGCTTTTTTGCTGAAATCAGTCTTAGAGGAAGTGAGTAATCATGCAACTCAGAATGCCAAAACTCTCCACTGGATAAAGACTGATCTCGCCAAAATTGAGACTCAAAATATGGATGCTCAAATAGCCCATATGCGAGGAGCTGCTCAAGTCGCGGTTGCTGATAGCCTTTGAATGTTTCAAGAAATGGCTGAAACTAATCGTGCAAATCAAATAGCCATGAAAGAACATTTTGACAAGCGCCTTGATGATCTTACAGCTTCTGTGGCTCAGATTGTTAGTCAAGTCAGTCTACTCATCGAACACTTCATGCAGACTGATGATGGCAATAAGGTGAAAGAGAAGAGAAAAGGGTAGCAGAGGAAAGCATCTAGTTCAAAAACTCAGGATCCTCCTCTGCCGCCGAAGCGTCAACAAATACCTCCTCCTCCTCCTGTATAGAATTTAGAGCAATGATACCCATACCCATCTTGGGTAACTGCTTCTGGGGTAATTACTTCTGCTGGAGCGCCCAATAGAACATTAAGAAATCCTCCAGTAGCACTCTATCCGGATCTACCAATACCTTCTCGAGCAAGGCTTAAACAATTTGACATCCCTCTTCAAAGAGCGTCTATCCCAGAGCTTACTGATCCAAGGCTTATAGCTGAAGAGAGGCAGTTGTCTGAATTCAACCGAACATTCAGGGTTTGCCTAAGGTATATTGGTATTGACCCGTTTGAATGGGACAAACACTTTGCTGCTTTCAAGAAGAGACAAAAGGAAGAGAATAAGCTAGTAATTGACAAAGATCATGATGCGATGATGGCTCTGGAAGACCAAATAACTGAAGCTATCTGGGTTGAAATGTCCAAGAGATACAAAGTTAAACCTAGTCATTAGAGCTTTTGATTTGCATTATCTATATTCTTGTCTCTTATGTATTTTGTTCAGTTGTAAAATGTTTGTACTTTCATTGATATATATAAAGTGCATTTTCAGCTGAAACATCTCGTTGAAGCTTAACTAACTTCAACTAACCTTAACTAACCAAAGCTAACTTTTATTTTGGCTGTCTAACTCTTGAACTATAAAAGAGTAAGTATTGTCATCATCAAAAAGGGGAAAATTGTTAGGACATTTCTTGTTAGAGTTTTGATGATGACAATTAGGATTTATGTTAGACCCCAAAATATGTAAGTCTGATTTTATTAGAATTTATGTATAAGCTTTGAGTTTTAGATTTGTATAGGCTTTATTTGTTTTTTATTCTAGATTGTTAAGCTAAATAGTTTTTAGACTAAGCGCCTAATAATTTCTGAGTGAGTTTATCAAGGAGTTAAGTTTGAAGAACTCAAGCGTTTGAGGTCTGAATGAAAAAATGAAGAATCCAAGCGTCGAGCTAATCAAGCGTTGATTATAGGACAGAGTTATTCAAGGATGAATGAGCGTCTATCAATGACAGATTTCACTTGAATTTATTTCTAAGTCCAGAAGGAGTTTAATGCAAATATTCTCAGATCATTAACTGCCAACGGGCATTTATTTCAAATGCATTAAATGATGATAAGAGCATTAAATGTGATAAGCACTCCATGACGTACGGAGAAGCCACCCTATTAGACTGTCAACTTTTCAGAGACTGCAGAACCAACTTTTGTGCAACAGATTTTCAGGGAAAAAAGACTAAAGTGGTTCACTCGTGGAAGTGAGAGACACGCGTATGTGCATGTGTCAAATAGACACTTTTCCAAGAATGTCTATAAATAGGACTTCAACAACAAGCCAAAACACCAATCTTATTACAAGTCAAATTGCTGTTGCATTGAAGTCTCAAACCTCAAACTTTCAGAAAAGCCAAAACATTCAAGCAAATATTCCTTTTGCTTTTCTTCAATCCCTGAGACAGTCAACCAATATCTCAAACATTCTTTTCAAAGAAACCCACACTATTATTGAGATATTCCAAGTTGTTTGAACTTTTCAAAAATTAAACAAACCGTGAAACAAAACCATCCAAGCCTCGCGATCTGTGTGAAGTCGAAGTTGGATACTTGCATTATTTTTGGGTGAAAGAAGCAAGAGGATAAAAGTGTCTTGGAGCAGAAATCTGTGTGATCAAGGAGCTCAAGTCATCGACATCCATCTCTCCCTAATTTGTAGAAGATTCTGTGTGATTCTTTGAGAATCATTTTAGTGGATTGCCTCCGAGTGTTCGAGGAGAAGAAGGACGTAGTTGAGATTACATCACCCAACGAACCTTACAAATATTGTGTTTTTACTTTACAGTCAATTTCATTACTGTCACATCATTGCATAAATTTGTTAAGTAAACACAATTAAAAGTTAAGCAACTAAGGTACACTTTGTGACGCTAAAGCTTTCAGAGAGAAGACTCTAAAATCATTCCGTTGTGCTAACACTGGTTAAAGAACTGAACGCTTAAACCTAACTGGTTATAGTATTCAAATCTTGAAGTCTAAGTTAGCTTTATAAAACAGTCTTCAGTAGATGCTCAACTAAGCGCCTACATTTTCAAGCGTCCATACCAATTTTAAATACAAAACTTTTTGAACTCAAAAAAGAGTTCAGGGTCTATTCAAACCCCCCCTCTAGATCCTTTCGTATGCCACTTGGGACCAACACCGCACCACTAATAGCGGGTTGATAATTTGATGGGTCGGTCTCAGGTTAAGTTTAAAAAAAATACATTTTTGCAATCTGGTCCGGTTTTAAGTTTTTATGAACCGTAACCGCAATATATATATATATATATATATTATTTCCATAAATTTACATATATATATTTATTATTTCCATATATACTTAATCTTTGATAAAACATGATGATATTGCACATAGAAATAATTTTTATTGGTGGATAGAAACCAATAGATGAAAATTGATCTCAACGCATATGTTAAATTCCACTACATAGTTTATATTATCCTTTTAATTATATAATGAAAGTTTTCATGAATATTGTAATTCTTATGTAATTGGCCGTGTTAATAAAAAAATTGTTCTTTTTTAAACAGATTATTGTCTATTAAGGTTTAGTGATGATTTTGACCAAAAATTTGAAAACAAAATGACTTTTTCTTAATTATCAGGAAACGAATATGATATTTTTGGTGAAATGAAAAAAAATGCAATTTATAGCTTTAACGTAAACACTTAAAATGTATATGTAGTGTTGGATTATTTTCTTCAAGACCGTATAACTAATAATTTAATATTACAAATTTACAGTAATGTAAATTTGCTCGAAAGACTTATAATTTTATGGTCATAAATTATTTTGATACTTTAGCATTGTGTGACTTCAGAGAAAACAAACTTATGATGCAAAATATTTTGAATCATGTCTTTGCATTAACAATGTTTTCTTGTACACGTTGGAATTATATTTGTTTATAATAAGTAATATTTTTTCAAGTCATATTTTTCATACTCCAATTATGTTTACTGTGTAAAATCTATAAAATATAATCATTGATAGAAATATAATAAATATACTACGAAGTTTTAAATAATATATACACAGGAAATTTAACATTAAATAAACAACATACGTAGAAAAAAAAAGAAGAAAAAGAGTAACCCCAAAACCGCCCCAACGCAAATGGACCCCAAAGTGTGATTTCAGTGTTTATCGGGTTGAATTTTGGTTAAAGACTTCAAAACTGCAAAATATCGGGTCGGACCCAAAAAAATAGAAAATCACCCCACCCACACTGCATACACCCCTATATGTTCGAAAAAGTACTTTATGAAAAGGCACAATGGTTTTTTGAGTAATCTGCACCGTTCCATATGAAGCCTAGCTAAAGACACACGAGATCTTCTATTGCAAAATGGTGTTGCATCTCGTGTTGCATATCATGCTTTCCTGACAAGTGTATTTTTTTTAATTCAAAAAGGAAGGGGGATACCCTACATATCTAGCCTGACAAACCTGGGTATATAGTTATAATTTTGAACCATAAAGACTATATCTAGCTCCATAACGGAGGAGAGATTGTGGCAACCTGAATTCAAACTCAGGCCCTCTCACATACAGTGAGAAGTGGATACCACTAGATCACTAGGTCTTGGGTGCCCAACAAGTTATTTAATCCATATTAAATTTATATTTAATGAAACATTTTATACACATATCATTCACATGTGAAGTACAATAGGAGATTGCAACAGTGTTTGCAATAGGTGATTTCAACTGAGCTTCAGTAACTCAAAATCAGTTTATTACATGTTTCAAGGCAACTCATCTTTCACGTTTCATCTTTAATATCGGGATGAATGGGTTGTCAAAATCCATGAATTGTCCTTGCCCTTTTGAAATTATTGAAATCTGATTGCTTAATTACCGTGGAGTTACTCAGCGTTTCAGTAACTTAATGGATAAAAGATCATATCTATTTCTATACAGAAGGTTTGAATTTTTCCATGATTAGTTATGCTAAAATGGGTGAATAGGCGCGTAAAATTGATGTCAAAAGTGATGATGTGTGAATTTCTGATTGATAGCCTATTCAATAAATCAAGATTTAAAATGATGCTTGGACATTAAAAAATCACTGCACAGATACATAAACGATGTGTGTGTGTAATATATATTATGGCTTGAGAAGTTGACCACCAATGGGAATTGTTCAAGTGAAGGCAGCGGGAAAGAGACAAGATCTTTATGTTTGTGAGTGGAGTCTGAATCACTATGTGTAATGTACTTGGAAGGAGAATTCGGATCAGACTCTCAAGACATGCACATCAAAGGTGGTAATGGAACTTTGACGGATCAAATGAACGATTCATATTGTGATTATAATTATTTGCAAAATAGGACGGTAGTTCAAGCTTGATCATGTTTCTAGGACTTGTAATTTTCTATTGCTCATTATCTTGTTGGTTTGCAAAGTATATGATTAACCGTTTCGTATGAATATATATGGTTATGAATAATATTAATCACAACTTGGATTTGAAATTTAATTGAAAAATGATTTGTTAGTCACCAAAGTGGTCTGATCATTAAAATCGAGATTTTAATGCATATTAGAGTATTTCAATTACCCATAAACTTTATTCCCTCGTAAATGGCATGGAGATGTACGGGTATATTGAAGTTTATTATTATAAGGCATTTGGGAATCGCTCAAAGAATGATTTATTGTTCTTGTAGGAAATTGGGTCGGGTTGGACCCTTGACCCAATTGACATTCATATTTGAGTTGGATTTAATGTCATATTTGGTGGCATTAGAATCTTAAATGGTTGGGACTCTTCCATGTGTAGGAAATTTGATATCTATACAGATCCCTCTCATATTGAGATTACAACTGACTGAACGTATTCCACACAGAAAACTCTCTTAAGTTCTCTCTCCAAAAAACACGTTCTCTCTCAATCCCTCTTTGGAGAATCACCAAGTCTCCATGGGTTTAAGGTGTGCAAATAGAAGTGGATTGCTTTGGTAACTGATCCACCACGGCGACTAAGGTGAAGACATGATTGTGATTCAAGATGACTTGTAGACGAGTCAGATTCGGGACGTATGGATTTCTTCTGCGTTTAATAGGTAAGTCGATCCAATCTTTATTATGTGTGTATGTGGATTTAATTCCCTAAAGTGGTATCAGAGCCCTTAAGGCTTGTTCTCGCCACTTTGATCGAATGAATATAAGCATGTATATATGTTATGCTTAAAAGTATGAATTTTTTTTTCTAATATATGTGAAATCAGCCCATAAAATTTTCACCATGTGTAGTCATATATGTGTAGATTACGTGTAGAAAATTTGGTGAAAATCGGATGAGTAATTAGAGAGATATATAGAACCCTTGATTAAAGAAATTCGAATTTTGTGCACCAAAATTAAACCCTTTTTTTTTTGTAGTTTTTCTAAGTAATTTTCATGCTAGATTGTAAAGCTTGAAAAGAGGTTCGAAATGATATATTATGCATGAAATTCAGAGTTGAAATGAGAGAGAGATGTTTTTTTTCTAAAAAATCCAAAGTTTGAAGTCGAAATTCAGACCTGTTTTTCCCTTTTTCGCTGTGTGATTTTTACACCATTAGAAAGATCTCGAAAAGACGATAAAAATGGTGTAAGATTGATAAAAATCAGATAAGAAACAAATTAATTATGATTTTTTGAAAATTGACCAGAAATTGCATATTTTTCGTTGGAAAAACGAGCCAGAGCGCCGGCAGTGGTGCCCAAAACCTAGCAGACAAGAGACGCTAGTAGCATGAATCTGGTGTAGCGCGCCTAATAGTATGGCAGCAAGAATAATGACGGGTCGCATGTTTATAGGTGGGCAGAGATAAAGAAAATATGGTGCACTATAATGAGATGCACTTGATTATTCCCCCTTACTGGTGGCTTAGTGGTTGTATATGGCTCGGCTCAGCGGTTAAAATGGCTCAGCTTGTGAGCCAACTGACTAGGAGCCGGTGGCTTGTCTTAAGGGTTGTTTGGCAGCTTACTTTATGCCAAAAATTCGAAAATCTTAAATAATTTTTTTTTGATCAATTATTTTATCTTGCCTCATGGTTCTATCTCTTCTAATATTACTTGTATCTTTTTTAACCTTTTTATTTCTATGAATTAGTTTCATTGATATGTTGAGAATATTTTTAGTGCATAATTTTTTTCCAGATGCATGCAATAAAATTCGGGGTGTTATTACATTCTTGTAAGCCTATTTTTTTTACCTTTCTATGTGATTGGTATGAATGCTTAATTGTTTATGTGGCTTACAAAAAAATGCATGTTTTATATATTTTTTAATGTGAATATTTATGATGATGCACATGAGCATATTGTTGCTTGTGATTGAATGTCAATGTGGTTTTATTCGTATTGTGCTGCATGAATTGATATTGCTTATGCATGCATATTATATAAGATATATATTTATATGGACAATATTATATTTTATTTTGGGTCGGTGAATTTTTATATTACCTTTTAACTCTGTGAGAGATGATTACTAGCTTGAGTTGCAAAATTTTTGATTTTGCTGAGTATAAGGGTATAATAAGAGATTTACTTGGATCTTGAATAAAATATTAGACCAGTACATATTGCGCAATTAGTGTAATATAATTTTCGACGAATATACATTTTTCATTTCAGGTATTAAAAATGGACAAGTAGTCTATAATTGGACAAAAGTAAATTTAAAATTAGAACAACGATTGATCCAACAAAGTGACAAAATATGCCACTTCAATCTTAAAGACAACAAAGATCAACAAATGTTACGTGCTAAATTGATAAAGATTGGTCAATTTGCTCGTGATTGCACTAAGCTGAAGTTTGACTTCTCGAGACTTAGTTATAGATGCTAATGTCCCTAAATCTTTATTAACATGGGTTATAAATGTTAGCAAGACATAGCATGCCTAGAGATCGAGCAATAAATAAACTATCATCAAGTATTGTGCAGCTTAAATTTATTAAAACAAATTATGGCGCACAAGAGGAGGCATTATGAGTGTCATTCAAAACTCAAAGTGTGTTTGAAAATGATTGAGTAATTTTTAAAATTTTGTGATGAGTGTAAGCTAATCAACAGTGATATGCAAAAGACACTCATTACATGATATAGTCGACTTTAAATAAAGCACTTGTTAGGCAATTGTTAAGCAATGTGATTTGTCCATTTTTCATGAGAGAGACCTTTATGGCATGAGTTGTTTAATGGTTTCTCCCAAATGAAATTGACTTAAAATATAATTTTTTTTGCTTCTCTTTCTTCGATATTTGGGGTTAGGAAGATGATCAGGCTAGCTGGAGGAGGCCTATTGGCTTACTCGCTAAGGTCAACCTCCGTCTATAAATTTGGCATGTGAGAGAAGGATGACTATGCTAGGTAGAGGTGGCCTATTGGCTTACTTGCCAAAGTTAACTTTCCTCTATAAAATTTTCTAGTGGGAAAAGCCTGTTGGGAAACAAAATGAGGCTATTTATCCTCTAGAGTTAGTACACTTAGATGAGTGTGGACTTATGAATATAAGGCACTTAATGATAACTTCTATTTTCCACTATTTCGTGCTATGAGTTAGTACATCCACTATCTCACTAGTCAGAAGCGCTGAATCATTGTTAGCAACTCTTGATAAAGAGTAGAGACCAAGTGGAGTTGAAAACTAAGGCTGAATCTACTAATGGCTAGCGAGATGACATGTCTAATTAGTTTGAACAAATACCAAGGAAAATAAAGTTGTTAGATGATTCAAAATGTTAAGCAGCTAAATGAGCTTGTGAAAAAATGATGAATCATAAACTTCTATAGAGCTAGATTTTTCATGGTGCAAATGATTTGCATCTCACAAGAAAGTGCAATCATGATTGTAGCGTACATTATGACTTATGTGTCTTTAAAGTCAATGCTACACCATATGCATGTTGGCATGTCAGCAAGCCAACTCCAAGGTTTTGTGCCCTTCTTAGACAAGATATATTTTTTACTTGGTGAATAATACCTTAATGGAGGCATGATATAGACTAAGTCATACATTGTAAATTTTCTCATTGAGAAAATTGTGAGAATAATTGAAGTCAAAGAGAGCTCGAGCTATATGAGCTACAAGGACCAGAAGGAACGCTCATATATATAGCAAGGGTATAGTTTCTTAAGCTCATCCAACGCATGCTAAGATAATGAGAGTGACCCTAAAGTTAGTGGGATTGTCTCACTTGACATCTACTCTCAAAATACATAGAGTAAGAAGGATAGAACGAGAATCACTCCCCATCGTCTAGACGAGATTGAGTGGGATTCCTTCTCATGTACTTATGTGGACGGTTGAAGAGTAAATTAGCACATTTGACTTCACTTAGTGTCTTAAGTGGTTAACTACCATGAAGGAAAAATCCTAATGAATAAGAACAAAAATCTAAGCTAGTTGATCTTCTATCTAGATGCAAGACCATTGGAAACATGCGGTTTCTAGAGGTCAAGTGCAATGTAGATGGATCAATTGACAAGTGTAAATTGTGGAGATGTTTTCCCTGGTGGTGAGATGGTGGTGAGACTTGCCTCTATTCACCATACTGTAATGTTAATCGCCACTATCATCTTGGTTTGTCCTTGACGTGAAAATTGACATATTGATATGTGGAATGGGTGGGGAGATCCATAGGGATCCTCTAATGAATTCAAGATGTGGGGAAAGAAACAAAGTTTGCTGCTTGAAAGCTTCATCAATGCATTGAATTTCTCCCAAATAGTGTACTATTGATTTCATTGAGCTATCACTTTGATAGGCTTACGATGATCAAACTAGATCTCTACATATATGTCAATAGTGAGTGGGAGGATTGATCTCTCATTATGTGAGCGATAACGTGATGACTGAAAAACATGGAGATTTGGCCACTTTGTACTGGTTGTCCTTTACACTCGAGAAAAGGACGTAGAAGAAGTAGGATGCACACTTTGTGTTGAACAACCAAAGTTCTTCTATGAAACTTTTACACTTTCTTTGAAGCAATTGAAGTATGTGTCATACTTATCCTATTGACACTCTATGGTCAAGGATTGTATTCTTAATCAAAGAGAGATTCCTAAACCTAAAAGAAGTAAAATAAATGTGTAGTTTAAGTGCTGAAGAGAGTTTGATGTACACTTTGTGTGTGCTCGACTAGTCTGTGCATAGTAGTTAGAGTGGTGAGTGGATGTCAAAGTAGACCTTGATGCAAATATTGAGGTGCATTCAAGTGAATACTTAAATATCTTATTAGATTGGTCTAAGATGTTGTGGACGCTATCTGTGATGCGCGTGGTGCATATTTGTACGGATACCGTTATCTGTGTGATAATAGATCCACTTTGATGTATGCTTTGGGCGCCAAGTATTGTTGGAGGACCAAGCATTATCATGCCCAAATATAGCTCTACTGGTGAGGCTATTGCGCATATTGGAATGTTCTCAAGTATGTTTCTAAGAGCGGTGTGGTTGCTCATTCTTTTACTGCGCCTTTGTCAAGAGATATACTCCATAGGCAAGTTAAAAAATTTATAGAATTTAAAGGACTGGCCTTTGAGAACATATATCAATTGATGAGATATCTTTGTTATTCTCATTCTTATGTTGGTACTGGGTTTGTAAGATACGAGAATGTCACCAGTCTTTGATTGGCCCTCTCGCACGTGCAATCGCTCTGGCGTTGAGATAGCGAGCAGGATGAGACTTAAAGATTGTTCGCATTAGTAAAAGGCATGCGAATAGACCGCCTTCAAGCTTGGAACAACGTGGAAGGCTAATATATATAACTTATAGTCGCCTTAGCATAGAGGCTAAGATGAGATCATACTTGATCGATTATGAAGTATGTCCAAACTTCATAAAAACCTAATTATAGCCGAACATGTGGACTACTAGAAGCTATTAAGAGTGATCTGGTGGTGCGCAAGTCAAATGCTTAGATAGCGAATGGACTAAGGTTTGTATGATATTTAGAGCGTGACATGACCAAATTGAGTGGGAGCTCCATTATAACATGTAATCATACACATGTGCTTTGCGACCTCCTTAAAGAAGTGGTTGAATGGGTCCCTGCTTCATCACTGTGTGAGTCCTTATTGTTTCTTGTACCCTTTGGGACTCTGGACCGTGTCATGAGGTGTAAGCTTGATGACGCTACTTTAGCATGATTTCAAATGGCCATGGATGATTCGATCTGTCGGAGCATGTCTAGGAAAGCTGTCAAGTCCAAGCTAATTGGCATGAGAGGCTGAGGAAGAACTAAAATGGTAACACACTTATGTTCTATAGTTCATTGCCCTGGCGACTGTGTCGGAATATGTTTGACCAGTTAGGAATATAGATACATATTTGAGAGAGTCAATAATGCTCTATTTATTATAGATAGAGGGATCAGAGATGCTTGATTTGGTACGACCATATAGTTTGGGGTACACGGCGAGTTTCCCTCAAAGTTGTAGGGTTATATAAGTTAGGTGATGACTTAATATAACTCTCTTCACTTGTTCTTTTCTAGCTTGGTTG
This sequence comes from Buddleja alternifolia, assembly GCA_019426215.1. Classification (NCBI taxonomy): domain Eukaryota; kingdom Viridiplantae; phylum Streptophyta; class Magnoliopsida; order Lamiales; family Scrophulariaceae; genus Buddleja; species Buddleja alternifolia. The sequence goes on from CM033403.1 coordinate 9,171,865, forward strand.
TATGCCTTATTCCCTGTATGGAGAAAGGGATGCGAGATTAAGAAGTTTAAGAGGATAAGATTTGAATAGATTGGGTCAAATATGTATGAGTGGGAGATGTAGGAAATTGAGTCAAGTTTGGACCTTTGACCCAATTGACATCCATATTTGAGTTGGATTTAAAGCCATATTTGGTGGCATTAGAATCTTGAATGGATGGGACTCTTCCTTGTGTAGGGAATATGATATTTATAGCAGATCCACCTCATATTGGGATTACAACTGACTGAATATATTCCACACAGAAAACTCTCTTAAGTTCTCTCTCCAAAAAACACGTTCTCTCTCAATCTCTCTTTGGAGAATCACCAAGTATCCATGGGTTTTAGGTGTGCAAATACAAGTGGATTGCTCTGGTAGCTGATCCACCATGGTGAGTAAGGTGAAGACATGCTCGTGAGATTTAAGACAGCTAGTAGACGAGTCAGATTCGGGATGTTTGGATCGATGGATTTTCGCTGCGTTTAATAGGTAAGTCGATCCAATGTTATTATGTGTGTATGTGGATTTAATTCCCTACAGTTCTTATAATATATAAACATAATTGTTATTTTGTATGTTTTATTAAATTTATTTTGTATATCCAAAGATTACAAACAAATCTAATATCTAAATATATTTATGATTTTATGGTTTATATATCTTAGTATATCCCAAAGGAGAACTTGGATATATAGCTAATAGCATTTCCATGAAAGAAGCCATTGATTGACAAATGACTTTTTTCATCGATATCTAAGAAACACTTTATTGTCGTTTTGGTGACTCATTATGACGTAGAGTTACACCAAATGAATGTTAAATTGTCTTTCTTAATGGAGATTAGATGAAGATGTTTATCGATTAGCCTAAACTGTCTGTAAGCTTAAAAGATCATTATACAGACTAAATCAAGCTTCCCGTGTATATACATGAAAGTTAGTGGGGGCATGTTTTGTATGTTGATGGTATCTTACTTGCCACTAATGATATTAGTTTATTACATGAAACCAAGAGCTTTCTTATTAAGAACTTAGAAATGATGGATATGAAGAGGCAACTTATGTGATAGCAATTGAAATTTTCTTTATAGATCACAAGGATTGTGAGGGTCGTCTCGGAAAGCATATTAATAAAGTTCTAGAAAGATTTAAGATGAAAAATGTTCAGTAATAATTCCAATTCAGAAGAGAGATAAGTTTGGCATTATGCAATGTCCAAATAATGAATTGAAACGAGAACAACTGAAAAGAATTGCTTATATATTTATGGTTGACAATCTGATGTATTTTCAAACTTGTAATGGATTATAAAAAAAATTTTAAAAAAAATCGAGAAGTATTTTAAGGGTGCTATGTTAGGAATATGCCCTCGAATGCTAGGAGGATAGATTGTAATAGCGCATAAAACATTGTAATCGTATTATTAATTAAAACCTATACATGAAGGCATCTTTGGTTATTACTTGTTTTATTGCATTTGTATAAATATGTAATTAACTGAAGGCCCAAGTACGCAAGAGTAGACTTTCCATTCCTTATGTGATAATGGAAACAACACTGGAAAGGTTAAATACTTGTATACTAAATATAGTTCGCAAGTTATGTAATCTCAATAGGGCATTGAGAATTACTTACGACTTGTATGGTAAGAGCTCCAGTCGCGATAAGTGTTGATTGTAGTGGGAGCTAACACCATGAGGACATTGAATGAGATCAATGTGCTTGAACTGTTGAACATGACTCGCATCAATTTCGTCACATGGGTTTTTCACTCGTTGACCGTCAATGATGAAATTAATATAAGATGTAAAGTGTGATGAACCCTCAACTTGAAGGATTGAGTTGGAGATGTACTTGTGACATTAGGTTTGTCATTAGAGTAGTTAGATTCAGAATGCCCTTGGGTGGGGTTGACCTCGAACTACGATCTAATGCACAAGTAGCAGTCTCAACTAATTACCAAGTAAGGATTTATCTCTCGTAAGTGAACGAGTAATTATCACTTAATTATTTGTGAGGAAGTGAGATCTAAGTCTTTAGCCAAAGCAATGAACGTTCTGAAATAGGAAACTATAGTGATCTTGACTTACTATAAATAGAAAGTAAAGATGAGTTAATGATTTGACATTTACTATGGTTTATACTCATCGGTGATATAAGAGCAAAAGGGTTTGCGATCACACAATAATCACGTTGGAAAAGGTTGATAGAATGATCCTAATCATCCATTCTTATTTGGGTTACGGTGTGGGCTGCGAAGCAGGATAAGGGGACCCACATCCTTTGGAATCCTCCAATTGCCAAATAAGACGAACCGAAAAGAGTCACGCTTAAAAAGAGAAACGATGAAGAAAAATGATGGAGTAATTTTTGTAGTATAATGTATTAGATACTTAATAATATTTATTTATGTGATAAATAAATAAATTATTTTGAATAATGTATTAATAAATATTAATATATAAATATTTATTTCTTAGAGAAATAATATTTTAATATTATTATTTATTCTATTAATTTAATTGGATTAAATTCAAAGAATAATTAAATTAGAAGAATAAATAAGAGTCGGTGCACCACAGGGGGCCGGCCCTAGGCCTTAGAAAGAAGCCCATGTGGGCTTGTGAAGCCCATGTGGGCTTGTGAAGCCTATGTCTTTTGTTCACTTATATAAATACATAATGGTTGTATTTTTATCTCTTAAGTTCATGTGTTGAACAAAAACCCTAGCTCTAAGAATACTGTAGAGAAAGAAAAAGAAAAACTCTCTCTCCCCTCCCACTCTAATAGCTTCCCCTTTGAGGTAGAGAAAGGAGGATTTTTCTTCCATCAATTCCGGCGTACGAATTAGAAGTAGAGCGTTTGTGCTACTTGGATCAAAATCAACCGTCGATTCGTGATTTGGAAGATTGAAGGGTACGATAATCATGCTACAACAAGTAAGTGATTTTTATCCTTCTTTTCATATACGTTGTTGTTTACAACTAGACCCCGGGAGATCCTATTTGGGTTTTTAAAAAATTTCGTTGTACCGCTTTCGCTGTTTTGATACAATTATTCCCAACAGTGGTATCAGAGCCATACCGAGGGGTCGACGTATATGAATTTAGTGGGTGATTATGTATGTTGGCATGTTTTACGGCTTTTCGATTGCATGAACACTATGAAGATTCAAAGTGTTTTTATTTTTTCGAGGTTTAGATCTATTTTGATTAATTCAAACCTTTTCAAAATTGTTTTTGATGTTTAAAATTAATGGATTATGCATGAAAAAATCAGGGTTCGAAAACCGCATTGAAATCGGGTTGAAAAACTCACCACCGGGAGGGTGGCAGCAAGCCCAATCCTTTGAGGATTGGGCCTCACAGCAGCAGCTTAATCCCAAAAGGATTGAGTAGCCCAACCCAGGCGGGCCGGACCCGACCCGGGCCGGCAAAATTTTTTTAAAAAAATTATTGAATAGTTATTTTAAATATAATTTTATTTTGGATTCAAAATTAGATTTTATTTCTAAAATGAAAATTAATTTGAAAATAATATTCACTTTCATGCACTTTTAGTTTCAATATTAAAAGTGTGACTTTTTATTTGAAACTAATACAATGACTGAAAATCATTGTATAATTAAAATAGGATTCTAATACTGAAGATAAATTTAAGACCTCGAAATTATTTAACACTGAATTAAGAATTAGATTTTAATTCATGAATCAACATGTCTCTTTGTTTTCTTGCTTTCAATATCATATCATGTATGACATGTTTATGTGATGGGGATACAATCCATGGACTTAGGCTTTTCTTTTGGTATATTTCTTTTATGGGTTGTAAAGACCGGTTTGAGCCTATGTATTTTATTTCTTTTATTAGAATGATGTATAGGTTGTTTAAAATCATTGTAATAGTTATAAATAAATAGAACCCATGACAAAGAGATATAAGAGAAGCACGAAGGAGACAAGAGGCATTCAAGGAAGCTTAGTTGTAGGTCATTTTTCTTCAAGGATTAGGGCATTGGCTTGGTCTAATCTAGGAAACATAGTCCATGGGTTGTAGGTTGTTAGCTTTCTAAAATTGCTTTATGTTGCTATATCCATGTTTTTTGTGCTTTTAAAATGGATAATGTGCAAAGTGAGACCAATATAATCAAACCAAAATTCTCCCAATATAATATACTAAGTTGTTAAGGATACGAGGTATCCCTCCCTCCACTGAACTTAAGAGACTCATATTTTTTCTGACATACAGTTTTTCCCTTGTTCTGGGGGTTATATGCCCAGGTAGGATATGATCCTTTTCTTAAGCGCATTTGATGCCTTTGGTCGAAGCAGATTTCTCCTCAAATACCAGCATAGGTTGAAAGGTGAAATTCAACTGTTAGACCAATGGAAAGTTGGTGGGCTAGCTTAGATGAATCATAAACCAAAATTATCGCATAAGTTGAGGTTTAGTGAATCATGGGAAAAAGATGATTGAACCATTCATATGGTGGATTGGTCTGAGACACCACTTTATAAGACTACTGGGCCAATTAACCGGAATAAGGTGCAACCCACAAAATCTTATAAGGAATTCAATCACCATTACGAGGTCCACCAACGAGGACTTCCGAATTTCACAGTGGGAGTGTGATATTTCAAAAAATGTAGTGGGAGCCAAGTTCTTTTTATTAAGACCTTTAAAAATTACTTGGAACACGGTTACATTAATTCTAATTGAATCTCGTTTATTTTCTGCAGTAATTTTGTATCTCTCTTGATAAAATGACTATCAATCCCTTATCTGTTTTACTCGAAAAGAATATCCTTACTGGTCCAAATCATGTGGATTGGCTCCGTAATTTAAGAATTGTCTTAAACATGGAGTCACTGGGATATGTGTTGGACGACGATATCCTAGTTGTACCGGGGGCGGGGGCCACTCAGGAAGTTTGTGAGGCCCATGAAAAATGGGTGAATGATGACTTCCGAGTGCGCGGGTACATACTGGGCTCAATGTCAAACGAGCTGCAGCGTTCCCATGATCAGATGACCTTGTCTAGAGCAATTCTTGCACACTTGGCTGAGCTCTATGGGGAGCATAGTCGAACGGCTCGAAATGAGATATCAAAAGAGTTGTTTGGCGCAAAAATGAAAGAAGGAGAAAAAGTTGGTGATCATGTACTGAAAATGAATTCAAGAATTGAGAGACTTCAGGCTCTTGATTTTACCATGAATCCCACACTTCATACCGATCTCATCCTTTAATCACTTCCTGACTCCTTTTCTTCTTTTGTGGTTAATTTTAACTGCAACGAGATTGAGTGCAACTTAGCAGGGCTAATGAGCAAACTCATAACTGCTCAATCTCAACTGAAGCCTAAAGGAAAGGAGACTGCTATGGTCATCTCTCAAGACCCTAAAAAGCCAAAGAAGAAGAAGAAAAAGACCAAAAAGCAATTTGGAGTCAATAAAGGAAAGGGTAATTCTCCCACATTCAAGAAGAGTAAGGGGCCAAAGATGGATGACAGATGCCTATCTTGCGGTGAACTAGGTCACTGGAAGAAGGACTGCCCTAACTTGAGCCGTGGTGGTGCTTCAGGTATGGAACTATATGTTTTTTAAACTAATAGTTCTGTAACCGTATTTTCCACTCCCTAGATACTTGATTCTGGAGCAAGCTCTCACATTTGTTGTTCCAATTAGGATCTGGAGCGAAGAAGGAAACTGGAGCATAATGAGGTGCAGATCAGAGTAGGCAGAGTGCAAAGTGTCGCTACTACTGGAATAGGATCTACCTCTTTGCATTTATCTACTGGACATTTACTTTCGTTGAATAATGTTTTAGTTTTACCCAAGGGGCTTAAGAACATAATTTCAATTCCTGTTTTAATTGAAAACAATTATACATTCCATTTTTATGATAGGCTATGCAACATTTATTTTAATGATAAATTTGTCGGCACTGCTTCATTAATCAATGAGTTGTATTATTTGAATGTCCAAAATGCAAATGAAGTTAATACTATAACCAAAAGTAATAGCTTAAGTATTAATTCAAGACTTAAATGGCACCTTAGACTGGGCCATGCTGGAGAGTACAAGATACGTGAAATGGAAAAAGGTGGGCTTCTAAGCCCATTAGGATCAGATCCACTTCCAACTTGTGAATCTTGTCTCAAAGGCAAAATGGCTAGAACTCCTTTCACTAGGACTTTTTAAAGGGCCAAACAAGTTTTGGGATTAGTACATACTGATGTATGCGGGCCCTTCGGGGAAATGGCTCGAGGAGGCTATTACTACTTCATAACATTCACTGATGACCATTCCAGATATGGCATAGTGTATCTTATGCGACATAAGTCTAAGTCCTTTGAAAGGTTCAAGGAGTTTAAAGCTATGGCTGAAAATCAAACTGGCAATCATATAGAAGCTCTAAGATCTGATCGAGGTGGTGAATATATGAGTGACGAGTTTGATAATTTCCTAAGGGAACATGGTATAGTATTACAGCTAACACCACCTGCAACTCCACAATTAAATGGGGTAGCTGAAAGAAGGAATCAAACTTTATTAGATATGGTACGATCTATGATCAGTTACACCGACCTTCCCATCTCATTGTGGGGTCATGTCTTACTCACTGCTGTCCACATCTTGAATAAATGTACTTCCAAATCCGTTCCTAAGACTCCATATGAGCTATGGAAGAATAGGAAACCAAACCTAAATTATTTTAGGATTTGGGGATGTCCAGCCTACAACAAGAAAACAAAGGTGGAAAAATTTGAATCTAGGTCCTTAAGAGGCCGTTTTGTTGGATATCTCGAAGATTCTATGAGATACCTCTTGTACTTGCAAGATGATCATAGGGTCATAGTTGCTTTACAAGCACACTTTCTCGAAGAAGAGTTCATTTGAGAAGGCGGTGCAGGTAGGAAGATCATCCTTGATGAACAAAGAGAAACCCCTGAGGATACACCTACACAAAATGCCACGACTGAACCCACTGTGACACAACAACCATTGCAAAGATCTGATAGAGCATCTCGCCAACCTGAGAGGTACGGTCTCCTAATGTGAGAGAAGCATTGGCTTTTCTCTATAGCAGCAGGAAACCTTGGTGATGATTCCTCTGATTATGATATAGCTATGATTGATATTTACTCACAAAATGGAGGAAGGCCATGCAGAGATAGACTCGATGCATACTAATTAAGTCTGGAATCTTGTAGACCGACCTGAGAACATTAAACCCATTGGGTGTAAATGGATCTACAAGAGAAAGATTGGTCCAGATGGCAAGGTTGAAACCTATAAAGCCATGCTAGTGGCAACCGGGTATAGTCAAAAGGAAGGAATTGACTATAACGAGACCTTTTCACCCATGGCCATGATCAAGTCTATACGCATCCTACTCACATGTTGCACATCTAGATTATGAAATATGGCAGATGGATGTGAAGACGACTTTTCTTAATGGATTCCTAGAAGAGAATATCTATATGGAACAGCCTAAAGGCTTCATATCAGAGACTGGTATTCATAAAGTGTGCAAGCTCAAAAGATCCATCTATGGACTTAAGCAAGCATCGCGTAGTTGGAATCTTTGTTTTGACGAAACAGTCAAAGGGTTTGGCTTTGACCAAAATGAAGATGAGCCATGTGTCTATAAGAGGGTTACTGGGAGTAAAATCGTTTTCTTAGTACTATATGTGGATGACATACTACTTATAGGAAACGATATTGGCATGTTGACTACGGTCAAAACATGGCTTTCGAGTACTTTCTCCATGAAAGACTTGGGAGAAGCCACCTACGTTCTAGGGATTTGTATCTTAAGAGATAGAACTAATAGGATGATCGGGCTTTCCCAAGCTCTTTACTTAGAAAAGGTCTTAAAGAGATTTGAGATGGATAATTCTAAGAAATGATTCCTGCTAATGCAGCATGGTATTCACCTTTCAAAAGCAATGTGTCCTAAAACTGAGGAAGAAAAAAGGTGATGTCTAAAATACCATATGCTTCAGCAGTTGGTAGCTTAATGTACGCCATGTTGTGTACAAGATCAGACATTGCCTATGCTGTGAGCGTAGTAAGTCGATATCAAGCTGACCCTGGCATGGAACATTGGACCACAATGAAGAGAATCCTTAAGTATCTGAAGAGAACTAAGGATTTAGCATTGGTCTATGGGAATGGAAAATTAAGAGTAGAAGGTTACACCGACTCTGATTTTCAATCAGATGTTGATGACCGAAAATCCACTTTGAGATTTATATTCACACTCAACGGTGGAACTGTGGCTTGGAAGAGTTCCAAGCAAAGCACAACAACAGATTCCACCATAGAAGCTGAGTATGTGGCTGCCTTAGAGGCTGCTAAAGAAGCTATTTGGATCAAGAAATTCTTAGAAGAACTTCAAGTGGTTCCTAGCGCTAAGATACCAGTACCCATTCATTGTCACAACACTGGGGTAATAGCACAAGCAAAAGAACCAAGGTCTCACAGTCGATCCAAACACATAGAGAGGAGATACCACATAATAAGGGAAATCGTTGGGAAAGGCGACATCGCCATGCAGAAAATAGACACAGCTGATAACGTAGCTGATCCACTGACCAAGCCATTGTCCCAAAAGGTTTTGAACAAACATCTTGAGAAGATGGGTATGAAATACCATAGAGATTGGAATTGAGTGAAAGTGGGAGATTGTTAGGAAGATGCCCTCGACTGCTAGGAGGATAGATTGTAATAGGGCGTAAAACAATGTAATCGTATTATTAATTAAAAACTATACATGAAGACATCTTTGGTTATTACTTGTTTTATTACATTTGTACAAATATGTAATTAACTGAAGGCCCAATTACGCAAGAGTAGACTTTCCATTCCTTATGTGATAATGGAAACAACACTCGAAAGGTTAAATACTTGTATACTAAATATAGTGCGCAAGTTATGTAATCTCAATAGGGTGTTGAGAGTTACTTATGACTTGTATGGTAAGAGCTCTAGTGGCGATAAGTGTTGATCGTAGTGGGAGCTAACACCATGAGGACATTGACGGAGATCAATGCGCTTGAACATGACTCGCATCAATTTCGTCACATGGGTTTTTCACTCATTGACCGTCAATGATGAAATTAATATAAGATGTAAAGTGTGATGAACCCTCAACTTGAAGGAATAAGTTGGAGATGTACTTGTGACATTAAGTTTGTCATTAGAGTAGTTAGATTCAGAACGCCCTTGGATGGGGTCGACCTCGAACTGCGAGCTAACGCACAACTAGCAGTCTCAACTAATTACCAAGAAAGGATTTGCTCTCTCGTAAGTAAACGAGTAATTATCACTTAATTATTTGTGAGCAAGTGAGATCTAAAGTCTTTGGCCAAAGCGATGAACGTTCTGAAATAGGAAACTATAGTGATCTCCACTCGACTTACTATAAATAGAAAGTAAAGATGAGTTAATGATTTGACATTTACCACCATTACACTCTGACATTACATAAAAAGTTAGAAAACTTATTTATCTATACCATACTAAAAGTGTGGATATTTTAGTGTTTGTTTCAATTGTGATTTTACACTTCTACCCTCAACTATGTATTAAAAGTATGTATTGAAAATGAGTACAAATTAGCCCATGTTTATTCCACCACTAAAATAAAAAATGAATGGTTATATAAGAGAAACTGAATGGTCAACTCATACCAAATTAATTACCATTACTATATATATCAACTATGTATTGAAAATATGTATTGAACAAGAGTACAAATTAGCCCATATTTATTCCACCACTAACCTAAAAAATGAATGTTCATAAAAGAGAAACTGAATGATCACCTTACACTAAATTAATAGTCATTACTATATAGACTAGAATTTTAAGAGTCATATTCGAATTCTATATAAGGTGGAAATTAGTAGCAAACATTCACTTTCATTAGCCATGCCGATTTAGTATAGATACCAATTGTTAAATGATTTTTTCAAAATTGCGCTTTGTTTTGTTGCATACATACATAACTATGGCGTCATTGATAAGGAGGCTGCAAATGCAATTTATAATATGTACAAGTTAACTATGGAGGCGTTTGCGAACAGGTTGCAATTGCAAAATTTCTTTTAGAGGTACACTACTATGGTCTGAACGAGATCAACCGATCAGCTGTCAATTCTCATGCAACTTAGACTCTAAAATCTATCTTCATCTTTTTTCAGTTTTATTGTATAGTTAAATACATTCTATATCAACATGTTTCATATGAACAAGTTTGAATTAAATTTTTTCTTCATATTTCTAGATATAGTACTTGAATATTGAAATTCTTTAGCATATAAATTTGTATTCTACGTGCAACGCAAGTACACTCTACTAGTTCTGATAAAAGTATACATATATTTCCATCATTGAAAGATAGGTCAAGGGAGAAAGACCATTCTTCCCCAAAGAGACTCTACGAACCAGTTACTCCATATCAACTTGAAAAAACTAAAAGCTATGCATGAATGTCAGTCATTTATTTGTTAAAGATTATGTAACAATCATAAAGTTTATGATTATAAAAATCATGTAATTTATGAAATTAATTTACACGGAGTTCTTCTCATTTGGGACTCTAGCCAAAATCTCTCATTTCTTTCCAAATGAGATCTAGCAAAAACCAATTTTTTCACAAATTAGTGCAATAGAGTGGTTGTCGCAAAATCTGAGGAGTTCAAACAGTTGCCACGTGAAAGGGGAGAGATTTTTAACAATGATTTGGTTGAGTTACATAATATTGTATTTTTACTTAAAAGGAGAGAGAGTGACAATTTTGGTTCCTAATATTTAATGTTATAATCACTTTAATCTATCATATATAAGTCGAGGCTTTAGCATTACTAATGTTTCAATTTGGTTTCACTTAAATCTTTTTAAACATTTTAACCGTTAATTGTGAGCATACATTGTATACATTGTTTACATGAGGGATTAAAGTGAAATCAAATCTAATGGTAAATATGTCAAGAAACTCTTAATTGAAACCAAATTTTAACGCTAGGGGTGCTAAAGTCACGATCTAAGAATGGCTGGCAAAATTGATTCTAACACTAAACATGAGGGACAAAAAATGATATTATCTAAAAAATTAGGCTTTGTTTGTTTCTATTTTGAAACCATATTTTGGCCAAGTTTTGGTCAAAACTTGTTTGACTTACCCATTTTTCACCAAATAGGTATTTTTTTGGCCAAACGTTTCTGACAGCTACATTGCCTACACCACCCTACACTCTTCTCCACTTTTAACTTACTTTTTTGTATTATGTAAATTTTATATTATATTTTTCAATCATTAACTAATTATAAACATAACTTTTCAGACGAAAACTTACGTGATTTGACTGCTACAGTAACTTTTGTCTTTTTTGAAAATAAAATCAAACACAAAATCAAACACATTTTCATCAAAGTACACAATTCCCAATAAATTTTTTCACCAAAATTTTCATCAAAAAAACCCTCCAAAATAGAAACAAACATAGCCTAATTTTTCACATGAAATAGTATTATTGGTTGGATTTGAACCAAATTAGAGTTAGAATTATCCTAGAAAAAACCACAAAACGGTGGCGCAATGATGGAAAAAGAGCTATTAAAAATAAAGAAAAATAATGGTGGAAAATTCGAAGATACGTCGTAGTTAAGTAAAAATAGGCTATCCCTGTTAATAAAAAGGAAATGAAAAAAGGGATAAATTTCTTTTTACCCGCTTATACTCTGAATTAATCACATATTTCTCCCTTCTGCTGTATACTTTTACAAAATCTCAAATTATAATTATATATGTTTAAGATTTCCATCCAAATTGAATTACTAAACCCCCTTTACTCTTAAAAAAAATACTAAACTAGTATAATAAATAATAATAATTTAATTTACAGAAAATCGAAATTAAATACTCTTCTTTTCTTTCTGAAATGATCAAGACTAAAACATTCAAAAAATAATCTATCACTTAAAAAAAATAGTCTTACAACACTAAATACTTTATTATTCTTTCAAAGAAGAAAAAGTTATACAAAGAAAGTTATGAATTTCCTTTTGAAAATAAAATTTTAAATCTGATCTTACTTTATTATGGTCTCTTTCTTTTGAAGAAATGAAAATTTTAAATATCTTCATCTATTGACATATAAATAAATTTTTAAGAAAATATTTTATTGACATGAATTGTAGGTAAGTTGAAAGCAAAACATTCATATCTTTATAAATTATATATAAAGAAAATATAATTTGAAATTAGTGATGTCACAATATTTTTTTAGATGATAACTTATTTGATAAAAAAACTTACAGTTTAAAAAATGATACATCTAAATTTGAACATCTTAGATTTATTAGTAATTTAGTCTTTTTTCAGCGTAGAATGCTGTTTGGTGATGCAATTTTGATGAGATGTTGAGTAAATTGATGTAATTGAGAGTATAAGAACGTAAAATAGAATTTGAACATCTAAAGACAAACTTTAGATGGTACTAAAATTCAAACTAGTTGGAAGGACTGAAGTCTTGAGTTTGATACTTCCATGAAAAATCAAAGTGGAATGATGCTCATATCATTACTGATTTCGTAAATTGTCAATTTTTTGCACCACAAATATATAGATGAAAAGCCATTGCACCTGGCTTTAAAGTTAAAACCTTTTCCCCTTGCCCAATAACTAAATGAGATATGGTATAAAGAAGCTCCAAATCTCCTTTTTCTTTTTAAAAGGAAAAATATGAGAGATGCTATCAATGTGTCAGCACCCACTTTTCTTTTCCCAAAAGGAAAATCAATAATTTATTCTACTCTCCAATGCCTAAATTCATATGGAAAGAAACAAAATAAATACTTTTAAAAGCTTTGTTTGGTTTCACTTTTAAAGGAATTTATTTTAATGCATTTCCACTATTTTCATATGCTGGAAATACTTTTATTTAGATTTTTGTGCAAAAACGAAAGTTCGTATGATTTTCATGGAAAAATTTATACTAAATTAAGTTCAATAATCATAGTGTCTATCTTTCTTATATAGTAAAATATATTTGTGCGATTCCACATAAATTTGTATTAAAGAAAAAAAAACAAAATACACACTTCAACCACTTGATCTGACATAAGTCATGTATCATCATGCGTCTTAGACTATCACTGCATAGGAGAGAGGTCGGCTATGAATTCCACATGAATACTGACACTAATGCTTATCATATAATATATAATAATATGATAAAATTGCATAAATTCTCCACTTGTTCAATAAATAAACCTTGTGTTAACAAAATAAACTATACGTCCCTATTGTAATTAAAAAGTTTGTTTGAAATCTCATTCCATTAGAAAGAGAGAAGAAAATATGTGTATTTTTGAGAAAAATAATACTACTTACCTTTTATATTGTATGGAGAGAGTATAATATTGTCAAATGAATATATCAATAAAATTGAAAAACATGAAAACCATATTTATCTTTTAACAAATTGAGGATTTAGCGCAAACTTGTTAATAACACAAAAGAGTGTTTAACCTATTTCGTTCACAACTATTTTTTTATTTTTTTTGCATTTTGATATAACACAAGGAAATTTTATGCAGTTCCCCTAATAGGGGTAATTATATTTATAGTCCTTAATTTATAAGTTTTGTCTTAGTGTATTTCCTCATGATTAAATCTTGACTTTAACATTCATAATGTTCAAATTTTGTTTCATTAATTTTTTTTTTGCCATTTTTACCCCTATGTTTGAGCATGCATCATGGAACAAATCTAAGGGTAAAATTATTTAAAAATGACTTCAGTAAAACAAAATTTGAACATTAAAATGTAAAAGTCAAGATTTCAACATGAGTGACTACTCTTACACAAAATGTATACATTATTGCACTTTTATAAGGTTCAATACTTTTGTTGGTCCCTCAAATTTTACTTTTGTCGCACTTTCATTCATCAAATCTAAATAATAACATATCAGTCCTTCAACTTCCAAAATTATCTCACTTTAGTTCTTGAGGTCACAGTTTCATTAGGAATTAACAGAAAACGAATTAATTTTTTGCCAATTCCATTCTTCCATGTAGAAATTTTCCATCTAAATGAGGCAATAATCCATTCTTTCCTAACCGATTTGTGTCTTCAGGAACTGTAATGAGATATCTGAAAATTGCGGGACTGAGACAAGACATATTTTAAATTTGAGGGACGAAAATAGGACAAACTTAAAATTTGAGAGACAATCGTGTATTTGACGTGTGTATATATATATAGTGTATATATATATAAAACAAAGATGGCGGTGAGGTGAGGTGCCATGATCACATATTCACACGCGTAGGACCAAAATATATAAATAGGCACACCAAAAAGTTGGTTCCATTTGTATACTATTACCTTCTTTCTACGTGCACTTCAGATTCCTCCAATTCCTTTCTTTTATATATATCTTTTCCTTCCTCCCTTCACACCTTCTCAATTCTACATCTTTAATTTTAGAGAGAATCTTTCTCAGCTTAATTATTAAATCTCGTCGTAATCCTTAACAATCCTCGATTTCTCCGCTCCATATACATTTAACAGTGGGAAATTGTTGTTTTGTGGATGGTGAATGGTATGGCAAGCTCAAGTGGGGCATTCAAAGAAGGGAATAATAATAATAATAATCAAGTACATGCCGGGTCTTGTTCTTCTACTTCATCATCTTCGTACAACAACAACAACATTAATATTAATATTAATGGCGGCTGCAACTCTACTAATAGTGTGCATGGGCGCGTGAATGGGGGTAGTAGTGATCAGTGGGGTGTTCCTAGTTTTCAGCATCAGCCGCAGTCCATTTCTATGGATTGGACTCCTGACGAACAAGCCCAATTGGAACAAGGCCTTGCCCAGTTAGTACATATATATATATATAGATATAGATACACTCTCTTTTTCCATCTTTTCATAATCAAGTTTATTTACTCTTTCTGAAATCATTATTATGTTTCTGGTGACTTATTCTATGGTTCCAGTGACGGAGCCAGGGGAGTTGGTGGGTGCCCGTCCCCCTCAACTTTGAGAAATTTAAACCTTATAATTTTTTGATTTTTGGAATTTCATCCCCCACAGTTTTAAACTATCAAGCTTTACCCCCTTTCTTAATATTCACACCACCGAACCAATATTCCTGGCTCCGTCCGTGTCTATGACCAGCTTGATATGCTTGGAGAGATATTAAATTTATAATTATTGCATGTAATTTTTGCTTATATTTTTTCCATATTAATTAATTTTGTTTGAGATTTCTTGATGTTAATAAAGTTTGGGTTTGCGCTGTTTAATTTGTATTGGCTTCTGAGTTTTAATTTCCCAGATTAGTTTGAATACATAACTATTGTTTTCTGTATTTGAATTACGTGTTGATCATATATATATGTGTGTGTGTGTGTATATATGTATATATATATATATATAGGTGCGCTTGCTTAATAAAATTGTAACTATTCCTTTTTCTAAAGTGTTTTTTAAGTAATAGTATTTTGCTTCATCACCAAGTTCCTTTTGTCTCTTTCGATGTTTTTATATCTTGACAAAGTGTGATGGGATGTGTAAGCTTTACGTGAAACAATTAATTAATAAATAAATAAATATTGGGGGTGGAATCTCCGTTAAATTCGCATTTCACTTCTACTTTATCTATTGAAATTATTCTCTTATTTGACTGATAATTTCTCATTTAATAAGATTATTCTTAGTTATCCACATATTTGAGTAACACTATTTATTCCAATGTTGATTTATAATTGGTGTTTACATATTATTCTTCTGTGTTTGATTTTTCATTTACAATGTATAGTATTGAACTACTTTCATGTTTATGATTTCTACTTCATTCACTAGGAAGTCATGTAATAATTAAGAGCAAATCCACTCGTATCTGCACTTGTTTGACAATCGTATGTTCATGATCAGGAGTTCGTGGTGGTATTAGAGTTCATTTTTCGACTACAATTTACTACTTTTAATTTTATTAAATATTAATGGTGTAATTTCGATTTCGTAAGGCCTTTTAATCTGTAATTTTCTATAAACATGGTGTTGTGGTGTTTATGTAGTACGTAGTGTATGCAGCTAACTCTAGCATATCATTTGATTTTGTGCCTAAATCGAATATTTCTGAAAATTATAAACAGTATATTAATCCAGAAATTATGCTTTCCTAATTTTGATTCTCTTTGTTTGTTGGTGCAAGTCAATTAACAATAGCTGGCCATGATGAGTTATCACCATCCCCTGTCACAAGCATCTTTTTTAGCTTTTACAAAGTTTCTTTAGTACAAGTTCTAAATTGTTTACTATCACACAATATGCTCGACATATTACTGTATAACAACATGATGACAAGAATAAAATTATCATAGATTAGATATTAAATTTAAATGACAATTTGATGAAAAATTGCTTGAATGGCATATCATCAAAGCCAAAATCGACATCCTTGTTAAGATTTTGGTAATCTTGACTTATAATTACGCTCCGTCTCTCTACCAACTTTTCAGATTATCTAAATCTTGGTGTTATTTATTTCACAATCTATAAGCAGATTTTTTCCTGCAACATTTCGTTAGCAATTTTTCTTTAGTTTCGCTTAGCATATTTTGAAACTCTGCTATTGAATGACTTTGATATTAATGTAATCCCTTTTGATGTAGGACTGGATTTAAATGACTTTTACCTTACTGTAAATACCTGCAGATATGCATCTGAGTCGAACATTATTCGCTATGCAAAGATTGCTGTGCAGCTTAAAAATAAGACAGTCCGCGACGTAGCATTGCGCTGCAGATGGATGACTGTGAGTTTTTCCCCCTCAGGAAACTACTTAATAATTGACTTTATGACATTTATTTTCATATCATAAGCATGTGGATTGTTACACTATTCGATACATCGAAGATTAATGCTTATTTGAAACGGGATATTTGAGTCTTACCTTTTGTCAATTTGTGGCATTTCACCAATATAGCGGATAAAATCGATAGGATATGTTTTATCTTTATTCTAGCGTCTTCAAATATCTCTTTGTGCGGTAATCAAATAGTAACGTTCATCGAATTTAACTCCTTAGTGAATATCTTTTTACATAGTAATATCTCTTTGTGTGGTTGTGATTATGATTTGGTTTTGAAGATTGAGAAAAATATTTTATTGGCTTGTGGTATACCAATTTGAGAATACGGAAGCAGAATCAACAATATTCGTGAGGGATAATATTTCTAATTATCAGTTATTAATTTAGTTGATTGACATTATATGTATTGTAGTGCATTGTCTTGAGTGATTCATTGAACATTGCAGAAGAAAGAAATTAGCAAGAGAAGGAAAGAGGACTTCAATTCAAGAAAATGTAAAGATAGAAAGGTTCGTACAATCCTCCATTTCATTCTCTCTCCTTTTTTCTTTCTTTTTGCAAATCTTTGTACCTTTTTTTATCGTGAAGTCGAAACTTGTGTTATCATTAGAATCTAACAAAGCCTTGGGGTTTAACTTGGGAAAAAACACTTGAGAATATTTTCCTCACTTCAAATAATAGTACTTGATTTGTGCTTTACTTTACTACTTTTTCTTTTTTCGTTTTTTTTTCCTCACCAAAATCCATGGTCCAAACATAGCATAAATGGTCACCGAATCAAAACTGTATGAATTTTCGTAACACATGCTACCAAATGCTTCGGTTTTCCTTTTTCTTTTTAACTAATGTTACATTACATTTTTTTTTGTGAATTATTTACAAAATGCTTCGATCTTCCACTCTTCATTGACTTATATTTTCTTGATTACTATTACTTATCAATTTCTATTAGGTGAATTATATAAAAATCTATTAAATTCCACTGCCATTCTACTTCTTACATGCTTACTCAAACAAAATCTTTTTATATATCATAAAATAAGTTATATTCTTTTCACAGGACAAAGTCACTGATTCTTTAGCAAAGCTTTCTCGCTTAGCCATCCAGTCGGGTTTACCTCATGGTCCGGTAATGGTTCCCAATAGCAATGATGATATCATCTCATACAATGGTGAGCTCATTTTCTAATAACTTAAAGTTTTCCGACTTGGTTGAGAATAAGGAGATATTTTGTTTTCTTTTAGCATGAACATTTAACTGACATTAGTTTTGAACTTTCCATGCTTGCATACTAGCTATGTTGCTTGATTTCCATTCCTAAGTAATTCTAGTATAGATTTACATAATTGAGTCCGCTTGGTTTACATAGTTCCTAAGGACATTGCAAAAGAAGAAGGATATGATTTTCATTTAGATGATCTTTTCCAATTATAACACATCTCGTTTAGATTTTTCTTTTTTTGATTTACATACGTTTATGAAAATAAATTAGTTTATATAAGGATTTTGTAACTGCCTCATTTAGCTAATAGTGCGATCACTTGATGTTTATCACAGTTCTTTTAAAAGCATAAACATGTGAATTTCGTAGTTATTGTTTGCTAGTTACAGCTTTTAGGGGATTTTGCTGTTATATAAGATGGAATTCGTACAAGTATTGAACACTAAAAGTTGTACCTGTGATGAAAATGGAACAAATAATACTCAATCAGAAGTTCGAACAAGTTTTTTAAATTTCTCAGATCTATTATGAACCGTGTAGATGCATCAATAGAAAAATTCAAATGAGAACATAGAAAAGATGATCTCATAGACCAAATTACGGTCCTAGAAAAGTGTCCACGTAGCATGAACTAGTAATGTCATAAAAGAAACTTAATAAAATACTTGTGAGCAGTAAATTGTATGTAAGAGTAATACGTAAATAAATGGAGGGGCCAGCTTATGATTTCTTTCTTTACGCTAGTACGTTATGATCATGATTGAACTGAGAATTATATTCGTTTAATTTAGTAATAATATAAATGGACAATGTATATAAATATCGAAGTTGTAAGAAATTAAATGAACCAAGTGATCATTATGTCCTATCAGTTCAGTTGGAGTCGAGTAATTGGCTGTTTGAGTGCAATTTAGTGTTTCCAGTAAAAGAAAAGGCAAAGAAAAAGAAACTAATGCATAAGACAAGCGAGTTTGCAATGCACCGAAAAGAATTGTATTAAAATAAAATGAGCCATATAAGAATGCAAATTGACAATGCCTCAGTGACATGATAGATATTATAAACTTTATTTCGTGGGATTTTTCAAATTTCTACGGATCTTGAATGTTTTTACCACCTTCAGTTAACTAACAGAGCTTAAGAAACTTATAGACTTTAAAGAAAATGAAAATTTTCTAAATTCTGCTTCACTTTCATCCACATTCAAGTTGCCATGTTGCTGAAAGTCTTCATCCACTATATTTGGTTTCCTTTTATCTGGGATTTTATTTTGCCAAGAATCTCGAGAACTTAGATATTCTCTGCAATAGTTATGACGAAATAAGAAGTTGAGGTGAATTTCATATGCTTGTGGAGAATTCCAGAAAGTTTGCCATAGTTTAATTTAGAGGCGAAAAATATACTAGTGTAAAGTGTACATATTTTGTGTCCTGGTAAAATACTTTTCATTTTCTCTAATTTAGTCGCAAATATCTTATATGGGCTGATATCTATGAATGAGTTAGATGTATATGCTGCTTGATATTGTTTCGGGGGACCTGCTTGATGACAATGCATGCTGATAAACTTATAAGTGCTTTAGTTTTATTAGAGAATGTGATTTAAGATTATCAAAATGAAAAGAAACAACTGCTGCCAAATGTGATTTACTCTAGATAAAAGACATTTTAATTCATAATTTTCGTGAGAGGAATATGTCGCTATTAGGACTTGCAGAGGAGTAAAATGATGATTCCTAAGAAATGCTATGATGGCAAACCGGTCAAATGTAGTACCTGCTTTTCGTAATTTGCTTTCCCAAAATATGAAGTTCTACGAAATTAAACTCTATACGTATTGTTAATATATATGCAGACATTGGTGGTATCACTAGGCAGCTTCTTCAGCAGAATGCTTGGGCATTTAAGCAGATATCTGCTAATCTTGCCACTCATCAGGTGAAGTGTTTGTTTATTATTTTAGGTTCCGTTTGATTTGAAGTAAAGGAAATGATTCAACATTACATGAATTTGAAATTCACTATAATGATTGAAAAGTAGCTCAAAATGGATACTAAATGATTAGAAATACCATTATACCTTGAAATTTCTGAAGCAAGCTCAATGCATGTGTTTGGAGTCTAGCTCGAAATTCTTTCATCCCAACAAAACTTTATATCATTTTCTTTTTCCGATTTTAGAGAACTATCCTAATCATTCTATTATTGATGTTGTTTTTTTGGTCTCGTTATGCAGAAAATATTATAAATGAATTTGCAAATGTTTTCCCAGTGATCACAGCCGCTTAACGAACATTGAAATTTTTACTTCTGAAGAAGGGGACAAATAATACAGAAACTATTATTTGTATATATATATTTATACGTGTCAACATATATTTATGCTCTTCACTAGATTATTGTATATATCATCTATGTATATGAACTATGATCTCACTGCTTCTTCAATGATTTTTCTTTGACTTGATGTGTATCAATATGCAAAGAGAGCCTAATACAACTGTTTTCTGAAATTGTTGTAACGAGGTTGTCTGATATGCATGTGATGTTATTGCAATTAGGTACACATATGCTTCCATTTTTGTAATTTATCTACATTTGTCATTTCTTAATATCGGGACTTCCTCCTTTGACTCCGGATAATTGTATAATCAGAAAACTGGTTGAGCAGGTTGTTTTGAATGACATAACTGATCTATCTATCTCGTGTTTTTCAGATACATGAAAACATCGGTCTTCTTAGTCAAGCTCGAGAAAACATCTTTAAAATATTGACCAAGTATGTCATCAATCTCTTCACTGTGCTGTTTTCTTGGTGTCTTTGTTTTTGGTTGGACTTTTTATTACTTAAATTTTATAAAGGGACATGGTAATTATGCATTAGATCGTCTGATAAACTGGATTCATAGCCTACATTGCTTGCATTCTTTGTTGAGTCGTTTTTTCTTCAGAAATACTTCGCAATTTATTCGGTCACCTCAAAGGGTTTGCTCTTAATTCCATTTTAATGTGAAGTAGTACTGAAGTGAATAGCACTTGCCATGTACACAAGGCATCCTATACCAAAATGTGAGGATTATGCCACATCATCATAACATGTATCTCATTAATGACGTGCCATCATCTAGGTTAGAATTTGCCTATTGAAATTAACATAATATATAGTACATTGAGGACTCTCTTAGCTCAAAAGATGTTTATGTATGATAAATACTTGGAACTTCTTCCTTCGTATCATGTCGAAGAGCTTTGATTAAAGTATCTGAAACTTGTGCTACCTCGCTCCTTCCACATAATGAAACATCTTACCACTGCCTCGGAATTGGTTTTTTACTCTGCCCTGTCCCATTTTTACGAATCCAAACACAGAGTTTTAGCTGATCGTTGAAAATGTTAAAATTTTGATATCTTTACACTATTATTCTTAAAAATCATGATTATAGAGTCAGTGGTTTCACATTATTAGAAAAGTGAGAGGTGATTGTAAATGGATCATTATTTTGGGATATTTCAGAAAGAAAACAGGAAGAATAAGTTCGAACAGAGATATTATATTATCTTCTTGTTTCTGTTATTATTAATTTATATGTAGATGAGTTGCACTGATTTATTTTTACATATCTATCACTTCCTCGTGTATATGAAAACCAGCTTGAATGGCATGTGTCCGACATTGAAGAAAATGCCTCCACTTCCTAGCGTGAACGAAGAGCTAGCCAACTCCATCCTTTCTCCCACGATTTTCCCAATCCAATGATAATCCAGCAACTGAACAAGGGCTTACAGATTGTTGCCAAACTTCATCGTCCGACTATATACTGAATAGAAGAATTGTTCAATCAAGGTTACAACTCTATATTGAAATAGTGCACCTTAATTATCTTGTCATTATAACTCTAAAATTTTAGGAGAAATATTTTGTATCCTAAGTTCTAACAAGCTAGTATCCATTCTGTATTTTGTAAATTTTCGAGAATTTGATGCTTGCTGTAAGTGTTACAGTTCAGGCCGACTTCAAATGGTTTCTGGCCAATGATTCATAATAAAAGATACTGGAGATGGCACAATATTAAAGAAGAAATTTTAAGGAAAATATTGTGTATGATTATTGTTAGTGTTGTCAATTGAGTCGTGCCTTGTTGAACCCAAATGGTCTGTCCGTCAATAATTGAGACAACATAATTAGATGTGAGAACAGGATTGAGTCTGCAGTTTTAAATTGAGTCCGATAAATTTGTGAACTCAAATTGAGTTTGCTAATTGAAGTTCAATCAAAATATTAAATATTCCAGCCACAATTTTAAAACCGCCAGTGCAATTATTTTGCTTTATCAAAATAAATAAATAAATAAAATAGTGCAATTATTTTGCTGTCATATGGAGGTTGTTACTAGGCTTTCAAATTTACGTGCTTCGTATAATATATCACGGATTAAGATTTTTTTTAAAATTCTTTTATCACATATAGTAAGATTAATTTTTGGACCATTGAAGTTGAAACTTTTTTTTTAGTTAATGGCTCAGTGAGAGAGTCATCAAGTTCATCCTTGGTATGAACATAAGATATCCGAAATAGTGCGTAAGTAACTTGATCAAGCACAAAACGAAAGTAAATGACATTGTGTTTCATTTGAGAGTGAAGTATAGGATTAGAGCACCACTAAGTAGCGCCAACATTGTCATGGCAAATCTCAAGGAGGTTGGGAGAGAGACAACAAATTATTGTACACGATCAACATCTAAGTAGCGCCAACGTAGTCATAGTAAATCATCGGGAGGTTGGTAGAGAGACAACAAATGGCGCAATATTCGGCCTCAATGGAGGAGTGAGCAATTGTGGATTGCTTTCTAGAGCTTCAACGAACTTGATTAAAAAGAAAACATAGGATGTAGAGTGTTGAGAGTCAACTTTACAATCCCAGTTGGCATCGGAAAATGCATGTAGAAAGACATGTGAATGAGTATATTTTTTTAAAATAGTGCATAATTCACTACATTCTAAGGAGTAGCGCACAATGAATGCATGACTTAGGCCAATTTATTAACACAATTCAAAGATGATATCCAATTTCTGAAGTAAAGATATTGAAAAGAGCCAATGACTCGATGATATTCAGTTAGTTGGATTATGATCAAGAGAACTATCATTATTTCAATGTTTCTGAAAATGATTGGGGTGTGGTAATGACAATTAGACTTCACGTCTATTAGTTTTCTAAGGGCTAACCTGAATGTTGGTTTTTGTTGAGATATGAAGAACCCCTTAGAGGACTTCCATTCCCATAAAATAGCTAAGCTAGCCAAGGTTTTTGAAGGAGAACATATAGGTTACTTTAGTTGTGAAGGCACGAGTAGTGGCAGGATAATGACCAGTAAGTATAAAGTCATCCACATACACAAGTAAATGTATAAAATGATTCCCATATATGTAGATTAATAGAGATGTATAACTCGAAGATTGGACGACACCATTGGTGAAAAAAGGAACCAAGTTCATGTACCGGGCCCGAGGAACTGGATGGAGATTATACAATGCTCTGAGAGTTTGGAAGTGTGAGTTGGGTATTACGAGTCCATAAAGCCTTGAGGTTACTTCATAGAATGTAATAAAAGACAATGTTTTGCAAGAAGGCGTTACTTATATCTAATTAAGTCACAATGCTACCACTGGAAGTGAACTAGTTGTGGCCGATTTGACAAATGGACTAAAGGTTTAAGTCAAAACAATACCAAGTCTTTGGTGGAATCATTTGGCCACAAGACAAGTCGTATACTGGGAAATGGAACATATTCGGTTTCTCTTGCCTGACCCATTTACATTTGTTTATATTTTGTGTGGTTGAGGGAGGAAGTAAGGACCATGTTTTATTATTTGAAAGCGATAAACTCTTCTTTTCTCATGGAATTATGCTAATGAGATAATTTCGTAGCTTAAGAGAATGATGTGGGTTGTATTAAGAAGAGGAGGCAACATATGAAGAGAAAGGGGACCTTATGTTTACAAGTAATGTTTTGAGCATGAGTTACTACACATGAGGGTGGTTCCTATGTTAGATGAGACAAAGAGGTAGGTTCATCGGAATTGGCTGATCGGACATTTAAAATGTCGTCGCTAGTGTGTGTGGGTAGAGGAGGGAGAACATACTTGCCTCTGTAGGAGAACAACAAGATGCATCCTTGTGGAATGATTTTGTGAAGGCGACTATTGAAGTAGGTTGAAAACCATATGTACGAAGAATGGAATCCATAGGGGAGAGGGTGAGGTTGTTTTATTTTGGTGGAGCTAAATGTGTGGAAGTGATGAATTGGGTGAGCCATCAACAATATTGATAACTTTGCCAAAATTGTTTTGGGTAAATGAAAAGAGGATATGGGAGAATAACTGGTCATTCATAAAGAAATTAGGGCAGAGGCGTGATTTATATGGAAATATATTTTTGAAGAAGATAACATATATGGATACAAAGGTGCAGCTTGATTTTATATCAAAGCAAATGATGGAGTAATGTGTGATATACCCTTCAGATGGTCTTGTAAAGATGGTTTGTATTGCTCCTACCGCCAGAAGATGTCTTTCTTATTGAGGGTTTCTTCCTCGTATGTTCTGTGCCCTATTAGGCATTTTCCCTCGGGACGGACTAGTATCATTCAATACCTCCATAAGGACTCTTGATAAGTTCACATTTTACAAATATTTAACCCTTTTATATAGGTATTTTCATTAAAGTTTAGTCATGATAATCCCGCATTTTGCTTTAATTAGTTGTCATTTCATGTGTGCAAGGATTCAAGTTGAATAGATCGATAATAGAGTGAGAAGTCCGAAGAAAAGATGCAAAACGAATGGATATTGGGATTCTGTCTTTTGGACTGCGATCATGCACTTCTTTTGGACCGCGGTCTACCACTGTTTCAGACTGCGGTTCGTTTTCTCGTACCCTAGTTTTTAATCCGCCGTCTTTTCCCCTTTTATGATCACTTTTCACCTACCTAAAGGACTATGCTTGCTCTCCAAGGCCCAAGAAAGCCATGAAAAGTCCCAAGAAAGATTGAAGAGTCATCGTCATCATAAAAACTTGGAATCACACTTTGTAATAGGGAGTAATTCAACTCTTTCTCTTTGATTAGTATTTCAACTATGTCTTTTAGAAATTTTGGATCACCTTTTGTTGCAAGTATGAGCTAAGCATCTTTGTGATTGGGTTACGTGAATACTTTGTTATATTTTGTGTTTAATGAATTCCTAGTTTTTTGATTTATTACATTCTTGTTACATGTTTGATTTTTATGTTTAATGCTTGCATATGCTTGATCACCATATGTTTGATTCAATGCTTTGTCTTGAGACCGAGAGGAGATAGATAAAGATAGATCATAAAATCAAACTTCGTAACGTATCAATTGACTAGAGATAGATTCAATTGCGTTGTGTGGCCTTTTGTGACAAGATGCCTAATTGAATGTAGGATTTTTGTAAGCAAGGAACCCCTTGGAACCTTAATGCATGTTAGTTAATTCAATCTTCACTATAGAGATATAGGAAGTTGTTAACTAGTATAGGCTCGTTATTTCAAGAGATTGAGTAATGAATACATTAGGGGGTTTCTCCATAACAAGAGTGTTCTAAGAATCTGGGTAATTTAGAGTTTATGAACACAAAATGGAGCATAGTAGGATCATAACCTAATCATCTCTTTCCATTTGATATATTACCTTGCTTTTCATATAGTTATCCTTAGTTTATTTTCATAGTATAATCATCTCTCATCTTATAATTTGATTTAGCTTAAAGTTGGGTAACATAACAATTACGAACATCGAATCCAATTGTCCTTGTGCAGACGATACACACCCGGGCTCATTGTCCACTTTATTACATTGCACGACCTAGTACACTTGCTAGGATAACTACGTGTCAAGTTTTTGGCTCCGTGGACAATTGCATTCTTTGATATTGTAATTCACTTATCTTCTCTAAGATTAAGTAATTTTTCTTTTTATTAATATTGTTCTTTTGATTCTATTGATAGGTTAATCTCTTTGAGTAGTGCATGACCCGCATGTCTCAAGGAGACCTTGAAGATTTTGATCTGGAGATCGAGTGAACTTTTAATAGAAAAAGAAGAGCACAAAAACAAAAAGAGAATCACCTTGAAGAAATGGAAGAGAACAATCAAAACAATCCCTTACATACTCCACCGGGCATCAATTTAGTGGACCCGGCAATTCAAACATCCATTCAAGCTGCGGTTGCTGCTACTTTAGCAAAAAGTCACGAGCATGCTCCTCGTCCTTTGCGTGATTATACGTAACCCATTATCCATGGAGCCACCGGTGCTATTGTGCTACCCACTGTAGAAGCAAACAATTTTACGATTCCATCGGCGATACTTTAGTTGATTTCCAATAAACAGTATCGGGGTGCAGTGGATGAGGCACCACATGCTCATATCACCAAGTTCCTTGGCTTTTTTAGCACATTTCGATAGAACGGAGTGACTAATGATGCTATTAGAATGAGACTCTTTCGTTTCTCATTGAAAGATAGAGCAAGAGCATGGCTTGACTTGTTGCCAACCACATCCATTCATACTTGGGATCTGTTGGTGGATAAATTTTTGAGTAAGTACTTTTCATCTGGGAAAACAACTGCTATCAAAGTTGAGATACAAGGTTTTCGACAGATTGAGGGGCAATCGCTTAATGAAGCACTTGAAAGATTCAAGGAACTTCTCCAAAAATGCCTCCACCATGGTTTTGCATTATGGACTCAAGTAACCATCTTTTATCAAGGCCTTGGACTCGGACTTCGCACTCATCTTGATGCAGCTGCGGGTGGCCACAAGTGGCTTAGGATATGATAGATAGTATGGCGAAAAATAACTACCAATGGCCTACTGAGAGAGTAACACTTCCAAAGAAAGCAAGTGTAATTTATGAAGTGGAAGCTTCCACTACACTAGCTACACAAGTAAAGTTATTACACAAGAAGTTGGATGCTATGAACTTTTCGGTGAACCAAGTGCAGACCTTGTTTGAAAATTATGGTGGCAATCATCACCTTACGGAGTGTCAACATGGTAGTTCATCCTATCAATCCGAACGTGTTGAAAATGCAAATTATGTGCATAACACGAATAGGACACAGAACGACCCATTTTCTGAAAGGTTTAATCCAGGATGGAGAAATCACCCGAACTTCTCATGGAGTAATAACAACAACGTGGTTAAGCAACCTCCCGGATTTTAAACACATGGTGATAGACCTCCATTTCAGCGAGAAGGGGGTTTCCAACCCAACACATTTCACAAACAAGGAGGCTCCCAACCACAAGATAACACTACTACAAAAAAGGCCTATTACAGCGGTTTTTTTGGACCTATTACAGCGGTTTTAACCGCTATAATAGGCACCGCTGTAATAGGGTTCAGGACTATTACAGCGGTTAAAAACCGCTGCAAAAAGGACCTATTAACCGCTGTAATAGGGGTGACCTATTACAACGGTTATTTTAATAACACCTGTAATAGGTCACCCCTATTACAGCGGTTATTTTAATAACCCCTGTAATAGGGGTGATAATTTTTTTCTAATCTACCGATCAAAATTCAAAATTCAAAATTCAACTTTTGCGGGATTCCATCAAAATTCAAAAATTCAAAATTCAAAATTCAACTTTTGCGGGATTCCTCAATCAACTCGTGTAAAGTATTCAAAATCCAAAAACAAGATTCACCATCTCACAGTCAATTCTAGTATCATTCAAGCTCCAAATTGATGGACTAATAAGGTAATTTCAAGAAAGGCTAATAAATTCATAAAAAATAAGCAAGAAATGCAATTACATATACAAATTTATATAACACACAGATAGAATCACAAATACATACAAACTTGTTTCTGCAAGTTTCAAATGCCACTGATTTCTCATTAGTTGTAAAAATTTGAGAACATAATCAAGAACAAAATACACACAATCGCAACCCAATACGACTTGAGTCTCTTCTCAACCTTCACATCTTCGAGTTCTTTCGCTAAATCTTGTCCACGCGAATGTAAATCTGAATTTGAACGACGGAGGAGATCCAATCCCGAAATCTAGGGGTTCGTGGTGCGATTTTGGTGTGGAAGTGGAGAGAGAGATCGACGGAGGCGGAGAGGTTGACGGATCCATTTTCATCAACGTTAGAGATAGAGAGTAGAGAGAGAGAGATAGAGAGATTAGGGAGAGAGAAAGTAGAGAGTAGAGAGAGAGAGAAGTTGAACCTGATAAATAAAGAGGGGGGTCTCGAAAATATCTAAAATGCCTCTATTATAGCGGTTCACTTGTGAACCGCTGTAATAGACAGTAGCTATTACAGCGGTTCACAAATGAACCGCTGTAATAGCTACTATCTTTTACAGCGGTTCACAAGTGAACCGCCGTAATAAACATATTACAGCGGTTCACAAATGAACCGCTGTAATAGCTACTGTCTATTACAGCAGTTCATTTGTGAACCGCTGTAATATGTTCCTATTATAGCGGTTCACTTGTGAACCGCTGTAATAGCTGTTTCCGTGCAGCGGTTTTCTCAAAACCGCTGTAATAAGTGCGCTGTAATAGGCCTTTTTTGTAGTAGTGTAAGAAACCGAGTTTTGAGGAATTAGTGCTCCAATATATAAAGCATAATGATGAGCGGAGCCACAACCTTGAAATTAACATGAGCAACATACAAACTTAATTGGGACAGTTGGCTAGTCAACTTTCAGGTAGAACACCGGGGTTAGTACCTAGTGATACAGACGAAAAGCAGATTCAGGTCATCGTGTTGCGAAGTGGTAAAGAAATAGGTGCTGAAAATTCCCAGAAATTGGAATCAGACCATGGTCGTGAACCGCGATCCAACAATCCAAAGTTACAAGTTTCAGAGGAAGATCGCGGTCCTGAACCGCTGTCTAGTGCTGGACCACAGTCCAATGTTGAGTAGACAGCGCTCTAATTGCTTGCTTTAGATAGTTTCGACTCTGCGTCCCGCGAAACTCATGTACCAGTGCAGCCACGTCCACCCTTTCTTCTTGTACTAAAAAGGGGAAAACTCGATGCTCAATTTCTTAAATTCATTGAAATGTTTAAACAATTGCGCATTAACATTCCTTTTGCAGATGCTATCCTTCAAATGCCAAGTATTTTTCACCTTTAATGACATCCCTCTTTGTTTTTCGTGTTTTTCATGTTTTTCACCTTTAATGACATGCTTATTTGTTTGGAGAGTGTAAAAATAACAAAAAAAACATGTCATTAAGGGTGAAAAACATGAAAAACAAGCTCTCTTTTTTTTCTCCAAAAATCCACTATTTGCAGACTTTTGAAGAACACATGGTGATTTTTAGCCTATTTCGTTAACACGGGTGTTTTTTGTAATTTCGCATTAACACAAGGGTTTTTTTTGCATTAATCCCAAAAATAAAATTAATTAAATGAGTTATCTATTATTTCATTGAATTAATTAATTGGAATAATTTAATTAATTAAATATTAGAATAAACTAATATTTAGGGTAGAATAATGATTTTCGTTAATTAGATTTCATAATTATTCGATTCGTGCTCGACCCTAAATATTTTGTTCGTGCTTGTATAGCCAAATTACACTTTAACTATATGTAATATAGCCTATTATTATGTGCATATCATGCTATAGTAGCATGTGTGTAGAATAATCTAATGCATAGGTGCTATGTGCGTAAGTGCCCAGGTACATATATATAAATATATGTATCAATACACATATTTGAATAGATATATATATATTAGATGAGTGTTGCATAAGTGTTGGTGTCAACATTAGAGGTTTAACACCTCATCTCCTTTAAAAACGTGTGGCAAGGATGAGAAAACCAATATATTCATCTTTCCTTCTTTCTATTTTAATATTCTTGCCAAAAAAGTCATTCACCTTCAAGAAAGAAACCCCAAACTGATCGGCTGGAAATTCCTCTCCAATCAGCCCTCTAATTTCTCTCAAAATCAAGAAATTAAAGAAAGAGATTAAAGGTATATAGTTGCTATCTTATATATCTTGATTATATGTTTGGAGTGAATTATATGCTTATATTTTAGATGAAGAACACCTTGAAGGCCTGAAATAGACAGTAGTTTATCATAAATACATATTTAGTTAACTTGAATGCATGACAACCAGTTTCTGAAGTTAGACTTTAAAGCCGTAAGTAGGTACCTAAACGTGCGATTTTGATTATTTCAAATTTTCTGGATAAACTTGATTGTCTCTTGAACATCTCTGTAAAATTTCGTAAAGATTGGAGTTCTGTGGATTTTTCTAAAAATCGTTGAACAAAATCGCCAGTCTGTTCGGCGGAAGTGAAAATTGTTACTGTTTTGAAAGTTTTTCGTGTACATAGAAATTTTGGTTTACTCTAAAATTTTTACAGTATCTGTATACATATGTTATGGAGACGTCATATAAATTTCGGAATGTTTCAGTAAACAGGGGATTTTACACGAATATTTGAATATACGGTGTCTATTCTAAAACAAATCTGTTGGGACAGCTGTTTCGTTAATCAAATCCCCAAAGTGACAAGGAAATTAAATCTGGAATTACTATGTCATATTAGTCAATGTGTTATATCAAAGGTAGTTATGCATTTTGATGTGTTTAATAGGTCGAGATTCCAATAGAGGAGCTGAAAACGCCAACTAGATGAAGATACCTCGACGAACCACTATTTGTGAGTATAATTGGGTGACTTGATAATTCATTCCTTTGATTGATATTTGTAAATGAATCCTTTATTGGTCTACGTGTGTTGATCGTGAAGCTTATGGTGTTGTAAATGAATCCTTTATTGGTCTACGTGTGTTGATCGTGAAGCTTATGGTGTTGTGAACGTGGTTATATGATGATTGGGTGATGGAAACGAATGTGGTGAATATAAGTCATTGTGTAATATATGTGAACTGCATGAACTTTAACATGGTGAAAATGTTGTTGATGATTTGATGATGAAATGAGATATATGCTATGAAAATGCATTCACTTGACATAAGAGGTTCTGTTATGGCTGCTATTAACCTTGAGCCATGTGTTAAAGAATTTCCAGTAAAACTGGACCACAGAGTACCGTACGGCCACCCGAGTTCACTGAACTCCCATGTGTTATATGAATTATAGAGTGCCATGGCCATTTTTGTGATCACGATCTACTCTTGGTTATAGCAGGCCATTAACAGTAAAAGAAAATGAGTAAGCACGTGCATCATGTGTTTCTGAATAATAGGAATTGAATGGGAAATGATTATGGATGATGTTCTTATGTGACTTCAAATGATTGATTGGTTGCTGATTTTTGTGTGTTTATGGGATGTTAAATATCTCGTTACTTGATTATACTTGCTGAGTTTGCGACTCACCAAACGCAATGTGTTTTTTTTTTAGTGTTGTAGATAGTGTCGATCCGTGAAGTTGTGTACATAAAGCTGAAGCATGGATCAAAGGTCGGCTGGCTAGTTTTCAAGTCCTTCTCCCTCAGCTCATCATTTGCATATCATATAGGGCTTCTTTTGGTCGCTTGTAAAGGATAATTCCTAGATGTGTATATATTTTCCCTATGTTCATGTGTGAATGTTGTGAAACTAGCAAAGTTTGATGCTTCCGCTTGTATATGATGGTCGAATGGGTAAAATATAAATGTGTGCTTTTATTCTCTATGTATTTCGGGTAAGGGTGTTACAGGAATTGTCAACCACTTCCACTACAACGGGTAAAGTTTATTTTACCCTATCATACATACGTGTGTTTAAACCCCGGGATTGATCCTGTCATGGGAAAATCCAGAAATTTTAAAATTTCATTTTTTGCTGCGTTTGGTCAATTTTCCCCAACATGTACAACATAAAGGTAAATGCCCTAATAATCTAATTCCTCTATTTCATGGAAGGCATAATCCTAAAAATCTCCCACTTGCACTCAATACCAATCGCTATGATATCTAATACCCAATTTCTCAAGATGTCGTTCTAGCACCGCATGTGATAGTGGCTTGGTCAGTGGGTCAGCAATGTTATTTGCTGAATCTATTCTCTGCATGGCGATGTCTCTTTTGTCAATGATCTCTCTAATGATGTAGTGTCTTCTCTCAATGTGTTTGGATTTATTGTGAGACCTAGGTTCCTTAGCCTGCGCGATGGCTCCATTGTTGTCATAGAAAAGTGGCAATGGGAACTCCATGCTAGGAACCACTTGAAGTTCAGCTATAAACTTCTTTATCCAAACAGCCTCCACTTCTGAGGCAGCCACGTACTCAGCCTTGGTAGTTGAGTCAGGCGTCGTACTTTGTTTGGAACTTTTTCACGTCACTGCTCCACCGTTTAAAGCAAATACAAACCCCAAGGTGGACTTATGTTTATTGGCATCTGACTAGAAGTCAGAGTCTGTATAACCTTCCACATTTAGTTCCCCATCTCCATATGTCAAACACATATCCTTTGTTCTTCTCAAGTACTTAAGATACACTTCACAGCAATCCAATACTTTTTCCCTGGGTTGGCTTGAAACCTACTTACCACACTCACAGCGTAGGCAATGTCCGGTCTTGAGCATAACATAGAGTACATAAGACTTCCTACTGCTGATGCATAGGGGACTCCACTCATTCTCTTACAATCATCGTCACTTTGAGGACTCATTGATTTAGAAAGATGGAGTCCATGTCTTATAAGCAAGAGGTCTCTTTTAGAATCTCACATTCCGAATCTTTTCAGAACCTTTTCCAAATAGAGGGCTTGGGAGAGACCCATTTTCCTATTTGCTCTATCCCTGAAGATGCAAATTCCAAGGATATAGGTCGCTTCTGCTAAGTCTTTCGTGGAGAACGTGCTTGAGAGCCACATTTTGACTGAAGTCAACAGACCTATATCATTACCTATTAGTAGAGTGTCATCTACATATAGGACCAAAAATGATATTTTACTCCCACTGGATTTCTTGTAGACGCATTCTTCGTTCTTGATAAAACCATAGTTTTGAACTTCTTCATCAAAACGAAGATTCCAGCTCCGCGACGATTGTTTAAGTCCATTAATTGATCTATTCAATTTACACACCTTATGAGAATCTTCATTGGATACGAAACCTTTGGGCTGTTCCATATAGATGTCCTCCTCGAGGTATCCATTCAAGAATGCGGTCTTCACGTCCATCTGCTGGATTTCATAGTCTAGGTCTGTGGCTATTGCAAGCAAAATTCTAATGGATTTGATCATAGCAACGGGAGAAAAGTTTTCCTCATAGTCAATACCCTCTTTTTGACTATCCCCTTTCGCCACAAGCCTAACTTTAAAGGTATTGACCTTTCCGTTCGTACCAATCTTTCTCTTATAGATCCAATTGCATTTTATTGGAGCAATACCCCTAGGGCGATCCATTAGAGTCTAGACTTGGTTTGAGTACATCAAATCCATCTCTGTCTTCATAGCCTCAAGCTATTTCACAGAATCTATGTCCTCCATCGCATGCTCAAAAGTAGAGGGATCATCTCTATAGTTTCCTTATGCTACGGCATACAAATTATGTTGTCTCTGTAGCAGATAACCATATCTCTCAGGTGGCTGACATACTCTACTCTATCTACGCGACGGTGGTTGCGTTTAGTTAGGTTCATTTTAAGTCTCTTGAATAGTGGTCTCTAAAGGGATTTTCCTGCACCACCTTCTCGAACGAACTCATCTTCAAGAAAGTATGCATGTAGGGCCACAATAACTCTTTGATCATCGTGCAGTTAGAAGACGTATCCCATAGAATCTTGTGGGAAATGAATTGACCTTTTAAAGATCCATCTTAAAATTTCTCCATCTTTGTCTTTTTCATGTAGGCTGGACAATCCCATATCCTAATGTGTTTATGACTAGGCATCTTTCCACTCCATATCTGATAAGAAGTTTTAGGAACAGACCTAGATGGACATCTGTTCAAGATGTGGGCTACTGTGAGCAATGCATGGCCCTATAATGATATGGGAAAATTCGTGTAGCTGAGCATCGATCGAACCATATCCAATAGTGTTCTATTTCGTCGCTCGGGTAACCTATTGAGTTATGGAGTTGCAAGAGGAGTCAATTGCAATACAATTCCATGTTCAATTAAGAACTTACTAAATTCAGCACTCGTATATTCTCCATCTCGTTAGATCGTAGTGTTTTGATACGTTTGCCAGTTTGGTTTTCAACCAAGGCCATGAATTCTTTGAACCATTCAATAGATTCAGACTTATGCTTCATTAGGTATACAAGACCATACCTAGAGTGGTCGTCAGTAAATGTAATGAAGTGTTGAAAACCTCCACGATCCATTTTTCCAAAAGGCCCGCAAATGTCAGTATGTATTAAACCAAGGACTTCATTGGCTCGTTCAGAATGCTCTGTGAAGGGTGACCTAGTCATTTTTCCTTTGAGACAAGACTCGCAAGTGGGGAGTGGGTCTGACCCAAACGTGCTTATTAGCCCATTTTTCTCAAGTTCGCGAATCTTATATTCTCCAGCGTGACCTAGTCTTAAGTGTCAGATAAGTCTTTGGTTTGTCCCAGATGTAAATACCGTATAAGTATAAGTATGTGAAGTGAGGACCTATAATGTCTAAGTGTGTGACATATTAAAGTGGAGTAAGACAGGGTACTCTTTATAGGAGATCACCTATATGAGTGAGAAGTGAGGACCGTTTCAATACCATACACACTTATAAATCCAAGATGGTATTTCGCGACCAAAATGGACCCAACTGTAAACATAATTTGTTAGAGAAGTTATTGTGTGATATCATTGTCTTGGTTACACAAAATGCTGAGCAATTCAAGACATCAAGTTCATTGGGCAGCAAGTAAATATGATGGTATTTCACTAAGAAAGGCTTCAACCGCCACAAACTACCTATCCTGATGCAATAGCTTTTTCCTCGAATCTCTCAGCATCTGCATAGTCTGCATTTGCATTAATTTCATTCACGGTAGGTATTGTTGGATATCTTGATTGAGTAAATTACTTGAGCACAATTTGACTAGAGATTTAAGTAAATTTCGTGTGTCGAAAGCGAAATTTCTATGGTTTAAATTAATCTACACTTCGAGTTGATAAATTTAGTGTATTTAATTACTCAAATTCGATTTGGGGTGAATGAGAAATTAATTAACAAAGTGTGTCACTTAAAATGTGGTTCGTAATTGAAATCATGGATTAATATAAATGTACATGACTAAATGATCATAATTATACGATCAACAGCCGCAATCGCATGCAAAATGATTCATTTAGTTCGAGGACTAAAGTGTTCAAATCAAAAAATTGAGGGACCAATTTGAAAGGAGCTTTTGGATCAAGATTCAAATTTTTGGGGTCAATTTGTAAATTTTAGAAAGTCATGGCCTGAATTACTCAAAAACAGGTCCAACCGCACGCAGCTGAATGGTTCCCGGGCAATGAAGGACCTGATTGACTGGTTAGCGGGTGCGAGGTGCAACCGCCCGCATAAGATTAGCGCCTTGTTCCCAAGCGCCGCTTTGGTTGATTCAATGAGTGCACGGTACACCCGCCTGCACCAGATCCGCGCCAAGGTTCAGGGCTGTTCTCCAACCAAGGCGACTTTTGTGGTGATTTTGTACTTTCAAAAAAGTTGCTTTCAGGGGGGGTTTTGATCCAAAAGCCACATCTTTTGAACCCTTCTACAAAAATCCAAAAAGTTGCAACTTTTGACCTAAAACTCTTCACTCTCTATAAATAGGCCCTATAATTTCAAAATTTAACATTCCTACATTACATTTCTCATCTCTCACTTATTCTTAGTACTAATTTGAGTACTTTGAATATTCTTTTGATTCTTAAATATTATATTTAATATTTTAAGAATTATTTAGTACTAATTTGAGTACTTTGAATATTATTTTTATATTGTAAGAATAAGTTTGTATATTAAATATTGCTTTGACGTGCATTGAATTCATTCGTGTACAACGAGAGAGTTTGGAACATGTATTTTGTTTGATAGGCTTGAAATTTGTAGTGGTACGTATTATTTTTGAGACGTTTGTCGTTGCATCTTGGGAGGTAATTGCCGTATTTCGTAACCACTACATGCAGGGCAATATTTTCTTTAGAAAATAGGGTAACCCTTGTCTTGACATATCATTTTCATATTGCATCTTCATAAACACCGCCCGTTTCGCATAGATTTTTCCCAACACCTTTGACCACTTCAATGACTTTTTTGGCTTCTCCATAAAGCTCCCTTGATTTCTCCTAACCTTTTGTATCAATGAGCAATTTTTGTATGAGCCACCTTTAGTACCATGTATAATAAATCTGCAAAAGTATTTGATGTTGTGTGTTTTTGACTGTGTAGTTTAGTTGACAAACAAGTCACAGAAAGGGACAAAGCATTCTCTACATACATACATACATACATAGATGAACCAGCACTTGAAGTTTCCCATATACTTTGCTGATGTGCTCAGCTTCGTAAGCTTAAAGAAAATCGTTTTTCACACGTTTCTGACTATTACGTTTTGTTTTGTTTTGTTTTATTGTCGTAAGGGGATTTTTCTTCCCAATCATTACAAACTTAAATTAACGTGACACGATTAGAAAAAAAACTTATATATTTATATATTTTCCAATTATTGTTTTAAATAATTACATTATTATGAGATTAAAACTTAATAATGTAACAAGTCGATGTGAAAACCACTAACTATACAAAATAATATATGGCATGCTGTGCATCTGCATGAGAAAATGTCTTCTAGAATAATGAAAGGAAAAATATTTATTCTCCTCAAACTAGGAAAACTTGGAATATTTCATCAAAATATATTTCGCCGAAATCATTTCCTCAAATCGCTTGGAATGAAAACAAGCAAAGCGTATGCTTTGGCGACTTTTTTTTTTATTATTATAAAAGATCAAAAGTCACTTAAGTTGACCAGAAATTAACTTTGTTTATTTCTGACTCGACTAAGAAGAGATGTTGATTTTGGTTGGAAACGCATTCTTTGCAAATAAAACCCCTTATTGGAAAGACTATGACCTAATGTGTGTGTGTATATATATATATATATTATATAGGGTATGGATCAAATACATCCCTATACCTTAGGTAAGATATAAGAACAATTTAGATCATTTAAACTATTTAATCCCAAGGTCAAATTAAAGCCATTATTTCGGTTGTTATCTTTAATTTAATGATGATAAGGGCATTTTAGTCAATAGGTCTAACAAACACATGTAAATAACATGCAGGATTAAAATCAAATCCCTTATTATACGCAATAACAGATTCCTCTTCCCTTTTTAATATGCAAACCCCGTCACCTCCCAGTTCCACCGGTTATTACTGCCCCTCTGCTCCCCCATTTCCAAAACAACTCACAAATTGGCTATAAAAAAATTCGAACTAAAGTGGATATAAGCAAAGAGAATCAAGAAATCATAACAAATGAAGATCGAGGTTTCGCAGATAGGAAGAGAGATATAGATGAGTATGTATGTATATATGTACACAACTCTTATAAACCATTATACAATATCTTATAAGTCATTATACAGTATGTTATAAAATATTATACAGTATATTATAACACATTATACAGTGTGTGTTTATACATTGTTCAGTTACAATCTTATAAACCATTATATAGTATCTTATTAGAAGTCATTATACAGTATGTTATAAAACATTATACAGTATATTATAACACATTATACAGTGTGTGTTTATACATTGTTCAGTTACAATCTTATAAACCATTATACAATATCTTATAAGTCATTAAACAATATGTTATAAAACATTATACAGTATATTATAACACATTATACAGTGCGTGTTTATACATCGTTCAGTTACAATCTTATAAACCATTATACAGTATCTTATAAGTCATTATACAGTATGTTATAAAACATTATACAGTATATTATAACACATTATACAGTGTGTGTTTATACATTGTTCAGTTATAATCTTATAAATCATTATATATTATCTTATAAGCTATTATACAGTATGTTATAAACCATTATATATTATCTTATAAGCTATTATACAGTATGTTATAACACATTATACAGTATATTATAACACATTATACAGTATCTTATAACCAATTATACAGTAAGATGTCTGATTAATAATTGCATGTTATATGTTAACACACTGTATCATTTAATTACGCATGTTGTATAATGAGGGTGTATGTAGTGTATAGAAATATAGAATGTGCTCTTTAACATGTTTCAATAATATTTTAACATGTATGAAATATTTACTGTATGTTATATATTAACATACTGTATATCATAGTTATATTGACTGCATAATGATATACAAGTTACTGTATTTTAACTGTGATATAACATTCAGTTATATTCTAATTTCACCACCACCACAATCAGGCTGTTTCACCAACACAGAAGCCTTCTGAACAAGACCATCAAACACCTGAAAAATCCTATCCAACTCAATCAATTGCGCCGACTCTCTCCTCTGCTCGTGGATTTGAAATGACACCACAGCTTTCTTCACGTCTTGAAGCACGGCGAACAACGCCGGCGGCACGTCTTGTGGTGACTGCTGCTTCGAGATCTCCTCCAACTGAATGTTTTGCTCAGTTTCGGAGGTGTGGAGTACAGAAATGGCGGCCTCAACATCTTCGAAGGAAGGCCATGGCGGAGGAGTGATGATTGGGATTGACTATTATACCCCTGATCCAATTGGAATCAATTTTCCAGCCTGTTTTTTGCTTCCATTTTGGACGGTTGGATTTAATGGATCCAATGGTATAGATTAGGTCTTATATCTTATCTAATATATGGTGTGTATTAGATTTTGACCCTATATATATATATATATATATACACACACATATATACACATATATATATATATGTATATACATATACATATGTATATGTATATGTATAGATTAAAGTAAGCTGAGGATTTGGTGAGATGCACTAGAATTGTGGAATGTGGATTAAGTTGCAAATATCTAATCGTTATACCTAAGTTGAGTGAATTAGCTCAAATTCTTGACTAGCCAGGTGACGTTTAATGATTCATCGTTCTTATATTTTAATATAATACTCTTTAATGTAAATTTTTATATTCAAATACATATGTATATATAAATATTTTTCATTTAGAAATGCATATTTCACCAAATTTTTATTCGAAAAAAGATCCAATAGTAAGTGTGAATTTCTGGACTAAATTAATCTTTATTTCTCTTATTAAATAGTCAATTAAGTTTTTTTTTTTAACAAGTAATAAGATTTTACTTTTTAGATGTTAACTATTAAAATACTTTATATAATTATTTAAATTTATCATATTAATGGTCTTAAAACACTTTGAAGATTCCTAATAAAATATCTTTATAAGGAATGATAAACTCTGAATCAAAACATGTCAAGCGTACATAGTTTTAGTCAGAATATATATTAATCTTTAACTATTGAGATTTTTTTTTTGATAAAAAGTTAATTGGTGAAAACAGTAGATTGAAAATGATTTCACAATTATTTGTTTTTGGATATAAAGCTTATTTTAAAGACTAATTTTATCTATTTTTATTCAAGAAAGGTATGCAAATTTTCTTCTTTTTTTAAAACTGATATTTTCAAAGTAAGAACAAGTTGTTTCGTTTCATCAAATTAAGTTTAAAGTTCAAACCACCTTATCTAAACCTGATTACAAAATATTGGACTCTTACGGATGAGGCTCCATAACTTTGATTACGGAAAGTTTTAACCTTTTTATTTTGCTTTTGAAAATGAAAAAAAGGAGAAAATTGCATATTCGGCCCCAATAGGATAGGGTGTCTTGTACTTTGTGGTCTTATTAGATACAAACTTATAATTTTAGTCCAATAGGACCAAAAAGTTGCAATTTTGGTTCTAGTCATAAAAAAAAAAGCTGATGGAAAACGAGTGTAAAAAAAAAATAAGAATGCAACTGTCTATTTTTTTTATTTTTTGGGGGGAGTTGTAGCCTGTAGGGGAGGGTAGGAATTATAAAAAATTGAATTTATTTTTTTGTATTTTTCTGAAAATAACGGCGCATGAGTCACACTTGCATATTTTCCTCTATTTTTTTTATGATTGGGACAAAAGTTGCAACTTTTTGGTTGCCGTGTGACAGAAATTGCAACTTTGTATTCATTAGGACTATTTGTGCAAGAGCCTCTATCCTATGGGACCAAATGTATAATTTTGTATAATGGCATGCATGCGCTTTTCATAAGGAGTCTTTGTTGAAGTGTTTGACTTGAAAATTAATTCAGTATTTTTCCACAGAGTCGTAATTAGTATTTATTTGAATATTCTAAGTTTCTAGATACCGTAGACTATGGTTTAATGACGTGATATATAAGTTGTACAAGATTGAAAGACGAAAAAAGATTGCAAAAGCAGCACTCCTATCTTCTTTACACTTCTTTCTAAAGTGGGTTTCCTCCTATTTTCAAAAACAACCAAAACTGGCTTTTAATTTTGTTATTTATAGTTTCTTCATTAATTAAGCTCTCAATATCTGCAGAGAGTACGATCGAGTTCCTTCATTTTCCGGTGAGTTTTTCATGTTTTAATTAATTTAAACTTTGATATATCTGTTTTAATTAGCTCTGCATGTGACTCGGAAAAACAACACATTAGCGTTGAAACTCAGATTCATATCAATTTCGTAGATACAATTTTTTTTTACGAGCCAGTCGAGTCATCAACCGTCATGTACGTGATCTTGCGTTCGATAATTAACGTACGATGATAGTGTGTATTTCGGGGAGAAATTCTTATATGAACGGGTTGTTCGTTGACTCTAACAGCACCAATTCATGCAGTGTCGCGTATGAGAATTTTGGAATAGAGGATCATGTGTAGTTTTGGAGTAACCAATACCCGAGCGGATTAATCATGCATAGGTGCAAATGTGGAACCCCGCAAAGGAGATACTACTACAAAAAAGCCTTATTACAGCGTACCTATGACAGCGGTTTTCAAAACCGCTGTAATAGGGGGTACTCGGTTCGGACGGCTCGAACCGCTGTCATAGGTGTCAGAACAAAATTAAAAAAAATATATATATTTGAACGCGACAGTAGTTCGGCCAAACTCCATTCAATGAGATGACCTAATTGTAATCTACGGCGTCCATCAAAGTGTTGTCATATCATATACATATACTAGCAAATTTCTTTTAAACCAAATGTATTTGTGCATAGGTGGGACATACGAGCAAATTAAAATCGACCCCTACCAGTTTCTTAATCCTGTAAAGGATTACCAGAACGTAAACCTAACATTCTGTTTGGTTCAAGAAGTTTGGTGACAAAAAAAAATGTTAGGGAAAGAAAACGAAAGTGAAAAAAATAAAGTTTGTTTGGTCGTGTAGAAACAACTTATGAAAAACTCAAAAAAAAAAGTAACTGTGAATCCTAACCCACGTTCCTTTTCCCAACATTACTTAACATTTTCTCTGCTCCTCTATTTTCCACGTTTGAATATGAATGTCAAACAACTACACCCATAGGACATAATGGTATACAACTATATATAGCTATACCTCTAGAAGATTAAAGAAAAGAAGCAGCCATAATTTACTGCTCTTCATGGATTAGGTTATCCCCCACTCACTCATCACTTAATAAGCGTACAACTTGTTCTTCCTATGTTTAGTATGATTTATTTTATGTTGTGTACGTAGTACCACACGCATTACATCTTACTGCTGCGCAGGAGAAATAGATGAAAAGACCATTAATTATTTACATAGAATTTCCCTCGTTCGTTCGTGCGTGAACGATTGTGAGCATAAGCAGGCCCCCCCCTGGTTGTGCTAATTAACTTGCATGTATTTTAGACATTAAACTTACCAAATGATAGGTTAGGTACTTCTATATATTTATGTATTTGCTAATTTCCTATATATCCAAAACTCACAGCAGTTAACAACTTATTTGATAGGTAAAAGGAATGGGCTCTGTTCGTTGCACGTCGATGGTGAAGCATGTACTTGTTATTACCATGGTCATGGCCTTAAGCTTCACACAACTTGCAGGACTACCTGTATTGTCTACCACTTCTGAATCAGGTAACTTAACTCATCTCTTCTCCTTTCAACTTCTTATTAAAATGAATTGCTTTAAGAAATAGTTCCCTAAAAGTAGTTTAATGCTTTAATTTATAGCTTATGAAGCCACTTGAAATTTGATATGGGAGCTTTCGTAGCTTAACAGCAAGAAATTTGATCAAATGGCTTTTTTCAAACTTTTTCAGGGCGACTTTTGGTAGAGACCGATAATTTTTCAGGGATGGAAGATACCGTAAGAGTAGACCCTTTAGACAATTTGAAGAAATACAGAGGAGGATATGACATAACAAACAAGCATTATTGGAGTGTAAGTATAAAACCTTCCCTGTTCCTCACTTTTAAAAAAACCAATAGCCTGAATGACTTACTGTATTTCTTTTATTTTGTGCAGTCGACTGCGTTTACAGGCATACCAGGATATGCGATTGCAGTAATATGGCTCCTATGTGGTCTCGGATACGGAGGATTTCTTCTTGTAAGAACTACTTGTTGTAAGAGAAGTGGAAAGCTGAAGAAAAGATCATATTGTCATAAGCAGTGCTATCTGCAGCCTCTTCTTTTGGCTATTGTCCTTACACTCCTTGCTATGTAAGTAATACTCGTTTCCCTTTACTCTTATCACATGTTAAACTGTAGCGTAACAACTATGCCATGTTGTAGCCAGTAATTCCCCTACATTTAACGTCGTTTCTCAAACATGACAGCATTTTTTTGTAATTAGAGTTAATGTCTTTACTCATTATTTTAAGACAGATGGAGTGGTATTATCATAATTGACTAGTTCACGAAATCTAGACTAACACGCTGCTACTAAATTTCAGAACGGCGTGCGGCCTTGTTCTTGGTGGAAATGCAAAGTTCCATTCGAGAGCAAAGACGGTGATAGACATCATTATCGATACAGCAGATGAGGCATCAGAGACAATATACAACACAACTGGAGCTATGAGAGACATGAGCACCAGTCTCAGAGAAGTTGATGGAAATTCTGACGCCACTTACTTCCTAACTTCGACATCTCAAAGGCTCGACACTCGGGCTGCTGATATACGAAGACAAGCAACCAATAATAGACGTCTCATCGAAAAGGTCCTCAATATAGTGTATGTTTTCCTCTCCGACTCTCTTTCTGTTTATGTGGCGTTTAATTGTTAATACAAA
Source organism: Buddleja alternifolia (assembly GCA_019426215.1). Lineage (NCBI taxonomy): Eukaryota > Viridiplantae > Streptophyta > Magnoliopsida > Lamiales > Scrophulariaceae > Buddleja > Buddleja alternifolia. Next base: position 9,215,310 of record CM033403.1, read on the forward strand.
TTGCATAACCACTTTTGTGTCTGCACCTCGTCGTACCTATGTTGATGTTATTTCGTAAGTAATGCAATGTTTTTTAATGTTTAAAAGAAAAATTGCATGACCATTTCTCTTATGTATTTGCAGGAATATAACAACAACTGTGACGATTACATTGACTCTACTTGTTGTAATTGCTCTACTAGGTAAGATAAAAACTAACATTTTCAATCAATCTTTCAGTTATTATAAATCACCACCTTGAACAAGTTACTGAGCCTTTTCTCTTCTTCGATTTATTCTTTCTGGTAATGCGAACGTTGTTGGTATGCAGTCTTCGGAGTCGTAAAATTTCAGAGGACTCTTCAAGTGTAAGTATGCTTGTTGGATTAGTGGTTAGTTAGTCTATTTACCAATATTGTTAAATTTGTTTCTCATGGGATTTACTTTTAACTCTTGCAGACTAATTCTAGTTTGCTGGGTTTTCACTGTTCTCTGCTGGTTATTCTTTGGGGTTTATTTCTTCCTACAAAAGTAAGTGTTTTACAGTTTCATAACAAAATCGGTGAATGAAACACACACGCATTCAGACAGTATGAGTTTGTAGTAACGAACGAACGATTGTTTGCAGCTTTGCGGGAGACACGTGCACTGCAATTGAAGGCTTCCAACAAGATCCCTACAACAACAGCTTGAGTTCTATTCTACCCTGTGACCAATTGCTTTCTGCAAGATCAGTCCTGGATGATGTTGGTGCTGGAATATATGACTTAGTCGAAGAGGTAATTAATTACACGACAAGCATCCATAAACCGAATTAATAAACACGGAAAAACAAATGTGAAAAGTTTGTAATAAAATAATTAATGAAATTGCAGGTGAATGAAAATATATCAAGGTCATATGGAGACATTGTTCAGATATGCAATCCTTTCTCTCCACCACCTATCTATCAATACCAGCCATGGAATTGTCCATCTACCTCAATTCGAATCGGAGACATCCCTCAGTTACTCAGAATGCTGACCTGTCCTGATTCTGATGGTGGAACGTGTAACGGAGGAATGATGATCCCCGCTACTTACTATAACACAGTCCAAGCATACTCCACTTCAATACAACAATTACTGGATGTTTATCCTGATATGCAAAGCCTAGTCGAGTGTCAGACAGTTAAGGATGCTTTCTCAGAAATACTTCAGAAACACTGCAACCCGTTAAAGAGATACGTACGAATGGTGTGGGCAGCATTAGTATTCCTCTCGGTGGTATTAGTGGCCTTGGTTCTCTTATGGACAATTGGAGCACGCCACGAGAAAAATCATCATTCTTTAGATGGCTCTGTAAAACCCCATTCTGCTGATATGCTAGAATGTGGAACAACAAAGCCGACAAACGATGGCTCGACGACATTCCCGGACTTGAAGAAGTAGAAATCATAGCAAAGTATAGAAGATTGTAAAGGTAAAGGCATATTTGATAGAAGTAGCTATCATACAAGAGATCAAAAAGATACATGTATAGGAGCACAAAACTTTCTTTTTTTCTATTCTTTATCATACAATAGGAATATAGGATTGCCAAAATGCGGGGACAAACCCCTTGAATGGCATGTTACGAGATTTTTTGAATGTATATATTTAATTCATTTCATTTAAAATTGTTTTCAACAAGGTATTTTGCTACAAAATACTCATCAGTAACATATGAAACCATTCTAATAATATCAATCAGTAGTGTTCTAGTGATTACAAGCTAAGAATCTGGAGTATTTTCAGCACAAAATCTTGCTGATATTTTACACGGTGTTGTTTATATTCCTAAACATTACAAGATGTAGAACAAAGGATAACGGTGTAATCCATTGTCCTCCAAAAGAGGAATTCACTGCAACTTCGGAAGAGAAATTGACGATGTTATACACAAAACACAACTCTATATTTCAATGGCGACAAATATAGCACATATTATCAGGCTTAATAAACACAGAATAACTCACTAAATAATACTCCAATCATGTAACGAACTGAAAGAGGCGGAATATATCTTGGATAAAAGTAGCTCCAAAAAGTGTCACCTCAAAAACCCAGTAACTGTCACTCAATGTTTTAAATTTTCACTTACATAGCATGATCTCCAGATACAGTCAAAAGGGCAACAGCCCATGTAAAGTATAGATTTATTTCAAATTGCCCATCTACAAAAAGAAGCATGATACAGCTGGAACAGTATATGCATATGCTGCAACAAATCAGGAGCTTCATCCAAGATTCCCTTCATCCTACAAGAAGTTTTACAGCCGTAAGTTTTCAGGGATTATCTCCATATGAACAAAATTGAGAATCTACTTATTCCAATACAACAAAAACCCACAAAGATTGAGTTCAGAGACAAAAGAACCCATAGTGCAAATGCACACACACATTGAGAGAGTATCATATTATTAGACTGCTTTTGTGCATTATTTTTACCAATGGCACATATACATCACATATGTTCAGATGTTGAAGTGGGCCATATAACGAATTGCCATAAAACACATATTGCTACGATGACTTACATGGCTTAGTTGTTTGGTGAACGCAAGTTCTATTGACGAAGTGAAGGGTTATGCATGGCGACATTGGTGGGGAACTTGATGGATTCATATGTCCATTCAGCATAATTTAGAAGGCCATTTTGCTTGTTGTTTGGTTGTGGATTCGCCTAAAAATGCATGGTGGTTAAAATTGCTGCAGACTAGTTGCTTGGTAAGTTCAGTGATGGAGATCAATAGTGGAGTCACATGAATCATAGGGTAATACTACTGGTAAGCTACACATGACTTTAACTTTCCAGAAAAGACCTCCGAAAAAACTAAATATGATCCTGGTTCAAGAAGCTAAAGGTGAAGATTCTTCTTTGGCCTTCATCTCAGATCATGTCTTGGTGGGTAGGTTTGACAATTTTTGTGGCCCAATCTTCAACAATGAATTCTCATGACAATGCCGTTCCTTGCCATGGAAATTTCGGAGGAGTATTGAGGTGCATAGGACAATTTGTAGCTTTAGTTTTCATTGCATTTTCCCTCCACCAGATGAGAGTTAGGGGAGTCTTTAAAAGTAGTTTTAATTGCATATGAGCTTTTGGATACGAGGGACTTTATACATTTAAGCTCATTGGTAAGAGTGCAGAAAATATAACAAATAAAAATCTTAGATGATGTACCAAAACTACACGGTCATGGCACATAGGCACACATTCCTCTTAATACTTACGTCAAGAACTTTTATCAATTTCTGATATTTCAAAACAAGTTGGCTAGCTAGAAAATGTTTTATATATATATATATATATATATACACACCAAAAAAAAAGTAATATCACTAAGAAGACACTTTCCTGACTTCACCTAGCGCCAACGAGTCCAGTGGTAAGAGACTTGATAAGTCATAAATACATTTTCCATGGGAAGAAAAGAGAAAGTTTTATTCAGTGGACTGGAAGACAGTGAAGAGTCCTATCAAGACGATTGGCTTGGTCTTATCCTGTTTGGGAGCAAATCACTTCGGCCCTCCTATGTATATTAAATATGAAGTGTGCTTTAACGCAGAAGAGGGAAATCAAAAACCGGAAGGTGTAAGGATCATATGGCTATCGAATATGAAAGAGCATCATGATTCTAGTGATCCAGTCGGGTGCGGTTAGATATAATTAGGCTTATGGTATGGAAATAATATACTAAAGGAAGAGGTCCCCCCAACTAACCCACGCGCAGCTGGGGCAACGTGGCTTCTACATTGCTGGAATGAGTGCCCATCAGATTCTCTTAGATGTCGGCTTCAGAAAAAGGAAACTTCAAAAATCGGGAATGCAAGGAGAACAAAAATTTCTTGCTGAAGTTCCCGGGAGGATCAACATTCATCTTGCTGGTTTCAAAGAGCAGACGAAGACGATGAATGTTTATTCCAGAGTATGACTAGCTACCTCACATGCACTCGCTGACTAATTACTACCTTTTCCTACCAAAATTACAATTTAAACCATAAAACAGAACTCTCCCTCTTCCTGTGCCTTTCACACACTTCTTTCGGTGGGATTTAATCATTATTTCCATAAGGAGGATCACAAAACATGCAAGAGTTAGTTGCAATCCATTACAAGCTAGGCTTCCCTTTTCGCTGGAACAAGTTTACATATGCAGTTCTCTTATTACCATCCAGTAAACAACATCTACTTATCACTAAATTCGAACCAGCAACGACGTATTTATCACATAAATAATGCATCAGAGAGCTTTAATTATTTTTGCACATTGGTTGCAAGTACTATTCCTCTGTAACTTTGAAACATAATTCCACATTCTTGAACGCAGAGAAAGAAAACAAAATAAAACACAATAATTTGGAGGAAAAATAAAAACACGAAAATGAGATTAACAATAAATTTAGTACCTGAGGTGAAGTGGGTGTGTTGGAAATAACCGATGACTCCAGATTGGATACTCTGGTGTCCAAGGAATTAAACTTTTCTTTCAACTGCACATATTCAAATAAGAAAAAAATCAAGAACCATAAAATTTGAAAAGTAAATAAATAAAATAGATTGATAAAGTTCAATGTAAAACATGTTGGCAATTGGGTAGTGTACCTGAGAAGCCAGAGAAGTGCGATCGATCCAGAGATCTTTGAAGATAAATTGGGTAATCGCTCCCGAAGCAGATGCTAAGCCTACACTAAACCATAGCAACCTCGTTCGCATCATTTGTGAAATTTGATTTATTTATCCTTTTGTTCTCTTCTTTTTTTCCCAGTTGTATTTGTATGTATGCCAAGGAGATGGGAATACTTCAATAGTTCAACTTAAGCCTAAATTTGCTAAGCTCCATAGAAGCTTTAGAATACCTTGTTTTCTTATAACAATTACTTCTGATTTTCGATATATTTGTGGGGTCGACGGGGTTGCTTTCGCTGGAGTTTGTAATAGTATATAATAAAATTTGTTAATGATGATTATTTGTAATACATAATTTTTTATAATTGATATAATACAATGATGTAATAATTTTTTTTAAAAAAAATAGCAAAATTTGAAACAATAGGGTTATTAAACGGGCTCTAGAAGAATGGTTTTATTGGAAGCTGATACCAAATATGTTGAAAACTAACACAGAAAATTTGTAAAACTTAGGAAACATATTGAAAAATCACAAATAAATAAAAATAGATTGCTTTATAATTTGTTTGTGCCTATATATATATATATATATGTATATAATAAAACACAATTTTTGAAACTATCCAAATAAGCACATATGAATAGTCTAATTGAATTCAATTTTGCCATATAAATAGATATTGTATATTTCTTTTATTGATTATGGATAATGTAGTTATCCATCTCTATCTAAAATAGTCAAACTTAAAAGTTGAAAACAACTTACTTAACGACATAATTTTAATTCGAATAATTATTTAATTTTTTTCCTATCTATTTCTTTTGTTAATGATAGTTTTCGATCATTAACTTTTTAAAAGTTATTCAGTTAGTTCAAAATTAGCATTATACTTTTAATTTTAGTTAATATGATTTAATACTCATATAAACAACATTTGATGACAATTGCTAACTTGAATTAAATCTTTAAATTTTGAAGATTATAACTAAATAAATTAGAGATAATAGCATCTATAGCCCCCCATCTTTTCAGTTTGTATCACTTAAGTCCCTCAGGTAATATTTATTTCACTTAAGTCCCTCATGTCCTTATTTCCGTGTCATTTTGGTCCCTCCAAGATTTTAATAAAAAATGTTATTTCAAACAAGTCCTCAAACTTTTGATTACTATCAAATATAGTTCCATAAAAGAGAAATAATCCTGAAGTGCTCTAATTTAAGCAAAAGAAGGATCCTGCTTGAAAATGGTATCAGAGCCTAGGTTTATTAATGAAATATTTAAATTAGTTACATAAGAAGTATTTTATCCCTAACGGAGGAGAGTTAAACAAGAATGGAATTGCACGAATGGTCAATTTATAAAGAAAACGAGGAGTATTTCCAGACACTGGAAGAACAGAGAGGAAAAAGGATTGATAAATTAATCCAAAGGCATAAGAAACTTTCTTATGAAATCAAGGAAACGATTGCTAGAGCACAGACGAGAACGCCTGTAGCAGAATTACCAGCATCAATCCGATACTATGAAAGGAAATTTGCCATGAATGACAACTTTCAAGGCAATGTTACAAGGGATTTACAACTCGCAGAGAACCAAGGCAAATGGCCCGGGAAACCAAATACAGGTAAATCTTTCCTTACAATGACATTATGAATTGGAAAGAAATTGAACCGGATACATCTAAGATTTCAAAAGATCTTAGGGAAATCCAAAAGACAGTTCAAGATTACGGACATATGCTAGAACATCTACCTATGAAAATCGAAAACTTGAACCAGAAAGTTGAGGAAATCCTCAACATTCTTCCAGATCTAAAGAGATCTATAACAGATCTAAGAACAATAGTCACAGATCTGAAAGAAAAACAAGGTATTACCGGAACGTCCAAACCAAGAAAGGACCAAATCGGTGATGCACTTGGACGAGTACCTCTTCTACATCAGAAAGGTAACACTAAGGAAGTTCCAAAGCCGAAAACTCAGGAAGAACTGCTAGTGGATATCCTTAGAAGTATTAACTAATATGGATATATCAAGAGTAGATCCTTCTGATCTTCAAGAACTAGCTGAATCTTTATCTCAACTAGCGTTTGTAGATTTGGTTAACGTCAAAACCAATTAAACAAATCCTCTGGCTTTAACTCTGCCAGGAGAAAGTTCCGCATCACATAATCCTCCACCGGATGAAACGATGCGTGAAAGTGGAGATTTACCTATAAACGCAACCCCTGCAGTATTGGGAGAAACGTTTAGAGTAAATCCCGCTAGAAATCCAAATAGGGGACCGAAAAATACACCATGGGCAAGGACTATGTCAAAACCCTTGCACCCCTATGGTACTATCCTAAACTTGGATATTATTGATTTCAGAAACATCAAAAAATTAATCGATGAATGGGTAGTCGCTATGAAAATAGCCGCCACTACACTAGAACTTGATAAAGAAAACTTCGTAAGACTTATGGAGTTAAGTTTAGAAGGATCAGTAAAGGCATGTTGGGAACGCACCCTTGAACCATCTAAACAAGAAGTAATAGCTGGAGAATCTAGAAGCGCAATTGCGGATAGATTTGGAAGGTTAATAAAATTACAGTTCATCGGAGATGGATATTTCGATGAAAATAATGCAGAAAAAACAAGAGCGTACCAACAAGCACTCTATGGTATTGAATGCAGAAATATTTGTGCAATAGATGAATACATTTATTGGTTTAGAAAATATTTCTTTAATGCGAATGTTAGTGTAGAGATTGCTGCACCAATGTTCTTTGCAAAAATTTGCAGTTCTTGGAGGGAAATGTTAATTCAGTCCTACAAGGTTCCGGAAGGACAGTTTGATACAATCGCTAGACGAATATCTTTCTTGAAAGACAAACTAAAAGACTGGTGTCAACAAGCTGCGGTTCAAAAGAACATGAAAAGGCTAAGAGGGAAAATTAAGAAAACTCCTCTTTGCTGCGATAGCAATGATTTCCAACAATTATTGGAGAATCAATTGAGCAAAGAAAGAAGAGAAAGCAATTTGTTCACTCTGATAACATCAGTAACAAAAAGTGATCTTCTTTTAGGCGAAAGTCTTGGTGGTCTAAATCAAAAGCCCGATCTTATAAATTTGGCCAGAGATCTGGACTAACTAGGGTGTCTTCCCAAGGATCTTGACAATCCGACGGAAAAACCCCCACAAGATGAACTTTCAAACGGGCACACACTCGCACCGATGAAAGTTTCAAAGATTGTAACTGCTGGACATGTGGAGCTCGCGGTCACATTTCACCAGATTGTCTGCAAAAAAGTGGTGAAATAAAACAATTTGAAGTCACTGCAAACATACTGGATGCAGTTTTCTATGGAGATTCGGTACCAGTTTACCAATTCGAAAGTTTACCCTCAGATGAAATTGTCTATGAGGAAGAAATTGAAAATGATTTTGATGGAACTTCAACCGAGTCAGAATAACTTCAACGAAGGTGATAGGATCCAAACATCGGATAGCCTATTAGGTTTTTTTTCCAAAGCATCTATAACAGATAAAACCATGGAAAAGATCATGAGACAAGACTCTAACATTGGAAAATATGATGGTTTTAGAGTCAGTGGAGTTAGCCGAATCCTAAATCAAATAGGATTAAATCAAAGACGGCATAACATCAGATATAAAGTAAGTTCTGAGGAATTTGCAATTCCTAAGGAATTAACTGGTAATGTGATGGATATGCAACTTATTCCAAAGGAAGAAATTCTGGAAGAATTAAGTAAGATGAAAGAGGAAGAAGCACTTACTATGAAATGGAAACATATAGGCAACATTGAAGTAGTAATTAAAGCTACTTTCAAAGAAGGTGTTAATTCGCCATTACATTTGTCCATAATGGACAAAAGAATTAACAACCTAAGAGATGGTTGTGTTGGTACAATGGTAGAAAATTTATATGCAGGCAAACTCATGTTTGATATTCATCCCAGAATTGCATATAACCTAGCTGACCAAGATTTCAGTCGAGTCTTAACCCTTCATCAAGATTTTAAAAGAAATGATCTTATGAAAGAAGGGAACAGACCATATTCTATTACATATAGAATTGCTTATGCACTTTCCAATACTCATCATTCTGATTTGTTTATTAGGAAAGAGTATATTGAAATTCCAAGAATCTTCAAGGAATTTGCTAAGGTAATGACACTCGATCCCATTCAAATACCAAGGATTGGTGGTGTTGATATCTTAATCCGAGACCATCCAGTTCTAGATCGCTCAATAAGTTCTAGAATAGATTTTAATAGAAGGATGTCCTTTTCAGAAGAAAGGATTAGGAGTCTAAAAGGAAAAGAATTAATTGAAGATTCAACTCCTCAAGCTATTCGGGTAGATAATGTAAAAATTAGATGCCCACAAGGATGGAAAGAAGTGCAAGTTATTTTGACATCACACAGAAAGAGAATTACTTTCCATGTGATGATTTATATCACTTGCAACAATCTACTACTGGCAAATATGAATGCATGCTAGAATTAGCAAGATATGAAGTATTTGTTATAGGAGTAGCAAGTCGTGACCCAGGTATTGCTACCTTGGGATTAAGCTTCCTTAAGGAACATAAACCTTGGGGAAGAAAAGGAAAAGACATGGAATTTAGCTTGGATGGACATCTTATTCAAGTTGAATAAATGACTAGCCCTTTTTTCTATATACATATTTGTTGGCATGTTATATGAACAATATAAGTCAGAATACTTTGCAGCTTATATTGATTCAGGATCTGGGATTTGCATAGCAAAACTTGGAGTGTTTCCTAGCAATGCTATGGAAGCTCTACGCATTATTGCAAGAAGAGATTTCTCTCAGAAAATCCTCATTCTCAATAAAGGAATAAGAGAAGCGTATATCATGATTGGAGGAGCATTTGTTACACCTTGGTTCAAGGTAAAAATGCCACCTATATATTTTCATGATACAGGAGCAGATATTTTGCTAGGTAACAATTTTATCCAGACCTTTGCAAAATATGTGCAAGATAACATCAAAAAATTATTGATTTTTACTACAAATTGTGGTAGTGAGATACAAGTTTTGCGGTGAACAAAAGCTTTTAATAGGATTGCCTATTAATTTTCGCAGCAAACGTGGTGATTTTAATCCCGAATCCAAATTAACACATCCTAAAATTCAGGATAAACAAAAATTTGGAAAAGCTTTATTGTCTTTTATACAATATCGTAGCATAGTTCCGAACGGAAGTAAAACTAAAAAGCTAGACGAAGAAGGAATTAGACTTCTTAAGAATGCTTTGCAAACCAAGTCTTTGGTTGACATTAACGAAGAAAGCTTGCTTTCTCTGGAAAACGTCAAACGACTAATTCAAATGAACTTTAACGAGAATCCTTTGGCTTGGTGGGACAAGAACAAAATCGAACCTACTCTAAAAGCAAAAGAACAATGCAAATACGAGTATGTTCGATACAACCCAATCCAAATGAATATGGAGGATAAGAAGGATATGCAAACAATCATAAAAGAGCTTATCGATCTTAAACTCATAGAACCTGGAGTATCTACTTATAGTAGCCCTGGTTTTCTGATAAGAAACCATGGTGAGGTAAAAAAAGGAAAGACAAGATTAGTCATTAATTATCAAGGTATCAATAAGATACTGGAGTTTGATGGTTACTACATCCCAAGCAGAGAACACTTAATTGAATGTATTAAAAATGCTAAGGTGTTTTCAAAGTTTGATTGTAAATCTGGTTTTTATCAGATTAAGATGGAAAAGGAGTTTAGAAAATACACGGCATTTTCTACTCCACATGGTCAATATATATGGAATGTTTTTCCAACGGGATTAGCAAACGCACCCCAGATATATCAAAGAAAGATGGATAATCTGTTTAAAGATTATTTCGAGTTTATGTTTGTCTATATTGACGACGTATTAATTGCATCTAAAAATATGAAAGAACATATTAAACATCTTGAAATATTTTCTAATACATGTTTTAATGAAGGATTAGTGCTTTCAGAAAAGAAAGCAATAATTGGAGTTAATAAGATTGAGTTTCTTGGTGTTCTTATTGACGAAATAGGTATTGAACTCCAGGGACATATTGTGGAAAAAATACGCAATTTTCCTGATGTCCTAAAAGATAAAAAACAGCTTCAACGCTTTTAGGGAGTTGTTAACTTTGCAGGTATCTTCATCAAAGATCTAGCAAGATACCGGAAAGATTTCCGACCTCTCTTAAAAGAAACGAAGAGCTCGAAATGGAAGTGGGAAGAAATTCACACTCAGAGAATTCGCCAGTTGAAACAAGTTTGCAATAACTTGCCTAAACTCGCAATACCACAGGACAATGATGATTTGGTAGTCTATATAGATGCCAATGATTATAGATGGGCAGCAGTGCTCATGAAACGGACAACTACAGGGGAAGAACCTTGTAGATATACAGGAGGATTGTTTAGTGAACAACAAGCCAGAATTTGGCATATAAACGAGAAAGAATTCTTTGCTGTTTGGAAGGCATTTAAGAAATGGCCATTATTTCTATTAGCAAAAGAATTTACTTTAAAAGTTGATAATACGAATGTCAAAGCTTTTTTGAAAATAAACTTGAATCAAAAATAGAAAAGGCACGTATTCTCAGATGGCAAGCTGAATGCCAATATTACTGCTTTGACATTATTATTGTGAAATCTCATGAAAATATTCTTGCAGATTTCCTGACAAGAGATGGAAGTATCTGAGGCTAATTCCATCATCAAGAGATATAGGCATCTCAGGGAAAACCTTGAGGAGCTTAATGTGCGATTTGGAAAGCTCTCAGCAAATGCTGAAGTAGCTAGACAAGTTCAACGAGTTGATCTGGACACAGTCCAGGAAACAATCAAGGGAGCTACGTATGCCATGACTATGTTATAGAATACATTACAAGGACCAATTCAAAAAGCATCATCTTCAGTGATGACTCGAGAATTGAGAGAGTAAGACTCTACACCTGCGTTTAGAGAACGGGGCTCTATACCCGGAGCGGTGGGTTCAAATACCACTTGCACAAGTCCATTTTCAGATTCTGAGAAAATGGAAACAATTGAACAATCGGAAGAGCAACCTCCTATTGCCATGGTTCAAAGTTTCTTTTCTTTTCCACCGAAACGTCCGAAAAGTTTCTGTTTTTCAACTTACGGAAAAGAAATCACCATATAGTTTCGAAATTACATTGTTCCTAGGAAACTCTTAATGTTTCCAATATTTCCATGGAAACTCTCATTGTTTCCATGGTTTCTATGTTCGTTTCCATAGAACATGGAAACCATGAAAATATTGAAAGTTTGGTAATTTCTTCCAAAAAAAATTTGCACCATTTAAGTTTGGTATCATCCATATTAACTTTTATTTTTTTCACAACAACAGTTTTAGAATTTTTTATTTCACAATTTAAGTTACTAAAATTCTATCAATTATATGCTCTGTGAATGCTGAACTTGAATAAAACATTACCACTTTATTTTTTTCACGACAATACTTTTAAAATTTTTATTTCACAATTTAAGTTACTAAAATTTTGCCGGTTATATGTTTTGTGAATGTTAAACTTGAATCAAATGTTACCAATTTATTTATTAGTGTAATTTGATCGATTATTGATGTAGATGTATAAAAATTTTACACCACTATTATTTTTTGCTAGTGAAAAGAGAAAACAACTCTTTTTTACTTCCTTTTGCATGGTTTTTACCTTGTTTCTAGCATTTTTCAAGTTTTCTATGACGTTTCCGAAATGTTTTCGATACGTTTCATATATTTAAGAACTCGAAACTTATCATCGAAACAAAATTTTAATCCTTGCCTATTGCTTCAAGTCAACCCACCACCTCTGGGGTTAAAGAGGGAGAGATTAACCTTAGGCCACAGACAGACACTTCTAAGGTTAATACTAACCCAATTAATTTACATTGGCAGGGTTATCAGCATTCTTGGAAAAAATTAATCTCAAGACAAGGAATAAATCCTAATAAGTCCTTGATAGAAATATTAGAGAAATATCCTAGGATTTGGATGCTTGAAGGGTCAAAACCCGAAGAAATCCGAGAATGGTATGATTTTGGGGTAATAGCTTCAATACATACTATGTCACCAGGTTTTCTGGAGATATCTAAACTTTCGGATTGGATTACCAGCGCTGTGTATGATTCATGGCAAAATAACCAACACCTCAAAAGGGGTGGTATTCTAGAGCTGAAGTTTATTTCGCCAGCACCAGAAATTGCAGGAAAAGGGTCTCATCCAGCTTTTCATTTTATTAAATTACAGAGACCAGATATGGCAGCCTACATTAGAGTGAAAGTTGCAACAGGTGAAGCTCCGTTGGTCAGTGCTATCAACGAAGATGATATTTCCACTAGAAGAGCATGGGGAATGTGGGTCTGTCATACAGAGATGGACAAAGTCAAGTATCCATTCAAGATATTCACAAATTCGGCGAATGGATCATTCCTGTTAAACTCCATGACAGGGAAAAGTACTGAATTCACAGAGAAGCTCTTTGAACAAAAAAGGACGCTAATCTGGGAAAACAAGTTACCATCAACTGAGGCAACCAGGAAAATGTCGTGCAACATGATGCATGTTGATCTATGGCACAACCGGGAATGTTCAAGTTGTGAGTTTCAAGAGAAACCCCTATTTGGTACATGAATACGGGTTACCAGGACAAAACCCGAATCCGACAAGGATAAGGGTAAAAGGAAAGTTTACCCCAAGGGTTTTCACAAACCCCGGTAAAAAGATGTAAAAGACAAAGGGCCTGAAAAGTCAGACGCACTAATTTCGAAATCAATCATGTGATTGATTAAAGTGGACAGCTGGAAAAGAAAACAGTTGTAAAATGGACGAGCGTAGCAGACAAAGTGGGAAATACAGGGACCCACTCTCATTATTAAAGATAGACGTATACAATGACGTCTAAAGATTAAAGAGGTTTTGGAATCCAACTTTGAAATCCGAAACCAAGGTCTATAAGAAGAGAAGACGGAAGCAGATGGAGATCATCAGAAATTTCCTCCAACTCTTTCATAATACAAATATTCATAGAAAATTTGTAATCTTTCTTCGGTTAGAATTTTAATACACGAGTGTATGGGGATTTCCCCAATAGTAGTCCTCTCATGAGAGGCTAAGAGTTTTCTCCTCCAATAGCGGAGTAGAATAGTATTATGTAATTTCAATTTGTATTTCATCAATAAAAGCAAAAGCTTTGGCCGCTTGTTGTCCAAAATATCAATTATATTTATAGAATTATATACCTTTTATACCCACGGGCAGGAAACGAAGTGGGTTGTGTTGTGTATCGCTGAAGGAGCCAAGGACTGCGAACCATCAGCTGTGGTTGTGTGGTTGGAATAGTCCGTAAAACCGGAGACTTGGAATACCCGGCGATAAGGCGATAAAAAAAGGTATATATTTATGTGAAGTTAATTTTATTTCGGAAGCATATTGGGCTTAATCAATTGGAAAACTCCTTTTGCTAAATTTTCAGAAAATAAGGATTATTTTGGTCATAAAAAGATTAATAGGCTGATTTGAAAAAGGTTGAAACTATGAGGTTAGTTTGAAATAAAGAAAAGAGAGGGAAGGATCATAGTGACACATTTTATTCAGAAGAGAGACTAATGTGCCATTTTTATTTAATGAAGGACCAAAGTGAGACTAACTAAAAAGCAGAGGGACCATAGGAGTCATTTTCTCATTTTGTTAATATTAAACTTTACGTAATTAGTATCTCGTGCATTTATAAATTATATAGTGATAGATTTTGATATTATTAGTCTTTATAGAATTAGTATCTCATGCCGAGACACGTGGTTACAAGTAGCTACTATTTGTTTCTGGTCAATAATGTTAAATAATTTTAATATTATTAAAATTCAAAGTCATTATGTTGTTAGTGTTAGGTGTCCGTCTAGCCATCTGTAAACACTATTTGATACAATCTTGTTTTATATATCAAACCTTTATTTATGGCATCTATCTTTATGTATAAATCTACGCTCTAGTTGATAGAGTCCCGAGGATCATTGCATGACTACGGGAACAGTCGCGCACAGAGGTGGAGATTGTAGAACGCTCTCCAAGGTCGTGATCCTAAACTAAGCCATAGAAGCCTGAGAAAAAGGAAAATCGTAGTCTCGTCAAGACTTGCTCGTGCATACATTCTCGTAAGAGTGTGCCTTGTTCCATGGGCAATGATCGGGGATTACTGCATGCATGGATGGTCTGTACTTCGAGGTACATGACTGAACACCCCGTAGAATTCCATGATTGGTTTCATGTTGAATTTGAAATCCTAAGGGTTACATAGTGTGAGAGAATCCTCATGACCTGAGATGTCATGACTGCAACATATACAATCCACTGCATTTTGAATTATTCCAGGAGGAAAAAGAGATGGGATAATGTTGGGTGTAGTCTGACTGTATGACGAAGCAGATGATATCAACAAAGGATTCATTTTAGTGCTAGGTACCCAACTAGCCATTAATGGCGCTGCCAAACCTGTAAACACTTGAGATACCGCCTTGTTTTATATATCAAACCTTTATTTATATCATTATGTCTTTATTTATAAATCTACACCATAATTGATAGAGTTCCAAGGATCATTGCATGGCTATGAGAACGGTCGCGTACAGAGATGATGATTGTGGAACATTCTCCAGGGTCGTGACCCTAAACTAGTTTTAGGCCATAGAGGCATGAGAAAAAGGAAAATCATAGTCTCAGCAAGGCTTGCTCATGCATATATTCTCGTAAAGAGTGTGCCTTATTCCATGGGCATTGATCGGGGATCAATGCATGCACAAAGGATCTATACTTGGAGGTACAGGACTGAACACCCTATAGGATTCCATGATTGGTTTCATGTCAAAATTGAAATCCTAAGGGTTGCATAGTGTATGAGAATGTTCATAACCTGAGATGTCATTGCTGCAATGTGTGCAACCCACTGCAGTTTGACTTATTCTAGATTCTAGGAGAATCACAAGATTGTTGGGAAACAATATAAAATAAAAATGTAGCGAAAAATACAAATTAAAATCCCAAGTGGTCATCTCTGAATTGCATATTCAAACTGTAAATACGAAGAACTTACTTTTTGTAGTGGGTTGGAGATTTCACGTTCCTAGCAATTTCTTATCCGACAGCGTCTTTTGAAATCTCCGATCTTTTGTGAAAATCCAAATCTATGCCATTCAAAATCTTCCTTTTGAATTCTTGATTTGAACACCGAATACGCCGAAAGCAAGACGAAAAATCTCTTCTTTTCTCCAAGGTGGCTGACGGTTAGAGAGAGAGATAATGAGGGAATTTTATTTCTCTTGGAAGCTAATGATATTATGAATAACTTAGGTCAAAAAGTCACAAGTGAATCAAATATATATCACTTGACTTGATGACCAAAACAACACAAAAGGCCTTGTGGTCCAATGTAGGTGTCCAAGTGGACGCCTACCTAGGCCCATTCTTGGCTTTTTGTGTATTATTTAAATATTTAGTTAATTATTTATTCATTCAATAGATAAATTTATTAACTAATCAATCAAATTAATTAGATAAATTAATTTATTACTTTATTTCTCCAAGAAATTAATTAATAGTTAATCTTATCTATTAATTAATTATCTCATCTAATTAGTAATTAATTATTAGCTTCTCCTTAACTAATTCCCTTTATTTTTCTTATGTTATGCCTTTATGCGCAACTCTTTAGGTTCATCTCATATGGAAATGGGAGGAACCAAAGGATATGGTTGACACTAACCAGTCACATGGCCCACATCGAGACCCAAATGAGATTGAAAGAATGGATTATTCTGAAACCTTTCTCGTTGCGAATATCGTGCGAGTATAAATCCTTTATTCTAATATCCTAGTCAAGTCAGAGTCATGGTTTAGTCAAACTCACAGTACTTGACTATATGCGTAAGTCATAATGAGTCGAGGTCACTGAGCTTACTCTTATGTCTAACACAAGTAGCTCCGATTGCTTTGGCCATAGACTTTTGGCCTCATTCACTTATGTTGCGATGACATAAAAAAGCGGGATACTTCAGCCTTTCAGTTATGTGGTGATTTATATAGATATAGTTATTGTGAAATGTCTTTATTATATAAGTGTTATTAGTGTGTACCCCGTACTATGTTTGGCAAAAATAGTATGACGATGATCATACTGGAAAAGAAATAGGAAAAAATTCAATTTTTGTCCCTCACTTATACCCCAATTTCAGTCTTGGTCCCCCACATATCGCACTCATCTAATTGACCCCTCACTTATCTCAATTTCATGAGTTTTGGTCCCTCCGTTAACTCCTCCGTTCAATAGTTAACGGAGGGCCAATTTTCCCTCCAAAACACACGATTTGGGCGGCAAGAAAGTCGAATTTCAGCATTTTTTTCTTTAAAATCAGATTTTAATCCAAAAAATCCCATCTTCTTCAACAACTAAACTCAAAACATGAGAAACTCATCATCTTCAACATCAATATTTTCGAATCAAGTGATTTTGTTTCGGTTTTCGAATCAAGTGATTATTTTCTCCCTGGTTTGCATGACAATGTTGTGGTAACGTGCCTTGCTCGGGCGTGTAGATCGGATTATGCTTCTTTATCGTGCTTAAACGTGAGATTTAATACACTCGTAAAAAATGGGTACTTGTATGAGTTGAGAAGGTAGTTGGAGATTGTGTAGCATTGGGTGTATATGGTTTGTGATCCCAGGGGATGGGAGGCATTCGACCCCTTCAAGAAGAAGTGGATGAGATTGCCCAAAATTCCTTGTGATGATTGTTTCAATTATGCGGATAAATATTCACTCGCGGTGGGGAGTGAGTTGTTTGAATTCGCCCTTTGGAAGTATAGCATGACATGTCGTGATTGGACCAAATGTGAAGGAATGAACCGTCCTCGTTGTCTTTTTGCTTTGGTCAATTGCTATAATAGCGGGAGGGAGCAATAAGAACGGTAACGTGTTGAAATCCGCAGAGCTTTATGATTCTTTAATGGGCAAACGGGAAATGTTGGTGTTGGCCATGAATTATTGAAAGAAGAACGAGAATTTGATGTTGAAGATAATGAGTTGCTCATGTTTTGTGTTTAGATGTTGAAGCAAATGAGATTTTTTGGATTAAAATCTGATTTTAAAGAAAAAAAATGCTGAAATTCTACTTTCTTGCCCCCAAAATCATGTGTTTTGGAGGGAAAATTGGTCCTCCGTTAACTATTGGACAAAGAAGTTAACGGAGGGACCAAAACTGATTAAAATGAGATAAGTGAGGGGTCAATTAGATAGTGCGATATGTGGGGGACCAAAACTGAAATTGGGGTATAAGTGAGGGACGAAAATTGAAATTTTCCCTGAAACTATTTAATTGGAATAAAATGGAAATTATATGGATGCAAATATCACAATCAAAACAAATTAAAGACAAAAACATGATCAAAATAAAAAAGCTTTCAAAAGAATGAAAATTGAATAACTAAATGAAACTAATCACTCCTACCATATTATATGATCAACAAAAGGAATTTTTTTTCAAATTTAATAAATCAGTAATCTCATAATCGAAAGAAACATGAAGGAGTCAGAAAATAAAAGACTTTCACATGATAAAATGAAAGAAAACTAAAAGAAAAATTATTATGGATATAAATTATAAAATTGCGCGTAAAAAAGAAAATAAAAAGGGTAAAAACCTGATGAATTACAATGTCATTATAAAAGAACAACTTATAAGAAGGATTTAATAGCTCGATGAATTCCAACACCCCCTTTGAAAATATAAAGAAATCGAATTTGAAGTACGAATTAGACTATTGATTATCCATTAAGAATCCACATTACTATGATAAATAATTGCTTTTATATAAATTGTAAAAAAGAACTGTTGAAAGATAAATGTGAAGAGAACATGTTTTTTTTTTAATTTTTATTTTAGGGCTAATGTTGTACTTTTGAAAATAAGCTAATTTTTTAATCACTTTTTTTTACGAACACTCCCTTGCACTTTTCTTCCACTTTTCACCTTTTATTTTTATTTTATATATATATATATATATTTATATATATATATATATGTGTTTTTTTTCTTTTGTTTGCTAACACTAACCACTTCTAATTCTTCTCTGATTCTAATTATTTTCTACTTATAATCACTTCTCCATATAGCAGTTGTGTGTGCAAACACTCCATTTATATGAAAAAGTTACAAATTTTTATTATTGACCTTTAACGCAAGGGAAAATTAGTTTTTTGGTCCTGTAACTTGGCCTCATTTGAATTTTGGTCCGTTAATTTGACCCACTGCAAAAAGGTCCTCTATCTTCTATACTCTTTGCAATTCTAGTCCTCTAATTTGTTAAATTTCTGGCAAAATTTGTATCATGCATGTATAATGACTAAATACACCCCGATCTCTCAAAAATGGTATCAGAGCCTTAGGTTTTATTGATGAAATAATTATTTATTATTACATATATTATTCTAATCTCTAACGGAGGAGATTCAAACAAGAATGGAACAACCGAACAATTGTTCTAGTAGTTATGAAAAATAGGTACCTTTCATTACATGGAAGGAGATTGAAGCGGATACTTCTAAGTTCTCTCAGGACCTTAGAGAAATCCAAAAGACGGTTCAAGACTATGGCCATAGGTTAATCCATATACATGTGAAAATAGAGAGTTTGAATCGAAAGATCGATCAGATACTACAGATCCTACCAGAACTGGGGAAAATATTGATAGATCTGAAGAAAGACACTACAGATCTAAAAGGAAAACAAGCAGGGACATCTAAATCCAATAAAGAAAGGATCAACGACGCCATTGGAAAAGTACCTCTTCTACATCAGAAAGGTAAGATTACGGAAATTCCGAAACCTAAAACTTAGGAAGATCTAATAAATGAAATCCTTAAAAATATAAATTAATGGATATTTCAAGAGTAGATCTATCTGATCTTCAAGAACTAGCTGAGTCTTTTTCTCAACTAGCCGTTGTGGATTTGGTTAATGTCAAAACCAATGAATCAACTCTGGCATTACCACCACCAGAAGGAATTTCCGCAACACATAATCTTCCACCGGATGAAACGATGCATGAAAGTGGTGATTTGCATGCTAACGCAGGCCCCGCTCTTGGGGGTACGACGTTTAGAGCAAATCCAGTAAGAAATCCAAATAGGGTACCAGAAAATACACCGTGGGCAAGGACTATGTTACAACCCTTCCATCCATATGGTACTATCCTTAATTTGGATGTTATCGATTTCAAAAACATCAAAAAATTAATCGATGAATGAGTAGCGTCTATAAAAATAACAGCGACCACACTGGAATTCGATAAAGAAAACTTCATTAGATTAATAGAGTTAAGCTTGGAAGGATCCGTAAAAACCGGACGGGATCATACCTCTGAAACAACCAAGCAAGAAGTTTTAGTCGGAGAATCTAAAAGCAGTATTGCAGAAAGATTTGGAAGGTTAGTTAAATTGCATTTCATCGGAGATGGATACTTCGATCAAAGCAATATTAAAAAAACCAGAGAGTACACACATGCTCTTTATGGTATTGAATTAAGAAATATTTGTGCAGTAGATGAATAAATCTATTGGTTCCGAAAATACTTCTTTCAGAGTGACGTAACATCACAAATTGCGGCACCAATATTCTTTGCAAAAATTTGCAGTCCTTGGAGGGAAATGTTAACCCAATCCTACAAGGTACCGGAAGGACAAATTGATTCAGTAGCCAGACGTACGTCTTTCTTAAAAGACAAACTGAAGGACTGGTATTATCATGCTTCCTTTCAAAAGAACATGAAAAAGCTTAGAGGAAAAATAAAGAAATCCCCTCTTTGTTGTGATAACAATGATTTTCCTACAATTATTGGAGAACCAGTTGAGTACAGAAAAAAGAGAAAGCAATAGAGTAATCCCCGACAATAGGGGTTACAAAAAGCGATCTTCTTTCAGACAAAATTCTTGGTGGTCTAAATCTAAAGCCCGATCTTATAAATCTGGACAGAGATCCAGACTGACAAGAGTGTCTTTCCAAAGATCTTGAAAATCAGACGGAAAAATTCCCACAAGACGAACTTTCAGACGGGCACACACTCGGACAAATGAAAGTTTCAAAGATTGTAATTGTTGGACATGTGGAGCGCGGGGCCACATATCACTAGATTGTCAGCAAAAAAGTAGTGAATTAAAACAATTTGAAGCCACAGCTAACATTCTAGATGCAGTTTTCTACGGAGAATTGGTACCAGTTTACCAATTCGAAAATATCCCCTCAGATGAAAGTGTCTATGAGGAAGAAATAGAAGTGATTTTGATGGATCTTTAACCGAATTAGAATAAGTTTAATGAGGGTGATAGGCTCCAAACATCAGATAGCCTGTCAGGATTCTTTTCAAGGTCATTTATATCAGATAAAACCATGGAAAGAATAATGAGGCTAAACTCTAACATTGGACCATATGATGGTTTCAGAGTTAGCAAAATTAGCCGAATCCTAAATCAAATAGGATTAAATCAGCGGAGGCATAACATCATATACAAAGTAAGCTCAGGCGAGTTTGCAATTCCTATGGAATTAACAGGTAATGTGAAGGATATGCAATTTATTCCAAAAGAAGAAATTTTGGAGGAATTAAGTAGACTCTCCGAAGAAGTAGCTGTTACTATGAAATGGATCCACATAGGAACTATTGAAGTAGTAATCAAAACCACTTTCAAAGAAGGAGTTAATTCTCCATTGCATTTGTTTATAATAGATAAGAGAATTAATAACTTAAGAGATGGTTGTCTTGGTACAATGGTAGGAAATTTATATGCAAGTAAACTAATGTTTGATATTCATCCCAGAATTGCATATAACCTAGCCGACCAAGATTTCAATCGTGTCTTAACCCTTCATCAAGATTTCAAAAGAAATGATCTTATGAAAGAAGGTAATAGACCATAATCTATAACTTATAGAATTGCATATGCACTTTCCAATACACATCATTCTGATTTGTTTATAAGGAAAGAGTATATTGAAATTCCAAGAATTTTTAAGGAATTTGCTAAAGTAATGGCACCTGGTCCAATTCAAATACTAAGAATTGGAGGTGTTGATATTTTAATACGAAACCATCCGGTTCTAGATCGATCAATGAGCTCTAGAGCAGATTTTAATAGCAGTATGTCATTTTCAGAAGAAAGGATTAAGTGTTTAAAAGGAAAATAATTAATTGAAGATTTAACTCCTCAAGCTATTAGGGTAAATAATGTAAAACTTAGATGCCCTGAAGGATGGGAAGAAGTGCAAGTCATATTTGATATTACAAAGAAAGATAATTACTTCCCTTGTGATGTTTATATTACTTGCAGCAACGTGTTGTTAACAAATATGAAGGTATGTTAGAAATAGCAGGCCATGAAGTATTTGTTTCAGGTATTGCAGGACGTGACCAAGGGATTGTTACCTTGGGATTAAGTTTCCTTGAGGATCATAAACCTTGGGGAAGAAAAGGAGCAGGTATGGAATTTTGTGTAAATGGTCATCTCATTAAGGTAGAATGACTAATACAATCTTCTACAACAAGTTTTATGATTTAAAGCATGGCTGACTTTAATCATCAAGTTTTACACCATAGTCTAGGATGCAAAATTTTCTATATGTATCCTAATATGCATCAAGCCGTTGATCCCTATTACGGTAGAGGTTATAACCAAGTTAATTGTTTGAAAAGAATTAAAATCAAACAATATTAGGTTTTAAAAAGTATCGAGTTTTGGAAACAAGAAAGAGCATCACCTGAGTTCCAAAATAGAGATGTGGTTTATCAAACATGGGTAATACATCATTTACTCTGTTGTTTACCAGACGAGTTGCAATTACTGCAAGAAGCCGCCTCAAAATTGGCAGCTTAAATGACTAGCCCATTTTTAATATATATATATATATATATATATCTGTCGGTATGTTATATGAACAATATAAGTCAGAATATTTTGCAGCTTATATTAATTCGGGATCAGGGATTTGTACAGCAAAACCCGGTGTTTTCCCTAGCAATGCTATGGAATCTTTACCTATTATTGCAGGAAGGGATTTTTCTCAGAAAATTCTAATACCCAATAAAGGTGTACGAGAAGCACAAATCATGATTGATGGTGCATTTGGAACACCTTGGTTCAAGGTAAAAATGCTACCCATTTATTTTCATGATACAGGGGCAGATATTTTGTTGGGTAATAATTTTATCCAAACTTTTGCAAAATATGTGCAAGATAACCACAAGAACTTGCTCACTTTTACTACTAATTGTGGTAGTGAGATACAAGTTTTGCGGCGAGAAAAGGCTTTTACTAGGCTTATGCCTATTCATTTTCGCAGCAAACGTGGTGATGATTCCAAATTAACCCATCCTAAAATACAGGATAAACGAAAAGAAGGAATTATGATAAAGAAGGAATATGATGAATATTGTGAAGTTTCTCATATAGATAAAGAAGGAATTAACCTTCTTAAAAGAACTAAGACTAAATATCTGGATGAAGAAGAAATTTACCTTCTTAAGAATACTTTACAAGAAAAGAAGTCCTTCTTTGATATGGATGAAGAAAGTAAACTTTCTCTCGAACATATCAAAAGATTAATCCAAAGGAATTTTAATGAGAATCCTTTGGCATGGTGGGACAGAAACAAGATTGAAGCTACTCTGAAAGTAAAAGAACAATGTAAGTACAAGTATGTTCGATACAAGCCAATCCAGATGAATGTAGTTGATAAGAAAGATATGCAGGAAATAATTAAAGAGCATATCAATCTTAAACTCATTGAACCTGGAGTCTCGGCTTACAGTAGCCCTAGGTTATTGGTAAGAAACCATGGCGAAGTAAAATGAGGAAACGCTCGATTAGTAATCAACTATCAAGGTATTAATAAATTACTTGAATTTGATGGTTACTATATCCTGAGTAGAGAACACTTAATCGATTGTGATAAAAATGCTAAAGTATTTTCTAAATTCGATTGTAAATCTGGGTTTTATCAGATTAAAATGAAAAAGGAGTCTAGAAATATACGGCATTCTCTACTCCACAAGGATAATATATTTGGAATGTACTTCCAATCGGTCTTGCTAATGCACCCCAGACATACCAAAGAAAAACGGATAATCTATTTTAAGATTACTTTGAGTTTATGTTTTTTTATATAAACGATATCCTGATTGCATCGAAAAATATGAATGAACATATTAAACATCTTGAGATATTTTCTGATGTATGCTTTAAAGAAGGATTAGTGCTATCTGAAAAGAAAGCAATAATTGGAGTTAATAAGATAAAACTTCTTGGTATTCTTATTGACGAAACAGGTATAGAACTTCAAGAACATATTGTGAAAAAAATCCATAATTTTCCTGATATTCTAAAAGATAAGAAACAACTACAAAGTTTCTTAGGTGTTGTTAACTTTGCAGGAATCTTCATCAAAGACCTTGCAAAATACAGGAAAGATTTTCGACCACTTTTAAAAGAGACCGAAAGTTCAAAATGGAAATGGGAAGAAATTCACACTCAAAGGATTCGTGAGTTGAAACAAGTTTGTAATAATTTGCCTAAACTCGCAATGCCACAAGATAGTGATGATTTGGTAGTCTATACAGATGCCAATGATTATAGATGGGCAGCAGTGCTCATGAAACGAACAACTACAGGGGAAGAACCTTGTAGATATACAGGAGGATTGTTCACTGAACAACAAGCCAAACTTTGGCATATAAATGAAAAAAGAATTCTTTGCAGTTTGAAAGGCCTTTAAGAAATGGCCCTTATTTTTATTAGCCAAAGAATTTACTTTAAAAGTTGATAATACGAATGTCAAAGCCTTTTTGAAAAATAAACTTGAATCAAAGATTGAAAAAGCACGTATTATGAGATGGCAAGCTGAATGTCAATATTATTGTTTTGACATTGTTATTGTGAAATCTGATGAGAATGTTCTTGTAGATTTCCTAATAAGAGATGGAGGTGTTTGAAGTCAATTCCATCATCACAAGATACAGGCATCTCAGGGAAAACCTAGAGGAGCTTGACAAAAAGTTTGGACAGCTATCAGTTAACGCTGAGGCAGCTGGACATGTACAACGAGTAGATTTGGACACAGTCTAAAACGCCATTTCAGGAACCATTTATGCCATGACTATGTTATTGGATACTTTACAAGAACCAATTCGAAAGGCATCATCATCAGTGGTAACTCGAGGATTAAGAGAGCAGGACTCGAAACCTGCGTTTAGAGAACGGGGCTCTATACCCGGAGCAGCAGATTCAAATACTGCTTGCACAAGTCCTATACCAGACTCTAGTAAAAAGGAAACAATTAAACAATTGGAAGTGCAAACTTCTATTGCTTCGAGTCAACCCAGCACCTCTGGGGTTAAAGAGGGAGAGATTAACCTTAGGCCACAGACAAGCACTTCTAAGGTTAATACTAATGAAATTAATTTACCATGGCAGGTATACCAACGATCATGGAAAAAATTAGTTTCAAAGAAGGGAATTAATCCAAACAGAACCCTGATTGAAACATAAGGAAGATATCCTAGAGTTTGGATGCTTGAAGGGTCCAACCCAAAAGAAGTACGAGAATGGTATGATTTTGGAGCAGTCACTTCTATCCATACTATGTCACCAGGTTTTCCGGAAATAGCCAAATTACCAGAATGGATTAGTGCAGCTGTGTATAATTCATGACAAAACAATCCGCATCTTAAAAGAGACATTGTGGAGCTAAAATTTATTGCAGCAGCTCCAGAAGTCGTTGGAAAAGGGTCTCATCCAGCTTTTCATTCTATCAAACTAAAGAGACCAGATATGGCAGCCTTTAACCGTGTTAAGGTTGACGATAAAAAGGCACCTTTGGTAGCCTCTATTAGCGAAGATGAAATATCTACCAGAAGGGCTTAGGTATTTTGGGTCTGTCTCACCGAGATGGACAAAGTTAAATATCTATTTAAAATTTCTTCACATAAAACAAATAGATCTTTTCTACTCAATTCTATGACAGGAAAGAGTACAGAATTCGTAGAAAAATAGTTCTAGCAAAAGCAAACGCTTATCTGGAAGAACAAGCTACCTGCAACTGAGAACACAAGAAAGAAAGCATACAATATGATGCATGTTGATCAATAGTATAATCATGTATGCCCGAGTTGTGAAACACAGGAGAAACCCTTGTTTGGTATAAGAATTAGGGTTACCAAGAAAAAACACGAACCCGAACAGGACAAGGATAAAAGACTAGCATTTCGAGGGGTTATCACAAACCTCGGTAAAAAATTTACAATGTAATAAGAAACAAAAGAGAGTCTAAAAGGCTCAAATTAGTTTACAATTTTAAACAAAATATAATAATTAGTTTAAAAATGTAATTTGTAAAATTATGCCCATCAAAGGGCATAATTGTAATTTATTACAGGAGGCTGATGGAAGCAATGACGTCAGAAGGCAATAATCAAAAGCGGACAAATGGCCTACAAAGCCAAAAGCCACTTTTGACAAAAAATAGGTTAAATGTCGAGGAAAAACTACAGTAACCGGCAAACAGATAAAAGTGCTGACGTAGGGCGGCTGAAGAAAAGTCAAAAAGTAGCCGACAAAGCACTGTGTGACAACTGTGGATAAGGACAGATGCTAACGCACGCAATGACGTCACTAATAATTAAATTTGAAATCCGCAGCTAAAGTCCGAAGGAAGGCTTATAAAAGGCAAAGGCAGAAGCAGAAGAAGGGCATTAATCATTCCCTCCCACTCTTCAATAATTCAAGAATCCAGAAAAAAAAAGATTGTAAAATAGTTTTAATTTTTCATTCTGAGTGTATGGGCATTTCCCCAAAGAGTGTAGCCATCTCTCATACATGAGGGGCTAAATAGTTTTCTCCTCTAGTAGCGGAGTAGAATATATCTATGAAATAATAATTTTATTTCATCAATAAAGTTCAAGGCTTTTGTTTAACCTCTGTCTTCCCAAGATTATTAAATCTTTATTCTGGAATACCTTTTACGCCCAAAGGTAGAAAACGAATTTGGGCTGTTCTGTGTATTGCTGAAGCAGTTGGGTGCCTGCGAACCTTCTGCGGTGGTTGTGTGGTTGGATTTTCAATCCGTAAAAACTAGGACTCGGAATACCTAGTGATAAGGCGGTCAACCAAAGGTATAAATTTATGAAGCTTTAATTTTTTTCGGAAGCATGTTGGGCCTGAACTATTTGGGAAATTATTTTGCTATATCCAAAGATTAGTACAAAATTTACCATATATCTAAAGAAGGACCAAAGAATTGCTACCAGATAACAAGATAAAGGACTAATTTTGCAAGGTGACAAGTTAGAGGACCAAACCTCAAAGTAAGCCAACTTAAAGGATGAAAAATCCAACTTTCCCTTTAACGCAACTTTATAATCTTGGTACTTTTTCTCATTTTCTCACCAATTATCATATCCTTAAAAATAAGACAAAGAAAAGAGACAAAAAAATTGAAAAGGATAACTCTAGAGATTTTGCTGCTATAAAGAACAAAATAAATATAGTAAACCATGTTATATAATTGTGAATTTTTACAATACTTTATTCCATTTAACACGTCGGGATCTTCTGTTATTGTATCTTTACTGAATCAAATTTCATGTACAAGTAAACAAAATCCCTCATATGATCATTACAACTAATAAAATACAACTAGATCTAGAAATCTACCTTTAATATCTGAAATATTGATATTATTTAGCATAAATACAAGATAATTTTTACAAGTCTATAGAGACGCAAAAATAAAAAAAAGACGAAGATGAAGGAATCAGAAAATAAAAGACTTTCACAACATAATATGAAAGAAAACTAAAAGAAAAATTATTATGGATATAAATTATAAAATCATAAAAAAGAAAATAGAAAGGGTAAAAACCTGATGAATTACAATGTCATTATAAGAGAACAAATTATAAGAAGGATTTAATACCTCGTTGAATTCCAACACCCCTTTAAAAATATAAAGAAATCTAATTTGAAGTAGGAATTAGACTATATTGGTTATCCATTAAGAATCCACAATACTATGATAAATAATTGCTTTTATATAAATTGTTAAAAGGAACTGTAGAAAGATAAATTTGAAGAGAACATGTCTTTTTTAGAATTTTTATTTTAGGGCTAATATTGTACTTTTGAAAATAAGCTAATTTTTTAATCACTTTTGTTTACGAACACTCCCCTGCACTTTTCTTCCACTTTCACTTTTTATTTTTATTTTATATATATATATATATATATGTTTTTTTCTTATGTTTGCTAACACTAACCCCTCCAAATTTTTCTCTGATTCTAATTATTTTCTACTTATAATCACTTCTTCATATAAGCAGCTGTGTGTGCAAACACTCCATTCATATGAAAATGTTACAACTTTTTAGTTTTGACCTTTTACACAACTTTATAATTTTGGTACTTTTCTTATTTTCTCTCCAATTATCCTATCCTTAAAAACAAGACAAAAAAAATTGAAAAGGATAACTCTAGGGATTTTGGTGCTAAACAAAGAACAAAATAAATATAGTAAACCATGTTATATAATTGTGAATTTTCACAATACTTTATTCTATTTAACACGTCAAGATCTTCTGTTATTGCATTTTTACTGAATCAAATTCCATGTCCAAGTAAACAAAATCCCTCATATGATCATTATAACTAATAAAATACGACTAGATTTAGAAATCTACCTTTAATATCTGAAAAATTGATATTATTTAGCATCAATATAAGATAGTTTTTACAAGTCTATACATACGCAAAAATCAAATTTTGCAAAAGAGGGGTAAGCTTGGTAAACAAACTATATTTTGTCAATTTGAGGGAGCAATATGGTACGGCGAGAGGGCAAAATGATGCTAATGGAAGACTTTTTGTACTTGCTCAAGTAGAAGTTACTATTAGATCAGAGAAAACCCCGTAGGTAACTTGTATTACTGAGTAACATATTTATAGAGTTACATAGACTTGGTAAACAGGTAAATCTTAAGATATAAACAAGTAAAAATAAATACAAAGAATGATAACCTAAGGTATAAAGATAAACACAAGGAAATATAAGATAAGAAAAGATCTTATACTAATCTAGAAGATATATTCTAACACTTTCTCGCAGTCGAAGCAGGAGATTCTTGAACATTAAGACTGGACCAAAAATCTAAGAAAAGTTGTGACAGGAGTCCTTTGGCAGAGAATTTCTTGCACTTTGCTCTGAAATCCCATGTTAGATTGGGTAAAATGCCGCCATCAATGAAAGAGAGGGGCCTTATTTGTAATACAGGGTTTTAATTGGGGCTAGATTGAAATTGAGAAGAAAAAGGGACTTACAATAGAAATTGAGAATTGAATTTAGGCTTTATTGAATCCTCACAATCAATTTGTTTTTTTGAGGATTTGTTTTCGGAAATAACTAAAACAAGTGGGACGAGAGAGAGAGAGAGAGAGAGAGAGAGAGAAATAAAGCTAAATTTTGTATTGTTACCATTAAAGAGAGATGAAGAAGAATTGAAAAGATAGCTTTGAAGCAGCAATAGGAGGAGGAGAAAGAGAAAGAGAAATAGTAAGAGAAAGAGGCATAATATAAAAAAGGCGCCAACGACAAAAGAGGAAAAAAAAGCTAACTAAGCTAGATAAGGGACCCCGGACGGGGACGACGACTTGACGGGAAGCGAGAGATCGAGATACCATGGCCCTGATACCATGTTAGATTAGAGAAAATGCCGTAGGGAACTTGTATTATTAAGTAACATATTTATAGAGTTACATAGCCTTGGTAAACAAGTAAACCCTAAGCTATAAACAAGGAAAGATAAATACAAAGAATGATAACATAAGCTATAAAGATAAACACAAGGAAATATAAGATAAGAAAAGATCCTATGCTAATCTAGAAAATATATTCTAGCAGTTACTAAGTTTCACAAGTTAATTCAAATTAAGGTAAGTACATGCGTAGTGCTAAGATTTACACAGTACACTTTTTGCCACTGATCATAGGGCATCCCACCCTCATGATCCTGAGCGGATCTTCTATCTCAAAATGGTGTACCACAATGGTCCCACATCATTGTGGATTGACAAGTGTCCATTTAAAAAAACCTACTAATAATAATTTAAAATGAATGGACATTTGTCAATGACACAATGATGTGACACAATTGTGGTACATCATGGGATAGAAGATCTGTTTCGCTCATGATCCAATTGTAATGAGTGAAGTAAGCTCTTATTGCATCTGATCAATCTGATAACCACACAGTAGATGAGTATTCCACATCCTCCATCTAACGCACATTATTACAAATTGAAAACACGTGGTATTTAGCATCAACAATCCAAGAATGTTACACTGATTCATCCAAGAATCACACCAATTGAAGTGTTTTTTTTCTCACACAAGCACACCAAAATAAATATATACCTTTGTCTTGGTTACGTTCTGCAAAAGACCTTTGAACTTAATACATTAAATATACCACAAAATTCTTGTTTTAAAAATAGTGCAGATTTTTTATCTTACTAAAGCAAGTGGCAAAGATTCTTTATTTTTGTTCATAGATAAAAGAATTCATTATACCACAAAATCATTGTTTTAAAAATAGTACAGATTTTTTATCTTACTAAAGCAAGTGAAAGAGATTCTTTATTTTGTTGATAGATAAAAGGTTCATTAAAATAACTAAAAGTTCATCAACATTAACTAAAAGTTCATCACCATGATGTAAAGTTCAAACAAAAGAAGACTAAAGGCAACAATTTTTTTTTTTAATGTTATGTTATTCGGAAGAACACGAGATGGATAGATATATGATATATCTATATATCTATGTGATGATATATATATGATATATATATGATATATATCATCATATAGATCTATCATAGATCATCACATAGATCTATGTTTGATATATATATATATCATATATATGTTTAGATCTATGTGATGATATATATATCATCACATAGATCTAAACATATATATATGATATATCATATTCGGAAGAACACGAGGTGGATAGATATATAGATATATCATATAAATATCATCACATAGATCTAAACTTTCAGCTAAACTTTTAGATCTAAACAACAAGCTTAATTAAAAAATTCAAAATCCACTTTTGATTTTGCAGAAATTGTTCAACTTACCTGCTCAAGTGTCGTCGGAAAAGATGAAGGCAATAGTTTCTTCCACTGTAAATCGCCCTTCGCGAGAGAGAGGAGAAGAAGATGGGTTTATGATGTTTTGATGAATAGTAGAAATTTCATTCATTTTGTTTTAATTTATCTGATGAATAGTACTAGAATAAGTGCACAGCAATCTGCTCTCCGTGTTTTTAAGTGGGAAGAGAAAATTCTGAATAAAAATTGAGATTGATTCGCAAAACACCTCAAAGGTGTTCTGTAAAATCGTCACTCCGTGTTCTTGGTTCTCTGAGAAACAGGTACATCAAAACAATGGGCCAAACGCGTTTTGGCTTTTTTTGTTTTCGAAAAACGCCAAGTGAAGCCCAAAACAGCGGGCCAAACAGGCCCTTAAATTCCCCACTTGATCTGCATAATTAGGTGGAAACAAACAAAAGTATATAAACAAAAGATTATGGTAAGAGACTAACAGAGCTAATGTAATATCAACCGTTTTTGACAAGAAAAGAAGCATATTATATATGAGTGTGTATGGGTTAGCCCAATGAATTTTAGTTTGGGCTAATTGAATTATATTTCTTTCCCTTGCTTAGTTGGGCCTTTATTTGGTTTTGCTTAGTTTTGACATAATTTTTAAGTGGGCTCTTTTTTTTTTTTTCATAATTAAACCATTATGGTGTAATAAAAAATGAACAAGGAAAGAAAAGGAAATAGGAAAATAAAATTAAAAAAATAAATAAAAAGATAAAGAGGACGGAATCTCCAGCGTGCTTTAAGAGTGGGATTTCAGAAAATTAAAACAGAAAAAAATGGAGAATCTTGAGGAAGGGACTTCCATAGAGAAACCTAGAAAAACTCGAGAATAAAAGAAAAGAAAAAAATAAAGAAAGGGAGGGAGAAGAGACAACAGAAAGGAAAATAAATAGAGAAAGGTTTTCCTTTTGACTACTACTCGCCGGAGGAGTTTAACAATTCTCAATTGGAGTACAGAACTTGCAAACTCAAACCTAACATGTAAGTAACACTTTCAAACTCTAAGATTTAAATGTGAAGTTATAATTATTAGAATAGTCCTGCGAGCCAATTCTAGATGGGCTTTCATTCACTATTATATATAATAAACAATTTCATTTCATATTATATTTAATAAAAGGTACTTTTTCATCTCGTGTTTATATATTATTTATAACTGTATGATGAAGTCCCTAAAATTCCCACATAGCTATGAGACTTGATATTTTATTAGATAGATATCATAAGGCAATGATTTATAAATGTCGTCCAAGTTATAGAATTATCCAGATGAGACATTGATAATTCGGATAGACTTGCGCCTATGATGCACACTCTTAAATCTTAATTAGAGAATGTCTCATTTTATAGACTTTAGTGTAGTTGACACAAATGCATACGCAGGTGCTTGTTGAGAATAAGTTCACCGATCACCCTGACTGGAACTTCCTAAATTGGAATAATTTCTATATATGTCAAATTAGGAGTTTTTTAATCACGATAGTGTAAGATTAATTTCTTGACTTGAGAGATTAATTCTTTGACTTGATTCATCACAGTAATGTTGTACATTGACTCACTGTACTTTGACTACTTTACAAGGACACATATGGACTGGTGATCGGGTGTAATAACTCGTATATGGAGGTTGGTGTTGACAATAAAGGATCCATCACTTGTCAAGATGAACAAGTGAATTTCCTATAATATTCTAACTGGTTTGATTGAGTTAGTCCTTGACCAAGGCAAGTAATTAATTAATTAAAAAATGAGTTTTTTGAATTAATTAATCACTAGTCGAACACATTTGAATTATTAAGATTGAATTTACAAGGATCTCAACGAATAAGATTCCTCGATCCTTAATTCAATTGGAAAATTAGATGATAGAAGAATCTCACTTGCATGTAATGCGCAATTGGAAAAGTTCACTTTGAATCGCCTATATCTAGGTCTTCAAGATAGATAGCTAGAAACTTTTCTTTGATTTGTGGGTATCTTATATTTAATGGAGATAAAATAATAAGATGGTTAATTAAAAGTGTTTAATTAATCGAGATAATTTAATTGTTCAAATTAAATTATAAAGGTTATGGACCCACTACTAGCATGTTGGTGAACCTAAAGGGTCACACACAATATTCGGACCAATTCATTTCTTAACTAAGGAAATTTAATCCAAAGTAGTTGAATTAATATATTAATTAATAAGATTAATTTATTAAGACTTTTATTTATTCAAATGTTGGATAAATGAATTAATTAAGTTAATAAGATCAATTTAATTAAATTTAAGTCTAGAAATCATTTTATTAATT
The DNA here is from genome assembly GCA_019426215.1 of Buddleja alternifolia. Taxonomy (NCBI): domain Eukaryota; kingdom Viridiplantae; phylum Streptophyta; class Magnoliopsida; order Lamiales; family Scrophulariaceae; genus Buddleja; species Buddleja alternifolia. Next base: position 9,248,557 of record CM033403.1, read on the forward strand.
GGAAGGGACTCTTTATTAATGTAGTTTGCTGGATTAATTATTAAAAAACTATTTTATTAAGCCTTGGGTGAAAATTAGGAGAGGAAAATAATAAAAGGTGTTTAATTAATCTTTTTCTAGAAGGAAATTAGATTTCTTGGAGAGAAAGGATTCATATTGGATAGGGATAAGGTTCCTAATAAATAGGAATCTACCTTGTATCAGAAAATTAATTAAAGTAGAAGAGTTCTACTTAGGAAATAATTAGTCTTCTACTCCTACACAGAAAAGAATTAATGTAGAAGAGTTTTACATGGAAAAAAATTGCAAGAACATAGTCTTAAAAATGAGACTACTTAGGGAACAAAAATTATTTGAAAAATTACAAGCTTTAGAAGCCAAATTTTCATCCCCATTAGCAAGAAAAATCGTCCTCTCTCTTTTTCTCATATATGTTCTGAGTTCTTGATTATTCATCAAGATCTTGAATTTAAGAACTCTTCCAGATTACTTAGAGAAGTATTATTGGTTTACATCTTAATCCCACACACTATTTCTTAAAGTTAGAATAAACGTTTATAGATCAACCTAGTTAAAGATTATAAATGAGTAGGTCCGGTGTGTGGATCAACTTTAGAGGAGAAACACTTTGGCTCCATATGGTTATGTTTTCTGAGTTGAATTCTGAGTTTTTTTTTGAAAAATGTGTATTATAGAATTTCGTGTGAAAATATTGATTTTTATTGTTTGTTTGGATGTGTTTTTAGAAAATAGTTGGAAGTGGTGTTTGATGTGATATTGAGATTTGATATATGAAGTGATTGAATTAGTTATGAATGTAATGATGATTGATATAGTATTATGGATTATGTATAAAGTATGTGTGTATATATATATATATACATATATATTTATTTATTATATAAAATATGATAAAGTAAGAAAGAGAATGAGTTGGAAAGTGGGATAGTGTAATTAATGATGAAAATTTGTGAATTGATTGAAAGAGTGAAATGGTTAGTTGTTGTATAGGGGAATGTGTAGTATGATTTAAAATTTGAGCATTTTCTATAGAATTTACCTTGGAGTGTGCATTTTCATTTTCTGGTGATCCAAAAAATGAAAATGCAACTCTAAAAACATAACCATACGGAGCCGTTGTGTCTCTAAAGTGAATCAAGAATCCGGGCAAAGGTGAATTTTAGTGGAGGATTTCAAAATCTTCAACAAGAAAGAGATCGGGCAGTTGATTCAAGGAACAAAGAGCAAGCTAGGGATCTTACATTAAGGAAGAAGAAGCTTTTTGATTTTTACGAAAAATTGAATAAGAAAAGATTTTTTTTATTAAAATTTTAAATAATTAGTGTAGAGATGCGCAAGCCTATGATACACGATAAACCCGTAGGTTAATAAACTTTTATGTTTAAATCTTAGAAACTAAATTTGAATTTTTCACTGTGTTTAGTCGGGCTATATGTATTTTTCCCTACAATAATAATATGGAATTGATTATTTTGTAAGAATTATTGAAAAAGTGGGTCTTTCAATGTTGTTATTTCAATGAGAATTGATATGAATGAATAAGTATGACGTTGTTAATGAAAACAATAAAGTAAATTGGATTTTTTTTTGGCATGGAATGAAGCAAGGGATATATATCTCATTTGGGAATTATTTTTTTATGAAGTAAGAATGCTGAGAACAATTGTTCTGTCGGACCTTTGACCACAACGGTGAATAATAATTTTGGACCTCTGACCACGAGGGTGAAAAGTGGTTCTGGGCATTTGTAAATGGGGCTAAACATTGACTTTGTGGGATTTATCTATACAAAGTGGATCTCATATGTGACTAAACTTATGTCAGGGCTTACGCTGCTTGGGGCCTATGCGATTTTTTTTTCGTGCAGCCTAGGGCTTACAAGCAGCCTGGATATCAGGGCTTACGCTGCCTAGGGCTTATGCGATATTTTGGTTCTGCATGCAACAACACAAGTCTTTGCCATTTTATACAAAGAAATCATAAGTATGATGTCACATAGATGAATAAAATTCTTTATTTCATATTGCTGGCCTAATCAGGAAAAGCAGGCATACATTGCATAATCTTGAGACACTTTTATCACAGGAAATAGAAATAAAAAAAATAGAAAAAATCACGGAAATAGACATAAAACTACTCCTAGGTGCTTTTAGATTAAGCATTTATTATTTTAGGAAAGCAATAAACATACTAACTTCTTGGAGACAATTTCCCTCTTAGGTGTAGAATTTCCTCAAGTTGTGCACATTCCACGGCCTAGATAGTTTTTGGCCTTCCATGTCTTCCAGCATATATGCTCCACCACTAACGTCAGCTGCCCTGAGGACTAGGTCCCCTACTTGGAATTCTCTAGCCACGACCCTTTGATTGTAGGCCATCGCTATCCTTTGCTTGCATTTAGTTATCTTTAAGTAGGCTATGTTCCTAGCCTCCTCAATGCCATCCAGGTTTTCTCGCATCAACTCTTCATTTCTTTCAGCATCAAAGTAATTCTCTCTGTAAGACTTCATGTTAACTTTGGATGGTATGACAATGTCCGCTACATACACTAGGCTACAGGTAGTTTCCCCAGTAGTGTTGCGGGGAGTGGTTCGGTATGACCATAACACACTTGGCAGCTCGTCTACCCATGAAATTCCACCTTTTTGCAGCCTCGTTTTTGTTGTGTTTCGAGATAAATAACATAAACGCAGCGGAAGGATTTCAAAAAATTTATTTTAAAACCCAAAGTTGAATTCAATGATCGCATATTCAAATTGAACAATAAATTAACGAATAAAAACTTACTCGTTATTACGAATTTGATGAAGAACTTTTCTTACTCCAAAAACTCGAAACTTGAAGCTTCCAAATCTTCAATTCTTTATTTGAATCTTCAAATCTTGAACCTTGATCCGAACAACGAAATTATGTCGTCTCTAAATGATCACGCGCGGATCAACAAAAAAAAATCCCACTTCTTTCTCTAAGAGGGCGACGGCTAGGGTATTAGAGAGGGGAGAAATATTTTCTTTTTTCATTTCTAGGAGTTATGATATTCTCTTACTTGTTCAAAGTCAAAGAGTCTTTATATACCTTATGACTTATTGAACAAGTCAAAACAAAAGAGCCCTAAACTAGGGCATCACATGGACGCCCATTTTTTCCTATTAGGCGTCCGCTTTGGACGCCTTCTAGAAGCCCGGGTTTTGTTTTGTTTAATTAATTTATTATTTCAATTAATAATTTATTATATCCAATAAATAAATTAACTAATTAAATAACCAAGCTAATCAGATAAGTTAATTCATTAATATATTTCTCTAGGAAATTAATTAATAATTAATTTTATCTAAATAATTAATTATTTCATCTAATGAATAATTAATTATTTAATTCATCCAATAAATTAAAACTCCTAGAAGAAAATAGAAATTCCTTTCTCATTTTTTTTTGTCGATCCTTTAGCGCGACTCTTTAGGTTCGTTTCGTTTGGCAATGAGAGGAAACCAAAGGAAGTGGGTAACACCTAACCAGTCACGTGGCCCACTTCGTAAACAAAACAAAAATGAATGATAGGATCATTCCGAAACCTTCCAATCGTAAATACCGTATATGTATAAACCCTTTGTTCATGTTCCCCGGTCAAGTGAGAGTCATGGCTATGTTAAATGGACTTGACCATATGTATTAATTATAATAATACGAGATTACTGAGATTGATTTAGTGCCCAGCACAATCATCTCTTTTGTTTTGGCAAAAGACTTTGATCTCTATTTATCTATAATCACATAGGGTACATTCTCATTCACTTATGAGAGAACAAATCCCATATTAGATATCTGCTAAAACTACCACTTGCCCATCAAGTCCGCATTTCGAAATCGACCCTACCAACGGGTGAATTGAGTCTAACTACTCTAGTGCATCTTCAGCCTGATACTTCAAGTCAAAGGTTCACATATACTTATTACGCATAATCAGTTCTATCATTGACAGTCACAGAGTGAAAACCCATGTGATAGAACCGATGCGAGTCGTGTCCGAGCATATCAGTTCCATTGATGTGTCTACAATCTCAATCTCCTACCATCCCATGATACCAGACAGGCACTCCCATGTCAGAGCTAAGATTGTAGAAGTATTCGAATTCTTTATTTGCCCATTAAAGACTTCATATAACTTGCGAACTAGCTTTAGTAATCAAGGTTAATCTCTCTAGTGCCTTTCTTCCTATCCCATTGGAAGTAGTGGGATCACACTGAAAACAAGGGCAAAGAGTTTTTACACAACTTATAGATGCAGGTAAGAATTAAGTGAAAAACTAAGTAATGCCTTTTATTTATAATTTAAGTTCAATACAAGATAGATGTCCTACATATTCTATCCTTTATGGCATCTGAGGGCACAATCCTTACATTTTTCAGGCGTTGCACAATGATCCTGTTGATCACCTCCACTTGTCCGTTACACTGCGGGTGACCCACTGTGGTGAACAATTGTTTTATGCCAACCCCCGGTGCAACAATCTTGTATTTTGGCACTTTGGAATTGCCTCCCATTATCAGATACTATCTCGCGAGGTACTTCAAACCTAAAGAGTATAGACTACTTTATGAATTTTATCACCTCGTTCTTTGTGATCTTTGCTAGTGGTTCTGCCTCGATCCATTTGCTGAAGTAATCCACTGTTACCAACAGGAATTGCTTCTACCTTACTGTAGTGGGGAAGGTCCCCACTATGTCTATTCCCCATATGGCGAATGGATATGGTGAGCTCATGGTCCCCATAACTTCAGCTGGCTGGTGATATAGCATCGCACGAACTTGGCATTGTTCACACCTTCTCACCATGTTTCTCGCGTCTTGCTTTATAATGGGCCAGTAGTAACCAGCTCTGAGGTCTTTTTCCTTGATGGTAGATGCACTAGCATGACTACCACAAAGGCCTTTGTGGATGTCTCGTAGAACCCTTAATCCTTCATCTTTCGAGAGGCATCTCAGGAACGGACTTGTAAAGGATCTTTTATATATGGTTCCCTTGATTATTGTAAATTGAAGGACTTGTCTTTGCACTCTTAAGGCCTCCTTTTTATCCTCCGACAATCATCCTGTAGTATATTATTTACTACAGGTGTTCTCCAATCGTCTAGATCCAGGGTTATGTTGTTTACTTCTTCTCCAATTGTAGAACTCGGTATGGTTTCTATGGTTATCTGCCGAGTATGGCAGTTAGCTAGCACACTAGCCAATCGTTCTAGGTAGTTAGCTTTTTCATTCTCCATTCGAGGTATCTGCTTTATCTCGAAAGTTTCCAGTTAGCTTTTTAGATCTCTTATTTTCTTTAGGTACTCCATCATCCTTCCTTCTTTGGCCTCGTATTAACAATTGACTTGACAAACCACCAGCTGGGAGTCTGAGTGGACTATCAAATGTTTCGCTCCCTCCTATAATGCCATCTTGATCTCTGAGATCAGGGATTCTTGTTCAACTTCATTGTTAGAAGCGTGAAAATTAAACTTTATGGCATACTCCAGCTCATTTCCTTCGGGTCTCATAAGAACTACTCCTGCCCCACTTCCCGTTGAGGTGGCCGAGCCATCAATATGGAGCTGCCAAACCTTTTTAACATCTTGGGAAGAAGGTGCTTCTGCTATAAAATCTGCTAATGCTTGAGCTTTTATGGCGGCCTCGGGGCATAGGCGATGTTAAGCTCACTGAGCTCTATTGCCCACTTGATCATTCTTCTTGACGCTTTGGGACATCCCAATATTTGCTTCAAAGGGTAGTTAGTACGTACTTCCATACTATGTGATAGAAAGTACGACCTCAGCTTCCCAGCAGTGGTCACTAAGGCAAAGGCTACCTTTAATATCTCAGAATATCTCTCTTCATCCCCCTAAGGGCTCGACTGGCATAATACACCGGCTTTTGGTCTTTTCCTTCTTCTCGTATTAGCACGAAGCTAACTGCATGATTCGTAATCACCAGATATAGGTGCAGCTGATAGGATTATGCTCTGGATGCTAATGAGGATATAGACTGTAATAGGGCCATAAGTTGTATTATGCACATTTAATATCAATAAAAGGCATTTAGTTTGTTCTTATAAATCTAATGGCATCTATAATGTATTAAACGAACAAATAGTCCAAGTGTACTAATGTAAGTCTTCCACTTCTTATGGGATAAGGAGAAGGGCATTGGAAGAACCTAGAACTTAGTCACTAAACACGGGTTCGCAAGTCGGAAGATCTTGATTAGGCGTCAAGATCTATATAGACTTGTATAACACATATTTTGACAAGGAATTCCATGGGATGGTGGGAGTTTGTGTTATGGATATATTGATGTAATCAATATATTTGAGCAAGACTCGTAATAATCCAATCACATTGGTTTTACTCATTGATTGTCAATGATCGGATTATTGGTTATATTGGTACATGTGGACCTTTGACCTGAGGAGTCGATGACACAATGTGCTTGTGACGTTGGGTCTATTACAAGAGTAGTGAGGCCCAATTCACCCTTTGGTGAGGCCCATCTCCAAGTGCGACTTTAATGGGCAAGCAGTTGTGAAGTGACTGCCAAGATTGAATTCATGTTAGGTGTATTCCCTCAATTCCTACGAGGAAGTAGATTGAGTAGGGCTTTGATAAGTTATTTGTACAAACTATTTATTGTTTCTATTTATAGAATAAAAGTTTTGATTTTGTTCATATAAATCTTTTGACATTTAAATGTATTGAACAAATAAGTCCATGATATTTGAAGATAGACTTTCTACCTCTTATGGTCAAGAGGAGGCACTGAAAGAGTCAAGCACTTAATCTCTTAAACTGGGAGTTCGCGTAATTGGGGATTAAAATTTAACTCGTATGACACCTACTTTGACAAGGAAGTGCTAGTCGCACACTGATTAGATAGTGAGAGATTGTGTCATAAATATGATTATTGAAATTAACATAGTTGAACTCGACTCGCATTAATCCGATTATATGGGTATTTACTCTTTGACAGTCAATGATTGGGATTAAGATTGCGATAGTATGTGTGAACTTTAGACCTGAGGAGTTGTTTATAATGTGCTTGTAGTATTGGATATGTTATTAGAGTAGTTAGACCCGTATCACCTGATAGGTGGGGTTGACCTCGAAGTACGATCCAGATGGTGCATTCGACATTGTAAGATAACTGCCAATATGGGATTCACCGTCTCGATAGTAAACGAGTATGTGACCTGTACCATCATAAGTAATAGAAATTATAAAGTCTTTGTCCAAAGCAAATAAACTAACTAGTGATTGTCACTGAGGGTAGTTTGATAATTTCACATTATTATGATTACCGAGTACATCATCAAGTTACATGAGTTTGACATACCATGACTCTTACTTGATCAGGTCACGTCGGTGAAGAGTTTATATGCATATGGTAGTCGTAATCAAGGTTTGTGATGACATCTTCATCTTGTATTCAATTGGGTAACGATTTGGTTCCATAGTGTTAGCTAGGTGACAACCTTATCCTTTGGAATCCTCCCATTTTTAATTGAATCGAGCCTAGAGAGTCGCACTATGTGAAGAAAAGGAATATTTCCATGCTAAGGGTATTTTGGTAAAATCACATTAGATGTGATTGACTGACGAAATGGATGGCATGATTTAATTGAAGATATTTAATTGGATTAAATAAAATAATTAAATCATATTAATTCAAAAATTAAATTAATTGGAAATTAATTTATAAGTTGAATTAAATTAATTAGATTAATTTTAATTGGATTAAACTAATTAATTAATTGTCAATTGGATTGGACTTGGATTTAATTAATTACACATGGGCTAAGATGGAACAAATCCCGGAAGCCCATCCCAAAAAGTCCTAGCGGCCACCCCCCTCATTGTATACCTAGGGGTTCTGCTTATGTGATAAAAGAAGTTAGTCAGTGTAAGAATTCTACATAGAAGTCATTGTTTCAGAATCTGACTTTGAGCCAAAGAAACCTAGAGCAATAGGAAAGACAAAATTTCCTCCCCCTCTCTCCTACTAGCCACCACTGCCATTGTTGCCGGGAGAAGATTAGAGCTTTTCTCAGAGAAATTTCTTCCGCGTGATTATCTAAAGGAAGGAGTTTGGGGCTGCTGCTGTTTAATCAGAATTTTGTAATCAAGAGGTAATTTGATTACTCTCTTGCATAATACATTCTTATTGCATTATTATTAATATCATGAAAATCCCCGAACTTGATTCTTGGTGTGATTCGGATAAAAAAATTATCCGCTAGACCGAATCACAACAATTCACTGTCTCGATAGTAAACGAGCAGATATCCTATGCGATCATAAGTGACTGAAATGAAAGTCTTTGGCCAAAGCATATAAACTAACTCATGTGGGACATGGAGGGTAGGTTAGTCATTTCGAGTCACTATGATTCATTGCATAGTATTGAGTAATGTTAGTTTGACAACTTCCATGACTATCACTCAATCGGGATACTTTACTGAAGGGTCTATACGTGTATGGAGACTATAATCGATAGGTTCATATGATATATTCATTCGCACTTGATTGGGCGACGACGTGGGGCCATGGGGTTGGCTAGGTGTCTCCCACATCTTTTGGTATCCACCCATTGCCAATCGATACGAACCTAGAGAGTCACGCTATAAGAAGCAACAAGGAAATCAGTTCATGTATGGAGCTTTGTCATTTCATGAAAAAGGGCTCCACGCCCGAACGTGACTTAGAGCCACGTTCGGACATGGGCAGGTCCGAATGTTGGCTTATGGCACATTCGAACATGAGTGTCGGGCAGCAATTTTTAAAACGGCTCAAGTTAGCTTGGCTAGACTTGACCCACTCGGACGGGTCATAGAGGCCAGATGACTAGGGTTTGCTGGAGAGTTATAAATACCCTCTAACTCCAATACCTAGGTTATAAGTAATACTTTACATTTAGCAATCAAGGTAATACATGAAAAACTCTAAGAAAAACTTTTTTGCCTCTCTTCAAGGTACAAAGAGAAGAAGAACTCTCCACCATCATCTAGCCAACTATTGGAGGAGGAAGAGTGGATTTCTGGTTGCTTCGCGTGTCGATCTAGAGGTGAGGGATCAAGGATTCATCGCTTGGATTATGAAACAACCACAACAAAGAAGGCTAGCGTATGTTTCGTTGTATCATTAATTGGATTAATGTCATGTTTATTAAAACATCAATAACACCATAAACGATGTCTAAAGTGGCATTTGGGTTCTGTTTTATTCCACTGTGCATGCTCAGTCGGACGCCAACAGTGGTATCAGATCCAATTTTTAATTTTTTGATGTTTTATATGCACTTGTTTTCATGTTGACAAAGATGATTTTGGTTAAATCTTCATTATATATGTTTTAATTGAATATATGTAAGTTTTTTGATGTTGAGATGGATGAAACGGGGCTCGGGGAGTCGCCGGAATTGGTGGAATACGATTTAGAATTGCTACACAGTCTGTTTGCAGACCCGACATTCGAACGTGCACAAGGCTAGCATTCGTACGTGCGATACATACAGTTTTAAAATTGGACACAACACAACATTCGAACGTTGCATGGATGCACATTCGAACATTGCCTGGGTGCGCGTTCGGACGTGACCAAGTTCAAATGTTGCCAAGGGCAGGTTCCTACGTGGATTGCAGAATGTAAAATTTTTAAATACTTCACCACACGTTCGAGAATGCATTTGGTGACGTTCGAACGTGAGTAGCAGTGTGTTGGACAGACAACATGCTTAACATACATTGGATCGTATGACCACCATCGGGTCTGTCGGTTTTTAAAGTACGTTATAAGAAAATTAAAATTAGATTTTAATTTGATTGCCTTTTCTCCACCAAAGATAGATTACAATTGGTATTTAAGTTTTTCTTTAAAATGTCAACATTAAAATGAGTAGTATATTTAAATGCTTTGATGTATGTTATGGTTGACTTAGTCCATGGATGTAGGGTTTGTTTTATCTGGGTTGTATTGGGCCAGAGTTTGAGCCCCCCAGTGTTGTATCTTTATTTTATCACAATTAGAATCTTGTATAGGCTTTCTTTAGTAATATTAGTAGAGATAGGGCCTTTTGGAGCTTGGCAGAGTCTCTTGAGCTTGAAGCAAGGAGATAGTGGGAGCTCTAGAATAGTATAGGCTCCTACCCTGATTGACTCTTTGGCTAGGGTCAATGTAGAATATCCATGGGCTATGTGTTGGTAGGTTTAACTAGGTTATATCTGCTTTATTTTGTGCTCATAATTATGATGAATGTTTTAATTAGATTAAAACATGATAATGTGCAAAGTGAGACCTTAAAAGGACATACATTGTCTAAATTCTCCCAACTTAAAATACTAAGTAGGTAAGGGATATTGGATATCCCGGCTCTCCATCGAGCTTTAGATGATGAGATCACATCTAATGTATGGCATCCCAGCAAAAGGGGGTCATGCATCAAGATATGATTTTGATCATCTTTAGTGTATGAGATGCCATTGGTCAAAGCGAATTTCACCCCAGATACCGTTAAAAGTTTGCAAGATGGGATTAAATTGTTAGATCAATAGAGGTCGATGAGTTTATACTTAGATGGATCACCACTTAGATATCGTTAAAAGGTTGAGGTGTAGATGACCCACGAACCAAAGGGATTGACACATTAGTTAGACTAATTGGCTTGGAAGCCACTTCAATGAATCAATGAGCCAGATATCGTTAAAAGGTTGCAACTCATTTGATTCATCGAAGAACTCAATCATCCACTATGAAATCCATCTAACGGGATTTCCGATTATTGCAGTGAGAGTGCAATTATTCGAAAAATTTAGGGAGAGACAAGTTAAAATTAAAAGTCCTTAAAATTTTAACTTAAGCATTATTACAACTATCTAATAAAATATGGCTTTCATTTTCTGCAGGAGTCTCTTTATCTCTCAAAATGGTTAATAACCCTTCCTTACTGCTCGAAAAGAATGTCCTCACTAGACCAAATAACATCGATTGGATGAGAAACCCGAGGATAGTCCTCAGCTTAGAGTCACTCGGTTATGTTTTGGAGGCTAACATTTCTACTGCCCCAGGGGCATAATCATCTGAGGATGAGCGTGTTGCCTACAACACATGGATCAAGAATGATACACGAGTAAGAGGTTACATGCTAGGCTTAATGAACAATGACCTTCAGCGTTCCCAAGAAAAGATGGACAACGCAAAGGACATATTGTTGCATCTTGGTGAGCTATATGGAGAGCACAGTAGGACTGCCTGATATGAGATATCAAGAGAGCTCTTCAGGAAAAGAATGCGAAAGAATGGGAAAGTGGGAGACCACGTCATTAAGATGATATCCATGATTGAGAGATTGGAAGCTCTTGACTTCACTATAGATTTCCACCTTCAGATTGACCTCATTCTGCAATCACTTCCCAATTCCTTTTCACAATTTACTGTGAACTGCAACATGAACGAGATTGAGTATACTTTGGTTGGGCTAATGGGCTAATGAACAAACTTATGAACGCTCAATCACAAATGAAGCCCAAGGGGAAGGAAACTGCCTTGGCCATTTCTACTGTTGGGCCTTCAAAGACCTTTAAGAAGAAGAAAGGTAAGAAGGCATTGGGAGTGAAAAAGGCCTTTGATGATACAGGAAAAGGTAAAGCCCCTAAACGTAAGGGCAAGGGCCCAAAGGCGATGGACAAGTGGATCCAATGTGGCGAGCTGGGTCATTTGAAACGAGATTGCCCTCAACTGAAAAATGACGGTGCCTCAGGTATAGAACTTAATGTTTTAGAAACTAGTTGTTCTTTTACCGTCTTTTCATCTTCCTAGATTCTAGACTCTAGAGCTAGTGCTCAGATATGTGTTATGAATTAAGACCTAGAAAGAAGTAGGAGGCTCAGAGAGAAAGAGCTGATGATCAATATAGGAAGCGGACAAAGTGTTACGGCTACCCACATTGGATCTACTAGCATTTATTTACCTTCTGGACATGTTTTATTATTAGACAATTGTCTTGCTTTGCCCAAGGGGCTGAAGAATATTATTTCTATTCCCGTGTTTGTCAGGAAAGGATATTCTTTTTTGTTTATGAATGGTTCATGCGATATTTATTTTAGAAATAAATGTGTTGACAATGCGTCTTTAATAAATGGATTGTATTACTTAAATGTCTAAAATAAATGCACTGTGAACAGTATCACTAGAAAATGTGGTATGGAAAATTCAAACCCTAGACTAATTTAGCACCTAATATTAGGTCATGTTGGAGAGCAAAGATTGCACGAGTTGGAGAAAAATGGGATTATAAGCCCATTGGGATCGGATTCCTATCCGACATGTGAATCCTGTCTTAAAGGCAAGATGATCAAATCTCCCTTCACAGGGAATTTTGAAAGGGCCATTGAAGTCTTAAGTTTGATTCATACTGACTTCTGTGGGCAATTTAGAAAAATGGCACGCAGTGGTTTTCACTATTTCGCCTTTACCGACGATCATTGTAGGTTTGGTTATGTGTACTTGATGAAGTACAAGTCTGAATGTCTTGAAAGGTTCATAGAATTCAAGGCTTTAGTTGAAAACCAAATTGGAGATCGTATAAAGACACTGCGATAGGATCGTGGTGGCGGGTATATGAGTGCTGAATTCGACCAGTTCTTGAGAGAACATGGTATAATGTTACAGCTCACCCCTTAGGCCACTCCACAACTAAATGGGGTAATAGAGCGAAGGAATAGAATGCTGTTAGACATGGTTCGTGTTGTGATTCGGTCTAGTAGATAAATTTTTTGATTCGAATTACACCGAGAATCTACTCCGGGGATTTTCATGATATTTATAATAACGCAATAAGAACGTATTATGTAAGAGAGTAATCGAATTACCTCCTAATAAAAAAAATTTGATTAGTCAGCAGCAGCCACAGACTCCTGCCGCTAGATAATTACGCGAAAGAAAATTCTCTGAGAAAGCTTCGATCTCCTCCCGGCAACAATGGAGGCGGCCAGTTGGAGAGAGAAGGAGGGAATTTTTGTCTTTCCTATTGCTCTAGGTTTCTTTGCCTTAAAGTCAGATTCTGAATAATGGCTTCTCGGTAGAATTCTGACACTGACTAACTACTTATACCAAATAAGAAGAACCCCTAGGTTAACTGAGAAGGAGGCGGCCAAGTCCAATCCAATTGACAATTAATTAATTACTTTAATCCAATTAAAATTAATCTAATTAATTTAATTCAACTTATAAATTAATTTCCAATTAATTTAACTTATGAATTAATATGATTTAATTAATTAATTTAATCTAATTGAATATCTTTAATTAAATCATGCCATCCATTTCATTAGTCAATCACATCTAATGTGATTTTACCAAAATACCCTTAGCATGGAAATATTCCTTTTCTTCACATAGCGCGGCTCTCTAGGCTCGATTCAATCGGCAGTGGGAGGATTCCAAAGGACAAAGATGTCACCTAGCCAACACTGTGGAACCAAATCATAACTTAATTGAATACGAGATGAACATGTCATCACAAACCGTGACGACGACTACCATATGCGTATAAACTCTTCACCGACGTGACCCAATCAAGTAAGATCCATAGTATGTCAAAATCATAAAACTTAATGTTGTACTCGGTAATCATAGTAATGTGAAATTACCAAAATACACTTAATGACCATCACTAGTTAGTTTATTTGCTTTGGCCAAAGACTTTGTAATTTCTATTACTTATGATCGTACAGGTCACATACTCGTTTACTCTCAAGACGGTGAATCCCATATTGGCATCTTACAACGTTTAATGCACCATGTGGATCGTACTTCGAGGTTGACCCTACCTATCAGGTGATACTGGTCTAACTACTCTGATAACATATCTAATACTACAAGCGCATTGTAAACAACTCCTAAGGACTAAAGTTCACACATACTATCACAATCTTAATTCCAATCATTGACTGTCAAAGAGTAAATACCCATATAATCGGATAAAGGTGAGTCAAGTTCAAATATGTTAATTCCATTAATCATATTCATGACACCAGCTCCCACTATCTAATCAGTGTTCGACTGGCACTTCCTTGTTAAAGTAGGTGTCATACGAGTTGAATTTCAATGCCCAATTAAAAATCTTTAACTCGCAAACTCCCGGTTTAAGAGATTAAGTACATGACTCTTCCAGTGCCTCTCTCGACCACAAGAGGTGGAAAGGCTATCTTTAAATCTCATGGACTTATTTGTTCAATACAATTAAATGCCATTAGTTTTATATGAACAAAATCCAAACCTTTATTCTATAAATAGAAACAATAAATAGTTTGTATAAATAACTTATCAATGCCCTATTCAATCTAATTCCTCATAGGCATTGAGGGCATACACCTAAAAATCTCCCACTTGTACTCAACGCCAATCGCTATGGTATTTGATGTCCATCTTCTCAAGATGTTTATCTAGCACTGCCTGTGACAATGGATTGGTGAGTGGGTTAGCCACGTTTTCTGGTTAGGCTGCTTTCTACATGGTGATATCGCTTCTTCCAATGATTTATCGTATTATATGATATTTCCTAACCACGTGTTTAGATTTATTGTGGGACATTGGTTATTTAGCTTGCGTAATTGCTCGATTGTTGTTAGACCATAGTGGCAACAGTTTTTCCACGCTAGGAACCACTTGAAGTTCGGCTATGAAGTTTCTCATCCAAACTACTTATTTAGTTACCTTAGAGGTAGTTGTGCTTTGCTTGGAACTTTTCCAAGACATTGCTCCACCATTGAGCGTGAATTTGTACGCAGAGGTGGAATTGAGGTCATTCGGATCAGATTGAAAATCTGCACCGGTGTTACCATCCACCTTCAATTCTCCATTTTCATATATTAATATCATATCTTTAGTTCTTCTTAAGTACTTTAAGATATACTTCACTGCTGTCTAGTGTTGCTCCCTTGGGTTTGCTTAAAACCTACTAACCATGCTCACAGCATATGCTAGATTTGGTCTTGTGCACAACATCGGTACATGAGGCTTCCTACTGCCAATGTATTGGATTTATTCCTCATTTCCATTCTATCCTTGTCTATTTTAGGACTCATAGATTTGGAAAGATGAATACCTTGTCTCATGGGAAAAAGTCCTCTCTTAGAGTTATGCATTTCATATCTCTTAAGGAATTTCTGTAGGTAGGGCGCTTGGGAAAATCCTATTATTTTATTCTCTCTATCTCTATATAGGCGAATTCCTAAAATGTAGGTTGCTTCTCCCAAGTCTTTCATGGAGAACGTGATTGAGAGACATGTCTTGACTGACGTCAATAAGCCTATTTCATTCCCTATAAGTAGTGTGTCATCTACGTATTGAACCAGGAATGTCAACTTGCTCCCACGGACCATTTTGTAGACACATGGTTCGCCTTCATTCTTGATGAAGCCATATTTCTTTGCTTCTTCATCAAACCTTAGATTCCAACTCCAAGAGGCTTGTTTCAGTCCATAAATTGACCTATTAAGTTTGCAAACTTTATGAGAATCTGCTTTGGATATGAAGCCCCTGGCTGTTGCGTATAAATGTCCTCCTCGAGGTATCCATTCAGAAATGCGGTCTTCACATCCATTTGCCAGATTTCATAATCCAAGTTTGCAGCTATGGCTAGAAGAATTTTAATAGATTTGATCATGGCTACTGGCGAAAAGGTTTCTTTATAGTCAATGCCCTCCTTTTGACTATACCATTTCGCCACCAGCCTGGCCTTATAGGTATTCACCTTGCCATCTAGACCAATCTTTCTCTTATAGATCCATTTGCATCTAATTGGTCTTACTCAATTTGGTAGATCAGTAAGAGTCCAGACTTGGTTCGAATACATTGAATCATATCTACTTTCATAGCCTCAAGCCACTTTGAGTATTCTATATCCGTCGCTGCTCCATCATAGTAAGAGGGATCATCTCCATGGCTCCCTTCTGCAATAGCATACAAATAATGCTGTGTATCGTGCAGATAGCCATATCTCTCAGGCGGCTGAGATACTCCGCTAGATTGTCACTGCCACAGTTGTGTCATTTTTGGTTCAGATTCTTGAACTAATGTCTCCGAAGGGACGTTATCCTGTTCTTCCAGAATAATCTTCCTTCCTGCACCACCTTCTTGAATGAATTCTTCTTCAAGAAAGTGGGTTTGCAAGGCCACGATGATCCTATGATCACTTTGCAGGTAAAATAGGTATCCCATCGAATCTACAAAAAAACTGATAAAACGTCCTTTCGAGGATCTATCCTCTAGTTTCTCTACCTTGGTCTTCTTTACATATGTTAAGCAGCCCCATATCTTTATGTACTTGAAACTAGGCTTTCTACCGCTCCATATTTCATATGGTGTAGTGGGAACAGATTTTGAGGGACATGTGTTCAGAATATGCATAGCTGTAAGCAAAGCATGCCCCCATAGGGAAATGGATAAATCAGTGTAGCTAAGCATGGAATGTATCATGTCCAACAGAGTACAATTCCTTCTTTCTACTACCCCATTAAGTTATGGAGTTGCTGGAGGAGTTAGTTGTTGTTAGGATTATACCCTCAGTTGTCATAGAGGATAGAATGATAGGGCATCTATCTTGTAATTAACTCATCCTAATATTATTGATAAAGGCATTATTTACCTTTTATTTAAATCTTATCTGCATCTATAATTAGTGTAAAATGTTTTGTTCGTGTTTTCAGTGTGATCCCTCTAATTCCTATGGGACAGGAAGATTGACACTAGAGAGATCGATCTTGATTACTAAAAACAAGTTCGCAAGTAAAGTGAATTCTTTAATGGACAAATAAAGACTTAGAACACTTGTACAATCTTGTCTCTGACATGAGAGTGCCTGTCTAGTACCATGGGATGGTAGGAGATTAAGATTGTAGGCACATCAGTAGAATTGGTATGCTCGAACACGACTCGCATCGGTTTTGTCACATGGGTTTCACACTGTGACAGTCAATGACAAAACTACTTATGCGTAGTAGGTGTAAGTGAACCTTTGACCTGAAACATCATGCTAAAGATGCATTTGTGACATCAAGTATTTCATTAGAGTAGTTAGACCAAATTCACCTGTTGGTGGGGTCGACCTCGAAATGCGGCTTGATGGGCAAATGGTAGTCTTAGCTGATATCTAAATGGGATTTGTTCTCTCCTAAGTGAGTGAGAAAATACCCTATGTGCTTATAGATAAATAGAGATCAAAGTCTTTGGCCAAAGCAAAAGGAGACGATTGTGCTAGGCACTAAACCGATCTCAATGATCTCGTATTATTATAATTAATACATATGGTCAAGTCCAGTGAGTTTGACATAGTCATGACTCTCACTTGACTGGGGTACACGAACAAAAGGTTTATACTTACACGGTATTTACGATAGGAAGGTTGCAGAATGATCCTATCATTCGTTTTCGTTTGGGCTACGAAGTGGGCCATGTGATTGGCTAGGTGTACCCACTTCCTTTGATTTCCTCTCATTGCCAAACGAAATGAACCTAAAGAGTCGCGCTAAAGGATTGATAAAGAAAAATAAAAAAGGAATTTCTATTTTTCTTCTAGGAGTTTTAATTTATTGGATAAATTAAATAATTAATTATTCATTAGATGAAATAATTAATTATAAAGATAAGATTAATTATTAATTAATTTCCTATGGAAATATATTAATGAATTAATTCATGTAATTGATTTGGTTATTTAATTAATTAATTTATTTAGTGGATATAATAAATTATTAATTGAAATAAGAAATTAATAAAACAAAACAAATCCCGGGCTTCTAGAAGGCATCCTCTTAGCCTCATTGGGCGTCCATGAGATGACCAATATACTGGGGCTCTTTTGTTTTGACTTGTTCAATAAGTCATGAGATCCGTGCGTGACAATTTAAAGACGACGTATTTTCGTTGTTCGGATCAAGTTCAAGTTTTGAAGATCAAAACAAAGGATTGAAGATTTGGAAGCTTCAAGTTTTCGAATTGGAGGAAGAAGAAAAGATTCTCCAACAATTTTGTTCTAACGAGTAAGTTTTATTCGTTAAGTTTATCGTGCAATTTAAATATGCGATCATTGAATTCAACTTTGGGTTTTAAAATAAATTTTTTTAAAATCCTTCCACTGCATTTATGTTATTTTTCGCGAAACCCGACAGTGGTATCAGAGCCAATCTCTGATTCGCATATTTAATTGAGTTTTTATGATTTATGATATGCATAACATTTGTTTTTGAGGCATGCAATTATGTGTTAATTAAATCTGCGTTTTTGAGGCATTTGTTTTTTATGATTTATGATATGCATAACATTTGTTTTTGAGGCATGCAAGCACGGATTTTGATTTTTTATAGTTATTGTATATCTGGGTATATTTGTGACGTATGCAAAAAATTAGAAACGAGAAAAAACAAGAGCTCGAAGATCCCCGAGAAGGCTGCGCGCAGCAGCTGTGCACGCTCGCGAGCTGTGCGGGCTGCGTGCAACATTATTGCTGCACGCTGTGCACACGGCCAGGCAGGCCTGGCCACCTGCACACGGCCCAACGGGTCGTGTGCACAGCCCGACAGGTCTTGTGTTTCGACACACGACCTGCTGATTTGGGTCCTGGATCCGGGTCGGTAAACAGGCTATGTATTGGGTCGAAATTGGAATTTGGGTTTGAGTAAATTTAATTATCCGGGTGGGTCAAATGATGACCCGGTATAATTTAATTAAGACCAACCAGAAATTTTAATCAATTTCAATTTATTAATTAGATTGGGCTTAATTTAGTTAATTCCAAGTGGGCCCATTGTATGGGTTATTTGGACTTTAATTAAAAATAGCCCAATAGAAATTGATATTGTATGCAAGTTTTTCCGAATTAATTAATTGGAGCCCAATTGAATTAAATCCAAGTAGACCAAAAGGATGGTAGCTTGGGTTTGAATTGAACCCAATAATATTAATTGGAATAAATTAATTATTTTTCTTGGGGATTAATAATTAATTTATAAATTAAATATTATTAATTTTTCCTCGACTTGGAAATTACTTGAATATTTGAATTAAGAATAGAAATTATTTTTCTTGGATGATTAATAATTAATTCTTTAATCAAATAAAAGTTTTTCCTTTTAATGATTGCTTTAAATCATAATAAAATAGAATTCCGTATTTTATGTATTTATTTAGTTGGACTAATATTATTTTAATTAAATGTAGATATACTTAATTTTGAATTTTGTATATCTAAGTCATCTAGTAGGACTAGAATGATTTTAATTGAAGGAAATAATATATAAAATTGGGTATTTATTAAAGGACTTTTTAGTTGGGCTAAAATTTTAAATATGAACATAAGTGTTTTAATATTGCGAGCATGTATTAAATGACGCGAGCATGTCTTATGTGATGGAAACACTGATCATGGACTTAGGTTATGTTTGATTTACTTTTCTTCCAGCGGGTTGTTGTAGAAAAATAGTTTAGAATTATTTAAGCCCGTAGAGTTTTGTTTTTCTGCTTTACCTTTACATGTGATGACCTATTGGCTCGGGCCCTCCAGAAAAGCCCATGATCGAGTGTATATGGATTTATTTATTTAATTCCATGATAATATTGATAGGCATATTTATTAGTAGAATAATTTATGCATGTTCAATATGTGATAGTTGCGCTATATAAATTGACTAATGTGCAAAGTGAGACCAAACATTTGACAATTTAAATTCTCCCAAATAAATAATACCAAGTTAAAAAAGGATGTGTGACATCCTCGCCCTCCACTAAGCTTTCTAAAATTAAAATTACTATAAATGTGTAATGCTTCCCAGTTATGGGGGTTATGCATTTAGAAATAATTTAAAATTTTATTAAGTGCATGGAATGCCTTAATCGAAGCATATTTCACCCCAGAAACCTGTTCGATTGCAAGGTCAAATTCAAATGTTAGATTATAGGAGTTAGTGGAAATGAACTCGGGT
Organism: Buddleja alternifolia; assembly: GCA_019426215.1. Lineage (NCBI taxonomy): Eukaryota > Viridiplantae > Streptophyta > Magnoliopsida > Lamiales > Scrophulariaceae > Buddleja > Buddleja alternifolia. The sequence continues at coordinate 9,268,584 of CM033403.1, forward strand.
AGTTCACGAGCTTAGAAACCTGTTCGGTTGCGGTTGGTGAACTATGGGGAAAGGTATTGAAATATTTATTGGATAAATTGATCTTAGACATCACTTCAATTAATTGATGGGCCAGAAATTGGTTAGGTTTCAACCCATGTAATTAATTGAGGACCTCAATACCCGCTGTGGAATCAATGCCAATGATGATTCCCTATTTTTAAGTGGGAGCCAAGATTAATTTTAAGTACTTAATTTTTCCTGGTTAAGTAAAATACAAGTATTCTAATTTAATCTGGTTTAGTTCTGCAGTTATTTTCTCGTTTATCTCTCTCAAAAAAGACAAACCCACTTATGAAATTACTAGAAAGAAATGTTCTGATTGGACCCAACTATATGGACTGGCTCGCAATCTTAAGGAATGTACTAAGAGAAGAGTCAATTGAATATGTGTTGGAAATTGATCGTCCTCCTCTTCCTAAGAGGAATGAGGATGAGAAAGTTCAACTAGCTCATTTCAGTTGGACTTGTGGCAACTATAAAGCTAGAGGATACATCCTAAGCTCGATGTGCAATGAACTACAAAGTTCTCATGATGCATTGAGCAATGCTAGGGACATAATTCTTCATTTGGAAGAAATGTTTGGAGAGCGAGGTAGGACCGTAAGATATTTTATATCAAAAGATCTCTTTAGAGCGAGGATGAGAGAGGATGGGGACGTGGGAGACCATGTTCTCAAGATGATGCCCTAATGGATAGATTGAAATCAATGAACTTCTATATGGATCTTCATCTTCAAGTTGATCTCATCCTACAGTCGCTCCCTAACTCCTTCTACTATTTCGTCACGAACTTCGATATCAATGACATCGATTGTTCATTAGCTGGGCTAACTAAGAAGCTTGAAATTGAACAAGCTAGAATGAGGATGAATCAGAAGAAGGATTCTTCTATCTATTTCACAAATGATTCATTGGATGATCGTAGAAATGGAAAGAGGAGAAGGCAATTAAGAATATCCACAAGAACTCAAAAAAAATCAGATCACAGGCGTAAGAGCAAAGGATCTGAGAAAAGTGACAGATGTCAGCTTGGCCACTAGAAGAGGAACTGTCCAAAATTAGGCAAAGGCGCAAAAGGTATGGAACTTTTTGTTTTTGAAACTAATTGTTTTATGACCGTTTTTTCTACTTCATGGATTCTGGACTCAGGGGCTAGTGCTCATGTCTGTTGTTTGGAACAGGATCTGTAGAGAAGTAGAAAGCTGGGCCATGAAGAAGTGTTGATCAAAGTAGGCAGCGGGGAAAGCGTCGCAGTTACTAGAATAAGATCTACTTCTTTATATTTGAATTCTGGACATTTATTATTTTTAGAAGATATTTTAGTTTTGCCCAAGGGGCCTAAGAACATTTTTCTATTCCAATCTTAGTTAAGATTAGATATACATTCCATTTTTCTAAGTTAAATTGCGACATTTATTATGGAAATAAATTAGTTGGCAATGCTTCTTTAATTAATGGTTTATATTATTTAAATGTCCGTAATTCATCTGATTTAAATGTTGTAACTAAGAAATGTGGTAGGCTAGAAGCTAATTTAAGACTAAAATGGCATCTTAGGCTAGGCCATGCTGGAGAGCACAAGATCCACAAAATGAAAAAAATGGGCTTTTAAGCTCACTAGGGTCGGATCCCTATCCAACATGTGAATCATATCTCTTAGCCAAGATGGCTAGATCACCCTTCACCGGGACTTTTGATAGCGGCACTCAAGTCTTAGGATTAGTGCCATTTGGAGAAATGGCTCGTGGGAGTTTCTACTACTTCATCACTTTCACAGACTGTCATTCAAGATATGGTCTGGTGTATCTGATGAAGCAAAAGTCTGAATTCTTTGAAAGGTTCAAAGAGTTCAAAGATTTGGTAGAAAATCAAACTGGGCAACATATAAAAACTCTGCGATCGGATCATGGAGGAGAATATACGAGTGCCGAGTTTGATGAATTCCTTAGAGAACAAGGAATAATGTCACAAGAACAAAATGAAACTCCCTCTAAGACATCTGTCCAAGAACCAAGGTCTGACCTAATAGTAGCACAACCACCACGTAGATCTGGTAGAATACCACATGAACCTGAGAGGTATGGGTATCTACTGCAAGGGGAGTCAGAGCTTCACACTGTAGTACAAGAAGGTCATAAAGATGATCCTTTTACCTATGATCAAGCGATGGTGGATGTCAACGCTTCATGATGGCGAGAAGCCATGGAAACCGAGATGGACTCTATGCAATTGAACCAAGTCTGGACTTTGGTAGATCATCCTGAAGGTATCAAACTTATAGGATGTAAGTAGATCTACAAAAGAAAGGTAGCGATGGCAAGGTTGACACCTTTAAAGCCAGGCTTGTAGCGAAAAGGTATAGTCAAAGAGAAGGAATGGACTATCAAGAAACCTTTTCGCCCTTGGCCATGATAAAGTCCATCCGAATATTGTTATCCATAGTTGCATACTTAGACTATGAGATATGGAACATGGATGTCAAAACGGCTTTCCTAAATGGATTCCTCGAGGAAAATATCTATATGGAGCAGCCAAAGGGTTTTGTATCGAGACCAATATCCATAAAGTATGTAAACTTGAGAGGTCCATATACGGTCTCAAGCAAGCATCTAGAAGCTGGAATCTCCGTTTTGATTAAGTAGTAAAGGGATATGAGTTCATCAAGAATGAAGATGAACCCTATGTCTACAAGAAGACTAGTGGGAGGAAAATCTCGTTCTTAGTACTATATGTGGATGACATTCTGCTTATAGGAAATGACCTAGGTATGCTCACCACAGTCAAGAAATGGCTTTCGAGTACATTTTCCATGAAAGACTTGGGAGAAGCGACATACATTCTAGGAATTCGTATCTATAGAGATAGAACAAATAGAATGATAGATCTCTCCCAAGCCCTTTACTTAGAAAAGGTCCTAAAGAGGTTTAGGATGGATAATTCTAAAAAAGGGTTTCTTCCCATGAGACATGGAGTACACTTGTCCAAATCTATGTTTCCTCAAAGTGAGGAAGATAGAGAGGAGATGAGTAAAATACCTTATGCTTCTGCAGTTGGTAGCCTAATGTATGCAATGCTGTGTACAAGACCCGACATTGCTTATGTTGTAAGTGTGGTGAGTCGATTTCAGGCAAACCTGGAAAGGAACATTGGGTAGTTGTGAAGAATATCCTAAAGTATCTTAATAGAACTAAGGATATGATTCTCATCTATGGAGGTGGAGACCTGAATATGGAAGGTTACACTGACTCAAAATTCCAGTCTGATGTCGATGACCGTAAATCCACTTCAGGGTTTGTTTTCACGCTTAATGGTGGGGCGATGTCTTGGAAAAGCTCCAAGCAAAGCATAACCGCGGATTCCACCACTAAAGCTGAATATGTGGCAGCCAAAGAAGCTGTTTGGATAAGAAAGTTCCTTGGAGAACCTGAAATGGATAAGAAAGTTCCTTGGAGAACCTGAAATGGTTCCTAGTTCACAACTCCCATTACCACTTTATTGTGATAACAATGGGGCAATAGCGCAAGCTAAGGAACCAAGGTCTCATAACAAGTCTAAACACATTGAGAGAAGATTTCACATCATTAGAGAGATTGTTGGCCGAGGAGAGATAGCAGTGTAGAAACTAGCCTTAGCTGACAATATAATTGACCCGTTCACCAAACCACTACCTCAGGCTGTTCTGGACCGACACTTGGAAGGGATGGGTATAAGATACCACAATGAGTGGCATTGAGTGCAAGTGGGAGATTGTTAGGATTATTCCCTCAGATGCCATAGAGGACAGAATGATAGGGCATCTATCCTGTAATTAACTTATCTTAATATTATTGATAAAGGCATTATTTAGTTTTCACTTAAATTTTATCTGCATCTATAAGTTGTGTAAAACTTTTTATCCATGTTTTCAGTGCAATCCCTCTACTTCCTATGGGATTGGAAGATTGGCACTAGAGAGATCGATCTTGATTACTAAAAACAAGTTCGCAAGGAAAGTGAAGTCTTTAATGGACAAATAAAGATTTTGAACACTTGTACAATCTTGTCTCTGACATGGGAGTGCCTGTCTGGTACCATGGGATGGTAGGAGATTAAGATTGTAGGCACATCTGTGGAACTGATATGCTTGAACACGACTCGCATTGGTTTTGTCACATGGGTTCTCACTCTATGACTGTCAATGACAGAACTGATTATGCGTAATAGGTGTAAGTGAACCTTTGACCTGAAATATCATGCTGAAGATGCATTTGTGACGTCAAGTATTTCATTAGAGTAGTTAGACCCAATTCACCCGTTGGTGGGGTCCACCTCGAAATGCGGCTTGATGGGCAAATGGTAGTCTTAGCTGATATCTAAATGAGATTTGTTCTCTCATAAGTGAGTAAGAAAGTACCCTATGTGATTATAGATAAATAGAGATCAAAGTCTTTGGCCAAAGCAAAAAGAGACAATTGTGCTAGGCACTAAATCGATCCCAATGATCTCGTATTATTATAATTAATACATATGGTCAAGTCCAGTGAGTTTGACATAGCCATGACTCTCACTTGACTGGGGTACACGAACAAAGGGTTTATACTTACATGGTATTTACGATTGAAAGGTTGCGGAATGATTCCATCATTCATTTTCGTTTGAGCTACGAAGTGGGCCACGTGACTGGCTAGGTGTTACCCACTTCCTTTGGTTTCCTCTCATTGCCAAACGAAACGAACCTAAAGAGTCGCGCTAAAAGATTGATAAAGAAAAATGAAAAAAGAATTTCTATTTTTCTTCTAGGAGTTTTAATTTATTGGATAAATTTAATAATTTATTATTCATTAGTTGAATAATTAATTGTATGGACAAGATTAATTATTAATTAATTTCCTAGGGAAATATATTGATGAATTAATTTATCTAATTGATTTGGTTATTTAATTTATTAATTTATTTATTGGATATAATAAATTATTAATTGAAATAAGAAATTAATTAAACAAAACAAATCTCGGGCTTCTAGAAGGCGTTCAAGAGGACGCCTACTTAGCCTCATTGGGCGTCCATGCTTTTGTTTTGACTTGTTCAATAAGTTATGAGGTATATAAGGACTCTTTCACTTTGAACAAGTAAGAGAATAACATAACTCTCATAACTCTCCTGAAAAGAAACAAGAAAATATTCCTCCCCTTCTCTAAACCCTAGCCATCGCCCATTAGAAATCCAAGAGGGAATTTTTCGTTTGTTGATCCGTGTGTGAAAATTTAGAGATGACGTATTTTCATTGTTCGGATCAAGTTCAAGTTTTGAAGATCAAAACAAAGGATTGAAGATTTGGAAGTGTCAAGTTTTTGAATTGGAGGAAAAAGAAAGATTTTCCTACAACTTCGTTCTAACGAGTAAGTTTTATTCGTTAAGTTTATCGTGCAATTTTAATATGCGATCATTGCATTCAACTTTAGGTTTTAAAATAAAATTTTTTGAAATCCTTCCGTTGCGTTTATGCTATTTTTCATGAAACCCAACATACAATATATAAATGCTAATATAATAGTAAACAACTAATTGCCTTTTATTGATAGAATGTGAAACAATTACATATTGATAATGTCCTAATATTCTTTCATCTCTAGTGGCATTTGAGGACATTAATCTAACACCAATGCCCTGCTTCTTTGCAGGGGAGGCATATCTCTGTCTCTTTAAGGCCCCGACCCTTGAACCTCTTATTCTGGTTTGCCTTGCCATTGGATTTCCCAGAAGATTTCTCTTGCTTCTTGCCTCATTTCTTCTTCTGAGTTTTTGTGGAAGTCTCAGTAGAAACGACCAAAGTAGTCTCTTTCGTCTTGGGGTCCATTTGTGATTGAGCATCTGAGAGTTTGTTCAAAAGACCCGGCAGTGAACACTCAATGTCATTCATGTTGAAATTCACTATGAATTGCAAAAAAGACTTGGGTAGTGTCTTTAGGATGAGATCAGTCTGAAGCTGGAAGTCTATAGAGAAGTCGAGAGACTCCAATCTCTCAAACATGGGGATCATCTTCAAAACATGATCTCCAACTTTCTCTCCTTCCTTCATTCTCACCCCAAATAGTTGACTGGAGATCTCATAACGAGCAGTCCTGCTGTGCTCTCCATAGAGTTCCTTTAGATGAACCATGATTTCAGCAGTTGTTCCTATCTTTTCATAAGATCGCTGTAGTTCATTGGTCATCGATCCCAACATGTACCCCTTGACATGAGTGTCAGCTTTTACCTATTCTTCACGGGCAAGCCTATCTTCAAAAGAGTCGGAGTCCGGGACTTCAGGCATTTCTTCATCGAGCACATATCCCAAAGATTCAAGGCTGAGGACAATCCTCAGATTTCGTATCCAATCAACGAAATTCGGTCAGTGAGGACATTTTTCTCAAGCAACACGGTCAAAGGGTTAGTCATTGTGTAGGAAATAAATTGCAGAAAATACCAAGATTTACGATCAGCTATGTTATTATGTACTTTCAAGTAAAATCAAGGATTTCAATATTTACTTGCCTCCCACAATTTTTCTCAAAGCAAAGCACTCCCACTGCAATAATCGGAAACCTTGTTGGATTGGTTTCATAGTGAGTGATTGAGTTCCTCAACGGTTTAAACAAGTTGCAACCTTTTTCGATATGGCCTGTTAGATCATTGAGGTGATGTCATACACCAATCAGTCCAACCGATGATTCAATCTCCTTTAGCTCATGGATCACTGAACCGCAAACTTTTTCGATATTTAGGTGGTGATCCATCTGAGTCATTTATCCCATCAATTCCTTTCAGTCTAACAATTTAATCCCGCCTTGCAACCTTGATCGATATATGGGGAGGAATTCGCTTCGACATGAAGGCATCAAATTCACTAGAGAAGATAGAGTACCACGTCTTGATGCATGAACCCCTATTCCGAGAAGATGCCATGCACTAGAAGTGAACCCACCTTCTAAAGCTTGATGGAGAGCTAGGACATCCAATGCCCCTTTACTTACTCTGTATTTTCTAATGGGAGAATTATAACCTTTGATAATGTTAATAGGATTGGTCTCACTTTGCACATTAGTTTCTTTATCGTGCAATTTAAAGGAAATGCATAAGAATAAGCCTAGCAATTCTAACAACACACACATGTATGGACTATCTAGATCAACTCGAGCCAATGAGTGATCGGGGAGGCGTTCTATCTATTACATGGGTTTCCGCCTATACAAGATCTAATCTTCATATTTCCTCAATACTTCATGCGCCGCCATGATCCGCCAATTGGGCCTATCTTTAAAACAATTATATAGAAATAACTTATACAAAAATTTCTATGAATCGAAGATACAAACTTGGGGGAGGGGGGGGGGGGGCTCAAACTCCGGCCCAATACAACCTAGATAAGACAGCAAAGATAAACCCTAAGTCTATACACTGTGTCACCATCACATAAATAAGGAGCAAATAAATAATTTAAACAAAATGTGAATTAAGCATTAAATCTAATTTAATCTTTGATTAAATCTAATTTAATCTTTGGATTAAATCTAATTCAATCTCATCAAAATAAATCCAATTTAGTTTGACTACTTTAATCTAATTAAAGTGTGACAATCATCAAATAAAGTCACATGGGTAATCTAATCTAAACACATAGCAATATCGCGTAAAAGGAAGTTGGTATTTAAATCCAGTTTAATAAATCTAATTTTACACATACCAACTTATTATGAAATGAGTTTAAATCCAATTTAAAACATTTAACAATTTTTAACTTGAAGAATTTAGGTCCAATTAAATTTTTCAATAAGTCCAATTTAAAATACTTTTGAATCCAATTAATTTTTTTTAACTAAATCCAATTTAGAAATTTGAATAAACTTAAATCCCATTTAATTTATTCACTAAATCTAATTTAGAGTTTGAATAAACTTAAATCTAATTTAATTATTCACTAAATCCAATTTAGAAGTTGAAACAAAAATTATTTAATTAGGGTTAATCAATTCATAAATAGTTCGGTTGAACTTTTAATTGAGTCAAACCCACATAGATAATTAATTGATAATTGGGTAACCCAAATACATCGTTGGGCCAGGCTGGACATAATTAATTAAGTTGGGCCCGACCAAAATTTTAATTTAAAATACTGTTGGGCTGAGCCCAGCACTTTTAAATTAATGTGCTGGGCTAAGCCCAGCAGTCCAACCGCGCTGGGCTCTGTTGCATATACGTTGGGTTCTTATTTGATGCGCTAGGCTCTGTGTGTACAGCGCGCTGGGCATAACCTAGCGCATCTTTTGTACATTGGGCCGAGCCGAGCGCCATACACAATATGTTGGCCTTAGCCCAACACCCCATCCGCCTCCACCAAGCAGCAAACGCTTCTGCTGCAACAGCGCGGCGGTGCCAGTGATGGCGGGAGTGCCCGTTTTTCCAAAAAACATGATTTTTCTAAAAAACACGAATCCAATTCAATTTTTCGTTTTACCTGGTAAATCCAATTCAACTCAAGATAATTCAATTTTACAGATTCGCATGCATAACATAAACTACCCAAATTACATACAATATGTAAATACATGTTTATGATATTAAAAAATTTAAAACACATAAACATACAACGAATATAATGAATCTCCCGAGTTTTGGCTCTGATACCACTATTGTGATTCGGTCAAGCGGATAAAAATTGTGATCTGAATCACACCGAGAATTGAATTTGGGGATTTTCATGATATTTATAATAACGCTATAAGAACGTATTATGTAAGAGAGTAATCGAATAACCTCTTGACAACAAAAATTCGATTAGTCAGCAGTAGCCCCAGACTCCTGCCTATAGATAATCACGCGGAAGAAGTTTCTCTGAGAAAGCTCAAATCTCCTCCCGGCAACAATGGCGGCGGCGGCTAGTTAGAGATAGAGGGAGGGAATTTTTGTCTTTTCTATTGATCTAGGTTTCTTTGGCTCAAAGTCAGATTCTGAATAATGAATTCTTTGTTGAATTCTGACACTGACTAACTAATTATACCAAATAAGCAGAACCCTAGGTTAACTGAAAGGGGGGCGGCCGCTAGGCCTCATAGGGATGGGCTTCCGGGCTATGTTCCATCTTAGCCCATGTGTAATTAATTAAATCCAAGTCAATTCAATTGACAATTAATGAATTACTTTAGTCTAATTAAAATTAATCTAATTAATTTAATTCAAGTTATAAATTAATTTCAATTAATTTAACTTATGAATTAATATGATTGAATTAATTTATTTAATCTAATTAAATATCTTTAATTAAATCATGTCATCCATTTCGTTAGTCAATCACATCTAATGTGATTTTACCAAAATACCCTTAGCATGGAAGTATTCTTTCTCTTCACATAGCATGACTCTATAGGCTCAATTCAATTGGCAATGGGGGGATTCCAAAAGATAAGGTTTTCACCTAGCTAACACCATGCAACCAAATCGTAACCCAATCGAATACGAGATGAACATGTTATCACGAACCTTGATTACAACTACCATATGCGTATAAACTCTTCACCGATGTGACCCAATCAAGTAAGAGCCATGGTATGTCAAAATCATAAAGCTTGATGCTGTACTCGGTAATCATAATGTTAAATTACCAAACTACCCTTAGTGACCATCACTAGTTAAGCTATTTGCTTTTGCAAAAGACTTTGTAATTTCTATTACTTATGACTTAAAGGTCACACACTCGTTTACTGTCAAGACGGTGAATCCCATATTGGCAGTTATCTTACATTGTCGAATGCACCATGTGGATCGTACTTCGAGATTGACCCCACCTATCAGGTGATACGGGTCTGACTGGTCTGATAATATATCCAATATTACAAGCACATTGTAAACAACTCCTCAGGTCTAAAGTTCACACATACTATCGCAATCTTAATCCCAATCATTGACTATCAAAAAGTAAATACCCATGTGATCGGATTAAGGCGAGTCAAGTTCAAATATATTAATTCCATTAATCATATTCATAACATTAGCTCCCACTATCTTATTAGTGTTCGACTAGCACTTCTTTGTCAAAGCAGGTGCCATACGAGTTGAATTTCAATGCCCAATTAAAATTCCTTAACTCGCGAACTTTCGGTATAAGAGATTAAGTAGTTGACTCTTCCAGTGCCTCCTCTCGACCATAAGAGGTGGAAAGTCTATCTTCAAATCTCATGGACTTGTTTGTTCAATACAATTAAATGCCATTAGTTTTATATGAACTAAATCAAAACCTTTATTCTATAAATAGAAACAATAAATAGTTTGTACAAATAACTTATCAAAGCCCTACTCAATCTAATTCCTCATAGGCATTGAGGGCATATACCTAATAGTTAGTTCCATGCTCAACTACACTGATTAACCTATTTCTGTGTGGGGGCACGCGTTACTTACAACTGTGCACATCTCAAACAGATGTCCCTCCAAGTCAGTTCCTAAGACACCGTATGAAATAGGGCGTGGATAGAAGCCTAATCTAAATTACATAAGAGTGTGGGGTTGCCTTGCATATGTAAAGAAGAGCAAGGTTGAAAAGCTGGAGGCTAGGTCCCTTAAAGGACATTTTGTTGGTTATCCCGAGGATTCTATGGGATATCTCTTTTACCTGCACGATGATCATAGGATCATTGTGGCATTACAGGTAACCTTCCTCGAGGATGAATATGTTAGAGTGTATGCCCTCAAATGCCATAAAGAGGATAGATTTATAGGCCATTGACTTCTAACTAAACAATATCTTTTTATTATATATAAGGCATTATCTTGTTGTTTTCTTATAGGCATTTGTAAGGTGTTAATGAACAACATAAAGTCCTTGAGAATAAAGGCAAACCTTCTACTTCCTATGGGATAGAAAGAATGGCACTAGAAGGGTTTGATCCATATTCTCTACATAGGGTTCGCAAGTCTAAGAAAGTATTTGACTGGACATCAATGCAGAACAAGGACTTGTATGATATAAGTTTCGACAGAGAAAGTGCTGTCGAACACTATGGGAATGATAGTGGGAACTTATGTCATGGAAATATTAGTTGGACTAATATGTTTGAACACGGCTCGCATCGGTTTCATCACATGGGTATTCACTCACTGACAGTCAATGATGAAATTGATATGTTGTGATAGGTACGCTTGAACCTTAGACCTGAGGAATCGAGTTGAAAATGTACTTGTGACATCAAGTCTGTCATTAGAGTAGTTAGATCCAAATCACCCTTTGGTGGGATCGACCTCGAAGTGCGACTTGATGGGCAAGTAACATTGTTAACTGATTAGCAAAATGAGATTTATTCTCTCATAAGTGAATGAGCTAAATATCCTATGCAGTCATGAATGAGTGAAGTTAAAAGTCTTTGGCCAAAGCATAAAATGACCTCGACTCATTATGAGCTAAGCATATGGTCAAGTCATGTAAGTTTGACTAAAACCATTACTCTCACTTGACTGGGATATAAGAATAAAAGGTTTATATTCGTACGGTATTCACAGCGTATATGGTTTGGAATGATCCTATTCATTTGTTCTCCATTGGGATACGATGTGAGCCACGTGACTAGCTAGGTGTTACTCACATCCTTTTGGTTTCCTCCCAATTGCCTTTTGAGACCATCCTAAAGAGTCGCGCTTAAAGGAAGTGCAAAAGGAAAATCATGGAAAAGACTTGAGAGATTTTTCGGTATTGGATATCGAGATTTATTAATTAATCATTAGATGATTTTATTAATTAATTAATTTAATGAATTAATTAATTCCTTAGAGGAATTTAATTATAAAATTAACATGGATTTAATTGATTATTTAATTAATTTATTTAATGGATAAATAATATTAATTATTTAATTAATTAAATAAGCATAATAGGGCTAAAGCCCGATGGCTTTAAAGGCCATAAAGTGGGGGTCCATGAGGGGGTAATTTAGCCTAGGTTATTGTTTCATTGTGGTATAAATAATACTTAGAGAAAATTAACTTAAGTGAATTAACACAAACTTTCTCTCCAAGTAAAAACACTCCATCCTGTCTCTCTCTCTCTAGCGGTCTCCCTCAAGAGAAGAAAAAGAAGATTTTCGTTTTTAACTCCGGCGTGGCAATATAGAGACAACGACGGATTTGCTGTTCAAGTAGGGATTGCAAAGCTAGTCCAGAATTCAACATACGCGAGAACGGTAATTGAATTCGAAACCCAATTTAAATACGAGAAATGGAGATGAGCCACTGGGATTTAAATATATATTCTACCGATGCATTATTTGATTTTATGCAATTTTTCCCAACAGAGGTATCAGAGCCAATCTCTGATTTCTGTGTTTAATTGATTACGTGATTATGTGTTTTTTCGCGTTTTTGAAGCATGTTTTGAATATGTTTTTCATGATAGTAATCCATGATTTTTCTGTGTTTAATTCATGTATGTTGTAGTATGATGACTTGTGAATTGAAAAATCTAATTTTTGTGAGAATCGGGTCGGAAAAACCCCGTGACGAGTGAGATGAAAACAACGTGCACAGCGCGCACGACGTCAAGCGCGTGGCCAGGCCACTGCCGTGCGCTGGGCGCACGGCACCTGGCCCCGAGACCAGGCTCAAGGCCGTGCGCTGGGCTCACGGCACACGTCGTGCCGTGCGCTTGGAGCACGACGGCCCTGTTTTGTGGGCCCGGGTCCATGACCGGGGTCCTAACGGGTCGGGTTATTTTTCCTCAGGTCCAATTTTTTTTAAATAAATGGGTTTTGGGCTATTTTAAATATCCCGGTATGTCAAAAAGATGATGACCCAGATTTAATTAAATAAGCCCAAATTTTTTTAATTAAAATTATGGACTCTTCAATAAATTTGTTTTGGGCCTAATTAATTAAAATTAAATATGCCAATGGTTGGTAATTTATATTTTATGAAATCAAGCCCAAATTGTTTTTATTGAATATTATTAATGTAAGTAAAATAATTAATTAATAGTTCTTGGAGAATTTTTTAATTAAGTTATTTATTTAAATTAAAGATTCTCACTAAATGGTTTATTGTCATGATTATCAATAAAATTTGAAATTTTATTGAGGAAGTTAATTAGTTGGACTAATTAATTATTAAATTAATCACCAACATAATTGCTTCATTTTTCGCGAGCATGTATTATATGATGGTGACATTGTCCATGGGCTTAGATTATTTCTTTTGATTGTATTTCCTTTTATGGGTTGTAAGGGCCGGAATTGAGCCCGTTTATTTTTTTTCTAGAATTATGTATAGGTTGTTCAATAATCTCATGTAATAGATAGAAATAGACTAGGCCATTCAAGAAGAGATCACTTCAAAAGAAGAGGAGCTTGGAGCCCACGAAGAATAGCTAGGCTTATTTTTCCTTTTAATGATGGCCCATTGGCTTGAGCCCTCTAGATAAAGCCCATGGACATATGTGTTTGTTTATTGCTTTCGATGCATCTTCATTAGTTGTATGAAGTATGTATGTTATCAATATGCGCTATATAAATTGAATAATGTACAAAGTGAGACTTAGATAAATGTTTAGAACATGAATTCTCTCAAACAAAAAGTATACTAAGTTCGTAAGGGGTGCTAGGCCTCCTTTCCCTCCACTAAACTTAATAAAATTAAGTATTAAACCTAATATATGGCATCTTCGCAGTAAGTGGGGGTCGTATATCAAGATTTAATTCTAGAATTTTATTAAGTGCATTAGATGCCTTAATCGAGACACATTTCACCCCAAATATCGTTAAAGGGTTGCAAGGTGAAATTCAAATGTTAGATTATGAGGAGTTAGCCGGAGTAAACTTAGATAGTCCACAAAGCCTATAAATCGTTAAAGGTTGCAGTTTTGGTGGATTATGGGAAAAAGAAGATTGAAACATCTATTGGATAAATTGATGTTGGACATCACTTTAATTAAATAATGGACCAAATATCGTTAAAGGGTTGCTATCCATTAGATTAATTAAAGAACTCAAACCCCACCACGAAGTGCAACGATCACTTCTGTTTTTCACAGTGAGAGTGTGAATCTCGAAAAAATGTAGTGGGAGCCAAGTTATAAGTCGAAGTCCTTGATTTTAAACTTGGTTTTAGTTTAGTTACATAAGTCTAATAAAGTCTGGTTTATTTTCTGTAGCTATTTTTAGATTTATCTCTCTTAAAACAAAATTACTATCAACCCACTTTTCGTTTTACTCGAAAAGAACATCCTTACCGGACCCAACTACGTGGATTGGCTAAGGAATTTGAGAATAGTTCTCAACATGGAGTCCTGGGGATACGTGTTGGACACAGACATCCCTGCCCTTCCTGCCAGAACACGTGCCAACGAGGAAGAAGTCCAAGCTCATGAAAAATGGGTAAAGGACGACGTTCGAGTGCGTGGGTGCATTCTTGGCTCAATGACAAACGAGCTTCGAAGGTCCCACGAGAAGATGACCACAGCAAGGGCTATCTTGGCACACTTGGTCGTGCTCTATGGTGAGCACAGCCGTATTGCTAGATATGAGATATCTAAAGAGCTCTTCGGGGCCAAAATGAGAGAAGGTGAGAAAGTTGGGGATCATGTCCTCAAGATGATCTCGAGGATCGAGAGATTGGAGGCTCTCGATTTTACAATGAACCCACATCTTCAAACCGATCTTATTTTGCAGTCTCTTCCTCTGATTTTTTTTTCCCAATTTGTCATCAACTTCAATTGCAATGAGATTGAATGCAACTTAGCTGGGCTAATGAATAAATTAAACACTGCACAATCTCAATTGAAGCCCAAGGGAAAAAACTGCATTGGTTATCTCTTCTGGGCCCAAATGGGCAAAGAATAAGAAGAAGAAAGCCAAGAAGCAGAGTGGCGAGCTTGGAGTTCAGGGTGGTGTTGATAAAGGAAAAGGGAAAACTCCTGTGAATCGCAAGGGTAAGGGGCCACAAAAGACAGACAGATGCCTATACTGCGTTGAGTTGGGCCACTGGACGAGGAACTGTCCGAACATGGGGCCAGGCGCACAAGGTATGGAACTTTATGTTCATACCGTCTTCTCCACATATTGGATTCTTGGTTCTAGAGCTAGTGCTCACATTTGTTGTATGAAGCAGGATCTGGTGCGAGGAAGGAAGCTGGACAGTGATGAGGTGAAGATAAAAGTAGGCAGCGGGCATAGCGTCGCAGCTACTAGAATTGGATCTACCTCATTGCTTTTAAATTCTGGACATATACTATTTCTAGATAATTTTTTAGTTTTGCCCAATGGGCTTAAAAACATTGTTTCTATTCCCGTTTTAGTTAAACTTGATTATACTTTCCTTTTTATTGATGAACGATGCAATATTTATTATGTTAGGAATCCTATACATGAAAACAGAGAATTGCAGCGGAAGATTCAAGGATTCCTACCGGCAGATCACAAAAATAGATCTGATGATTTTTATGGGTTTCACGAAAAGTAGAACGAATAAAAATACCTTTTTGATTCGTTTACTGATTCTGCAGAACAACAATCCTCCAAGGGCTCCTGTCTCTAAAGTTTCACGGGAAATGAGCCTTCCAAAGATCCCGAAACTCCTCCTTCTTCACAGTAGTGGACGACTAGAGAGGAGAGAGGGGAGAGAGTTCTTTTCCTTTTGTGTTGTGTTTCTTTCTTGTCTTAGGGTTTGTTCCACTGTAGGAGTCCTATTAAACTCAACTAGCTTGTGGAACATTTGGAGGCTACTCCAATCGTAAGTGGCTGCCCCTCTTAGGGCTTCCTTGGACTGGGTGGGCTTTTAATTGGCTTGTCTAATTTCTAGTCCATTTGTCTATATTTAATTTAAATCTAATTTAAATATAATATATACTATTAATTAATTCCTTTTAATTAATACACTAATTATATAATTTAATTTAATCTTATTAAATTAAATATTTAATTAATTGATTTAAACTAATTAAATCAATTAGTCCATTTAATTCTTTCTAAAAGATTTACACAAAAAGATACATCCCGTTCGTTTCTTATAGCGCGACTCTTTAGGTTCGTCTCAATTGGCAAAGGGAGGAATTACCTAAGGATGTGAGTGTCACCTAGCCAGTCCCGTGGACTCACATCGTAACCCAATTGAGTACGAAATGAATGAATCATTTTACGAACCTCTTGATCATAAATGCCATATGAGTATAAGACCTTCACTGACGTATCCCGATCAAGTGAGAGTCATGGAAAATGTCAAACTCACTAAACTTGATACTGTGCATTAGATTATAGCATAATGAAATTGGTGGTCCCAAGTGGCATACGAAAGGGTCTAGAAGGGGGGGGGGTTGAATCGACCCTGAAATCTTTTTCGACTTCAAAAATTTCGTATCACTTTAAAGGTTTGAACGCTTGGATAACTGAGCGCTTGGGTCAGACGCTTCAGGAAAGTTAACTTAGACATAGTGATTTTAGTAGTTTACCAGAGTAGGGCAACACTTAGATCGCTTAATCAGGGTTAGCACAGTGGAAATGAGGTTTAGCGTTCTTTTAGTTAATTTAATCGCTTTGCACTTTAACTTGTCTCTTTCAAAGATAAATGATGTGATAATAATAGTAATAATAAGATAATAAAGATAAATAACACAACATATATAAGGTTCACTGAGGGGTGTAATCCCAGCTACGTCCTTCTTCTCCTTTTTCACTCGGAGGAATTTACTAGGTTAATTTTCAAAGAATCACATAGAATCTTCTACAAGATAGTAAAGGGTGAAAATGATCTTGGGCTCCTTGATCACACAGACTTCAGCACCAATGAAGATCGTCTTCTTCAAGCTTCTCTCACTCAGAAATACTACGTGAAAGGATTCAACAACTTTTTTCACTCAGATGAAAGGTTGAGGTTTGTCACTAGAGTTTTGTTTGTTTTTGAAAAGATCAAACAACTTGGAATATCTCAGTTGGAATTTGGGTTTCTTCTTTGGAAGATGTTTGAGATATTTGTGACTGTCTGGAAAGTAGATAAAAAGCTTGAAAGATTTGGCTATGGAGTTTCTATGCTTTTTCCCAGAAAATGTACGTAAGATTTTTGGCGATAATTTCTCTTCTCTTTTTCGTACGTATCTTGTGTATCTTGTATATCTCTTATATGTCTTATATATTTAGAGTTTGCTGGTGTAAGGTATTTATAGGCAATTTCTTGGGATCTGTCCATTGGACACATGTAGGAGCGTGCCTTTCACACAGCACGTGAGTTTACCTAAAGTCTGACATTTTTGAAAATTCGCTGAAGCCGATTGGACGGGAGCAGCTAAAACTCTGAAGTTTGTGACAGTCTGGTCAAAAGGTGGCTTGTCCACAAGTCACAGTGGCTTATCACATTTAATGCTCTTATCAAGCATTTAATGCAATTTGAATTTATTTCCTGTTGGAAATAAATGTCCGTTGAATGATTGCATTTAAGTCCTTTATAACTTGAGGATTTATTTCAGGTGAATCTAACATAAGTCGCTTGAGAAATTTTGAGCGCTTGATCCATAAACTCTGAAATGAGGTCTTTTAGCATTTGACAGCCGCTAAGAAGAAAATCTTTATCTCGGGTTGACTTCAGACGTTGGTCTTCAACTTTTTCTCTAATAGACTCACCTAGAATTCTACTAGCGATTCAGTCACTAAGACTTAGTCTAAATTGTATAAAGATAAAAATTACAAGCCTAAGAAATAAATTACAACTTTCAAACGCTTATACATCAATCTATGAAAAATGGAAACTTTCATTGTATTTTTGGGGTCTAACATTAAATTCTATCTTGTCATCATCAAAACATCTAACATGAAATTTCCTAACAATTTTCCCCTTTTTGATGATGTCAAGACTTTTAACTCTTATAAATCTTTTATATTTTTAAGAGTTACTTTTAAAAAGAATAGGCCCAAAGGAATATAAGTTAGCATTTGAAAAGTTAGTACAGTTAGCTAAAGTTAGATTAGCTTCAACAAGATGTTTCAGCTTTAAAACATTCATTCATTGAAAGAATTAAAGCATACATGTTTTTCACTGAAAGAATATCGTAAAACAAAAAATTCAGTGACATTTTTTGTCGCTTCGCTCTATCTTCGCCTTGTAGAACTTCTAACGCTAAATCCTTCAAGAGTCGATCGATGCCAATCATCGTTGTATGTTGAATTTCATCATAATCATGCCTACGAAGTCTGGCGCTTTCATTTAGCTCTAACAACCTTTCCGTCCATTCCCTTGGTGGAATACCAAGTTCACGAATTAGATCATAATAGATATCTCTTCGTCGATCATTTGACGATTTCCAATTGATAAGTCGTTGTAGCGGTCCGACATATGCAGGAAATCCCATACTTTCTAAGAACTCGGGGTCCAATTCTGGAAGCGCGTACTTTCCGAGATAATACCTTGGCTTTCTTTTCTTGGATAGCATTTTCTTAATGCTTACTAATTCTTCGAACATTGAATGCCACTGTTTATTATCTGTCTTGGAAATCGCTTTAGACTTTTCTTTATCTTCCCCCTTCTTGACATTATCAAGGGAGGTCTTGAGTTCAGCGACATCTCAGCGCAAGAGTCTAACTTCTTCGACGAGAAGAGCAACTTGTTGAGCGACACTCTGAGTGGCGGCATCGGATGAAGCGTGTCTTTCAGTATCGACCGAGGCGCTCTGAGCTAAGTGACGGTTGAATTCAGATAAGAGTTCAGCGATAAGAGGTGAAATGCTCTTCATGATAGCAATAGTGATTTTATTTACAGCTTTTCCAATATCACGACTCCGCATATCCGACACTATGCGGATATGTCTATCAGCAGCCTCAAAGATCTTGGAGCAGGAACCCTCAATGTTGGTAAGCGAGTTCCGGACTGCCTGTCTGAAGGCTCTGGCTTCTGAATCACTCTCGGAATCTGAATCAGAAGAAGGACGCTCTGGGGATGGGAGAAGCCAGTAAGAACTTAAAATTGCAGCCTTACCTTTGGATTTATCTCTGATAAAAGGTTCTTTAGGCTCTTGAGCAATTTCAGCGTGCACTTCTTCAATCGCTTGATCCATGATAGGATCTGCAATCGCTGGGGGCTCGACTACCGGGGTGCTAGAAGAATCTGACAAAGAAGCCTCAGGATGTTGAGCGACTTCCGTAGTAGGAGCAATGTCTTCTTCTATAATTTAGATTGGGCGAGAAGGTTTTCTAATACCAATGACCTAAAGGGGGCCAAGGGCTTCCATCACATGCGTTGGACTGATTAGGCTAGATTGTGGGATAAAGAATATAGCGTCTTCACGCTCTTCGGTACTTAGTGCAAGTTGCACACCTTTCGGTAAAGCAATCCCTAAAGTATAACAGTTGAAGAAGTCCAAAATCAAAGGCATGAGCGCTTGAGCTGCTTCTTGGTCCACTGGCCTAATTAGCGAGATCATCTTGGCCACTTGAATATTTGATTTACTAAAGAGCACAGGGTGAAGAGTATATCCTCTGAAATTGTAACACCCAGAATAGTGATTGAAACTGATGTCCAGCGCTTGGGCATTTTCAAACCCTGCTCTCATTGCTCTGTGGAACTCAGCGAACTCAGCGTGTTCATTCGAAACATCCACACGAATCTGACTCTGGCCTGGAAGAAGTGGTCGTTTACTTGATGAAGCGTCTTCATTTAAGTCAGGAAAGACTAGTTGAACAAACCCTGCACGAGGATGCAGAACGTAGCATCTGCCTTGACTGTTTAAGACAAGTTGCTGGCGAATGTAGCTTTCGATTGGTTGTCTATATCGTGGCAAAGCGCTAACATTCCCTACAATAATCTGACGCTGTTGAAGCAAAAAGGTTGCATAACCTTGGCGTCTGTACTCTATCGCGAATTCGAACAAAAAAGGATATCTGATTCAATGGTGTAAAAGTGAAGAACAAATTCTTCAGCCCACCTGGCTGTATTCATCATCCAACGTTTTTCAAGTTTGTCCGCTTTCTTTTGCTCTTTATTAGCGATAAGGAACTTCTCAAAACGTTTCGTCTCTTCATCATAGTCGTCAGCCCATAATCTGGCTAGATATTCACGAGCGTCATTTTCTATCCACGAGTTGACCGGATTTGGGCGCTCCGCACAAGCGGTCCTTTACCTTTCCATAACTTAAGTGGATTAGGAGAGAGAGCGTTCTGGGAAGACTTGACAGCGGAGGGGAGAGCCGACTAGCCTATCTTGTTGAGATCTTCCTCATCTGGATTTTTGTTCCAATAACCCATGTGGGGGTTCTTGAAAATAATCTTGCTTTGGTGCAGAGGATAAAAGGACTCGTCCGAGCGACCGTTTAAATTGAAACGCTGAAGATCAATGTCAGCTCTGTTGAAAACTGGACGACGAATATACTCAAAGCGTGATTGAAGACGCTCCAAATTATATAGTCCTAGATTGGCAATACGCTCGAAAATTTCAAACTTGTGAGAGTTGGACATATCGGGCCGATGGAGAGTTGTTTGAAATTGTATTTCCAACTCGGCAAGCGTTTGAGTGTCTCATTCTCTGGCGGCATAATAGAATTCAACATCTGGAGTATATCCGCGTGGGAAGAAATCGATGACACGAGGAGGAGGTCCCATTGGCAAGGGAACAATGGCAATTGCTTCTGTTGGGATGGGGGCCACTTCTATCGACCGCTCAGCGTTTAAAGTCGCTTCACTGGCTGATGATGTTTCAGCGTCAGGAAGGGCTTGAGATGCTTCCTTAGCGATATCCACAACAGTTGCCAAATCTACATCCACTTCAACAGGAATCTCAGATGAATGAGGGGCATCTGCGATTGGTGCCTCTTGATGTACATCTTGAGCTGATACATGTAAGCGATTGAGAAAAGCAAGCAAAATTTCTACTAACTAGAAATTACAAAGAAAAGACTAAATCGCTTACCCTGAGGAATATCATCGACTATTTTAGTCACTTGATTTGTTTCTTGGACAGGTTCCTCAGACTCTTGGACTACTTCTTCTGGATCTAAGTCGAGAAAAGAAGTTATAGGATCAGCACGAATGGGAATATCTAATTCTTCAAGAGTGTTGAGAACATATTGAATATCTGCTTCACATTGCGCTGAAAGAGTTTTTATCCTAGCGTTAGAGACTTAGAAACTAACGAGGAAAGGATAGACTAATTTGCTTAGCAAATACTTACCCTGAACACTAGAAAGCCTCTCAGATTGAGTAGCGGCTTGAGGATCTGAGTTGATTTCGGGAATAGCGTCAGAGGGAGGAACGCTTATTGACTCTCTAAGCGCTGGTTCGCTGAAGCGCTAGAGGATGCTACGGGAGTAGAAAGAGGAGTACGTCACTGTGTAAGCGGTACTTCTTCTTCTACTACTTCCTCTTGCTCGGGAATAGAAAAGATAAACGCTGGAGGAGGCGATGGAGATTTTGGAGAGGGAGAAGGAGAAGGAATCTTTTGCTTCTTTTTGGGCTCCGGCTTCTTCTTCTTGGGTTCAGGCTTCTGTTTCTTTGCTGGCTTGGATGGCTCAGCGACTTTGAGAACTATCTTTCTCTTAGGTCGCTTGACCACCACTTTTTCTTCGGACGAAGAAGATGATGATGAAGAGGAAGACGCTTGATCTTCATCATCACTATGAACAACTCCTAAAGCACGAAGTCGCTCACGCTCTTCTTTTGGAACAGCTACACCATCTATCTTCCTTGGCTTTTGCAGCTCACCGATCATTTTCTTTCCGTAGAATTTTGTCATTGGAATCTTTTTGTCAAAAGATTTTGCATAACCGCAAGCGCTAAGAATACGACTTAACACAATCCCATAAGGCTTGGGATTTACCGACTTGGCCATCGCTGCCTTGAAGCGATTAAAAACATAAAGAGACCAATTTATCTTTAATTTGGTCAGAATGGCCACCATCATTTTATATTGGATGTTTGTAACTTTATCGGATGTCCCTTTTCTGCATTCGATCATCTTTGAGCATATATTTGCGAGAATAACGTATTCGCCCTTCATATCGTTCTTCTTGAAGTTCGGCTCATACGCAGTATCAACATCATCTTTCTTGACCAATTCCCAGACTTTTATAGCATCTCTGAGAGTGACGTGTTCCACCTCAGTGCCATCATTGGGTAGAACCAACAATGAAGAAATGAAGGAAGGGGTGAGAATAAAAGTCTCTTTAGCAAACGGGAAGACGCAGGATATGGAATTTCCATCTTTAGAAATCTGGGCATTGTTGAAAAATTGTAGACACTCTTCTTCAAAATAGTTGAAAATAGTAGTGATCATATCTCTCAAACCAGATTCTTGAACGAGTGGAAGAACCGTTCGAAGAGGAAAGTTTTGGTTATCAAACAGGTACTCCCAGTTAACTAGAAATCCGACGTAAACCGTGACTGGTTTTTCAGCACGGAAAGTTTTTCAAGTAGCAGACTTGGATGATTTAGAAGATTTTGAAGCTTTGGGTGCCATTGCTGAAAGTTTAAAATCTTTTTGAGAGAGAGAAGTTCTTGCCTTGAGAGAGATGAAGATTTTACAACAGAGAGAATTTGGGAAAGTGATAAAGTCTGACTGTAAAAACCTTGAAGGGTTTAAATAGAGGCGAAAAGTAACTTCTCCATGGCTACGATTTTAACACGTGGATAGTCAAAGAGTTTGAATTTTGAAAGGATTCAAATCTGATACGTTTTAAGAAAGATATGGATGCAAAAAGTGCGGTAAAATAGTTTATCAGTTACCAAAAAGAGCGAAGTTTTGGGATCCGCAGTTACCAAATTAATTGAAAAAACGTTTGAAAAGATTTGAAATTTTCTGCGTGAAGGACACGCGCCTGATTGTACATTGACACGTAATCAGACTCGTGCAGACACTGAACTGTCTCGATTTCTGATAAAGGTCATTAACCGTCAGTTTGATTTGATAGACATGTGTGAACAGTATCAAATTTAATCTTTTGTACTTATCCACACGTTTCTTTAACGATGAAAACTATGAATGATTTTTTTTTAAATAATTTTCTTAGCGTTAACGTGGGAATCTCTTTAACGCTTAAGACTTTTGAAGAACAAAATTTAATTTTGTAAAGTTTGAGATAAAGTCAATCGCTTGAATTTACAAATAACATTTTTATTTAAAGATTGACTTTGTCATGCATAAAGAGAAGCACTAGTGATCAATGCATATATTTTTAAAGTCATTTTTGATCACAGTCGCTTATAAATTGTTACAAGTACAATTGTAAAGTTCCCCCTAAAATTGATAACTCGTTTCAATTTTGAAAGACGCTTTAGATGTATGTATAGAGTAGAGTCCCCCTAAAGCGTATGCCTATGAAAAGAATGATGCTCGTATGATTTAAGCGTTTAAATCGATCATACCTAACTCACTTCTCAAAGTGACAAAGCGTTGTTCGTTGAGCGCTTTGGTGAAGATATCTGCCAATTGTTTGTCAGTTCCAATGAAGTGCATGGAGATATCTTTCTTTTGAACATGGTCACGCAAGAAATGGTATCTAATGTCAATATGTTTGGTTCTAGAATGAAGGATAGGATTTTGGGTCATAGCTAAAGCGCTTTGGTTATCACAATGGATTGAGGTAGGACCTAAGATTATTCCATAATCTCTAAGTTGTTGCCTCATCCAAAGGATTTGTGCACAGCAGCTCCCATCGGCTACATACTCTGCTTCAGCGGTAGAAGTGGCTATGGATTGTTGTTTCTTACTATGCCACGAAACTAGTCTATCACCTAGAAATTGACATGTACCACTAGTACTCTTTCTATCTATTTTGCATCCTGCAAAATCTGCGTCTGAATAACTAATTAGTTCAAAAGGAGAGTCCCGTGGATACCATAAGCCCACATTTTGTGTACCTTTTAGGTATTTAAGGATTCTCTTGGCAGCATTTAAGTGTGATTCTCTAGGATCAGCTTGAAAGCTTGCACACATGCATACCGAAAACATAACACGATGATACCTCTATCGTTAGTTATATCAATTTTCTTCCCACTTTCATCTTTATCTAACTTAAGCGTTTAGCTCATTGGAATTTTTGAAGATGATGCATTTTCCATACGAAATTTCTTAATCATATCTTTTGTATATTAAACTTAGTTTATAAATATTCCATTAGAGAGTTGTTTAACTTGTAATCCTAAGAAGAAAGTTAATTTACCCATCATGCTCATTTCAAATTGATCTTGCATCATTTTCGAAAATTTCTCACACAATCGCTTATTTGTAGAACCAAATGTAATATCATCAACATAAATTTGGAGTAAGAGAATATCTTCATTATGGGTAATTTTAAATAACGCTGTGCCAACGCTGCCTTTTGAAAAGCCTTTACCTATAAGGAAGATAGAGAGAGTGTCATACCACGCTCTTGGTGCTTGTTTAAGGCCATAGAGTGCCTTATCCAGTTTGTAGACCATACTTTTGCCATGGTTGTTGATGAATCCTGGAGGTTGCTCCACATAGACTTCTTCTTGGAGTTTACCATTCAAGAATGCACTCTTCACGTCCATTTGATATACCGTGAATTTGTTGAATGCGGCAAACGCTAGGAACATGCTAATTGCTTCAAGACAGGCTACTGGGGCGTATGTCTCATCAAAATCTATACCCTCCTCTTGACAATAACCCTGAGCGACTAATCTAGCTTTGTTTCTTATAACAACGCCATCTTTGTCCATTTTGTTCCTATAAACCCATCCAGTCCCAATAACTCCTTGATGAGTTGGCCTTGGTACTAGCGTCCAAACCTTATTTCTCTCAAATTGGTTAAGCTCTTCTTGCATCGCTTCTACCCAACTTGAATCACTGAGCGCTTCATCCACTTTCTTTAGTTCCATTTGAGATAGAAAACTTGCGAACATAGCCTCCTTAATTGTAGCTGACCTAGTTCAAACAGGTGCTTCCATATCTCCAATTATTAGCTCTGGTGGATGGTCTCTAAGCCATTTACGGTCTGGTTGGAAAGGGTTGAGAGACTCTTGGTTATCAATCGCTTGATCCATGTTTGTCTCTTGCGCAGTCGCTTCATCATTCACAGTTCCAATTTGCTCTTGATGATCATTCTCTTTATGATCATCAGCGATTCTGACTTTATCATCATTTGTAACCTCACGAGTAACCTTAGGAATAGGCACAAAGATCTCATCATCCTCATTATCACTATTATCATCAAGATTAATTTGTGACGCTTGTTGGGCAAAATCTTCGATTCCTATATCATCAGGATTAACCTTACTCGGTTCTTAGTTAGCATCATCAAACACAACATGAATGGATTCTTCAACCTTCGATTTGATCTTATTTAGGATGTGAAAAATCTTTCCATTCTTGGCATAGCCTAGAAAGATTCCCTCATCCGCTTTAGGACCAAAAGTCTTTAGGCTGTGGGATCCATTATTATGAATAAAACATTTTGAACCAAATACATGAAAAAATGAAACGTTAGGCTTACGTCCCTTCCAAAACTCATATGGAGTCTTCTCATGTTGCTTGTTGATCATACACCGGTTCTGAGTGTAGCAAGCGGTGTTGATGGCTTCGGCCCAAAACCTTTGAGGCAGCTTAGACTCTGCAAGCATCGTCCTAGCGGCTTCTTTAAGCGTTCTGTTCCGTCGCTCAGCAACTCCATTTTGTTGAGGTGTTCTAGGGGCAGAGTACTCATGAAGTTTTCCAAAATCTGTACAAAACTTCTGAACAAAATGGTTAGTAAATTCAGTTCCTCTATCGCTTCTAATTCTTGTCACCTTTAGATGTTTTGAATTTTGTAGTTAACGGATTAGCGCTGTGAGCTTGACACTAGTTTCATCTTTGGTCGCTAGAAATTCTACCCATGTATAGTGAGAGAAATCATCAACTATTACTAGCGAGTACTTTTTACCACTAACACTCATGATTTGAATAGGACCAAATAAATCTAAATGCAATAGTTCAAGAACTCTAGAAGTAGATAGACATGGTTCCTTCTTGAAGGATGATTTAACTTGTTTACCAATTTGACATGCATCACATAAGCGATTCTTTTGAAAGGAACCCTTAGGTAATCCCTCTACTAGATTTAGTGATATTAACTGAGAGATTGCCTTAAAATTGAGGTGATTCATTTTTCTATGCCATAACCAACCCAATTCATTTTGACTTTTAGCAACAAAGCATGTGGGGTTGTTATCAGATGTTGAATCCCAATCTACTAAATACACATTATTTGTTCTTTTTCCTCTTAGTTTAGTAGACTTAGTCTTAGCGTCGTTGACATAGCAGAAGTCGCTTGAAAATTTAACATCAAAGCCTTTATCACAAAATTCACTAATGCTCAACAAATTATGCTTAAGACCCCCAACATAATATACATCACTAATCATGATGTTCCCCCTATACATGGTACCTATACCTTTGGTTTTACCTTTAGAGTTATCACCGAATATAACTTGAGGACCATTGGTAGCTTGATATTTGACTAGGAGATCTTTTGATCTAGTCATGTGTCTTGATGACCCGCTATCGAAATACCAAACTGAAGTATCGGCGCTGGCTCTAGGTACCTGCATTAAGGATAGTTCTAATTCTTCTTAGGTACCCATGTGCTCTTGGGTCCTTCGATGTTAGTAACCTTGTTTTGAATTAAAACTTTAGGAACCCATATCTGCCGAGTCTTCATTATAGGAATACTGGCCTTTTTGGGTTTCACATTGTGTTATGTGTGTTTTTTGGGTGTATAGTAATAGCCTCGATTATAATAGTAATGATAATCGTAATCATATTCATAGTCATCATAGTATCGATAATATGATCTAGATCTTTGAGGATACTGACGCTGGTATTTCCTTGGCACTGGCTTGGGTTGCACTTTTGGTGCTGAACGCTTAGTGCTTGATTCACAGTGTTCAGGCTTACCTATAGCCTTTTGAGCGTTTGGATGAGCCCATTTTTGTGAATCATTTGCTTTAGCCTTACCCTTGCCTGAGTCAGCTTTGGCTTTCTCATTTGGCCTCGTACCATTGTCGCTAGGTTCATTTAGCGTTTGGCTTTGTGAACTTTCCTTAACAAAGGTAACACCTTTTCCTTTGTTGTTCGCCGTAACATTAGATTTATTCGGTTGTTTACCGAATTTATTGCATCCTAAACCGGTCTTTTCACCAAATAATCTAGTTACTTCAGTCACATTATCCAACTTTCTAGAAGCTTTTGATAATGATGAGATGAGCTGCTCTGATTTAGCAAGTCTAGCGATCAGATCAGCTTCTCTCTTGACTATTATATCAAGATCGCTTTTCAATTGAGTAATTTCACTTTCAAGCGATTGGTTCCTCTCAATGCATTGTTGCTGAACTTGCAACTCTGCTTTGAGTGTTATTTTTTCTCTTGTGAGTGATGAGATAATAACGAGATCGTTTTGATATATTTTGGCGGCCTCTTGACAATCTTTATAATATTCATTAACTTTGTCAAGTAGTTCATCATACGAAAGAGGATGGGATAATTCATTGGTTACCTCTGGTAGCGATTTATCAGACGCTTCATCATCTCTTACCATGAGACAAATCAACGCTGAGTCACTTGTAGGCTCCTCATCATTGTTTTCATCTGATGATTCCAAATCCTCTTTAGGTGCAAAGAATGGTTCGGATTCCGCTAGCAAACCTTTTTGGCGAAGGTTGCTCCTGAATTGATTTCTATCCAAGTAATCCTGCCTTGAGGTCTTGGATACGTTTGGATAAGGGCAATTTACCTGGTAGTGCCCTGGTTTCCTGCAATTATAACACTAATTAGTTTTCATTTTCTGTTCAGTGGATAATCGCTTTGATCCAATTGGCGCTGAGAGATTCTGAGTAAGAGTTGTAGGCGCTTGGTAAGGAACTGGCCCTACTGGTTGAGGTGTGGAGTACACTGGCACTTGATAATGGGCGCTGGTGCTGGGGGAGGAGTTTGAAATGAAGTTTGTCCAATAGGATCTCTCTTTTCATATCTTAGAAATTTCTTGAATTTCTTGACTAATAAGGCCATTTCCTTTTCTTCATTTGATTCCACTGGTTTAACCTCACTAACCGCTTTAGCCTTATTTTTGGTGGTAGCGATTAATGCTCCTAATTCAGTCACTGAAGTTGTTGTGTCGCTGACTTCACCTAACTCGAATTCGAATGCCTTTAACTCTGAAAACACATGTTCTGGAGTAAGAGTCTCTAAAGTTTGTGATTCTCTCATAGCAACTGTCTTAATCAAATATTTACTTGGAAGACTTCTGAAAATCTTATTGACCATTTCCTTGTTGGTCAATTCTTTATCTAATGACGCTAACTCGGTAATGAGCAAAGTAAATCTTGCGTCCAATTGTTCTAGCGTTTCATTGGGCTGCATTTTGAAATGCTAGAATCTTTGCATGGCTATGGAGAGCTTGTTCTCCTTCATTTGTGCTGAACCTTCGCACACAATGGCCAACTTATCCCATATTTCTTTGGAAGTCTTACATTGCTTAATCTTGTTGAACAATGCATCGTTATCTCCTAACGCTGAGTAAAGTGCACTTCGTCCAACAATATCCAAATTAGCTCTTTTTCTATCCTCTAGCGTCCATTCTAACTTAGGTTTCTCGACATAACCATCTGGAGTATTCTCGGTCGCTCCAGGGGCTCGAGTTACAACTTTCATAATCTGAATGGGGCCATCTGTAATCACATCACACATTTCATTATCGCACGAACATAAATATGCAAATGCTCTAAGTTTACAAGAATCATAATTTGATTTTACCAACTTAGGCATTTTTTTAAAAGCCATGATGAGATGTAGGAGGAAGTAAAAGCGATTAGGTTTTTAGAAAAATTGATCTAAACAAGCAATTACGCTCGAAAATGCTTAGGTTTCTACTTCAACCGCTCTGATACCACATGGTGGTCCCAAGTGGCATACGAAAGGGTCTAGAAGGGGGGGCGGTTGAATAGATCCTGAAGTCTTTTTCGACTTCAAAAATTTCGTATAATTTTAAAGGTTTGAACGCTTGGATAACTGAGCGCTTGGGTCAGATGCTTCAGGAAAGTTAACTTAGACTTAGTGATTTTAGCTGTTTACCAAAGTAGGGCAACGCTTAGATCGCTTAATCAAGGTTAGCACAGTGGAAATGAGTTTTAGCTCTCTTTTAGTTAATTTAATCGCTTTGCACTTTAACTTGTCTCTTTCAAAGATAAATGATATGATAATAATAATAATAAGACAATAAAGATAAATAACACAAGATATATAAGGTTCACTGGGTGGTGTAATCCCAGTTACGTCCTTCTTCTCCTTTTTCACTCGAAGGAATTTACTAGGTTGATTTTCAAAGAATCACACAGAATCTTCTACAAGATAGTAAAGGGTGAAAATGATCTTGGGCTCCTTGATCACACAGACTTCAGCACCAATGAAGATCGTCTTCTTCAAGCTTCTCTCACTCAGAAATACTGCCTGAAAATATTCAACAACTTTTCTCACTCAGATGAAAGGTTGAGGTTTGTCACTAGGGTTTTGTTTGTTTTTGAAAAGATCAAACAACTTGGAATGTCTCAGTTGGAATTTGGGTTTCTTCTTTGGAAGATGTTTGAGATATTTGTGACTATCTGGAAAGTAGATAAAAAGCTTGAAAGATTTGGCTATGGAGTTTCTAAGCTTTTTCCCAGAAAATGTACGTAAGATTCTTGGCGATAATTTCTCTTCTCTTTTTCGTACGTACCTTGTGTATCTTGTATATCTCTTGTATGTCTTATATATTTAGGGTTTGCTGGGGTAAGGTATTTATAGGCAATTTCTTGGGATCTGTCCGTTGGACACATGTAGGAGCGTGCCTTTCACGCAGCATGTGAGTTTACCTAAAGTCTGACATTCCTGAAAATTCGCTAAAGCCGATTGGACGGGAGCAGCTGAAACTCTGAAATTTCTGACAGTCTGGTCAAAAGGTGGCTTGTCCACAAGTGACAGTGGCTTATCACATTTAATGCTCTTATCAAGCATTTAATGCAATTTGAATTTATTTCCCGTTGGAAATAAATGTCCGTTGAATGATTACATTTAAGTCCTTTATGACTTGAGGATTTATTTCAGGTGAATCTAATATAAGTCGCTTGAGAGATTTTCAGCGCTTGATCCATAAACTCTGAAATGAAGCCTTTTAGCGTTTGACAGACGCTAAAAAGAAAATCTTTATCTCTGGTTGACTTCAGACGCTGGTCTTCAACTTCTTCTCTAATAAACTCAGCTAGAATTCTACTAGCGATTCAAGCACTAAGACTTAGTCTAAATTCTATAAAGATAAAAATTACAAGCCTAAGACATAAATTATAACTTTCAAACGCTTATACATCAATCTATGAAAAATGGAAACTTACATTGTATTTTTGGGGTCTAACATTAAATCCTATCTTGTCATCATCAAAACATCTAACATGAAATTTGCTAAAAGAAATTACTAAACTACACTCAGTGTCGCACATGAGTTAGTTGTTATGCTTTGGCCAAAGACTTTATAATTTCATTAGCCTATAATCGCACAGGATACTTTCTTGTTTACTATCAAGACAGTGAATCCCATCTTGGCGATCACTGATCAACTGCTACTTGTCTCATTGATATTGCACTTCGAGGTCGACCCCACCGACGGGTGATATGGGCCTAAGTAGTCTGGTAACAGATCCAATAATACAAGCACATTGATCATGAACCCTCAGGTCTAAGGCTCACGCATACTATTACGATCAGTAATCCAATCATTGACAGTCACTGAGTAAATACCCATGTGATCGGATTAACGAGCCGTGTTCGAATATGTCAATTCCATTGACATATCTATGATACTTGCTCCCACTATCCCTATAGTGTTCGACTGGCACTCATCATCAGAGCATGTGTCATACAAGTCGAATCTTAATGCCCAATTAAGATTCTTTGACTTGCGAGCCTTTTTAAGTGATAAGGTGTAAGACTCTTCCCATGCCACGTCTTTATTCCATAAAGGGCAAAGAGTCAAACTTTTATTCACATGGACTATATGTTCAATACTTATTTAGATGCCATAAAGATTTATATGAACAAAATACAGATGCCTTTATTAATATCATTTTAATAGTTTGTACAACATAATAAGATACCCTAATCTAACTATTTGTCCTCATTGGCATCTAGGGCATATACCTAACATATTATGGTAATAAATTAGTAGGCTTTGCTTCTTTAATATATGGATTGTATTACCTTAATGTTCAGAATGAGTGTTTTGTGAATACTATACAAAGGAAACGTAGTAGGCTTGGAATAAACCAAAGATTGATTTGGCATCTTAGACTGGGCCATGCCGGCGAACATAAAATTCGTAAAATGGAGAAAGATGGACTAATCGGTCCATTGGGATTGGATCCCTATCCTACTTGTGAATCTTGTCTCGAAGGCAAGATGGCTTGATCCCCCTTCACAGGGACTTTTGAAAGAGCCTCACAAATCTTAGGCTTAGTGCACACTGATGTTTGTGGTCCATTTGGAGAACTGGCATGAGGAGGTTTCCTTTACTTCATCACCTTCACTAATGACCATTCAAGATATGGTCTAGTGTACATGATGAGGCATAAGTCTGAATCCATTGAAAAGTTCAAGGAATTCAAGGGTTTAGTGGAAAATCAAACTGGTCAACATATAAGAGCCCTTCGGTCAGATCGAGGAGGAGAATATATGAGAGACGAGTTTGATGTATACCTCAGAGAGAATGGTATAGTATTACAGCTCACACCTCCAGTGACACCACAGTTAAATGGAGTAGTAGAGAGAAGAAATCGAACCTTGTTTGACATGGTTCCCTCTATGCTCAGCTACACTGACTTACCCATTTCACTGTGGGGTCATGCACTGCTTACAGCTGTACACATTTTAAATAGATGTCCGTCCAAGTCTGTTCCTATGACTCCCTATGAGATATGGAGGAATAGGAAACCAAGTCTTAATCACATCAAGATTTGGGGATGTCCGACTTATGTCAAAAAGACCAAAGTGGACAAGTTGGAGGCCAGATCCTTGAATGGACGTTTCATTCGATATCCTGAGGATTCAATGGGATACCTCTTTTACCTGCACGATGATCAAAGGAACATTGTAGCTTTACAAGCCCACTTTCTTGAAGATGAGTTCATTCAAGAAGGAGGAGTGGGTAGAAAGATTGTTCTAGAAGAGCAAAATGAGACTCCAGTGGATACATCTACACAGGAAGTGAGAACCGAACCTTCTGTAACACAACCACAACCGCGAAGATCAAGTAGAGTACCTCAACCGCCTGAGAGGTACGGATATCTAGTACAGAGGGAGTTGGATCTTCATTCTGTATTAGAGGAGGGTCATGGAGATGGTCCCTCCACTTTTGATCAAGCAATGGTAGATGTGGATGCTACTATATGGAGTGAAGCTATGCAAAATGAGATCGATTCGATGCATGCAAACCAAGTCTGGAAACTTGTGGACCAACTTGAAGGTGTAATACCAATCGGGTGCAAATGGATTTACAAGAGAAAGATTGGTTGACACGCGTTTATCCTAGCAAGCGTACTAGGTCGTGCAAAGTAATAAAGTGGACTATTTAGCCCGGGGTGTATCGTCTCCACAGGGACAATTGGATTCAATGCTCGTAATTGCTATATTACCTATTTCTAAGCTAAATCAATTTATAAGATAGATAGTTATACTTATGAAAATAAACTAAGGATAACTAAATGATAAACAAGGTAATAAATCAAATGGAAAGAGATGATTGGGCTATGATAAACAATTTAGAACACTCTTGTTATGGCGAAACCCCTTAATGTATTCATTACTCAATCTCTTGAAATAACGATCCTATACTAGTTAACAACTTCCCATATCTCTATAGCGAAGATTGAATTAACTAACATGCATTAAGGTTCAAAGGGATTCCTTGCTTACGAAGATCCTACATTCACTCGGGTCATCTTATCACAAAAATCCACACAACGCAATTGATTCTATCTCTAGTCAATTGTTACGTTATGAAATTTGATTTTATGATCTACCTTTATCTATCTCCTCTCGGTCTCAAGACAAAGCATTAAATCAAACACATGGTGATCAAGCATGTGCAAGCATTAAGCATAAAAATCAAATATGCAACAAGAATGTAATAAATCCGGAAACTAGGAATTCATTAAACACAAAATATCACAAGGTATTCACATAACCCAACCACAAAGATATTTAGCACATACTTGCAACAAAAGATAATCCAATATTTCTAAAAGACATAGTTGATATACTAATCTAAGAGAAAGAGTTGAATTACTCCCTATTACAAAGTGTGATTCCAAGATTTTATGATGATAATCACTCTTCAAGCTTCTTTGGGACTTGTCATGGCTTCCTTGGGACTTGGAGTGCAAGAATCATCCTTTTGGTAGGTGAAAAATGTGTCAAATCCCCCAAAAACTGACCTAAAAACCTCTTTATAAGTGGCTGTACGACGATATAAAAATTAGGGATCGGGAAAGTGGACCGCGGTCTAATTTGGCACTGGATTTTCGAATTTCTGACATAAAATTCACAGCTTTAGTATTTTGATCATAAATATCTGCACAAATGTCGGATTGAGGTGATTCAAGTTGCTACACGAAGCTAAGACAAAGCTCTACAATATGAAAGCAGAAATCTTAGTCTGATTTGGCTTGTAAAGGGACGAAAACCTCATTTCTCTATGAGCATTGTGTAAAATATTTCGTCAGCTATCTTCTTTTGTTTCTTTGTTCAATTTCAAACTCAATTTGGATCTCTTTTCTCGTCTTTCATGCGTAAATCAATTTTTATCCTACGAAACAAAATGTATACCAATCAAAGCATTATGAAATATAAAAATTGATCAAAGTAACGATCAATTCATATTACAATGGGACATAAAATACTGTAAAATATGGACTTATCATTGGTGTTGATGGCAAGATTGACACCTACAAAACCAGGCTAGTGGCGAAAGGGTATAGTCAAAAAGAAGGAATTGACTACCAAGGAAACTTTTCGCCCGTGGCTATGATCAAATCAATAAGGATTCTACTTGCAATAGCCGCACACCTAGACTATGAAATATGGCGAATGGATGTCAAAACAGCTTTCCTAAATGGATTCCTAGAAGAGGACATCTATATGGAACAGCCTAAAGGTTTTGTATCCGAGGAGCATACTCATAAGGTGTGTAAGCTTAAGAGATCCATTTATGGACTCAAGCAAGCGTCCCGTAGCTGGAATCTACGTTTTGATGAGGCTGTCAAAGGATTTGACTTCATCAAGAATGAAGACGAGCCATGTGTTTACAAGAAGATTAGTGGGAGCAAGATAAAATTCCTTGTGTTATATGTAGATGACATATTACTCATATGGAATGATATAGGAATGCTCACCACTGTAAAGAAGTGTCTTTCGAGTACTTTCTCCATGAAAGACTTAGGAGAGGGAACTTATATTCTAGGGATTCCAATCTACAGAGATCGAATAAATAGAATGATAGGGATCTCTC
Organism: Buddleja alternifolia; assembly: GCA_019426215.1. Lineage (NCBI taxonomy): Eukaryota > Viridiplantae > Streptophyta > Magnoliopsida > Lamiales > Scrophulariaceae > Buddleja > Buddleja alternifolia. The sequence continues at coordinate 9,303,112 of CM033403.1, forward strand.
AATCCCTTTACTTAGAAAAGGTCCTAAAGAGATACAGGACGAAGGATTCTAAGAAAGGGTTCCTGCCAATGAGACCTGGGATACATCTTTCAAAATCTATGTGTCCTCAAAGTGAGGAAGATAGAAAGGAAATGAGCACTGTACCCTATGAATCAGCAGTGGGTAGCCTGATGTACGCAACGTTGTGTACTAGACCTGACATTGCTTATTGAGTAAGCGTTGTTAGTAAATTTCAAGAAAACCCAGGCAAGGAAAATTGGATAGCTGTGAAGAATATCCTAAACTATCTGAAGAGAACCAAGGATATGATTCTCATCTATGGGAGTGGTAGCCTGAGAGTGGACGTGTACAATGATTCAGAATTTCAATCTGATGTCGATGATCGAAAATCCACCTCAGGATTCGTAATCACCCTCAATGGTGGGGCGGTGACTTGGAAAAGTTCCAAGCAAAGCACAACCGCGGATTCCACTACAGAGGCTGAATACATAGCTATCTCTGAGGCATCTAAATAGGCTGTTTGGATAAGGAAGTTCATAGAAGAACTTCAAGTGGTTCCTAGCATAAAGCTCTCGTTACCACTTTATTGTGACAACACTGGAGCAATAGCGCAAGCAAAGGAACCTAGGTCTCACAACAAGTGCAAACGCATCGAGAGGAGATATCACATCATAAGAGAGATCGTTGCACGAGGAGAAATATCTGTTCAGAAAATAGCCTCTACTTCGTTGATCTATTGGCACAAGTGGTGTAGAAAAACATCTCGAAGGATGGGTATTAAATACCATAGAAATGGTATTTAGTGCAAGTGGGAGATTGTTAGAGTGTATGCTAAATGAAGGGTTTTATAGGGCATCTTTATTATCTCTAAATTTGTAGGTGTTCGCAAGTCTAATATAAATGGCACTAGAAGGGTTTGATCTTTATTCTCTAAATAGGGTTCGCAAGTCTAATAAAGTATTTGACTGGACATCAATACAGAACAAGGACTTGGATGATATAAGTTTCGACAGAGAAAGTCCCAGTCGAACACTATGGGAATGGTAGTGGGAACTTATGTCATGGACATATTAGTTGGACTAATATGTTCGAACACGGCTTACATCGGTTTCATCACATGGGTATTCACTCACTGACAGTCAATGATGAAATTGATAAGTTGTGAGAGGTACGCGTGAACCTTAGACCTGAGGAATCGAGTTGAAGATGTACTTATGACATCAAGTCTATCATTAGAGTAGTTAGATCCAAATCACCCTTTGGTGGGATCGACCTCGAAGTGCGACTTGATGGGCAAGTAGCATTGTTAGCTGATTAGCAAAATGGGATTTATTCTCTCATAAGTTAATGAGCTAAATATCCTATGCAGTCACGAATGAGCGAGGTTAAAAGTCTTTGGCCAAAAAAAAAAACTTTCTCTCCAAGTGAAACTCTTCGTCCTCTTTCTCTCTTTCTAGCCGTGTCCCTCAAGAGAAGAAGAAGAAGATTTTCATTTTTGACTCCGGCGTAGCAATTTAGAGACAGCGACAGATTTGCTATTCAAGAAGGGATTGCAAAGCTGGTTCAGAATTCAACATACGCGAGAACGGTAATTGAATTCGAAACTCAATTTGAATACGAGAAATAGAGATGAGCCACTGGGATTTAAATATATATTTTTCTGCTGCATTATTTGATTTTATGCAATTTTTCCCAACAGAATACATTCGAGAAGGAGGAGCAGGTAAAAAGATTATTCCGAAAGAACAAAACAAAATATCTTGGAAGACAACTGTTCAAAAAGCCCAAGCCGAACCCATAACAAAAAAATAATTCATTGCATCGATCTGATAGAGTATCTCAACCGCCTGAGAGATATGGTTACCTCCTGAAAGATCAACATGATTTACATGTTGTAGCAGAGGTGAACCATGGAGACGATTCCTCTACCTATGATCAAGCAATGAAGGATGTGGATTCTATGAAATGGAAAGAAGCTATGAAAGGGAAAATGGATTCGATGTATTCGAATCAAGTCTGGACTCTAATAGATAGACCCAAGGGTATAGTACCCATCTGGTGCAAATGGATCTATAAGAGAAAGATTGGTCTGAATAGCAAGGTAGACACCTATAAGGCCAAGCTAGTGGCTAAAGGGTATAGTGAAAAGGGGAGCATTGACTATGAGAAAACCTTTTCACCTTTAGCCATGATCAAATCCATTTGAATTCCGCTTGTAATAGCTACACATATAGATAATGAAATCTGGAAGAAAGATGTGAAGACTACATTCTTAAACAGATTCCTTAAGGAGGATATCTATATGGAATAGCCCGAAGGTTTCACATGCCAAGAGATTGTCATAAAGTGTGAAAACTGAATAGGTCCATATATGGACTTAAATAGGCATCTCGTAGTTGGAATCTTTGATTCGATGAAGAAGCTAGGAGCTATGGATTCATCAAAAATGAAGATGAACCATGTGTCTAAAAAAAGGTCAGTGGGAGCAAGGTATCGTTCTTAGTCCTACATGTAGACGACATTCTACTAATAGGAATTGATGTTGGATTGTTGGAAATGGTCAAAACATGGCTTTCGAGCACATTCTCCATGAAAGACTTGGGAGAAGCTACTTATATCCTAGAAATTCAAATCTATAGGGATAGATCGAATAAGACTATAGGGCTTTCCTAAGCCCTCTACTTAGAAAAGGTCCTAAAAATATTTGGGATGGAAAACTCTAAGAGGTTTTTTCCAATGTGGTATGTCATTCATTTGTCTAAGAAGATGAGTCCTCAAAGTGAGGAAGATCGAAAGTAAATGAGTAGCATACCATATGAATCTCTGCAGTGGGTAGTCTTATGTATGCAATGTTGTGTACAAGACCTGATCTTCCATATGCTGTGAGCGTAGTAAGTAGGTTTCAAGCAAACCCTGGAAAAGAACATTCTGTAGCCGTGAAAAGTATCCTGAAATATTCGAGAAGGACTAAGGATATGGTACTCATGTATGGGAATGGAGAATTCAGAATAGATGGTTTTACAAATTCAGACTTTTAGTCTGATGTAGATGACCATAAATCCACTTCTAGGTTTGTGTTCATCCTCAATGGTGGAGTTGTGACCTAGAAAAGTACCAAGCAGAGCACAACAACTGATTCCACCACTTAGGCTAAATATGTGGCTGCCTCGGAGGCTGCTAAGGAAGCTGTTTGGATAAAGAAGTTCGTAGGCGAACTTCAAGTAGTCCCTAGCGCGAATCTCCCATTACCATTATATTGTGATAACAATGGAGCGATTGCACAAGCTAAGGAGCCAAGGTCTCACAAAAAATCCAAGAACATTGAGAGACGATATCATATTACCAGAGAGATCGTTGGAAGAGACGATGTAGCCGTGCAGAGAGTAGCCTCAACAGATAACGTGGCTGACCCACTCACCAAGCCATTACCACAGGCGGTGCTGGAACAACATCTTGAAAAGATGGATATTGGATACCACAACAATTGGCATTAAGTGCAAGTGGTAGATTGATTGGATTATGCTTTGGATGCCAATAAGGATATAGACTGTAATAGGGCCATAAGTTGTATTATGCACATTTAATATCAATAAAAGGCATTTAGTTTGTTTTTATAAATCTAATGGCATCTATAATGTATTGAAAGAACAAAGAGTCCAAGTGTACTTATGTAAGTCTTCCACTTCTTATGGGATAAGGAGAGGGGCACTGGCAGAACCTAGTAGTTAGTCACTAAACATTGGTTCGCAAGTCGAAATATCTTGATGGCATCAAGATCTATATAGACTTGTAGAATACATACTTTGACAAGGAGTGTCAGTCGAACACCATGGGATGGTGGGAGTTTGTGTTATGGATCTATTGATGGAATCAACATATTTGAACATAACTCGTAATAATCCAATCACATGGATTTTACTCATTGACTGTCAATGATTGGATTATTGGTTATATTGGTACATGTGGACCTTTGACCTGAAGGGTCGATGACACAATGTGCTTGTGACGTTGGGTTTGTTACAAGAGTAGTGAGGTCCAATTCACCCTTTGGTGGGGCCCACCTCGAAGTACGACTTTAATGGGCAAGTAGCAGTTGTGAAGTGACTCCCAAGATGGAATTCACTGTCTCGGTAGTAAATGAGCAGATATCCTATGCGATCATAGGTGACTGAAATGAAAGTCTTTGGCCAAAGCATATAAACTAACTCATGTGGGACATGGAGTTTAGTTTCATCATTGCAAGTCACTATGATTCATTGCATAGTATCGAGTATGTTAGTTTGACAACTTCAATGACCATCACTCGATCGGGATACTTCATTGAAGGGTCTATACGTTTATGGAGACTATAACCGAGAGGTTCGTATGATATATTCATTTGTACTTGATTGGGCAACGATGTGGGACCACGGGGCTGGCTAGGTATCACCCACATCCTTTGGTATCTTCCCATTGCCAATCGAGATGAACCTAGAGAGTCACGCTATAATAAGTAACAAGGAAATCACTTCATGTATGGAGCTTTTTCATTTGATGACAAAGGGCTCCACACCCGAACATCACTTAGAGTCACGTTCCGACTTGGGCACGTCCGAACGTTGGCTTATGGCACGTTCGAACGTGAGTGTCGGGCAACCATTTTTAAAACGAGTCAAGTGAGCTAGGCTAGACTTGATCCACTCAGACGGGTCTTAGAGACCAGATGACTAGGGTTTTTTGGAGAGTTATAAATACCCTCTTACTCTAATACCTAGGTTATAAGTAATACTTTACATTCAGCAGTTAAGGTAATACATTAAAAACTTCGAGAAAAACTTTTCTGCCTCTCTTCAACATTCAAAGAGAACAAAAACTCTCAACCACCACCCACCCGCCTATTGGAGGAGGAAGAGTGGATTTTTGGTTACTTCGCGTGTTGATCTAGAGGCGAGGGATCAAGGATTCCTCGCTTGAACTACGAAAAAACCACAACGAAGAAGGTTAGCGTATTTTTTGTTGGATCTTTAATTAGATTAATGTCATATTTATTAAAACATCAATAGCATCATAAACGATGTTTAAAGTGGCATTCAGGTTCTGTTTTATTCCACTATGCATGCTCACCCGGACGCCAACAACAACTTCTCTCCTGGTGATGGTTTGGTCAGGAAGGGCAAGATGGTTAAATACGCCTTTAATTCGTCGAACGCTTTCTGACATTCTTTACTTAAGGAGAACGAACTTGCCTTCCAGCCCTGAAGAATGGCAGGCTGCACTCTCCTAGTCTTGAGATAAAATGGCTTAGAGTTACCACCCTGCCAGTTAGTATTTGAATGTCATTCTGAGTAGCTGGCGGTGCCATTTCTTGGATAACACTTGTTTTCTCTGGATTAACTTTAATTCCCTTCTCCGTTACTAGGTATCCCAAGAACGTTCTGCTCCTAACTCCAAAACCACATTTCAATGGATTAAGCTTCATTTGGTACTATCGTAGTACCTCAAACGTTTTCGCAAGTCTCCCAAGTGGTCTTGTGCCTTTCGGCTCTTCACCAGCATGTCATCTACATTAACTTCGAGATTTCTTCCTATCTGCTTTCAAAAAATCTTGTTAATAAGTCGCTGATACGTGGCTCCAGAATTTTTAAGGCCTAAAGGCATTACCGCATAGCAGAATGTTCCGAAGGCCGTTATAAAGCTCACCCTCTTTTGATCTTCAGGGGCAAGGAGTAATTGATGGTACCCATGAGATGCGCCCATTAGGCTCAAAATTTCGCACCCTAACGTAGAATCTACTAGCTGGTCAATTCTAGGAGGGGATACTAGTCTTTTGGGCAAGCTTTGTTAATATCTCAAAAATCTATGCACATTAGCCATTTATCTCCTCCTTTAGGAACAAGGACAACATTAGCTATCCATTCTGGGAATTGGATCTCCTTTATGTGACCGGAAGCTAGTAACCTGTCCCCCTCTTCTTTTATGATCATGCTTTTCTCAGGTCTAAAGTGCCTCCTTTTCTGCTTCACAGGCTTGGAGGAGGAAAAGACATTGAGCTAGTGGACTACTACAGATGGATCAATACCATCTATGTAGTTTTGGAGCAGCTGAGTTAGGCGATAAGCCATTTCAGGGTCGATCTGAGATCTTATCTTGGCAATCTTGGAAGGTTCGTCTAGCACTAGTTCCACCGTGACCAAAATTTTTGCCGGTTTAGCTTTAGGTTGCACGCCCAATTTCTTAATCGCACCTTTTATGGTCATGATCTCTTCTTTCCCCAAGCTAGAGCCCTTTTGCAGGTATATCTCCATATTCGACGATCTTTTTCCTGTTAGGATAGCTTCTACGTAGCATTTTCATGCAGCTTGCCGATCGCCTCCACCTTCATATGGTAGGCGGAAATGACTGCCTGAAAAGCATTTAGTGTGGGCCTCCCAAAGATATCATCTTGATACTTCCCAACTCCATCAGCGTGAATGCGTCATGGAAAAGCACATCCACCGAATTGCCACAATCTATAAAAACTTTCCCCGCATCGTAGTTAGCGATGGTAGTCGTAAAAATTAGGGCAGCTTGGTATTAACTGCAGCTACCTCCTCAGATTTTTCTTCAGCTTCTTCTTTAGTCATCTCTAGATCAGACAACTCCCGTAGAGCCCCTAAGATGAGATTGTCGGGCTCTATGCGAGTCACCTTCCTTGGGACCTCCTGTTATCATATTGATGAATTTTCATCTTTGGTTTGGCCTTTCTTCTTCATCTTTTCTTCTCATCACGTCCTTTGGATTCTCCTTAGGACGTATTTCAACAACTGCCCTGTACCATGGTGGGGTAGGACTCTTCTCAAAGATTCTCGTGCTCCTCTCATGATCACTGGATATAAGTTCTTGTAGGTGCCCGCATTCTATCAGCCTTTCTATTTCGCTCAATAGATGCCGACAGGTATTAGTGTCATGCCCGTAATCCTTGTAGAAACGGAAATACTTCTTAGATTTTGGATGAATCGACCCCTAAATTACGCTACGTGGCTAATTCACTACCTTCTTGTTCTCCTTCTCTATTGTCATAAGAGCTTTTTCCAGTGTCACCTTAAGGAATGTTTGAGGTAGATTCCGGTACTCCTCCCTATACCTATTTGGATAGGTGGGCTTCTTGGACTCCACCGAGGCTTTCTTCTCACCCTTAGTATCAGGGTTATTGCTGGCTAACTTAGTTTGGGTAGCTTCTTCCAGGTTCACGTATTTATCCGCCCTTTCTACCAAGTTGTTAAAATTGACAGTGGGCTTTTTGGCCAGGGACCTGAAAAAGTCTCCATCCTTCAAGCCTTGCACAAAGGCACTAGCTAGGACTTCAGCATTTGCAAAAGGCACCTCTAAAGCAGCAATGTTGAACCTTTTATAAACCCACTTAAGGGTTCACCGACTCCTTGGCGTATATATTGAACAAACTCAAAGAAGTTTTTTAATATCCCTTGCTACTGGTAAAGTGTTGTAGAGACATCGCGCTAAACTCCTTGAATGAATCGATCGAGTTCGGAGCTAGCTGATTGAACCACTACCGGGTGGCTTTCGTCAAGGTGGTTAAGAATACTCTGAATTTAACCCCATCAGTGTACTGATGAAGCAAAGTTCTATTCTAAAACTTCAATAAGTTCTCTGTGGGATCCGTCGATCCATCATAATCAGCAATATTCAGGACATAAAAATTATTAGGAAGCTCTTCAGCAAAGACTCATAACCCGAATGGGACTCCTCTAGGAGAGGGTTGTAAACCTCCGTCCAGGCGTTGCCTCATTTATCTCATTTCTCCTCTTAAATCCTCGAATCCTTCTATCACCTCTGGGCGCCTACGTCATTGCCCATAGGATTCATGAGTTGTTGTCTCCAGGGCATATTACCCATTTCAACAAGGTACTGATGAATCCATCTCTGTTGGTTTCCACCTAAGGCCTCCTCATAAGAGCGACCACCCATCCTGTTGTTAGGAATCCTTTTAAGCGAAAAACGCAATGGAAGAATTGAGGATTCCTAGAGTCGAATCACTTTACCGTGGTTTGATGATTTTCAAAGGTTTTACAAAAATTAAACGAAATTGAGTACCTTTTTTATTTTGTTTTCTTGAATTCGCGTAACAGCAACTCTCCTAGAATTCCTGTCTCCAAAGATCCACGCAAAACGAGCCTTCCAAAGATCCCCGAAAAACTCACCTCGTGGTGGTGGTGGACTGCTAGAGAGAGGATTAAGGGTAGGAGTTTCTTTCTTTTTGTGTTATGCAATTAGGGTTAGGAGTCTTATTACAGTTGGAGATATTTATATCTCTCTTGACTTATGCAACAAGAAGGAAACCTCCTTTGGACTCCTTGTGGCCGCCCCTTAGGGACGGTCATGGTGGGCTTAAGTTGGCCCAGTCAACTTAGTCCACCTTTTAATATATATTTAATTTAAATCCTATTTAAATCCAAAATATATATAATTAATTAATTCCATTTATTTAATTCTTTAATTTAATCTAATTAAACTAAATATTTAATTTATTGATTTACCATTAAATCAATCCGTCCAATTAATTTTATCTTTCTAAAAGATTAACACAAAAAGACATCCTGTTCGTTTCTTATAGCGTGGCTCTTTAGGTTTGTCTCAATTGGCAATGGGAAGAATTACCATAGGATGTGAGTGTCACCTAACCAGTCCCGTGGACTCACATCGTAACCCAATGGAGTACGAAATAAACGAATCATTTATGAACCTCTAGACCATAAATACCGTATGTGTATAAGCCCTTCACTGACGTATCCCGATCAAGTGAGAGTCATGGTCTATGTCAAACTCACTAAACTTGATACTGTGCATTAAATCATATCATAATAAAATTACGAAACTGCCCTCCACGTCTTACATGAGTTAATTTCAATGCTTTGGCCAAAGACTTATAATTTCATTTGCCTATGATCGCACAGGATACTTTCTTGTTTACTATCGAGACAGTGAATCCCATCTTGGCGATCACTTCTCAAGTGCTACTTGACTCATTGAGATCGCACTTCGACGTTGGCCCACCAAAGGGTGATTTAGGCCTAATTACTCTAGTAACAGATTCAACAGTACAGGTACATTGATCATGATCCCTCAAGTCTAAGGCTCACGCATACTATTATGATCAGTAATCCAATCATTGACAGTCACTGAGTAAATACCTATATGATTAGATTACTACGAGCTGTGTTTGAATATATCAATTCCATTGGTATATCTATGACACGTGTTCTCACTATCCCATAGTGTTTGATTGGTACTCTTTGTTAGAGCATGTGTCATACAAGTCAGAGCTTAATGACCAATTAAGATTCCTTGACTTTTGAACCCTCTTAAGTGATTAGGATCTTCCCGTGTCACTTCTTTATTCCATAAAGGGCGAAGAGTCAACCTCGATACACATTGACTACTTGTTCAATATTTATTAATGCCATGAATCTTTTATATGAACAAAAGAATAAATGCCTTTATTAAAGATAAGTTCGCACAACATAATTGGATACCCTGTACAATCTATTTGTCCTCATTGGCATCTAGGGCATATACCTAATAATCTCCCACTTGCACTTAATGCCAATGCCAATTGATTTGGTATCTAATACCCATCTTCTCAAGATGTCGCTCTAGAACCGCCTGCGCTAATGCCTTAGTGAGTGGGTCAGCCACGTTGTCAGCTTAGCCGATTTTCTGCACAGAGATGTCACCTCTTCCAGCGATTTCTCAAATTATATGATATCTCCTCTCTATGTTTGGATTTGTTGTGAGACCTTCGTTCCCTAGCTTGCACGATGGCTCCATTGTTGTCACACTAAACTGGAAACAGAAGCTCCACACTAGGAACAACTTAAAGTTCTGTCATGAATTTCTAATTCCAAACAACTTCTTTGGCTGCCTCTTAGGCTACCACATATTCAACTTCAGTAGTGGAATCAACAGTTGTGCTTTGCTTGGAACTTTTTCAAGACACTGCTCCACCGTTCAAAGTGAATATGAACCCAGAAGTGGACTTTCGGTCAACGATGTTAGATTGAAAATCAGAATCGGTGTAACCGTCCACTTTCATTTCTCCACTACCATATACGAGAATCATATCTTTAATTCTTCTCAAGTACTTCAAGATAGATTTCACGGCAATCCAATGTTCTTTGCCCGGGTTGGCTTGAAACCTACTCACACGCTCACAACATAGGCAAAATCTGGTTTCGTACATAACATTGCGTACATGAGACTTCCCACTATTGAGGCATAGGGAACTACACTCATCTCTTTTCAATCTTCCTCACTTTGAGGACTCATCTTTTTAGAGACATGAATTCCATGTCTCATGGGCAAAAGGCCTCTTTTAGAGTTCTCCATCCCTAATCTCTTTAGGACCTTCTCTAAGTAGAGGGCTTGAGAGAGTCCCATCATCTTATTTGATCTATCCATGTAGATGCAAATTCCTAGGATATAGGTCACTTCTCCCAAGTCTTTCATGGAGAATGTGCTTGAAATCCATGTCTTAACTGAAGTTAGCAGACCTACATCATTCCCTATAAGTAGAATATCATCTACATATAGCACCAGGAATGAGATTTTGCTCCCACTGACATTTTTGTAGGCACATGGTTCATCCTCATTTTTGATAAAGTCGTAGCTTCATACTTCTTCATCAAAATGAAGTTTCCAACTGCGAGAGGCCTGCTTGAGTCCATAAAAGGACATGTTTAATTTGTAGACCTTATGAGAATCTGCACTTGATATAAAACCCTTAAGCTGTTCTATATAGATTCCTCCTCGAGGAATCCATTTAAGATCGCGGTCTTCACATCCATTTGCCAGATCTCATAATCGAGGTATGCAGCTATGGAAAATAGATCATAGCTACAGGCAAAAAGGTTTCCTCATAGTCAATGCCGTCCTTTTGACTATACCCTTTCGCCACTAGCTTGGACTTTTAGATGTCTACCTTGCCATTCGGACCCATCTTTCTCTTATAGATCCATTTGCATCCAATGGCTACATTAACTTTGGGTCGATCTATCATAGTCCAGACTTGGTTCGAATACATCGAATCCATTTCTACTTTTATAGCTTCATGCTATTTTGTAGAATCCATGTCCATCATTGCTTGGTCATAGCTAGAGGGATCGTCTCCCTGGTTTCCTTCTGCTACTGCATAGAAATTATGCTCTCCTTGTAGCAGATAACCATATCTCTCAGGCGGTTGAGATACTCTAGCAAACTTCGCATTAACGGCTGTGTCATTTTCGATTTGGGTTGGATCTCTTGAACAGTGTCTTCCAAAGAAGATTTATTTTGTTCTTCTAGAACAATTCTCCTACCATCTCCATCTTCTTAAATGAATTATTCTTCGAGAAAGATTGCCTGTAAGGCTACAATGATCCTTTGATCATCATGAAGGTAGAATAGGTATCCCATGGAATCCTCTGGATAACCAATGAATCGTCTTTTCAAGGACCTAGCCTCCAATTTCTCTACCTTGGTCTTTTTCACATAAGCTGGGCAACCCTATATCTTTATGTGTTTCAAATTAGGCTTCCTTCCACACCATATCTGATACAGTATTTTAAGAACAGATTTGGAGGGATATCTATTTAGTATGTGAGCAGTTGTGAGCAGCGCCTGCCCCCACAATGAAATTGGCAAATCCGTGTAGCGGAGCATGGATCAAACCATGTCCAACAGTGTTTTATTCCTTCGTTCTACTATGCCATTTAACTCTGGAGTGGCTGGAGGAGTAAGTTGTTACAGTATGCCATGTTCTCATAAGAACTGATCAAATTCGGTACTCATATACTCGCCACCGCGGTCAGACTGAAGTGCCTTCATATGATGCCCGGTTTGTTTTCGACTAAAGTCTGGAGTTCAATGAATTTCTCAAGTGATTCAGACTTGTACTTTATCAAATACACATAGCCATACCTAGAATGGTCATCGATAAATGTTATGAAGTACTGAAAGCCACCGCGGGCCACATTTCCAAAAGGACCTCACAAATCAGTATGAATCAATCCTAAGACTTTAAAGGCTCTTTCAAAATTCCCTGTGAAGGGGGATTTGCACTACTACAAAAAGAGCCTATTACAGCGCCCTAATTATAGCAGTTTTTCAAAAAACCACTGAACGGAGGGGGCTATTACAGCGGTTCGTGAAAGAACCGCTGTAATAGGTAATACGCGGCACCTATTACAGCGGTTCTTTCATGAACCGCTGTAATAGGTGCCAGGCCTATTACAGCGGTTCACTACTGAACCGCTGTAAAAGGCAGCTACAAAAAAAATAAAAAATTTAAACCTATTACAGGGGTTTTTCAAAAAACCGCTGTAATAGGCCATGTACGAAAAAATTTGAAATATTTTTATCTTCCCGCTTCTCACTTCCACTCTCAAAATTTAAAACCCATTTCAGCTTCTCTCTCTCTCTATTCTCGGTCTCTCTCTCTCTCTCGATCCCCCCCCCCCAAAAGCTCGACACCACCACCACTTACCGGCGCCACCGCCACCACCACCACCACTTACCGCCGCCGCCGCCGCCACCACCACCACGATAGTAAGCTTCTTCTCTTTCTCTCTCCTTCCCTCTCTATATATATATATATATATATATGTATATTTGTATATGTGTATATGTGCGGGTGTATGTATATTTGTGTATGTGTGGGTGTATTTATTTTGTGTATCTGTGTATATTTGTGTATGTGCGGGTGTATGTATATTTGTGTATATGTGGATGGGTTTGTGTATATTTGCATATATGTTGATGGGTGTATGTATATTTGTGTATATATGGATGGGTGTATGTATATTTGGGTATATGTTGATGGGTGTATGTATATTTGTGTATATGTTGATGGGTGTACGTATATTTGTGTATATGTTCATGGGTGTATGTATATTTGTGTATGTGTGGATGGGTGTATGTATATTTGTGTATGTGTGGATGGGTGTATGTATATATTTGTATATGTTGATCGGTGTATGTATACTTGTGTATGTATATTTGTGTATTTCCGAATATATTTCTCGGTTGAAATTTTGCGGTATTGAAATGTCTCGAAATTCATACAGTCATAGCGAAACGGTATTCTAAAAAAAACGCATGACAATGTCATGCGATCTCGGAATTTTAGCCATTTGAGATCGTTTAAGGACTCAAATTTGTGTTTTATTACGAAAATAGGGTATTTTGGTAATAAAACGCAAATTTGAGGCCTTAAACGATCTCAAATGGCTAAAATCACGAGAGCGCAAGGCTTTGTCTTTTGTTTTCTTCGGAATGCCGTTTCACTATGACCGTGCAAATTTCGTGTCATTTCAACACGGTCAAAAAAAGTTTTATTATTTTTCCGCGGCCTATTACAGCGGTGTTGGAAAAAACCGCTGTAATAGGCCCCGAAATTTTTTTTTTTTTTTTTAATAGCGGTTATTTGTATAACCGCTGTAATAGGTGTTTATTACAGCGGTTTTTAACCGCTGTAATTGGCCTGAACCAATTACAGCGGTACCTATTACAGCAGTTAAAACCGCTGTAATAGGTCATTTCTGTAGTAGTGTTGGTCACCTTGCCTTGAATACAAGACTCACAAGTAGGATAGGGATCCGATCCCAATGAGTACGTGACTCCATCCTTTTCTAACTCATGTAGTCTTTGTTCCCCGACATGACCTAATCTTAAGTGCCATAGTTGTCTTAAGTTTGTATCATGCAGATTGCACTTTCTTGTTACAGCATTAATATTGCAATTATTTTGGACATTAATATAGTATAAACCATTTATCAAAGACGCACTGCTAATGCATTCATTTCTAAAATAAATGTCACACGAATTGTTTGCAAAGGAAAATAAATAACCTTTCCTGACTAAAACACGAATAGAAACAATATTCTTCAGCCCATTGTGCAAAATAAGGCAATCGTCCAACAATAATAAATGTCCAGATAATAATCTAAAAGAAGTGGTTCCAATGTGTGTGGTTGCTACACTATGACTGCCAACATTGATCACCACTTCTCCATGCTCCAGCTTTACTACTACAAAAATGACCTATTACAGCGGTTTTTTTGGACCTATTACAGCGGTTTTAACCGCTGTAATAGGTACCACTGTAATAGGTTAGGCTGCCTATTACAGCGGTTATAAAAATGACCGCTGTAACAGGAGTACCTATTACAACGGTCATTTTTATAACCGCTGTAATAGGTACCCCTGTTACAGCGGTTATTTTTATAACCTCTGTAATAGGGGTACCTATTACAGCGGTTATTTTATAACCGCTGTATAATATATATATATATATATATATATCCTTTTGATCTTTTATTATTCGTCAAAGATAAGTTAAATACAACATTAATTAATTTAAATACACATCTCATATAAAAATTCAAAAAAATTACCAAAAGTCATCAACAACAACAAATTAACAAACAAACAATCTATCACCAGCAACTTCCTGCCTTCCTCATATAAATAAAAAAAAAAAACCTCCAACAACTTCCTCACATACAAGCCGAACAAACCATCGGCAGCTTCCTCATGTAAATCAAAACAAAAAACACATATAAATCAAAAAACCTTCGTCTTCCTCATCGCCGAACAAATCATCCGTCTTCGTCACATCTTCTGTTTGTAAGTCTTCCTGAACATCTACAAACGAAATCAACAAACTAAACATCACAGATCTGAACGAAAAAGGCACTAACATCACAGATCCGAACGAAATCAACAAATGAAGGCCACAAAACATATTAATTCAAAAACAAACAAAACGAAAAACAAAACCACAGATCTGAACAAAAATTAGATCTACCTACTTCGCATTAGTTTTTTCAACTCAAACTTAGATCCACCTCCTTTCATGGCTCAGCTGCAAGAAAAAACCAAAAAATAGGTGAGGATCGTCGAGAACTCAGCGGCGTCAAAACTTCAAACTTACCTAATAATAGTAGAGAGTGGGAGAGAGATATAAGAAAGAGAGATAATATTGTGGTGAGGAGGTGGTATGTGTGATGGGAAGAGATAAGGGACTTTGGAAGAAGAGAGTCGAGAGAGAGGGAGAGGAAATGGGTATTTGAAATGATTTTGTGAATTGTGAAGTGGTGATGAAAGGGGCGGGTAATTATAATTGCCAACCGCTGTAATATTCCTGTAATAGAGGTCTCCATTCAGCGGTTCGCTTCGAACCACTATAATAGAGGCCTCCATTCAGCGGTTTTGCCAGAACCGTTGTAATAGGTGTGCTGTAATAGTGTATTTTTGTAGTAGTGCTTCTTACTTCTTTCCAGCTCCTGTTTCAAAATTCATATGTGAGCACTAACCCCAGAGTCTAGAATCCAGGAAGTAGAAAAAATAGTAACATAACAATTTGTTTCTATACCTGAAGTAATGTCTGCTTTCGTCTTGGGACAGTCACGTTTCCAATCGTCTACTTCCTGGCAGTGGATACATATTTTTGCAATTCTTGGTCGCTCATTTTCCCTTTCATGATTATTAGAAGCAATCCTCACACCTAGCAGCCCATTTGGAGGTAAATCATCACCCCATTCCTTTCTCAATAGTGCTTGCATGTGAACAAGTCGGTCTTTAAGATCTATTAAAGATTCTCCCAGGTCATCTACCACAAAGTTAGTGACAAAAGCAGAGAAAGATCTAGGGAGAGATTGGAGAATGAGATTTACTTGCAGATGAAAATCCATGAAACCTCCCAGAGTTTGAAGCCTTCCTATCATGGATATCATGTTCATAACATGAGTTGCTACTTCATCGTCTTCTCCCATTCTTGCTTGGAAAAGTTCCTTCGATAAGTAATATTGAAAAGATTTTCCATGTTCCTCAAACATTTCCTCCAAATGAAGCATAATTGCCTTGGGACTTTCCATATCCAAATGAATGTGTCTTAAGTCTTTGCTCATGGCTTTTAGCATGTAGTTGGTGACTTTTTGGGCATCAGAGTTCCATCTCTTGTAAACTTTCAGAACAGACTTTCCTTCTTCAGCCCTAGGCAGAGTTGGACCATATTGCTCCAAAATATGCTCAAGCGATTTCTTCTTGAGCTTGACCCTCATTGTTTTGACTCAGTCATTATAGTTTGGTCCAATGAGGACATTTTTCTCAAGCATCGTTTTGAGTGGGTTAACCATTATGAGAGAGATATATGGGACTACAGAAAATAAACCAAGATTTCATTAGATGATTATGTTGTACCCAAGTAAATTTGACTTAGCTCCCACTACATTTTTCGAACCATTGCACTCCCACTGCAATGAATGGAAATCTCATTGGACAGGTTTCGTAGTGAGTGATTGAGTTCTTCAAAATTTTCAATGAGTTGCAATATGTAACGATATATGGCTCATTGGAATTCTTGAAGTGGCGTTCCATGCCAATCAGTCCAACTGATGGTTCAACCTTATTTTTGGCTCATGGATCACTCAACCTCAGCCTGTAACTAAATATTGATGGTGATCTATGTAAGTACTTTCCCATCAACTCCTATCGATCTAACAGTTGAATCTCATCGTGCAACCTGTAATGGTGTATAGGATGAGATTTGCCTCGACCGATGGCATCAAATGCACTTAGAGAGATTTGAATTATGAATTAGTGCATAACCCCCATTAGTCGGGACAATGCCATACACAACTCATAATTCTATCTCTCAAAATTTGATGGAGAGCCAGGATATCCTATGTTCTTTTCTTACTTAGTATCTTTAATTCGGGATAATTTGTTAATTTTATAAGGTCTCACTTTGCACATTAATTTATTACGCGTATATGTTGAATAAATGAAATGGAGCCAATCAATAATAGAAAAACCTAGTTATTCTATCAACATGCATTCCATGGACATTCTAGATTGATCCAAGCCAATAGATCAATCAGGGGGATAGGGGCCTATATCAAATCTAATCTTGTTAAGCTCTAGGCTCTAAGCTCTAGAAAGGTCATACTTCTAATTATATAACTTAAAAGCATCCTAAACATTGTTCTACTGAAAATAAAATACAAATTGGGAGGCACTAATCGGCCCATTACAACCCAGATAATACAAAGCAGTAAAACCCTAAGTCCATAGGATGCATCCACCACAACATACATCAAAGCATGTAAATAAACTATTTAAAATTATGTTGGCATTAACTTAAAATCGAAAAAGAATTCATAATTAATTCAATCTAATTTAATTACAAAAGGATGAATTTAATTTCAATTTTAAAAAGAATAAATCCAATTTATGATTTAAGTAATAAGTCTAACTTATTCTTAATTATTTTGAAAAAACCAAACTCAAACCAAATAAATCCAATTTATTTAATCGTCTTGAATCATAAAAAAAATTTCTATTAATTTATGTCATAATTAAATCTAATTTAAATATAAAAGTCAAATTCAATTAAATAATTAAATCTAATTTAATTTTAGAAAAACAAAATTAATTTTATTAGGAAAGGGAAGGGTTGACAAATTCGGGTCAGATTAGTCTATTGGGTCAAACCCAATAATTATTAATATATATATATCAATATATTATATATAAATATACATATAAAAATAATCGTTGGGCCGGGCCCAGCTTCCCGAAGACACACAAACAAACACGCGTTGGGCTAGGTCCAGCGCTCTTCACGTGGTCCAGCGCGCAAATTGCTGGGCTTAGCCCAGCATCATGTGTGATGTGTTGTGCTGTGCTGGGCCTGAAACACAGCCGCCCCCGATTTTCCATTTTTTTTTTTCAAAATACCGTATAGGAGCGGCGCTGCTGCTGTTGGTGTCGCTGGCAGTGCCCCTCACTTTGCTACGCTGCGGCGGTGCCACGACATTTTTTTCGGGCAACGATTTCGAGAAGATAAAGATCTTTCAAAATTCAGATTTAATATCAAATATTAATCATGCAAAATCAAAATTTTAAATTCCAAATTAGCCAACATAATTTCAAACGCAAAAAATCATCAAACGCGTTAAAGTCAGCTCTAATATCACTGTTAGGAATCCTTCTGACAAAAAAATGCAGTAGAAGAATTGAGGATACCTAGAGTCGAATCACTTTAACGTGGTTTGATGATTCTCAAAGGTTTTACAAAAGTTAAACGAAATTGAGTACCTTTTCGACTTCGTTTTCTTGAATTCCCGTAACAGCAACTCTCCAAGAATTCGTGTCTCCAAAGATTCACGCGAAACGAGCCTTCCAAAGATGCCTGAAAAACTCTCCCCGTGGTGGTGGTGGACGCTAGAAAGAGGATTAGGGGTAGGAGTTTTCTTCTTTTTGTGTTATGCAATTAGGGTTAGGTGTCTTGTTACAGTTGGAGATATCGATATCTCTCTTGACTTATGCAACAAGTAGGACTCCTCCTTTAGACTCCTTGTGGCCGTCCCTTAGAGCTCCATGGACGATCAAGGTGGGCTTATGTTGGGCTGGTCAACTTAGCCCACCTTTCAATATATATTTAATTTAAATCTTATTTAAATCTAAAACATATATAGTTAATTAATTTCATTTAATTAATTCTTTACTTAAATAATTTAATTTAATCTAATTAAATTAAATATTTAATCTATTGATTTACCATTAAATCAATCCAACCAATTAATTTTGTCCTTCTAAAAGATTAACACTAAAAGACATCCTGTTCATTTATTATAGCGCAACTCTTTAGGTTCGTCTCAATTGGCAATGGGAGGAATTACCATCGGATGTGAGTGTTACCTAGCTAGTCCCGTGGACTCACATCGCAACCCAATTGAGTACGAAATGAACGGGTCATTTACGAACCTCTAGACCATAAATACCGTATGTGTATAAGACCTTCATTGACGTATCCCTATAGAGTGAGAGTCATGGCATATGTCAAACTCACTAAACTTGATACTGTGCATTAAATCATAGTATAATGAAATTACCAAATTGACCTCCATGTCTTACATGAGTCAGTTTCATTGCTTTGTCCAAAGAATTATAATTTCATTTGCTTATGATCGCACAGGATACTTTCTCGTTTACTATCGAGATAGTGAATCCCATCTTGGCGATCACTTTACAAGTGCTACTTGACTCATTGAGATTGCACAACGAGGTTAGCCCCACCAAAGCGTGATTTGGGCATAACTACTCTAGTAACAGATTCAACAGTACAAGTACATTGATCATGACCCCTCAGGTCTAAGGTTCACGCATTCTATTATGATCAGTAATCTAATCATTGACAGTCACTGAGTAAATACCCATGTGATCGGATTACTATGAGTCGTGCTCGAATATATCAATTCCATTGGTATATCTATGACACGTGTTCTCACTATCCCATAGTGCTCGACTGACACTCTTTGTCAGAGCATGTGTCATACAAGTCGAATCTTAATGCTCAATTAAGATTCCTTAACTTGCGAACCCTCTTAAATGATCAGGAGTCAGACTCTTCCCGTGCCACTTCTTTTTTCCATAAAGGGCGAAGAGTCAACATCAATACACATGGACTACTTGTTCAATATTTATTAATGCCATGATGCTTTTATATGAACAAAAAAATAAATGCCTTTATTAAAGATAAGTTCGTACTACCTAATTGGATACCTTATACAATCTATTTGTGCTCATTGGTATTTAAGGCATATACCTAACACTTTATGTTTGGTTAGTTCCTTTTGAAACCTGAGCCATAAGGATAGCTGTAGTGACAACTGGAGGGGGTGGCAGTGGAATACTTGCTAGGACCTCCCTTATTGCTGGGTCGTGTCCTCCTTGCAGGATTGAAGCCATCTCCGTGGCGAATATGCGTCCCAATTTATCCGTGAGTGGGGGCTCCCCTCCTACTGGAAGGATACTTGATGGGATAACACATGTCACTTGAGGGACTCACTGTTCATTACTTTCTTCAAATTGTGGCCCTCCATCACTGATAGATACATGCTCCTGACTTGACAAGTAGGATTGAAATCCCCTTGGCCTTGTGGTGGATGAATTAGCTCTGGTGCCTCACTAATCTGTGGCAGAACAAGCCCTTACAAATACGGTGGAGCGATGTAGCCTTTTTCTTGGTGGCGCGTGTATACACGTGTTATCTCCGGTGCAATCACATGAGGCGATGGTAAACTCCTCGAAGGTGGAGGTGGAATGGATCCTGATGCAACAACGGTGTTTTCCAAAATGGTCAACACGAAAACCGAAGTAGACGAGGGGGTAGCCGTCGGTAGCCGCCTAGGTGCGACACATGGGAGCACGGTGGCCACGTTGGTGCATGCGGCGTCCTCCTCGGACGGCCAGGTGGCTGGCTGCATTTGCACGATGGCTGCTGGAGGGGGCACGACGGCGCTCCTCCTCTCCGAACATCTCAATCCTTGAACTCCCTCCGTTTCAATGCAAAATATCATGTCCTAGACTCAAATCTTCCTATAGACGGTGCCACTTGATGTGGTTTGATTTTCACACTAAAAAAATCGGAGAACCAAATAAGGTCTTCGATTAAGTGTTGTAATTGATGTTTAAAACTCTTGATTCTCACTCAAATCTTAACTATAATAATATAATAACACTCAAATATTTGTAAAACTATATTGAAAATCTTCTTTATTGATTTTGAATACTCAAGTACATGAACCCTAATTTTGGAGTAATCTCTCTCTCTTTAATACATAAGTTACAAAAAATGAAGTAAAAACACCTTTATAAAGGCCATAGTAGCGGATTTCCCTAGCGCTTAGGAGTTCTTGGATTGGTTCCAATTTGTTCTAGGATATTGTGGGATACGATAAGTCATATCACTCTTTTTAGGATTTGGTGGTTAAAGATAAGATTTATCCAAATATCCTCCTTATTTGAGCTTTCTTGTAAGCATTTCCATGAGCTTTCCTTTGGGCTTTTCTTCTAGCATTCTTTCAAGCATATCATTTGGCTTTTCACGAGCTTTCCATGCATAGGCCTTCTTTATTTATTCATCTGGACACAAGTTCACTTCACATTGGCCCATTTAAGAGAAATAGAAATTCTGACCCATATCAAAGTGGATTTCATATGTGATTATATTTTTTATGCGAAAATGGTGAATATACTTTAAAACCTTTTATCCTTTATCCAGATTGTGAGACTTGATTATTTTATGATTTACCTGTGATATGTGTTTACTTACTAAGATTCATGTATCACGTTTTATTTTCATTTATTCCTCAGATTAGCTGATTGGGTTGAAGGTTTGAAAAGTTAAGATTATCTGAAGACAATTTAGAGTTTCAATAGGAGAATATATTGAGAGCAATTAAGAGACCGTTAAATTTTATTTTAAGAATATTCTTTTGGTTACTTTCATGATTTTATCGATCGAATAATCTAAATGCTTTTCTAAGTTGGAGTTGATAGTCTTGTTTACTTTGTTAAGATTTGAGATGGCTTCGTTAGATCGAAGGGCTTATGTTTTCTTTTGTGTATTTGATCTTATGTTCGATACTTGCTTATATCATCATATTAATGCTCTTAAAAAAAAATGAAACCATAAAAAAAAATATATATATATATATATATCTATATCTATTTTATTCCATATCTATATTTATATTCTATACTAAAAGTGTAGATATTGGATGTGTTTCTTCCAATTGTAAAATGACAATATAGCCCTTAATAAATAATGTAAATATTAAACTATATTGTTAGGAAATTTCTTGTTAGATGTTTTGATGATGACAAGAAGAGATTTTTTATGTTAGACCCCAAAAGAGTGTAATTTTATACTTTCATAGAACATTTGTATAAGTGTTTGAAAGTTTATTATTGTTTTAGGCTTGTAATTTTTATCTTTATAGATTTTAGACTAAGTATTAGATACCGAGTTGCTGATAGAATTCTAGATGAGCCTGTCAGAGATAAAATTGAAGATCAACGTGTGAAGTCAAGTGAAGATGAAAATTTGTCTTAAGCGTCTGTCAAATGCTAAAGGACTTTTTTATCAATAATGAATCAAGCACACAAATCACTCAAGCGATCAAGGATCAGATTCACCTGAAATAAATTCTCAAGTCATGAAGGACTTAGATGCAATCATCAACGGACATTTATTTACAATGGGAAATAAATTCAAAACGCATTAAATACCTGATAAGTGCATTAAATGTGATAAGGCATTATTACTTGTGGACAAGCCACCTTTTGATTAGACTGTTAGAATTCAGAGTTCAAAGTCTGCTTATGTCCAAGCGGTAACAGCAGAAATTCAAGAATGTCAGAAAAGGTACTATTTACACGCTGCGTGAGAGACACACGCCTGCATGTGTCCAATAGACAAATCCCAAGAAATCTCTATAAATATTACCCTTCAGCAAACCCAAAAAAAAAAATTATTACACACGTACATACACAAGAAAAGGTCAAAACTTTGCTGAAAATATTCTTAACAAATGCTTATAAACTCCATAGCCAAAATCCTTCAAGCTTTTAATATACATTCCAAAGACAGTCACCAATATCTCAAACATCTTCATAGAAAAACCTTGTACTCTTATTGAGATATCCCAAGTTGTTTGAACTTCCTAAAATCAAACAAGCCCGTGACAAAAACCCTCAACCTCTTTCATCTGAGTGAGAAAGTTGTTGATCTACAAGCAACATTTCTGTGTGAGAGAAGCTTGTTGAAGAAGATCTTCATTGGAGCTGAAATCTGTGTGATCAAGGAGCTCAAGATCGTCTTCCTTTCCTCTATTTTGTATAAGTCTATGTGCGATCCTTCGATAATCAACTTAGTGGATTTCCTCCGAGTGTAAAGGAGAAGAAGGACATAGTTGGGATTACATCACCCAGAGAACCTTACATATCTTGTGTTATTTACTGTTTTATTGCTTTACTTTACTATTCACATCATATCTTGAAAAAGGCTTTAAAACGGTTAAGCAAATATTTGGATAAAAGAACGCTAAACTTAAAAAACATTTCTGCTGTGGTAACCCTGATTAAGCGATTGAAGCATTACCCTACTTTGGTAACTGCCTAAATTACTACGTCTAAGTTATCTTCCCTTTAGCGCCTAACCTAGCGCTTTGCTTACCAAGCGTTCAAAATATTAAACAGTGATACAAAATTTTTGAATTCGAAAAAGTTTTCAGGGTCTATTCAACCCCCCCGCCCTTCTAGACCCTTTCATATGCCACTTGGGACCACCAAGTGGTATCAGAGCGATTGAAGTAGAAACCCAAGCATTTTCGAGCGTAACTGCTTGTTTAGATCCATTTTTCAAAACTTAGTCGCTTTAATTTTGAAAAATCTCATATCATGGGTTTTAATAAAATGGCAAAGTTGATTGAGTCAAGCTATGACTCATGGAAACTTAGAGCATTTGCTTATTCATGTTCATGCAATAATGAAATGTGTGATGTAATTACAGATGGCCCCTTTCAGATCATGAAAGTTATAACTCGAGCCCCTAGAGCGACTAAAGCGACTCCAGATGGTTATGTCGAGAAGCTAAAGTTGGAATGGACGCCAGAGGATCGCAAAAGAACTAACTTGGATAATGTTGGACGAAGCGCTCTCTACTTAGAGTTGATAGACAATGAATGATTGTTCAACAAAATCAAGCTATGTAAGACAACAAAGGAAATTTGGAATAAGTTGGCATGTGTGTATGAAGGATCGGCACAGATGAGGGAGAACAAGCTCTTAATAGCCATGCAATGATTTGAGCATTTCAAGATGCTGCCCAGCGAGATGCTAGATCAATTGGATGCGAGGTTTACTTTGCTTATTACAGAGTTAGCGTCATTAGATAAGGAGTTGACCAACAAGGAAATGGTCAATAAGATTTTTAGAAGTCTTCCAAGCAAGTATTTGATAAAGACTGCAGCAATGAGAAAATCACAAATGTTGGATATCATAACTCCAGAATAGGTGTTTTCGGAGCTAAGGCCTTTCAATTTAAGTTGGGTGAAGTCAGTTACACATCGACTTTAGCTATGGAATCTGGAGCTTTAATTGCCACTACTAAAAGTAAAGGAAAAGCAGTCAGTGAGGTGAAAGCAACAGAATCAAACGAGGAAAAGGAAATGGCTTTACTGGTCAAGAAATTCAAGAAATTTTTAAGATATGAAAAGAAAAATCCAAATGGACAGACCTCATTTCAAACCCCTCCACCTGCACCAGCGCCTCAGTATCAAGCGCCAGTTTAACATCAAGCGCCTCCATCTCCAAATCAGAATCTCTTAGCGCCAGTAGTTTACAAAAGGTTAACAACTGAACAGAAAATGAAAAACTAATATTTGTTACAATTGCAGGAAACCAGGGCACTACCAGGTAAATTGCCCTTATCCAAATATATCTAAGCCCACAAGATCATGCAGATAGAAACTAATTCGGGAGCAACCTTGATCATCAAAGTTTGCTAGCGGAATCTGAGCCATTCTCTGCACCTAAAGAGAACTTGGAATCTTCAGATGAAAGCAGCGATTATGAGCCATCTAGTGACTCGACGTTAATTTGTCTCATGGCGAGAGGTGAAGAAGTGTATGATGACTCACTATCTGAGGTATCCACTGAACTATCTCATCCTCTTTCTTATGAAGAATTACTTGACAAAGTCAATGAATATTACAAAGATTGTCAAGGTGCCGCTAGACTATATCAAGAACACGCTGATGAGATCTCAGCAATTAAAAATGATAACGTGACTTTCAAAGCCACGTTGCTAGTTCAGCAACAGTGCATTGAGAAGAACAAATTTCTTGAGGCAAGAGTTGAAAAGTGATCTTGATATGGTAGTCAAGAGAGAAGCTGAGCTGATCGCTAAACTTGCCAAATCAAAACAACGCGTCACTTCATTATCAAAATCTTCTAGAAAGTTGGATAATGTGACTGAGGTAACCAGACTTTTTGGTTAAACGACCGGTTAAGTTGTGATAAACTTGGTCATAAATCAAAAGCGTCTAAGGTTACGACAACCAACAAAGGAAAAGGTGTAGCCTTCGTTGAGAAAAGTTCAAATAGTGAAACGATGAATGAACCAAGAGACAATGGTAAGAGGCCAAATGAGAAGGTCAAAGCCAACTCAGGCAATAAGGAGAAGACGAAAGTGAATGATTCACAAAATAAGTTCTATCCAAACGCTCAAAAGGCTAGGGAGAAATCTTTTTCAAGTGAATCAAACACTAAGCGTCAATCGCCAAAAGCGACTCATAAGCCAGTGCCGAGGAAATACCTGCGTCAATATCCTCAGAGATGTAGATCACATTATCGATACTATGATGATTACGATAATGACTATGATTATTAGTATGATCAAGGATATTATTATACACCTAAGAAGCACACACAACACAAACTGAAACTCGAAAAGGCCAGTCCTCCCGTAATGAAGACAAGGCAAATATGGGTTCCAAAAGTTTTAATTCAGACTAACACTACTAATGTTGAAGGACCCAAGTCAAAATGACCTAAAATGAATTAGAAATGTCCTTTAAATGCAAGTACCTATAGCCAACACCGATACATCAATTTGGTACATCGATAGTGGGTCGTCAAGGCACATGACAGCCTCAAAGGATCTTTTGATCAACTATCGTGCAATGGTCCTCAAGTTATAGTCGTTGATAACTCCAAAGGTATAGGTATCATGTATAGGGGTGAACGTCATGATAAGTGACGTATATTATGTTGAGGGTCTTAAGCATAATTTATGGAGTATTAGTCAATTTTGTGATAAAGGCTTTGAAGTTAAATTCTCTAAAGACTTTTGCTATATTAACGATGCTAAGACTAGATCTACTAAATTGAAAGGAAAAATAACACATAATGTTTATTTGGTAGATTGGGGTTCAACAATCGATAACAACCCTACATGCTTTGTTGCTAAGAGTCAAAATGAATTAGGTTGGTTATGGCATAGAAAAATGAACCACCTCAACTTTAAGGCAATCTCTTAGTTCATATCGCTAAATCTTGTAGAGGGATTAGCTAAGGGTTCCTTTAAGAAAAATTGCTTATGTGATGCATGTCAAATGGGTAAACAAGTTAAATCATCTTTTAAGAAGAAACCGCATCTATCTACTTCTAGAATTCTTGAACTATTGCATTTAGATTTGTTTGGTCCTATTCAAATCATGAGTGTTAGTGGTAAAAAGTATTCGCTAGTGATAGTTGATGATTTCTCATGCTATACATGGGTAGAATTTTTAGTGTCCAAAGATGAAACTAGTGTCATGCTCACAGTGCTAATTCGTCAATTACAAACTTCAAAAGATCTAAAAGTGACAAGAATTAGAAGTGATGGAGGAACTGAATTTAGTAACCATAATGTTGAGAAGTTTTGTATAGATTTTGGAATACTACATGAGTATTCTGCGCCTAGAACACCTCAACAAAATGGAGTTGACGAGTGACAGAACAAAACACATAAAGAAGACGCTAGGACAATGTTAGCCTAGTCCAAGCTGCCTCAAAGGTTTTGGGCCGAAGCAATCAATATCGCTTGCTACGATCAACAAGCAACATGAAAATACTCCGTATGAGTTGTGGAAGGGACGTAAGCCTAACGTTTCTTATTTTTATGTATTTGGTTCAAAATGTTTCATTCATAACAATTGATCTCACAATCTAAAGACATTTGATCTTAAAACGGATGAGGGAATCTTTCTAGGCGTTGCCAAAAATGCAAAGAGTTTTCGCATCCTAAATAAGATCAAATCAAAGGTTGAGGAATCTATTCATGTTGTGTTTGATGATGCTAACTAAGAATTGAGTAAGGTTAATATTGATGATGTAGGAGTTGAAGATCTTACCCAACAAGCGTCACAAATCAATCTTGGTGATGATAGTGATGATTATGAGGATGATGAGATCTTTGTGCCCAATCCTAAGGTAACTTGTGAGGTTATCAATGATGATATTGCAAGAAACGCTGATGATCATGAAAAGAATGGTCATCTAGAGCATATTGGAACTGTGAATGATGAAGCGACTGCGCAAGAGACAAATGAGGGTCAAGCAATTGAAAATCAAGAGTCTCTCAACCAATTCCAACCAGATTGAAAATGGCTTAGAGACCATCCTCCAGAGCTAGTAATTGGAGATATTGGAGCACCTGTAAGAACTAGGGCCGCTACACTTAATGAGGCCATGTTCGCAAGTTTTCTATCTCAAATGGAACCAAAGTAAGTGGATGAAGTGCTTAGTGATTCAAGTTGGGTAGAAGCGATGCAAGAGGAGCTTAACCAATTTGAGCGTAATAAGGTTTGGACGCTAGTTCCTAGGCCAACTCACCAAGGAATTATTGGGACTAGATGGGTTTTCAATAACCAAATGGCCGAAGATGGTATTGTTATAAGACACAAGGCCAACTTAGTCGCTCAGGGTTATTGTCAAGAAGCGGGTATTGGCTTTGATGAAACTTATGCCCCGTAGCCCGTCTTGAAGCGATTCGGATGTTCCTAGCGTTCGCCGCATTCAACAAGTTCACAGTGTATCAAATGGACGTGAAGAGTGCTTTCCTGAATGGTAAACTCCAAGAAGAATTATATGTGGAGCAACCCCCAGGATTCATCAAACAACCATGGCAAAAGTATGGTCTAAAAATTGGATAAGGCACTCTATGGCCTTAAACAAGTACCAAGAGCATGGTATGACACTTTCTCTATCTTCCTTATGGGTAAAAGATTTTCAAAAGGCAGCGTTGACATAACGTTATTTAAAATTACCCATAATGAAGATATTCTCTTAGTCCAAATTTATGTTGATGATATTATTTTTGGATGTACTAATAAGCGATTGTGTGAGAAATTTTAAAAAATGATGCAACATCAATTTGAAATGAGAATGATGGGAGAATTAACTTTCTTCCTAGGATTACAAGTTAAACAACTCCCTAATGGCATATTTATAAACCAAGCTAAATATACAAGAGATATCATTAAGAAATTTGGTATGAAAAATGCATCATCTTCAATAATTCCAATGAGCCAAACGCTTAAGTTATATAAAGATGAATGTGGGAAGAAAATTGATATCACTAACTATAGAGGTATCATCTTACCACTAACAGACCTAATTTTATGTTTTCTGTATGCATGTGTGCGCGCTTTCAAGCTGATCTAAGAGAATCACACTCAAATGCTACCAAAAGAATCCTTAAATACCTAAAAGGCACACAAAATGTGGGCTTATGGAATAGCAAGAATGGCACTAGAAAGGTTTGATCCTTAATCTCTAAATAGGGTTCGCAAATTAAGAAAGTTGCATGATATAAGTTTCGACAGAGAAATTGTCAGTCGAACACTATGGGAATGATAGTGGGAACTTATGTCATGGACATATTAGTTGGACTAATATGTTCGAACATGGCTCGCATCGATTTCATCGCATGGGTATTCACTCACTGACTGTCAATGATGAAACTGATAAGTTGTGATAGGTACGCGTGAACCTTAGAGCTGA
Organism: Buddleja alternifolia; assembly: GCA_019426215.1. Taxonomy (NCBI): domain Eukaryota; kingdom Viridiplantae; phylum Streptophyta; class Magnoliopsida; order Lamiales; family Scrophulariaceae; genus Buddleja; species Buddleja alternifolia. Next base: position 9,331,519 of record CM033403.1, read on the forward strand.
GGAATCGAGTTGAAGATGTACTTGTGACATCAAGTCTGTCATTAGAGTAGTTAGATCCAAATCACCCTTTGTTAACTGATTAGCAAAATGGGATTTATTCTCTCATAAGTGAATGAGCTTAATATCCTATGCAGTCATGAATGAGTGAGGTTAAAAGTCTTTGGCCAAAGCATAAGATGACCTCGACTCATTATGAGCTAAGCATATGGTCAAGTCATGTGAGTTTGACTAAAACCATGACTCTCACTTGACTGGGATATAAGAATAAAAGGTTTATAATCGTACGGTATTCACAGCGTATATGGTTTGGAATGATCCTATTCATTCGTTCCCAATTGGGATACGATGTGAGCCTGGTGATTGGCTAGGTGTTACTCACATCCTTTTGGTTTCCTCCCAATTGCCTCTTGAGACAAACCTAAAGAGTTGCGCTTAAAAAAAGTGTAAATGGAAAATCATGGAAAAGACTCAAAAGAATTTTCGGTATTGGATATCGAGATTAATTAATTAATCATTAGATGATTTTATTAATTAATTAAGTTAATTAATTAATTAATTCCATAGAGGAATTAAATTATAAAATTAACATGGATTTAATTGATTATTTAATTAATTTATTTTTTGGATAAATAATATTAATTATTTAATTAATTAAATAAGCATAATAGGGCTAAAGCCCGATGGCTTTAAAGGCCATAAAGTGGGTGTGAATTTAGCCTAGGTTATTGTTTCATTGAAGTATAAATATACTACTTAGAGAAAATTAACCTAAGTGAATTAACTCAAAAACTTTCTCTTCAAGTAAAACTCTCCATCCCCTTTCTCTCTCTCTAGTCGTCTCCCTCAAGAGAAGAAGAAGAAGATTTTTGTTTTTGACTCCGGCGTGGCAAGTTAGAGACAGCAACAGATTTGCTGTTCAAGAAGGGATTGTAAAGCTGGCTCAGAATTCAACATACGCGAGAACAGTACTTGAATTCGAAACCCAATTTAAATACCAGAAATAGACATGAGCCACTGGGATTTAAATATATTCTTCTACTGCGTTATTCGATTTTATTCAATTTTTCTCAACAGTGGTATCAGAGTCAATCTCTGATTTTTGTACTTAATTGATTACGTGATTTTTTTTCCGCATTTTTGAAGCATGTTTTGAATATGTTTTTCAAGATAGTAATCCATGATTTTTCTGTGTTTAATTCATGTATGTTGTAGTATGATGACTTGTGAATTGAAAAATCTAATTTTTGTGAGAATCGGGTCTGAAAAACCCCGCGACGAGCGTGATGAAAACAACGATTTAGTTAAACTTGGTTATACGTTCCGTTTTATTGATGAACAATGCAATATTTATTATGGTAATAAATTAGTAGGCTTTGCTTCTTTAATAAATGGATTGTATTACCTTAATGTCCAGAATGAGTGTTCTGTGAATACTATACAAAGGAAATGTAGTAGGCTTGGAATAAACCAAAGATTGATTTAGCATCTTAGACTGGGTCATGCCGGCAAACATAAAATTCGCAAAATGGAGAAAGATGGACTACTCAGTCCATTGGGATTGGCTCCCTATCCTACTTGTGAATCTTGTCTCAAAGGCAAGATGGCTAGATCCCCCTTCATAGGGACTTTTGAAAGAGCTTCACAAATCTTAGGCTTAGTGCACACTGATGTTTGTGGTCCATTTGGAGAAATGGCACGAGGAGGTTTCCTTTACTTCATCACCTTCACTGATGACCATTCAAGATATGGTCTAGTGTACATGATGAGGCATAAGTCTGAATCCATTGAAAAGTTCAAGGAATTCAAGGCTTTAGTAGAAAATCAAACTTGTCAACATATAAAAACCCTTCGGTCAGATCGAGGAGGAGAATATATGAGAGACGAGTTTGATGTATACCTCAGAAAGAATGGTATAGTATTACAGCTCACACCTCCAGCGACACCACAGTTAAATGGAGTAGCTGAGCGAAGGAATCGAACATTGTTGGACATGGTTCGCTCCATGCTCAGCTACACTGACTTACCCATTTCACTGTGGGGTCATGCGCTGCTTACAACTGTACACATTTTAAATAGACGTCCGTCCAAGTCCGTTCCTATGACTCCCTATGAGATATGGAGGAATAGGAAACCAAGTCTTAATCACATCAAGATTTGGGGATGACCGGTTTATGTCAAAAAGACCAAAGTGGACAAGTTGTAGGCCAGATCCTTGAAGGGACGTTTCATTGGATATCCTGAGGATTCAATGGGATACCTCTTTTACCTCCACGTTGATCAAAGGATCATTGTAGCTTTACAAGCCCACTTTCTTGAAGATAAGTTCATTCAAGAAGGAGGAGCGGGTAGAAAGATTATTCTAGAAGAAGAAAATGAGACTCCGGTGGATACATCTACACAGGAAGTGAGAACCGAACCTTCTGTAACACAACCACAACCGCGAAGATCAAGTAGAGTACCTCAATCTCCTGAGAGGTACAGATATCTAGTAAAGTGGGAGCTGGATCTTCATTCTGTATTAGAGGAGGATCATGGAGATGATACCTCCACTTTTGATCAAGCAATGGTGGATGTGGATGCTACTAGATGGCGTGAAGCTATGCAAACTGAGATCGATTCAATGCATGCAAACCAAGTCCGGAAACTTGTGGACCAACCTGAAGGGGTAAAACCCATTGGGTGCAAATGGATTTACAAATGAAAGATTGGTGTTGATGGCAAGGTTGACACCTACAAAGCCAGGCTAGTGGCGAACGGGTATGGTAAAAAAGATGGAATTGACTACCAAGAAACCTTTTCGCCAGTGGCCATGATCAAATCAATAAGGATTTTACTTGCAATAGCCGCATACCTAGACTATGAAATATGGCAAATGGATGTCAAAACTGCTTTCCTAAATGGATTCCTAGAAGAGGACATCTATATGGAACATCCTAAAGGTTTTGTATCCGAGGAGCATACTCATAAGGTGTGTAAGCTTGAGAGATCCATTTATAGACTCAAGCAAGCATCCCGTAGCTGGAATCTACGTTTTGATGAGGCTGTCAATGGATTTGACTGCATTAAGAACGAAGACGAGCCATGTGTTTACAAGAAGGTTAGTGGGAGCAAGATAACATTCCTTGTGTTCTATGTAGATAACATATTACTCATAGGGAATGATATAGGAATGTTCACCACTGTAAAGAAGTGGCTTTCGAGTAATTTCTGCATGAAAGACTTGGGAGAGGCAACTTATATTCTAGGGATTCGAATCTACAGAGAACAAATAGAATGATAGGGCTCTCTCAAGCCCTTTACTTAGAAAAGGTCCTAAAGAGATATAGGATGGAGGATTCTAAGAAAGGGTTCCTGCCAATGAGACATGGAATACATCTCTCAAAATCTATGTGTCCTCAAAGTGAGGAAGATAGAAAGGAAATGAGCACTGTACCCTATGCATCAGCAGTGGGTAGCCTGATGTACGCAATGTTGTGTACTAGACCTGAGATTGATTATTCAGTAAGTGTTGTTAGTCGATTTCAAGCAAACCTAGACAAGGAACATTGGATAGCTGTGAAGAATATCCTAAAGTATCTGAAGAGAACCAAGGATATGATTCGCATCTATGGGAGTGGTAGCCTGAGAGTGGACGGGTACACTGATTTGGATTTTCAATCTGATGTCGATGATCGAAAATCCACCTCAGGATTCATATTCACCCTCAATGGTGGGGCGGTGACTTGGAAAAGTTCCAAGCAAAGCACAACTGCGGATTCCACTACAGAGGCTGAATACATAGCTGCCTCTGACGCAGCTAAAGAGGCTGTTTGGATAAGGAAGTTCATAGAAGAACTTCAAGTGGTTCCTAGCATAAAGCTCTCGTTGCCACTTTATTGTGACAACACTGGAGCAATAGCGCAAGCAAAGGAACTTAGGTCTCACAACAAGTCTAAACACATCAAGAGGAGATATCACATCATAAGAGAGATCGTTGCACGAGGAGAAATATTTGTTCAGAAAATAGCCTCAGCTGACAATGTCGTTGGTCCATTGACCAAGCCATTGGCACAGTCGGTGCTAGAAAAACATCTCGAAGGGATGGGTATTAAATACCATATCAAATGGCATTGAGTGCAAGTGGGAGATTGTTAGAGTGTATGCCCTCAAATGCCACAAAGAGGATAGATTTATAGGGCATTGACTTGTAACTAAACAATATCTTTTTATTATATACAAGGCATTATCTTGTTGTTTTCTTATAGGCATTTGTAAGGTGTTAATAAACAATGTAAAGTCCTTGAGAATAAAGGCAAACCTTCTACTTCCTATGGGATAGGAAAAATGGCACTAGAAGGGTTTGATCCTTATTCTCTAAATAGGGTTCGCAAGTCTAAGAAAGTATTTGACTGGACATCAATGCAAAATAAGGACTTGCATGATATAAGTTTTGACAGAGAAAGTGTCAGTCGAACACTATGGGAATGATAGTGGGAACTTATGTCATGGACATATTTGTTGGACTAATATGTTCGAACACGGCTCGCATCGGTATCATCACATAGGTATTCACTCACTGACATTCAATGATGAAACTGATAAGTTGTGATAGGTACGCGTGAACCTTAGACCTCAGGAATTGAGTTGAAGATGTACTTGTGACATCAAGTCTATCATTAGAGTAGTTAGATCCAAATCACCCTTTGGTTGGATCGACCTCGAAGTGCAACTTGATGGGAAAGTAGCATTGTTAACTGATTATCAAAATGGGATTTATTCTCTCATAAGTGAATGAGCTAAATATCCTATGCAGTCATGAATGAGTGAGGTTAAAAGTCTTTGGCCAAAGCATAAAATGACCTCGACTCATTATGAGCTAAGCATATGGTCAAGTCATGTGAGTTTGACTAAAACCATGACTCTCACTTGACTGGGATATAAGAATAAAAGGTTTATACTCGTACGGTATTCACAGCGTATATAGTTTGGAATGATCCTGTTCATTCGTTCTCAATTGGGATACGATGTGAGCCACGTGATTACCTAGGTGTTACTCACATCATTTTGGTTTCCTCCCAATTGCCTTTTGAGATGAACCTAAAGAGTCGTGCTTAAAGAAATTGCAAAAAGACAATCATGGATAAGACTTGAGAGAATTTTCGGTATTGGATATCGAGATTAATTAATTAATCATTAGATGATTTTATTAATTAATTAAGTTAATGAATTAATTAATTCCTTAGAGGAATTTAATTTTAAAATTAACATGGATTTAATTGATTATTTAATTAATTTATTTATTGGATAAATAATATTAATAATTTAATTAATTAAATAAGCATAATAGGGCTAAATCCCGATGGCTTCAAAGGCCATAAAGTGGGCGTCAATTTAGCCTAGGTTATTGTTTCATTGTAGTATAAATATACTACTTAGAAAAAATTAACCTAAGTGAATTTACACAAAATTTTTCTCTCTAAGTAAAACTCTGTATCCTCTTTCTCTCTCTCTAGCCGTCTCCCTCATGAGAAGAAGAAGTAGATTTTCATTTTTGACTCCGGCCTGGCAATTTAGAGACAGCGACGGATTTGCTGTTCAAGAAGGGATTGCAAAGCTGGTTTAGAATTCAATGTACGCGAGAACGGTAATTGAATTCGAAACCCAATTTAAATACGAGAAATAGAGATGAGCCACTGGGATTTAAATATATTCTTCCGCTGCGTTATTTGATTTTATGCAATTTTTACCAACAGTGGTACATGTCAATTTCTAGGTGATAGATTGGTTTCATGGTATATTAAGAAACAACAATCCATAGCGACTTCTACCGCCGAAGCCGAGTATGTAGCTGCTGGAAGCTGTTGTGCACAAATCTTTTGGATGAGGCAACAACTTAAAGATTATGGAATCCACTTAGGTCCTACCCCAATCCATTGTGATAACCAAAGCATTTTAGCTATGATCCAGAACCCAGTCGTTCATTCTAGAACTAAACACATTGACATTCGCTACCATTTCTTACGTGACCATGTTCAAAGAAAGATATCTCCATGCACTTCATTGGAACTGACAAACAATTGGCAGATATCTTCACCAAAGCGCTCAACGAACAACGGTTTCTCACTTTGAGAAGTGAATTAGGTATGATTGATTTAAACGCTTAATCATGAAGCATCATACTTTTGTAGGCATATAATTTAGAGGGGATCCACATTATTATAATGTCCAAGGCTTTTTCAAAATTGAAATGAGTTATCAATTTTAGGAGGAACTTTAAAATTGTATTTATTCCAATTAGTAAGCGACAATGATCAAAAATGACTTTGAAAACTTCATGCATTGATCATTAGCGTTTACATTTATGCATGACAATTTGATCGCTAATAAAAATTAAAGGATTATTTCTCAACAGTGATTAAATGTTCTTTCTTTAAATAAGACTTCAGCGTTAAGAATATTCCCACTTTTAACGCTAAGTAACTTTCTCTGAAAATCATGCATTGTTTTCATCGCTAAAGGTAGCGTGTGGATAAGTCCAAAAGATAAGATTTAACAACTGCCCACGTGCTCCGATCAAATCAAACTGACGGTTATTGACACCTATCTCAAATAGGCAGTTCAGTATTTGTACTTGCCTAGGTACATGTCAATGTACCAACAAGCGCGTGTAATTCATGCTGAAAATTTTCAAAATCTCTAACGTTTTTAAAAAGTAACTGCAGAATCCAAAATTATATATTTATAGCAATTAACCTAATTTATCGCCTCTTTTACATCCGTCTTTATGATTAAACGGCTCAGATTCAATATTTTTCATTTCTGATTAACTGCTTTCACATGTGGCTTTTATCAAGCAATTGAGGAGTAAGTTTTTGCCATCTATTTAAACCCTTCAAATTTTTACAAAAAAACTTTATCACTCTCATACTTTCTTCTTCCTCCTCAAAAAGCTTATCTCTTTCATCAATGGCGCCACCAAAATCTTCTAAGTCTGATGCCGGAAAATCTTCCAAAACCATGGGTTTTAATGCTGGTTTCCTACTTAACTGGGAATACTTGCTTGACAATCAAAACTTTCCGATGAGACAAATCCTTCCACTCATTGAAGAATCCGATTTGAGAACCCTTCTCACCTCTCATTCTCTCATTTATGAGGATTAAGTTAAACATTTCTTTGAGAATGCCATCATTTCTGAGGATGGCAACTCAATTTCTTGCACTTTCCTTTCTACTGAAACCCATTTTGTTCTTACCCCTCAGCTCCTGGCTACTTTGTTACAATTACCTATTGATGCGTGTGAAGTTGAAGAAGTGGCCATGGGAGCATCTACCAAGGTCTAGAAACAAGTTAGAAGAGATGAAGTCGATGCTGCTTACAAGTCAAATTTCAAAAAGAATGACATGAAAGGCGAATATATCATTCTGACTGATATTTGTGCAATGATTATTGCGTGTCGGAAAGGATCGTTTGATAAAGTATCTATCGTACAAGATGATAATCACCGTTTTGACCAAGCTGAAAATCAATTAGGCTTTGTATGTTTTTAATCGCTTTAAGGCAGCAATGCAAAAGTCGGTGAATCCCTAGCCTTATGGTATTTTTCTTAGTTTTATTTTAAGCGCTAGTGGATATGTTACTTCCCAAGGATCCAAAGTGCCAGCGACAAAATTCTACGGGGAAAAGATGATCAACAAATTGCTAAATCACAAGCGTCTGGGTGGTGCAGCGGTTCCCAAGGAACAGCACAAGCGACTCCTTGCTGAAGGCCTTACTGAAGGCAAAGTTCGTGGTGATGATGAGGATATAGCGACTTCCTCATCAAATGAACTGGAAGAAGTTGTATTCAAGCGACCAAAGAGGAAGATAGTGGTGAAAGTTGCTGAGCCCTCCAAGCCAGCAAAGAAGCAAAAGAAGGAGACAAAGAACAAGAAAAAGTCTCCCTCCCCTCCTCCAAAAACACCTTCTCCTCCTCCAGCGACTGTTATATTGCCAGAGACAGAAGAAGAAGCAGCAGAAGTGGAAGTACCGTTTGCTCATAAGCGCACGCCATGGTCTACTCCTAAAAATGCAACAAGCGCTCCCGCACAACCAGTGCTTGAGGAACCTGCGAGTTCCCCTCCTCCTCCTCTTTCCGAACCAGTTGTAGAGCCTGTCGCTAATCCTCTTTCATAAAATTCGGCTAGCGATCAGAGTAAGTACTTGTGCTAAACAATGTACATTATCCTTTCCTTGTTGTTTTCTTTTTTAACACTAGGATAAAATTTCTTTCAACTCGAAGAGAATAAGATATTCAATACGTTATTAGAAAAGTGTAATATTCCAATTCGTGCCGATCCCTTTCCTCAATCTAGAAGATGATGAAGAAGTTCTGGAGCTTGAGGCTATGGAAACTGATGATTCCAAACATTAAGCGACTGTTATGGTCGAAGACAGTCCTTAGGGTAAGTGTTTCTGTCTTTTATATCTCGAATCTCTACTTAGTAGAAATCTTTCTTGTTTCTCAAACGCTTGCATATGTCAGCTCAAAGTGCACCAGACGCTGATGCACCACCTCCACCCGAGGTTGCCGTAGAGTTGGACATTGACTTTTCAACAGTGGTGGAAATTGCCAAAGAAGTTGAAACGGTCCTTACGAATGCTGAGATCTCTCCAGCCCGGTAAGCGACTTTGGATCCTGAGCGGTCGATAGAAGTGTCCCCGATTTTCCCCACTCCAACTGGTCCTCCTCCTCTAGCGGTGAATTTCTTTCTCAGAGGCCATGATGAAGATATTGAACACTATTATGCCTGGAGAGAAATGACCTTTAGACATATGATTGAGATGGAGCTCACTTTCCAGATGACTCTCCCTAATCCGGTGTTAGAGTATATGCTCTCGAATGCCATAAAGAGGATAGATTTATAAGGCATAAACGTTGTAACTAAACTGTGGTTTTTCTATTAATATAAGGCAATTGATTGTTGTTTTCTTATAGGCATTTATAAGGTGTGAATAAACAAAGTAAAGTCCTTGATGACAAGGCGAACCTTCTACCTCCTATGGGATAGGAGGAAAGGCACTAGAATGGTTTGACCCTTGACATCCAACAGGGTTCGCAAGTCTAAGAAATATTGGTTAGGCATCAATAATGAATAAAGACTTGTATGATGTAAGTTTCGACAGAGAAAGTGACAGTCGTACACTATGAAAATGGTAGTGGGAACTTATATCATAGACGTGTCAGTTCGACTGATATGTTCGAACAAAGCTCGCATCAGTTCATCACATGGGTATTCACTCATTAACAGTGAATGATGAAACTGATAAGTAGTGATAGGTACGTGTGAACCTCTGACCAGAGAAATCGAGTTGAAGATGTACTTGTGACATCAAGTCTATCATTAGAGTAGTTAGATTGAAATCACCTGTTGGTGGAATCGACCTCGAAGTGCGACTTGATGGGCAAGTAGCATTGTTAACTGATTTGCAATATGGAATTTATTCTCTCATAAGTGAATGAGTAAAATATTATATGCAATCATGAATAAGTGAGGATGAAAGTCTTTGGCCAAAGCATTTAAATACCTCGACTTATTATGAGCTTAGGCATATGATCAGGTTATATGAGTTTGACTTTAAACCATGAATCTTACTTGACTGGGATATAAGAATAAAGGTTTATACACGTACGGTATTCACGGCGTCAAGGTTTGGAAATGATCCTATTCATTCGTTCTCAATTGGGTTATGGTGTGAGCCACGAGACTGGCTAGGTATCACTCACACCCCTTTGGATTCCTCCCAATTGCCTTTTGAGACGAACCTAAAGAGTCACGCTTAAAGGAAGTGCAAGAGGAAAAACATGGGAAAAAGACTTGAGAGAAATTCACAGCATTGGATGCCGTAATTAATTAATTAACCATTGGATAATTTAATTAATTAATTAAATTAATGAGTTAATTAATTTCTTGGAGAAATTGAATTATAAATTAATTATGAATTGAATTAATTGGATTATCAATTTATTTATTCGATAAATAAATTATTCGATTAATTAATTAGCAAGCAAGATGAAAGCCCGAAGGCTTCCGAGCCCAATAAGGGGTGGCGAAATAGACGCCCAAATAGGGTTCTTATATGCTAGGGTTATTGTTTCATAATGATATAAATATATCACAAGGTGAAAAATAACACAAGGCAACTTACGTAACTTTCTCTCCAAGAAAAAGTCTCCTACCCCTCTCTCTCTCTCTCTAGCCGTCTTTGACAAGGAAGAAAGGAGGAGTTTTTCCGTTTTTGATTCCGGCGTGACGAATTAGAGACGTTGGCAAATTCGGATTTGGAGAAAAGGATCACGTTCAGAAATCAACATACGCGAGAACGGTAATCTTTATATACACAATTAAACACGAGGATTAGAGATGATTCAGGCTTTGGGAATTAAATTTACTTTTTGCTGTGTTTTATTCGTATAATTCCCAACGGTGGTATCAGAGCTAATCTCTGAATTCTGTGTTTAATTGCTTGTGTGATTGACTGTTTTTTCCACGTTTTTGAGGCCTGCTTTGAACATGTTTTTCATAGGAAAATACTCTGAATCTCATTATAATTTAATGAAAGTTGCGAATCTAGGCATATAAATGTTATGAAAGTTGTAGTTCAATGAGTTGCGAATCTGGGCATATAAATGTTATGAGAATCGGAGAAGTATAATCCCAAGACGAGCGCGACGCAAAAAGCGTACGCAGTCCGCGCGCTGGGCACGCAGACAGGGTGCGCTGTGCGCCCAATCGGAGGCCTTTTTGGCCTCCCATTGCGCACACTGGGTGGGCCCCAATGCCGTGCCGTTTCACAGCGCCGGTCGAAAGGGCTGGTCGGACGTCAAGTAGGATTAAACCATGCGCTGGGCACACGGCATACACCGTGCCATGCGCCCAGTGCACGGACCTATTTCGAAGGCCGGGTTTTTATGACTCGGGCCCTAATGGGTCGGGTTATATTTTTCTAAGGTCCAAATTTTAATTGAATAGGTGTTTGGGCTATTTTAGTTATCCGGGTGGGTCAAAAGGATGATGACCCGGGTTTAATTTAAAAGGGGTCCAAATTATTTTGATTAAAATTGTAGATAATTCAATAAATTAGTTATTGGGCCTAATTAATTAATTTTGAATATGCCAATGGTTGGTAATTTAATTTTGATAAAATTAAGCCCAATATAGTTTTTATTGATCTTTATTTGAATGAAATAATTAGTTAATAAACTCTTGGAGAATTTTATTTATTAAGTTATTTATTTAAATAAAGAATTCTCATAAATAGGATTATTTTCATATGAAACAATAAAATTTGGAATTTTATTGTGGAAATTAATTAAGTTGGACTCATTACTTTTTATTAATCACGAACATAAATGCTTTATTTATCGCGAGCATGTGTTATGTGATGGTGACATATGTCTATGGGCTTAGGTTGCTTCTTTTGATTATGTATTTCTTTTGATGGGTTGTAAGGGCCAGTTTGAGCCCATTTATTTCTAGATTTATGTATAGATTTTAAATTACCTCTTGTAATAAATAGAAATAGAATAGGCCTTTCAGATGGAGATCATGCAAAAGAAGAGGAGTTTGGAGCCCACGAAGATTAGCTAGGCTTTTCTTTTTCAATTTTATGATGACCCATTGGCTTGGGCCTTTTAGGTAAAAGCCCATAGACATGTGTGTTGTTTTATTGCTTTCGATGATGTTCATTAGTTGTATGAAGCATGTGTGTTATCAATATGCGCTATATAAATTGGTAAATGTGCAAAGTGAGACAAAATAAATGTTTTGAACATGAATTCTCCCAAACAAAAATAATACTAAGTTAATAAGGGGTGCTAGGCATCCTTTCCCTCCACTAAACTTAATAAGATCAAGGATTAATAAGTGCATATATTAAGATTTAATTCTAGAATTTTAATAAGTGCATTGGATGCCTTAATCGAGACATATTTCACCCCAAATATCGTTAAAGGGTTGCAAGGTGAAATCCAAATGTTAGATTATGAGGAGTTAGTAGGAATGAACTGAGATAGTCCACATTACCAATAAATCGTTAAAGGGTTGCGGTATTTGTGGATTATGGGATAAATATGATTGAACCGTCTATTTGATAGATTGATGTTTGACATCACTTTAATTAAGTAATGGACCAAATATTGTTAAAGGGTTGTCATCCATTATATTAATCAAAGAACTCAATCCCCACCACGAAGTTTTCATCAACGATCGCTTCATTCATTTCACAGTGGGAGTGTGGAATTTCGACAAAAAAATGTAGTGGGAGCCAAGTTATAAGTCGAAGTCCTTGATTTTAAACTTGGTCTAAGTTTAGTCCAATATTCTAATTAAGTCTGGTTTATTTTCTGCAGTTATTTGTTTTATCTCTCTCATTTTTCAAAAATAACAATCAACCCACTTTCCGTATTACTAGAAAAGAATATCCTTACCGGACCCAACTACGTGGATTGGCTAAGGAATTTGAGAATAGTTCTCAATATGGAGTCTCTAGGATACGTGTTGGACATTGATATCTCTGCTCCTCCTGCCAGAACACGTGCCAATGAGGAAGAAGTCCAAACTCATGAAAAATGGGTGAAGGATGACGTCCGAGTGTGTGGGTACATTTTTGGCTCTATGACGAATGAGCTATAGAGGTCCCACGACAAGATGACCACAGCGAGGGCTATCTTGGCGCACTTGGTCGAGCTCTATGGTGAGTACAGTAGGATTGCTAGATATGAAATATCTAAAGAGCTCTTCGGGGCCAAAATGAGAGAATGGGAGAAGGTTGGGGATCATGTCCTCAAAATGATATCGAGGATCGAGAGATTGGAAGCTCTAGATTTTACAATGAACCCGCAACTTCAGACCGATCATATCTTGCAGTCCCTTCCTAATTCTTTCTCCCAATTCGCCATGAACTTCAATTGCAATGAGATTGAATGCAACTTAGCTGGGCTAATGAATAAATTAATCACTGCACAATCTCAATTGAAGCCCAAGGGAAAAGAGACTGCCTTGGTTATCACTTATGGGCCCAGACGGGGGAAGAATAAGAAGAGAAAAACCAAGAAGCAGGCTGGCGAGCTTGGAGCTTAGGGTGGTGTCGATAAAGGAAAAGGGAAAGCTCCTGTGATTTGCAAGTGAAAGGAGCCACAAAAGACAGACAGATGCCTACACTGCGGTGAGCTGGGCCACTGGAGAAGCAACTGTCCGAATATGGGGCCTGGCGCACAAGGTATGGAACTTTATGTTCATGAAACTTATTGTTCTATGATCGTCTTCTCTACATCTTGGATTCTTGACTCTGGAGCTAGTGCTCACATATGTTGTATGAATCAGGATCTGATGTGAGAAAGGAAGCTGGACAACGATGAGGTGAAGATCAGAGTAGGCAGCGGGCAAAGCGTCGGGGCTACTGCAATAGGATCTACCTCGTTGTTTTTAAATTCTGACATGTACTATTACTGGATAATGTTTTGGTTTTGCCTAATGGGCTTAAAACATTGTTTCTATTCCCGTTTTAGTTAAGAATGGTTACACTTTTCGTTTTATTGAAGAACGATGCAACATTTATTATGGTAATAAATTTGTAGGCTTTGCTTCTTTGATAAATGGATTGTATTACCTTAGTGTCCAGAATAAGTATGCAGTGAATACTATACAAAGGAAACGTAGTAGGCTTGAAATAAAACAACGATTGATATGGCACCTTCGACTAGGCCATGCTGGCGAACAAAAGATTCGCAAAATGGAAAAAGATGGGCTAATTGGCCCACTGGGATTGGATCCCTGTCCTATTTGTGAATCTTGTCTCAAAGGCAAGATGGCTAGATCGCCCTTTACATGGAGCTTTGAAAGGGCCTCACAAATCTTAGGTTTAGTGCACACTGACGTTTTTGGTTCATTTAGAGAAAGGGCCAGAGGACGTTTCCTTTACTTTATCACCTTCACAGACGACCATTCTCGATATGGTCCAGTGTACCTGATAAAGCATAAGTCTGAATCCATTGATAAGTTCAAGGAATTCAAGGCTTTAGTGGAAAATTAAACAAGTCAACGTATAAAAACTCTTCGATCTGATCAAGGAGGAGAATATATGAGCGACGAGTTTGACTTATACCTCAGATAGAATGGTATAGTATTGCAACTCACACCTCCAGCGACTCCACAGATGAATGGAGTCGCAAAGCGAAGGAATCGAACCTTGTTGGACAAGGTTTGCTCCATGCTTAGCTACACTGATTTACCCATTTCACTGTGGGGTCACGCACTGCTTACAGCTGCACACATTTTAAATAAATGTCCGTCCAAGTCCGTTCCTATGACTCCCTATGAAATGTGGAGAAATAGGAAACCAAGTCTTAACCACATAAAGATTTGGGGATGTCCGGCTGATATCAAAAAGACTAAAGTGGACAAGTTGGAGGCTAGATCCTTAAAGGGACATTTCGTTGGATATCCTGAAGATTCTATAGGATACCTCTTTTACCTACACAATGATCAAAGGATCATTGTAGCCTTACAAGCCCACTTTCTTGAAGATGAGTTTATTCAAGAAGGAGGAATAGGTAGAAAGATTGTTCTAGAAGAACAAAATGAAACCCCACTGGATACATCTACAGAGGGAGTGAGAACCGAACCTTCTGTAACACAACCACAACCACGACGATCAAATAGAGTATCTCAACAGCTTGAAAGGTATGGATATCTAATACAGAGGGAGTTGGATCTCCATTCTGTGTTAGAGGAGGATCATGGAGAGGATCCCTCCACTTTTGATCAAGCGATGGTGGATGTGGACGCTGCTAGATGGCGTGAAGCTATGCAAACTGAGATCGATTCGATGCATGCAAACCAAGTCTGGAAACTTGTAGACCAAGCTGAAGGGGTAAAACCAATCGGGTGTAAATGGATCTACAAGAGAAAGATTGGTGTTGATGGCAAGGTAGACACCTACAAAGCCAGACTGATGGCGAAAGGATATAGTCAAAAGGAAGGAATTGACTACCAAGAAACCTTCTCGCTAGTGGCTATGATCAAATCAATAAGGATTCTACTTGCAATAGCAGCACACCTAGATTATGAAATATGGCAAATGGATGTCAAAACTGCTTTCCTAAATGGATTCCTAGAAGAGGATATCTATATGGAATAGCCAAAAGGCTTTGAATCCGAGGAGCATATTCATAAGGTGTGTAAACTTGAGAGATCCGTTTATGGACTCAAACAAGTGTCTCGTAGCTGGAATCTACGTTTTGATGAGGTTGTCAAAGGATTTAACTTCATCAAAAACGAAGACAAGCCCTGTGTTTACAAGAAGGTCAGTGGGAGCAAGTTGACATTCCTAGTGTTATATGTAGATGACATATTACTCATTGGGAATGACATAGGAATGCTCACCACAACCAAGAAGTGGCTTTCGAGTACATTCTCCATGAAAGACTTGGGAGAAGCGACCTATATTCTAGGGATTCAGATCTATAGAGATCGAACCAAAAGAATGATAGGACTTTCTCAAGCCCTTTACTTAGAAGAGGTCCTAAAAAGGTATAGGATGGAAGATTCTAAGAAAGGGTTCCTACCAATGAGACATAGGATACATCTTTCGAAATCTATGTGTCCTCAAAGTGAGGAAGATAGAAAAGAAATGAACATTATACCCTATGCGTCTGCTGTGGGCAGCTTGATGTACGCGATGCTCTGTACTAGACCCGACATTGCTTATGTTGTGAGCATTGTTGGTCGATTTCAAGCAAACCCTGGTTGGATAGCTGTGAAGAATATCCTAAAGTATCTGAAAAGAACTAAGGATATGATTCTCACCTATGGAAGTGGTGACCTGAGGGTGGACGGGTACACTGATTTAGATTTCCAATCTGATGTTGATGACCGAAAATCCACCTCGTGATTTGTATTTACTCTAAATGGAGGAGCGGTGACTTGGAAAAGTTCCAAGCAAAGCACAACTGCAGGCTCCACCACAGAGGCTGAATACATAGCTGCCTCGGAGGTAGCTAAAGAAGCTGTTTGGATTAGGAAGTTCGTTGAGGAACTTCAAGTGGTTCCTAGCATAAAGCTTTCGTTGCCACTTTATTGTGACAACACCGGAGCTATAGTGCAAGCGAAGGAACCTAGGTCTCACAATAAATCCAAACACATAGAGAGGAGATATCACATCATAAGAGAGATCGTTACACGAGGTGAAATAGTTGTTCTGAAAATAGCCTCAGCCGACAATGTCACTGATCCATTGTCTAAGCCATTGGCACAGGCGGTGCTGGAAAAACATCTGAAAAAGATGGGTATTAAATACCATATAAAATGGCATTGAGTGCAAGTGGGAGATTGTTAGAGTATATGCCCTCGAATGCCATAAAGAGGATAGATTTATAGGGCATAAACATTGTAACTAAACTATGGTTTTTCTATTAATATAAGGCAGTTGATTGTTGTTTTCTTATAGGCATTTATAAGGTGTGAATAAACAACGTAAAGTCCTTGATGACAAGGCGAACCTTCTACCTCTTATGGGATAAGAGGAAAGGCACTAGAATGGTTTGACCCTCGACATCTAAAAGGGTTCGCAAGTCTAAGAAATATTGATTGGGCATCAATAGTGAATAAAGACTTGTATGATGTAAGTTTCGACAGAGAAAGTGCCAGTTGTACACTATGGAAATGGTAGTGGGAACTTATATCATAGACGTGTCAGTTGGACTGATTTGTTCGAACACGGCTCACATTAGTTCATCACATGGGTATTCACTCATTGACAGTCAATGATGAAACTGATAAGTAGTGATAGGTACGTGTGAACCTCTGACCTGAGAAATCGAGTTGAAGATGTACTTGTGACATCAAGTCTGTCATTAGAGTAGTTAGATTCAAATCACCTGTTGGTGGAATCGACCTTGAAGTTCGAGTTGATGGGCAAGTAGCATTGTTAACTGATTTGCAATATGGAATTTATTCTCTCATAAGTGAATGAGTAAAATATCCTATGCGATCATGAATAAGTGAGGATGAAAGTCTTTGGCCAAAGCATTTAAATACCTCGACTTATTATGAGCTTAGGCATATGGTCAAGTTATATGAGTTTGACTTTAAACCATGAATCTTACTTGACTGGGATATAAGAATAAAAGATTTATACACATACGGTATTCACGGCGTAAAGGTTTGAAAATGATCATATTCATTCATTCTCAATTGGGTTACGGTGTGAGTCACGAGACTGGCTAGGTATCACTTACACTCCTTTGGATTCCTCCCAATTGTCTTTTGAGACGAACCTAAAGAGTCGCGCTTAAAGGAAGTGCAAAAGGAAAAACATGGGAAAAAAACTTGAGAGATATTCACGGCATTGGATGCCGTAATTAATTAATTAATTAATTATTGGATAATTTAATTAATTAATTAAATTAATGAGTTAAATAATTTCTTGGAGAAATTGAAATATAAATTACTTAGGAATTGAATTAATTGGATTATCAATTTATTTATTGGATAAATTAATTATCCGATTAATTAATTAACAAGCAAGACGAAAGCCCGAAGGCTTCCGAGCCCACTAAGGGGGAGGCAAATAGACGCCCAAATAGGGCTCTTGCACGCTAGGGTTATTGTTTCATAATGATATAAATATATCATAAGGTAAAAAATAACACAAGGCAACTTACATAACTTTCTCTCCAAGAAAAAGTATCCCACCTCTCTCTCTCTCTAGCCATCTTTGACAAGGAAGAAAGGAGGAGTTTTTTCGATTTTTATTCCAGTGTGACAAATTAGAGACGTTGGCAAATTCAGTGTTAGGGAAAAGGATCACGTTCAGAAATCAACATATGCGAGAACGGTAATATTTATATACACAATTAAACACGAGGATTAGAGATGATTCGGGCTTTGGGAATTAAATTTACTTTCCGCTGCATTTTATTCGTATAATTCCCAACATCTGGCTCTTTCAGATGCTCAAAAATCAGAAATATTCGAAGAGCTTGCAATGCTAGGATTGAAGTCCAAGAAGGAGATTGTCGCTCGTCTTGAGTATCTCAAGACTCCTCTCAGCGATTTGGCAAAGTTTGAGAGCAACTGTTTTCAAGAAGTCAGTCTAAGTTTTGAACGCAACTATCTGTTCCGCTGAACTCATGTCCTGGTGCTCCCAAGTGGCATACGAAAGGGTCTAGAAGGGGGGGGGTTGGATAGACCCTGAAGTCTTTTTCGACTTCACAAATTTTTGTATCACTTTAGAAATTTAAACGCTTGTAAAGCTGAGCGCTTGGGTCAGACACTTCAGAGTAGTTAACTTAGACTCAGTGATTTCAGCAGTTTACCAAAGTAGGGCAACGCTTAGATCGCTTAATCAGGGTTAGCACAGCGGAAATAATGTTTAGCGTTCTTTTAGATAAATTAATCGTTTTGTAATTTTATTTGTCTTTTTCAGAAGAATATAATGTGATGAATATAAGACAATAAAATATAAATGACACAATAGTTTGTAAGGTTCACTGGGTGATGTAATCCCAGCTACGTCCTTCTTCTCCTTTTTCACTTGGAGGAATTTACTATGATGATTATCAAAGAATCACACAGAAACTTCTACAAAATAGTAATGGATGAAAAAGATCTTGGGCTCCTTGATCACACAGACTTCAGCACCAATGAAGATCGTCTTCTTCAAGCTTCTCTCACTCAGAAATACTGCCTGAAAGGTTTCAACAACTTTTCTCACTCAGATGAAAGGTTGAGGTTTGTCACTAGGGTTTGTTTGTTTTAGAGAAGATCAAACAACTTGGAATATCTCAGTTGGAGTTTGAATTTCTTCTTTGGAAGATATTTGAGATATTTGTGATTGTCTGGAATGTAGATAGAAAGCTTGAAAGGTTTTGGCTATGGGGTTTCTAAGCTTTTTCCAGAAAGATTGTACGTAAGATTTTTGGCAATAATTTCTCGTATATTCTCGTCGTTTTTTTTTAGTGTTTTCTGGAGTAAGGTATTTATAGGCAATTTCTTGGGATCTGTCCGTTGGACTCATGTAGAAGCGTGCCTTTCACATGGCACATGATCATACCTAAAGTCTGACATTCCTAAAAATTCGCTGAATCCGATTGGACGGGAGCAGCTAAAACTCTGAAATTTCTGACAGTCTGGTCAAAAGGTGGCTTGTCCACAAGTCACAGTAGCTTATCACATTTAATGCTCTTATCAAGCATTTAATACAATTTGAATTTATTTCCCGTTGGAAATAAATGTCCGTTAAATGATTGCATTTAAGTCCTTTATGACTTGAGAATTTATTTCAGGTGAATCTTACATCCATCGCTTGAGACAAGTTGAGCGCTTGATCCATATATCCTGAAATGGTCTTTTAGCGTTTGACGGGCGCTAAGAAGAAAATCTTTATCTCTGGTTGACTTCAGACGCTGGTCTTCAACTTCTTCTCTAACAGACTTATCTAGAATTCTACTAGCGATTCAGTTACTAAGACTTAGTCTAAAGATCTATGAAGATAAAAATTATAAGCCTAAACAAAATAGAAATAATTTACAAACTTTTAAACGCTTATACATCAATCTAGGAAAAACGGAAAGCTTACATTTTTGGGTTCTAACATTGAATCCTATCTTGTCATCATCAAAACATCTAACATGAAATTTCCTAACAATTTCCCCCTTTTTGATGATGTCAAGACTTGTAACTCTTTTATAATTTAAAAGTTACTTAAAAAGAAAAGGCCCAAAGGAATATAAGTCAGCGTTTGAAAAGTTAGTGAAGTTAGTTAAAGTTAGGTTGGCTTCAACAAGTTGTTTCAGCGATAAATCATTCATATATATTGAAAGAATAAAGCATACATGATTTATGCTGAAAATAATAAGAAAGAAATAAAATACACAAAAAAAATTATTTCTTCTGTCGCTTTGCTCTTTCTTCGCCTTGCAGAACTTCTAATGCTAACTCTTTCAAGAGTCGATCAATGTCGATCATGGTTGTATGCTGGACTTCATCATAGTCATGCCTGCGGAGTCTGGCGCTTTCATTTAGCTCTAACAACCTTTCCGCCCAATCCCTTGGTGGAATGCCAAGTTCACGAATCAGATCATAATATATATCTCTTTGACGGTCATTTGACGGTCTCCAATTTACAGGTCGTTGTAGCGGTTCGGCATAAGCATGAAATCCCATACTTTCTAAGAAGTCAGGGTCCAATTGAGGAAGAGCGTACTTTCCGAGATAATACCTTAGCTTTCTTTTCTTGGATAGCATTTTCTTAATGCTTACTAGTTCATCGAACATTGAACGCCAATGTTTATTATCCGTCTTGGAAATCGCTTTGGACTTTTCTTTACTTTCCCCCTTCTTGACTTCATCAAGGGAGTTCTTTAGATCAGCGACATCTCGACGCAAAAGTCTAACTTCTTCGACTAGAAGAGCAATTTGCTGGGCGACGGCATCGGATGAAGCGTGTCTTTCAGCATCAGCCGAAGCGCTCTGAGCTAAGTGACGATTGAAGTCAGAGGAGAGCTCAGCGATAAGAGGGGACATGCTATTCATGATAGCAATGGTGCTTTTATTTGAAGCGTTGGCAATGTCTCAGCTTCGTGTATCAGACACTATGTGAATCTGTCTATCAGCAGCCTCAGAGATCTTGGAGCAGGAACCTTCGATGTGGGTAAGCGAGTTCCGTACTGCCGTTCTGAAATCTCGGGCCTCTAAATCACTGTCTGAATCTGAATCCGAAGAAGGACGCTCTGGGAACGGGAGAAGTCCGTAAGAACTTGAAACTGCAGCCTTGCCTTTGATCTTATCTCTGATGAGAGGTTCTACAGGCGCTTGAGCAATTTCAGCGTGCACTTCTTCAATTCCGTGATCCAAGATAGAATCTGCAACCGCTGGGGGCTCGACTACTGGGGCGCTAGAAGAATCTGGCAAGGAAGCTTCAGGATTTTGAGCGACTTCCGCAGTAGGAGCAGAGTCTTCTTCCATTATTTGGATTTAGGGAGGAGAAGGTTCTCTAATGCCAATGACCCAAAGGGGGCCAAGGGCTTCCATTACATGTTGGGGACAGATCAGGTTGGATTGCAGTATAAAGAATATAGCGTCTTCGCGCTCTTCGGTACTTAGTGCAAGTTGCACACCTTCCGGTATAGCAATCCCTGAAGTATATCTGTTAAAAAGTCCAAAATCAACGGCATGAGCGCTTGAGTTGCGTCTTGGTCCACTGGCCTAATCAGCGAGATCATCTTGGCCACTTGAATGTTTGATTCAGTAAAGAGCACAGGGTGAAGAGTATATCCTCTGAAATTGTAACACCCGGAAAAGTGATTGAAACTACTGTCCAGCGCTTGGGCATTTTCAAACACTGCTCTCATGTCTCTGTGGAACTCAGCAAACTTAGCGTGTTCTGTTGAAATATCAACACGAATCTGACTCTGACCGGGAAGAATTGGCCGTTTACTTGACGAAGCATCTTCGTTTAGGTCAGGAAAGATTCTTTGAACAAAGTTTGCACGAGGATGCAAGACGTAGCGTCCGCCCTGGCTGTATAAGGCGAGTTGCTGGCGAATGTAGCTTTCGATTGGTTGTTTGTATCGTGGCAAAGCGCTAACATTCCTTGCAATAATCTGACGCTGTTGAAGCAAAAAGGTTCCATATCCTCGGAGTCTGTATTCTATCCCAAACTTGAAAAGAGACGGGTATCTTATAAGTTCTTCTAGGGTATAGAAATGTACAACAAAATCTTCAGTCCATCTGGCTGTATTCATCATCCATCGCTTGCCCAGCTTGATACCTTTAGCTTGATCTTTTCTAGCGGCAAGAAATTTCTCAAAGCGTTCCATTTCTTCTTCATAATCCTCAGCCCATAATCTGGCTAGATATTCTCGAGCCTCATCTTCTATCCACAAGTTGACCGGATTTGGACGCTCAGCAACAATAGGTCTTTTTCCTTTCCATAACTTTGGATTAGGAGATAAAGCGTTTTGAGGAGAGTTGACGACGGAAGGAAGAGCTGAATATCCTATCTTGTTGAGATCTGCCTCATCTGGATCTTTGTTCCAATCAGCCATGTGGGGGTTTTTGAAAACAATCTGGTTTTGGCGCAGAGGATAAAAGGACTCTTCTCAGCGACCGGTGAAATTGAATCGCTTCTCGTCAAATTCTGATCGGTTGAACGCTGGTCGACGAATATACTCAAGGCGTGAATGAAGACGCTCTAAACTGTACAGACCAAGATTGGCAAAACGCTCGAAGATTTCAAACTTGTGTGAGTCTGAAAGATCTGGCCGATGGAGAGTTGTTTGAAATTGGATTTTCAACTCGGCAAGCGTTTGAGTGTCACGTTCTCTGGCGGCATAATAAAATTCAATATCTGAAGAGTATCCGCGCGGGAACAAATAAATGACACGAGGAGGAGGTCCTGTTGGCGTAGGAACAAAAGCAATAGCTTCTGTTGGGATAGAGGCCACTTCTATCGACCGCTCAGCGTTTAAAGTTGCTTCACTTGCTGATGAAGTTTCAGCGTCAGGAAGAACTTGTGATGCTTTTTTAGCGATATCCACAACAGTTGCCATGTCCACGTCTATTTCAACTGGAATCTCCGAGAGAGGAGGGGCATCAGCGATTGGTACATCTTGAGGTACATCTTGAGCTGATACATGTAAGCGATTGAGAAAAGCAAGCAAAAATTTCTACTAAGTAGAAATTACAAACAAAAGACTACATCGCTTACCCTGAGGAATATCATCGACGTTTTTAGTCGCTTGATCTGTTTCTTGAGCAATTTCCTCAGGCTCCTGGACTTCTTCTTCCGGTTCTAAATCGATAAAAGAAGTTATCGGATCAGCACGAATGGGGATATTTAGTTCTTCAAGCGTGTTGAGAACATATTGAATATCTGCTGCATAAGGTGCTGAAAGAGTTTTTATCCTAGCATTAGAAACTTAGAGACTAACGAGGAAAGGATAGGCAAATTTGCTTAGCAAATACTTGCCCTAAACATTTGAAAGCCTCTCAGATTGAGTAGCGGCTTGAGGATCTGAGCTGACTTTGGGAACAGCGTCAGAGAAAGAAGCACTAGCTGACTCTCTAAGCGCTGGTTTTGATGGAGCGCTAGAGGATACTGCGGGAGTAGAAAAAGGAGTATGCCTTCGTGCAAGCGGTACTTCTTCTTCTACGGCTTCTTCTTCCTCGGGAACGGGAAAGACAAACACTGGAGGAGGAGATGGAGATTTAGGAGAGGGAGAAGGAAAAGGGAGCGTTTGTTTCTTTTTCGGATCCGGCTTCTTCTTCTTAAGTTCAGGCTTTTGTTTCTTTGCGGGCTTGGATGGCTCAGTGACTTTGAGAATGATCTTTCTCTTAGGTCGCTTGACCACCACTTCTTCTTCTGATGAAGAGGACGATGATGAAGAAGACGCTTGATCTTCATCATCACTGCGAACAACTCCTTTGGCTGGAAGTCGCTCACGCTGTTCTTTAGGAACCGCTGCTCCACCGGGTTTTCGCGGGTTAAGAAGCTCGCTTATCATTTTCTTTCCATAAAATTTGGTCGCTGGAATCTTTTTGCCAAAAGATTGCGTATATCCGCAAGCGCAAAGAAGATGACTTAGCACAATCCCGTAAGGCTTGGGATTAACTGACTTAGCCATCGCTGCTTTGAAGCGATTGAAAACGTAGAGAGACCAGTTAACTTTTAACTTGGTTAGGATGGCTACCATCATCTTGTATTGAATGTTGGTGATTTTGTCGAAAGTTCCTTTTCTGCATTCAATAATCTTTGAACAAATGTCAGCGAGGATGACGTATTCGCCCTTCATATCATTCTTCTTGAAGTTTGGCTCATACGCGGCATTAACATCGTCTTTCTTGATCAAATCCGAGACTTTGGTAGCATCTCCGAGATTGACATGTTCTACCTCACTGCCATGATTCGGGAGATTTAGTAGTGAAGAAATCAGAGAGGGAGTGAGAACAAAGGTCTCTTTAGCAGAAGGGAAGACGCAGGATATGGAATTTCCGTCTTCAGAAATTTCACCATTATTGAAAAAGTAGAGAGATTCTTCTTCAAAGTAGTTGTAAGTAGTAGTAGGCATGTCTCTCAAACTAGATTCTTGAACGAGTGGAAGAGGCGTTCGAAGAGGGAAGTTCTGGTTATCAAAAACATAATCCCAGTTAACCAAAAATCCGGCGTTAACCGTCACTGGTTTTTCAGCACGGGAAGTTTTTCCGGTAGCAAAAGTTGCTGTTTTGGAAGATTTTGAAGCTTTGGGTGCCATTGCTGAAAGGTGAAACTTTGAAGAAAAGAGAGAAGTTTTTGCTTTTTTAGAGAGAAATGACTTTTACAGTAGAGAGATTGGAAGTGATAAAGGTTTTCTGTAAAAGTTTTGAGGGGTTTAAATAGAAGGTAAAAGTAACTCCTCAATTGGTAGATGAATGACACGTGTACAGAAGTTAATGAGAAAGAAATCTGAACCGTGTACACATAACTTCGGATATCAAAAAGTGCGGTAAAATAGGATATTATAACATTTTTCGGATCCGCAGTTACTTTTTGAAAACGTTTGAAAAAATTTGAATTTTTCAGCGTAAATTACACGCGCCTGATAGTACACTAACACGTACTCAGATTCATCCATTTTACTGAACTGCCTAGGTTTAGATAGGAATCATAACCGTCAGTTTGATTTGATAGGCACGTGTGGGTAGTTAACAAATCTAGAATTTTGGACTCATCCACACGCTACTTTGTGGCGATGAAAACTATGCATGATTTTAAGAAAAATTTCTTAGCGTTATCTTGGGAATTTTCTTAACGCTGAAGATTCTTTTATAAAGTAAATTTAATTTGATACATATCAATCGCTTGTTGGACTTTAAAACCTTTCATTTTATAAGCGATCAGATTGTAATGAGCAAAAGTAAATGCTAATGATCGATGCATAAGATTGGTTAAAGTCATTTTGATCACAGTCGCTTACTTAATGAAGTAAGTACAATTTTAAAGTTCCCCCTAAAATTGATAACTCATTTTAATTTTTTTTGAAGATATAGTTTAGACATCATGATAAAGTGGATTCCCCCTAAATTATATGCCTATTAAATATGATGCTTTATGATTTAAGCGTTTAAATCAATCATACCTAATTCACTTCTTAAAGTGAGAAAGCATTGTTCGTTGAGCACTTTGGTGAAGATATCTGCCAGTTGTTTGTCAGTTCCAATGAAATACATGGAGATATCTTTCTTTTGAACATGGTCACGCAAGAAATGGTATCTAATGTCAATGTGTTTAGTTCTAGAATGAAGGACAGGATTTTGGGTCATAGCTAAAGCGCTTTGGTTATCACAATGGATTGGGGTAGGACCTAGGATTGTTCCATAATCTCTAAGTTGTTGCCTCATCCAAAGGACTTGTGCACAACAGCTTCCAGCAGCTACATATTCTGCCTCAGCAGTAGAAGTCGCTATAAATTGTTGTTTCTTACTATGCCACGAAACTAGTCTATCACCTAGAAATTGACATGTACCACTAGTACTTTTTCTATCTATTTTGCATCCTACAAAATCTGCATCTGAATAACCAATTAGTTCAAAAGGAGAATCTTGTGGATACCATAAGCCCACATTTTGTGTGCCTTTTAGGTACTTAAGGATTTTCTTGGTAGCACTTAAGTGTGATTCTCTAGGATCAGATTGAAAACGTGCACACATGCATACCGAAAACATAATATCAGGTCTACTAGCGGTAAGATAAAGAAGTGATCCAATAATACCCCTATAGTTAGTGATATCAATTTTCTTCCCACTTTCATCTTTATCTAACTTAAGCGTTTGGCTCATTGGAATTTTTGAAGATGATGCATTTTTCATACCAAATTTCTTAATCGTATCTCTAGTATACTTAGCTTGGTTTATAAATATTCCATTAGGGAGTTGCTTAACTTGTAATCCTAAGAAGAAAGTTAATTCACCCATCATGCTCATTTCAAATTGTTCTTGCATCATTTTCGAAAATTTCTCACCCAATCGCTTATTAGTAGAACCAAATATAATATCATCAACATAGATTTGGACTAAGAGAATATCTTCATTATGGGTAATTTTAAATAACGTTGTGTCAACGCTGCCTTTTGAAAAGCCTTTACCTATAAGGAAGATAGAGAGAGTGTCATACCATGCTCTTGGTGCTTGTTTAAGGCCATAAAGTGCCTTATCCAGTTTGTAGACCATACTTTTGCCATGGTTGTTGATGAATCCTGGAGGTTGCTCCACATAGATTTCTTCTTGGAGTTTACCATTCAAGAATGCACTCTTCACGTCCATTTGATATACTGTGAACTTGTTGAATGCGGCAAACGCTAGGAACATTCTAATCGCTTCAAGACGGGCTACTGGGGCATATGTCTCATCAAAGTCAATACCCTCTTCTTGACAATAACCCTGAGCGACTATTCTAGCTTTGTTTCTTATAACAATGCTATCTTCATCCATTTTGTTCCTAAAAACCCATCTAGTTCCAATAACTTCTTGGTGAGTTGGTCTTGGTACTAGCGTCCAAACCTTGTTTCTCTCAAATTGGTTAAGCTCTTCTTGCATTGCTTCTACCCAACTTGAATCACTAAGCGCTTCATCCACTTTCTTTGGTTCCATTTGAGATAGGAAGCTTGCGAACATGGCCTCATTAAATGTAGCGGACCTAGTTCTAACAAGTGCTCCAATATCTCCAATTACTAGATCTGGTGGATGATCTCTAAGCCATTTTCGGTCTGGTTGGAACGAGTTGAGAGACTCTTGATTATCAATCGCTTGATTCTCATTTATCTCTTGCGTAGACGCTGCATCATTCATAGTTCCAATCTGCTCTTGATGATCATTCTCTTCATGATCATCAGCAATTCTGACATTATCATTATTGTTAACCTCACGAGTATCCTTAGGAAGAGGTACACGAATCTCATCATCTTCGTCATCACTATCATCACCAAGATTGATTTGTGACGCTTGTTGGGTGAGATCTTCAATTCCTACATCATCAGGATTAACCTTACTCGGTTCTTGGTTAGCATCATCAAACACAACATGAATGGATTTTTCAACCTTTGATTTGATCTTATTTAGGATGCGAAAACTCTTTCCATTTTGGCATATCCTAGAAAGATTCCCTCATCCGCTTTAGAATCAAATGTCTTTAGGCTTTGGGATCCATTGTTATGAATGAGACATTTTGAACCACATACATGAAAATATGAACGTTAGGCTTACGTCCCTTCCACAACTCATATGGAGTCTTCTCATGTTGCTTATTGATCATACACCGGTTCCGAGTGTAGCAAGCGGTGTTGATGGCTTCGGCCCAAAACCTTTGAGGCAGCTTGGATTCTGCTAGCATCGTCCTAGCGGCTTCTTTAAGCATTCTGTTCCGTCGCTCAGCAACTCCATTATGTTGAGGTGTTCTAGGAGCAGAATACTCATGGAGTATTCCAAAATCTGTACAAAACTTCTCAACAAATTGGTTAGTAAATTCAGTTCCTCTATCGCTTCTAATTCTCGTCACCGTTAGATCTTTTGAATTTTGCAGTTGACGAATCAGCGTTGTGAGCTTGACACTAGTTTCATCTTTGGTTGCTAGAAATTCTACCCATGTATAGCAAGAGAAATCATCAATTATTACTAGCGAGTACTTTTTACCACTAACACTCATGATTTGAATAGGGCCAAACAAATCCAGATGCAATAGTTCAAGAACTCTAGAAGTAGATAGACATGGTTTCTTTTTAAAAGATGATTTAACTTGTTTTCCCATTTGGCATGCATCACATAAGCGATTTTTCTGAAAGGAACCTTTAGGTAACCCCTCTACAAGATTTAGTGATATTAACTGAGAGATTTCCTTAAAGTTGAGATGATTCATTTTTCTATGCCATAACCAACCCAATTCATTTTGACTTTTAGCAACAAAGCATGTGGGGTTGTTATCAAAAGTAGAATCCCAATCTACTAAATACACATTGTTTGTTCTTTTTCCTCTTAATTTAGTAGACTTAGTCTTAGCATCGTTGACATAGCAGAAGTCGCTTGAGAATTTAACATCAAAGCCTTTATCACAAAATTGACTAATGCTTAACTGATTATGCTTAAGACCCTCAACATAATATACATCACTGATCATGATGTTCCCCCTATGCATGATACCTATACCTTTGGTTTTACCTTTGGAGTTATCACCGAATATAACTTGAGGACCATTGGTAGCTCGATAGTTGACTAAGAGATCTTTTGATCCAGTCATGTGTCTGGATGACCCGCTATCGAAATACCAAACTGAAGTATCGGTGTTAGCTCTAGGTACCTGCATTAAGGATAGTTTTAATTCTTCTTAGGTACCCTTGTTTTCTTGGGTCCTTCAACGTTAGTAACTTTGGTTTGAATTAAAACTTTAGGAACCCATATTTGCCTAGTCTTCATTGTGGGAATACTGGCCTTTTTGGGTTTCACATTTTGTTGTGTGTGCTTTTTGGGTGTATAATAATATCCTTGATTATAATAATAGTCATAATCATAGTCATAGTCATAGTTATCATAGTATTGATAATATGACTTTGACCGTCTCGGATATTGACGCTGGTATTTCCTTGGCGCTGGCTTGGGTTGCACTTTTGGTGTTTGACGCTTAGCGCTTGATTCATAGTGATTAGGTTTATCCTTAGCCTTTTGAGCGTTTGGATGAATCTTCCTTTGTGAATCATTTGCCTTTGTCTTTCCCTTGCCTAAGTCAGCTTTGGCTTTCTCATTTGGACTCGTACCTTTGTCACTTGGTCCATTCAGCGTTTGACTTTGTGAACTTTCTTCAACAAAGCGAACACCCTGTCCTTTGTTATTTGTTGTAACTTTAGATTTATTTGGTTGTTTACCGAATTTATTGCATCCTAAACCGGTCTTTTCACCAAATAATCTAGTTACCTCAGTCACATTATCCAAATTTCTAGAAGCTTTAGATAATGATGAGACGAGCTGCTCTGATTTGGCAAATCTAGCGATCAGATCAGCTTCTCTTTTGACTATTATATCAAGATCATTTTTTAATTGAATAATTTCACTCTCAAGTGATTGGTTCTTCTCAATGCACTGTTGCTGAACTCGCAACTCTGCTCTGAGCGTCACTTTATCTCTTGTGAGTGATGAGATAATATCGAGATCCTTTTGATATATTTTGGTAGCTTCTTGACATTCATTGTAGTATTCTTTGACTTTGTCAAGTAATTCATCATAAGAAAGAGGAATTGATAATTTATTGGTTACCTCTGGTAGCGAATCGTCAGACGCTTCATCATCTCTTGCCATAAGACAAATCAACGCTGAGTCGCTTGTAGGCTCATCATCACTGCTTTCATCTGATGATTCCAAATCCTCTTCAGGTGCGAAGAATGGTTCAGATTCCGCTAGCAATCCCTGTTGGCGAAGGTTGCTCCTGAATTGGTTTATATCCGCATAGTCTTGCCTTGAGGGCTTTGACACATTTGGATAAGAGCAATTCACCTGGTAGTGCCCTAGTTTTCTGCAATTATAACACAAATTAGTTTTCATTTTCTGTTCAGTGGATAATCGCTTTGAGACTACTGGCGCTGAGAGATTTTGAGTAGGGGACGGAGGCGCTTGTAATGAAACTGGCGCTACTGGTTGAGGTGCAGAGTACATTGGCGCTTGATACTGAGGCGCTGGTGCTGGGGGAGGAGTTTGAAATGAAGTTTGTCCAATAGAAAGATTCAAGAAGCTACTTGAGGCCAAGAAAGATAAAGAATTAGCTGAGAAAGTCGGAAGATGCTGGATATTGGACATATCCAGATGGGCTGAAAATTTTGTACTTCATTTCCATAAAATTGAGGAGATGATCAAGTATCACTTTCTCTTCAATTTCGGAAATGAGTACTAGCGTCGAGGATACGCTCTGTTTTTGCTACAAAGGCACGAATCGCTAGTGGGACCAGTGAATGCCTAGCCATATTTCAGAAGAGGCATGGAAAGTTTTATTCGTCATCCGCTTACTCAAATCATTCAGGGAGAACGCTACGTGTTTCATCCGCAACAAAATTTTGCTCATCTTATTCAACTTGATCTGAATAAAGACGCTTCCACCAGAAAGCGAGATGCCCTTCCAAGTCCCAGCGAAGCACTTATGCTCTTAACAGATGACCATCCTGAGTTTCATCGAGACAGAAGAGCGATTGTTGAGAATGCTCAATTGCTGGATATCACTTTTAACCATCACTTTGGTTTTAGTGACTTCCGTGGTTACAACCTTCTACCTGTCTTGTTTTGTGAACAGAACATCCGAGTGGTCAAGTTTCTTTCTCTTATCCGTTAGTGGATCAGGCGCTAGCTTAAGCGCTGATGCCTTTGTTGATGGACTTCATAAATTTGTACACATTTGGAGTAGAGATTCTGGAAGACGCTGATCTAGCGCTTAGTTCTAAAGAGCGCGAAGACACTTTATTTTTTATCCCGAGAAGTTTCTACCGGAGTCCAAGGCATGTTCTGGAAACGATTGGCCCAATCTAGGTCATCCCTGTTAAACGACCATTGACTGTGGAAATCACAGAGTTACAAGTGGACCAATCTCCTACTGTCGAGGACGCTCAGATTATAGACGCTGATATTCAAATGGCAAAAGCCCCCAGCGCTCCAGTAGTTGAGATGCCACTTGTTGATGAAGTTGCGCAAATTAAGGCTGCAACTCAATCTTTTGATAAAGCGATTCAGGAAGTACAGGACGAAATTGCTGATGATCCAGAGTAACCTTTCATCAAAGAAATATGAAAAGGAAAGGCAGCAGTTTCAAGCTCATATTGACTCATTCCATCTCCTGAGCGTCCTTCTTCTTCGTCGAACTCAGATTCAGATAGCGATCCAGAGGCAAAGGATTTTAGAAAAGCAGTTAGGAACTCGCTCCAGAACATTGAGGGTTCCTACTCAAAGATGGCCAATGATGAGATGCACATCAGGCTTGCCTCCAATACAAGAAGTCGTGATATATCAAACGCTGCGACCAAGAGTACTGCATCAGTACTGGATCGCATGGTCCCTTTAATCACCAGCCTATCTGAAGAGTTCAATCGCTCTCTAGCTCAGAACGCTTCAGCGGATACTGAAGGAAATAATACTTCCAATTCTATGAGTCAAAGTATCGCTGCACAAGTCGCTTTACTCGTTGATGAAGTCAGATTACTACGCCGCGATATTGCTAAGCTAAGATCTTCCCTTGATGAAGTCAAGAAGGGAGAAGAAAAGGAAAATCCAAAAGATGAGAAAGCCAAAGGAAAAGCCTCGGAGCTGATGTCCAAAACTAATAACAAAAATTGGCGCTCCATGTTTGAAGAGATTGCGAGTTTGAAAAATATGCTCACAAAGAAACGTAAGCCAAGATACTTCAGAAGCATGCATAGGCTTCCTGATTTGGATGTTGAATTTCTTGAAGGCATGGGTTTTCATCCTTACGATGAACCCTTGCGAAGACCTCTTAACTAGAAACCTTCCAATGATCGAATCCAAGATCTGTACCATGATCTTATCTAGACGCTTGGAATTCCTCCAAGAGATTGGGTGGAAAGGTGGTTAGAACTCAACATAAGCACTAAACAACATCGTGAGGACTACAACGAAGTCTATCGTACAACATTGATAGACATTGACAAAGTCCTTCTTGATCTAGCGAATGAGATTTTCCTGGAAGAGATGTCCAAGAAGCGACAAAGAAGATGATGACTTATCCTGCTTTGTATTTCTTTTATCTTCTGTTGCTTTATATTTGTTTTGATATCTTTTTTTAGTGTAATCATGTATGCTTCAATTTATTAAATGAATGAATGATTAAACGCTGAAACATCTTGTTGAAACTAATCTAACATTAGCTAACTCAACTAACATTCTAACGCTAACTTATCTCTTTTGGCTTTTCTTCAAAACTCTTGAACTATAAAAGAGTTAAGGTCTTGACATCATCAAAGAGGGAGAAACTGTTAAGAAATTTCTTGTTAGATATTTTGATGATGACAGGAATAGGTTTTTATGTTGCACCCCGAAAAAATGTAAGTTTATGCTTTCATAGAACATCTGTATAAGTGTTTGAAAGTTTATTATTGTGTTAGGCTTGTAATTTTTATCTTTATAGATTTTAGACTAAGTATTAGATACCGACTCGCTGATAGAATTCTAGGTAAGTCTATCAGACATAAAGTTGAAGATCAGCGTTCGAAGTCAAGTGAAGATGAAAATTTTTCTTAAGCGTCTGTCAAACGTTAAAAGACTTTTTCAGGAATAATGAACCAAGCGATCAAGGATCAGATTCACCTGAAATAAATTCTCAAGTCATGAAGGACTTAAATGCAATCATCAACAAACATTAATTTCCAACGGGAAATAACAAAACGCATTAAATGTCTGATAAGTGCATTAAATGTGATAAGGCATTATGACTTGTGGAGAAGCCACCTTTTGATTAGACTGTCAGAATTCAGAGTTCAAAGGCTGCTTATGTCCAATCGGTAACAGAAGAAATTCAGGAATGTCAAAAAATGGACTATTTACGCGCTGCATGAGAGACACGCGACTGCATGTGTCCAACGGACAAATCCCAAGAAATCTCTATAAATAGTATCCTTCAGCAAACCCAAAAAAAAATTATTACACTTGTACATACCCAAGAAAAGGTCAAAACTTTGCTGAAAATATTTTTGAGAAAAGCTTATAAACTCCATAGCCAAAATCCTTCAAGCTTTTAATGTACATTTACCGATATCTCAAACATCTTCATAGAAGAACCCTACACTCTTATTGAGATATCCCAAATTGTTTGAACTTCCTAAAATCAAACAGACCAGTGAAAAAAGCCCACAACCTCTTCCATCTGAGTGAGAAAGTTGTTGATCTACAAGCAGCATTTCTGTGTGAGAGAAGCTCGTTGAAGAAGATTTTCATTGGAGCTGAAGTCTGTGTGATCCAGAAGCTCAAGATCGTCTTCCATTCCTCTATTTTGTAGAAGCATCTGTGTGATCCTTCGATAATCAATTTAGTTGATTTCCTCCGAGTGTAAAGGAAAAGAAGGACGTATCAGGGATTACATCACCCAGTAAACCTTACATATCTTGTGTTAGCTTTACTTTACTATTCACATCATATCTTGAAAAAGGCTTTAAAACGGTTAAGCGACTATTTGGCTAAAAGAACGCTAAGCTTAAAAAACATTTCCGCTGTGCTTACCCTGATTAAGCGATTGAAGCATTACCCTACTTTGGTAACTGCCTAAATCACTAAGTCTAAGTTATCTTACCTTTAGCGCCTGACCAAGCACTTTGCTTACCAAGCGTTCTAAATCTTAAAAAGTGATACGAAATTTTTTAAGTTGAAAAAGAGTTCAGGGTCTATTCAAAACCCCCCCTCTAAACCCTTTCGTATGCCACTTGGACCACCATATATATTCTGATTGCTCTTGTGTACTTTGTGGGAATAATGTTGAAAACATTGCTCATTTGTTCTTTGCGTGTGATTGGGTGAGGGAGTTAGTTCAGAATATTATGGAGTGGCTTAATGTTTTAAATTGGCTAATCCAGTTCAATAGATGGGTTAATTGGTTGCGATTTGCATTTAAAACATGGAAATACAAACAGGAAATCATATGTGCAGGGGTTGCTGGTGTTGTCAACAAGGTTTGGGAGGAACGAAATAGAAAGATCTTTGCACAAAAAGAAAGAATTAGTGCAGTAGTATTCCATATCCTTAAAATGGAGTTGAAGATGAAGTTTGAAGGTGCACAAAAGAGGCGTATGGCATCAAGAGATACAGCTTATCTCGAAAAATTAGTAGCCTAAGTGGCTTTGTATTTCTTTGAGTTTGATCTCTGTTTTTTTAAGTAAGCTAATGTTTTGGCACAATGGCAAGATAAATTAGTTATCTCCCATTGTGCTTTGTATGAACCATTTTTGCTTGTTAAGTAAAAAATTTATTTCGTTTCACCTAAAAATAATAAATTGGTAGAATTCCGAAAGACCACTCACAGCTTTTAAGTAAAATCTGGGTGATACATCACGATCAAGCGTTTTGCATTGCCATTTGCAATGTTTTTTCCCAGATGGCTGTTCAACTCCTAATTTAAGTATCTTTAATTTCTTTATTAATTTAAGTATCTTTAATTGTCTTAAGATAATCACTCTAATTCTAACTGCTAAACTTAATATGTAATAACTAAGCTTTAGTTGTAGCTGCCTATTCAGCTACTACCATCACTTTACCATCATGAATCATCACATAAAAGGCTATTAATTTGCTACTGTTGTTCTTTAAAGAGGTGCAGTGCATCCATTTTCCCTGACAAATAAGTGGAGATATTCGTTTGAAGTGTTTGATGCTTTCAATCCTCCCAGTTTTTTGGCTCTATGAAAAGAGTAATTATCGAGATTCTAATTTGCTTCTAATATTAGTGATTTATGTTTTTTGTTTTTTGCCCTAGTTACATAAGCTAATAAAATTTACTTCTTAGACTTCTTTACTTTCCAAAATTTTACTTTCTGATTCTTGTGCTAATGGGATCTATTTCCCTTTTCTTTAGCGGGAGGATTGGGGTAGGCCCGTCAGTGGATAGACATTACTCAGGCCCAAGCCCAGACCCTGAAAATGCGTACAGGATGCCTCCTCTACCCGATCCAGTCGAGGACCTGATGGGTCCGAAAACCGGGTCCAATGCACAGACCCGGAGTTTCGGGTCGGGTCTTTTTTTTTGTTTGGGAATTGTGATCGTCCGAGTTTGTTGTTTACTATATATTTGTCTTTTCTGTTTATAATTTTAGTAGTATTATTTACAAACTCTGCATTTTTTTTCACATTGTTTATTATATATTTGTCTTTTCTGCCTATAATTTTAGCAATATTATTTACAAACTCTCCATTTTTTTCCACAAATTCAACAAGCAAATAATACATTGAATAAAATTGGAGAAATGTTTGAGCAATCGAGAACTTCCACAATCATTTTGTTTGACCAATGAGAATCAAGAAAACTAATCTAGCATGGCTACATCATCAAATCAAAAGGTCGAAATTCAAAATCTTAAGATTCATAACTGAGCTAAAAAAGTCGGACTTTTTCCCTGAAAATTTACAAATACAAGGCTTGATAAAATTAGCCCTTTCCACCCCCTAGAAAAAAAGAGTGAGAAGTAAGGTAATAACAAGATATTTACCAACAAGGATATTTTGACTAGTAAAAATGCATTGAAAAACTAAATCAATATTGAAAACACATAACTGCATTACATTGAAGTTTGATATTCTTCTAGTATTTAACTAAAACAGAAAAGGATGATGCCATAGTAAAAATCCAACATAATAAGTAACACAAAACAGTCTCAATTTCCATATGAATGCACTTAGAAAAGAGAGGTTCCTTTTCCCTTCTTATCTCCACCGATCTCAAAATGCTTGCACCTCTGCAAAACCAGCAATAATGAGCCAATCGTAACAAGAATAGACAAGAATATATGACCAGAACAAAAAAGCAGAATCATAAACTAACCTTGATAGCATTTTGATAAACATGTTTGCAACCCTGGCATTGCAACCTCAGCACAATCTTCATAGTTATTTTAGCCTGGACAAAGAAGAGACAAAAACATTGTCATTTACACAAAAAATGAATGAAGTGTACAATATTTTTTTTCCAAACCTTTCATTAATAGAAAGATTCAATCTGAACTTTAATAAAAAATTTCAAGAGGTACAAAAAAGAGATCATAGATACCACACATCATAGCCTTTGTGTGCTCTCCACTTGAGATCCAATTGTTTGAGTAGCACTCGGAATTGCAAAAGTGTCCAAATACAAAGAAACCCATATCACAAAAACAAATGAAACATTGCAAGCTACAATAATTTGCTCTTCCAACACCAAATTTCAGAAAACCCATAAAACAAATAAACAGAATGAGGGAAAACAAGAATAAAAAGCTTACCTTGTTGTTTTTATGGGAAGAAGAAGAAGAGTAGGATGATGATGAGGAGGCAGGAAATGGAAATCTTGTGTGACTGAGGGAAGCAAAAGAAAGTGAATCGAAATAGCTTAAACAACAACTAACACTAACACTACTAGTAGTTGCAGAAAAAGAAAAACAAGTAATCCTCTATTGAATTTCGATACAAGTAATCCTCTATTGAATTTTGATACAAATGAGCCTGCATGTTCAAGACTTCAAGTACACAGTTTATCACTTCAATCGAAATTCACAACACAACACAGTATTCAACCATCAAAATATAAATTAAAATATATATATATATACATATATTTACTCTAATTCAAAACAACTCAAACACCATGTGAGAAATCATCATAAAATTCAAAAATAAAAAATAAAATCATGCATCACATTTCTCCACAAAATAAACAAAATAATAGCGGAAAAAATAAATCTCCTAAACGTCCATAAAATCACAAAAATTATGCAAAACAAAACTTCTCACGATGAAATCAACAGCAAAAACGAATAAAATTAGACTAATAAATAACATGAAATTAAGATCAGGAGAGAGCTTATGAGTTGTGAACCAACTATGCTGAGCTGCAATGAGGAATCTGAAATCCACCAAAAATTGAAAAAACCTAGAGAGAGAAAATTTGGGTGTGAAAGATAGAAAAAAAAAAAAAGAAGGAAGAAACAAATCAAAGAGAAAAATCAGAAAACGACGGTGGAGGAAGCGACGGAGGCTGGCAGTGGTGGTGGCTGGGTGCGTCGGAGGCCGGCGGTGCTGAGGCAGCGATTGAGGAGAGAGAGATGAGAGACGGGTTTTCAGGGATAAGAGTGAGGAGAGAGAAGGGGTTTTCACGGATAAAAGTTTTTTTTTGGGTATTGATGGGTCTTGTTCGGGTATTGATTGAGTCTTGTTCGGGTAAAGGACCCGTGGGTCTTGTTCGGGTACAGATCCAACCCGAACCCAAACTTCTTACTACCATCGGGTTCGGGTTTCAAACCCAAATAATCGGGCCTGGGTCTGGGTAATGCCTACCCACGGACAGGCCTAGATGGGACGTTGGCAAGAATAGGCTCCATTTGCAACCTAAGTAAGGTTTTGGGCCTCTCAGCTTTCAGCCTTCTTTTTCATTGCCAAATGACAAAAAAGTCCTTGGGAAAAACCCCCCACTTAAAGAGTCGTGTTTTTGAAACACGATTCTTTACACAATTTTTTTTTTTTTTAAATTCTATCAAAAGTGGAATTACGAAACCACCCCTCTTAACCCCTTATGATACACCTTGCTTGCTGCTATACACCCCCCACACAAGTGCTTCTACCCGACACCGGAGAAAAGAGAAGACGAAGAGACCGATACACGCAAAACCACCGGAGAAAGAAGAGTCCCTATCCCGGAGAAGGAAAGGTTGCCGGTCGCAGGTCCCCGCAGAGAAGAGAATCGCCCATTTAACGCCGCCTGCTTCCATTCCATTTCGCGCCGCCTGCTTCCATTGTTGGACCGACCCGTCGTCTGCCATTGAAAGAAAAGAAGGAGAAGAGAAGTTAAAGGTATTGAAGCAACCCGATCCAATGTACTTGTAGAAAATGTGAATTTTTTCAAAATTTTGTGAATTTTTTGTAAAATGCTCAATTTCCCCAATGTAATTTATAATTATTGAAGCATTTTTTTTTTATTTTGAAAAACCTTGATCAATGAATGAATAAGTGATTTGTTGGGTTAATTTGTCCCAGTTAATTTTAATTTTGAAGCACATTTTGATATTAGGGTTTATGTAATTTTAAGGATTGTGCATTTGCAGAGTAATGGATGCTCCCCGTGTTGATGAACGTTCATCTTTGACTGAGAACGAGCCTTCTACCTCATCGACACCCCCTGTAAGTAAAAACTTCTTCTATTTATTTATAATGCTTTTGTGGAGATGGGAAAATTAGGAGAAATCAGGAGAAATTGATTGGTATGTTTTGGAATTATTGATGAAATGGATGAATTGATAAGTGTTTATCGATGAATTTGATGAATTCATAAGGATTGTTTGAATGAAATGATGCATGCTTTAAATTTGGTTATTTTTTTGGAAGTATTGATGAAATGGATGAATTGATAAGTGTTTATTGATCAAATTGATGAATTCATAAGGATTTTTCAAATGAATTGATGCATGGTTTAATTTTGGTTATTGTTTTGGAATTATTGATGAAATGGATGAATTGATAGGTGTTTATTGATCAAATTGATGAATTCATAAGGATTTTTCGAATGAATTGATGCATGGTATAATTTTGGTTATTGTTTTGGAATTATTGATGAAATGGATGAATTGATAAGTGTTTATTGATCAAATTGATGAATTCATAAGGATTTTTCGAATGAATTGATGCATGGTTTAATTTTGGTTATTGTTTTGGAATTATTGATGAAATGGATGAATTGATGAGTGTTTATTGATCAATTTGATGAATTTATAAAGGATTGTTCGAATGAAATGATGCATGCTTTAAATTTGGTTATCGTTTTAGAAGTATTGATGAAAGGAATGAATTGATAAGTGTTTATTGATCAAATTGATGAATTCATAAAGATTTTTCGAATGAAATGATGCATGGTTTAATTTTGGTTATTGTTTTGGAATTATTGATGAAATGGATGAATTGCTAAGTGTTTATTGATTTGAATATGTTAGTTGATAGCTCTCATTTTTGTATATGCTGTTTCGTTGTCATTATATTTGAAGAGTTTTCAATTGTGTTGTTCAGGTCCCCACTCTATATTTGACCCTTGAAGAATGTAATTTCAAGGGTAAAATCAACATGTATTGCAAAATGGCCGAGGAATGCTTATTCATCGAAAGATGTTTAAGCGACCATCCGGATGGGATGAATTGGTTGAGGGATTCTCAATTCGGGCCATTGTTTGACGCCGCTCCGTACACGGATATGATTCTTACTCCGTTGTGGTTTATTCAAGTGTATGTTTAAGATTGACCAGGATTTCCGACCTTTTTTGAATATATGAACATATATGACGGTGATTTCTGGGGTCCTATGTTGTTGAATATATGAACAAAATTAGAACTACACAAATTAACACACGATTAAACATTACACACAAAGTAAAACAACTCCGTAAAATAAAATATTTTACACAAACGCCGAAATTGTCTCAACTGGTAATGAAAATTACTCAATTAACAATTCAAACTACATTTTCATCAAATGCGATCACATTCCACACCAAACGCCTCATCCTCGCTTTCAGAGTTGCTGGATCGATGGAAATCGTCAAAATCATCACAGTCATGTTGTTGCTTCACTTCATTGTCTCTCTCTTCCATGATGACACTCAATAGCTGAATCATTTCATTTTCCTCGATATGTTTTCTAGTAGCGTTGGAAAGTCGGGGATGCGAATCCATCAACGTTACTAACTCTTTCACCTTGTCTCTGAAAACGAAGTACAAGCAAGAATCATTACATGCGTCAATTTTCTCCTTATAAGGATCTGCGTTTTTCGGGGGCTTCTCAATTCTGCTATGCACCATAGGGCCCCTCAACAGTAAACCAGGAGGAAGCAAGCTGCACATTACACGCAAACTAGTCACAAATTTCGTTATTAAATAACATATCATAAATAGATTGTAGAAATACTACCTGCGATAAGGATCAACACAATTCTTTACTTTACACACAACATACAATGCTGTCTCATATTGTGCATATATACAATCGTTTTGTTGGTCATAAATTAATGTTCTACACGACTCCGTCCCTGTTTCTGAGAACACCACAGCGGCCAGTAACTCTGTCACCTCTGACCTCAGTCTTGTCCGGTAAAAACAAGATTCACAATCCCCGGGGTTTTCACAATTTGTCACAGCACAGCAACCAACAACTCCACATAGCTTCGTCCTATCATTTTAAAAACGACAACAAACATACCCTTTAAGAAATGAACTTCTATATGCAACATGTACATCCGGACAGCATTTCATATTCATACTCTAGTAAACACAAGAAATGACTAATACGAAAACGAAACATGGTATCAATCATCATAATAAAAAGACATGTCTTAATAACAAAAGCTTCTTACATTAGGAGGGCAAAATGAGGTGGCAGCAGCGTAATGATACGGAGCTTCTTAAATATATGCAACCAAAAACAAGACCAAAACATAAGAAAGGATTAGAGAAAA
Source organism: Buddleja alternifolia (assembly GCA_019426215.1). Lineage (NCBI taxonomy): Eukaryota > Viridiplantae > Streptophyta > Magnoliopsida > Lamiales > Scrophulariaceae > Buddleja > Buddleja alternifolia. Next base: position 9,371,720 of record CM033403.1, read on the forward strand.
CAAGAGTTATTGCAATGACGGATTTGGTGTCTAAACTAGTTTGTACAAGCAATTAATGAAAACATATATAAATATTTTCAGCCTAAACACATTAGGCCACGTGTATTAGTATTCACCACATTAGAGGTGCAAGGTTTGATCAAACTAAAACCAAACTTTCAAGCTACTCCAAAAAATCAACTTCTATGAGCTCAAAATCATTCAAATTTCAACATTACACACTCAATTGAAAAAGGATCGAACCCGCTACAGGAATAACAGACAAAAAATATCATGACTATATAAGATTATAGATCACTTACTCACGATTGAGGGATGGGGGCGGGATGGACGTCTACGGTGCAATGATGAGACCGATTTTATGTGAAAGATTTGAAAGCTTGGAAAGTTTTTTGCAATGAGGAAATAAGGGAGGAAAAAATCAAAGGCTGAAAAAAATTCGAAATTCAATTGGGCGGGAAAATGAAATTTGGGCGGGAAATTGAAATTTGGCCCAAATTTCGTCGGCACAATGGTGCCGTAAATTCGGCACCAGGGTGCGGAGTACTCTGCCTAAGGCAGAGTACTCGGCACCGTGGTGCCGAGTGCTCTGCATAAGGAAGCATACTCGGCACAATGGTGGCGAATTTTCGGCACCCTGGTGCCGAGTACTGTGCCTAAAGGCAGCATTCTCGGCACCCTGGTGCCGAAAATTCGCCACCATTGTGCCGGACAATTTTTTTAATATTTTTTAACCAATTTTTTGTTTTCCATCACTTTTCACTATTACACTATATTTATTCTTTCTCATAGGCCCTTACCATATATATTCTTAAGATTTTATAGTTCAAGGTTTAGGGTTTAGTGTTTAGGGTTTAGGGTTTAGGGTTTACAATACAAAATAAATATATTTTGTAGACGGAAAAATGAATATATTATTATTATCAATCATAACAAACTACGTCTGATTCGAGTTTTAGACCTTTTAAACATTACTTAAGTAGTTATAGTTTATCACAATCTATAAATACAAATTGTTAAAATTACATATGTAGCAATATCCTGTAGTTAAGTGCCACATGACATATATATATATATATATATATATTGGGGAACACAAATCTCAATTAAAACAATTGTAACTTCAAATGTATATATATATATATTACAATGTTGAGCTACTAATGTCTCTAGTGAAAGAATCCTCAAATAAAAAATACAAATACACAATACAAACAAATTGTTTAGAAGGTTGAGGGATCTTTCACACGTTTTTTGTGACTTTTTCCTTTTTCTCCACCAGATTGATATCGTAGTTTTCGAATCGCTCCACATTTTTCTACGCAAGAAGGAGCTTCAACAACATTTCCCTCTATTTCAGCGGGGATGATCCACTCAGACGGCTCACTAGGGACGGGGTATATTGTTCTAACATAAGCCAAAGCCCATGTTTGTTTCAAATAATATTTAGAGATTAAATTGAGAAGGCCATCATCATCCCCTAAACCATTATATGCCGAAATGGCGTGCGCGCACGGGATATGGTCAATGTCAAAAACCCGGCAAGTACATTTTTTTGCTTGCAAGTCAACAAAGAAAGTTTCGCTGCCACACTCAACAATGTACTCCCCTGTGCACTTATTCAAGACGCGCGTTTTAAAGAAAGTGGATTGTTTCTTCCTTGCATGCATCGTTCTCTCGACTTCCGGAGTGAGATTTTGTGACAAGGACCCGGCTGCAGCTTCGTTACGGTGCTTGTTGAACCACGTAATTATTAACTTCACAATTTCATCCAACAAAAGAATCAAAGGATATGACCTCGCAGTAGTCAACACAGCATTAATAGACTCCACTCCGTTCGTTGTCATAATATTGTATCGTGCACCATTAGAGTAACAACGAGCCCAATGATCTTTCACAGCAAGTGTGTCTTTAAGATACTCATGGTACTTAAGATTTGAAACCGGCTGTCTTGTTTCGAGGTCACTAAAGAGTCTTTTAAATTCGTGCTCAGTATATGATTCAGCGCAAACAATAAACTTCGTCACAATGTGATCCTTTGCCTGCTTCTTTTGCTTAAGGCCCCTACCGGTAGAAACATAGTTCTTAAGATTTTGGGATATATGATAGGTACAGTATCCATGGGAAGACCTTGGGTAAACTTTCTGAACGGCATTTTTAATAGATGCATGCCTATCAGAAATGATGACCAAATCGTCAGAATCGGGTATGACATCCCGAAGTTTCTCCAAGAACCAAATCCAAGTTTCATCGCATTCTTTACTTACCACGCCAAACGCAAGTGGATACTGATGTTTGTTGCCATCTTCCGCAGTACAAACAAGTAATACTCCATTATACTTGGTCTTCAAATGTGTGCCGTCAATAACAAGAACTTTCCTCATGGATGCAAAACCTTCAATGCAGGCTCCCAACGCAAAGAATAACGACTGGAAAATGTTATTCGCATCCTTACGCAAATGAGTAACCGTGCCCTCATTCACTTTCTCCAACATATACAAATATCTAGGAAGCATCTCATAACTAAGCCCAGGATCACCCCTAATAGAATCTCTAGCAATGTTTCTACCACGCCTAGCTTTGTAGTAAGAAACGTCAATGCCACCCTTATTCATCATTTCCCCTATTACCTTTGGAGGTGGGGCGCTTAACTGACATGGGAAAGTATTTAACAAAAATCCAGCAACCGCTCCTGAAGAGCACCTTTCACGGCGCTTTAACAATGTAGGCCGGCATGTATGGATGTTATTATGAGTTCGCAATGAGAAAAACGGGGACCTTCCAGTAATTGCCGCACGAATACTCCACTTGCAATCAGGGACTTTACATTTATATGCCAAGGCTTTTTTATTCGACTTAGCTACAACAACATTGAAACATAACTTAAGCGCTGAATTGTTAACCAAGGCTTTCACCTCTTCCTTGCTGGTGAATTCCTGACCAATCACAAGATCTAGACCATCATCAAAGCTGAAGGTTCCAATACTCTTTTGGTCACTAGCTTCATCTATGAAATCTGACCGGTGGATGGGATCAGAGTGAACTTTGTACGAACATTGGGTGGAAATAAAAGAAGCGGCTGCATCACGCCTTGACTTCACTTTTTCAAAATAGTGGCTTGCATCGGGCTTTGCATTCACATTTTCCACACAGGGAGAAGGACTAGAAAGTGGATTGGAGTAGGATTTATAAGGACTGGTTGCATCAGGCATTGAGTTCTCATTGTCCACATTATAATGAGGACTCGATGGTGGATTGGGTTTAAAAGGAGTGGGTGCAGAGGCTTTCGATACGGGCGGGGAGGTGGGCTTGCTTAAAACAACACCAGGCCGACCAGGGGCAGATATATAATCATTCACTAACTCCTTTTCAAAATAATATTTCTCATTCTCCATCTGAATCTCATTTTCAAACTTGATTTTTTTTCCTTCAACATCTTTCATTAAAAGCTCCACATGCAGAATGCTTCGCCTTTTCGTCACTGGACATGAGTCCACCAAATAATGCTTCACGTCAATATCGGTCTCGATGTATACCGGATTACCAACGTTACAAGAGGATGGAATGTAACTTACTAAAACTTCATAATTCTTCCATTCAAAAGGAGCAAATTCAAACATGACTTGGAAAAATTGCAGCCGTGTAATCGACTGTGGATTAACTCCACTTAGCAGAAAACTCAGCATTTTATATTTATTCCTTGGCAACCATTCACATTATCGTGCTCCACACTCTCCCACTTTCATATTCCACTCACCATCGTATAAATAGTATATCAAAAACTCCGACATTTTCCTAGAAAAAAAAAGATAAACAAACATAATTATTACAAAATACAATTAGTAATGAATGAGCAAATATTCTTACAAAAATTTATTACAGTTATTATTACAAAATACAAAAGTTTTGCATTGATCAAATATAGCCTAAAAACACCATTTTCAACGCAAATTAATGAGAGAGTCTCTATCAAGCATTTCGTCGAACACCTTGTCTACATAATTTATCTCTATCTCCAACAAATTCAAACAATCAAACTTCCAACACACATATAACAATTCATTTAATGCTACAATCACAAAAGGACATTCTAAACGCCTAAAAACACACTATTCAATGCAAGCTAATGAGAAAAACTCTATCAAGTTTTTTATCAAACACCTTGTCTACATAATCCATCAAAATCTCCAACAAATTCATTCAATCAAACTTTTACTCAACTAACAAATTCAAATAATCAAATTTTTCATCAACAAATTATAATTGTTTCCCTTACCTCTATGCCCGTTGGGAGGGCCCGAATTGGAGATGAAAGGGCCCGAAATGGAGATACACCGAAAGGCCCGAAATGGAGATAGAACGCTGAAAATGGATAATGGAGATAGAACGATTCAGGGGAAGAGAAGATCGATACACTCAAACATTGGGGGTATCAAGGATATTTTAGGTATTAAGTAAATATTGATTTTTTGTATTATTATTAGTATAAATAATTGTAAGGGTAAAATAGGTATATCACATGCCAAAACTTTGGACAAACCTATGAGGGAGGCCTATATTTGAAATGGAGGTTATGTGTGGAGGATTTTTTGCAAAATAAGCCTATTTGCCTCATTTACCCGGCCTAGATTGGGGGTTGCGCCGAATCTATTTAATGAATTTCAGATTACATCAGTGTTTAGTTTACCTTTCTCATTCGGTATTGGTACAACTACATACGCCTAGCCCAATTTCAACCATCAAAAACATCTATAGCTATGCAACGTATAATTTTTTGTCATAATTTTGCAACCTTTAAGGTATTCATTAATGGTTGGAAGAATACAAATTACTTAACTTGATCTATAGTGGATGTTCTATTGATGAATGAGGGGGTATAATTTATTTTTTCATGGGTAAAAGTATATTATATAAAATAACTATATGAATCATTTTCCTGGATTTAATTTTCTTCATGAATAGAAGCGTTCGGGATTCCTAAAAATAGTCCTTTGGAACCATCTCTAGAACAAAAAAATCCACCTAAAAAACAGACTTGGTAATATTGGTTAATCTATGAGAAGTTCTTTTCACTACAACAAAAATTAATGTTAGTGACAAAATTGGAAGTGACATTGTTAAAATTGTCACTAGATATATATAATGAATAACAATAATTTTTGCTTTCTCACAAAAATAATTTTTAATGACAAGAGTTTCTTTAAAATTGTCACTATTGACAATTAGTGACACATATATAGTGACAAGACAAATAGAGTGACACATATATAGTGACAAGACAAATAGAGTGACACATATATAGTGACAAGACAAATAGAGTGACAATTATAATTGTTGACAAGACAAATAGAGTGACAATTATAATTGTTGACAAGACAAATAGAGTGACAATTATAATTGTTGTCACTAAGTTATCACTAAAGGTGTGTCACTAATTGTCAATAGTGACAACAAATTCCTTGTCACTATGTATCAAGAGTGAGAAATCCTATACAAATCTTGTCACAATTACACATGTAAAACTTATTCTTGTGACAAAACAAAAAATCTTGTCACTAAAAATATTATAAATAGTGACAACTTTTATATTGTCACTTGACATTTTGTCATTAATGTATTATTTTTTTCTAGTGTTTTAGCATATTCTTTAAGTGCGCTTCGAACATATTCTAATAACAATTTTTATGTATGTATCCATATTTGAAAATTCCTTCAAGGAAATTGACGAGATGAAGAATCTTATATTGCTCCAAAGTTTTCTTGGTCAATTTAAATCTTTATAGATGAAATAATTAGAAGTTAGAAATATATTTTGTCTACATATCAAGAGTTATTTGAAAGAATGGTAAAAAGATGATCAATAATTAAACTGTAGTTGAATGATGGATTGGTTGGTGAAGAATGCCAAGAAGAGATGGTGGATATATATCAAATTATTATCAATATCTATATATGGACGATTGCATTATTTTATATTATATTTATATACTATATATACTATTAAACTATATTATATAGATTCATTTAATGCACTTTTTGAAGTATGCACTTAATTCAAGCATATACAAGTTAGTCTATGATATTTAATTTAGTAAATATATCTTATATTTCGATTTTGGTCTTTTCTTAATTTTCAAATAAATATGAATTTCAAACAAGGTTCCTCTTATTTATTTCAAAAATTATGCATAATTTTCTTACTAAAATAAGGATATGCACCATTAAAGATGTTAATATTTAAGAAAATTTATTAGATTCAATGTTTTAAAAGCAATTTCTCGTATAAAAAGGTTGATAAATAAATAGAGAAATTGAATAATGCTTTAAATAGTGAGAGACATAAATTTAAATTTTTAATAGGGGTAAAGACATGAAATCCTCTGAACTATTCACTTTTTGGCACTTTTTAGATAATTTTTTTTTTTACCTTGCCTCCTGAACTTCACGGGATTTGCAGATTCTTATATGACAGCATTCCAGCGGAATATTTCAACAAAAAATGCAATTTAACACAAAGTTGAGGATGCAAAGTGAAAAAAAACAAAAAAGTTGAGGATGCAAAGTGAAAAAACAAAAAAGTTGAGGATGCAAAGTGCAAATTTATTTTGGGTAAAGTTCAAATTTCGTGTTGTTATATATGAATCTGCAAATCTCATGAACTTCAGGATGTAAAGTGAAAAAAATATTATCTAAAAAAGTGCAAAAAAGTCAATAGTTCGAAGGGTTTAATGTTCAAAACTGGCATATGAAGGTCTATATCGGAATCCTGAATTACAAGGGATAATGTTGTCCAAAAAATGAAATCTCGAGTCAGGTGGATCGGACGAGAATAATCTTAAAGTTTTATAATCAATGCGGATTCAATGTTGCATAGAACATCAATATAGATACCTAAAGTAAAAGTATTTTATTTTATAATCAATTTTTTTGATAATTTTTTTTTTTTTTTTAATGAGATGGTGGTCTTAAGATTTTCCGAAGTCTAAACAATTTGAGGAACAATGGAAACCAATCCTTTTGTGAAGCTCGACAAAACATCTACAATCTAATCAAGAAGAAAGCTATTTAATTTTGTATGTTACAAAAAACCTATGTTGCACAGATACGGACACGTAGACACGGATACTGTACGGCATGAACACGGGACACGTCAATTCTTAAAAAATTACGGCTCGGACACGTCTGCCCATATTTTTTTTTTTATATATATATAATATGTTATAAACTTATGAGTAATTGAACACCTATTATACAATAATCAACAATTCAACAACTTATATAATATGTTATAAACTTATGAGTAATTGAACACCTATTAGACAGTAATCAACAATTCAACAACTTATTAATAACAATCTATATATATATATATATATATTCACTATTTGTATATAAGCAACCTATTTTTACACAAAATAACAATTTATTAATGACAATGCTTTTGTAAACTATCAAACTTCATCTATATATAAATACATATATATATATAAATACATTTATATTAAAAATATAAAAAAATGCAAAAAATCAGCCCGAAGTGTCCTGGCCGTGTCCTAGTTTTATTTAATTATTTTTAATTTTGAACACACCATTGCCGTGTCCGACGTGTGTCGGACACTGCACGAGGTGATTTTTACGCGTGTCCGTGCATCATAGCAGAAAACTAAGGCCACCAAATAAGTGACCCTCCTTTTTCCTTTTAAAGAAAATTCGTTTCTTAACATTATACAATTATATAATTTTACATATGATTAATACAGTACAAAGGAGATATCTTAATTATATTTTTAAATATTAATTTGCCTCCTATTTTTTTTTTAATTCAAAATGAAGGGGATACCCTAAATATTTAACTCGACAAACTCAAGTTGATAGTCATAATCCTAAGCCATAAATACTCTATTTAACTTCATAAAGAAGGGGAGAATCAACAACTCGTGACAGCCTGTATTCGAATCCAAGACCTCTGGATACCACTAGGCAATAGACCAATAGATGTTGGGCTAATTTGTCTCCTATAACTTCACATATAACATGTTTATACGTGCAATTCCAGTAGCTTTTACTAGTACATATAAATATATATATATTGGGTGGTGACAGCTTGCCATTTTTGTTGTTAACTAGCATTTGTAATATAAAGTATATATATGCTGATAGTAATGACAGAAACATGTGATTACCCCTAGCTATGTTACAGATCTAACTATTGAGAGCATCAACAGCTGCTGAATACTATTTAGCAGCTTGATCAAATACCATTAAGGGATCTAAAAAACCCACAAATCATACCTGCCTAGAAAACCATGCTTCCTTCCATTTATTGGATTTGTATAACATTCATTATTTCACTTGCAATATTTATCTCATCCTTTCATGTATTCACCAAGAAAAACAAGGGACGACTACCTCCATGTCCAAGAGGGATCCCTATTCTGGGACACCTTCATATGTTGGGGAAAAATCCTCACCAAAATCTCCAAAGACTAGCCAATAAACACGGCCCGATTATGTACCTAAAACTCGGTTTAATCCCACACATCATCGTCTCATCCCCTCAAGCAGCCGAGCAATTCCTCAAAACCCATGACCTTGTTTTCGCCAGTAGGCCTCCCAATGAGGCCGCTAAATATATCTCCTACGAGCAAAGGGGTATTACCTTTGGCGAATATGGGCCCTACTGGCGTAACATGCGTAAACTGTGCAGCTTAGAGTTTTTCAGCAACCTTAAAATCAACTCATTCCAGCCCATTCGAAAAGAAGAGCTTTCCCTTTTGGTTGATTACCTCAAGCACGCTGCTCAGGAGAGAGTTTCCGTAAATCTTAGCAACAAGATTTCTTCTTTGACAGCGGAAATAAGTTGCAGGATGGTGTTTGGCAGAAAGTACGAAGATAAAGACATTAATGAGAAAGGATTCAAACATGTGCTTCAGGAGGTAATGAAATTAGCTATTGCTCCAAATCTTGGTGAATATTTTCCTTTTTTGCAGAGACTTGATGTTCAAGGACTTACAAAGCGCATGAAGTCCGTTAGTACAGTCATCGACGGGTTTCTGGAGAGGATTATTGACGAGCACGTTAGAGATGGAAATGAAGAGAGAAGTAAAGACTTTGTTGATACTATGATCATGTCTGTTATGCAATCTGGAGAGACTGATTCTCCTCAGTTGGATCGCCGCCATGTCAAAGCTGTTATGCTGGTATATATATCTACATAATTTGCTATATATTACATTACCTTTGGTTTAATTAAAATGATAAAAATATAACTCGGAAGCCAGAATGTGCTATTGTACACAATTTCGTATTTTACTTATACCCCTTTTTTAAGAACAATACTTATAGCCCCTTTTAATAAAAACGTATTTCAATATCTACCTCCCTGATGCACAATTCTACATGTATTAATTCATAACTACTGACATGTTTTTAATTAACAATAAAAAGAGAAAACTAAATTTCAGCTATAAACCGTGAAAAAGCAACCAACCAGTACATTAGGAACGTGTAGTTATCAACTTTCATTAATAAAAGTCCATCCATTAATCAGGGATGGAGCAAATTAAACATCTCATGTTCACATGTTATTGGAAATATATGTTTCATCAATCACAGACCATCCATATAGAACCATTACATATTCCAAATTATCCAAAAAAGTCACCCCATAAATAGGTAACCCCCTACAAAAAGCACCACAAACTTTGTCAATTGATCTAAATTGTCCCAACAGAATTTTCTATATTGTCCCAGAAAACCCCCAACAGAATGCCCAAAAAGACCAACTAACAGAATTGCATGATTAAAGACATTACAACAGATACCCTTCATATTATAAGCATTACATCAAACACAATTCATATTCACAGACGTCACAATAGACACTCTTTGGGTTCTAATCATGGAGAGGTAATTTGATCATTTGAATTTTTTTAATTTTTGTTCGAGTCCTTTTTTCTATTTATTTTTTGGAAAAAAAATTAGACAAGGAAAATAGGTTATTACCTAAATCTCATTAGGGTTTTGACGGCCCTTTAACTAGAGGAGAGGTGCTGGTATTTATGCATAATTCGGTGGAGAAGACTAGAGTTGGCCTAATCCCGAGGGAAGTCAATGTACATAGTTATCCACATTGTTTAATTTTGTTAAGAAATGAATGAAATACATGCATTTGATTGGATCATAATTCATATTTACCATAACAAATTGATATCTGAAATTTATAAAGAACCCACAAAAAATAGTGAACAATTGATGGTGGTATATAGCATTACTCAAATTTTATAGTTTACCTACAAAATTTGATCATCTATAGTGATATGCATGATAAAGTTGACATATATTATATCATCCAAATATCCTACTTATATGGGGTCCGCGTGTTTACTTGGGTAGGATCCTAACCAAGACCTGATCCCACAACCCATGATCTCAATCATAGATCCTCTACATGTGACATCTTGGAAATGATCTGTCTGATTTACTAAGTCGTACTTCATGAAAACCTCTATAAATACTCTCAATCAGGACATTTAAGGGGTTACACATTCTACTCTCTAATTTTATTATTAAACATCATATTCGACCTTAAAATACTTTCTCTACAGACTCAAGATAGTCCTTCACAAATAGGACCTCGGGTCATCGCATCCTTCCCACTCACAGACAAATCCTTGGAAACTTTTGTCATTGTAGGATATGTTCGGAGCCTCAACCGACACCTCGTTTGCAGCAACTGAGTGGGCAATCGCGGAACTCCTTAAGCATCCACGAGTATTGCAAAAGGTTCAGAAAGAATTGCAACGAGTTGTGGGCCTGGATAGGATGGTGGAGGAATCTGACTTAGAGCGTCTTGAGTACTTGAACTTTGTTATGAAGGAATCCTTAAGGCTCCACCCTGTGGCGCCATTTTTGGTTCCTCACTATTCCATAGAAGACTGCTGTGTTGATGGATGCCATATCCCTAAAGGCTCACGTATATTAATCAACACATACGCAATTGGGCGTGACACGAGCACGTGGGATGATCCGAATAAGTTCATTCCCGAAAGGTTTGTTGGAAGCAATATAGACCTAAAGGGTAAACATTTCCAGCTACTCCCATTTGGCTCTGGGAGGAGAAGTTGTCCAGGGATGCAAGTCGGGCTTATAGTCTCTGGGCTCATTGTGGCACAATTAGTGCATTGTTTTGACTGGGACCTACCAGATAACATATTACCCGAGGAATTGGACATGGATGAAGAATTTGGTCTTGTAGTCTCTAGAGCAAATCATCTAATGGTTGTTCCAACCTATCGATTGCACGTCCAATGATATATGTAGATTGCGAATGATATCTGAGTTCTATCATCCATATATTTTCTTTCCTACTTATGTTATATTATACATGCTTCTTTCTTGAGATGTGTGATTTGAATAAAAAAAGACGATTCGAACTTGTTGTTGGAAATTGGAAGTTTCAAAACTCTCCAAAAAATCCAAATTAAATTTCAGCATTATTTGCATTAACAATTTTGACCATGACCCCCACATTGTATTTATTTTAATTTGTAGGTTTCAACATGCATCCTAGCACTATATATAGGTCCTAGGGGTCTAGCTAGTTAGAATAGATAACAACAAGCATACAACATTCATACATCTTCTATATTTTCTCTATATTTTGGGCAACTAGGATAAGAACTTGTTCACAAAGTTTTCTTGTGAATGTGCTCACAAAGAAAACACCGGCGTGGTCTTCTTGGGTTTTATCTTGAGGTGGTGGTGAGCCGACGGTACCTGCACAAGGGGAGGCCATCACGATCTTAGGACAGCGTCAAGTGGCGTAACCATTACAGGCCAGCCATTCTTACTTCCTACGTTTTAAATTATATTATTTTATGCAAATTGTTTTACATGATAACCTAAAGAATTTATTTTATGTCATGGCATGCAAATTTTAAAAATTTCACAACAATCTAAGATTGTGATGGCGCTGAAGTTGTGCTTGTATGGTAGAATTGCCTAGTCGTTTGCATACTTTCTGTTTTTTTGGTTGGCTGATAACTATACTTTTAACAATCTTTCTTATCAACTGTAGGTAAACAAAAGTTGTGTCAAATTTTAACAAAATACAAAATTAGTTATTGTGTCTTTGCTGTGAAAATTCAAATTCTGTTTCCACAATATCTAGAATGCAGAGAATTAATCTTGAATACTGTGCTGGAAGAGCTATATATATTGCTAACTTTTAAATTATTTGGAAGATTTGAATATGATCCAGTGAGTAAGAGATCAAAATAATCTATTGTTTTGCAATTGTCTAATAGGTATATGATTTCTGCAGATCTTTGTTCACTGATTTATCAATTACAAATTACTACGTACACTAAGGTTGTATCAAATTTTCATAATTGCTTTTATAGATAATTAACAAATACTAATATTAATAATTTAATAATAATAATAATAATAATAATATTTTACTTAAGCTTTTGACAGCTAGCTAGCATCTCAAGAGTTTTTGCACAATGTGTCTAATTTGCTAATATTAAATTGACAGAACTAAGTCATCATTATTCACATATAACGTATTACGTGGCTTAACCTGGTAGGAAACATTTTGATTAGTATATCTTATGAAATATTTCACTTACTGGCACTAACGGTAAATTTTTCTATTATTCTTGTGCATCAACAGTAGTGACAGAAACGTATGCTTTGCTATTTATGAATTGAGAGAATACCGTTCCATGCTTGAACTTTAATACCACTGCAATGATTTTAGATATTGACTATATCTTATCGATTCCTACAGTTAAGTGATTCATTTCAAATTATATCGTTTCTTTGCCCTTATTAGTTCCTATTGTTACTAATTAAATTAAAATAAAAAGTACAATGGCATCTTGCGAAGACGCTAGTAGTGTTAAACTCGAGAAATTTAATGGATTAAATTTTAAAGGATGGCAAAACTAAATGAAATATTGGTTGACCGTTCTTGGGTTTAAGTAGGTCATAGATGAAAATATTGGATCAAGCTCTTGGCAAACCTCTGAAAACGTAGACTACCACTGTCGTAAGCATTGTCTGAAAGACTTTACGATGTTTACCATACTTTTACTAGTGCTAAGGAACTTTGGGATGCCTTAGAAGCCGATTATGGAATTGATGATGTGGGAATTGTTAGATTTAATGCCTCTACTTTTACAAGATGTATAATGGTTGATGAAAAATCTATTAATGAACAAATCCATGAATTTCGAGAGTTACTAAAACCTTAAGAGGAAGGAGGGTCAAAATTTAGTAAAGATTATAAAGTTTCATGTATAATTCATAAACTCCCACTTCAGGTTTAATTTTGCTAGAGGTCTTAGACATCAACAAGGGTCTTTATGTTAGGGTTTGTGCCCTAAAAATCCAATTGTATGATGCATTTATTATTGATTTATGAAATTGTTCTTTTACTACTATTGTTGCAAGTTATGAGCATAATTAAAATTGTACTATAAGATAGACGTAGTCCATAATTACATATGATAATTCAAATGGAAGTGATGTTCCATGAAAAGACTTGGATTAAATATTGTTAAGTGGTATTAAATATTATCATGTGATGATAATTTGATTTAATCTACTTGGAACTAAAATTAATTTCCCCTAAGATCCCTTCGCAAACCTCAAACAGAAACTCAACAAAATAAATACTAAAGAATCCATTAGATGGATAAGTTCGAACTTAGATGAAAAATATGTGGGAAATATCATTGGAAGATATTTTAAATTTTCAATTAATAAGTAATAAAAAAAAAAAAGAGGAGGCGCGTGCGCCAGCTAAGGCGATGTGACTGTCACGCGCGCGTGCGCCAGCTGGCGCGTGTGCCATAAGCGCCTAGCTGGCACCACCTAGAGTTTTCTTCTTTCTTCTTGTTAGGAAATTTCATGTTAGATGTTTTGATGATGACAAGATAGAATTTTATGTTAGACCCCAACTATAATGTAGGTTTCTGTTTTGAACGATCTTTGTATAAGCGTTTGAAAATATGTAATTTCTTAATTAGGCTTGAAATTTTTATCTTTATAAAGTTTAGACTAAGTATTAGATACCGAATCACTAATAGAATTCTAGGTGAGTCTATTAGAGAAGAAGTTGAAGATCAGCGTCTGAAGTCAACTGAAAATGAAGATTTGTTCTTAGCGCCTGTCAAACCCTAAGGACTATTTCAGGATTTATGGATCAAGTGCTCAAATCATTATAGCGATCAGTTTCAGATTCACCTGAATTAAAGCCTCAAGTCATGAATGACTTAAATGCAATCATTCAATGGACATTTATTTCCAACGGGAAATAAATTCAAATGCATTAAATGTCTGATAAGAGCATTAAATGTGATAAGCTATTATGACTTGTGGCCAAACCACCTTTTAACTAGACTGTCAGAACTTCAAAGTTTACAGCTGCTCCCCGTCCAATCGGAACCAGCGAATTTTCAGGAATGTCAGAGAAAAGGTAGAATCACGCGCTGCATGAAAGGCACGCTCCCACACGTGTCCAACGAACAGATCCCAAGAATTGCCTATATATACCCTACCTTCAGCAAACCCAGAAAGTGGCACAATAAGAGATATACGTACATGCACAAGAAGCTCTGCTGAAATTCTCGTTTAAAGAAAAAGCTTAGAAACTCCATAGCCAATATCTTTCAAGCTTTTTATATACATTCCAGACAGTCACAAATATCTCAAATCTCTTCCAAAGAAGAAACCTAAAATCTTACTGAGAGATTCCAAGTTGTTTGATCTTCCCAAAAACAAACAAACCCTTGTGACAAAAACCTCAACCTTTCATCTGAGTGAGAAAGCTGTTGAAACCCCTTACAGATAGTATTTCTGAGTGAGAGAAGCTTGTAGAAGACGATCTTCATTGGTGCTGAAATCTATGTGATCAAGGAGCCGGAGATCATTTCCACATGTTTACTATCTTGTAGAAGATTCTGTGTGATTCTTTGATAATCATCTTAGTAAATTCCTCCGAGTGAAAAGGAGAAGAAGGACGTAGCTGGGATTACATCACCCAGTGAACCTTACAATTTCTTGTGTCATTTACTTTAATTATTGTCTTGTTTTACATTACATTATATTCTTTGAAAAAGTCAAGCCAATCTTCTAAGCGACTATTTAATCAAAACGAACGCTAAAGCTCTAAAATCATTTCCGCTGTGCTAACCCTGATTAAGTGATCGAAGCGTTACCCTACTTTGGTAAATTGCTAAATTCACTAAGTCTAAGTTATCTTTACTGAAGCGTCTGACCCAAGCGCTCAGTTGCCTAAGCGTTCTTACCTTTAAAAGTGATACGAATTTTTGAAGTCGAAAAAGACTTCAGGGTCTATTCAATCTCCTCCCTTCTAGACCCTTTCGTATGCCACTTGGGACCACCAAGTGGTATCAGAGCGGTTGAATTAGAAACCTAAGCGTTTCCGAGCGTAACTGCTTGTTCAGATCCATTGTTTTCAAACTTAGTCACTTTAAATTTTCTCTTAAAAACATCCCATTATGGCTTTTAACAAAATGCCTAAGTTGGTAGAATCAAACTATGATTCTTGGAAACTTAAAGCATTCGCTTATTTATGCTCTTGCGATAATGAAATGTGTGATGTGATTACAGATGGACCCATTCAGATTATGAAAGTTGTAACTCGAGCCCCTGGAGCGACCGAAGCCACTCCAGATGGTTAGTCGAGAAACCTAAGTTAGAATGGACGCCTGATGATCGGAAAAGAGCAAATCTAGATAATATTGGATGAAGTGCACTTTACTCAGTGTTAGGAGACAATGATGCATTGTTCAACAAAATCAAGCAATGTAAGACTTCCAAAGAAATATGGGATAAGTTGGCTATAGTGTGTGAAGGTTCAGCACAAATGAAGGAGAACAAGCTCTGCATAGCCATGCAAAGATTTGAGCATTTCAAAATGCAGTCCAATGAGACGCTAGAACAATTGGATGCAAGGTTTACTTTGCTCATTACAGAGTTAGCGTCATTAGACAAGGAATTGACCAACAAGGAAATGGTCAACAAGATTTTCAGAAGTCTTCCAAGCAAGTATTTAATTAAGACTGTTGCTATGAGAGAATCACAGACATTGGAGACTCTTACTCCAGAACATGTATTTTCAGAGTTAAAGGCATTTGAGTTCGAATTGAGTGAAGTCAGCGACTGAATTAGGAGCCTTAATCGCTACTACCAAAAGTAAGGGTAAAGCGGTTAGTGAGGTTAAATCAACGGAATCAAATGAAGAAAAGGAAATGGCTTTATTCGTCAAGAAATTCAAGAAATTTCTAAGATATGAAAATAGAAATCCTATTGGACAAACTTCATTTCAAACTCCTCCCCCAGCACCAGCGCCTCAGTATCAAGCGCCAGTGTACTCTGCACCTCAACCAGTAGTGCCAGTTCCATATCAAGCGCCTCTGTCCCCTACTCAAAATCTCTCAGCGCCAGTAGTTTCAAAGCGATTAACCACTGAACAGAAAATGAAAACTAATTTGTGTTATAATTGCAGGAAACCAGGGCACTACCAGGTAAATTGCCCTTATCCAAATGTGTCTAAGCCCAAGGCAAGACTATGCGGATAGAAACCAATTCAGGAGCAACCTTCGCCAACAAGGTTTTCTAGCAAAATCAGAACCGTTGTCCGCAGCTGAAGAGGATTTGGAATCATCAGATGAAAGCAGTGATGATGAGCCTAGAAGCGACTTAGTGTTGATTTGTCTTATGGCAAGAGATGATGAAGCGTCTGAGGATTCGCTACCAGAGGTAACTAATGAATTATATCATCCTCTTTCTTATGATGAATTGGTTGACAAAGTCAAAGAATATTATAAATATTGTCAAGATGACGCCAATCAAAATCACTTCGCTATTATCTCATCGCTCACAAGTAATAAAGTAAGGCTCAAAGCAGAGTTGCAAGTTCAGCAACAATGCATTGAAAAGAACCAATTGCTTGAGAGTGAGACTACTCAATTGAAAAGAGATCTTGATATAAGAGTCAAGAGAGAAGCTGATTTGATCGCTAGACTTTCCAAATCAGAGCAGCTCGTCTCATCATTATCAAAAGCTTCAAGAAAGTTGGATAATGTGACTGAGGTAACAAGAATGTTTGGTGAAAAGACCGGTTTAGGATGCAATAAATTAAGTAAACAACCAACTAAATCTAATGTTACGGTAAACAACAAAGGAAAGGGTGTTTTCTTTGTTGAGAAAGGTTCTCAAAGTCAAACGCTGAATGAACCAAGCAACAATGGTACGAGGCCGAATGAGAAATCCAAAGCTAACTTAGGCAAGGGAAAGACAAAGGCAAATGATTCACAAAGAAAGGTTCATCCAAACGCTCAAAAGACTAAGGATAAACCTAACCACTGTGAATCAAGCGCTAAGCGTCCAGCACCAAAAGTGCAACCCAAGCCAGCGCCAAGGAAATATCAGCGTCAATATCCAAGACAGTCAAGATCGTATTATCGATTCTATGATGATTATGATTATGACTATGATTATGACTACTATTATAATCGAGGATATTATTATACACCCAAAAAGCACACATAGCACAAGGTGAACAAAAAGCACACACAACACAATGTGAAACCCAAGAAGGCCAGTATTCCTACAATGAAGACTAGGCAAATATGGGTTCCTAAAGTTCTAATTCAAACCAAAGTTACTAACGCTGAAGGACCCAAGACAACATGGGTACCTAAGAAGAATTAGAATTGTCCTTCAAATGCAGGTACCTAGAGCAAACACCGATACTTCAGTTTGGTACATTGATAGTGGATAGTCAAGACACATGACGGGTTCCAAAAATCTTCTAGTCAACTATCAAGCTACCAACGGTCCTCAAGTTATATTCGGTGATAACTCCAAAGGTAAAACCAAAGGTATAGGTATCATGCATAAGGGGAACATCATGATTAGTGATGTATATTATGTTGAGGGTCTTAAGCATAATTTGTTAAGCATTAGTCAATTTTGTGATAAAGGCTTTGAAGTAAAATTTTCAGGCGACTTCTGCTATGTTAACGACGCTAAGACTAAGTCTACTAAATTAAGAGGAAAAAGAACAAACAATGTGTATTTAGTAGATTGGGATTCTACAATTGATAACATCCCCACATTCTTTGTTGCTAAAAGTCAAAATGAACTGGGTTGGTTATGGCACAGAAAAATGAATCACCTCAATTTTAAGGCAATCTCTGAATTAATATCGCTAAATCTAGTTGAGGGATTAACTAAGGGTTCCTTTCAGAAGAATCGCTTATGTGATGCATGTTAAATGGGTAAACAAGTTAAATCATCTTTTAAAAAGAAACCATGCCTATCTACTTCTAGAGTTCTTGAACTATTGCATCTAGATTTGTTTGGTCCTATTCAAATCATGAGAATTAGTGGTAAAAAGTACTCGCTAGTAATAGTTGATGATTTCTCTCGCTATACATGGATAGAATTCCTAGCGACCAAAGAAGAAACTAGTGTCAAGCTCACATCGCTAATTCGTCAATTACAAACTTATAAAGATTTCAAGGTGACAAGAATTAGAAGCAATAGAGGAACTGAATTTACTAACCAATTTGTTCAAAAGTTTTGTATAGACTTTAGAATACTTCATGAGTATTCTGCTCCTAGAACACCTCAATAGAATGGAGTTGCCGAGCGATAGAACAGAACGCTTAAAGAAGCCACTAAGACGATGTTAGCAGAGTCCAATCTACCTCAAAGGTTTTAGGCTGAAGCCATCAACACCGCTTGCTACACTCAGAACCAGTGTATGATCAACAAGCAACATGAGAAGACTCCATATGAGTTGTGGAAGGGACGTAAGCCTAACGTTTCATATTTTCATGTATTTGGTTCAAAATGTTTCATTCATAACAATAGATCCCAAAGCCTAAAGACATTTGATCCTAAAGCGAATGAGGGAATCTTTCTAGGCTATGCCAAAAATGGAAAGAGTTTTCGCATCCTAAATAAGATCAAATCGAAGGTTGAAGAGTCCATTCATGTGGTGTTTGATGATGCTAACCAAGAACCGAGTAAGGTTAATCCTGATGATGTAGGAATTGAAGATCTCACCCAACAAGCGTCACAAATCAATCTTGGTGATGATAGTGATGACAAAGATGATGAGATTCGTGTACCTATTTCTAAGGATACTTGTGAGATTAACAATGGTGATAATGTCAGAATTGCTGATTATCATGAAGAGAATGATCATCAAGAGTAGATTGGAAATGTGAATGAAGCAGCGACTGCGCAAAAGACAAATGAGGGTCAAGCGATTGACAACCAAGAGTCTCTCAACCCGTTCCAACCAGATCGCAAATGGCTTAGAGATCATCCACCAGAGCTAGTAATTGGAGATTGAAGCACCACTTAGAACTAGGTCCGCTACAATTAATGAGGCCATGTTCGCAAGCTTTCTATCTCAAATGGAACCAAAGAAAGTGGATGAAGCGCTCAGTGATTCAAGTTGGGTAGAAGCAATGCAAGAAGAGCTTAACCAATTTGAGAGAAGCAAGGTTTGGAGGCTAGTACCAAGACCAACTCACCAAGGAGTTATTGGGACTAGATGGGTTTTTAGGAACAAGATGGATGAAGATGGCATTGTTATAAGGAACAAAGTCAGATTAGTCACTCAGGGTTATTGTCAAGAAGAGGGTATTGATTTTGAAGAGACATATGCCCCAGTAGCCCGTCTTGAAGCGATTAGGATGTTCCTAGCGTTTGCCTCATTCAACAAGTTTACAGTATACCAAATGGATGTGAAGAGTGCTTTCCTGAATGGTAAACTCCAAGAAGAAGTCTATGTGGAGCAACCTCCAGGATTCATCAACAACCATGGCAAAAGTATGGTCTACAAACTAGATAAGGCACTCTATGGCCTTAAACAAGCACCAAGAGCATGATATGACACTCTTTCTATCTTCCTTATAGGTAAAGGCTTTTCAAAAGGTAGCGTTGATACAACGTTATTTAAAATCACCCATAATGAAGATATTCTCTTAGTCTAAATTTATGTTGATGATATTATATTTGGTTCTACTAATAAGCAATTGTGTGAGAAATTTTTGAAAATGATGCAAGAACAATTTGAAATGAGCATGATGGGTGAATTAACTTTCTTCTTAGGATTACAAGTTAAACAACTCCCTAATGAATATTTATAAACCAAGCTAAATATAGACGAGATATGATTAAGAAATTTGGTATGAAAAATGCATCATCTTCAAAAATTCCAATGAGCCAAACGCTTAAGTTAGATAAAGATGAAAGTGGGAAGAAAATTGATATCACTAACTATAGAGGTATCATTGGATCACTTCTTTATCTTACCGCTAGTAGACCTGATATTATATTTTCGGTATGCATGTGTGCACGCTTTCAAGCTGATGCTAGAGAGTCACACTTAAATGCTACCAAGAGAATCCTTAAATACCTAAAAGGCACACAAAATGTGGGCTTATGGTATCCAAGAGACTCTCCTTTTGAACTAATTGGTTATTCAGACGCAGATTTTGCAGGATGCAAAATAGATAGAAAAAGTACTAGTGGTACATGTCAATTTCTAGGTGATAGACAAATTTCGTGGCATAGTAAGAAACAACAATCCATAGCGACTTCTACCGCTGAGGCTGAATACGTAGTCGCTGGGAGCTGTTGTGCACAAATCCTTTGGATGAGGCAACAACTTAGAGATTATGGAACAACCCTAGGTCCTACCCCAATCCATTGTGATAACCAAAGCGCTTTAGCTATGACCCAAACTCCTGTCCTTCACTCTAGAACCAAACACATTGACATTCGATACCATTTCTTGCGTGATCATGTTCAAAAGAAAGATATCTCCACGCACTTCATTGGAACTGACAAACAATTGGCAGATATCTTCACCAAAGCGCTCAACGAACAACGCTTTCTTACCTTGAGAAGTGAATTAGGTATGATTGATTTAAACACTTAAATCATAAAGCATCATATTTATAGGCATATAATTTAGGGGGAATCCACCTTATGTTTATATCTAAAGCGTTTGTCAAAAATCTGAAATAAGTCATCAATTCTAGGGGGAACTTTAAAATTGTACTTGTCTCAATATATAAAGCGACTGTGACCAAAAATGACTTTTAAAATCTTATGCATTGATCACTAGCGCTTATCTTTATGCAGGACAAAGTCAATCTCTGATAAATGAAAATGTCTTTTATTAATCTAAGCGATTGATTTTTTCTCAATCTTTAAGAAATTAAATTTTTATTCTTAAAAAGTCTTCAGCGTTAAAAGGATTCCCACTTTAATGCTTAGTGAATTTCTCTAAAAATCATGCATAGTTTTCATCGCTGAAAGTAACGTGTGGATAAGTCCAAACGATTAGATTTGACAACTGCTCACACGTGCTTATCAAATCAAACTGACGGCTAATGATTCCTATCTAAAAACTAGGCGGTTCAGTAACTGCACATGTCTGAGTACGTGTTAGTGTAATATTAAGCGCGTGCATTTCACGCTGAAAATTTTAAAATTCAAACGTTTTCAAAAAGTAACTGGGGATCCGAAAAACTTTATATTTCACAGCAGTTAACCTATTTTACCGCACTTTTTGACATCCGAAGTTATGTGTAAATGGCTCAGATTTCTTTTTGTCATTAACTTTTGTATACGTGTCATTCATCTACCAGTTGAGGAGTTACTTTTGCCTCCTATTTAAACCTTTCAAAACCTTTACAGTAAGACTTTATCACTTCCAAATTCTTCTACTGTAAAAGTTCTTTCTCTCTAAAGGCAAAAATAACACCTTTTCTTCTCCTCAACCGAAGTTTTCTTCAGTTCATCAATGGCACCGAAGTCTTCAAAATTTGCTGCCAAAAAATCTTCCAAACCAGAGAAACCAGTCACTATTAATGCCAGTTTTCTTGTTAACTGGGACTATCTATTCGATAACCAGAATTTCCCTCTTAGGACTGTTCTTCCACTCGTCCAGGAGTCTTGTTTATATGATATGTTAACTACTACTTTCAACTTCTTTGAGGAAGAAACCCTATTTTTCTTCAAGAATGCAAAAATCTCCGACGACGAAAACTCCATTTCATGCGTCTTTCCTTTTGCCCGTGAGACCTTCATTCTCACTCCTTCTCTGATTTCATCTTTACTGAATTTACCAAACGATGGTGCCGAAGTTGAAACTGGTACTCTTGGAGATGCTACCAAGGTTTGGGCTTTGATAATCACATCTGCTTATGAACCCAATTTCAAGAAGAACGACATGAAGGGTGAATATGTCATTCATGCGGACATATGCGCCAAAATGATCGAATGTAGAAAGGGAAGCTTCGATAAGGTTACAAACCTTCAATACAAGATGATGGTGTCCATTCTGACCAAACTGAAGATAAATTGGTCGCTCTACGTTTTTAATCGCTTCAAGGCAACGATGGCCAAGTCCGTTAATCCTAAGCCTTACGGGATTATTTTAAGTCGAATTCTTAGCGCTAGCTGTTACACCAATTCCGCTGGAAAGAAGATCCCAGCGCCCAATTTTTATGGAAAGAAGATGATTAGCGAGCTGCTCAAACCAAGAAAGCGAGGTGGTGCAGCGGTTCCCAAAGATGAGCGTGAGCGACTTATTGCCGAAGGAGTTGTTCGCAGCGATGATGAAGAGCAAGCGTCTTCGTCTTCATCAGAAAAAGAGGTGGTGGTTAAGCCACCTAAACGAAAAATCGCTGTTAAGGTCGCTGAGCCAGCCAAGCCAGCAAAGAAACAGAAGCAGAAGTCGGAGCCCAAGAAGAAACAAAAGTCTTCTTCTCCTTCTCCTAAATCTCCATCTCCTCCACCTGCCTTCATCATCTCTCCAGAAGAGGAAGAAGAGGTAAAATAAGTACCGCTTGCCCGAAGGCGTACTCCTTCATCCACTCCAGCTGCATCGACAAGCTCTCCAATAGAGCCAGCACTTGAAGAGCCAGCGAGTGTTCTACCTCCTTCTGACGCTGTTCCAGAAATCAGCTCAGATCCTAAAGCATATGCTCATTCTGAAAGGCTTTCTTGTGTTCAGGGTAAGTACTTGTGCTAAGCAACGTCCTTTATCCTTTCCTCGTTAGTTTCCTTTCCCTAAAGCTAGGATAAAATCTTTTTCAACCGAGTGTGAAGCAAATATTCAGACTGTTGTTAACACTCTTGCGGATTTGCATATTCCCATCCGTGTTGATCCTATTACTTCTTTTCTCGATTTAGATCCAAAAGAAGTTGTTTCGGAGCCTGAGGAAATTGTACCAGTCATAGAAACCGATCAAGCGACTAAAACAGTCGATGATAATCCTCAGGGTAAGCGTTTTAGTCTCTTTTTGTAATTTCTACTTCGTAGAAATTTTGCTTGCTTTTCTCAAGCGCTTACATGTATCAGCTCAAGATGCACCAGACGCTGATGCACCTCCATCTTCAGAGGTTTCCATTGAAGTAGATGTTGATATGGAAACTGTTGTGGATATCGCTAAGGAAGTAGCTCAAGTTCTTCCTGACACGGAAACTTCACCAGTCAGTGAAGCGACTGAGCATGCTGAGCGGTCGATAGAAGTGGCCCCAATTCCAACAGAAGAAATTGCCTTTGTTCCTACTCCAATTGCTTCTCCTTCTCGTGTCATCGATTTCTTTCCTCGCGGATATTCTTCCGAAGTTGAATTTTCTTATGCCACTAGAGAATGAGACACCCTAACCCTTGCTGAATCAGAAATCAGCTTGCAAACCACTCTTCATCGGCTTGATATTTCCAATTCTGATAAATTTGAATTCTTCGAGCGATTCGCCAACCTTGGTCTCTATAATCTAGAGCATCTTCAATCTCGCCTTGAGTCTATCCGAAGACCAGCGTTCAACAGAACAGAATTTGATGAGAAGCGATCTAATTTTACCGGTCGCTTTGATGAGTCTTTTTATCCTTTGCGCCAGACTAAGATCGTCATTAAGAATCCTCATATGGGTGATTAGTCAAAAAATCCCAACGAAAAAGTTCTCAACAAGATCAGATACTCTGCCTATCCTAAAATCGTTAAATCTTCTTAGAATGCTCTCTCTCCTACTCCACTCAAGCTTTGGAAAGAAAAAGGACCAGTAGTTGCTGAGCGTCCAAATCCTGTTAACTCGTGGATAGAAGATGAAGCCCGAGAATACCTTACAAGATTATGGGCTGAGGATTACGATGAAGAAACTGAACGTTTTGAGAAATTCCTTGCCGCTAGAAAAGATCAAAAGAAAGCTGACAAGCTTGGCAAGCGATGGATGATGGATACAGCCTGATGGGCTGAAGAGTTTGTTTTACACTTCTATACTCTTGAAGAACTCGTGAGATATCCATTCCTGTTTGAATTTGGAATCGAATACAGACGCCAAGGGTTTTCTAACTTTTTGCTTCAACAGCGTCAGCATATTTCCGGATATGTTAGCGCTCTACCGGGTTACAGGCAACCCATTGAGACCTACACTCGTCAACAGCTAGCCTTATTCAGTCAAGGTAGACGCTATGTGTTTCGCCCTTGTCAAGCGTTTGTTCAGCGCATCTTTCCAGATTTGAACGAAGAAGCCTCCACTAGTAAATGGCCGCTTCTTCCCGGACAAAGTCAAATTTTTGTCGATGTTTCAAATGAGCACGCTGAGTTTGCTGAACTCCATAAAGATAGAAGAGCAGTGATAGAAAATGCACAAGCATTGGACATCACTTTCAACCACTATTCAGGGCTGAGCGACTTCCAAGGATACAATCTTCACCCTGTGCTCTTTTGTCAACAGAACATTCAAGTGGCCAAGTTGATATCACTGATCAGGCCAGTGGACCAGGAAGCAGCTCAAGCGCTAATGCCATTTATTTTGGACTTTTTCAAATCTTATACTTCAGGAATTCATTTGCCGGAAGGCGTGCAGCTTGCTCTAAGCACTGAAGAGCGAGAAGACGCTATCTTCTATATTCCTCAAAGCAGCCTGATAAGTCCAAGGCATGTGATGGAAGCGCTTGGCCCACTCTGGGTCATTGCTATTGAAGATCCTTCTCCTTCCGTCCAAATAGTTGAAACAGTCGATTCTCCTACTGTGGATGCCGCTCAATTTCCTGAGGCCTCTTTGCCAGATCCTTCTAGCGCCCTAGTAGTTGAGCTCCTGTCAGCGATTGCAGATCCTTCCATGGACCAAGCGAGAGAAGAAGTTCACGCTAAAATTGCTAAAGAGCCTGAAGAGCCATTTATCAGAGATAAAACCAAAGGCAATGCCACAGTTTCTAGCTCTTACGGACTTATTTCGTCCCCTAAGCGTTCCTCCTCCGACTCGAACTCGGATAGTGATTCAGACGATCAAGATTTCAGAAAAGCAGTACGGAACTCTCTTAACAACATTGAGGACTCTTGCTCAAAGTTTTTGGATACCGCTGATAGGCAAATTCGAATTATTTCTGACACTCGAAGCTGTGATATCTCAAACGCTGCTAACAAGAGCACAATCGCAATCATGGATAGCATATCTCCTCTAATTGCTGGACTCTCCTCAGACTTCAATCGTCATTTAGCCCAGAGCACTTGAGCTGATACTGAGAGGCACACTTCTTCCGATGCCGCTGCCCAAAGTATCGCTCATCAAGTAGCTCTCCTTGTTGAAGAAGTTCGGCTATTGCGCAGAGATATCGCTGATTTTAAAACCTCTTTTGATGATGCCAAGAAAGGGGAAAAGGAGAAAGAAAAACATCAGTCGTCCAAAGCAATATCTAGAACAGATAATAAACACTGGCGATCAATGTTTGAAGAAATAGTGAGCATAAAGAAGATGCTAACTAAAAAGAGAAAGCCAAGATATTATCTAGGAAAGTACTTGCTTCCGAACTTGGACGTCGAATTTTTGGAGAGTATGGGATTTTATCCTTATGCCGGACCGCTTAGACGACCAATCAACTGGAAACCATCCAACGATAGAAGACAAGACATCTATCACGACTTAATTCGTGAAGTTGGTATTCCTCCAAGGGAATGGGTGGAAAGGTTGTTGGAACTAAATGAAAGTGCTAAAAAATGAAGGCATGACTATGATGAACTCCAACATACCACCATGAAAGATATTGATCGACTCCTTAGGGACTTAGCAAATGACATCTATCAAGGTGAAGAAAGAGCAAAGCGACAGAAAAAATGAATGTGTTTATCCCTTTTTTTTTGTTATCGCTTTTAATTATCAGTATAAATCATGTATCCTTATTGTTCTACATAAATGAATGATCGCTGAAACAACTTGTTAAGGCTAATCTAACATTAGCTAACCTTACTAACTTTTCAAATGCTAACTTCTATCTTTTTTGGACTTTTCTTTAAACTCTTAAATCTATAAAAGAGTTATAAGAGTTAAAAGTCTTGACATCATCAAAAAGGGGAAAATTGTTAGGAAATTTCATGTTAGATGTTTTGATGATGACAAGATAGAATTTTATGTTAGAGCCCAAATATAATGTAAGTTTCTGTTTTGATAGATCTTTGTAGAAGCGTTTGAAAGTATGTAATTTTTTAATTAGGCCTGTAATTTTTATCTTTATAGATTTTAGTCTAAGTATTAGATACCGAATCGCTAATAGAATTCTAGGTGAGTCTATTAGAGAAGAAGTTGAAGATCAGCGTCTGATGTCAACTGAAGATGAAGATTTGTTCTTAGTGCCTATCAAATGTTAAAGGACTATTTTAGGATTTATGGATCAAGCGCTCAAATCATTATAGCGATCAGTTTCTAATTCACCTGAATTAAATCCTCAAGTCATGAAGGACTTAAATGCAATCATTCAACGGAGATTTATTTCCAACGGGAAATAAATTCAAATGCATTAAATGTCTGATAAGAGCATTAAATGTGATAAGCTATTATGACTTCTGGACAAGCCACCTTTTGACTAGACTGTCAGAACTTCAGAGTTTACAGCTACTCCCCGTCCAATCGGAACCAGCGAATTTTCAAGAATGTCAGAGAAAAGGTAGAATCACGCACTGCATGAAAGGCACGCTCCCACACGTGTCCAACGAATAGATCCCAAGAATTGCCTATATATACCCTACGTTCAGCAAACCCAAAGAGTGGCAGAATAAGAGATATACGTACATGCACAAGAAGCTCTGCTGAAATTCTCGTTTAAAGAAAAAGCTTAGAAACTCCATAGCCAATATCTTTCAAGCTTTTTATATACATTCCAGACAGTCATAAATATCTCAAATCTCTTCCAAAGAAGAAACCTAAAATCTTACTGAAATATTCCAAGTTGTTTGATCTTTCCAAAAACAAACAAACCCTTGTGAGAAAAACTTCAACCTTTCATCCGAGTGAGAAAGCTGTTGAAACCCCTTACAGATAGTATTTCTGAGTGAGAGAAGCTTGTAGAAGATGATCTTCATTGGTGCTGAAATCTGTGTGATCAAGGAGCCGGAGATCATTTCCACCTGTTTACTATCTTGTAGAAGATTTTGTGTGGTTCGTTGATAATCATCTTAGTAAATTCCTCCGAGTGAAAAGGAGAAGAAGGACGTAGCTGGGATTACATCACCCAATGAACCTTACAATTTCTTGTGTCATTTACTCTAGTTATTGTCTTGTTTTACATTACATTATATTCTTTGAAAAAAACAAGCCAATCTACTAGGCGACTATTTAATCAAAACCAACGTTAAAGCTTTAAAATCATTTCCGCTATGCTAACCTCGATTAAGTGGTCTAAGAGATACCCTACTTTGGTAAATTGATAAATTCATTAAGTCTAAGTTATCTTTACTGAAGCATCTGATCCAAGCGCTCAGTTGCCTAAGCGTTCTAACCTTTAAAAGTGATACGAATTTTTGAAATAGAAAAAGACTTCAGGGTCTATTCAACCTTCTTTTTCACCCATTGTTTTCCTCTTTGTTTATTTGGGATCCCACATAGAATAATTACAAGTTTTTCATCCCTTCCTCTCTATATAAAGTGGTTGATAGGGAAGTTCAATATATACATCTTGAAAACAACAACGAAGGCAAGTAGTTCTTGAATATTTTTGAGAACAAGCTAGCTTTCAAGAAAATAAAATTCCTCTTAAGGAGTTTTGTTGTAGTAGTATTTTTTTGGAGCCCACACTCTCGAGTTTGTTGAGGCTTTGCGGTGAACGAGCTCTGAATTCTTCTTCTATCGGCGAGTTCCAATCTTTGGTGTAAGGTTTGTTTTCTTCATTTTAATTATTATTGTTTTTATTGTTATGCAATTATTAGTTTTTAATTAAAGCGTTTGATTATATAGTCTTTTAATTGTTAGATATAGATAGGCAATAATAATTATTAATTAAAGTGTTGAATTAATTGCTTGAGCCATAGTATGCATGTTTTTAAATTTTTGATGTCACGCATGCACGCATAAGAGCTAGGTCTCTATTTTAATTCCAATGCGTACCAATATGGGTTCGATTTTGAATCGATTTCCCAACAACTGGTATCAGAGCTAGGCTCTTGATACGTACATGTGAGGCATATTGGCATGATGACATGTTATTTATTATGGAATTTTGATATTAAAGCTTTTGACATGTATCGGTTACTACGGTATAAGCATTCTTGTATGATTGGATCAATTGTTTAAATTGTTTAATGAACATGAATGCATGTTTATATTTTTTTTCAACATGATGAATATGATTTGATCAATTGTGTTATTTAAATTGGTTAAATAAATGTTGGATATCTAATGTCTCAACCATATGTTTAAAATTTTATTTTTGACATGATGGTTGAGTGGGATTGTTTCCATTTTTATAAGTAATTCAAATGTTGGATTATTGCTTGATCAATTTTGGAAATTTTAATTTGATTAGAACTCATGCTTTGTTTAATTATGTCGATGTTATCATTATGAGATAATGAAAAATCCACAAGTTTTAACATGTCAAGTGGGAGCGAGATTCAAGAATTGAATTCTCATGGCCTCCATTACTGGTCTAATAGTATAGTGAATAAATATTATTCCCTGAGGAATGTATCTGCTCACAGTTACAAGATTAGATCCCCAATGGTAGATTGAAATATGTGTAAACAAGCGCAATCACGCTGCCGTGGAGTATCTTAAATACCTATATGAATATCTAAGTAATGGTCACACTTGATTGAGACAACATATTAGCCTCCCTGAGGAGCTCTGTTATGTCGTCTCAAAGGCTGAAGTTTGAACTGATGGGTTAATAATGTTTAGTAAGAGTTATAAGAAAATAACATATTAACTGAGAAGTGTTCTCGCCTAGACTTATTGTGTTCTTCGATCCTAATGATAAGAGGCATTTTTACGTGTTTTTAAGTCCTTGATGCTCATGTTTTGGATTCAATTATTGCCTGAATCATGCTACATTTCCGTTTAATTGGGGTGTTAAGTGATTTCAGGTGATAAATGAGAGCACACGAAGAAAATGGCGAAAGATAGCGTATCAAACGAAGTCCAGGTGGATGCTTTGCAGATCCGCTCCTGGGCGCCAGTGTAGCCACGCCTGGGCGCCAGTCGAGGAGAAGAACAGGCAGCCCACGCAGTACGGCGCCTAGGCGCCACACATCCCGCTCCTAAGCGCGATACTTTCCTCGCCCGAGCGCCACCTATGTCGCGCCACTTTTCCCCCAAGAAACTCCTGCCAGGTAAGCTGTGCCTAGGAGCCGATCCACTCGCGCCTGGGCTCCGCTGTAACCGTTTTTGGAAGCTATAAAAGGAAATTTTCAGCTCATTTGAAGTGTTAGAAATTTGGGTTTTGTGGAGGCATTTTCTGGGTTTTGAGCCATCATTTCATCTACTTTGAAGGGGAAGAAAGAGATAGGAGCTAAGGATTGAAGTTCTAAAGCAAGGATCCATCATCAAGTAATTGAGAGAGTTTTAATTTCTTGCATTTACATGTTTATTTCCATGAGTATGTATATGTTTGTATTAGATTTTCTTAAAGCCTTGATGAGAGGCTAAATTGTAGTACTAAGGCCATGTGAAAGCCTATTTTACAAATCAATATATGTGAAGTGAATTTTCGTATTAATTCTCCTATTGCTTTGTGTGTTGATTTTGTGCTTTTATCAAAATCATATGCTTGATCACCATATGCTTGGTATTGTGCCTATTCTATCCATTCGAAAGAACATAGGTTAGGGTGCAACAAGAATCAACGCATCATCCGAAACTAATGTGGAATTGCCCCTATAAATACTTAAAGATTTCCGAGTGCTGTTAGCCGGATTTATCCTGGGAAACTCTAGAACGTTAATGCGTGGTTATTGATTCGATTCTCGGATAGACATATTTAGAGAACCGTTAATTAATCATAGGATTATTATGAGCCGAGACATCGGGTAATAGTTAATTAAGGATTTTCCACCGAAGCAATAGGAGTCTAATAATTCGAAGAGTAGCTCACGTATATTGATGAGTAGATTTGGTTGTAACATGTGGCTTAGTCATTTTATCACTTTCGAGATTTAATCTATAGTCCGTTTCTCTTTTGTTCTTCTCTTTCTTACTCGTTTTATTGCAATGTACTTTTGTCCATTTTCATTAATCATAAACTAAAATACCTAGTCCTTGTGGTTGAACAACCCGGACTTTTAGTCCACTTTTATTACTATCACGACTAGTGCACTTGCTATCCAAGCACGTTAGCTATTAGCATGCCAAGTTCTTGGCGCCGTTGCCGGGGACTTGTTTATTTTTAGTTTTTGATTTTCGTTTACGTTTTCATAATTCTTAGTTTTTCGTTTATTTTTTGCTTTTCTTTTATTTTCGTATTAGTCTAATTTTGTTTCTTGTGTTAATTGAAAGGTTTGACTTGTGGTGCATGACCCGCTCATCCAACGAGCCCCTATACGATTTTGAGCCCAATATAGAGTATGTTCTTCGGGCTAGTAGACGAACTCCAGAAATGGCCCACAATTTCAATCCAAATCCGAATGGGAGCTTTCCCGATATGAATCTCCCGAAAAATAGGGAATGGTTGCAAAATATACTCCAAGCTATGCAACTGGCACCTCCACCACCACTTCCATCGGTTCGTGGTAATCAACCACCCCGAGTGCACACTACACCGGGACCCTTTGTCTTTCAGGACTTTGGTACTCCACATTTCCACATTCCTTCTCATATGTTCGGGATGGTTCAAGCGGAGCCTTTTTATGGTGACTCGAGAGAATCACCTCATGACCACCGAGATCACTTTGAGAATGTGATCTCAACTATGCAATTCAACCCACGAGATCTTGATGCCATCCGCCTCCGATTATTTCATTTCTCTTTGAAGGATGAGGCGACTCTTTGGTACAAATTGTTGCCCCCGCAATCAATTGGAACATGGGATGATCTAGTAGATGAGTTTCTCAACAAATTCTTTCCTCCATCAAAAATCAACGAGCTTAGAAGTGAGATCAAAGGGTTCAAACAGATAAGGAACGATCCTTAGCATCCGCATGGGCAAAGTATAAAGGTATGCTTCGAAAGTGCCCCGATCACAATTATACACGAGACGAGCAAGTGCAACATTTCTATAATGGAGTCCGATCTCAGATTCGACACCGACTCAATGCGGGAGCCGGTGGTGACCTTTTAGACCTTGATAGTTGGTCTGTGTGGATTAAACTTGAGCAAATGGCTAGGGAGGATGAACTTTACCCCGAAGATGATGATGAGCTCCCTCTTCCAAATCGCAGGGTTGCTTGTGTTCAAGAAATAGAGGAAGTGGTTGCCCCGGAACCGAATGTTGTAGAGGTAAATTTTGTTGGGAACCATAACCAACCCCGCGTTAATTTCCATATACCTGAAAACTTTCCAAAGAGGCCAAACCCCGCACAAAACGCACAACCGGGCATTTACAAGCCCCAAGGCCTCCTTTCAACAACCCACCCCTGAGGCATGGCAATCTCAATGTACAAGGACAAGGGCAAGTACGACCTCCCATGATAGACGAGCGACTTGATGCTCAAATAAATAAATCGGATACGGCGATCAATGAACTCCGTAATATGATGAAGGATATGTTCATGGAGATGAAGGATATGCAAACACAAATGGGTCAAATCTCCAACACGATTAGTGCAAGAGCCCCGAGAACTCTACCAAGCGACACGGAGAAGAACCCGAAAGAACAATGCTATGCAATTTCTTTAAGGAGTGGAGCACAATTGGAAAATGAATCAGTCAGAGTGTTGGCGCCCAAGCGCCCGGGCTCCAAACACACCTGGGATTGGAAATTTGCTACGCACTCCCACGCCTAGGCGTGACTAAGATGGCGC
Organism: Buddleja alternifolia; assembly: GCA_019426215.1. NCBI lineage: Eukaryota > Viridiplantae > Streptophyta > Magnoliopsida > Lamiales > Scrophulariaceae > Buddleja > Buddleja alternifolia. The sequence goes on from CM033403.1 coordinate 9,404,023, forward strand.
CCAGGCCCCGGATCTCACTCAGCAGGAAGAATTGGTACGCATAGCCGAGCCCGAGCGCCACTTTCCACATGGCCGGGCACCATTTCCTGCTACTTCTAGTCTTGGTTCCTTGACTCCAATGCCTCCTCCTCCCATTGAGATCCGTCTTATCTTTCCAAATGCACAAAAAAAGAAAAAGAAGGAGATGGATCCGATTATCCTCCGTATTTTGTCCATTCTTCATGAGGTGAGGATAAATATTCCTTTTGTGGACGCTATTTTCCAAATGCCAAACTATGTTAAGTTCTTCAAGAATATTCTATCCAATAAGAAAAAGTGAGAGGAAAATGAAACGGTTTGTCTAACCGAGGAGTGCTCTGTCGTCTTACTTAACAAATTACCTTGCAAGCTAAAGGACCCAGGGAGTCTCACAATACCGTGCACTATTGGCCATCTCAAGTTCGACAAAGTTCTTTGTGATTCGGGAGCGAGTATCAACTTTCTTCCCTACTCTATTTTTAAGAGGCTAGGCCTTGGAGATCCTACGCCAACATCCATGTCCGTGCAATTGGCGGATCGCTCTATCAAGAAACCAAAGGGCATTATCGAGGATGTCATTGTACAAGTTAACAAGTTCTTCTATCCGGTTGACTTCGTGGTTCTCAAAATGGATAGTGACATTGACGTCCCCTTGATTCTAGAAAACCCTTCCTAGCCACTAGCAACGCCACGATCGACGTGGGAAAGGGTAAGTTGACATTGAAGGTAGGTGCTAAAAAGGTGATATTCGATGTTTATCATGACATGCAACCGCCTATGGATGATCTTACTTGTTCATATGTCGATGCTTTTCAATTTTTGTTTGATGAGAAATGCGCACTTGGTAAGACTAAGGGCAGACTTACGGTGGAGGATGAGGTCCTCAATGAGCAACAAGGCAAGGTGAGAAAGGATGATTTTTCCGTGAAGTACATTCCACCACATCTACGTGTTCGTGAGATCAATAAGATAAATCCAGAACGAATGTCTAATCTCAAATCACCGCAATATGAGTGGAGACGAGTCGGGTCCAAGAACAAATGGAGGCATGATAAGGATATTGTCGTGTTAAATGGGCCACCTATTTGAACCTCGAAGAGCACAAAGTCGAGCTACCGACTATAAACTAGCGCTTCTTAGGAGGCAACCCAAGCCCTCTTTCCTTTCTAGTATTTTAGTGTTTCTCGTTTTGTTTGCTTTGTTTTCTTGTGTTTAGTCTTTGCTTAGTTTGAGTTTATCGTTGTGTTAATTGTTGTCTTTCTTTATTTTTGCAGGCAACAGACTTAAATTTCAACGCGTCAAAACCATGCCTGGGCGCCTCGTATATCGCGCCTAGGTGCCGATCACCCTCAGTTGGCATTTCGGTTCGCAGATCCACGCCCAGGCGCCATCTCACTCACACCTAGGCGCCGACCCAGAAAAAGCTTAGGCGCCATCACACCGCGCCTAGGCGCTGAAGGAGGTCAAAAGTCAGTTGTGCTTCACATCCTGGCGCCTGAGCGCCACCATATTCACGCCTAGGCGCCGAGTGAACCACGCCCAAGCGTCATCTACCCCATGCCCGTGAGTTGATTGAAGTCCAACAGGCTAATCTTGTTTTGCTAGGCGCCGTCATACGCGTGCCTAGGCGACGATCAGGTATATATTTACTTTAAGTCAGAATTAGGTCAAAACAAATCATCATCTTTCTCTCTCTACACTGTGTTCCTCCGTGCTAACCTCATCTCCACCCTAAATCCACCGCCGGAAGCTGACAACCACCGGATCCAGCCACACCACATCGTCTGATGTGGAGACCCTTCGGGCTGATCTGCAGCAGTTAAGGATGGATCTGCATGCCATGATGAGTGAGGGATGTGCTTATTTTCGCCAGCTGTTCCGAGAGCAGGATGCATTCTTGGGCCGTGGGCCATTTGACTATTCAGCACCCCCACATTTCCCACACTCTTCCACTCCTCCTCCGGATGACCTGATCGGTGCCGGTGCTTTGGTGGTTGGGGGTGATCCTGCTGAGCCAGAGGGGGGAACAGATGATTTGCTAGACGTGGATGATATTATGGGTGGAGCCGAGGATGAGCGTGGCCATGAGACGAGAGATGATGAATCTGTGGACCGTTTTGTCAATGAGGATGATTAGCATGTCTATTTAGTCTTTTCCTATTTTTTTTTGTTGGATTTTGATCTTGTTTAGTTGTTAGTTTCTGTTGATGTTTGTTCTTTTTGGATACTTTGTTATGTTGTTTCGACCATTTTATTTAGTAGAAGCATGTCTGTTTTAGTTATCTTTTGCTTTGTTGTTTGGTTGTTTTTTTGTTTTGCGCTTCTATCCATTACTTAACGCTTCTATACAAGTTGTTGCATTCATTGCTCACACCGCTGTTGCCACTCTTGGTTACATTTGCATTCGAGGAATTGGGTTTGCTTTTTAGCAACCCTATGGTGATGTGTACTTTGCCCTTCTCTTTTTTGAACATTGGGGACAATGTTCATGTTAAGTTTGGGGGGGGGGGGGTATCATAGATCCATTATAGTCGTGTTTATCCATGTTTTATATATTTCGATCCAAGTTTGGGGAGGTGATACTTCTACATGTGAAACTTGTGCAATTTTGAAATTTTTTGGATAGAATTTCAACCCTTCACTCGATGCATTGAGAATGGTTAATTTGAATACATGGCATGTTTTCTCTATCAATGTGAATTTTAATGACTATACATATCATTTTCTTACTTGTGGGACCCTAAACGAGACTAGATTGTCCTTAAGATGATTCACATATGCACATAAATCGAGGGTAGAGGAGTTGAGTGGACAACCATTTTGAAACACTTAAAGGCTTGATCCCGGAAATAGCAATCTAGAATTTTCACATGTGTTATGAGCTGAGAATGTTAACTTTGTATGCTTAACAAGAATAAAAGAGGTTGAACATTGGTATGACTGCAAAAGTCAGGCTTAATAGATACTGGGGGCGAAGAGCACCATGCCTAAAATACTGTACTATTATGCTAATTTGAGCTAAGCTCAAGCCAATGCAAGTGTTAAGTGAATAAGGACCTAGTTTGGTTTTGTGACCCTTGACACTCGAGCAATTAAGCCCTTAGGAGTATCTCTACACTTAATAACCTTAAGCCGTCCGGTTTGGGAGTTATTGGCCTAAAGTTCGTTACAAGGGTGTCGCAGAAAGCCTAAGAGAACCGAACATTGCACATGGTCTAGCCTCTAATATTTTGAGTTGAAAGTTGCATAAGTTAAAGCCTAAAGTGGACAAAGTCATGATTTTTAAGTGGTTATGAAGTTTTCTTCAATTCTCGTGCCATGTGACTAATATAAATTGATAGATATGGGATTAATGCTTGAAAAGTGGTAAGAATGCCACTCGACTATAATACTAGAGATTTATTACACTACACCCTTAGGTTGGTCTTTTCGATGTTAAGGCGTAACATGAGCAAGTATGTGACGTGTATATATATGTAATTCTGAGCTTAAAAAGATGAATTCATGTCATAGCGTTTTTATTAATCATATTGATTTTCGTTTTTTTGATCGGGGTTGAAAATCTTTTGATTTTGTGGGTATATCGTATGCAAACCCTCACCAGACTATAACTTGTCCTTTGAGGAAACTCAAGGGTTCAAAGGCTTGTTGCATTCACTAAATGCAACCGTGTACTTCACGAAAGTGAGTTAGGTAGTTTTTCATTTTTTTTCTTTCTCCCGTGTTTGATGATGTTTTTCCAATCCTATACCTCTTATTGCTCGACGACGAGCAATAGATATGTTTGGGGGGGTTGATAAGAGGCATTTTTAGGTGTTTTTAAGTCCGTAATGCTCATGCTTTGGATTCAATTATTGCCTAAATTATGCTACATTTGCGTTTAATTGGGGTGTTAAGTGATTTCAGGTGATAAATGAGAGCACACGAAGAAAAGGGCGGAAGATAACGTATCAAATGAAGTCCAGGTGGATGCTTCACAGATCCGCGCCTGGGCGCCAGTGTAGCCACGCCTGGGTGGCAGTCGAAGAGAAGAATAGGCAACCCACGTAGTACGGCGCCTAGGCACCACACATCCCGCGCCTAGGCGCGATACCTTCCGCGCCCCGAGCGCCACCTATGTCACGCCTGGGCCCCGCCCAATTTTTCCCCCAAGAAACTCCTGCCACGTAGGTGGCGCCTAGGCGCCGATCCACCCGCGCCTGGGCGCCGCTGTAACCGTTTTTGGAAGCTATAAAAGGAAATTTTCAGCTCATTTGAAGGGTTCGAAATCTGGGTTTTGTGGAGGCATTTTCTGGGTTTTAGCCATCATTTCATCTACTTTGAAGGGGAAGAAAGAGATAGGAGCTAAGGATTGAAGTTCTAAAGCAAGGATCCGTCATCAAGCAATTGAGGGAGTTTTAATTGCTTGCATTTACATGTTTATTTCCATGAGTATGTATATGTTTGTATTAGATTTTCTTAAAGCCTTGATGAGAGGCTAAATTGTAGTACTAAGGCCATGGGAAGGCCTATTTTACAAATCAATATATGTGAAGTGAATTTTCGTATTAATTCTCCTATTGCTTTGTGTGTTGATTTTGTGGTTTTATCACAATCATATGCTTGATCACCATATGCTTGCGATTGTGCCTATTCTATCCGTTCAAAAGAACATAGGTTAGGGTGCAACAAGAATCAATGCATCATCCGAAACTAATGTGGAATTGCCCCTACACATAGGTAAAGATTTTCGGCTGCTGTTAGCCGGATTTATCTGGCGAAACTCCAGAACATTAATGCGTGGTTATTGATTAGATTCTCGGATAGACATATTTAGAGAACCGTCAATTAATCATAGGATTATTATGAGCCGAGACATCGGGTAATAGTTAATTAAGGACTTTCCACCGAAGCAATAGGAGTCTAATAATTTGAAGAGTAGCTCACGTATATTGATGAGTAGATTAGGTTGTAGCATGTGCTTTAGTCGTTTTATCACTCTCGAGATTTCATCTATAGTCCGTTTCTCTTTTGTTGTTCTCTTGCTTACTCGTTTTATTGCAATGTACTTTTGTCCATTTTCATTAATCATAAACTAAAATACCTAGTCCTTGTGGTTCGACAACCCAGACTTTTAGTCAACTTTTATTACTATCACTACTAGTGCACTTGCTATCCAAGCACGTTAGCTACTAGCATGTCACCTACTGCCAGGAAGGAAAATATATAAAGATAGGTTGTCATTACATGTAATCCTTTTTTTGTTCATTTGCTAAAGTTTTGACTCATAACTTGTTTGCAATTTTACAGTTTTCATAAATGGCATCTATGAGTCCTCTGCAATCTATCCTTAAAGAAAATAAGTTACTAGGACCTAACTATGCTGAGTGGAAAATAAATCTCGTAATTGTGCTTACTCATGATGAGCACAAGTTTGTTCTTAGCGAACCATGTCCTCCAATTCCTGCTACTCATGCATCACAAGCTGTTAGGGACCGTTATGAACGGTGGATTAAGGCCAATGAGATGGTCAAATGCTATATCCTGGCATCTGTGTCTAATGTTCTCAAGCATAGATGCAAGAGATGGTGACTACTTCAATGATGATACAACATCTCAAGGAGATGTTTGGTGGGCAGGATAGGGCAGCCAGACATGAGCTCGCGAGGAAGATGCTTACTACCAAGATGTCTGAAGGAACACTAGTTCAACAACATGTCATGAAGATGATGGCTTATCTGAATGAACTAGAAATCCTTGGTGCGAAAATTGACAGTCAAACTCAGCAGGATATGATCCTGAACTCTCTGCTAAGTTTATTCAACCAATTTAGGCTTAACTATTCAATGAATGCTAAAGATTACTCATTGCCTGAATTGATGAATGAACTGAAATTCGCAGAAGGTGTTCTGAGGGCTAAAAGGAATGTCAATTTTGCTCAGGCATCTGGTATGAAAGCTAAGAAATGGAATGCTAAGAAATGGAAAAAGGGTAAGAATAATGGTGCTATTGTAGCAACAAAGATTCAAAAGAAAGCCAAGTCTACGAAAGGAAATTGTTTCCTTTGTAAAGAAGATGGCCATTGGAAATGGAATTGCCCCGAATATTTAGCAAGTCTTCCTGCTAAATCTAGCAAGGCACCTAACCAAGGTATGATGAGATCTTGTTTACTTGAAACTTGTTTAGTTGGAAGTCCACCAGGTTCCTGGTGTGTGGATTCTAGATCAACTAATCATATTTGCAATATGTTGCAGGGGTTTCAGCTGACTAGGCAGCTATGTGATGGTGAAATGTACCTGATGATAGGAGATGGTACAAGCGTTCCAGTAGTAGCTATATGACTTGTTAGTTTATTTTTCAAGAACATAGTATTAGTAGTAAAAGACTGTCTTTATGTACCTGATATTCGTAGAAATTTGATTTCTGTTAGTTGTTTGATGGATTATTGTTTTTCTGTCATTTTTTAACAATGTCTTTCTATTAAGCATAATAAATCGCAAAGGTACTAAGAAGAATGGTTTATTTTTATTATTTCCTGATACATACTCTGTTGGTAATTCTGAGGCTAATACAAGTAAACAAATCTTACCATTAAAAAGAAAGACTCCAATGACTGATGAAGCATATAAGTGGCAATTGCGTTTGGGTCATATTAACGCTAACAGGATCCAAAAACTGATATCTGATGGACTTATAAGTCCATTAGACCTTAAAAATTTACCAGTCTGCGAATCATGTTTGGAACGTAAAATGACCAAGAGGCCTTTTAACGGAAAAGGCAATAGAGCCACACAATTGCTTGAATTGATTCACACCGATGTCTGTGGACCAATGAACATTCAGGTAAGAGGAGGTTTTAAGTATTTCATAACTTTTATAGATGATTACTCAAGGTATAGATATGTATATCTAATGAAACAGAAGCCTGAATCTTTTGAAAAGTTCAAAATGTTTAAGGCTGAAGTTGAAAACCGATTAGATAAACATATCAAATCACTTAGATCAGATAGAACTTGTGAATATCTATTAAGAGAATTCTTGGACTTCTTAACTATAAATGGGATTAGATCTCAACTTACTACACCGGTACACCCCAACAGAATGGTTTTGCAGAAAGAAGAAATAGAACGTTGATGGAAATGGTAAGGTCCATGATGAGTCATGCGACTCTACCTAGTTCTTTTTGGGGTTATGCACTTGAAACAACTGCGTATCTATTGAACTTAGTTCCTTCTAAGTCAGTTCCTAAAACACCTGTGGAGTTATGGATTGGGCGAAAGCCTAACATTAAATATCTCCGTATTTGGGGATGTCCAGCACACGTGTTAAGAAAGGATCCTGGCAAGTTGGAATCAAGAACAGAAGTATGCTTGTTTGTAGGATATCCTAAAGAGACTAGGGGTGGTCAGTTTTGTAGTCCCAATGATCATAAGGTATTTGTAAGTACAAATGCCAAGTATCTTGAGGATGAGCTATTAAATGACTATAATAGTCGAAGTAAGTTTGTATTAGAAGAAATGACAGTATCAAATACTGCATCTGAACAACCTAATATAACTGAGAGCATAGATAATACATATGATGTGCCTAATATAACTAGTGATGTGGAACCTAGTACACATAAGCCATGTCATAGTGGGAGGATTATGAGGCGACCTGGTACATATCTTCAGCAAACCCTTGTGGTTGAACCTGAACATGAATCTGATCCTCTCAGCTACAAAGAACCTCTAAAAGATATAGATGCTGACCAATGGGTCACTACAATAAAATCTAAGTTGGAGTCAATGTCCTCAAATAATGTCTGGGAACTTGTAGAGGCGCCGGAAGGTATTAAGCCCATTGGACGCAGATGGGTTTACAAGAGAAACAGAGGAGTGGATGGGAAGGTAGAGACCTTCAAAGCAAGGCTAGTGGCTAAGGGTTACACCCAAGTGGAAGGCATCGATTATGATGAAACTTTCTCGCCGGTAGCCATGTTTAAATCTATAAGGATTCTCTTGTCCATTGCAGCTCATTATGACCATGAGATATGGCAAATAGATGTTAAGACAATATTCTTGAATGGAAACCTTCAAGAAGTAATCTATATGATACAATCAGATGGATTTTCAGTTGAAAAACAGGAGCATATGCTATGCAAATTGAAAAAGTCCATTTATGGACTCAAGCAGGCATCTAGATCATGGAACATCAAATTCAATGAAGCTATCCATAAGCTTCATTGAATCCCCGATGCCCGATGAACCATGTGTGTGTAAAAGACATCATTAAAAGGTTATAATGTTCTTGGTGCTCTATGTGGATGATATCCTACTCATTGGAAATTATGTAGGAACGTTGTCTATTGTTAAGATTTGGCTGTCCAATCAATTTCATATGAAAGACCTTGGTGAAGCTAGCTATGTTCTATGGATCAAACTTTTGCGAGATCGAAAGAACAAGACGCTAGGCTTATCACAAACTGCATATATAGATAAAATACTGGCAAGGTATAACATGGCAGATTCCAAGAAAGGGTCATTACCTTTTAGACATGGAATCCCACTTTCTCAAGAACAGTGTCCTAAACCACCTGAAAAGGAAGAACACATGAAGAATATACCGTACGCTTCAGCTGTGGGTAGTCTCATGTATGCTAAGCTTTGTACAAGGCCTGACATTTGTTATGCGGTAGGGATGGTCAGTAGATATCAATCTAACCCTGGACCAGAACATTGGATAGCAGTGAAGCATATTCTGAAGTACTTGAGAAGGACTAGGATAATATGCTTGTCTATCACAGTGAGGAACTGTTACCAATAGGTTACACAGATTCAGATTTTAAATCTGATCGTGATTCTAGACGTTCTACTTAGGGATATGTGTTTACTCTTGGTGGAGGAGCCATTAGTTGGCGAAGCGTGAAACAGTCTTGTATTGTAGACTCCACCATGGAAGCTAAATATGTGGTGGCTTTTGAGGCTGCTAAAGAAGCATATTGGCTAAGAAAATTTCTTTTAGATCTAGAGGTTGTTAGAGATGGATTAACACCAATCATGCTCTATTGTGATAACACTAGTGCTATTGCCAATTCTAAAGAACCTAGGAGTCATAAGCGTTCAAAGCACATTGAAAGAAAATATCGTATACTTAGAGATTATGTAGATCGTGGAGAGATTGTGGTCACCAAGATTGCCTCAACTAATAATTTAGCAGATCCCTTTACTAAAACATTGGCACAAAAAAGTTTTGATTCTCATTTAGAAGGGATGGGTGTTAGATATATAGCTAATTGGATTTGAGGGGAAGAAGGACATTGTTAGGGTTTATGCCCTAAAAATTCAATTGTATGATGCATTTATTATTGATTTATGAAATTGTTCTTTTACTACTATTGTTGCAAGTTATGAGCATAATTGAAATTGTACTATAAGATAGACGTAGTCCATAATTACATATGATAATTCAAATGGAAGTGATGTTCCATGAAAAGACTTGGATTAAGTATATCATATGTTATTGTAAATGGGTTGTAGTCGGTGATAAGAATGGGCGTCTTATCTGCTAAAGACTATAATATGCTATATTCGATGATTTGTCTTAATCATGGGAATAGGGATTCCATATATAGTATATTCGTGTAAATCAATGAGATTGAAACACTGAATCGGACCAATTAAATTATTTATTTTGACTACTATCAAAAATAAATAATTTGGAACAATGACTCTTAATCCTATGATTGTCGTGGACTAATTCATCTAGTGTACATTGCTTTGATGAATTCAGAAGTGAGGTCTTCGGTGGCCAATATACTTTATACATTGTTTTCCTCTTTGTTTGTTTGGGATCCCACATAGAATAATTACAAGTTTTTCATCCCTTCCACTCTATACAATGGAGATGATAGGGAAGTTCAATATATACATCTTGAAAACAACAACGAAATCGTCTGTTGGACACATGTGAGCGCATGAATCAGCCTTTTCTCTAACATTCCTGAAATCCTGCTGGTTCCGATTGGACAGGAGCAGGTTTGAACTCTGAAAACCTGACAGTCTAGTCAAAAGGTGGCTTGTCCACAAGTCATAATAGCTTATCACATTTAATGCTCTTATTAGGCATTTAATGCATTTGAATTTATTTCCCGTTGGAAATAAATGTCCATTGAATGATTGCATTTAAGTCCTTCATGACTTGAGGATTTATTTCAGGTGAATCTGATACTGATCGTTGGAGTGCTTTGAGCGCTTGATCCATAAATCCTGAAATGGTCCTTTAGCGTCTGACATGTGCTAAGAACAAATCTTCATCTTCATTTGACTTCAGACGCTGATCTTCAACCTCATCTCTAATAGACTCACCCAGAATTCTATTAGCGATTCGGTATCTAATACTTAGTCTAAAATCTACAAAGATAAAAATTACAAGCCTAATCAAACTTACATACTTTCAAACGCTTATACAATTGATCTATGAAAACAGAAACTTACATTATATTTGGGGTCTAACATAAAATCCTATCTTGTCATCATCAAAACATCTAACATGAAATTCCTAACAATTTCCCCCTTTTAGATGATGTCAAGACCTTAACTCTTTTAACTCCTTTATAGATTAAGAGTTCAAAGAAAAGCCCAAAAAATAATTTAGCATTTAGAAAGTTCATAAAGTTAGCTAATGTTAGATTAACCTCCTCAACAAGATGTTTCAGCGATGAATCATTCATTCATTCATATTGAAGAATTAAGCATACATGATTTACACTGGGGATAGATAAATTAAAGAAAGCAAGAACAGAAATATATATAGCAATGTAAGCGATCATCTTTTCTGTCGCTTTCTGTTTGCTTCTTCTCCTTGATAGATTTCAGTCGCTAAATCTAGTAGAAGTCTGTCAACATCTATCATGGTTGTATGCATGACTTCATTGTAGTCATGTCTTCTCTGTCTAGCGCTTTCGTCCAGCTCCATCAACCTTTCCACCCAATCCCTCGGAGGGATTCCAAGTTCTCGGATCAAGTCATGGTAAATGTCTTGTCTTCAATCATTGGTGGATTTCCAGTTGATAGGTCTTCTAAGCGGTCCAACATATAGGTGAAAACCCATACTCTCTAAGAACTCAGCGTCTAGTTCCGACAGCAAGTGCTTGCCTTGATAACATCTAGGCTTTCGCTTCTTAGGAAGCATTTTCTTTAAGCTCACTATCTCTTCGAACATAGATCGCCAGTGCTTGTTGTCTGTCTTAGAGATTGCCTTGGACTGGGACATTTCTTTAAGATCTTCCCCCTTCTTGGCATCATCAAGGGAGGTCTTTAAGTCAGCGATGTCCCGCCGGAGAAGCTTGACTTCATCTATCAAAAGAGCAACTTGCTTAGCGATACTCTGAGAGATTAAATTGGAAGAATTGTGACGCTCAGTATCAGTGGATGCATTTTCAGCAAGCGTCCTGTCGAAATCGTCAGAAAGTTCTTTGATGAGGGGAGCGATATTGTTCATCATAGAGATTGTAAGCTTGTTGACATTTCGCATATCAGCTTTGAGAACTGTTTCTACTACGTGGAAGTACTTCGCTCTTCCAATCGAGAACATGAGCTCTTTATATCGTTGAGAAAATGTCGAACTGCTTTCTTGGAATCTCGTGCCTCTGGATCACTTTTTGAATCTGAGTCCGAGTCGGAGGAAGAAACTTCAGGGCCATGTAAGCTGGAAACTGGAGCTTTGCCTTTAGATTTGTCTCTTACAAAAGGATCTTCAGGCTCATCAAGGACATCATGAACTTCTTGAATCGCTTGATCCATGGATGGTTCTGCAGTCGCTGGTTGATGAATAGGTTCTTGAGTAGGGATCTCTACTACTAAGGCGCTAGAAATATCTTCCAAAGAAGCGTCTGGAATTGGAGCGACTTCCACGGTAGGAGTGATTTCCTCTACTATCTCAACTATCTCCATGGGAGGAGAAGATTCTCAATAGCAATGACCCAAAGGGGGCCAATCACTTCCATGACGTGCCTTAGACTAATCAGGTTGGTCTGCGGGATAAAGAATATAACATCTTCGCGCTCTTCATTTCTTAGTGCAAATTGCACATCTTCCGGCAGATCACCTCCTGAAATGTAAGAGTTGAAGAAGTCCAATAGAAAAGGCATAAGGGCTTAAGCAGCCTCTTGGTCTACTGGCCAGATCAGCGATATCATCTTGGCCACTTGTACGTTTTGCTCACAAACAAAGACGGAGTGAAGACTATAGCCTCTGAAGTTATTCAGGCCAAAGTGTTCAATAAAGGAGATATCTAGCGTTTGCGCATTTTCAAAAATTGCTCTCCTGTCTCTATGAAGTTCAGCAAACTCAGCGTGATCATCGTCAAGACTCATGGGGACTGCACTCTGCCTTGGAAAAATAGGTTGTTTACTGGTGGAGGCATCTCCATTCAAATCAGGAATAAGTCGCTGTACAAAGTCTTGAGACGGATGATAAACATAGCGTCCTGCCTAAGCGATTAAGTTTAGACGCTGGTGAACATAGTGTTCTATTGATTGCCGATAATAAGGCAAAGCGCTAATATTGCCTACCAGATTCTTACGTTGCTCGAGTAGAAACACAGCGAACCCTCTGCGCCTGTAATCTACTCCAAATTAAAACAAAAATAGATACTACACAAACTCTTCTAGCGTGTAAAAATGCAACACGAACTCTTCAGCCCATCTTGCAGTATCGATCATCCATCGCTTTCCAAGTTTATCAGCTTTCTTCTGTTCTTTTCTAGCTGCAAGAAACATTTCAAAGCGTTCAAATTCTTCATCATAATCCTCAGCCCAAACTTGCTAGATACTCGCGGGCTTCAGCTTCTATCTAAGAATTAATAGGATTGGGACGCTCAGCAACAACTGGTGCTTTTTCTTTCCATAAAATGAGAGGTTTAGGGGATTGAGCGTTCTGAGGAGAATGAACGACTTTGGGGTCAGCTGAGTACCCGATTCTGTTAAGAATTTCTTTGTCAGGATTCTTTGACCAATCACCCATATGGGGATTCTTGAAGACGATCTTATTCTGGCGCAAAGGATAAAAAGATTCTTCTGAATGGCCAGTAAAGTTGAAACGCTTCTCGTCAAATTCTGTCATGTTGAACGCTGGTCGCCGAATGTATTCAAGGCGAGATTGAAGACGCTCAAGAGAGTGGAAACCCAGGTCATCAAATCGCTCGAAGAATTCAAATTTAGCAGAATTGGAGACATCAGTCCTATGGAGAGTGTTTTGAAAGTTGATCTCCATATCGACTAATTGCCTGGTGTCAAGCTCCCTGGTGGCAAAGTAGAACTCATCATTTGCATCATAGTCACGGGGAAAGAAATTTATGACACGAGGAGGAGATCCGGATGGAGTAGGAACAAGCAAAGAACTCAGTTGGGATAGGGGCCACTTCTATCGACCGCTCAGCATGCACAGTCGCTTCACTGGCTGAAGATGTTTCAGCATAAGGAAGAACTTGTGCTAGTTCCTTAGCGATATCCACAACTGCTGTCATGCCTACATCTACTTCAATAGGAATCTCAAAAGATGGAGGTGCATCAGCGTCCGGGGAATTTTGAGCTGATACATGCAAGCGTTTGAGAAAAGTAAGAAAAATTTCTACTAAGTAGATATTGGAAATAAAATACTACAACGCTTACCCTGAGGAGGTTCATCGACTATTTCCGTCACTTGATCAGTTTCAACGATTTGTATAGGTTCCTCAGGCTCCAGGATCACTTCTTCAGGATCTAAATCGAGGAAAGAAGTGAGGGGAACAACTTGAATAGGAATTTTGAATCCTTCTAATATATTCAGAGTATACTGGATTCTATATTCGCTAAACGCTGAAAGAGCAATTTTATCCTAGTGTTAAAAGGAAAAACATAGGAAAGGATAAAATACATTATCTAGGACAAGTACTTACCCTAATAATCACCAAGCTCTATTGAGAGAGCTCCAGGAGCAGCTGTAGGCTCTGGTGTAGATTTAGGAGCAACGTCCCAAGAAGGAGGAGGGACACTCGCTGGCTCTTTAAGCGCTGGCTCAACTGGAGCGCTTGTTGATGCAGCTGGAGTGGATGAAGAAGTACGCCTGCGTGCTAGCGGTACTTCTTCTTCTTCTTCTGCTTGTTCTTCCTCATTTACATTGAAGATAAACGCTGGAGGAGGAAAGGGTGATTTGGGAGAAGGGGAGGAAATTTTTTTTTTTTCTTGGGCTCCGGCTTCTTCTTCTGCTTCTTCACTGGTTTTGATGGCACAACGACTTTCAAAGTGAGTTTTCTTTTAGGTCGCTTGACTACCACAGCCTCTTTTGATGAAGATGATGAAGACGAAGTCGCTTGCTCTTGATCATCGCTACGAACAACTCCCTCGGAAAGAGGTCTCTCACGCTCTTCTTTGGGAACCGCTGCACTGCCACGGCATCTTGGTTTGAGCAGCTCGTTGATCATCATCTTCCCATAGAACTGAAGCGCTGGGACTTTCTTTCCAGTGGTGTTGATGAAACCGCTAGCACTTAGAATACGACTCAGCACAATCGCGTAAGTCTTGGGATTTACTAACTGAGCCATCGCTGCCTTGAAGCGATTAAAAACATAACGCGACCAATAAACTTTCAACTTAGTCAAAATAGCAACCATCATTTTGTATTGAACATTTGAAATCTTATCGAAGCTTCCCTTTCTGCATTCGATCATCTTCGCGCAGATGTCAGCAAGGATGGCATATTCGCCCTTCATGTCATTCTTCTTGAAGTTGGGTTCAAACGCAGCTTCAACATGTTCCTTCTTGATCAAAGCCCAAACTTTGGTAGCATCACCAAGAGTAACATTTTCAACTTCACTACCATCGTTTGGTAAAATGAGTAACGAAGAAATAAGAGAAGGAGTGAGAACAAAGGTCTCACGAGCAAAGGAAAAGATGCAGGAAATGGAGTTTCCATCGTCGGAGATTTTAGCATTCTTGAAGAAGAAAAGTGTTTCTTCCTCAAAGATATTTGTGAAGGAGGTGATTGTTGGTCCCAAGTGGCATACGAAAGGGTCTAGAAGGGGGGGGGGGGGTTGAATAGACCCTGAAGTCTTTTTCGACTTCAAAAAGGTTTCGTATTAAAATGGTTTTGGACGCTTGAAATGTGAACGCTTGACTAAGCGTTTACTTAGAAATATAGACGCTTAGGTTAAGCGTCTGATGAAGACTGTTTTTAGAGAGTTAACTTAGACTTCAAGATTTGAATACTTTAACCGAGTGGGTTTAAGCGTTCAGTTCTTTAATCAGTGTTAGCACAGCGGAATGATTTTTCTAGTCTTCTTTTGAATGCTTTAGCGTCACCAGAAGTTTCTTAGTTGCTTAGCGTTTGATTGTGCTTTACTTAATCAATTTATGCAATGATATGATATGAAAGAATTGACTGAAAAGTAAATAACACAATATTTGTAAGGTTCGTTGGGTGATGTAATCCCAACTACGTCCTTCTTCTCCTTGAACACTTGGAGGCAATCCACTAAAGTGATTCTCAAAGAATCACACAGAATCTTCTACACAATAGGGAGAGATAGATGTCGATGACTTGAGCTCCTTGATCACACAGATTTCTGCTCCAAATCACTTCAATCTCCTTGCTTCTTTCACCCAGAAATGACGCAAGTATCCAACTTCGACTTCACACAGATCGCGAGGCTTGGATGGGTTTTTCTAAAATGGTTTGTTTGATTTTGATGAAGTTCAAACAACTTGGAAATATCTCAGTAGGAAAGTGGTTTCTTCGAAAAGAATGTTTGAGATATTTGTTGACTGTCTCAGGATTGAAGAAAACGCTTCAAAGCTTATACAAATTTTCTACTAAAATCAAACTTACATATTTTGGGGTCTAACACAAAGTCCTAATTGTCATCATCAAAACATCTAACATGAAATTCCAAACAGTGATCATGTCGCGCAAACCAGATTCCTGAACGAGTGGAAGAACAGTCCTTAGAGGGAAGTTCTGGTTATGAAAAAGATAGTCCTAGTTAACAAGAAAACCAGCGTTAACAGTGACTGGTTTTTTGGATTTGGAGGATTTTTCTGCAGCAGATTTTGAAGTTTTGGGTGCCATTGATGATCGGAAAAAGATTCGGTTGAGGAGAGAAAAGGGAGTCTTTTTTCCTTAGAGAGAAAACTTTTATAGTAGGAGTATTTGGAAGTGATAAAGTTTTACGTGTACAAAAATTAATTTTAAAATAACAAAAATTAAATCTGAGTCGTTTACTCATAAATACGGATGTCAAAAAGTGCGGTAAAATAGGGTAACAACTGTGAAGTGTAAAAGTTTAAAGTCCGCAGTTACTTTTTCAAAACGTTTGAATAGTTTTGAAATTTCAGCGTGAATTACACGCGCCTGATAGTACACTGACACGTACTCAGACAGGTGCAGTTACTGAACCGCCTAGTTTTTAGATAGGAATCATTAACCGTCAATTTGATTTGATAAGCACGTGTGAGCAGTTGTCAAATCTAATCTTTTAGACTTATCCGCACGCTACTTTTTAGCGGTGAAAACTATGCATGAATTTCAGAAAAAAAATACTTAGCGTTAAAGTGGGAATCTTTTAACGCTGAAGTCTTTTTGATAAAGTTCAATCGCTTTTGATAAAAAAAAATTGTTTAATTTTATAAGAGTTTGATTTTGTCATGCATAACAGATAAGTGCGAGTGATCAATGTATAGAAATTTTCAAAGTCATTTTTTATCACAATCGCTTATGAATTGAGACAAGTACAATTTTAAAGTTCCCCCTAAAATTGATGACTCATTTCAATTTTCAAAAACACTTTTAGACATAAAAATAAAGTGGATTCCCCTTAAATTATATGCCTATAAAATGTGATGCTTTATGATTTAAGCGTTTAAATCGATCATACCTGATTCACTTCTCAAAGTGAGAAAGCATTGTTCGTTGAGCGCTTTGGTGAAGATATCTGTCAATTGTTTGTCAGTTGCAGTGAAGTGCAAGGAGATATCTTTCTTTTGAACCATTCACGCAAGAAATGGTAGCGAATGTCAATGTGTTTAGTTCTAGAATGAAGGACAGGATTTTGGGTCATAGCTAAAGCGCTTTGGTTATCACAATTGATTGGGGTAGGACCTAAGAGGATTCCATAATCTCTAAGTTGTTGCCTCATCCAAAGGAATTGTGCACAACAGCTCCCAACGGCTACATACTCTGCTTCAACGGTAGAAGTCGCTATGGATTGTTGTTTCTTACTATGCCACGAAATTAGTCTATCACCTAGAAATTGACAGGTACCACTAGTACTCTTTCTATCTATTTTGCATCCTACAAAATCTGCATCTGAATAACCAATTAGTTCAAAAGGAGAGTCCCTTCGATACCATAAGCCCACATTTTGTGTGCCTTTTAGGTATTTAAGGATCTTCTTGGTAGCAATTAAGTGTGATTCTCTAGGATCAGCTTGAAAGCGTGCACACATGCACACCGAAAACATAATGTCGAGTCTACTAGCGGTAAGATAAAGAAGTGATCCAATGATACCTCTATAGTTAGTGATACAATTTTCTTCTCACTTTCATCTTTATCAAACTTAAGCGTTTGGCTCATTGGAATTTTTGAAGATGATGCATTTTCCATACCAAATTTCTTAATCATATCACGTGTATATTTAGCTTGGTTTATAAATATGTCATTAGGGAGTTGTTTAACTTGTAATCCTAAGAAGACAGTTAATTCACCCATCATGCTCATTTCAAATTGTTCTTGCATCATTTTCGAACATTTCTCACACAATCGCTTATTACTAGAACCAAATATAATATCATTAATATAAATTTGGACTAAGAGAATATCTTCATTATGGGTAACTTTAAATAACGTTGTATCAATGTTGCCTTTTGAAAAGCCTTTACCTATAAGAAAGATAGAGAGAGTGTCATACTATGCTCTTGGTGCTTGTTTAAGGCCATAGAGTGTCTTATCCAATTTGTAGACCATACTTTTCCCATGGTTGTTGATGAATCCTGGAGATTGCTCCACATACACTTCTTCTTGGAGTTTACCGTTCAGGAAAGCACTCTTCACGTCCATTTGGTATACTGTGAACTTGTTGAATGCGCCAAACGCTAGGAACATACGAATCGCTTCAAGACGGGCTACTGGGGCATATGCCTCATCAAAATCAATACCGTCTTCTTGGCAATAACCCTGAGCGACTAATCTGGCTTTGTTTCTTATAACAATGCCATCTTCATCCATCTTGTTCCTAAAAACCCATCTAGTTCCAATGACTCCGTTGTGAGTTGGTCTTGGTACTAGCGTCCAAACCTTGCTTCTCTCAAATTGGTTAAGCTCTTCTTGCATTGCTTCTACCCAACTTGAATCATTGAGCGCTTCATCCACTTTCTTTGGTTCTATTTGAGATAAGAAACTTGCGAACATGGCCTCATTAATTGTAGCGAACCTAGTTGTAACAGGTGCTCCAATATCTCCAATTACTAGCTCTGGTGGATGGTCTCTAAGCCATTTACGGTCTGGTTGGAACGGGTTGAGATACACTTGATTCTCAATCGCTTGACCCTCATTTGTCTTTGGTGCAGTCGCTGCATCATTCATAGTTTCAATTTGCTCTTGATGATCATTCTCTTCATGATCATCAGCGATTCTGACAATGTTCTCATTAGTAACCTCACGAGTAATCTTTGGATTAAGCACAAAGATCTCATCATCCTCCTCATCATCACTATCATCACCAAGATTGATTTGTGACTCTTGTTGGTCATGATCTTCAATTCCTACATCATCAGGATTAACCTTACTCGGTTCTTGGGTAGCATCATCAAACACAACATGAATGGACTCTTCAACCTTCGATTTGATCTTATTTAGGATGCGAAAACTCTTTCTGTTCTTGGCATAGCCTAGAAAGATCCCCTCATCCGCTTTAGGATGAAACGTCTTTAGGCTTTGGGATCTATTGTTATGAATGAAACATTTTGAACCAAATACATGAAAATATGAAATTTTAGGCTTACGTCCCTTCCACAACTCATATGGAGTCTTTTCATGTTACTTGTTGATCATACACCGGTTCTGAGTGTAGCAAGCGGTATTGATAGCTTCGGCCCAAAACCTTTGAGGCAGCTTAGACTCTGCAAGCATCGTCCTAGAAGCTTCTTTAAGCGTTCTGTTCCATCGCTCGGCAACTCCATTCTGTTGAGGTGTTCTAGGGGCAGAATACTCATGAAGTATTCCAAAACCTATACAAAACTTCTCAACAAATTGGTTAGTAAATTCAGTTCCTCTATCGCTTCTAATCCTTGTCACCTTGAGATCTTTATAAGTTTGCAATTGACCAATTAGCGAAGTGAGCTTGACACTTGTTTCATCTTTAGTCGCTAGGAATTCTACCCATGTATAGCAAGAGAAATCATCGACTATTACTAGCGAGTACTTTTTACCACTAACACTCATGATTTGAATAGGACCAAACAAATCTAGATGCAATAGTTCAAGAACTCTAGATGGTTTTTTCTTAAAAGATGATATAACTTGTTTACCCATTTGACATGCATCACATAAGCGATTTTTCTGAAAGGAACCCTTAGGTAATCCCTTTACTAGATTTAGCGATATTAATTGAGAGATTGCCTTAAAGTTGAGGTGATTCATTTTTCTATGCCATAACCCACCCAATTCATTTAGACTTTTCGCAACAAAGCACGTGGGGTTGTTATCAATTGTAGAATCCCAATCTATTAAATACACATTGTTTTCTCTTTTTTCTCTTAATTTAGTAGACTTAGTCTTAGCGTCGTTAACATAGCAAAAGTCACTTCAAAATTTTACTTCAAAGCCTTTATCACAAAATTGACTAATGCTTAACAAATTATACTTAAGACCCTCAACATAATATACATCACTAATCATGATGTTTCCCCTATGCATGATACATATATCTTTAGTTTTACCTTTGGAGTTATCACCGAATATAACTTGAGGACCGTTAGTAGCTCGATAGTTGACTAGGAGATCTTTGGAACCCGTCATGTGTCTTGACGATCCACTATCAATGTACCAAACTGAAGTATCAGTGTTGGCTCTAGGTAGCTGCATTTAAAGGACAATTCTAATTCTTCTTAGGTACCCATGTTGTCTTGGGTCCTTCAACGTAGTAACTTTGGTTTGAAATAAAACTTTAGGAACCCATATTTACCAAGTCTTCATTGTAGAAATACTAGCCTTCTAGGGTTTCACATTGTGTTGTGTGTGCTTTTTGTTCACCTTGTGTTGTGTGTGCTTTTTAGGTGTGTAATAATATCCTCGATTATAATAGTAACCGTAATCATAGTCATAATCATAATCATCATAGTAGCGATAATATGATCTAGACCGTTGTGGATATTGACGTTAGTATTTCCTGGGCGCTGGCTTAGGGTGCACTTTTGGTGCTAGACGCTTAGCGCTTGATTCACAGTGGTTAGGTTTATCCTTAGCCTTTTGAGCGTTTGGATGAACCTTTCTTTGTGAATCATTTGCCTTTGCCTTAGCTTTGCCTGAGTCAGCTTTGGCTTTCTCATTTGGCCTCGTATGATTGTCGCTTGGTTCATTCAGCGTTTGACTTTGTGAACCTTTCTCAATAAAGAAAACACCCTTTCCTTTGTTGTTTGCTGTAACATTAGGTTTATTTGGTTGTTTACCGAATTTATTACATCCTAAACTGGTCTTTTCACCAAACATTCTTGTTACCTCAGTCACATTATCCAACTTTCTTGAAGCTTTTGATAATGATGAGACGAGCTGCTCTGATTTGGCAAGTCTAGCGATCAGATCAGCTTCTCTCTTGACTATTATATCAGGATCGCTTTTCAATTGAGTAATCTCACTCTCAAGCGATTGGTTCTTCTCAATGCATTGTTGCTGAACTTGCAACTCTGCTTTGAGCATTACTTTATCACTTATCAGCGATGAGATAATAGCGAAGTGATTTTGATATATTTTGGCGGCATCTTGACAATCTTTATAATATTCATTAACTTTGTCAAGTAGTTCATCATACGAAAGAGGATGAGATAATTCAGTGTTTACCTCACGTAGCGAATTGTTAGACGATTCATCATCTCTTGCCATGAGACAAGTCAACGCTGAGTCGCTTGTTGGTTCATCATCACTGCTCTCATCTGATGATTCCAAATCCTCTTCAGGTGCGAAGAATGATTCAGATTTCTCTAGCAAACCTTGTTGGCAAAGGTTGCTCCTAAATTGGTTTCTATCCGCATAGTCTTGCCTTGTGGGCTTAGACACATTTAGATAAGGGCAATTTACCTGGTAGTGCCCTGGTTGCCTGCAATTATAACACAAATTAGTTTTCATTTTCTGTTCCATGGTTAATCGCTTTGAAACAACTGGCGCTGAGAGATTCTGAGTAGGAGTTGTAGACTCTTGGTAAGGAACTGGCGCTACTAGTTGAGGTGCAGAATATACTGGCGCTTGATATTGAGGTGCTGGAGCAGGGGGAGGAGTTTTGAAATGAAGTTTGTCCAATAGAATTTCTCTTTTCATATCTTAGAAATTTCTTGAATTTCTTGACCAATAAAGCCATTTCCTTTTCTTCATTGGATTCCGTTTATTTCACCTCACTAATTGCTTTACCCTTACTTTTGGTGGTAGCGATTAAGGCTCCTGATTAGTCTCTGAAGTCGATGTGTCGTTGACTTCACCCAATTCGAACTCAAATGCCTTTAACTCTGAAAACACATGTTCTGCAGTAAGAATCTCCAATGTCTGTGATTCTCTCATAGCAATAGTCTTGATCAAATACTTACTTGGAAGACTTCTGAATATCTTATTGACCATTTCCTTGTTGGTCAACTCCTTGTCTAATGACTCTAACTCTGTAATGAGCAAAGTAAACCTTGCGTCCAATTGTTCTAGCGTCTCATTGGGCTACATCTTGAAATGCTCAAATCTTTGCATGGCTATGGAGAGCTTGTTTTCCTTCATTTGTGTTGGACCTTCACATACTATAGCCAACTTATCGCATATCTCTTTCGACGTCTTACATTGTTTGATTTTGTTGAACAATGCATCATTGTCTCCTAAAGCTGAGTAAAGTGCACTTCGTCCAACATTATCCATATTCGCTCTTTTTCTATCAGCTGGCGTCCATTCTAACTTGGGTTTTTCAGCATATCCATCTGGAGTTTCTTCAGTCGCTCTAGGGGCTCTGGTTATCTCTTACATGATCTTAATGGGGCCATCTGAAATTACATCACACATTTCATTATTGCAAGAACATAAATACGCGAATGCTTTAAGTTTCCAAGAATCATAGTTTGACTCGACCAACTTAGGCATTTTGTTAAAAGCCATAATGAGATGTTTAAATGAAAATTTTAAAGCGAATCAGGTTTTTGAAAAATGGATCTAAACAAGCAGTTATGCTCAGAAACACTTAGGTTTCTACTTCAACTACTCTGATATGCTTGTCTATCACAGTGAGGAGTTGTTACCAATAGGTTACATAGATTCAGATTTTAAATCTGATCGTGATTCTAGACGTTCCACTTCGGGATATGAGTTTACTCTTGGTGGAGGAGCCATTAGTTGGAGAAGCGTGAAACAGTCTTGTATTGCAGATTCCACCACGGAAGCTGAATATGTGGTGGCTTTTGAGGCTGCTAAAGAAGCTTATTGGCTAAGAAAATTTCTTTTAGATCTAGAGGTTGTTAGAGATGGATTAACGCCAATCATACTCTATTGTGATAACACTGGTGCTATTGCCAATTCTAAAGAACCTAGGAGTCATAAGCGTTCAAAGCACATTGAAAGAAAGTATCATATAATTAGAGATTATGTAGATTGTGGTCACCAAGATCGCCTCAACTAATAATTTAGCAGATCCCTTTACTAAAACATTGGCACAAAAAAGTTTTGATTCTCATTTAGAAGGGATGGGTGATAGATATTTAGCTAATTGGAGTTGAGGGCAAGTGGGAGATTGTTAGGGTTTATGCCCTAAAAATCCAATTGTGTGATGCATTTATTATTATTTTATGAAATTGTTCTTTTACTACTATTGTTGCAAGTTATGAGCATAATTGAAATTGTACTATAAGATAGACGTAGTGCATAATTACATATGATAATTCAAATGGAAGTGATGTTCCATGAAAAATACTTGGATTAAGTATATCATATGTTGTTGTAAATGGGTTGTCGTCGGTGATAAGAATGGGCGTCTTATCTGCTAAAATATACTATATTCGATGATTTGTCTTAATCATGGGAATAGGAATTCCATATATAGTATATTCGTGTAAATCAATGAGATTGAAACACTGAATCAGACCAATTAAATTATTTATTTTGACTACTATCGAAAATAAATAATTTGGAACAATAACTCTTAATCCTATGATTGTCGTGGACTAATGCGTCTAGTGTACATTGCTTTGATGTATTCAGAAGTGAAGTCTTCAATGGCTAATATACTTTATACATTGTTTTCCTCTTTGTTTGTTTGGGATCCCACATAGAATAATTACAAGTTTTTCATCCCTTCCACTCTATATAATGGGGATGATAGGGAAGTTCAATATATACATCTTGAAAACAACAACGAAGGCAAGTAGTTTTTGAATATTTTCGAGAACAAGCTAGCTTTCAAGAAAATAAAATTCCTCTTAAGGAGTTTTCTTTTAGTAGTATTTTTTTGGAGCAAACACTCCCGAGTTTGTTGAGGCATTGCGAAGAAGGCTTTGCGGTGAACGAGCTCTGATTTCTTCTTCTATCGGCGAGTTCCAATCTTTGGTGTAAGGTTTGTTTTCTTCATTTTAATTATTATTGTTTTTATAGTTATGAAATTATTAGTTTTTAATTAAAGCGTTTAATTATATAGTCTTTTAATTGTTAGCTATAGATAGGCGATACTAATTATTAATTAAAGTGTTTAATTAATTGCTTGAGCCATAGTATGCATGTTTTATGTTATTGATGTCATGCATGTGCGCATAAGAGCTAGGTCTCTATTTTAATTCTGTTGCGTACCAATATGGGTTCGATTTTGAATCGATTTCCCAACACTTTAACCATAAGTCAAGTCTTTAAATCCTTGAGGGTAGAAGAACAACATAGGATCAATGTTAAACAAGACGGGTTGAAAGCCAAGGCTAACTTAGTGGAAGATAAAAGAAACTATAACCAAGATAGGTTGAAGCCTAGGGGATAGGTTTAAAATTAACAACAAAAATTGGAAGAAAGACTATCGTCACAATAATAATAATAGTCAACTTAAGACTCAAAGCTATAAGGATAATAAAGGCAAATAAAAGGTAGAGAAGCCCTGCTTCGTGTGTGGAAGAACTAATCACATGGCTAAAGACTGTTACTACAAGAAGACCGAGAAGTTCAACCCTAGGCTCAACACTAAGCCTAAAAATCAAGAAGTAAACATGTTGGTCAACGGAGAACCATCATCAGGTTAGAATCTATAACTCCTTTAATAAGCTTTACATATAAAAGTAATGAATGGTGGTTAGACTCGAGAGCTAATATTCATGTTTATTTTGAAAAATCATTGTTTAAAACATAACAGAACTCAAGTGGAGGAAGTGTGACACTAGGAAACAACACTGTCGCACAAATACATGGGATTGGGAGCGTTGATTTAAAGATGACATCCGAAAAGAGATTAACCTTAGATGGAGTGCGACACACATCTGAAGTAAAAAGAAATTTAGTTCGTGTGTCTTGTTAAGTTGAAAATGGTTATAAACTAGTTATGGAGTCTAATAAAGTTGTAATAAGTAGAAAGAATGATTTTATTGAAAAAGGCTTTGTAAGTGATGATTTATTTAAATTAAATATTTTAAATGATGAAGAAAATTCCTCTATTTTTAATATTGAATCTAATATTTTATGGCATAAAAGATTAGGACATGTTAGTAATATAAAATTTAAGAGACTTATGGATTGAGGATTAATTCCAAAATCTCAAGTAAATACTGATCATGAGTGTGAAATATGTGTACAAGCTAAACAAACAAAAAGAGCTTATAAATCGGTTCATAGAGATTCAATTATCTTAAAACTTATCCATAGTGATGTATGTGATTCAAATAGAACTCCAATTAGAGGTGGAAATAAATATTTTGGTAACCTTTATAGATGACTTTTCAAAATATTGTTATTTTTATCTTATTAAGTCCAAAGACAAAGTTTTGGAAAATTTAAAATTTATAAAATTGAGGTTACGGACCAATTAGAGAAAAAAATTAAAATATTCAAGTCAGATAGAGTAGGAGAATATTCTTCGGGTGAGTTGAAAAACTTTTGTGAAGATAATTGTATAATACATGCATTTACATCTCTTTATTCACCTCAATCAAATGGTGTAGCTGAAAGGAAAAATAGGACGTTAATGGATATGGTTAACTCTATGTTATTAAATTCTGGAGCACCTGAAAACTTGTGGGGGGAAGCTATTTTATCTTCGTGTTTTATACTTAATCTTGTGATTGTTAAACATAATGATAAAATTCCTTATGAATTGTGGAAAAAGAGAGCCCCCAACCTGAATTTTCTTAAAGTGTGGGGGTGTTTAGCAAAAGTAGCTACACCTAATATTAAAAGAAAGAAAATAGGTCCTAAAATAGTAGATGTTATATTTATCAGATATGCTCAAAATAGTAGTGCGAATAGATTTTTAGTGGTTAATTATGATGTTAGTGGTATTTCTACTACTACAGAAATTATTGAGGCTTAGAAAAACCGAATAGGTATACCCTATTACAGCGGTTATAAAAATAACCGCTATTGATGATGTTTTCCCTTTCAAGACTAGAATTACAAGTGAACTAGGAACACCAAGAATAGAATCTTCTAGAGGTGAATCATCTAATAGTTCAATTTTAGAAAACAAGGAAGAAGAATCTCTAGAATTAAGAAGAAGTAAGGCCTAGAGTAGAAAAGAATTTTGGAGATGACTTCATTACCTTTTTAGTTGAAGGTGATCCCCAAACCTATGAAGAAGATATATCTTCTATAGACGCACCTTATTGGAAAGAAGCATAAATGACGAATATAATTCTATTATTCAAAATAATACTTGGTGGTGTCTTGAACTTACCACCCGGTGGTAGTGTCAGCGGCGTTGATAGGAGTGTAAAGTGTCGATCTTAGTGAGAAGAGAGAGAGGACTAAAAGGATGGTCTATAGATGAAATTTGAAATAAATGAAGATTAGTAGCAAAGAGGAGTTATACACAACAAGAAAGAATTGATATTTTGATACTTACTAGCCTGTCGCTAGGATTTCAAAGCCTATTAGAACTTTACTGGCGGTTAGCATCTATACAGAACTGCTGTAATAGGTCATCGGAAATAGATTTTGGGCGGGAAAAACAACATTTTTAAATGGAGATTTAGATGAAGAAATTTACATGCAACAACCCAAAGGCTTTAAGGCTAAAAGACAAGAACATAAAGTATGTAAATTAGTAAAATCTTTATATGGTTTAAATATTTTCACCTATTACAGCTCCTAAAACAATAGGTCATGAAAAATTTGATGGGCGGGAAAAATGAGGTTATTTTGCTAAATGGATTTGAATCACCTATTATGAACCGCTATGAAAATAGTGCCGCTCGATATGCTAAGGAAAAAAAAAAGCATGCGGTGAGCTATAAAAAATTTTTTTTTTTTTTATTTTGATTCTATGTTTATATGTGGATGATATATTAATTTTCGGGTCTAATTTGGATTTTATTAAAAATGTGAAAGATTATTTGTCTAATAACTTTGAACTGAAAGATTTGGGTGAAGCTCATATAATTTTGGGCAAGAAAGTTAGTAGAACTAAAGAAGGAATCTCACTGGATCAATCGATTGCTATTGAAAATTTCTTGAAAAATATTTTAATTATTATGATTGTAAGATAGTGTCTACTCCTTATGATTTTAATGTACATCTAAATAAAAGTTTAGGAGAACCCCTGGCACAATTGAAATATTCTCAAATTATAGGGTCATTGTTGTATTTTTCTAATAGAACTAGACCTGATACATGTTATGCGGTTGGGAGACTTAGTAGAGACACTCATAATCCTAGTAAAGATCACTGGAATGCTGTAGGAAGAATTCTTAAGTATCTTAAAGGAACCCTAAACTTTTCTTTATACTATAAACACTTTCCAAATGTACTTGAAGGGTATAGTGATGCTAACTGGATTACCGATAGCTCCGAAATAAAATCTACTAGTGACTTTGTATTTATGTTGGGGGGGAGCAGCGATAATTTGGGGTTCTAAGAAACAAACTGTTATTTCTAGAAGTACAATGGAAGTTGAGTTAATAGCATTAGATTTAACTTCTACAACTGCTGAGTGGCTAAGAGACCTTTACTCGATATTCCATTAGTAAAGAAACCTTTACCAGCCATATCTATACATTGTGATTCGAAGGCTATGATAGATCTTGTAAAGCAAACCCATTCTAATAAAAAAAATGAGTAGAAATTTACAAGCAAGATATAAATGTGTAAAATCTTTAATAAAGAGAAATGTGGTACCACTTAATTTTGTCAAGTCTGAGAAAACTTAGCTGACAATTTGACTAAAGGTCTACCCAATAAGGGTGTTTATGAATCATCGAGGAGGATGGGCACAAGCCCACAAGGGAGTCACCTTCGGGAGTAACCCAACCTTTGTGATTGGAGACCCCATGAAGAAGGTTCAATGGGTAGGAACAACCTGTAATGCGTGACTCGTTTAGCACTAATTTATGGGGAGAGTGTTTTCTTCCCGTCCCTATGGTGGTAGCGCTTTTGTATTGTGATGTTAATGTTGGCTTTGATCGTTAATGAGACCAAGGCGGGAAATAATCCGCTGGATAGAGTTTACACGTACCCTTGGAGGTTTCACCTAAGTGAGAGTTGTCATACATAGGTCGTGGCTATGGGTTGGGCTAACCCTAGAGACATCACGAGGATGAAGATTAGAGCGCGGGACCTTTAATGCGCTCACCCGTGAATTGAGACCTATGTCAATACTGTGTGTGTGATGTATTGAAGTTTGGCCAAGGGACCTAATTCCAAGCATAGTCCATTATGGCTCCCTCAAATGGAAAACATTGACACTAAGTGTAGGTTTAAGCCCGGAAGGGACCTGCACGAATTGCATGGTATTTAGTTGCCCTTTTATAAATATTCTTATATATCATTTTGAAGTTTTAAACCTTGTGGAGGATTGTTGGAAATTGGAAGTTTCAAAACTCCAAAAAAACCAAATTAAATTTCAGCATTATTTGCATCAACAATTTTGACCATAACCCCAACATTGTATTTATTTTAATTTGTAGGTTTCAAAATGCATCCTACCACTAGATGTAGGTACTAGGGGTCTAGTTAGAATAGATAACAACAAGCATACAACATTCATACATCTTCTATATTTTGGCAACTGGAATAAGGTCTTATTTACAAAGTTTTCTTGTGAACGTGCTTACAAAGAAAATACCGGCATGACCTTCTTGGGTTTTATCCTGGGGTGGTGGTGGTGGTGAGCATACTGTACCTGCACGAGGAAAGACCATCACGATCTTAGGACAACGTCAAATGGCGTGACTTCTACACGACAGCCGTTCTTACTTCTTACGTTTAAAATTATATTATTTTATGCAAATTGTTTCACATGATAATCTAAAGAATTTATATTTTATGTTATTGCATGCAAATTTTAAAAATTTCAAAACACTTATGTGTGTTTCAATTGAGATTTTTAGAGAAAAATATGTAATTATATGAGAAATAAAAGTGGAAATAAATGCTATGATGCTGAAGCTAAACGTGATTATTTGTTGTGATACAGTACTGTAGTTTGTTTCCTACTTGTTTGCATTTGGATGCGCTTTATCCAGGAATACAAGAGTTCACATGATACTATTAATCAACAACACACAGTACGACTATAAAAGAAAATAACACATTGGCAAACAAGAAAAAGATAGGTCCGATCTAGAGAATGTTGCGGGCAAAACTCAATATCCGTTTCCTTTAAGAATTCAAAAAATAGAACTCAATATCTAACCTCGTGAAGAATCCAAAAGGTGGCCCTCAACATCAGCTACGGGCAAATCTTTGGCATCATCAGCAAACATCAATATGTACTTCTCCATAAACTTCTCGTTTTGCAAGAGTAAAACACTATTGTTTGTTTGTGTTTTCATTATACTTTTTTCATTTTCATTTGAGAATGGAAATACACACTTTACACTGTTTTCAACTGAAAATATTTTCATTTTCATTCTTGTTTTTACGTTCTCGAAAAATTTCAATCATTTATTTAAAATTACATTTCACATCACTTATCTCAAATTTTCTCTCTCATCCACCCATCACCATCCTCTCTCATTCACCCATCACCATTCTCTCTCTCCTCTCTCATCAACATTTAACACCAAATCCAATACTATTCATCTAATCATTACTTTTCAATCATTTCACACACCAAACTCACAAATTTCAACTATTTTCAAAAACACAACCAAACACACCTACTTTTTTCACTTTTCTCACACGAAACTCAAAAAACACGTTCTCCCATACATTTTAAAAAATGACGGTTGAAAATGAAATGAAAACACATCCAAACAAAGCCTAAGAAAACTGGCTTCTTTTCTAAAAGAGGGAAAATTATATACTTTTCGTCCCATAACTTTGACGTAGTCCAAATTTGGTCCAATTTGTTATAAATTTCTCACGTTTACTTTTATAACTTTCAAAATATCTCACATTTAGTGCCAAATGAAGTTTCTATCCAAAATTTAACGGTCAACTCCATTAGTCAACCTTTTGACTGGCCTTCTTGGGAGATTTTTGTGTGTGAGTGGCACATGATATTGAATATAATATGTGTGTGAGTGCATTCATGCATGAAATTTCTCCCAAAGAATCGGTCAAAAGGTTGACTAACGGAGTAAACTGTCAAATTTTAGATGAAAATTTCAGTTGGGACTAGATGTGAGGTATTTTGAAGGTTATAGGAATAAATATGAGAAATTCATAATGAATGGGGTCAAAACCAAACTAAGGAAAAGTTATGGGACGAAAAATGTAATTTTCCCTCTAAAAGATTCCTCGACCTTATCATTTCAATTTTTTTTTAGGGATTAATGCAAAAAACCCCCCTTGTGTTCATGTGAAATTGCAAAAAAAACCCCATGTTAACGAAATAAGCTAAAAACCACCATGTGTTCTTAAAAAGTCTGCAAACAGTGGGTTTTCGACAAAAAAAAAGCATGTTTTTCATATTTTTCACATTTAATGACATGTTTTTTTGACATTTATACACTCGCCAAACAAAGAAGCATGTCATTAAAGGTGAAAAATATGAAAAACACGCATTTTTTTTTCCAAAAATCCACTGTTTGCAGACTTTTTAAAAACACAGGGTGGTTTTTAGCCTATTTCGTTAACACATGTGTTTTTTTGCAATTTCACATTAACATAGGGTTTTTTTTTGCATTAATCCCTTTTTTTATCGCCGAATCTCTCTTCTCCAGCAAAATGTTAGAGAAGCGGCGAACCTATAAGCAAGTCTTAAATTTCGGTTCCGTGGTAGATATCGGTGTAGTAAATTTACGAAAATTTCGATGGAAATTTCGGGGATATTCGAAATTTCGGTTTCGATTTTAAAGAAAATCATGGAAATTTACAAAAATATTTGGAAATTTACAATAAAATTTTGGGTAACTTTAATTATCATATTTATGCATCTTTTACATCAATAATATTCTATATATAATATATGGATAACGAATTTCTTAAATAATATCACTAAAAACTGTTATGAAAAATATGAAATAAATATAATTTGATAGTAAGATAATAACCAAATTACATGAGAACTTCATTAAAATAAAATGTATCAAGATTTAAGTAAAAGTTACTATTTTATACCACATCGAATTTCTAGGAGGATCGAAATCGATATCACTAGTATATGTCCTTCCTCTAGTTTCATATTGCAAGTGAAAATTATTCATTACATGTCGACAATATTCCGCCCATGACATGGAATGTTGGTAGTACTATATATAATGATGATGATGATATCCTTCTGGTATTGAGTCTTGAAAAACCTCAATGCAGTAGTACAATTTCTTCAATCATATTCATTTTCACTTCTTGTGGTTGGGGGGTAAGTGGTAGGTACGGTTATTACCAAATATAAATATAATTTTCTAATTATATAATATTTTAAAATATATATAAAAAAATTATTCAAAAAAATAAAAAAAAAAATAATTCGGTTTCGGTGAATGTTTCGGGAAATATTGGGTTTCGGCAGAAATTTCGATGGATATTTGACAAAAATATTTAAATTTCGGGAAATTTCAGGTTTCGACAAAAATTTTAAAAAATTTCAGGTTTCGGTCAAAATTTCGAAAAATATTCTGCAAAATTGGATTAAAGGTTCGATTTCGCTTTGGGATCCCCCGAAATTCGAAATTTCGGTCTTTCGAACCGAAATTTAAAACCATGCCTACGAACACCTATTTCTCTGGCTTAAGGTGTTCAAGAAGAAGTCAATGCCAACCCCTTAATTTTGCTT
This sequence comes from Buddleja alternifolia, assembly GCA_019426215.1. Classification (NCBI taxonomy): domain Eukaryota; kingdom Viridiplantae; phylum Streptophyta; class Magnoliopsida; order Lamiales; family Scrophulariaceae; genus Buddleja; species Buddleja alternifolia. The sequence continues at coordinate 9,435,610 of CM033403.1, forward strand.
CTAAGGATTTAATGAGCATTGGTGTCTTCACAATCATTTCATTACATCCATTTCCAGAAAATTGAAACACTCCAGGAATTTATACTTCTTATTGATACTCTCTGCACTGTTGCAATAAACAACCACGATACCATAAACCAACATCCTTGAACCTAATGCAAAACCCGTTTCTGGAACTCGTGAAACGAGATTCTGTTGGGATGCAGTTGTTAACCCTCGGGACGGCGTACGCGGTAGCAGATAATTAAAAATTCAAGGCTCAATCCCTAAACAAGGATTACACAGACATAGTATCATCGGATTTCTGGAAACATTCATAGGGGTTTTCGCAAATTACATTTTTAAAAAATTCAATCAACAAATCTTTCAGCAACCTCTGTAGTAGAAAATAGTTTTACTCCAACCAATCTTGTTGACTTGTTTGCTTCTACGCTCCAACTGCGTAATAGTTTCTAACGGTATTCAAACCTTAGTTTGTACCCTCGATCTTCTCTATAAGTGTTAGCTAAAAGAAATCAAATCTTTTGCTTATAGAGAAAAGGATCGAGTACTGTGTATAGCTGCTCGTGAAGAAAGAGAGAAGACTAAAGACTTGCAATTATTGTGGGTGTGGTGGCACCTACACTGGGGATATGAATATCTCCAGTAGGCGCCTCAGTTAGGCATGTCAGCCAGGGTTTCCCAATCCTGGCGAGCTTCCCTTCCCTTTCTCAGTCCAAGCTCATATATAGTAATAAGCATAGTTATTAATTAATTGGTCTTGAACTTTATTTAATCCACCATATTAAATTATAAGAGCAAATGTTAATTAAGTTCACTTAATTCATTTATTCATCTTAATTAATTAATTAGACCACTACTGAATTAGTTTTATCCTAAGTTAATATTTTTGTATTAAATTTAAGACTTTTATTAATTAAGACGGCTAAATTAATATTTTTCTGTTTCTCAATCAATTAATTTATTCATTAATTCACAAAGAATTAATTGCACCAATAGGTACTACACTATAATAAGTCTGTGACTCCTTAACCTCATTAATAAGCTAGCATTAGGTCCTATCCCAAAAGGCTAAACAATCCCAACATTATCTAAATTAACTATTTTTTCCAAATAATTAATTAGGCATTGAATTAAATTTACCATATTAATTCAAGGTACCTATTGGTCATGGATCAATTTCTAGCAACGTCGCCATGACTTCTGATAAATTCATATTTCACGAGAATTTATACCCTTAATTTTGGTAATTTTGATGGCAACTGATTGATCTATTCCCATGTTATGCTTTGATGCTGTTGATTATATGTGTGCATGTAGGGGTAAAATTTGAAAAGGATCAATTCGACGTTGAGAAGTGATGGAAAAAGTCAAAGAAAAGTTGATCGGTTGATACCGCGGTTTCAACCCTGCCAAACCGCGGTTTCAAACTTGCTAAACCGCAGTTTCAAAATCTCCAAAAAGCGGTTTACGCGCCTGTTTCCCTAAATATAAATACCCCACTTTTCATCAGATTTTAGAGTTTTTAGATACTTTTGAGAGTTGTACTTAGGCGAAACTCTGAAAAAACAATGGGAGAATTTAAGAAACTATCAAGAGCAAGGATTCATCTTTTGTAGTAGGGAGTTTTCAACATTTCTTCCTAGATTAATTTGACTATGTCTATGATGAATATTGATTTATTTCTTTTAGCAAGTATAAACTAATTTCACCTAGACTAGGGTTAAGTGAGGACTTTGTTAAGATTTATAGTTATTGAGTTTTGAGTTTTTCGGATTAATTGTGATTATTGTTCTTTATGCATGCTTATGCTTGATCACTATTGGTTTTTATTTGATTGCTTGATATGCATATTAAATGTGATAAGGGCCCCATTGACATACGGATAAGCCTTCGTGATTGGGCTTTCACCTCTTGGAGTTTATCGCACCAATTTTTTGCATTAGAATTTCAGGGATAAAGGATGGAAAGTTGTCCATGCTGAAGTGAAAGGACACTTATTCCAAGGTTGTTTATAAATAGGACCTGAGCAACAAGCCAAAATAGAACTCATACAAGCTTACAAGCCGAACCTCTGTTGCATTAAAGTCTTATTCCTAAAACTTTCAGAAAAACTCGAATTCCATAGCCAACATTCTTAAAGCTTTTCATCCATCCCTAAGACAATCAAATATCTCAAACATCTTTTCAAGATGAACCCACTCTATTATTGGGATATCCCTTAGTTTGATTTTGTCAAACAAAACTATTGACAAAAATCATCCAACCTCGCAATTTGTGTGAAAGACGGAGTTGAATACTTGCATTATTTCTGGGTGAAGAAGCAAATAGTTCAAAGGACCTTGGAGTAGAAATATGTATAATCAAGGAGCTCAAGACAACTTTTGTCACTTATATACTGGTTTGTAGAAACTTTCTGTGTGAAGTTTCAAAGACAATTTAGTGGATTCCTCCAAGTGAAAAGGAGAAGAAGGACGTAGTTAGGATTACATCACCCAATGAACCTTACAAATTATTGTGTTATTTAATTTAGGGAAAATCCAACCATATTCATTCGCGATAAAATAGGAATTCACAGCATATTAAACACGTAGAAAATTTGAGCCATGTTAAACCTTGGGTTTGATACCATTGTTGGGATTGCCCCGGGGATGCTGGGCGAAAAATAAAATACAATAATTTAAACAACATTCCTTAAACAAGGTTAGGTAGACATGGTACCATTGAATTCAAAAACTCTACAAGATAAGTTTTCTCGTGTTTACTTCGTGAAGAACTAATCAGCAACAATGTTTTTAAGCTACTGCACAACTTCAATTCTCCGGATTGATTTGCTCTAGCGCTCCAAGTGTCGCGCCTCTAATATTATCCACACCTTACTTCATACCCTTGAACTCTTCTATTAATGCTAGCTAAGAAGATTTAAAACTTTTAGCTTATGGAGAAAAATATAGGAAAAAGTGTTTGGCTCAAATGCAGAGAAGAAGAAAAAAAGAAGACAAAATTCACACAGTCAATCGCCTTGGGAGGCAGGTACAATGGGGAGGATTAAATCCTCCCCTGTACACGCATAAGTGTGTGTGTCCCACTAGGTCACTTGACCTAGTGGGCTTGTCTTCTTTCCTTTATTCTTTTGGGCCCCAAGTCATTAATCAATTAATTGGTCCATTGACTTATTAATTTGACTTGACCCAATATATTTAATTAAGCACAACTTAACTAAATCAACTCTTTATATTAAATTAATAAGACCACTAATTAATTTGTCTCCACTTTAATGTAATATTCCAATATTAGATTAGAGACTTTAATTAAATATGACCAGTTAATTAATTTAATCTTTTTCAATAATAATTAATTTCAATTAATTAATCTCTCCATGAATTCATAAGGAATTAATTTAGTCAATAGGTACTACACTAAGTTAGTGTGTGATCCCTTAGGCTCATTAACAAGCTAGCAATAGGTCCTATCCCAAAAGTTCAATTAATTATCTAAATAATTAATTAGTTCATGGATTAATTTCACCAAATTAGTACAAGGCACCTATTGGTCCTGGTTCGATGTCTAGAAACGTCCCCATGACTTCCAAGATGTTAATGATGAAAAGCAAAACCTATCCAGGTTACAATCTTCATGTGAGTCAAATCCTTTCATCTTTTTCTCATCTGAAGTCTAGGGTTTGGCGACGATCGAAACACTAATTTTAGAAGCTATGAATGTCTTGTAAATCTAATGACCCAGTCTTCTAAGCAGGGATCACCATTTCCACTTTTAAGACACCACTCTGATCAGAGACTTTTATCGATCATTTTGATTTACACAACCACATAGGAAATTCCAGGTGTCACACCAATGATGAATTCCATATCTAATGTAAGTTGGTCCCTCACATGCCAGACTATATAGAGCATACGATGTTGTATGGTTCTCTTGAAATTACACAAAAACATAGGAAGTTCCAGGTGTCATAGCAAGGATGAATCCCATATCTAATGTAAGCTGATCCGTCACATGCCAGACTATAGAGAACGTACGCCGTTGTGTGGTTCTCTTAGAATAGTATATTTAAGTATGGATAGTACACATCCCAACCATGATATCTCAGGTCAGAGATGATTACGAAACTGAAGAGCTCTAAGTTCGACGCAGTACCAACAAGGAATCCTTGCGGGATCGTTTAATCTCATACTCACCCAATTACAGATCTTTGCGCATGCACTGACCCAGAGGGTTAATGCCCATAGAACTAGACACCGTCCTTTAAGAATGACACACACAAACAAGTCTTGTCAAGACTTTGATAACCCGCATCTCACAGTTTCTATGACTAGGAATGGAATTCATGGTTATGGCCCTCGAGAGCATTTCACAATCGACACAACATGAGATCTTTAGCTATACTAACAGTAAGTAAATAATGACATAAAAGAATGCTAAAACAAGTTTAATATATTACATGAAATAAGATTATCATAGTGTTTACAAACTAATTATCAAGCCAACTAATGACTCACCGGGCACCTAACACTATCAATCTCTCACTTACCAAAAAGAAAATTGCCCATGTATCTAAGACCCATCATTTCCAGATATCTTTGAAATATTTCTTGACTCAGTGGCTTGGTGAATGGGTGTGCTACATTTTCTACTGAGTTGACTCGTTCTACTCGAATATCGCCTCTATCAACTATCTCTCTAATCAGAATCAGATCATATCTCCTATGGATGTGCTTGGATTGCTGGTAAGACCTCAACTCTTTCGCAGGAGCTATGGCTCCATTGTTGTCGTAGTACATCAGTATGGGATCTATAATGGATGGAACAATATCCAGCTCCTGGACTAAGTTTCGCATCTAAACAGCCTTCTTCGCCACTTTAGCAGAGTCTGTGGTGGAGTCAATTGTCGTCTCCTCTTTGAAGCTTTTCCATCTTACAGCTCCTACGTTGAGTATGAACACATACCCCGCTATTGACTTAAACTCATCGATGTGTGACTGAAAATAGAGTCTGTATAACACTCTAGTTCCAATTCTTCTTCTCCATATACCAAGAAGAGATCCTCAGTACATTTCAAGTAACCCAGTCTCGATTTCACGGTGGTCTAGTGGTCCGTTCTTGAATTAGACTGGAATGGGCTTATCACACTAAGTGCATAAGCCACATCCAGTCTTGTACATAGAATAACATACATAATTCCCCCTATTACCGATGCATAGGGTACAAGTGACATGACCTCTGTTTCCTTTGTCGTCTTAGGGGCCATAGGCTTGGAAAGAGATATCACATGTCTTGGAGGCAGGAATCCTCTCGTGGATTCCTCCATTTTGAACCTTGTTAAAACTCTATGTATGTACGCAGACTGGGAGAGTTCCAGCAACATATTGCCTCTGTCTCTGTGTATTCTCATATCAATAATATAGGATGCTTTTCCCATGTTTTCCATGGGGAATTGGGTCCATAGCCAATCCTTTGTTGATTGCAACATTCCTACATCATTCCCAATGAGTAAAATGTCATCAACATTAAGTACCATAAAACTTATTGCTCTCCCACTAACTTTCTTACACATGCACGGTTCATTACTATTCTTGATGTACCCGTATCTTTAACAACTTCATCAAATCTCAAGTTTCAGCTTCGAGAAGTTGCTTATATAAGACCATAAATTGATCTTTATAGCTTCCACACTTTATGCTCACTCCCACTAGATGTGAAGACCTCAGATTATTTCATGTAGAATTTCTCATCTATATTACCATTCTAAAAAGCCGTCTTCACATCCATCTGTCAAATATCATAATCGAGATGTGCAGATATGGCTAAAATAATCCTAATAGATTTGGTCATCACTATAGGCAAGAAGGTCTCTTCATAGTCAATTCCTTGACTTTGAGTGTAACCTTTCGACACTAAGCAAGCCTTAAAGGTCACCTTCCGATCTACTCTCAACTTTTGTTTGTATACCCAGTTACAATCAATGGCTTATTGCCCGGTGGTGGCTCTACCAAGGTTCAAATCTTTTTGAGTACATGGATTCCATAGCTTCTAACCATTTTTTCGAGTCCTTATTGAAAGTTGCTTCCACGCAAGACCTTGGATCTTTATCCTATGGGAGGCTCTCCTTTTTACCTTTTAACAAATGACCATAATATCTCTTAGGTTATCTCGGGACCCTTTCAGATCTCCTTGGAGGTGGAACTTGTGTTTTTGTAGTTTGTGGTTCATTGTGCCTTTGTTCAACTACATGTGGTGTTTGTCTCTTTAGTTTCCTTAATTTCTTTTACACTTCTCATTCCTTCATTAAAGAATTGCTTCTCTAGGAATGTCGCATTCCTTGAAACAGTAACCTTTTGTTCAGGGGTAATAGAAATAGTATCCATAGGACTCCTTAGGGTACCCCCACAAACCTACATAAGATGTATCTTGAATCCCACTTATCTCCCACTTGCTTCTTGACATAAGCAGCACACTCTCATATCCGAAGTATTTATACGTGGGTAATTTACCATACCACATCTTGTATGGTACTTCAGATACACTCCTTAACGGTAACTTATTCAATAAGTAAATTGCCATTTCCAGGGGATACCCAAGAAAGATGTCGGTAAATCTGTGGACATCATCATTGATCAAACCATGTCGATCAATGTTCTATTTTTCCGCTCAGACACGCCATGCAACTGTGGCATTCCAGGCGGTGTCCACTGAGAGAGTTCCATTCTGTTTCAAACAATCTACAAACTCTCTTAATAAGTATTCTCTTCCTCGATCAGATTGAAGAGCCTTAATATTTTTTCCAGTTTGTTTCTCTACTTCATCTCTAAATTCTTTGAACTTTTCAAATGCCTCAGATTTATATCTCAAAAGATATACGTAACCATACCTAGAATAATCGTCGGTAAAGGTTATGAAGTAGGAATGCTTTCCCATTGCACCCATGTTAAGTGATCCACACACATTTGTATGGATTAAATCCGGCAGATCTTTGGCCCATTCCATTAGCCCTCCAAATGGTGACTTTGTTATTTTTCCCATGAGACAAGGTTCACAAGTTGGTAGTTCCTCTTGTCCATCAACCTCAAGGAAACTAGATAACTTGTGAATTCTGTCCTTGGAGGCATGCACAAGTCGTGCATGCCAAATTTGTGTGTCGGGTGAATTATAATATTTATGTTTCCCTTTGTTTATTCGTTAAATTGTAAGTGCGGTAGTATGTGGGTAAGTATAAAGATTGTTATCCATACATGGTCTAATGATTAATTTCGAAGACCAAAATATGGAACAAAGTCCATCATTGATATTAAAAGAATATCCATCTCTAAAACAAACTCATAAATAAGGTTTTTAATTAATCCAGGAACATAATAAACATTCTTTAAAAAACCTACTAACTAAAATGACATTTCCAACAGCCTCTACAGCGACAGTCGCTCCATTAGTCATTCTGAGGACAATGTCCAGCTCATTCAGCTCTCTACTTTTAGATAACACCTACAAATCATTGCATATGTGAGTACCACAATCTGTGTAAAACACCAAGAGGCATAGTTAATTGACAAATTAACCTCAATAATAAACGCACCTTTTCTGTGGTTATTGAGAAGTGAGGGGCAATCCTTGTACCAGTGTCCCATATAATGACAGCGAGGCACTTCCTTTTTGGAGTCTTATCTCCATATGTTTCGTCGAGCTCATCGAAGAGATCCTTGGATAGAACGATTTCAACACAAGTCTCAACCATAATGTCAGACATAGCTGACGAGATGAAACGTCGCACATAAGCCTCATCATCTATCTGCCTAGTTTAGTACTCTAAAGTATGAGCACGAGTAGCTGGTCTGGGTCAAGAAGGGACTTCTTGTATGATCACATAGTTGAGTCCCTTAGCCTCGAGGTACATATCTATAGCCAGGCTCCAATAGTGTTGAGAAACGGTAAAATTACGCAGTAGAATAAAAATCCCTACAATGGTCATCTCTGATTTTTCATTTTCAAACTATGAAAGAGATTTACGTACCCGTTATTGTGAATTATTTGAAGAAAAATCTTCATTGTTTCGAATCTGAGCTTGCTTTGATTTTTCTGATCAAAGTAGCAAATAGGTTACCCCCACTAAGTGACCACGCCAGAATTCGAAGCAAAAATTCCTCCTTCTTTCTCCTTGGTGGACGGCTAGAGAGAGAGAGAGGTGAGACAGTTTTTACTTGGTGGCTAAGTCACAATGAGAGACTAGAGTAAATTATTTCCACCAAGTAGTATTTATACTACACAAGGAAATAATGAGTACATTGAACCCTAAATAAATAAATAAATATATTAATTCAATAATTAATTTCTCAAAGAAATTAATTAGCATATCAATATAATTAATTAATTAAATCATCCAATGACTAATTAATTATTTAACAACGATATCAAATGCTGGAAAAGCCCTTCAAGTCAAAAATAAATTTCCCTTTGCAATTCTTATAAGCGCGATTCTTTATGTTCGTCTCAAAAGGTAATTGAGAGGAAACCAAAGGATGTGGATAATGCCTAGCCAGTCACGTGGCCCACATCATAAGCCAATTGAGAACGAATGAATATGATCATTGCAAACCTTTTCGCGGTGAATGTTGTACTAGTATAAACTCTTTATTCTAATATCGAGTGAAGTGAGAGTCACAGTTTAGTTAAACTATCAATACTTGACCATATGCTCAAAAACATAGTGACTCGAGGTCACTAAATATACTCTTGTGTCCAACATGAGCAACTCCATTGCTTTGGCCAAAGACTTTTGACCTCACTCATTCATGATGGCATAGGATATAAACTCATTCACATATGAGAGAATAAAGTTCATTTTGCAAATCGGTTAAGACTGCTACTTGCCTATCAAGCTACACTTCGATGTTGACCCCACCAATGGGTGAATTGGACCAAACTACTCTAATGACGAGCTTGATATCACAAGTACATCTTTAACATGATTGCTCAGGTCTAAGGTTCACGTGTACCTATCACAACTAATTAGTTCTATCATTATCTAACATAGAGTGAAACTCATATGACAGAACAGATGTGAGTCGTGTTCGAACCCATCAGTCTCATTGATGTGTCTATGACACAAGCTCCCACTAACCCATAGTGTTCGACATGCACTTCCATGTCAAAGCTTATGCCATACAAGTCTCACCAAGTCTTAGTGTTCAGTCAAAACTCTCTATGACTTGTGAACTTTTTTTTTTTTTTTTTTTGGTACAATAAAAGTTTAGGAGGGATCGATGCCGGTTCCCCACCCGGGCCAGGGCATGTCACACGCTTTCTACGGCGCTGGAAAACTTACAGATCGCCCACCAACAGCTGTCCTCAAATCGGCAGAGGTGACTCGAACCCACAACCATCTGACTGGAAGGAGCCCGGTACTTACCAACGGCTGTTGGACTATGACTTGTGAACTAGTTTAGTCATTAAGTACCAAACTTTTCTAGTGAAGATTTCCCTAACCCATAGGGAATAGAAGATTTGCTTTAATGTCATGGGCTTAATGTTGTTTATAACGTATAAATGCCTATAAGAAAACAACAAAAAATTGCCTTATATAATGAAGAGTGTTTAATTATAATAAATATGTCCTATAATATCTATCCTCTATGGCATCTGAGGGCACAACACTAACAATCTCCCACTTGCACTCAATGTCATTCGCTATGGTATCTAATACTCATCTTCTCGAGATATCGATCTAGAACAACTTTTGCCAATGGCTTGGTCAACAGGTCAACAACAATGTCCGCTGAGGCTATTTTCAGAACATCTATTTCACCTCTACCAACGATCTCTCTAATGATGTGATATCTTTTCTCTATGTGTTTAAACTTGTTGTGAGACCTTGGTTCCTTTTCCTGCGCTATTGCTCCATTGTTATCACAATAAAGTGGCAATAAGAGCTCCATGCTAGGAAACACCTGAACCTCTCCAAGAAACTTCCTTAGCCAAACAGCCTTTGAGGCAGCCACGTATTCAGCCTCTATGTTGAAATTTGCGGTTGTGCTTTGCTTAGAACTTTTTCAAGTCACCGTCTCACCGTTGAGGGTGAATATGAACCCTAAGGTAGATTTCCAGCCGTCTACATCAGATTGGAAATCTGAGTCAGTGTCCCCGTCCACTCTTAGGTCACCACTTCCATAGATGAGAATCATATCCTTTGTCCTCTTCAGGTACTTTAGGATATTCTTCACTGCTATTTAGTGTTCCTTGCCCGGGGTTGTTTAAAATCGACTAACATTGCTTATAGCGTAATATATGTAAGCTCTTGTACACACCATGGCATGTTGGGAAATATACATATAGCCCAACTAAGCACAGCGGAAAATTAAAATTTTAGTTTCTAGGATATAAACATGTGAGTTTATTAATCCTTTGGGCTTATCATGTATCATAGGCTTGCACATCTCTACACTAGTTATTTAAAACTTAAATAAAGAAGATCTTACCTTATTCAATTTTTTGTAAAAATCGAAGAGTTTTTTCTTCCTTAACGTAAGCTCCCTAGCATGCTACTCGTTCCTTGAATCAAATCCTTCGTTTTTCCCTTTGATGTAGATCTCGAATTCCTCCACCAAAAATGCCTTTGATCGGATTCTTGATTCACTTCAGAGACCCAAGTGTTTCTCCTCTAAAGTTGATCCACACCCCGGATACCCACTTGTTTATAATCTTTAGCTAGTTTGATCTATAAACGTTTATTGTAACTCTAAGAAATAGTGTATGGGATTAAGGTAAAAGCAAATAATTACTTCTCTAAGTAATTTGGAAGAATTATTGAATTCAAGATTTTTGATGAATAATCAAGAACTCAAGAATAGTTATCTGTCGGGAGAGAGAGAATGGTTTTCTTGCAATAGGAACGAAAATTTTTGGCTTCCAAAAGTCATCATCTTATTTTCGTTCCATACTAGTCCTATTTATAGAACTGGGTTCTTGCAATTCTTTCTCATGTAGAACTCTTCTACATCAATCATTTTTCTTGTAGGAGTAGAAGACTAACTATTTTCTAAATAGAACTCTTCTACTTTAATTAGTTTCCTTATACAAGTAGATTCCTATTTATAAGGAACCTTATCCTTATCTAATAGGAATCCTATCCCTATCTTTCACAGGAATTCTTTCTCTCCAAGAAATATAATTTCCTTCTAGAAGAAAATTAATTAAACTCCTTTAATTATTCTTCCGTCAAATTTTTGATCAAGGCTATAAAATAATCTTTTAATAATTTATCCACCATACCAGATTCATTAAAAGTCACTTTCAATTAATTAAACGCTTTCTAGACTTTTACCAAACATCTTTTGGACTTAATTAAATATTCTTCCAACTATTGAATAAATAAAAAGTCTTAATTAATTAATCTAATTAATTAGGATATTAACTCAATTACTTTGAATTAAATTTCCATAGCTAAGAAATGGATTTATCCGAGTATTGTGTGTGACCCTTTAGGTTCACCAACATACTAGTAATGGGTTCATAACCTTTATGATTTAATTTGGACAATTAAATTGTCTCGATTAATTAAACAATTTTAATTAACCATCTAATTATTTAATCTCCATTAAATATAAGATACCCATAAATCAAAGAAAAGTTTCTTGCTACTTATCTTGAAGACCTAGATGTAGGCGATTCAAAGTGAACCTTTCCAATCGCGCATTCCATGCAAGTGAGATTCTTCCATCAACTAATTTCCCAATTGAATTAAGGGTCGAGGAATCTTATTGGTCGAGATCCTTATAAGTTCAATCTTAATAATTCAAATGTGTTTGACTAGTGATTAATTAATTCAAGAAACTCATTTCTTAATTAATTACTTACTTACCTTGGTCAAGGACTAACTCAGTCTAACCATTTTGCATATTATAGGAAATTTACTTGTTCATATAGACAAGTGATGGAACCTTTGTTGTCAGCACCAACCTCCATATACGAGTCACCACACCGAATCACCAGTCCATATGTGTCCTTGTAAAAGAACTGGCACATGAGTCAAAGTGCTGTGAGTCAATATACAAGATTACTGTGATGACTCGAGTCAAAGAATTAATCTTGCACTATCGTGATTAAGAAACTCCTAATTCGACATATATAAAAATAATTCCAATTTAGGAAGTTTCAGTTAGGGTAATCAGTGAACTTGTTCTCAACAAGCACCCGCATATGTGCATTTGTGTCCACTGCACTATTGTTTATAAAACGAGACATTCTCTAATTAAGAGTGTGCATCAAAGGCACAAGTCTATCTGAATTCTCAATGTCTCATCTTGATAATTCTATGACTTGGATGGAATTTAGAAATCACAGCCTTCGAGACTTGTTTTATGATATCCATCCAATGAGATATCAAGTCGCATATCTATGTGTAATTTCTAGGGACTTCATCATACAGTTATAACAAAATAAACATAAGATGAAGAAATGCCTTTTATTAATATAATGTAAAACAAAATTGTTTATTCCATAAATAGATAAATAGGGCCTATCTAGGATTGGCTCGCAGAGCACTATTCTAACAATCTCCCACTTGCACTAGAGACAATCTCCTTGGTATCTGAGACCCATCTTCTCAAGATGTCTTTCTGATACGAGTTAAGGCTTAGTTAGTGGATCCATTATGTTCTCCGTTGAGTCGACTCTTTCCACTAGCAGTCGACTTTGCCAATGATCTCCTAGATCACATGGTATCATTTCTCTATGTGTTTGGATCTTTGATGAGACCTTAGCTCCTTTGCTTGAGCAATGGAGCCATTATTGTCGCAGTACAGAGGTACTGGATCGACAATGATAGAGACTGCACCTAACCCTTGGATGAAGTTCCTAATCCAAACAACTTCCTTTGTTGCATCACATACAACTATGTATTCAGCCTCGGTTGTGGAATCCGCAGTAGTTTTCTGATTGGAACTCTTCCAACATACTGCTCCACTATTGAAGGTGAATACAAACCCCGACTTTGATTTCAAATCGTCCACCTCAGATTGGAAACAAGAGTCAGTGAACCCTTATAGTTTCAATTCTACATCGTCGTATTTAAAAAATAAATCCTTAGTCCGTCTCAAGTACTTGAGGATTGTTTTCACAGCTACACAGTGCAATTCACCTGGGTCCGACTGAAAATGACTCACTACACTTAATGCATGAGCCACATCAGGCCTTGTACATAACATTACATACATAATACTTCCCATGGTAGAAGCATATGGTATACGAGCCATCCTATCTCGTTCCTGAGGTGTCGAATGACACATGGATCAAGAATACCGGATCCCATGACTCATATGCAAGAATCCTTTCGTTGATTCCTCCATGCTAAACTCTTTAGCATTTTGTCTATGTACATTGACTGAGACAAACATATCATCTTTCTTGATCGATCTCTATAGATTTTGATTCCTAAGATGTAGGATGCATCTTTTCAGTCTTTCATGGAGAATTTGGTGGATAACCACACCTTAGTCGATTGCACAATTCCTACATCATTCCCAATGAGTAGAATGTCATCAACATAAAGTACTAAGAATGTCACTGCACTCCCACTGATTTTCTTGTACACACATAGTTTATCTTCATCTTTAATAAAACCATACATCTTTATAGTTTCATCAAAACAGATGTTCCAACTTTGGGATGCTTGCTTTAGTCCATAAATGGACTTTTGGAGCTCACAAACCTTTTGCTCACTCCCACTAGGTATGAAATCTTCTGGTTGTTTCATGTAAATCTCTTACTCTATGCTTCCATTGAGGAATGCAGTTTTCACATCCACTGCCATATTCTATAATCATAATGAGCAGATATTGCAAGCAGAATCCTAATGGATTTAAGCATTGCTACTGGCGAAAAGATTTCTTCATAGTCGATACCCTCTCTTTGAGTGTAACCTTTTGCCACTAGCCTAGCTTTATAGGTCACTACCTCTCCATTTGCTCCAAGTTTTCACTTATAGATCCACTTACAACCAATTGGTACTATATCCTCCGGAGTGTCTACCAAGGTCCATACCTTGTTGGAGTGCATGGAGTCCATTTCAGATTCCATAGCACTTTGCCACTTCCCCGAATCAATATCACATATTGCTTTTTTGTAGCTTCTTGGATCTTCATCAACTTGAAGTTCCTCCTTATTACTTTCTAGTAATAGACCATACCTCTCAAGTGGCCCTCGGATCCTTTCGGATCTTCTCCGAGGTTGTGTGTTAGATATTTCAGTATTTTCTTGTGTTTGTGTTTCCAAAGTTTGTGAGATAATTTGTGGTGCTTGAACTTCTTTAAGTTCTATGATCTCGCCCTTTCTATCTAATAGAAACTCCTTCTCTAAGAAGATGACATTCCTTGAAACAAACACCTTTTTTTCCGATGGATCATAGAAGTGGTACCCCGCAGTTTCTTTAGAGTACCCCACAAATTTACATAAGCTAGACTTAGACACTAAGTTATCTCCCACTAGCCTTTTCACATAGGCTGAACAACCCCACACTCGAATATATTTGTATGAGACCGGTTTACCACGCCATAACTCATAAGGCATTTTGGGCACAAATTTGGAAGGAAATCTATTTAATAGATAAGCAGCAGTTTCTAAGGCGTAACCCTAGAAAGATGGAGGAATTTCTGTGAAACTCATCATGGAACGGACCATATCCAATAAAGTCCTATTCCTTCACTCAGACACCCCATTCAATTGTGGTGTTCCAGGCGGAGTCCACTGGGAGAGAATCCCATTCTCTTTAGGATAACTAAGCAATTCGTCACTTAAGTATTCTCCTCCCCGATCAGATCGGAGTGTCTTAATACTATGACTTAGTTGTTTTTCTACTTCATTCCTGAACTCTTTGAACTTTTCAAAAGCGTCAGATTTGTGTTTCATAAGGTACACATATCCGTACCGTGTAATCATCGGTAAAAGTAATGAAGTAAGTAAACCTTCCTTTAGTACTTATACTAAAAGGGCCACAAACATCCAAGTGGATTAAATCCAAAGGATGAGTGGCACGTTCCACTTGTCCGACAAATGGTGACTAGGTCATTTTTCCTTTAAGACAAGATTCACAAGTAGGCATGGTTTCCTCTTCCTTAAGGTCAAGTACAGCTTCCTTTGCCAATTTGTGCATTCTTTCTTTGGAAATATGTCCTAGTCTAGTATGCCACATTAGTGTACTGTTTAGGTTATCTTGTTTTCTTATTTAAGAAAAACAAATTAAACACCTGTAATTTAGTTCCTCTTCCAATGCCCTGGTTTACCGTAGTGGAAACACTCACCCTTATCTTTATTGGCTTTAACCTTCTTGACCCCACCTTTAGCTTTTAGCTTCTTGTTCTTTTGGGAACTCTTCCCTTTCCCTTTCTTTGGCTTCTTAGCCATAGAATGGGCAGAACTCACAAGTAGGACTCGCTTGTACTTCTTGATGGTGGCTTCTACAGTCCTTAACATGCTTAACAAGTCACACAATGTTGCCTCCAGACTGTTCATGTTAAAGTTGACCACAAATTGGTCGAATGAGCTAGGCAAGGATTGAGTACTAAGTCTATTGAGCGTTCATTGTCTAGAAAAATGTCAAGACTTGCGAGCTTCTCAATGAGCCCAATCATCTTTAGCACATGTTCTTGGACATTTGACTCCTCATTCATACGAGCTCTGAAAAGCTCTTTAGACACTAAGTACCTTTCCCTCCTAGACTTTTCACCATACAACTGTTGTAAGTGTTTGAAAATATCAGCAGCACTTGCCATATTTTCATATTGCTTTTGCAACTCATTCGACATCGATGCAAGCATCGTACACCTTGCTTGGAGGTCATCACTTAACCATTTTTTATGGGTTTCGATTTCCTCCTGCTCAGCACCCTCGGGCAGAGTGGAGAGAGGTGCATCAATCAAGACATAGGCTCTATTCACAGAGTTGAGCACTATCTTAAGGTTTCTAAGCCAATCAGAATAGTTGGGTCCAGTGAGTTTGTTTGTATCGAGAATTGTGGAAAGCTTGTTCTTAGCCATTTTAGATATCTAGTTATCTACAAATTAAAGCGAAACAGAGATTAAGAAGATGTTTAATATATTATGTGTAGATATGATTTTAAGGTCTTTTAATTATAAATTACCTCCTACTATTTAATTCAAATTCAATAACCCTCATTAAAGAATTCGAGAAAAATGATTTTTCTTAGTGAGTTTGAAGTCCAATTTAATTATTACATACCCCAATTTTATGGACACATACATAATAATTAAAAAACAAGGTAGACAACACTTGTCAATTACATCCCCATGTAACCCTCAATTATTTTACCTCATGTTTCACATGGACCTCAATTTTATGCGCCCCCATGTTACTCCTATGTTAAGGTAGACCCATCAAACCTACTTGTAAATAACCCACCCAAAAAGTTCCACTTTCAATGGTCAACTTAGAGGATAAATTACCCATGTGCATCTCTATGCTTAGTAATAATCACGGCTTTCTCATTATGGAAAGTCCCATTTGCAATGGTCAACTAGTCTACATAAGTAGCACCAACATGCTATTACTTTTGATGGTAAGCATGGAATATTAAACCCCGTTTAATTTCATCCCATATTAACTTAAAATTAAAATCGTTGAGATTTTATAAACTTATCTAATAAGTAAGGGAATTTTAGTATATTATGAAATGTCTTATCAACGTTTCGATTATCTTATCTAAGTCTCTATCCTAAACATGCCCAACAACACATGAAAGGAAATAAACCATATCATAAGCATAATCTTAAAAAACAATATGTATCTTATACAAACATGCATCTTATAAAATCATGCATCTCATAAAATCATGCATCTCATACATAAATCATGCATCTCATACATAAAATATAACATGGATATTTTGGGCCATATCTAAATCGATCCTATCTAGAGCCATCAAGGATCGAATGCCGGCAAGGTGAATAAATAAATGACGGAAAATAAACATGCTTGTACAATCCTAATGGCCTCAAAATTCCATCATGCATATCAACTCATGAAAGCATATGTAAATTCATAATTTACCAAATATTCCCCATAAATTAAATCAATTCGGGGTTTCTCAATAAAACTTGATTTTTCCAAAATTAAATAATTTAAAACATTTTTTAAATACAATAGAATTTTTAGGAAAAATAAAATACCCAAAAACGGGTCGGCGACCCGCTCCTCGACTATTGGGTAGGATAGCCCGGAGGCTATTTCGGACAACCCATATTCGCGTCACATGGGGCGTTTGAAACAGCCCCTTGGTGTGAGCATATACAAACATATGTATATGTATTTAATGAAACCAATCATTATCACTAATTAGACTCCATCTCCAATTAAATTACCAATGTCACAGCCAATCAAATTCGGCTTCTTGTTGGACATTATGCATGCAATCCAAATTGCATGATTTACTTCAAGAAATTCTATCTTATTATAATACGTGGTTCACTACAAATGGGATTCTAAATCCCATTCTTATGTATCATACAATGTGCACACCGCCTGACACTTCGGCCTGGACTAAGGGTTGGTTGTCGAGTGTTCAAAACATCGCACTCTATCCGATTTCAATGTAATCTAATTACAAAAATTAATTTTCAGATATAAACAACCTTCAAAAACTGAAAAAAAATAGTTTTTAATAAAATCCCCAAATCAATAAAATTCATGAATTTAATAATTTTAAATGTGCATCAC
This sequence comes from Buddleja alternifolia, assembly GCA_019426215.1. NCBI lineage: Eukaryota > Viridiplantae > Streptophyta > Magnoliopsida > Lamiales > Scrophulariaceae > Buddleja > Buddleja alternifolia. The sequence goes on from CM033403.1 coordinate 9,453,340, forward strand.
ATGTAACGATTAAAATTAAACGGATCCTGCATAATGATGCGCGAGCCTCAGGCTCTGATACCACTATTGGGAAATATACATATAGCCCGACTAAGCACAACGGAAAATTAAAATTTTAGTTTCTAGGCTTTAAACATGCGAGTTTATTAATCCTACGGGCTTATCACGTATCATAGGCTTGCGCATCTCTACACTAGTTATTTAAAACTTAAATAAAGAAGATCTTACTTATTCGATTTTTCGTAAAAATCGAAAAGTTTCTTCTTCCTTAACGTAAGCTCCCTAGCTTGCTCCTCGTTCCTTGAATCACCTCCTTCGTTTTTCCCTTTGATGTAGATCTCGAATTCCACCACCAAAAATGCCTATGATCGGATTCTTGATTCACTTCAGAGACCCAAGTGTTTCTCCTCTAAAGTTGATCCACACCCCGGATACCCACTTGTTTATAATCTTTAGGTAGGTTGATCTATAGACGTTTATTCTAACTCTAAGGAATAGTGTATGGGAATAAGGTGAAATCAAATAATTACTTGTCTAAGTAATTTGGAAGAATTATTGAATTCTAGATTTTTGATGAATAATCAAGAACTCAAGAATACTTATATATGGGGAGAGAGAGAATGATTTTCTAGCAATAGGAACGAAAATTTTTGGCTTCCAAAACTCATCATCTTATTTTTGTTCCATACTAGTCCTATTTATAGAACTAGGTTCTTGCAATTCTTTCTCATGTAGAACTCTTCTACATCAATCATTTTTCTTGTAGGGGTAGAAGACTAACTATTTTCTAAATAGAACTTTTCTATTTTCTAAATAGAACTTTTCTACTTCAATTAGTTTCCTTATACAAGTAGATTCCTATTTATTAGGAACCTTATCCTTATCTAATAGGAATCCTATTCCAATCTTTAAAAGGAATTCTTTCTCTCCAAAAAATATAATTTTCTTCTAGAAGAAAATTAATTAAACTCCTTTAATTATTTTTCTTCCACCAAATTTTCGAGCAAGGCTATAAAATAATCTTTTAATAATTAATCCACCATATTAGACTAATTAAAAGTCACTTCCATTTAATTAAATGCTTTCTAGACTTTTACCAAACTTCTTTTGGACTTAATTAAATATTCATCCAACTATTGAATAAATAAAAAGTCTTAATTAATTTATCTAATTAATTAGTATATTAACTCAACTACTTTGAATTAAATTTCCTTAGCTAAGAAATGGATTTCTCCGAGTATTGTGTGTGACCCTATAGGTTCACCAACATACTAGTAATGCGTTCATAACCTTTATAATTTAATATGGACAATTAAATTGTCTCGATTAATTAAATATTTTTAATTAACCATCTAATTATTTAATCTCCATTAAATATAAGATACCCATAAATCAAAGAAAAGTTTCTAGCTACTTATCTTGAAGACCTAGATGTAGGCTATTCAAAGTGAACCTTTCCAATGGCGCATTCCATGCAAGTGAGATTCTTCCATCAACTAATTTCCCAATTGAATTAAGGGTCGAGGAATCTTATTGGTCGAGATCCTTATAAGTTCAATCTTAATAATTCAAATGTGTTTGACTAGTGATTAATTAATTCAAGAAACTCATTTCTTAATTAATTACTTACTTGCCTTGGTCAAGGACTAACTCAATCTAACCATTTTGAATATTATAGGAAATTCACTTGTTCATATAGACAAGTGATGGATCCTTTGTTGTCAACACCAACCTCCATATACGAGTCGATCACCACACCGAATCACTAGTCCATATGTGTCCTTGTAAAAGAACTGGCACATGAGTCAAAGTGCAGTGAGTCAATACACAAGATTACTGTGATGACTCAAGTCAAAGAATTAATCTTGCACTATCGTGATTAAGAAACTCCTAATTCGACATATATAGAAATAATTCCAATTTAGGAAGTTTCAGTTAAGGTAATCTGTGAACTTGTTCTCAACAAGCACCCGCGTATGTGCAGTTGTGTCCTCTGCACTAATGTCTATAAAATGAGACATTCTCTAATTAAGAGTGTGCATCAATGGCGCAAGTCTATCCGAATTATAAATGTCCCATCTTGATAATTCTATGACTTGGATGGACTTTAGAAATCACACCCTCGGAGACCTGTGTTATTATATCCATCCAATGAGATATCAAGTCCCATAGCTACACAGTCCAATGAGACTTGTTTCACGGCTACACAGTGCAATTCACCTGGGTCAGACAGAAAATGACTCACTACACTTAATATATGAGCCACATCGGGCCTCGTACATAACATTGCATACATAATACTTCCTATGGTAGAAGCATATGGTATACGAGCCATCCTATCTCGTTCCGGAGATGTCGAAGGACACATGGATCAATAATACCGGATCCCATGACTCATACGCAAGAATCCTTTCTTTGATTCCTCCATGCTAAACCTCTTTAGCATTTTGTCTATCTACATTGACTAAGACAAACCTATCATCTTTCTTGATCTATCTCTATAGATTTTGATTCCTAAGATGTAGGATGCATCTTCTAAGTCTTCATGGAGAATTTAGTGGATAACCATACCTTAGTAGATTGCATCATTCCTACATCATTCCCAATGAGTAGAATGTCATCAACATAAAGTACAAAGAATGTCACTGCACTCTCGCTGATTTTCTTGTACACACATGGTTTATCTTCATTTTTAATAAAACCATACATCCTTATAGTTTCCAACTTCGGGATGCTTGCTTTAGTCCATAACTGGACTTTTGGATTTTGCATACCTTTTGCTCACTCCCACTAGATATGAAACCTTCTGGTTGTTTCATGTAAATCTCTTCCTCTATGTTTCCATTGAGGAATGCGGTTTTCACATCCACTGCCATATTCTATAATCATAATGAGCAGATATTGCAAGCAGAATCCTAATGGATTTAAGCATTGCTACTGGCGAAAAGGTTTTTTCATAGTCGATACCCTCTCTTCGAGTATAACCTTTTGCCACTAGCCTATCTTTATAGGTCACTACCTCTCCATTTGCTCCAAGTTTTCGCTTATAGATCCACTTACAACCAATTGGTACTATACCCTCTGGTGGATCTACCAAGATCCATACCTTGTTGGAGTACATGGAGTCCATTTCAGATTTCATAGCACTTTGCCACTTCCCCGAAGCAATATCACATATTGCTTTTTTGTAGCTTCGTGGATCTTCATCCACTTGAAGCTCCTCCTTATTACTTTCGAGTAATAGACCATACCTCTTAGGTGACCCTCAAATCCTTTTGGATCTTCTCGGAGGTTGTGTGTTAGATATTTCAGTATTTTCTTGTGTTTGTGTTAGATATTTCAGTATTTTCTTGTGTTTGTGTTTTCATTGAAACTCATCATGGAACGGACCATGTCCAATAAAGTCCTATTCCTTCGCTCAGACACCCCATTTAATTGCGGTGTTCCAGGTGGAGTCCACTGAGAGAGAATCCCATTCTCTTTAAGATAATTAAGGAATTCGTCACCTAAGTATTCTCCTCCCCGATCAGATTGAAGTGTCTTAATACTATGACTTAGTTGTTTCTCTACTTCATTCCTGAACTCTTTGAACTTTTCAAAAGCTTCAGATTTGTGTTTCATAAGGTACACATATTTGTACCGTGAATAATCATCGGTAAAAGTAATGAAGTAAGTACACCTTCCTTTAGTACTTATACTAAAAGGACCACAAACATCCGAGTGGATCAAATCCAAAGAATGAGTGGCACGTGCCACTTGTCCTACAAATGGTGACTTGGTCATTTTTCCTTTAAGACAAGATTCACAAGTAGGCATGGTTTCCTCTTCCTTAAGGTCGAGTACACCTTCCTTTGCCAATTTGTGCATTCTTTCTTTAGAAATATGTCCTAGTCTAGTATGCCACATTCTAATAGACTTGATCATGGCAACTGGAGAAAAGGTTTCTTGATAGTCAATTCTTTCCTTTTGACTATACCCATTTGCAACTAGCCTGACTTTATAGGTATCAACCCTACCATTGGCACTAATCTTTCTCTTGTAGATCTATTCACAACCAATTGGTACAATACCTTGGGGACAATTCACTACTGTCCAGACTTGGTTCGAATGCATTGAATCTATTTCCACTTGCATAGCTTCATGTCATCTTGTAGCATCCATATCCACCATCTCTTGATCACAAGTAGAGGGATCATTGATGCACGATAACCCAGTCGTGTATTTAAAAAAAAGAGGATTGAACATGTGTAGTAATAAAATGGACAATTAAGTCCGGGATGTCGAACCCACGGAGATTTGTATTATAGTTTTACGAGAATTAATGCAAGTATAAAACCAAGACTTCTATAAATAAAATAAGAAATTTAATTAAATAGAAATTAACTATAATGATAAGAACAATGGTGAGAAAGGCGATTAAGACTCATACATCAGCACAAATTTACTTGCTTCATATATGATTGTTATTTCTTCAAGTTATTAGACTACAATGTTACGGTGGAGAATTCCTTAAGATTATTATCAATCCGATCCCTCGTTCATGATAACCTATACTAGATTGGGTGTAGCAATCTCTCTTGCATGCATTAAGCACTAGAATTTTTCCTAGATTAATTCAAATTCTTCCAAACAAATTCGGCTAACAGCATTCAGAGTATGTAGCTATCCCTAGCATCAACTGACTTAGAAGATATTATGATTTCTTTTGCATCCTAATTCACTTTCTCCCAAACAGATAAACTAGGCAATAATTCAACACATGGTAGTTAATCATATGAAGATAATAAAAGGACAAAAATCACAATACATAGCAATCATAGAATTTACTTGAATCAAACAACTATCATATATTATTCAAGATCAATCCGGCCTTTGCATGGTCTTAATCTAAGAAATTAGTTCATAACTATAAAAGAAAAGATACAAAGAAAAAGATAAATATTCATAGACAAAAACCTATCTAAATCTAAGAAGCTCCCTCTTGTAGAAGATGATATCCTTCCTTCTTCTTGCTCTTCAAAATTATGTAATTTTGATCCAAAAGTAACCAAAAATGTATCTAAACTAAACCCTAACCCTAACCTAAGTAAAGCGTGTATCTCCTCCCCCCACCTTCTTGTTGCTGCATCTCGGAAGAGTCATTTTAGGCTTAGAATTGGAAATTTCCAAAACTACTCCGCCGACATCATTGTTCGAACGTTATGCACTTGGTGTCCATGCGTAAACCTTCTTCACGTTCGTGCGTACGACTTACCCACGTCCAAACGTTACAATCATCACGTTCTGGCGTAACTCTTCTGACGTTCATACGTTGGACTCTGATTTCTTGGTTCTCCACTGAATACGTACTTCATTCCCCTATTTTCCTCAATTGTGATGATTTATACCTGACTTCAAATATCAAACTCATTACATGCATTTGTGGCATAAATTGCTCATAATCAAGATTAAAATCATATGAAAACATGGGATTAAATTACGTAAATCTCAACCCTGTCAACACCCCCAAAGTTAATCATTGATCGTCCTCGAGCAATGATAATCATAGATTTAGGATCACAACTTCGAACAAAAGAAGATAAAAAAAAAACAAAAACAAAAAGGATAAACTCACTTTCGTGGAGTAAACGATTACACTTAGCATGTGCAACAAGCCTTTAAACCTTTAAGTTACCTAAAAAGGACGAGTATAGTCTCGTGAGGGTTTGCAGACGATATACCCACAAAATTTAGCAAATTTCAATCACAATCCAACCAATACACATCAACATAGTTAACAAAAATCAATGGCACAAAATCATCCTTTTAAAGCACCAAAATATTTATACACATCAAATAATTTTGCTAATGTGACACCAATACTCGAAAAGACTCCATATGGTGTAGTGAAAATAAATCAAGGCATTATAGTCGAGAGGCATGCTTACCAATTTTTGGACATTAATCCTATATTTATCAACTTTCAATCAAATACATGGCACAAGAATCATTGAAACTTCATAGTCATTTAAATTTCATTATCTCAAATATTCAAACTTTAAACTCATATGAAACTTTCATTAAATTCATCACACTAGTACAGAAATGGCCTGTTACAGCGCACATTTTACAGCGGTTTTTTGAAAACCGCTGAACGGAGAGACTTATTACAGCGGTTTATAAGTGAACCGTTATAAATGAAACTAAGTCGGAACCTATTACAGCGGTTCGGTAAAAAACCGCTATTATAAGTCGAACCGAAAAAAAAAAAAAAAAAATTTTAACAGCGGTTCAATATTGAACCGCTGTAACTGATTCAAACCAGTTACAGCGGTTCAATACAGAACCGCTTTAACTGATAATCAGTTAAAGCGGTTCATTCCTGAACCGCTATAACTGATTATCAGTTATACTGGTTCAGGAATGAACCGCTTTAATTGTTAATTAAAAAAAAAAAAAAATTCCCCCCCATTTTTCCCCCCAAAACTGACTCCACCCTCATTTCTCCTACTCTCTCACTCTCTACTCTACTCTCTCTCTCACTCTCCGCCCCCGGCCCACCCCCGCCCCCCCGAGTCGCCGCCGGTCCGCCACCACCACAATCTGCAGCCGCCGCCGCCATCGCCCCTCTTGATTTTCTCGCTCATTCTCGATCTCTCTTCTCGGTCTCTCTCTCTATACTCTACTCTCTCTCTATACTCTCTCTCACTCTCAAGATAACCCCGCCCCCGTCCCCTAGCCACCACCCCAAACCGCCGCTCCTCTTCGGCCGCCTCCTCCGCCGCCTCCGCCGCGCTGCCGCCTCCGCCCCCGCCTCCGCCGCGCCGCCGCCTCCCTACCCACCAATCACTCCTCCTCCCTCTCTTTATAGGTGTATATATATATATATATGTGTTATGTTATATATATATTATGTATATATTTTAGGTTAATGTTTGTATATAGGTGTTGGGGTTTTGTGATTTAATTTATATAATATTGGTTATATGTTAATTTGTTGTTTGTTATATATTTATGTTGTGTTAATAAGGATTTTGTGATGTATATAATGTGGATTTAATTTATGTTTTTGTTAATTATATAATGTGGATTTTTGTGATATATATGTTATTTTAATTAGGGTTTATTGATTTTTGGATTTTTGATTTATGTTATGATATGTTGGTATTATATATGATTGGATTGTAGTTGTATTGTTTTGTTGACATTGTTTAATGCATTCATGGTATTTGTGCATCACGTCATGTCACAACGAACATTTATACTTGAGATTTACATATTTTTTGTGAAAATAATTATATCGTGATGCTTTAATTTATTTGTAGTTTTATGTGATTTATTTGGATCCAATTGGTGATCAATATTTATAATATGATGCTTTATTTGTAGTTTTTTATGTGATCTATGTGATCCAACTGGTGATCAATATTTGTAGTTGCTAGCTAGAAATTTTATGTTTTATGTGATCCAACTGGTAATCAATATTTTTGTATCATTTTGTGTTCGTTGTGGGTGAAAGATTAGAATGTTGGGTTTGTTGTGGTTGAAATTGGTAGTATTTTTTGCGTCGTTACCCTGTTGAGATTTTAGCGGATCGTAAGATTCGACTTTTGTTGGTTACAACCCATTGGGAAGATTAAGTCGAGAACTTGGTAGAAATATTTGCGTCGTTACTCTGCCGAATTTTTTATAGAATAAATTAAAAATAAATTTATTTAATTAATTTAACTATCAACTGATATTAAAATTATTTAATTTAATTAATTGAGAATTTAGATGGATCGAAGTTGGATTGTAGCGGATCGTATGTCGGAGCAATATCGGAAAGGGGTGAAAGAATTCATAGACTTTGCGGTTGAGCATGCATCGGATCCGACTAGGATTAGTTGTCCGTGTTTACGTTGTTGTTTTGGAAAGAGAATTAGTCCACGTGACTTGGAAGATCATTTGGTGTGTAATGGAATTGATAAAAGCTACACACGATGGACAAGACACGGTGAAAGCAGTGGCACCTCAGCTGATTTGGGTGATACATCATATCGATCAGTAGATTTTGACATGGATGACTGTGAGCATGATCGTTTGGAGGAGATGACCAATGTGATTGAGGAGGATTTGCGAAATTGTCCCAAGATGTTCGACAATTTGACAAGTGATTCAAAGACACCCCTGTATAGTGTAGTAATTTCACAAAGATTGAAAGCAGTCCTAAACCTCTACAACTTAAAAGCTAACAATGGGTGGAGTGATAAGAGTTTCACAGACTTACTTGGTCTATTAAAAAGTATGTTACCCAATGATAATGTGTTACCTAATCGTACTTATGAGGCTAAGAAGATGTTAACTGCAATTGGCATGGGATATGAGAGGATACATGCTTGTTTCAATGATTGCATCTTGTTTAGAAATGACTATGCACCATTGAAGGTGTGTCCGAAATGTGGCACCTCACGGTACAAGAAGAATGGATCTGCTCCTGTCAAAACAGCATGGTATTTGCCCATAATACCGAGATTTAGACGCATGTACAGTAGTGAAGCGTTTGCCAAGGACTTGACATGGTATGCTGATAGAAGGGTTGAAGAAGGGATTGAAGATAACAAGATTAGACATCCTTCAGATTCTCCTCAATGGAAAAAGATTGATAATGATTTCCCTGAATTTAGGGAAGAACCAAGAAATTTATGCCTTGTATTGGCTACAGATGGCATGAACCCACATGGCTTGCAAAGTAGCTCACATAGTACATGGCCGGTGATTTTGATGATCTACAACCTACCCCCTTTGCGATGCATGAAGCGAGAGCATATTATGATGCCTATACTAATTTCCGCGCCGAAACAACCTGGAAATGATATAGATGTCTACTTGTCCCCTTTAATTGAGGATTTGAAGGATTTGTGGGAGACAGGTATTAAAGTGTATGATGGGTTTAGAAAAGAGAGCTTCAATCTCAGAGTTATGTTGTTTGGTACAATCAATGATTTTCCAGCAAGAGCTAATCTCGAGGGATATGGTGTACATGGGCAATGTGCATGCCCCATATGTGTCAAGAGTACAGATCAATATAGACTCCCACACTCTCAGAAATATGCATTCCAAGGGCATCGAAGATGGTTGAATCGAGAACATCGATATCGTCGGTGGAAGAAAGCTTTCAATGGGAGCATAGAAGAATGTGGAGCTCCTAAGTGTTTTACCGGTGAAGAGGTGTTTGAGAATGTAAAAGACTTGGATATCAAGTTCGGAAAGACTTTTGCAGGCGGCCTTGCAAAAATTGGGTGGAAAAAAAGGTCAATTTTTTTTGAGTTGCCGTATTGGAAATCCTTACATGTTAGACATTTTCTTGATATAATGCATATTGAGAAAAAATGTATTTGATAGTGTCATTGGTACTCTTCTAAATGTGCCCGGCAAGACAAAAGATGGAGTAAAGGCAAGGTTGGATTTAGTTGAAATGAAGATAAGAGGTAAATTGGCACCAACAATGAAGGGAAAACGTACTTATTTACCTCCAGCAGCTCACACACTATCTAGAAAAGAAAAAATTGCATTATGTGAGTTTCTTTGTGGAGTGAAAGTTCCAGAAGGGTATTCTTCGAACATTAGCAGTCTTGTATCAATGAAGGACTTGAAGCTAAAGCATATGAAGACTCATGATTGTCATGTAATCATGGATCATTTGCTACCAATTGCTTTACGGGCCATTCTGCCAAAAAAGGTGAGAGAAACGATAACTAGATTGTGTTTCTTCTTCAAAGCAATGTGGAGCAAGGTGTTTGATCCTGAACAATTGCCTGCACTTCAGAAATAACTTGTCCTCACTTTGTGTGAGCTTGAGATGTATTTCCCACCCGCGTTTTTTGATATAATGACTCACCTACCTATTCACTTGGTTAGAGAGACACAACTTTGTGGACCAGCTTTTATGAGATCTATGTATCCGACTGAGCGTTATATGAAGGTATTGAAAGGCTATGTGAAAAATCGTAGCCGGGCGGAAGGTTGCATTGTTGAGCGGTACATAGTTGATGAAGCTATTACATTTTGCACAGAATATCTGAATGATGGTAATGTTGCAGAGCGTCAAAAGTCTCCCGTTGGGGGGGGGGGTGGGGAACAGAAGGAGAAAGCGTAATTGGAAAGCAATTAGTGAGTGTTCCTAGTACACAAAAGGATCAGGCACACCTATATGTGCTCCACAACACCGATGAGGTTGAGCCATATGTTGAAGAGTGACACGACAAAATCCTAGCAAGAGAACTAGGTCGCGTAAGTAGTAAAGTAGATTTCTAAGTCCAGGGTTATCGTATCCGCAGGGACAACTATAATCTAAGTACCAAGACTACTATATTACTCAATTCTAAGTTAAATCGGTCGATAGAAAGGTTGATTAGCTAATTAATAAATACTAGAAAATAAACTAAGGCAACGTCACACCAAATAAAGGGAGGAAACAATAGAGAGAAGCGATCAAGGCACATGGTTCAACCAATTATGCATTTCGATTGTGATTTAGGTTGTATTGGATTATTAGATTGATTTAGCTAAGGCGCAATTCCCTAACGTACGTACTACCCAATCTCTTGGCATAGCAACCCTACCCTTGGTAACGATTTCCTATATATCTCTATATGAAAACCCGATTAACGAGGATGCATTTAAGGTCTAGGAATTCCCCACGTGAATGGAAAGCCACCTAAAGAAACCGAGTCTATCTCTAGTCGGTTTAACTATAGGGTATTCAATGTTTATATCTTCCCTAGGTTATTATCTCTCGATCTCTAACCTAGGCATTTATCAAACACTTGGTGATCAAGCAATGTAGCATTGAGATCAAATATTGAATACATAGCTAAAACCAAAATTAATCTAATAAACACCAACAAAACAACAATCAAAATAACATAAATGGCCTATCCATGGCCTCAATCAAACAAGTTTAGCTCATATTCATGTCAAAAGTGCAAATATAAATCATACAAGTCATAGGAGATTTGAACAAATTCAAGAAACAAATATGTAAAAACTCCCTAATTCTTGTAGAGATGTGGATTCCTTGTTGAATTCTCCACGTTTTGACCTTTAATCTTCTCTTCTAAGCTCTCCCTCTCTCTATTTTCGTGTGGTTGCTGATATCCAAGGTGAGTTAGGGTAAAAAATGGCTAAAAGAGGTATTTATAGGCCAATACTACTGCCGCCTCGAACGCCGCGGCGTTCGCTTGTTGAACGCCGCGGCGTTGGCTACTGCTTGTGAACGCCGCGGCGTTCGCTTGTTGAACGCCGCGGCGTTGGCTACTGCTTGTGAACGCCGCGGCGTTCGCTTGTTGAACGCCGCGGCGTTGGCTACTGCTTTGTGAACGCCGCGGCGTTCGCGTTGCGGCGTTGGCTTTTGAACGCCGCGGCGTTGCCTTGAAAAGTTCCAAAATTGTTTTCATTTTGCCTTCGGTTCTGGCTCTTTCCTCCGCTGTTAACCCCAATCTGAAAAGTCAAAGCAAACCGGGTTCAAAGCATCATATGTGATCAAATTATTAAAGAAACAATCAAAATCAAGTTGATAAAAGGGTAAAACTTGTGTAAAAATAACATATATCAACTACCCCCAAACTTAGCTTTGATCGTCCTCGATCAAATAGAATCAAGCGCACACATGAAGATTGAAAAGTTAATTTGCCAAATCATACACACCACAACAAGCATTATACCTTCTAAGAAGTTTTGGAATAGTCACCCAAAGCTTTGAACATTCAACAATTCAAAAACCACACAAAATCTTAGTTTCCATCCCTAAATCATGAACTCCCACATCCATATTCATGTCAAGAGCACACTTTAGAAAAGATTATGCAACCCAATTAGAAAGTAAAGGCATTTAACAATTCAACATTCGTTAACCTATCGGTGTGTATAAAGTGTAAAAGTCACAATCAAAAGGTCTTTCCGGATTGTAACGCAGGGCTAGGTGATGGCTAGGACCGGAAGATATGGATAAAGTGACTAAGTCAAGAGAGCTTATAACTCAAAAATCATCAAGCTAAATCGCATATAAACCATATAAACTTTCACAACTTATCACTTTTTCCTTCTCTTTTGCCTTTCAACTTACAACCCCCAAACTTGTTTCTTTTCATATCGAGTTGTACAAAGATTTCCAAGCCAAATGATCTAATTAAGTGCCAAGATTAAGGCATAGTCGAGAGCTTCAACTTTACTTTTTTTTTCCTCTCTCTCTCTCTCGACTATTTGGCCCATTGCTCAAGTTTTCATTTCATCCCCTTTATTACATAATACTTTAAACCTCAAAATTTTCCATCATAACCAAAACCATCACTATCCAACTCATATACATTCAAACCAAAACAAGGTGACTACCCAAATTCAAGTAAAATGATATTAAGTTCTAAACTCTCTTGATTGGGTATAAGACATTGTTTTTCTTTTAGGCTAGAAGGTGGTTGTTGTGGCTTATGAAAGAAAGGCGAATGGTGGTTTCTAGTGTGCTTAGCACACTCCATTCTTATCAATACAGCTCAAAACAAGGTCTAGAGATTATGCAATATAGAGAAGGCCAAAATGTAAGGCTAACAACAATGAAAGATGGCCTAAATCATTTTATGACTTTACAACATTAATACACACTTCAAAATCAACAAAATTGAAAGTTCAACGTTTTAAGTCTGCAAGAATTCGCATAAACATGACTAAAAAGGGCTTTCAAGTCACAATATATGACATGTTGACCACAGACAAGGAACTTTGACTTCGACAGAATAGAGATATTCGAATGCATTATGTTCTTATGCAAGGGTACACTCATTGATGAATTCTAATTCATCAAGGTTATAATCAACAAAAGCTCAACAAAAGAAACACGAGCAACATGCAAAAATGTACACCCACCCCCAAACTGAAATTAAACAGTGTCCTCAATGTTGCAAAACTTAAGTATAGGAGAAGGAAAAGCGATACATCCCTGAAATTTAGAGAACGGAGGAAGAAAGGTGGCGTCTCAGATCCCGGAGTCAAATCATTATTAAAACCTGCCGGAAGGAAAACTCAAGTGACCCACATCAACGCATGAAGGTGAACAAAAGAGCATGAAAGAGAAGCAAAAACACGAAAACGCAAACAAAACCAAAGGAAACAGTACAAGCATCGAGTACAAAAGAGTTACAGCCAATCATAACATAGTAAAGCAGATAATTAAAAAGGGGAAAGCTCTCAAACGACGTCAACATCCGACTACTCATCCGACGCCGTCTCATCCTCATCAATCTCATCATCCTCATCGTCCTCGTCGTCCTCACCCTCCTCATCATTTTCAGGGACGGTAGCGGGCTCTGGAGGCTGGGGGTGAGGGTGTAGTGGAGCAAGCGGATCAAACTGGGGAAACTCGGGCCAAACGCAGGGCCAAGGGCCAAATGCATTAGCCCGAATAGCACTCTCCATAAACTGCCATCGGCGGTGTGCGTCCCATCGCGCAGCAAGAATATTCTGATCAATATGTGTCATCTTGTGATCCAACTCAACTGCCCACTGCGGGACATCAGACGCTACACCGGAAGAAGAGGAAACATGCTGTGGGGCTTTGCGACGTGGCGGAGCAGGCAGAGCGGGGGCGGCGGTGGATGATGTGGCAATGGGGCGGCAGGCACGGTGACCAGAACGAGCAGCTATAGTTTCGGCTTGGCAAATCTGTGTGTATGAAATAATCCGGCGCGGCACCTCAACATGCTCCATCGGCGAGTACTGGACGCCGGCGTTCTTGCACAGTGCGGTGATCAGGGAGGGGAAACAAAGATTCTTCTTGGCACCAGAACACTCAATGATGGACTGAATCAATTGTTGCTTAATCAGTTTGCCCACGTTGATGTTGAGAACATGATGAATAGCATAGACAACCTCGACTCGCTCGCGAGTAGCTGTGCTCAAAGATAATGTCGGGATGAGGCGAGCGCAAACAAAGTAATACCATGTGCGGGCCGTGGTGTTGAGGTTACCTGCCTTGATTGAGATAGGACGGGAGTCCTTGAAACCTGTCCATATAGACTCTGGATAACAAAGGGCAGAATGGATTGCAGCATAATCAATGTCCTTTAAAAATGTCTCAAACTGATCCTGGCGAGGGATGGGGATGTGAAGTACTTCATTGATTTTTGTGGAAGAAATGGTAACATTCCGCCCCCTGACCTGAACAGAGACTAAACGGTGTACGTTTTCGGGCTTGCCGGTGGCATTGGCATAGAATTCTTTGACTAAAGGAATAATATCCTCCCCGGGCTGCGTAGCAAACTCAAACCAACCTCGATTTCTAATATTCGTCCTGAATGGTTCAATTTGAACAATCCAACGCTCGCTCATCCACCACATTCTTCTTTGTCAATTTTTCGGAAAAACAAACAGAGGCGGCTAGGCTAACAAATTTATGACAATCATACAGCGGGTCATCCGCTGGAGTAGAAGTAGTCGCCTTAGCCTTGCCTTTGTTTCCCTTAGAAAGTCGCGGGCTCATTTTCAACCACCTAACACTAGGCAACACGTATCCAAGATAGAACGCTCTAGTCACCCACACGACTGATTTCAAACTCGGTATCCCCAAACTTCTTCAACAAATCACTCCCACAACCAAATTTTGCTCAACTCAACAAGCACAACAAGCTCACGAATGGAATGGTTAAAACGAGCAAGAAAAGGAAACCCACAAAATCCAATCGACCCGAATGATACTCGCAACTACCAACCAAATGCACGATATCATCAACAATCCAATAATTAAAATCAACTTGCACCCCACAATTTACCACAAAGAATATATGTACCTTAATCCAAAATGGGTAGACAATTATCACAAAGTGATGTATGAAGCTATTACTTTGCCCAAAGAAGATGAAAATGCAAGGTAAAGTCCGGTGGTGGCGGCACAATTTACCACAAGGTAAAGCCTCCGCTTCTACCCATTTAGACACATAATCAACCGCTACTAGAATGTATTTATTGGAGCATGAGCTAGGGAATGGTCCCATAAAGTCAATGCCCCAAACATCAAAAAGTTCGCATTCTAGTATGTTGTTTAACGGCATTTCATGTTTCCTCGAAATATTCCCTATTCTTTGGCATTGATCACAAGAAGATACATACGCATGCACATCTTTAAATCAGGAGGGCCAGAAAAAACCTGATTGGAGAACTTTTGAGGCCGTCTTAGTAGGCCCAAAGTGGCTGACACGAAAAATCCTTACGTGTATTAAACAGCAAGTGGACTGGTCGTGTGTAGTAATAAAGTGGACTTTAAGTCCGAGTTATCGATCCCACAGAGACAAGATTATTTAAAGTTAGGAATTTAAAAGCAATTAAAATTGAATTAAAAGATTGTGATTAATTTACAATAAAAATGTGAAAACGAGACTTAGCAAATAGATTTAGATTCTTATGAGATAAAACAACTAAGGCACATGCTTCAACCAAATTTACTCGTTAATATAAATATGAACTATTCTTCGTATTATTAGACTACTATTGCTTTGGTGAAAATTCCTTAATTAATTGATACCCGATGTCTCGGCTGTAATAATCCTATGATAAATTGACAGTTCTCTAAATATGTCTATCCGAGAATTTAATCAATAATCATGCATTCAAGTTCTAGAATTTCTCCGAATAAATCCGGCTAACTGCACCCGGAAATCTTTACCTATCTCTAGGGGCAATTCCCTATTTTTTACGGATGATGTGATGATTTCTTTGAACCCTAACTTATATTCTTTCAAACTATTAAGTTAGGCAATATGACAAACATATGGCGATCAAACATATGCAAGTAATTACGCACAAAATCAAAACACAAAGCAATTGTAGAATTAATACGAAGAATAATATCATATATATATACTCATAACTTTGGCCTTCACATGGCCCCAGTTAAGGGAAAATTAGTTCATAATTGAAATTGGGAAAAGAATAAAAACATAGAATTACTCATAGATAAAGATGAATATCAAACTAAGAAACTCCCTATTTTGGATTGATGATCGATTCTTGATTGGAAGCTTGAATCCCTCCTTTTCCTCTTCTTAGCTCTTCAAGTATGATGATAGGATGACTCAAAACCAAAAGAATGCTCCCCCAAACCCCTGAATTTTCGTCCTCACACTCTCTAAGGATGATTTTTTGATGTCTTCAAGTGAGCTCCCTACTCCCCTTTAAATACCCAAAAATCCACCTACCAAGAATTTGAGCTACCCTTCTCTTTCTTTCCTCCTACCAAGAATTTGCACCTACCATTCTCTTGTTTTCCTCCTACCAAGAATCTCCACCTACCAAGAATTTGCACCTACCATTCTCTTGTTTTCCACCTAACAAGAACATGAGCTGCACTTTCGTGTTTTCCAGCGCAGGGATAGTGTTTTATTCATAAACGTCTCCACAGATCTCCGAATTGGATGATTCAAGTTGCCATGTAAAGATAAAACATAGATCTAAACCTTTGTAGAAGAACACTTTATCCAATTCTGTCTCTAAAAATATCAAAATGGCGTTCCAACGTGGAGATTGTTTCTGATTTGACACCCAGGTGTGCGAAAATGGTACTAAAACATGATTTTGGCTAACTCCAGCTTATTTCTTGCTTGTTTGGTTGTAGAGGTGTGAAACATCTTGGCCTAAACTTGTTTTATACGTCATTTTTCCACCCTTTCTTCGATTGTATCCACTTAAGGCCTGAAATCACTTAATGCACGAATTAAACGCACAAGTGACAAAATCAATCGATAAATGAACCTAAAACATAAATGCAAAGGGGCTTAAAAACACGTAAAAACGCCTCTTATCAACACCCCCACACTTATCAATTGCTCGACCTCGAGCAATAAAAGGTCTAGGCACGAAAAACATCATCAACCAAAAGGAGAAAACAAAACCAACAAACGAACTCACTTTCGTAGAGTAAACGATTGCACTTAGCATGTGCAACAAGGCTTTAAACCTTTGAGTTACCTCAAAGGACGAGATATAGTCTCGTGAGGGTTTGCAGAAGATATACCCACAAAATCTAACATACTTTCAATCCCAACCAACTGAATACATCTCAACATAATTAACAAGAATAAATGGCACAAAATCATCCTTTTATAGCTCACAAATATATATACATATCAACTACTTTTGCTCATGTGACACCAATACTCGAAAAGCCTCCATAGGGTGTAGTGAAAATAAATCTAAGGTATTATAGTCGAAAGGCATCCTTACCAAATTTTGGACATTAATCCCATATCTATCAACTTTTGATCAAACACAAAGCATAAGAATCATAGAAAATCTCATAGCCATTTAAATTTCATTATCTCAACCATTCAAACTTTCAATTCATATGAAACTTTCCAATTAACTTCATTAAGGCTAGATCATGTGCAATGTTTTATTCCATTAGGCTTTCTATGACACCCATGTAACAAGCTTTAGATCAATGACTCCCAAACTAGATAGTTTTGGGGCATTAAGTGTAAAGACACTCCTAAGGATTTAATCACTCGAGTGTCAAAGGCCACGAAATAAAACTAGATCTTTTAAACAATTCGCTTCTTTTTGGCTTGAGCTTAGCTCAAATTAGCATAATAGTACAGTATATAGGCATGAAACTTTTCACCTCCAGTACATATTAGCCTGACCATTTGTGGTCATACCAAACTTCAACCTTTTTAATTCATTGTTTAGCATAAAAAACTTACTACTCAACTTATAACCTTATGAAAAATCTAAGTTAATTTTTCCGGGAAAAACTCCTTAAGTGTCTCAAGATGGTTATCCTCTCAACTCCTCTACCCTCGATTTATTGTGCAATGTGAATCATCTAAGAAATCAATCCTAGTCTAGGGTCTCCATGAGCAATTTCAAAGATATATATGTTCCATTAAATTCAAATTATTTCAAGAAATCATACCATTTTTTTTTCAAGTTAATCAATTTTAATGCATCAATTGGAAAGATAAAAAAAAATAATTGTTAGGAATTTCATATTAGATGTTTTGATGATGACAAATAGGACTTTCTGTTAGACTCCGAAAAGTGTGAAAGCTTTCATAGAATGATTATGTATAAGTACCTGAAAGCTTATTTATCTTAGGCTTATAGTATTTATCTTTGAAGAATTCCTTAGACTAAGTATGTGACACTAAAACACTTAGGAAAATTCTGGGTGAGTCTACCAAGTGATGAAGGTGAAGATCAAGCGTCTAAAGCTACAATGGATAAGGATATCTTGAAGCATCCGTCAAACGCTTTAGGGATTATCCTAGTGCTCAAACTACGAATGGATAACTCAGGCCGAATACTCAACATCAAGTGAAATGACGGAATTTTCAGTGAGACCATCAAGACAAGATTGAAGAGTAAGCGTCTGAAATAAAGAAAAGAAAGTCAGGATCAGTCCAAGCGTCTGATACACGAGAATAACTATTCTCTTCAGCAAGCGTCCAAAAAGGTTAAACCAACACAACCTACAAAGAACGTAACCTGAAAAAGAATTTAGACCCAAAACCATCCAAAGACTTAAAAAAGAAATTGCATGAATCAAACGGACTAATTATTTCCAACGGAAATAAAACAAGATGCATTAAAAGTCGGATAAGTGCTATTAAAATATAAGCACTATAACTTATGGGCAAGCCATATCCTTGACCTAGACTGTCAGGTTTGTGAAACCAAGACCATGCCCAACCAATTAAATATACCCAAAGTTAGAAATGTCTGAACTCAAGGAATGTTTGGGGAAACGAGACTCCAACCGAGTCAAACGGACAAAAACCACCAATACCTTATAAATAGCTCTTTCAACAAACAAGTAAAAAGATGAAAAGGGACACACACAAAAAATACCTACCTTGTTGAAAGAAAAGTTTACTAAAAATCATAGCCAAATATTCATATAAGCTTTTCACAAATATTCTAGAGACAGTCACCCATATCTCAAATCTCTTTTTAAGAAGAACATATACTACCATTGAGATATCCTCAAGTTGTTTGAACTTTCCAAAAAGAAACAAACCCGTGACCAAAACCATCAACACCTTTCATCTGAGTGAGAAAGCTGGTTGACTTGCAAGCAGTATTTTTGTGTAAAAGAAGCTTGTTGAAGTTGATCTCTATTGGAGCTGAAATCTGTGTGACCAAGGAGTTCCGAGATCAAGAGTAACTTGCACCATTTCTGAGTGAAAGAAGCAAGGGGATAGAAGATCTTTAGTGGAGCTGAAATCTGTGTGACCAAGGAGTTCCAAGATCATATCCAATCTCCCTCTATCTTGTAGAAGTCTCTGTGTGACTCTTCGATAATCATCATAGTGGAAAAACCTCCCTGATAAAAGGAGAAGAAGGACGTAGCTGGGATTACATCACCCAGTGAACCTTACAAATATCTTGTGTCATTTACCTCTTTAAGCATTCATTGTTTTACTGCTTTACTATTCATACTGCATACATTCTGATAAAGTCTTAAAACAACTAAGCAACTACTTTCGATCAGTTAACTGAACGCTAAGCTATAAAATACTTCCGCTGTGCTAACTCTGATTTAGTGACTCAACTCTGCCCTACTTTGATAAGCGTTGAAATCACCGAGTCTAAGTTAACGTTTCTCAAGCGTCACATCCAGCGCTTAAACCTATCAAGCGTTCAAATACTTCAAAGTGATACGAATTTTTAAGAAGTCGAAAAAAAGACTTAAGGGTCTATTCAACCCCCCCTTCTAGACCCTTTTGTATACCACTTGGGACCAACAATAATAATTTATACTTGATTTTCTCAACAAAGAAGTATTTAAACATGATATCATACAAACTTTCCCCCAAACTCAAGCTAAAAATTAGCATTGCATTTTCAATGTTCAAAATAAGCACTCTTCTACCCCCAAACTCAAATCCAACATTGTCCTCAATGTTGTTACAACAAGTATACGTAACGGTAAAAGAACACTTACAACCAAGGATGTTGAAAAACATCCTTTAACTTCCAATGCATCGTTACAAAGCTTCTTCTCCTCTCGAGTAAAATAAGCATCTCTAAACATGGGGTCCAAATGTCTATCATATCTAACACTTCAACTTTTCAAACCATCAAGCATAAGAAAACATACATGCCAAAGGTGCATGTTTGAACATAAACATAAACAAACAAACTAAACAAACAAAAACAAAAGAGAAAAAAAAAAAAAACTTACAAACTTGGGTTGCCTCCCAAGAAGCGCTTGTTTATAGTCAATAGCTCGACTATTCAGGATCAACTTAAGTCGATGGTTCTCGGAGCTTGACAGATAATGTGTCTGCGCTCCAGTCAGTGCCCGAGTAGTGTTTCAGCCTATGTCCATTGGTTAAAAATACTTGTCCATCCTCAGTGATAAGCTCCACAGCTCCGGAAGAATACACTCGGGTGACTCGAAAGGGTCCCGACCAACGCGATTTGAGCTTGCCTGGGAAGAGCTTGAGTCTAGAGTTGTACATAAGAACTTTCTCACCTTCCTCGAATTCCCGGGGTAGAATATGCTTGCCGTGCCACTTCTTGGTCCGTTCTTTGTACAATTTTGCATTCTCGTATGCTTCATGTCTGCACTTCTCGAGCTCATTCAGTTGAACCAACCTCTTATTACCTATAACACTTGTATCGAAATTCAGGAATTTGGTAGCCCAATAAGCACGATGTTCAAGTTCGACAGGTAAATGACAAGCTTTTCCAAATACAAGACGATATGGGGACATGCCAATAGGGGTTTTAAAAGCAGTACGGTAAGCCCACAATGCATCATCTAATTTTAGAGACCAATAAGTTCGATGGCTATTTACCGTTTTTTCTAAAATCCGTTTAATTTCCCTATTAGACACTTCGACTTGCCCACTAGTTTGAGGGTGGTAAGGGGTCGAGATTTTATGCTTAACACCATATTTGTTCAACAAGTTTTCAAATTGCTTGTTACGAAAATGTGTGCCTCCATCACTTATAATTGCTCTCGGGGTTCCAAATCGTGCAAAAATATGTTTTCTCAGAAATCTAAGAACAACCCTAGCATCATTAGTTTGCAAAGCCTCAGCTTCGACCCATTTAGACACATAATCAACAGCGACTAGAATATACCTATTGGAACAAGAACTAGGGAAAGGTCCCATAAAATCTATACCCCACACATCAAATAATTCACATTCAAGCACATTATTCATAGGCATTTCATGTCGTCTAGAGATATTACCTACTCTTTGGCATCTATCACATTTTTGAACATAAGCGTGTGCATCTTTAAATAAAGTAGGCCAGAAAAAACCTGATTGCAGAACCTTGGCAGCAGTCTTGGATGGGCCAAAGTGGCCACCTATCACCATGTCATGGCAATGAGCCAAGACGGAGGTCATTTCTTCCTCGGGTACACAACGCCTGATAATTCCCTCGACACCAATTTTAAACAAGTAGGGCTCTTCCCACAGATAGTGCCTAACATCTTTCAAAAATTCTTTCTTTGGTGAAATGTCAAATCAAGGGGTAAAATTCCAGCAACTATATAGTTAGCATAATCAGCATACCAGGGGATTGAAATAGAAGAAAGAGTAAAAAGCTGCTCATCGGGGAATTCATCTCCTATTGGGGTCTCATCCATTTTCTTATCCACTAATTCTAGTCTAGATAGGTGATCAGCTACTACATTTTCAGATCCTTTTTTATCTTTTATTTCTAAGTCAAACTCTTGGAGTAATAAGATCCACCTGAGTAGTCTAGGTTTTGCGTCTTTTTTAGCAAGCAAGTATTTCAAGGCCGAGTGATCAGTGTATACTATTACTTTGTTAAGCACAAGATAGGAGTGAAATTTGTCAAAAGCAAAAATGACAGCTAAAAGCTCTTTTTCAGTCGTAGCATAATTGAGTTGGGCCTCAATTAAGGTACGACTAGCATAGTAAATAGTATGAAAGATTTTACCCTTCCTTTGACCTAGTATGGCTCCAACGGCAATGTCGCTCGCATCGCACATCAACTCGAATGGTAGGCTCCAATCTGGGGCGGACATCACAGGTGATGAGATTAATTTCTCCTTCAGGGTGAGGAAGGCCTGCATGCATGCATCATTAAAGTCAAACACTGAATTTTTCATGGTCAAGTTAGACAGGGGTTTAGCAATTTTAGAAAAATTTGAAATAAAACGCCTGTAAAACCCGGCATGTCCCAAAAAGCTTCTCACGACTTTGACCGTGGTGGGTGGTGGAAGATTAGCTATCACTTCAATTTTCGCTCTATCCACCTCAATCCCCTTGTGGGAGATCTTATGACCCAGAACAATTCCTTCTTGTACCATGAAATGACACTTTTCCCAATTTAAGACTAGATCAGTCTCCTCACACCTCTGCAAAACTAAGGTTAGATTGTGCAAACATCTATCATATGTAGAGCCGAAAACAGAAAAATCATCCATGAAGATTTCAAGAAATTGCTCGACCATGTCATGAAATATAGCCATCATGCATCTTTGAAAAGTAGCAGGTGCATTACATAAGCCAAAAGCCATACGCCTATAAGCAAAAGTGTCGTAAGGACAAGTGAAAGTAGTTTTCTCTTGATCCTCGGGTGTAATAGCAATTTGGTTATAGCCGGAGTACCCATCCAAAAAACAGTAATATTCATGCCCGGCTAATCTTTCTAACATTTGATCAATAAAGGGGAGGGGAAAGTGGTCTTTTCGGGTATATTCATTTAATTTACGATAGTCTATGCAAACCCTAAAACCAGTGACAATTCTAGATTGAATTAACTCATTATTGTCATTACGAACTACTGTCGTACCTCCTTTCTTGGGCACTACCTGCGTTGGACTTACCCACGGACTATCAGAGATAGGGAAGATAATGCCGGCATCGAGTAACTTGATTACCTCTTTCTTCACCACTTCTTGAATTTGAGGATTAGACCTCCTTTGTGGTTGTATAGTGGGCCTTGAGCTTTTTTCCATTAAAATCTTATGCATGCAGATGGCTGGGCTGATCCCCTTGATATCAGCAATCTTCCATCCAAAGGCTTTTTTGTGATCTCTCAACACCTCCAGTAACCTTGCTTCTTGTTGATCTGTAAGAGAAGAAGAAATGATGAGTGGCAAGGTTTCATCGTCATTTAAATAAACATATTTAAGATGAGAGGGTAGAGTTTTTAGGTCAAGAGTTGGTGGCTCTTCAATAGATGGTTTGGAGTGGCTAGACAGTGGGCTATCCAACTTCTCAAATTTCTTCGTGGGGTATTGTGCACGCCTCTCTAAGCTATGAACAACTTCCAGTTGTTTATCACTGGCCGACTCAACATCCGTGGAGTTCATTATGCATACCTCAAGTGGATCATCAGAGATGTTTTCCTGAAAGTGCTCAATAATCAAAGGATCAAAAGCATCTATTCTTAAACATGACGCATCATCACCAACATGCTTCATAACCTTGTATACGTCAAAAGTAACTCTCTCCTCACCCACATTAAAAGTTAACTTACCATTGGCTATGTCGATCATAGCTTTACCTGTGGCTAGGAAGGGTCTTCCTAGGATGAGAGGAACTTCAACATCTTCTTCCATCTCCAGAACCACGAAGTCCACCGGGAAGTAAAACTTGTCAACTTGCACGATGACATCCTCTATGATTCCCTTCGGGTGTTTGATTGATCGATTTGCAAGTTGGAGGCTCATCGAGGTTGGCTTTGGATTCCCCAAACCCAATTTCTGGAACAACGAGTAAGGAAGAAGATTTATGCTGGCGCCCGAATCACATAGCACTCGGTCGAATTTGAGTTGCCCAATAGTGCAAGGAATTGTGAGGCTCCCTGGATCCTTGAGTTTCTGTGGCAACTTATTCAACACCACTGCTGAGCATGCTTCATTCAAGCACACCGTTCCATTGCCTTCCCACTTCTGCTTATTGGATAGAATATCCTTGAAGAACTTGATGTAATTGGGCATCTGCAAAATCGCATCAATAAAAGGAATATTAATTCGAACTTCTCGAAGAATTTCTAAAATCCTAAGAAAACTCTTATCCATATCTTTCTTATTCTTTTTATGTGCTAGGGGGAAAGGGAGACGTATTTCAATAGGATTAGACAAAGAAGGAGTCAAAGTTTCAGAAGATGCCCTATCTGCCTGTGAAGTACGGACTTGATCCTGCCCCAAGTACGTACTTGAGCTGTGTGAAGTACTTACTTGGTTCTGGTCAAGTACGTACTCGGGAGACAGATTTGAATTTTCAAGTTTATCAAAAGTTTGAACATTGTCCTCTTCAAGTGCAGACTTGGACTGCTTGGGAGGTGCACTTTTCAATTCTTTGCCACTTCTCAGAGCGATGGCATGGCATTGCTCTTTTGGGTTTTTCTCTGTATCACTCGGCAGTGTCCCGGGTGCTCTTCCACTTGCATCAACCGATAATTGTGCAAATTGGTGCTGCATCTCTTTCATTCCCGTCATAACACCCTGTAACATCAATCGAAGCTCTGCGAATGATTCGTCAGATTTTTGCATGTGAGCCGCCAATCTTTCTTCGACAGTCGAAGGTCTTGGAACTTGACCTTGTGGCTTAAAATTTCCAGGCCTTTGAGTTTGGTTGTTGTAAAACGGAGGCCTCGGTGCTTGGTAGATGCCTTGTTGTGAATTTTGTGCGGGATTTGGCCTTTTCGGAAAATTCTCGGGTATGTGGAAGCTCAATGGAGGCTTGTTTGAATTTCCGACATAGTTCACATCACTAATGGTTGGCTCTGCCTCTAGATTAACATTTTGTTCTACCTCTTGAGCAACAGCAACCCTTCGGGATTGTAGAGGAAACTCATCGTCATGTTCAGGGTACAGTTCATCATCCCGTGCCATCTGCTCTAGTTTAGCCCACACTGTTTTGCTATCGAGACCCAAAAGATCACCGTCTGCTCTTGCATTAAGTCTGTGACGAATCCGAGACCGGACTCCATTAAAGAAATGTAGCACTCGCTCGTCTCTTGAATAGTTGTGATCGGGGCACTTTCGAAGCAGACTCTTGTATCTTGCCCATGCTGATGCTAATGATTCATCCCGTTTTTGCTTAAAACCCTTGATCTCGCTTCTTAACTCGTTAATCCTTGATGGAGGGAAGAACTTGTTGAGAAACTCTTCGACTAACTCTTCCCATGTTTCAATGGATTGTGGGGGCAATGACTTGTACCACAAAGTCCCTTTATCCTTAAGCGAAAAATGGAATAATCGGAGGCGGATGGCATCAAGATCTCTTGGGTGGAATTGCATGGTAGATAACACATTCTCGAAGTGCTCTAGATGGTCATGAGGTGACTCTTTCGGATCACCATAAAATTGTTCAGCCTGAACCATGCTAAACATGTGAGGTGGAATGTGGAAGTTCGGCGTGGCAAAATTGGGGACCACAACAGGCCCCGGCGTAGTGTGTACACGGGCTGGCTGATTACCACGAACAGATGGAGGTGGTGCTGGTAGTGCTGGTTGCATAGCTTGGAACAGATTTTATTACCATTCTCTATTCTCGGGCAGATTCATATCAGGGAAGTTGCCAGCCATAGCTCGATTTCTCTGGTTTGTACGAAGCGTACGCTCGATCTAAGGGTCAAATTCCTTTAAAGCCTCTCCTGAGGCTCGAGTCATTCACCAAAAGATCAACCTGTTTGAAATAAAGAAGCAAACCAACAGAAATCTAAAGATAGAAAATAACAGTAAGAATAATAGAAAATAATAAAACGACAAAAGAAATTCAAGCTAAAAATTGCAATAAAATCCAAAACTAAAATAAATCAAGTCCCCGGCAACGGCGCCAACAACTTGACACGAAAAATCCTTACGTGTATTAAACAGCAAGTAGACTGGTCGTGTGTAGTATTAAAGTGGACTTTAAGTCCGAGTTATCGATCCCACAGAGACAAGATTATTTAAAGTTAGGAATTTAAAAGCAATTGAAATTGAATTAAAAGATTGTGATTAATTTACAATAAAAATGTGAAAACGAGACTTAGCAAATAGATTTAGATTCTTATGAGATAAAACAACTAAGGCACATGCTTCAACCAAATTTACTTGTTAATATAAATAGGAACTATTCTTCGTATTATTAGACTACTATTGCTTTGGTGAAAATTCCTTAATTAATTACTACCCGATGTCTCGGCTGTAATAATCCTATGATAAATTGACAATTCTCTAAATATGTCTATCCGAGAATTTAATCAATAATCATTCATTCAAGTTCTAGAATTTCCCCGAATAAATCCGGCTAACTGCACCCGGAAATCTCTACCTATCTCTAGGAGCAATTCCCTATTTTTTACGGATGATGTGATGATTTCTTTGAACCCTAACTTATATTCTTTCAAACTATTAAGTTAGGCAATATGACAAACATATGGCGATCAAACATATGCAAGTAATTACGCACAAAATCAAAACACAAAGCAATTGTAGAATTAATACGAAAAATAATATCATATATATATACTCATAACTTTGGCCTTCACATGGCCTTAGTTAAGGGAAAATTAGTTCATAATTGAAATTGGGAAAACAATAAAAACATAGAATTACTCATAGATAAAGATGAATATCAAACTAAGAAACTCCCTATTTTGGATTGATGATCGATTCTTGATTGGAAGCTTGAATCCCTCCTTTTCCTCTTCTTAGCTCTTCAAGTATGATGATAGGATGACTCAAAACCAAGAGAATGCTCCCCCAAACCCCTGAATTTTCGTCCTCACACTCTCTAAGGATGATTTTTTGATGTCTTCAAGTGAGCTCCCTACTCCCCTTTAAATACACAAAAATCCACCTACCAAGAATTTGAGCTACCCTTCTCTTTCTTTCCTCCTACCAAGAATTTCCACCTACCAAGAATTTGCACCTACCATTCTCTTGTTTTCCTCCTTCCAAGAATCTCCACCTACCAAGAATTTGCACCTACCATTCTCTTGTTTTCCACCTAACAAGAACATGAGCTGCCACTTTCGTGTTTTCCAGCGCAGGGATAGTGTTTTATTCATAAACATCTCCACAGATCTCCAAATTGGATGATTCAAGTTGCCATGTAAAGCTAAGACATAGATCTAAACCTTTGTAGAAGAACACGTTATCCAATTCTGTCTCTACAAATATCAAAATGGTGTTCCAACGTGGAGATTGTTTCTGATTTGGCACCCAGGTGTGCGAAAATGGTACTAAAACATGATTTTGGCTAACTCCAGCTTATTTCTTGCTTGTTTGGTTGTAGAGGTGTGAAACATCTTGGCCTAAACTTGTTTTATACGTCATTTTTCCACCCTTTCTTCGATTGTATCCACTTAAGGCCTGAAATCACTTAATGCACGAATTAAACGCACAAGTGACAAAATCAATCGATAAATGAACCTAAAACATAAATGCAAAGGGGCTTAAAAACACGTAAAAACGCCTCTTATTAGTGGCCACCTACCTTGCCATCATGGCAATGGCTCATAATAGATGTCATTTCTTCCGCCGGGACACAACGCCTGATAATGCCATCTGCACAATTCTTAAACAAAAATGGCTCTTCCCAAAAATAATGCTTGACATCAGATAAAAATTTCTTCTTTTGATAAAAAGTGAGATTAGGGGGAAGTGCACCCATGACAACATAATTTGCAAAATCAGCATACCAGGGGAAAGCACCATGAATCACCGTATACAATTGTTCATCCGGAAACTCTTCCCCGATTGGTTTTTCAATGATTGAATCGGAGACAGGAGCTTCTATCCTAGACAAATGGTCAGCTACCACATTCTCAACTCCCTTTTTATCCCTAATTTCTAGATCAAATTCTTGGAGAAGAAGAATCCATCTAATAAGGCGAGGTTTGGCATCCTTCTTTGCAAGTAGATACTTAAGTGCAGAGTGATCAGTGTAAACAATGACTTTGTTCAAGACAAGGTATGAATGAAACTTATCAAATGCAAAAACTATAGCTAGCAATTCCTTTTCCGTCGTGCCATAATTTAACTGAGCATCATTTAAAGTTCGACTCGCATAATAAATGGTGTAGAATACCTTATCTTTCCTTTGTCCGAGTACAGCTCCAACTGCTGAATCACTAGCATCACACATAAGCTCAAATGGAAGGTTCCAATCTGGAGGTGCCATGATGGGCGCTGAAATTAATTTTTCCTTGAGCGTGTGAAAAGCCTGCAAACACTTATCATCAAAGTTAAACGGTGTATCTTTTACCAACAAATTAGATAATGGTTTAGCAATTTTCGAAAAGTCTAAAATGAAACGCCTGTAAAATCCTGCATGACCAAGAAAGCTCCTGACGGCTTTCACCGAAGAGGGTGGGGGGAGCTTTTCAATGACCTCAACTTTAGCTTTATCCACTTCAATCCCCTTGTCAGAGATTTTGTGGCCAAGCACAATTCCTTCTTGAACCATAAAATGACACTTTTCCCAATTTAACACAAGATTAGTTTCTTCACATCGTTTTAGAACATGTGTTAAATGGTTAAGACATGTATCGAAAGAAGTTCCAAAAACTGAAAAATCATCCATAAAAATTTCTAGGGAATCCTCGACCATGTCATGAAAAATAGCCATCATACATCGTTGAAAGGTGGTAGGGGCATTACATAGGCCAAATGGCATCCGCCTATAAGCAAATGTGCCATAAGGACAAGTGAAAGTGGTTTTCTCTTGATCCTCAGGTGTGATGGCAATTTGATTATAGCCAGAGTAGCCATGTAGGAAATAATAAAACTCATGCCCGGCTAACCTCTCAAGCATTTGATCAATGAAGGGAAGGGGAAAGTGGTCTTTCCGGGTGGCCTCATTTAATTTTCGATAATCAATGCATACTCGCCACCCGGTAACTGTTCGTGTGGGAATTAATTCATTGTTAGCATTGGTAATAACAGTCATACCTCCTTTCTTCGGGACCACTTGAGTTGGACTCACCCAATTGCTATCGGAGATAGGATAGATAATACCTGCATCGAGTAGCTTAATTACCTCCTTTTTAACAACTTCTCGCATCATTGGATTGAGTCGTCTTTGCGGTTGAATGGTGGGCTTATATTCATCCTCCATGAGGATCTTATGCATACATACCGTTGGACAAATCCCATTAATATCAGCTATTTTCCATCCAAAAGCCTTTTTATGGGCTTTCAACACCGTAAGCAGCTTCTCCTCCATAATGTCTGTCAAAGATGAAGAGATTATAACAGGTAAAAATTCTGAATCTTGTAAGTAAGCATACTTGAGATGAGAAGGAAGAGGTTTAAGCTCAAGAGGTGGCGGTTCTTCAATTGAGGGCTTTGGTGATGAAGTGATTGGTCTATCCAGAACTTCGAAACGAGGTCAAAAACTTCGTTTGTAAGGTGGATTTGCCTCGAGAAAAGCAACAGCGTCCCTCAAGTTATTGTTTTCCATTGTCTCATCCATGGGATTCACAAGACATGCCTCCACTTGATCTTCGTATTGATTTCCCTGAAAATGTTCAGAAATTAAAGTATCAAATGCATCAATGTGGAAACAAGTAGAATCATTAGATGGTGTTCGCATAGCATGATACACATTTATTGTCACTTGCTCATCTCCCACTCTAAGAGTTAATTGACCATTGGCAATATCAATTAATGCTCGTCCGGTGGCGAGGAATGGTCGACCAAGAATGAGTGGTAGCTCGACATCCTCCTCCATATCTAGAACTACAAAGTCCACCGGGAATATGAATTTTTCGACTTTCACGAAAACATCTTCCACTATTCCTCGTGGGTACTTGATGGACTTATCAGCGAGTTGCAATGAAATAGTGGTAGGCTTGGGCTCGCCAAGTCATAATTTCCTGAAAAGTGACAAAGGCAACAAATTAATACTGGCACCAGAATCACACAAAACTTTAGAAAAAGAAATAAAACCGATAGTGCAAGGAATTGTAAAGCTTCCGGGATCCTTAAGCTTTTGAGGTATCCGATTTTGCAATATAGCCGAGCATTCTGCAGTAAGGGCTACAGTTTCATGTTCCTCCAACTTTCTCTTGTTAGAAAGGATATCCTTGAGATATTTAGCGTAACTCGGCATTTGCAACAAAGCATCTACAAGAGGAATGTTAATACGCAATTGTTTAAATATATCAAGAAACTTGGCAAATTGCTTATCTAACTTTCCTTTTTGTAATGCAAGTGGAAATGGAGGTCTTGGTTTGGGCACGGAGGGTTCGGTAGCGGAATGTCCCGAAACAGGGGATGATGTCTCGGTGTTCTTTCCGGAGTTGGATGTTACCTTAGTTTTATCCAAATGTTCTGGTGTATCATCCATTTTCTCTCCCAATTTTGGATCAACGAGGTTCTTTCCGCTACGAAGTGAAACTGCTTGAACTTGTTCCTTTGGATTTTTCTCGGTATCACTTGGTAACGTGCCTTAGGTTCGTCCGGAAAGCATGTTGGCAATTTGCCCAATTTGAGTTTCTAAGTTTTTTAGTGCAATTTCTTGATTTTTTAAGCTTGCTTCTTGTTTCTTGGACATCATTTCTTGATATTGAAACTTTTGTGTTGCCTCCATCATGAACTTTTGCCACACATCTTCCATATTATTCTTTTTCTCGCTTTGTTGTGGTTGTTGGAGCCCCCCTTGCCTTTGAAATGGAGGTTGTTGGAAACCTCTTTGATTTTGCTGAAAACCTGGTGGTGGTGGTTTCGCCATATTCGAATTTTGGCTCCATGAGAAATTGGGATGATTCCTCCATCCCGGATTAAAAGAATTCGAGTAGGGATTATTCTGTTGACGACTTGCATTTCCCATGAAGTTAGCACTTTCAACCGAGTTAGATGTCCCACACACATCTCCTTGTAAGCACTCAAAGTTTGTGTGATCACCTCCACAATTTTCACAAGTGGATTTAACTTGATTTACCGTACCTTGCATGAGTCCGAAGGAATCCAATCTTTTGTTTAGGGCCTCCAATTGAACAGCTACTGTGGAGCTATTCCCAATTTCATACAATCCGGCGGGCTTCTTGGGCAACGTGATTCGTTCGGTTGGCCATTGATAGTTGTTCTCGGCCATGAGCTCAATTAATGCCCAAGCTTCCTCAGGTGATTTGTTCATGATAGTACCTCCCGCGGCGGCATCTAAATTCGTACGGAGATTCGGTCCCAAACCCAAATAGAAAGTTTGAACAAGTGTGGGCACGGCTAACCCATGGTGTGGGCATTTCCTCAAAAGTTCCTTAAAACGCTCCGATGCCTCATAAAATGATTCCCCCTCATATTGACGAAAGCTGGTGATTTCATTTTTCATTGCGGCCGTCTTACCCGGTGGAAAATACTTAGACAAAAATTTATCCACCATTTGTTCCCAAGTACGGATAGAGGCGGTTGGCAAAGAGTTGAACCACTGTTTAGCCTTGTCTTTGAGAGAGAATGGAAATAACCGTAAGCGTATAGCGTCGTCGGTGACTCCATTGTTCTTGAAAGTATGGATAATCTCCGAGAATGTGGTTATATGAGCGTGTGGATCATCATGTTGTAAACCGGAGAATTGAACCTGGTTTCCTATCATTTGGATATACCCCGGCAGGATTTGAAAAGTGTTAGCCTCTACCGGTGGTAAAACGATTGGCCCTGCGGCTCCTTGGATGTTTGGCATCATATAATCCCTCAAAAGGCGTTGCGGAGGCGCCTCTGGTTGGTTTTGATGAACGCGAAGATTTGCAAGCTCCCGACGAACCGCTTCTTCTAAGATAGCGGGATCTATGTGAATAGGAGGAGGATTCAGATTTGGATCCATTGTGGCTTGATAATGTTGAGCCTCTCTTTGTAGTCTTACCCCTCGAGTAAACGTTCGTTCAATTTCAGGGTCCAACTCCGCTAGTCCCACTCGACTAGTACGGGTCATGCACTAACCGAGATCAACCTTGCACAAAGAAAGACACACAATTTAAAAATAAAAGAAATGATCTAAGCTCAGAAAGAATAAGGGAATCTCAATATTAGATAAAAATAGTTGTCCCCGGCAACGGCGCCAAAAACTTGACACGACAAAATCCTAGCAAGAGAACTAGGTCGCGTAAGTAGTAAAGTGGATTTCTAAGTCCATGGTTATCGTATCCGCAGGGACAACTATAATCTAAGTACCAAGACTACTATATTACTCAATTCTAAGTTAAATCGGTCGATAGAAAGGTTGATTAGCTAATTAATAAATACTAGAAAATAAACTAAGGCAACGTCACACCAAATAAAGGGAGGAAACAATAGAGAGAAGCGATCAAGGCACATGGTTCAACCAATTATGCATTTCGATTGTGATTTAGGTTCTATTGGATTATTAGATTGATTTAGCTAAGGTGAAATTCCCTAACGTACGTACTACCCAATCTCTTGGCATAGCAACCCTACCCTTGGTAACGATTTCCTATATATCTCTATATGAAAACCCGATTAACGAGGATGCATTTAAGGTCTAGGAATTCCCCACGTGAATGGAAAGCCACCTAAAGAAACCGAGTCTATCTCTAGTCGGTTTAACTATAGGGTATTCAATGTTTATATCTTCCCTAGGTTATTATCTCTCGATCTCTAACCTAGGCATTTTATCAAACACTTGGTGATCAAGCAAATGTAGCATTGAGATCAAATATTAAATACATAGCTAAAACCAAAATTAATCCAATAAACACCAACAAAACAACAATCAAAATAACATAAATGGCCTATCCATGGCCTCAATCAAACAAGTTTAGCTCATATTCATGTCAAAAGTGCAAATATAAATCATACAAGTCATAGGAGATTTGAACAAATTCAAGAAAAAAATATGTAAAAACTCCCTAATTCTTGTAGAGATGTGGATTCCTTGTTGAATTCTCCATGTTTTGACCTTTAATCTTCTCTTCTAAGCTCTCCCTCTCTCTATTTTCGTGTGGTTGCTGATATCCAAGGTGAGTTAGGGTAAAAAATGGCTAAAAGAGGTATTTATAGGCCAATACTGCCGCCTCGAACGCCGCGGCGTTGGCTACTGCTTGTGAACGCCGCGGCGTTGCCTTGAAAAGTTCCAAAAATTGTTTCATTTTGCCTTCGGTTCTTGCTCTTTCCTCCGGCTGTTAACCCAATCTGAAAAGTCAAAGCAAACCGGGTTCAAAGCATCATATGTGATCAAATTATTAAAGAAACAATCAAAATCAAGTTGATAAAAGGGGTAAAACTTGTGTAAAAATAACATATATCAAAGAGCACAAGGACCAACTTAGGAGAATAAATTCAAGTAAAAATGAAAGTTGGATTTCAAGAGAACATAACAAGAGTTTTATCGATTGGTTCCGAAAGTGTATTCAAGAGAACAAAACGAGAATTCACTTTCAATTTCAGATAAATTGGCACGGTTGTCGGTGGGCCCGGGCAGATTCGTATTTTGTCATTCGGGTTATCGTGTAAATGGTGTCACGTTTTATACAAAAGACCAAGATGAACAGAGTACAATGCAGAATAGTGGGGTGAGTCTTGTAGCTGAAGCAATGCATATCTCAAGTGCGAAAGATAATAGCCCTATCTATGCCACTTTACCATATCATGGGGTGATTGAAAATATATGGGAGCTGGATTACAGTTGGTTTCGGGTCCCTGTATTTGGGTGTAGGTGGGTTGACCATAAAAATGGTGTCGATGATTGACACGAAAAATCCTTACGTGTATTAAACAGCAAGTGGACTGGTCGTGTATAGTAATAAAGTGGACAATAAAGTCCGGGTTGTCGAACCTCAAGGACTTGTATTTTAGTTTATGATTTTAAAGCAATTGAAGAACTTAAACTAAAACAAGAATTAACTAAAATATTATGAAAGTAAGATATAAGAAACAAGATGTCGAAATCAAGATAGCTATGGAAAAGAGCAACTAAGACACATGCGTTGGCATAAATTAATCAATTTTCATTATAAACATGTTCTCATATTATTAGACTAATGTTGCTTTGGTGGAAAAAACTTTAAATAATTACTACCCGATTTCTCGGCTGTAATAATCCTATGATTAATTGATGGTTCTCTAGATATGTCTATCCGAGAATCTAACCAACAATCATGCATTCAAGTTCTAGAATTTCCCCGGATTAATCTGGCTAACTGCACCCGGGAATCTCTACCTATCTCTAGGGGCAATTCCCTATTTTTTACGGATTATGTGATGATCCTCTTTGCACCTTAAATTAACTTCTCTCGAACGAATAATTTAAGCAATAAATCATGCATATGGTAGCTAAGCATATGATGCATTCAAACAAGATCAAGACACAAAGCAACAATAGAATTAATATGAAAAACACAATTTATAACTCAATTATCATAATTTAGCCTCAACATGGCCTTAGTTCGAAGAATCTATTTCATCATAAAAGATAAAAGATAGGAACTTAAATTAAGATTCATATTCATAGACAAAAATAAATCTAAATCTAAGAAACTCCCTCGTATTTTTGATGGTTGAACTTCGATCTTCATCTCTTCCATGCTTCTTGATTTCTTCACCTTCAGAGGTTGTTGATAATCTTCATAACTAATCTAAGGATGATGAAGATGATGATAGGATGTGTTTAGGCTCCCCCAATGGGGAATGTGTTTTCAAGTCTTTGTAGGATGACCTCCAATCCTCCTTTTATAGCCAAAAGAATTCACCAACCAAGAACATGTGCTTCCATTTTCTTTTATTTCCACCTACCATTCTCTTGCTTTCCATCTACCAAGAATGTGAACTACCATTCTCTTGTTTTCCACCTACCATTCTCTTACTTTCCTTCTATCAAGAATGTGAACTACCATTCTCTTGTTTTTCACCTACCATTCTCTTACTTTCCTCCTACCAAGAATGTGAACTACCATTCTCTTGTTTTCCACCTACTAAGAATGGGAGCTGCCACTTTCGTCTTTTCCAGCGCAAGGATAGTGTTTTATTCATAAACTTCTCCACAGACCTCCGAATTGGATGATTCAAGTCCCCATGTAAAGATAAGACATAGATCTAAAACTTTGTAGAAGGACACGTCATCAAATTCGGTCTCTAAATTTATCCAAATGGCGCTCCAACGTGGAGATTGTTTCTGATTTGGCGCCCAGGTGTGCGAAAATGGTACTAAAAAATGATTTTGGCTAACTCCAGCTTATTTCTTGCTTGTTTGGTCGTAGAGGTGTGAAACATCTTGGCCTAAACTTGTTTTATACGTCCTTTTTCCACCCTTTCTTCGATTGTATCCACTTAAGGCCTGAAATCACTTAATGCACGAATTAAACGCACAAGTGACAAAATCAAGCGATAAATGAACCTAAAACATAAACGCAAAGGGGCTTAATAACACGTAAAAATGACTCCTATCAATTCCCCCAAACTTATCAATTGCTCGACCTCGAGCAATAAAAGGTCTAGGGCACAAAAAACATCATCAATCAAAAGGAGAAAACAAAAACAACAAACGAACTCACTTTCGTGGAGTAAACGATTGCACTTAGCATGTGCAACAAGCCTTTAAACCTGTGAGTTACCTCAAAAGACAAGTTATAGTCTCGTGACGGTTTGCAGACGATATACCCACAAAATCTAACAAACTTTCAATTCCAACCAAATGAATACATCTCAACATAATTAACAAGAATAAATGGCACAAAATCATCCTTTTACAGCTCACAAATATATATACATATCAACTATTTTTGCTCATGTGACACCAATACTGGAAAGACTCCATAGGGTGTAGTGAAAATAAATCTAAGGTATTATAGTCGAGAGGCATCCTTACCAAATTTTGGAGATTAATCCCATATCTATCAACTTTATGATCAAACACAAAGCATAAGAATCATAGAAAATCTCATAGCCATTTAAATTTCATTATCTCAAACATTCAAACTTTCAATTCATATGAAACTTTCCAATTAACTTCATTAAGGCTAGATCATGTGCAATGTTTTATTCCATTAGGCTTTCTATGGCACCCATATAACAAGTTTTAGATCAATGACTCCCAAACTAGATAGTTTTGGGGCATTAAGTGTAAAGACACTCCTAAGGATTTAATCACTCGAGTGTCAAAGGTCACGAAATAAAACTAGATCTTTTAAACAATTCGCTTCTTTTTGGCTTGAGCTTAGCTCAAATTAGCATAATAGTACAGTATATAGGCATGGAACTTTTCACCTCCAGTACATATTAGCCTGACCACTTGTGGTCATACCAAACTTCAACCTTTTTAATTCATTGTTTAGCATAAAAAAAATTACTACTCAACTTATAACCTTATGAAAAATCTAAGTTAATTTTTTCGGGAAAAACTCCTTAAGTGTCTCAAGATGGTTATCCTCTCAACTCCTCTACCCTCGATTTATTGTGCAATGTGAATCATCTAAGAAAATCATTCTCATCTAGGGTCTCCATGAGCAATTTCAAAGATATATATGTTCCATTAAATTCAATTTATTTCAAGAAATAGTGCCATTTTTCCAAGTTAATCAATTTCAATGCATCAATTAGAAGGACTAAAAAAAATCATGCTTGATTTTCTTAACATAAACACATATAAACATGATAGCATACAAATTCCCCCAAACTTGAGCTAAACGAGGAACACATGACACGACAAAAATAGCAAACACATGGTGATCAATCATATGAATGTATTAAAACCACAAAGTACTACCCACATATACCCCCAAACTAAAACTCAACATTGTCCCCAATGTTGTCTCACATAAACGCATGCAAAAGGTATAAAAGTACTTATAATCAAGGATTGTTGAAAAACAATCCTTCATCACAAATATGTTCCAAATCAAACTCATCTCATCAAAATAGGCCTCTCAAAACAACGGGGAATTGCTACTATAACATGCTCAACATACTTATCAAACAAACAATCAAGCATATGAAAACACATGCCAAAAGTGCATGCTTAGACAAAACAAATAAAACGAAAAGCAAAAATAAAAAAATAAAGCAAAAAAAAACAAAAACAAAAGAAAACTCACAAAGCTTGGGTTGCCTCCCAAGAAGCGCTCTTTTAAAGTCACTAGCTTGACTTTATGTAAGAGATTGGCTCAAGGCGGTTTATGTATGATGCCTTATTCGTTCTCCAATCCACTATTGGGTATCGCTTCAACCTTTTGCCCTTTGTAGTGAAGATTGACCAATTATTTGTGCTACATATCCTAGGGTTAGACCAAGCAATCATCCACTCACGAGTTTTTTTATGGTCCCTCAATACCTCTATTACCTTTTCTTGCCTATGCTTAGGATGGTATTGTGGGCTCTCTTCCAAGTTAGAGATCATGTCTCGTCGTTCTTCACCCATCACTTTCACATAGATGAAATCCACGATGTAGGGATGTAGAAGATGATTGGTTCGTTTTTCCTGAAAGTGCTCAACACTAAAAGGATCAAAAGCATCAACGTGAAAATTCAAATCAAAGTCAAGTGGATGCTCAAAAACCTCATAGTTATCAATATTAACCATATCATCTCCTATATTCATTGACAACTTACCATCATCGGTATCGATTACCGATTTACTTGCGGTTAGGGGAGACGGTAAAGAAATGTCAACACCCTCAGAAAGGATAGGAGTCGAATGCTCATCGTTGGAGGAATCTGCTTTCGAATTTTCCAACTTCATTTCATTCAACATCACGGTGTTGAATTCCTCCTTTTGATCTATCTCAGTGGTACCAAGCAATGCCCATGGTACTTTCTCAGATATGTCGCTCGTTAGTTGCTTGAGTTGATGATTCATCTCCTTCATTTCCCGCCGTGCGTCCTTCATCATAAAGTGGAGCTCTCCAATGGTGTTATCAAGTTGTTCCTCCGGAGCAGGAATTCTTTCTTGGTAATGTTGTGGAGAGAACCCTTGTGCATAACACGCTTCAATGACGCTTTGCAGCCATAATTGATTCTCCGGTAGTGTCATATCAGGAAAACTGCTATCCTTTGCGAATTGAATGACGCTTTGCAGCCATAATTGATTCTCCGGAAGGGTCATATTTGGAAGATGTCTAGCCATTGCGAGCTGAGAGTGTAAGAAAATAATAATAATAATAATAAAAAAATTTAATAAAAATAAAATAAATACTTAAAACTTGCAATAAAATCAAAAACTAAAATTAAACAAGTCCCCGGCAACGGCGCCAAAAACTTGACACGAAAAATCCTTACGTGTATTAAACAGCAAGTGGACTGGTCGTGTGTAGTAATAAAGTGGACAATAAAGTCCGGGTTGTCGAACCTCAAGGACTTGTATTTTAGTTTATGATTTTAAAGCAATTGAAGAACTTAAACTAAAACAAGAATTAACTAAAATATTATGAAAGTAAGATATAAGAAACAAGATGTCGAAATCAAGATAGCTATGGAAAAGAGCAACTAAGACACATGTGTTGGCATAGATTAATCAATTTTCATTATAAACATGTTCTCATATTATTAGACTAATGTTGCTTTGGTGGAAAAAACCTTAAATAATTACTACCCGATTTCTCGGCTGTAATAATCCTATGATTAATTGATGGTTCTCTAGATATGTCTATCCGAGAATCTAACCAACAATCATGCATTCAAGTTCTAGAATTTCACCGGATTAATCCGGCTAACTGCACCCGGGAATCTCTACCTATCTCTAGGGGCAATTCCCTATTTTTTACGGATTATGTGATGATCCTCTTTGCACCTTAAATTAACTTCTCTCGAACGAATAATTTAAGCAATAAATCATGCATATGGTAGCTAAGCATATGATGCATTCAAACAAGATCAAGACACAAAGCAACAATAGAATTAATATGAAAAACACAATTTATAACTCAATTATCATAATTTAGCCTCAACATGGCCTTAGTTCGAAGAATCTATTTCATCATAAAAGATAAAAGATAGGAACTTAAATTAAGATTCATATTCATAGACAAAAATAAATCTAAATCTAAGAAACTCCCTCGTATTTTTGATGGTTGAACTTCGATCTTCATCTCTTCCATGCTTCTTGATTTCTTCACCTTCAGAGGTTGTTGATAATCTTCATAACTAATCTAAGGATAATGAAGATGATGATAGGATGTGTTTAGGCTCCCCCAATGGGGAATGTGTTTTCAAGTCTTTGTAGGATGGCCTCCAATCCTCCTTTTATAGCCAAAAGAATTCACCAACCAAGAACATGTGCTTCCATTCTCTTTTATTTCCACCTACCATTCTCTTGCTTTCCATCTACCAAGAATGTGAACTACCATTCTCTTGTTTTCCACCTACCATTCTCTTACTTTCCTCCTACCAAGAATGTGAACTACCATTCTCTTGTTTTCCACCTACCATTCTCTTACTTTCCTCCTACCAAGAATGTGAACTACCATTCTCTTGTTTTCCACCTACTAAGAATGGGAGCTGCCACTTTCGTATTTTCCAGCGCAGGGATAGTGTTTTATTCATAAACTTCTCCACAGACCTCCGAATTGGATGATTCAAGTCCCCATGTAAAGATAAGACATAGATCTAAAACTTTGTAGAAGGACACGTCATCAAATTCGGTCTCTGAAGTTATCCAAATGGCGTTCCAACGTGGAGATTGTTTCTGATTTGGCGCCCAGGTGTGCGAAAATGGTACTAAAAAATGATTTTGGCTAACTCCAGCTTATTTCTTGCTTGTTTGGTCGTAGAGGTGTGAAACATCTTGGCCTAAACTTGTTTTATACGTCCTTTTTCCACCCTTTCTTCGATTGTATCCACTTAAGGCCTGAAATCACTTAATGCACGAATTAAACGCACAAGTGACAAAATCAAGCGATAAATGAACCTAAAACATAAACGCAAAGGGGCTTAATAACACGTAAAAATGACTCCTATCAATGATAGTGAAATAGGTTTTACTCGAGTAGACCTTGAAAAGGTGGGATACAAAGATGAACCTTTTATTTTGGCATCTCAAGCTAAACAAGTGTTTTTTGTCACCGATCCCGTCGATAAGAGGTGGTCCATTGTTTTATCGGCAAACAAAAATACTTGTATTGAGGATGATGGCCTATATAATGAAGATGGTGGAGGAACTCCTATCTTAGGTGGTTCACAATCCACAAATAGTGACGGTGACTTGGATATCAGTGATGATGAATTGTATATGTGAGAAGATCACCAAGAGGGAATATGGATTAATCCATCTGTTCGTCGGCGTACTAAACAAAATGGTCGTACTGAGGGATCACAAAAGACTAGTAAACCAGCGACAAAAAGAAAACGATGAAAGGTACTAGAACTTATTAGATAATTATATGAGTATTTGATAATTATATGAGTAATTTATTTGAACTCTTTTGTTAAGTATGCAATTAAAGTGTAAATTTTATTTGAACTTATTTGATAATTATTTGAACGCTTGTAATATTATATTAGTGAATGAGTTACACTAACCTCTGTATTTTTTTGCTTTTGTAGGTCGATACCGTATACCACCACAGTCACCCTCTTCTCCGCCACTACCACGACGACCACCACCAATGTAAGCTTATCAATATTTGGTTTTGTACTTTTGGATGTGATTTATATGATCCAACTAGTTAATGATGTGATTAATGCATATATATTTGTTTGCGTTTGTTGTTGTTGAAATATTTGAGTTTTAGTGGTTGCAAGGTTGGGGGGAAGATTAAGTCGAGAACTTGTTAGAATTATTTGCGTCGTTACTCTGCTGAATTTTTTCTAGAATTATGGGCATTTCTTAATTAGCACTATTTATATATTTGGTATATGAATCTAACTTCTGTATATTCTTTTGAAATCTTGTAGATGGATTCTGGAGGTGATGCAAACAAAAATGTTGAAAATGAGATACGTAGAGGTATTACAGCAATGAAGAAAGTAATAAATGCCAAAAGTAAAGGCATAAAGCTACAAGTTGGTTGGAACGAGTATGGTCAGCCAGTTGACCCAAATAAATCAAATTTTGTTGGTTACATTGGCGTGATAGCTCGTGACAGGGTCCCTATTACTATTAATGATTGGCGACATGTCTCTGCAGCAGTAAAATATGCCATTTGGAATGAAATAGCTGTAAGTTTGTTATTATATATATATTATGTTTTTAATTGGTAAATGTAGTTTTTTTTTTGTCTAAATTATAATTTTGTATATACTTTATTGTTTGTTTTTATAGTTGGCCTTTGATATTGACGAAAGTAGACAGAAATTCGTCTTAGACGAGGCTGGGAAGCTAGCTCGAAACTATAGGAGCTACTTGAGCAGAATCTGGGTAGAGGATGATGATGGGAACATTAATTCAAGCCCACCCGAAAAATATCATATTTCTCAAGAAGACTGGACAGAATTTGTAAAAGTACGCCAAAGTGATTATTTTAAGGTAATTATTTTAATTTATGGTTTCATTTTAATTTATTTGAAACTATATACATTGACTAATGCCTTGATTATATAATGAACAGCAACTACGTAAGGACAATTCTGAAAGAGCAAAGGACCCTGAATATCCTTACAGGGCATCACGTCTTGGATATGCTCAACTGGAGCATACTGAGGTACGTAGTTCGTTACAAGTTTTAATTCTAATCAAATTTCCTTACAAATTTTCTAATCAAATTTCCTTAATTACAAATTTCCTAATCAAATTTATTTCCTTGCAAATTTTCTTATATAGAAGCAAAAAAGAAAGGATGCTGGGTCAGATTTCACAGAGGTGACACGAGCACTAGTGTGGAGGGTTGCACATTCTAACAGCCAGAACAACATTGATAACGCCAATGTTAAAAGAGTAGTGAAATCAATTGTGAGTTATTTGCAATTTTAGTTATATAGTATGTTGTATGTTTTTTTAAAAATAATTTTAAAATAACAAATTTCCCTAAATTTTTGTATTTTTTAAATGTATTATTACAGAAAAGCTTATCACAGGAGGGTAGCCACAGTGGACCCGAGAGGACCCACAATGATACACTGGCTTTAGCTCTTAAAAAGGAGCATCCGGGTCGAGTTAGGGGTGTAGGCTTTGGGGTATCACAAAAGATTACTTTTCGGATTCAAAGCCTTCAAAAAATGCGGTGATTGATAGCTTGCAAGGCACGGTTCAAATGCTCACTCAATCACTATTAGAATTGCGACGCGAGTTTGACGAGCATAGGGAGTCTGCGTCGCAGCAGCCACATACAGAAGAGGCGGTTTCTTTGAAAGATAGCTGCCCAGAAGTGAAAAACCTACCTCAAGTAATTAATGATATGAATTTGTTTAGTGATAACGTAACTTTCAATCCTATATTTCTGTATAATATACAAAATTTTCTAATATAATGGTATATATATATATAGGATGTCTTGCAGTGTCAATTAGCACTTACTACACCGTCTTATCGTTTGGTGGCTAGAGGAAAAATGTACAATCGACCAGAGAATAGAACATTGCATACATGTCCATTAGCCTCCCACCTCGTGAAAGTGACGATTGACATTGCAATTGAAGATGTTGCACCCCTACCAGTCCCTCTCGATGATGAAGGAGTGTTCACAGTATTCGAGGCTGTGGGATACATGGTTGCTTGGCCTAAGAGTCTTGTCATTGTCAGTGATGCATCGGTACGTAATTATTAATAGCTAGTCATTAATACATTATAACAATTGTTTAATGTTAATAAATATACTTTCATTGATAACGCCCACGTTTTGAATTCTTTTGCTTCTAGTCCCACGGAAAATCCAAATCATCAGTAGGAAAAAGTAAATCGGAGACGACGAAGCACTCACATGTCAAAAATACACCTCTAGTGGCCAACCCTCCTTCTCTAGTGGCCAACCCTCCTGCTCCAGTACGCCCTCATTCACTTGCAGTTCTTGATAGGTTCTTTCAGATGGCGGGAGGAGATCGGTCACTTTCTGCATAAACAACAGATAGGAGCCTCTATCATTTCTGCTTACATCAAGTAAGTTTTTAAATATTAATTAATAAAAAGTAAGCTTTTAATTAAATTATTTTACTGAAGTAATTTGAACTATGTTTATTTTTGTGACACAAATTTATTTTATGCTTAATTGTAGGTGTTTGTGGGTTAATCACGTGTTGGATAAAGCACTCTGGGGGTTTCTTTCTTGTTGGATGCTTCAACCGATGTGGTTACCCAAGAGGGATAGGGATACCTTGGTTCTGCACTCAGTGTGAGAGAAGTATCAACGTGTTGACGCTTGGATGGTGGAGGAGGAACTTGATCTTTAGATGTTGACAATTTCCTCTTTTCTCCCTTCTTTTCCCCCTTATTGCCATCATCAGTCTGTATTAAATGCTGAGTAAGAAGACTGACTTGAGCAGCAATCTGAGCGATAGAGGCCTCAAGAGTGGTTAGACGCTGGTCGAAATGTTCTTTCATGACCAGGAGTTGAGCTTGATTAGCGTCTGTGAGAGAGGTCTCGAGAGCCGTGAACCTGTCTTGTAGATCATTGGTTAAGGCCACATGACTTGCCTGAGTAGCTGTAGATAGTTGTTGTATTTGAGTGAGGCATTCAGCCATGGACGGTTGAGCGTGTGGAAGTGCAGGGCGGACTTGAGGCTTAAACCGAGATGTGTGTTTGAGAGATTCAATAGATACTTGATTAGTAGGATCAAATACTGTTCCTCGAAGCTCTGGAGCAGTGTTGGACTCGGTGGATGCAGTAGAGTCGGATTCAGTTGGACTGGGAGAATGAGGCGCTTGAGGTAACTCTAATAGGCGCTCAGGAGCAGTTAACAGTTCAGCGGGTGCTGCAGGAAATTCTGATTCTATTCGGCTAAAGTCCGTAAACCGAAAGTCCAAGCTGGCAAACGGTTCATCTGCATATGGATACGTAGCAGTCTGCAGGAGTTCATTCAAATGTAGAGTGGGGAGATGAGTACCTTGAATGAACGTTCTGATAGGACTATCCAGTGCCCTGATATACAGTGGCCCGAGGATATCCAGCACATGAGTGGGAAAGAGTTTGGAGGGCGCTTTGCAGATAGAGAATAAGGCATCTGGGCAATAGTGTTGTGAGAAGCCAATTAGCCGATCTGTTGGGAGAGTCTTCGGTTTCCGAGAGGCGGGAACGCGGAGCTGGTAATACTCTTCCAAGTATGGGTAGATGGCTGAAGCAAGTGCTTGAGATCTTTCTAGCAGCGATAAACCAAAATCATAGTGACTGGAGACTTCTTGTCGAATAGACGGAAGTAGTGGATATCCTCTGAAAGAATTGATCCGATAGCCATCCCATTGTCGCAGATTGTCTGTGAAGATTTTGTCGAATAGAGAGACTGGAGGCATAATTGCCATCATGAGAGAAAAGTTGTCTTCACATTGGCTAGGGGTGCAGTTCAGACAGGACATGGGAGAAGAACCGCTGGTGGACGCTTGATCATCAAAGCGTAGAGAAGAGTTGGCCAGTTTGTGCAACGCTTGTCTTAAGCGGTGTTCAGGTTGATGGCGGATCAGAGGCAACTTCAGAACGGGTCCAAGTCTATGCTGGCGCTGCGTCAGCATGTAGCGTGCAAATTTGGTCCTTTTATCATGAATCCCTAGTCTGAACAGATGGGGAGCACTAACCAAGTCTTCAAATTTATACTTGTCACCCATGTAAGCTTCAGCCCATCGTATCTCAGTCATACAATACTCAGTTCCTGCATTAAGTATAGCACGAAACCC
This sequence comes from Buddleja alternifolia, assembly GCA_019426215.1. Classification (NCBI taxonomy): domain Eukaryota; kingdom Viridiplantae; phylum Streptophyta; class Magnoliopsida; order Lamiales; family Scrophulariaceae; genus Buddleja; species Buddleja alternifolia. Next base: position 9,497,970 of record CM033403.1, read on the forward strand.
TTGGTGATGAATATCACAGATGGATTCAAAATGATACTTGTCGGGTTGGTAGTTAGCGTTCCAGACGCAGTCAAAATATGCATCGGTTTCAAGTTGAATCATCTCGGTCAGGGATGCTGGACGCTCACCGGCATGTACTCCTTTATTCTTCCACAGGAGGAGAGAATTAGCTGAGTTCTTGTTTTCCTCGCTTTTGACCAGTGTTAGAGAGTGAGAATATCCTTCTCTGTTTAGTAGCTCTTCCGTTGGGTTCAGAAGCTGATCCTGACGCTCATAGACTCTGATGTTGTACGCGGAGAGCGAAGCCAGTGGGTTTGCTTGTCCCACAGTCCAGATAATAAGCTAAGTCAACATCAGCTCTAGGAGTCGTGCCTCCTTGCCGCTGAGCTTGGAGAGTGACAAAAGCCGGGATGTGTGTGGGAGTCTTTCCGAGTTCAAGCGCTTTGTAGTAAGCTTCATCAGCTGGGGTGGAGGCTGTATTAAAGAGAGTGTTGCGTACAGCCAGATCAAACTTTATGAGCTTGGCGATATCATTTTCGGCATTGATAAGACTTTCTTCATTGTAACCTGCAGGTATGAAGTTTTCTGCGGGCGCTGGAGGCAAATAATCGACTGAGTGATCGATAGTCTTTGAGGGATCCAGCTTGAAGAAGTGTCGATGGATCACAACGTCGTTAGCATCGCTCTGACCTTCTGAGCGTGCCTCTGTTGTACTAGGTAATGCAAGCAATGGTTGAGCCCTTGGGACTTCAGGTTCATCCGGCTCGAGATTTGTAGATTCGATGGCAGCTTCATGTGCGATGGCCACAATTTGGGTCATATCAACATCCAGATGGACATCAACTGGTGGTTCGGAGGATGATATCGGGACAGTAGCTATGGCTTGATCTCTTTGTGTAGTCTCAGAAGAGATGGCAGCAGTTGGACGCTTACGCCTTTTGAAGATACGCTTCACATTTATACCTTCGGCGGGGAACGCTTGAGTCTGTGGAACTGCAGGTTCTTCAAAGTCAATATTCTTGAGAACCTTTTCCAGATCTTTCCGACTAATGAGGGGTACAGAATCCTCGTCATCTTCATCGTTTTTAATAGGTTGAGCCTTGGGCTTTCGAGGAGCCCGTTTCTTTGTGACAGTGGGACGCTTCATAGTACGTTTGGCTTTCTCCTGATCTGGACGCTCAGCCTCCTCATCTGACGCTGCGCGGACAACTTGGCGCTCAGAGAGAGGCTTAGCAGCACCTCCAACTTTGGGTGGATTGAAGAGATTATTGATGATTCTTGGCCCATAGAACTTATGCTTGGCCACGGTGACTCCTGCTGAAGAGGTGCACTCTGCTCGAAAGAGTAGATAACTTAAAACTAGACCATAAGGTCTGTTTGAAGTGCGTAAACTGTCTCTGAACCTGCTGAATATATAGGCGCTCCAGTTGATCTTTATCTTGAGTAGGATGGCAGTCATCATCTGGAACTGGGTTGGGTTGATTTTGTCGAAGGTTCCCACTCTGCATTCGATGTTTTTACTGCAGAAATCAGCCAGGACTCGATACCTGTTCACTATATCCTTCTTCTCGAAGTACGGTTTGTATGGAACATCATCGTAAGCGCTAATCTGAGTCCAGACTTCTTGAATTTGTTCTTCAGTGATAGTGTCTAAAGTGGCTCCAGCATTAGGTAGAGAGAAATTATGGGCAATGGAGGCCGCAGAGAGAGTGAACGTCTTTGATTCCTTCTTGGAGACAGGAAACAAACTCGTGATGGAAGTCTCATCGTCAGACAGTCGAGCATTTCTCCAGAAAAATTCTAGTTCTTCAGGAAACATATATGAGTATTTCGTGAGAAATTTCTGAAGCCCAGCCTCTGCTACAGAATCCATTATTTCCGTTAAATCAATTTGGGGGTTTTCATAGAGAAACTTCCAATCAACTATAAGGCCTTCAGTGATCTTGACAATAACTTCAGAGGTTCCAGCAGTAGCTTTCTTGGGTGCCATGAGTGAGCAGTAGACAGAGATTACGAAGGAAAATTTTTCGTTTTTGAAAAAGAGAGAGACTTGTTTTTTGCACGAATGGAATAGAGTATAAGAGTGTTTGTGTTCTGCAGAAACTTCAATTTGAATGTTCGGTGTGTTTGAAGTTTGAGATGTTGACACGTGGAGGAGTATAAATCTCAGCCATTAAAATTTTACTGTGGACGTGAATTTAGATTAAACAGGCATGGTTTCTTTTAGTAACTGCCACATATACTATTTTGAAGTCCGTTTAAAAGTTTAAAACAGAGACTGAGAGTGATGCGTGTGCCCATGAAAAGCGGATACGTTCTTTATGAAAACTGTTCGGGAATCATAATTTTGAACACTATTTAAATGCCCGACAAAAATTTGTTAAAGCGTCCGGACTTAGTCAGAATGACGCTTGAAACAATTGAGTGTTATGTGGACGCTTGAAAATCTTGGGAGTCTCTTTCAAGTAACAGGTTGTGCTTTAGCGGTCATTGTAACATATAGAATTATTCCTTTCAGGGTGTATATGAGGACACAGTTTCCCAGTACTTATCATTAGGTCTTGGTAGTAGTGTTTTACTTTTGGTTTAAAATATTCAGCGCCGGTTGTACTCGTCTAAGATACATGGTAATTGTACTGACGCGTGTACATGTGCTGAACCATCTTTGAAAAACGTGATGAGTACCCATGGGTTTTCTAGAGTGAAGAACTGGATTTTGAGTCATTGCTAAGGCGCTTTGATTGTCACAATGGATAGGAGTTGGATCTAGGATTATTCCATAATCTCTAAGTTGTTGCCTCATCCAAAGGATCTGTGCACAACAGCTTCCAGCGGCTACATATTCAGCCTCAGCGGTGGAAGTAGCGATGGACTATTGCTTCTTACTATGCCATGAAATTAGTCTATCACCTAGAAATTGACATGTTCCACTAGTACTTTTTCTATCTATTTTGCATCCTGCAAAATCTGCATCTGAATAACCGATTAGTTCAAAAGGAGAATCCCTAGGATACCACAAGCCCACATTTTGTGTGCCTTTTAGGTACTTAAGGATTCTTTTAGCAGCAATTAAGTGTGATTCTCTAGGATCAGCATGAAATCGTGCACACATGCATACTGAGAACATAATATCGGGTCTACTAGCTGTAAGATAAAGAAGTGATCCAATAATACCTCTATAGTTAGTGATATCAATTTTCTTTCCATTATCGTCTCTATCTAGCTTAAGCGTCTGGCTCATTGGAATTTTTGAAGGTGATGCATTTTCGATACCAAATTTCTTGATCATATCTCTAGTATATTTAGTTTGATTTATGAATATACCATTAGGGAGTTGTTTAACTTGTAATCCTAGGAAGAAAGTTAATTCACCCATCATGCTCATTTCAAATTGATCTTGCATCATTTTCGAAAATTTCTCACATAGACGCTTATTGGTAGATCTAAATATAATATCATTAACATAAATTTGAACTAGGAGAATATCTTTATTATGGGTAATTTTGAATAACGTTGTGTCAACGCTGCCTTTTGAAAAGCCTTTACCTATAAGGAAGATAGAGAGAGTGTCATACCATGCTCGTGGAGCTTGTTTAAGGCCATAGAGTGCCTTGTCCAATTTGTAAACCATGCTTTTCCCATGGTTGTTGATGAATCCTGGTGGTTGCTCCACATATACTTCTTCTTGGAGTTTACCATTCAGAAATGCACTCTTTACGTCCATTTGATACACTGTAAATTTGTTAAATGCTGCAAACGCTAGAAACATGCGGATTGCTTCAAGTCGGGCAACTGGAGCGTATGTTTCATCAAAGTCGATGCCCTCTTCTTGACAGTGTCCCTGAGCTACGAGTCTAGCTTTGTTTCTAATCATAATTCCATTCTCATCCATTTTGTTTCTATAGACCCATCTAGTTCCAATGACCCCTTGGTGGGTTGGTCTTGGTACTAGCGTCCATACCTTATTTCTTTCAAATTGGTTTAGCTCTTCTTGCATGGCTTCTATCCAACTTGGATCGTTAAGCGCTTCATCCACTTTCTTTGGTTCCATTTGAGATAGGAAGCTTGCAAACATGGCCTCATTTATTGTAGCGGCTCTCGTTCTAACGGGTGCTCCAATGTCTCCAATAATTAGTTCTGGTGGATGGTCTCTGAGCCATTTTCTGTCTGGTTGGAACGAGTTAAGAGATTGATCTAACGTTTGATTAAACTGTGTAGGCGCTTAACCAATTCCTTGCGTAGGCGCTTCAGTGTTTGTAGATTGAATTTGCTCTTGATGAGCATACCCTTCATGATCATCAGCGTTTCTTGCAATGTCATCGTTGATGTCTTTACGAGTAGTCTTAGGATTAGGTATAATGATTTCATTATCTTCATCAATATCACTATCATTACACAGATTAATTTGTGACGCTTGTTGAGATAAATCTTCAATTCCTGCATCATTAATATTAACCTTACTCGGTTCTTGGTTAGCATCATCAAACACAACATGAATGGATTCTTCAACCTTCGATTTGATCTTATTTAAGATGCGAAAGCTCTTTCCATTTTTGGCGTATCCTAGAAAGATTCCTTCATCTGCTTTAGGATCAAATGTCTTTAGGCTTTGAGAACCATTGTTATGAATGAAACATTTTGAGCCAAATACATGAAAGTATGAAACATTCGGCTTACGTCCTTTCCATAACTCATATGGAGTCTTTTCATGTTGCTTGTTGATCATACACCGGTTCTGAGTGTAGCAAGCAGTGTTAACAGCTTCGGCCCACAACCTTTGAGGCAGCTTAGATTCGGCTAACATAGTCCTAGCGGCTTCTTTAAGCGTTCTGTTCCGCCGTTCAGCAACTCCATTTTGTTGAGGTGTTCTAGGTGCTGAATACTCATGAAGTATTCCAAAGTCTTTACAAAATTTCTCAACAATATGGTTAGTAAATTCAGTTCCTCTATCACTTCTAATTCTTGTTACTTTTAGATCTTTTGAGTTTTGTCGTTGACGAATTAGAGAGGTGAGCTTGGCACTAGTTTCATCTTTGGATGCTAGAAATTCTACCCATGTATAGCGTGAAAAATCATCAACTATTACTAGTGAATACTTTTTACCACTAACGCTCATGATTTGAATAGGACCAAACAAATCTAAATGTAGTAATTCAAGTATTCGAGAGGTCGATAGATGAAGCTTCTTCTTAAAGGATGATTTAACTTGTTTACCCATTTGACAAGCATCACATAAGCGATCTTTATTAAAGGAACCTTTAGGTAATCCCTCTATGAGATTTAGAGATATTAATTGAGAGATTGTTTTGAAATTGAGGTGATTCATTTTTCTGTGCCATAACCAACCTAATTCGTTTTGATTCTTAGCTACGAAGCATGTAGGGTTGTTATCTAATGTTAAATCCCAATCTACTAAGTATACATTGTTTGTTCTTCTTCCTTTTAATTTGGTAGATCCTGTCTTAACATCGATTATCTCGCACAAGTCACTAGAAAATTTAATTTCAAAGCCTTTATCACAAAATTGACTTATGCTTAGGAGATTATGTTTAAGAGCCTCGACATAGTATACATCATTGATCATGATGTTCCCCCTATGCATGATACCTATACCTTTAGTTTTACCTTTAGAATTATCACCGAATATAACTTGAGGACCATTGGTTGCACGATAGTTGATCAAGAGGTCCTTTGATCCAGTCATGTGTCTCGATGATCCACTATCTATGTACCATACTGAAGCGTCGGTGTTGGCTCTAGGTACCTGCATTCAAAAGGGCAGATCTAATTTCCTTTAGGTACCCATTTTGTTTTGGGTCCTTCTTTGTTAGTGACGTGAATTAGATTTTTCGGAACCCATATTTGCCTTATCTTCACTACGGGAGAAAGATTGGCCTTCTTTGGTTTCGTTTTGAGTTGCATACCTTTTCTAGATGTATAGAAATATCCTTGATTATAGTGATAATCATAATCGTATTCACAATTATCATAGTGTTGATAATATGAACTGGATTGTTTTGGATATGGACGTTTGATTCTGTTTGGTACTGGCTTAGGATGCACTTTTGGTGTGGGACGCTTAACGTTTGATTCACTGGCAGAAAATATCTCCTTAGCTTTTTGAGCGTTTGGATATATTTTCTTTTGTGAGACGTTCACTTTGGTTTTTCCTTTGCCGGAGTCAATGTTGACTTTATCATTAACTTTTGTACCAGTATTTGTTGATTCATTCAGCGTTTGTCTGATTGAACTTTCTTCAACAAAGATTACACCTTTTCCTTTGTTGATTGTTGTAACATTGGACACTTTGGCTTTATAACTGATTTTATCAAAACCTAGACCGGTCTTTTCACCAAATGCCCTGGTTACTTTAGTCACATTATCTAGCGTTCTAGACGCTTTTGATAATGAAGAGATAAGCTGCTCTGATTTGGCAAGTTTAGCGACCATTTCAGCTTCTCTTTTGACTATTATATCAAGATCACCTTTTAGCTGAGTAATTTCACTCTCGAGTGATTGGTTTTTCTCAATGCACTGTTGCTGAATTTGCAACTCTGCTTTGAGCGTTAAGTTATCACTTCTGAGTGCTGAAATAATACGATGGTGATTTTGGAATAATTGGGTGGCATCTTGACAATCTGTATAATATTCTTTTACTTTGTCAAGTAATTCATCATAAGAGAGAGGATGATACAGATCAGTGGTTACCTCAGATGGTACGTCGTTAGATGCTTCATTTACTCTTGCCATGAGACAAATGAATGCTGAGTCCTTTGATGGTTCATCATCGCTGCTTTCATCTGATGATTCCAAGTCCTCTTCAGGCGTATAGAGAGGTTCTGATTCTGCTAGCAAGCCTTGTTGTCTCAGGTTGCTCCTGAATTGGTTTCTATCCGTGTGATCTTGCTTTGTAGGTTTAGACACATTTGGATATGGGCAATTAACTTGGAAATGCCCTGGTCTCCTGCAGTTGTAACAAAGATTGGTCTTCATCTTTTGTTCGTTTGTTAATCTTGTGGATCGTTGGTTTAACGCTGTAGGCGCTGAGAGATCTTGCTGAGAAGGAGTTTGATATTTAATTGGCGCTAGGGAGGAGGACGCAGGATAGTGAGGCGTTTGATATTGTGGTTGTATTTGAGGAAGCGCTTGATATGAACTTTGTCCTGGGTGCTTAGGACTGTTTCCCTTTTTTTCATATTTCAGGAATTTCCTGAATCTATTTAGAAGCGCTAGTTCTTCTTCCTCACTTATGTCCGAACCTTTTTCTTTGATAGGTTTTCCTTTGATTGATGCCATTAGCGCTCCAGATTCGATTACTGGATTACTTACTGCATCACTGGCCGAATTCAGCTCAAACTCAAACGCTTTGAGTTCTGAAAAAGCATCTTCTGGAGTTAGGCTGTCCAGATTGTTTGATTCTCTCATTGCAGTTGTTTTCATCAGGAATTTGCTTGGAAGACTTCTAAAGATTTTGACCACTGTTTCTCGATTTTGTAGATCCATACCCAGAGATGTTAGTTCAGTGACAAGGGCTGTAAACCTCATGTCTAATTGCTCTAGCGTCTCATTAGGTAGCATCTTGAAGCCGTTGAATTTTTCTTTGTCAATTGATAATTTGTTTTCCTTTATTTGTGCTGAGCCCCCACAAATAGTAGCCAACTTATCCCAAATTTCTTTTGTTGTATTGCATGATTTGACTTTGTTGAATAAGTTGTCATTGTCACCAATGGCTGTGTATAATGCATTCCGACCGACATTGTCCAGATTGGCTTGTCGACGCTCATCGGTGGACCATTCTTGTTTGGGCTTCTCCACATAACCGTCAGGTGTTTCTCCTGTGGCTTCGGGCGCTCTGGTGATAACTTTGTATATTTTGATTGGCCCATCTGAAATGATATCACACATTTCATCATCACATGAACACAAATAAGTAAACGCTTTGACCTTCCAAGAGTCATAATTTGACTCGGTCAACTTGGGAACTTTAGAAAATGCCATGAAGAATTTTAAAGTAATTTTGAAGCGACTATATTAAAAAGATGGATCTGAACAAGCAGTTACGCTTGGAAACGCTTAGGTTTCAACTTCAACCGCTCTGATACCACTTGTTGGTCCCAAGTGGTATACGAAAGGGTCTAGAAGGGGGGGTTGAATAGACCCTTAAGTCTTTTTCGACTTCTTAAAAAATTCGTATCACTTTGAAGTATTTGAACGCTTGATAGGTTTAAGCGCTGGATGTGACGCTTGAGAAACGTTAACTTAGACTCGGTGATTTCAACGCTTACCAAAGTAGGGCAGAGTTGAGTCACTAAATCAGAGTTAGCACAGCAGAAATGTTTTTATAGCTTAGCGTTCGTTTTAACCAATTAGTCGCTTATTAGTTTTAAATGCCTTTTCAAGATATAATATGACAGTATAATGTAAGACAATAAAACAGTAAATGACACAAAATATTTGTAAGGTTCACTGGGTGATGTAATCCCAGCTACGTCCTTCTTCTCCTTTTATCAGGGAGGTTTTTCCACTATGATGATTATCGAAGAGTCACACAGAGACTTCTACAAGATAGAGGGAGATTGGATATGATCTTGGAACTCCTTGGTCACACAGATTTCAGCTCCACTAAAGATCTTCTATTCCCTTGCTTCTTTCACTCAGAAATGGTGCAAGTTACTTTTGATCTCGGAACTCCTTGGTCACACAGATTTCAGCTCCAATAGAGATCAACTTCAACAAGCTTCTTTTACACAAAAATACTGCTTGCAAGTCAACCAGCTTTCTCACTCAGATGAAAGGTGTTGATGGTTTTGGTCACGGGTTTGTTTGTTTTTGGAAAGTTCAAACAACTTGAGGATATCTCAATGGTAGTATATGTTCTTCTTAAAAAGAGATTTGAGATATGGGTGACTGTCTCTAGAATATTTGTGAAAAGCTTATATGAATATTTGGCTATGATTTTTAGTAAGCTTTTCTTTCAACAAGGTAGGTATTTTTGTGTGTGTCACTTTTCCATCTATTTACTTGTTTGTTGAAAGAGCTATTTATAAGGTATTGGTGGTTTTTGTCCGTTTGACTCGGTTGGAGTCTCGTTTCCCCAAACATTCTTTGAGTTCAGACATTTCTAACTTTGGGTATATTTAATTGGTTGGGCATGGTCTTGGTTTCATAAACCTGACAGTCCAGGTCAAGGATATGGCTTGCCCATAAGTTATAGTGCTTATATTTTAATAGCACTTATCCGACTTTTAATGCATCTTATTTTATTTCCGTTGGAAATAATTCGTCCGTTTGATTCATGCATTTTTTTAAGTCTTTGGATGGTTTTGGGTCTAAATTCTTTTTCAGGTTACGTTCTTTGTAGGTTGTGTTGGTTTAACCTTTTTGGACGCTTGCTGAAGAGAATAGTTATTCTCGTGTATCAGACGCTTGGACTGATCCTGACTTTCTTTTCTTTATTTCAGACGCTTACTCTTCAATCTTGTCTTGATGGTCTCACTGAAAATTCCGTCATTTCACTTGATGTTGAGTATTCGGCCTGAGTTTTCCATTCGTAGTTTGAGCACTGGGATAATCCCTAAAGCGTTTGACGGACGCTTCAAGATATCCTTATCCATTGTAGCTTTAGACGCTTGATCTTCACCTTCATCACTTGGTAGACTCACCCAGAATTTTCCTAAGTGTTTTAGTGTCACATACTTAGTCTAAGGAATTCTACAAAGATAAATACTATAAGCCTAAGATAAATAAGCTTTCAGGTACTTATACATAATCATTCTATGAAAGCTTTCACACTTTTCGGAGTCTAACAGAAAGTCCTATTTGTCATCATCAAAACATCTAATATGAAATTCCTAACAATTTCCCCCTTTTTGATGATGGCAATACTTATTTGGATAGATATCTTTTCTTGGATCTTTTGACGGTTTCTAATTGATAGGTCGTCTTAGCGGTCCAGCAAAAGGCTGAAATCCCATACTTTCCAAGAAAATGACGTCTAATTCCGGAAGCTGATATCTTCCTAGATAATACCTTGGCTTTCTCTTTTTAGTTAACATCTTGTTCATGCCCACTAGTTCTTCAAACATTGATCGCCAATTTTTATTATCTGTCTTTGATATTGTTTTGGACGCTTGATGTTTTTCTGTATTTTCCCCCTTCTTAGCTTCATCAAGAGAGGTTTTCAACTCAGCGACTTCTCTTTGCAAGAGTCGAACTTCGTCAACTAAGAGAGTGACCTGCTGAGCGATGCTCCGAGCAGCGGCATCGGTCGAAGTATGTCTTTCAGCATCAGCCGAAGTGCTCTGAGCTAAGTGACGGTTGAATTCTGATGAGAGTTCAGCGACAAGTGGATATGTTGTTCATGATTGTAACAGTGCTTTTATTTGAAGCATTTGCAATAACACGACTTCGTGTATCAGACACTATTCGGATTTGTCTATCAGCAGCCTCAAAAATCTTGGAGCAGGAATCTTCAATGTTGGTGAGCGAGTTCCGTACTGCCTGTCTGAAATCTCTAGCTTCTGAATCACTCTTAGAATCCGAATCGGAAGAAGGACGCTCAGGAGACAGAATGAGTCCGTAAGAGCTATAAACTACAGCCATGCCTTTGGATTTATATCTGATAAATGGCTCTTCAGGCTTTTGAGCAATTTCAGCTTGCACTTCTTCAATCGCTTGATCCATTGAAGGATCTTCGATCACTGAGGGCTCGACTACAGGGGTGCTAGAAGAATCTGGCAAAGAAGCCTCAGAAATTGGAGCGACTTTCTCAGTAGGTGCATGTTCTTCTTCAATTATTTGGATTGGGAGAGAAGGATCTTCAATAGCAATGACCCAGAGTGGGCCAAGTGCTTCTATCACATGCCTTGGAGTAATCAGGCTTGATTGTGGAATAAAGAATATAGCGTCTTCGCGCTTTTCTGTACAAAGTGGAAGTTGCACACCTTCCGACAATTCTATTCCAGAAGTATAACACTTCAAAAAGTCCAGAATAAGAGGCATCAGCGCTTGAGCTGCTGTTTGATCCACTGGCCTAATTAGCGAAATCATCTTGGCCACTTGAATGTTCTGTTGACTGAAGAGCACAGGGTGTAGATTGTATCCTCTGAAATTGCTTAACCCTGAGTAATGATTAAAAGAGATGTCCAGCGCTTAGGCATTTTCTATCACTGCTCTCATGTCTCTATGGAAGACAGCAAACTCAGCATGCTCTTTTGAAATATCAACATGAATTTGACCGCCTATTTCTATTTGCTATTCTAGCCTTTGCTTTTCAAGCTGTGCCTTGGTTGTTAAAGAAGGGGAGCTGCGAAGTTTCACTCACCTCTATCCTTGCCTTTTCCCTGGCCTTGCCCATTCTCCAAGCAGACAATAGACTTTAGACTTTGGGGACCGGCCCGGCTTTGCTTCTGTGGCCTTATTTTCCGTTTTAGATTAGTGTCATGTTCATCTTCTAGCCAGGCTGAGAACTCTCACTTGTGGGTAGCCAGGCTGCCAGCCTTTCTTCCTGACGGGCCACCGAATGCCTTCCGGTTTGACCGGGAATAAGCGGTTGTTTGCTGGATGAGGCTTCTTCGTTGAGGTCAGGAAAGACACGTTGAACAAACGCTTGACGAGGATGGAAGATGTAGCGTCCGCCTTGGCTGAATAAGGCTAGCTGCTGGCGAATGTAGCTTTCCATTGGTTGCCTATAGCTTGGTAAGTCGCTGACATTGCCTGCAAAGTACTGACGTTGTTGAAGCAAAAAAGACGCGAATCCTCGGCGTCTGTATTCAATCCAAAGTCAAACAAAAATGGATATCTTATGAGTTCTTCAGCCCATCTGGCTATACTCATCATCCATCTTCTTCCAAACTTATCAGCTTTCTTTTGATCTTTTCTAGCGGCTAGGAATTTCTCGAAGCTCTCGATCTCTTCGTTATAATCCTCTGCCTATAATCTGGCAAGATATTCTCGGGCTTCATCTTCTATCCACAAATTCACTGGATTGGGACGCTCAACCACAAACAGTCCTTTGCCTTTCCATAACTTGAGAGGAGTAGAAGAGAGAGCATTCTGAGGAGAGTTGACTACTTTAGGGAGAGCCGAATATCCCATGTTGTTTAGATCTCCCTCATCAGGATTTTTGTTCCAATCGCCCATGTGGGAATTCTTGAAGACAATCTTGCTGGCTCGAAGAGGATAGAAAGACTCGTCTGAGCGACCGGTGAAGTTAAACCGTTCTTGATCAAAACCTGCTCTATTGAACACTGGTCGACGAATATACTTTAAGCGAGATTGGATCCCTCCAAGTTGTAGAGTCCTAAATCGGCAAAATGCTCAAAGAATTCAAACTTTTGGGTGTTGGAAAGATCAGGCCGATGGAGAGTTGTTTTGAAAAGAGATTTCTAGCTCTGCAAGCGTCTGGGTGTCTCGTTCTCTAGCGGCATAATAGAATTCAAGATCAGGAGTGTATCCGCGAGGAAAGAAATCGATGACACGAGGAGGAGGTCCTGTTGGTGTAGGAACAAGAGCAATCGCTTCTATTGGGATGGGGGCCACTTCTATCGACCTCTCAGTATGTAAAGTCACTTCACTAGCTGAAGATGGTTCAGCGTCTGGAAGGGCTTGAGATGCTTCTTTTGCAACATCCACAGCAGTTGCCATAGCCACATCTACTTCGACTGGAATCTCGGAGAGTGGAGGAGCATCAGCGGTTGGTGCATCGTGAGGTGCATCTTGAACTGATACATGTAAGCGGTTGAGAAAAGCAAGCAAAATTTCTACTAAGTAGAAATTACAAAGAAAAGACTGAAACGCTTGATCTGTTTCTATATTAGGGATAGGTTCCTCAGGCTCCGGGACTTCTTCTTCTGGTTCTAAATAGAGAAAAGAAGTTATTGGATCGGCACGAATGGGAATACGTAATTCTTCAAGAATGTTGAGAACATATTTAGAACACGTTTCATATTGCGCTGAAAGAGATTTTATCCTAGCATTAGAGACTTAGAAACTAACGAGGAAAGGATAGACTAATTTGCTTAGCAAATACTTACCTTAAGCACTAGAAAGCCTCTCAGATTGAGTAGCGGCTTGAGGATCTGAGCTGATTTCGGGAACAGCGTCAGAGGGACGAATGCTTGCTGACTCTCCAAGAGCTGGATTTGTTGAAACGCTTTTAGACGCGGCTGGAGTAGAGAGAGGAGTATGCCTTCGGGCAAGCGGTACTTCTTCTACTACTGCTTCCTCTTCTTCAGGAATTGAGAAGATAAACGCTGGAGGAGGAGAGGGTGATTTTGGAGAAGGAGAAGGAGATTTTTTGCTTCTTCTTTGCGGGCTCGGGTTTCTTCTCTTTGGCTGACTTGGCTGGCTTAGCGACTTTGAGAGCGATTTTTCTTTTTGGTCGCTAAACCACCATTTCTTCTTCAGGCGAGGACGACGATGAAGAGGACGATGGTTGCTCTTCATCATCGCTACGAACAAATCCTTTGGCTCGAAGTCGCTCACGCTCTTCTTTGGGAACCGCTGCACCACCATGTTTTCGAGGTTTGAGCATCCTGCTGATCATCTTCTTGCCATAGAATTTTAACGCTGAGATCTTCTTTCCAACGGAGTTTGTAATCGCAAGCGCTTAGAATTCTACTTAACACAATCCCATAAGGCTTGGGATTAACTGACTTGGCCATCGCTGCATTAAAGCGATTAAAAATGTAGAGAGACTAATTAATCTTCAAGTTGGTCAGAATGGCCACCATCATCTTGTACTGAATATTTGTAACTTTATCGAATGTCCCCTTTCTGCATTCGATCATCTTAGCGCAAATGTCCGCGAGAATGACATATTCGCCCTTCATGTCATTTTTCTTGAAGTTTGGTTCATAAGCCGCTTTGACTTCATCTTTCTTGATCAGCTCCCAGACCTTGGTAGCATCACCAAGAGTGACATTCTCGACTTCGGCACCATCATTGGGCAGATTAAGCAATGATGAAAGCAGAGAAGAAGCGAGAGTGAAGGTTTCTTGGGAAAAAGGAAAGATGCATAAAATAGAGTTTCCATCGTCGGAAATTTTTGCATTTTGGAAGAAGAAAAGAGTTTCTGCTTCATGAAGGTTGAAAACGGCAGTAATCATGTCACGCAAACATGATTCCTGGACAAGTGGAAGAACAGTCCGAAGAGAAAAATTCTAGTTATCAACAAGGTAGTCCCAGTTAACAAGAAATCCTACGTTAACCGTGACCAGTTTTTCGGCGCGGGAAGTTTTTCCGGTGGCAGACTTGGATCATTTGGAAGATTTTGAAACTTTGGGTGCCACTGCTGAAAGTTTGAAGCTTTTTGAAGGAATAAGAGAAGTTTTTGCCTTCAAAGAGATGAAGATTTTACAGTAGAGAGAGTTTTTGGAAGTGATAAAGTCTTACTGTAAAATCTTGAAGAGTTTATATAGAGGCAGAGATAAACTTCTGAATGGCATAAATTTTGCCACGTGTTGAATCATTAATTTTGAAATGAAAATATTTAAATCTGAACCGTTTATTCGAAGGTACGGATGTCAAATAGTACCGAGAAAATAGGTTAACTGTTACAAAATAGAGAATTTTTGGGATCCGCAGTTACCCATTTAATTGAAAGACGTTTGAAATTTTTTTAAATTTTCAGCGTGAAATACACGAGCCTGATAGTACACTGACATGTACTCAGACTCATGCAGTCACTAAACCGCCTAGGTTTAGATAGGAATCATTAACCGTCAGTTTGATTTGATAGGCACGTGTGGGTAGTTATCAAATTTAATCTTTTGGACTTATCCACATGTTACTTTTAGCGATGAAAACTATGCATGATCTTTTGAAAGAGAATTACTTAGCGTTAAAGTGGGAATCTTTTCAACGCTGAAGTCCTTTTTTTATAAAAAAGTTTAATCTGTTAAGGATAAGATCAATTGCTTGGATTTATAAAAGACAGTTTTACTTATTGATTTTGTCATGCATAAAAGAGGATAAGCACTAGTGGTCAATGCATATTTTCAAAGTCAATATTTTTATCACAGACACTTATGAATCGTTACAAGTACAATTTTAAAATTCCCCTTAAAATTGATAACCTATTTCAATTTTGAAAAACGCTTTAGATGTATTACTAAAGTGGATTCCCCCTAAAGCGTATGCCTATTAAGATATGATGCTTTTATAATTTAAGCGTTTAAATCAATCATACCTAATTCACTTCTCAAAGTGAGAAAGCGTTGTTCGTTGAGCGCTTTGGTGAAGATATCTGCCAATTGTTCATCAGTTCCAATGAAGTGCATGGAGATATCTTTCTTTTGAACATGGTCATGCCAGAAATGGTATCTAATGTCAATGTGTTTGGTTCTAGAATGAAGAACAGGATTTTGGGTCATAGCTAAAGCGCTTTGGTGCCTCCTCCAAAGGATAGGACCTAAGATTGTTCCATATCTCTAAATTGTTGCCTCCTCCAAAGGATTTGTGCACAACAGCTCCCAGCGGCTACATACTCTGCCTCAGCGGTAGAAGTCGCTGTGGATTGTTGTTTCGTACTATGCCACGAAACTAGTCTATCACCTAGAAATTGACATGTACCACTAGTATGTTTTCTATCTATTTTGCATCCTGCAAAATCTGCGTCTAGATAACCGATTAGTTCAAAATGAGAGTCTCGTGGATACCATAAGCCCACATTTTGTGTGCCTTTTAGGTATTTAAGGATTCTCTTGGTAGTATTTAAGTATGATTTTCTAGGATCAGCTTGAAAGCGTGCACACATGCATACCGAAAACATAATATCCGGTCTACTAGCGGTAAGATAAAGAAGTGATTCAATGATACCTCTATAGTTAGTGATATCAATTTTCTTCCCACTTTCATCTTTATCCAACTTAAGCGTTTGGCTCATTGGAATTTTTGAAAATGATGCATTTTCCATACCAAATTTCTTAATCATATCCTTGTATATTTAGCTAGTTTATAAATATTCCATTAGGGAGTTGTTTAACTTGTAATCCTACGAAGAAAGTTAATTCACCCATCATACTCATTTCAAATTGATCTTGCATCATTTTCGAAAATTTCTCACACAATCGCTTATTTGTAGAACCAAATATAATATCATCAACATAAATTTGGACTAAAAGAATATCTTCATTATGGGTAATTTTAAATAACATTGTGTCAACGCTGCCTTTTGAAAAGCCTTTACCTATAAGGAAAATAGAGAGAGTGTCATACCATGCTCTTGGTGCTTGTTTAAGACCATAGAGTGCCTTATCCAATTTGTTGACCATATTTTTGCCATGGTAGTTGATGAATCCTAGAGGTTGCTCCACATAGAATTCTTCTTGGAGTTTACCATTTAAGAAAGCACTCTTCACGTCCATTTGGTACACTGTGAATTTGTTGAATGCGAAAAATGCTATGAACATCCTAATTGCTTCAAGACGGGCTACTGGTGCATACCTCTCTTCAAAATCCATACCCTCCTCTTAACAATAACCCTGAGCAACTAATTTAGCTTTGTTTCTTGTAACAACGCCATATTCGTCCATTTTATTCCTAAAAACCCATCTAGTCCCAATAACTCCTTGGTGAGTTGGCCTTGGTACTAGCGTCCAAACCTTACTTCTCTCAAATTGGTTAAGCTCTTCTTGCATCGCTTCTACCCAACTTGAATCACTGAGCACTTCATCCACTTTCTTTGGTTCCATTTGAGATAGAAAACTTGCGAACATGGCCTCATTAATTGTAGCTGACCTAGTTCTAACAGGTGCTTCCATATCTCCGATTACTAGCTCTGGTGGATGGTCTCTAAGCCATTTGCGGTCTGGTTGGAACGGGTTGAGAGACTCTTGGTTATCAATCGCTTGATCCATATTTGTCTCTTGCGCCCAATTTGCTCTTCATGATCATCAGCGATTTTGAATTTATCATTATTTGTAACCTCACGAGTAACTTTAGGAATGGGCACAAAGATCTCATCATCCTCATCGTCACTATTATCACCAAGATTAATTTGTGACGCTTGTTGGGTAAGATCTTCAATTCCTACATCATCAGGATTAACCTTACTCAGTTCTTGGTTAGCATCATCTAACACAACATGAATGGATTCTTCAACCTTTGATTTGATCTTATTTAGGATGCGAAAACTCTTTCCATTCTTGGCATAGCCTAGAAATATTCCCTCATCTGCTTTACAATCAAAAGTCTTTAGGTTGTGGGATCCATTATTATGAATGAAATATTTTGAACCAAATACATGAAAATATGAAACGTTAGGCTTACGTCCCTTCCACAACTCATATGGAGTCTTCTCATGTTGTTTGTTAATCATACACCGGTTTTGAGTGTAGCAAGCGGTATTGATGGCTTCGGCCTAAAACCTTTGAGGCAGCTTAGACTCTGCAAGCATCATCCTAGCGGCTTCTTTAAGCGTTCTGTTCTGTCACTCAGTAACTCCATTCTGTTGAGGTATTCTAGGAGCAGAATACTCATGAAATATTCCAAGATCTATACAAAACTTCTCAACAAATGGGTTAGTAAATTCAATTCCTCTATCGCTTCTCATTCTCCTCACCTTTAGATCTTTTGAAGTTTGCAATTGACGGATTAGCGATGTGAGCTTGACACTAGTTTCATCTTTGGTCGCTAGAAATTCTTCTCATGTATAGCGAGAGAAAGCATCAACTATTACTAGCGACTACTTTTTACCACTAACACTCATGATTTGAATGGGACCAAACAAATCTAGATGCAATAGTTCAAGAACTCTAGAAGTAGATAGGCATGGTTTCTTCTTAAAAGATGATTTAACTTGTTTACCCATTTGGCATGCATCACATACGCAATTCTTTTGAAAGGAACCCTTAGGTAATCCCTCTACTAGATTTAGTGATATTAACTGAGAGATTGCCTTAAAGTTGAGGTGATTCATTTTTCTATGCCATAACCAACCCAATTCATTTTGACTTTTAGCAACAAAGCATGTAGGGTTGTTATCAAATTCAGAATCCCAATCTACTAAGTACACATTGTTTGTTCTTTTTTCTTTTAGTTTAGTAGACTTAGTCTTAGCGTCGTTGACATAGCAAAAGTCGCTTGAAAATTTTACTTCAAAGCCTTTATCACAAAATTCACTAATGCTTAACATATTATGCTTAAGACCCTCAACATAATATACATCACTAATCATGATGTTCCCCCTATGCATGATACTATACCCTTGGTTTTACCTTTGGAGTTATCACCGAATATAACTTGAGGACCATTGGTAGCTCGATAGTTGACTAGAAGATCTTTTGATCCAGTCATGTGTCTTGACAATCCACTATCAATGTACCAAACTGAAGTATCGGTGTTGGCTCTAGGTACCTGCATTTAAAGGACAATTCGAATTCTTCTTAGGTACCCATGTTGCCATGGGTCCTTTAGTGTTAGTAACTTTGGTTTGAATTAGAACTTTAGGAACCCATATTTGCCTAGTCTTCATTGTAGGAATACTGGCCTTTTTGGGTTTCACATCGTGTTGTGTGTGCTTTTTGGGTGTATAATAATATCCTCGATTATAATAGTAGTCATAATCATAATCATCATAGTATCGATAATATGATCTTGACTTTCTTGGATATTGACGCTGATATTTCCTTGGCGCTGGCTTGGGTTGCTTTTTTGGTGTTGGATGCTTAGCGCTTGATTCACAGTAGTTAGGTTTATCCTTAGTCCTTAGAGCTTTTAGATGAACCTTTCTTTGTGAATCATTTTCTTTAGCCTTACCCTTGCCTGATTCAGCTTTGGCTTTCTCATTTCACCTCATATCATTGTCTCTAGGTTCATTTAGCGTTTGGCTTTGTGAACTTTTCTCAACAAAGATAACACACTTTCCTTTGTTGTTCACCGTAACATTAGATTTATTAGGTTGTTTACCAAATTTATTGTATCCTAAACCGGTCTTTTCACCATATAATCTTGTTACCTCAGTCACATTATCTAGCTTTCTTGAAGCTTTTGATAATGATGAGACGAGCTGCTCTGATTTGGCAAGTCTAGCGATCAGATCAGCTTCTCTCTTGACTATTATATCAAGATCGCTTTTTAATTAAATAATCTCACTCTCAAGTGATTGATTCTTCTCAATGCATTGTTGTTGAACTTTCAACTCTGCTTTGAGCATTACTTTATCTCTTGTGAGTGATGAGATAATAGCGAGATCGTTTTGATATATTTTGCAGCCTCTTGACAATCTTTATAATATTCATTAACTTTGTCAAGTAATTCATCATAAGAAAGAGGATGAGATAATTCATTGGTTACCTCTGGTAGGGATTCGTTAGACGCTTCATCATCTCTTACCATGAGACAAATCAATGCTGAGTCGCTCGTAGGCTCATCATCACTGCTTTCATCTGATGATTCCAAATCCTCTTCAGGTGCGGAGAATGGTTCAGATTCCTCTAGAAAACCTTCTTGGCGAAGGTTGCTCCTGAATTGGTTTCTATCCGCATAGTCTTGCCTTGTGGGCTTAGACACATTTGGATAAGGGTATTTTACCTGGTAGTGCCCTGGTTTCCTGCAATTATAACATAAATTAGTTTTCTTGTTTTGTTCAGTGGATAATCGCTTTGATCCAACAGGCGCTGAGAGATTTTGAGTAGGAGTTGTAGGCGCTTGGTAAGGAACTGGCGCTAAAGATTGAGGTGTAGAATATACTGGCGCTTGATACTGAGGCGCTGGTGTTGGGGGAGGAGCTTGAAATGAAGTTTGTCCAATAGGATTTCTCTTTTCATATCTTAGAAATTTCTTGAATTTCTTGACCAATAAAGCCATTTCCTTTTCTTCATTTGATTCCGTTGATTTCACCTCTCTAACCGCTTTACCCTTACTTTTTGTTGTAGCGATTAAAGCTTCTGATTCAGTCGATGTGTCGCTGACTTCACCCAATTCGAATTCAAATGCCTTTAACTCTGAAAACACATGTTCTGGAGTAAGAGTCTCCAAGGTCTATGATTCTCTCATAGCAACAGTCTTAATTAAATCAAGTATTTACTTGGAAGACTTCTGAAAATCTTATTGACCATTTCCTTGTTAGTCAATTCCTTATCTAGTGACGCTAACTCGGTAATGAGCAAAGTAAATCTTGCTTCCAATTGTTCTAGTGTCTCATTGGGCTGCATTTTGAAATGCTCGAATCTTTGCATGGCTATGGAGAGCTTATTCTCCTTCATTTGTGCCGATCCTTCACACACTATAGCCAACTTATTCCGTATTTCTTTGGAAGTCTTACATCGCTTGATCTTGTTGAACAATGCATCATTATCTCCTAACGCTGAGTAAAGTGCACTTCGTCCAACATTATCCAGATTTGCTCTTTTCCAATCATCAGGCGTCCATTTTAACTTAGGTTTCTCGACATAACCATCTAGAGTGGCCTCGGTTGATCCAGGGGCTCGAGTTACAACTTTCATAATCTGAATGGGGCCATCTGTAATCAAATCACACATTTCATTATCGAAGAGCATAAATAAGCGAATGCTCTAAGTTTCCAAGAATCATAGTTTGATTCTACCAACTTAGGCATTTTGTTAAAAGCCATAATGAGATGTTTTTAAGGGTAACTTTAAAGCGACTAAGTTTTTTTTTTTTTTTTTAAATGATTGATCTGAACTAGCAGTTACGCTCGGAAATGCTTAGGTTTCTAATTCAACCGCTCTGATACCACTTGGTGGTCCCAAGTGGCATACGAAAAGGTCTAGAAGGGGGGGGAGTTGAATAGACCCTAAAGTCTTTTTCGACTTCAAAAATTTCGTATCATTTTTAAAGATTTGAACGCTTTAGTAAAGATAATTTAGACTTAGTGATTTTAGCAATTTACCAAAGTAGGGTAACGCTTAGATCGCTTAATCAGGGTTAGCACAGCGGAGATGACTTTTAGCGTTCGATTGGTTAATTAATCGCTTTGCAATTTTACTTGTCTTTTTCAGAAAGAATGATGTAATATGAAAATAAGACAATAAAGTATAAATGACACGAGATATATAAGGTTCACAGGGTGATGTAATCCCAGTTACCTCCTTCTTCTACTTTTTCACTTGGAGGAATTTACTAGGATGATTATCAAAGAATCACACAGAATCTTCTACAAGATAGTAAAGGATGAAAAAGAACTTGGGCTCCTTGATCACACAGATTTCAGCACCAATGAAGATCATCTTCTACAAGCTTCTCTCACTTAAAAATACTGCTTGAAAAGGGGTTTCAACAACTTTCTCACTCAGATGAAAGGTTAAAGGTTTGTCACAAGGTTTTGTTTGTTTTTGGGAAGTTCAAACAACTTGGAATATCTCAATAGGAATTTAGGTTTCTTCTTTGGAAGAGGTTTGAGATATTTGTGACCGTCTAGAATGTAGATAAAAAGCTTGAAGGAATTTTAGCTATGGAGTTTCTAAGGTTTTTCTAAGCAAGTTTTTCTTGTGCATGTACATAATTTTCTCTTGTAATATTATGTACCACACTTTTAGGGTTTGCTGAAGGTAAGGTATTTATAGGCAATTCTTGGGATCTGTCCGTTGGACACATGTGGGAGAGTGCCTCTCACGCGGCGCGTGATTCTACCTAAAACCTGACATTCCTGAAAATCTGCTGGCACCGATTGGATGGGAGCAGCTATAGACTCTGAAGTTCTGACAGTCTAGTAAAAAAGGTGGCTTGTCCACAAGTCACAGTGGCTTATCACATTTAATGCTCTTATCAGGCATTTAATGCATTTGAATTTATTTCCCGTTGGAAATAAATGTTCGTTGAATGATTGCATTTAAGTCCTACATGACTTGAGGATTTATTTCAGGTGAATCTAACATCGGTCGCTTAAGTGCATTGAGCGCTTGATCGATAAATCCTGAAAAGAGGTCCTTTAGCGTTTGACGAATGCTAAGAAACAAATCTTCATCTTTGGTTGACTTCAGACGCTGATCTTCAACTTCTTCTCTAATAGACTCACCTAGAATTCTATTAGCGATTCAGTATCTAATACTTAGTCTAGAATCTACAAAGATAAAAATTACAAGCCCAAACAAAATAACAATTACAAACTTTTTCAAACGCTTAAACAATGACCTATGAAAACATAAACTGACATTTTATTTGGGGTCTAACATTGAATCCTATCTTGTCATCATCAAAACATCTAATATGAAATTTCCTAACAATTGATATATCCATGACTAAGCTCACACGATCTAAAGTGACCGACTGACACTCCTTATCAAAGGTTGCGTCACACAAGTCTGGTCTTAATGCTCAATTAAGACTCGTCGACTTGCGAACTTTGGTTTAAGTAAACAAGGAACCGATGCTTCTAGTGTCCATCTCCTTAAACCATTGAGGAGTAGAAGCTCCCTCTTGATTACCTTAGATTTATTTGTTTAATACTTATATTAATGCCATCAAGATTGATCTGAACAGAACTATGCCTTTATTAAACAATACGACTTCGTACGACATAAAGGTAAATGCCCTAATAATCTATTTCCACTACGGTATGGAGGTTATAATCTTAACAATCTCACTTTCACTCAATGCCAATCACTATGGTATCTAATACCTATCTTCTAAAGATATTGTTCTAGCACCGCCTGTGATAGTGGCTTGGTTAGTGGGTCAGCAACGGTATTTTCTCAATTTATTCTCTGCACGGCGATGTCGCCTTTTCCAATGATCTCTCTATTGATGTGGTATCTTCTCTCAATGTGTTTGGATTTATTCTGAGACCTGGGTTCCTTAGCCTACATGATGACTCCATTGTTGTCACAGAATAGTGGCAACGGGATCTCCATGCTAGGAACCACTTGAAGTTCAACTACAAATTTCTTTATCCAAATAGCCGGCAGCCACGCACTCACCCTCGGTGGTTGAGTCAGCTGTCGTGCTTTGCTTGGAACTTTTTCAAGTTACTGCTCCACCGTTTAAAGTGAATACAAACCCCGAGTTGGATTTACGGTAATCGACATCAGACTGGAAGTCAGAGTCAGTATAACCTTCAACGCTTAGTTCCCTATCTCCATATGCCAAAACACATATCCTTAGTTCTTCTCAAGTACTTAAGGATACACTTCACAGCAATCCAATGCTTTTCCTCTGGGTTAGCTTGAAACCTACTTACCACACTCACAACGTAGGTAATGTCTGGTCTCGTGCATAACATAGCTTACATGAGACTTCCTACTGCTAATGCATAAGGGACTCCATTCTCTTATGATCATTCTCACTTTGAGGACTCATTGATTTAGAGAGATGGAGTCCATGTCTTATGGGCAACACGCCTCTTTTAAAATCTTCCATTCCAAATCTTTTCAGAACCTTTTCCAAATAGAGGGCTTGGGAGAGACCCATCTTCCTTTTCGCTATATCCCTGAAGATGTAGATTCCAAGGATATATGTTGTTTCTCCTA
Source organism: Buddleja alternifolia (assembly GCA_019426215.1). Classification (NCBI taxonomy): domain Eukaryota; kingdom Viridiplantae; phylum Streptophyta; class Magnoliopsida; order Lamiales; family Scrophulariaceae; genus Buddleja; species Buddleja alternifolia. The sequence continues at coordinate 9,521,399 of CM033403.1, forward strand.
AGTCTTTCATGGAGAACGTGCTTGAGAGCCACATTTTATCGAAGTCAACAGGCCTATATCATTATCTATTAGTAGAATGTCGTCTAGATATAGGACTAAAAATGATATTTTACTCCATTTCTTGTAAACGCATGGTTCATCTTCGTTCTTGATAAAGCTAGAGTTTTGAACTTTTTCATAAAAATGAAGATTCCTGCTCCGCGAAGTTTGTTTAAGTCCACAAATTGATATATTCAATTTACACACCTTATGAGAATCTTCATTGGACATGAAACCTTTGGGCTGTTCCATATAGATATCCTCTTCGAGGTATCCATTCAATCTTCACGTCTATTTGCCAGATTTCATAGTCTAGGTGCGTGGCTACTGCAAGCAGAATTCTAATAGATTTGATCATGGCAACGGGAGAGAAGGTTTCCTCATAGTCAATACCCTCTTTTTGACTATACCTTTTCTCCACAAGCCTAGCTTTAAAGGTATCGACCTTGCCGTCCAGACCAATCTTTCTCTTGTAGATTCACTTGGATCTTATTGGTGCAATACCCCTGGGGCAATCCACTAGAGTCCAGACTTAGTTTGAGTACATCGAATCCATCTCTGTCTTCATAGCCTCAAGCCATTTCACAGAATCTATATCCTCCATTGCATGCTCAAAAATAGAGGAATCATCTCAATAATTTCCCTCTGCTACGACATACAAATTATGCTCTCTCTGTAGCAGATAACCATATTTCTCAGGCGGCTGAGATACTCTACTCGATCTACGCGATGGTAGTTGTGTTTGGTTAGGTTCATTTTGAGTCTCTTGAACAGTGGTTTCTAAAGGGATTTTGTTTTAATCTTCCAGAACAATCTTTCTTCCTGTACCATTCTTTAGAACGAACTCGTCTTCGAGAAAGTACGCATATAGGGCCACAGTGACTCTTTGATCATCGTGCCGGTAGAAGAGGTATCCTATTGAATCTTCTGGGAAACCAAGGAATCGACCTTTGAAAGATCTATCTTCCAATTTCTCCATCTTTGTCTTTTCCACATATGCTGGACAACCCCATATCCTAATGTGTTTAAGACTAGGCGTCTTTCTACTTCATATCTGATAAGGAGTTTTAAGAACAAACCTAGATGGACATCTGTTGAAGATGTGGGCTACTGTGAGCAATGCATGGACCCACAAGGATATGGGAAGATCCATGTAGCTGAGCATCGATCGAACCATATCCAATAGTATTCTATTTCGTCGTTCGGATACACCATTAAGTTGTGGAGTTGCATGAGGAGTCAATTGCAACAGGATTCCATGTTCAATTAAGAACTCACTAAATTCGGCGCTCATATATTCTCCACCTCGATCAGATCATAGTGTTTTGATACGTTTGCTAGTTTCGATTTCAACCACAGCCTTGAATTCTTTGGACCATTTAATAGATTCAGACTTATGCTTCATTAGGTATACGAGGCCATACCTAGAGTGGCCGTCAGTAAATGTAATGAAGTATTGAAAACCTCCACGAGCCATTTCCCCAAATGTCCCACAAACATCAGTATGTATTAAACCCAGGACTTCATTGGCTCGGTCAAAATGCCCTGTGAAGGGTGACCTAGTCATTTTTCCTTTGAGATAAGACTCGCAAGTGAAGAGTGGGTCCGACCTAAATGTGCTTATTAGCCCATTTTCTCAAGTTCGCGAATCTTGTATTCTCCAACCTGACCTAATCTTAAGTGCCAGGTAAGTCTTTGGTTTGTCCCAGACATACCTCATTTATTGGTGATTGTATTCGCAATACATCTATTTTGGACATTCAAGTAATATAAACCATTTACTAAAGATGCAGAGCCAACTGATATGAAATTTCATGTTAGGATTTTGATGATGACAATTAGGAATCTTGCTAGACCGCAAAGTTATGTACGCTTAAATTTCATAAGACACTTGTATAAGCATTTGAACATTAGAAATGTATAGGCTTTATTTTATCTTTTCCTTTTGACATTCTTAGATCAAGAAGTCGGTTAGATTAAGCGTTTGATACTTTCTGAGTGAGCTTATCAAGACTGCGAAATCTGAAGACTCCAAGCGTCCAAGAAATCAATAGTGAATGAAGTTTGAAGAAGTTCACTCTAAGCGCCTGCCATGTTCTGAGTGAGGTGTCAAGTAACGAAGACTAAAGTCTCAAGCGTCTACACTTCTAAATGAAGTCTGAAGACTTTTCCAAGCGTCTAAACATTAAATAGTCCTCCAGATTAAATGGAACTTTCAGCTCATGAATGAAGCGTCTATCAAATGACAAACATTCTCCTGAAGCGTCAGATCGAAAGAAGTTTAATGCAAATATTCTCAGTGCATTAAATGCCAACGGGCATTTAATTCAAATTCATTAAATGCTGATAAGAGCATTAAATGTGATACGCACTTTCATACGTACGGAGAAGCCTCCCTATTGGACTGTCAACTATTCAAAGACTGCAACACCAACTTTTGTGCAGCAGATTTTCAGGAAAAAGGACAAAAGTTGTTCACTCGCGAAAGTGAGAGACACGCGCCCTTGCATGTGTCAAACGGACACTTTCTCTAAGAATGCCTATAAATAGAACTTCAACAACAAGCCAAATATAGAACAATTATCAAGCCAAATTGCTGTTGCATTGAAGTCTCATTCCTTAAACTCTCAGAAAAGCCAGAATACTCAAGATAATATTCTCTTTGCTTTTCATCAAATCCTGAGACAGTCAACACAATATCTCAAACATTCTTTTTGAAGAAACTACACTACTACTGAGATATTCCAGTTGTTTGAACTTCATCAAAATCAAACAAACCCTTTTAGAAAAACCCTATCCAAGCCTCGCGATCTGTGTGAAGTCGAAGTTGGATACTTGCCATATTTCTGGGTGAAAGAAGCAAGGGGATTGAAGTGATTTGGAGCAGAAATCTGTGTGATCAAGGAGCTCAAGTCATCGACATCCATCTCTCCCTAATTTGTAGAAGATTCTGTGTGATTCTTTAAGAATCATTTTAGTGGATTGCCTCCAAGTGTTCGAGGAGAAGAAGGACATAGTTGGGATTACACCACCCAACGAACCTTACAAATATTGTGTCATTTACTTTTCAGTTAATTCTTTTAGCTATCATATCATTGGATAAATTGATTAAGTAAAACACAATCAAAAGCTAAGCAACTAAGAAACCTCTTGTGACGCTAAAGCTTTCAAAGAGAAGACTCCCAAAATCATTCCCCTATGCTAACACTGATTAAAGAACTGAACGCTTAACCTACTTGGTCAAAGTATTCAAATCTTGAAGTCTGAGTTAACTTCCTAAAAACAGTCTTCATCAGACGCTTCGCCAAAGCGCCAATATTTTTAAATGAACGCTTAAGTCAAGCGTTAGACACTTCAAGCGTCTATCTTTTGAAGCGTCCAAAAATCTTTTAGTACGAAACATTTTGAAGTTGAAAAAGACTTCAGGGTCTATTCAACCCCCCTCCCCTTCTAGACCCTTTCGTATGCCACATGGGACCAACAAGTGGTATCAGAGCGGTTAAAATTGCAATTTTAAAATTTCCAAGCATAACTGGTTGTTTAGATCCTTTTCTTTCAAAATCTAGTTGCGTTTAAAATTTTCGATATGGCATTTGCTAAAGTTCCCAAACTGACTGAATCAAATTTTGACACATGGAAAGTCAAAGCATTTACATATCTCTGTTCATGTGATGATGAAATGTGTGATATTATTTCAGATGGGCCAATCAAAATATACAAAGTTATCAAAAGAGCGCCTGGATCCACGGAAGAAACTCCCGATGGTTACGTTGAGAAACCAAAACAAGAATGGTCTCCAAATGAACGTCGAAGAGCTAATTTGGACAATGTTGGTCGTAACGCTCTATATACGGCTGTTGGTGATAATGACAACTTATTTAACAAAATCAAGTATTGTAATACCTTTAAAGAAATATGGGATAAGTTGGCTACGATTTGTGGTGGTTCAGCTCAAATCAAAGAAAACCAACTTTCCATTGCCAAGGAAAAGTTTAACGGATTTAAGATGCTACCCAATGAAACTTTAGAGCAATTGGATATAAGATTTGCAGCTCTAGTTACAGATTTTACATCGTTGGCAATGGATTTACAGAACTGAGAAATGGTGGTTAAAATCTTTAGAAGCTTACCAAGTAAATTCTTGATGAAGACAACCGCTATGAGAGAATCAAATATGCTGGATCTCCTAACTCCAGAAGACGCCTTTTCAGAGTTGAAAGCATTTGAGTTCGAGTTGAATTCTGCTAGTGATATTGTGAGTAGTCCAGTGATTGAATCTGGAGCGCTTATGACATCAATCAAAGGTAAATCGGGTAATAAAGGAAAGAATTCAGATATCAATGAGGAAGAGGAGTTGGCTTTGCTGAATAGATTCAGTAAGTTCCTGAGATATGAAAAGAAAGGAAAAGGTTTCAATAATCAAGGACAAAGTTCATATCAAGCGCCTTCTCCTGTGCAACAACAGTTTCAAGCGCCTTCTCCTGTGCAACAACAGTTTCAAGCGCCTCAGTATTCTGTTCCTTCACCTCAAGCGCCTGTTCAATACCAAGCGTCTACTCAAAATCTCCCAGCTCCAGTGGTCTCAAAACCACCCATTGCAAGGTTAACAAATGAACAAAAGATGAAAACTAATCTTTGTTATAATTGCAGGAAATCAGGGCACTACCAGGTAAATTGCCCTTATCCAAACATATCGAAGCCCTCAAGGCAGGATTACTTGGATAGAAACCAATTCAGGAGCAACCTTCGTCAACAAGGTTTGCTAGCGGAATCAGAACCAGCATCCGCACCTGAAGATTTAGAATCATTAGAAGAAAGTAATGATGATGATGAGCCATTAGATGACTCAGCGCTCATATATCTCATGGCCAGAGATGATGAAGCATCTCCTGAGGTACCTAGAGCTAGAGCCGATACATATGTATGGTACTTTGATAGTGGATCGTCAAGGCACATGACTGGTTCCAAAGATCTTCTGATCAACTATCAAGCTGCCAATGGTCCTCAGGTTGTATTTAGTGACAACTCTAAAGGTAAAACCAAAGGTATAGGTACTGTGCATGAGGGGAACATCATGATAAGTGATGTTTATTTTGTTGAGGGTCTGAAGCACAATTTATTAAGCATAAGCCAATTCTGTGATAAAGGCTTTGAAGTCATATTCTCAAGTGACTATTGCTATATAAACGACGCTAAGAATAAGTCTACTAAATTGAAAGGAAAAAGAACTAACAACGTATATTTAGTAGATTGGGGTTTCACACTTGATAACAACCCAACATGTTTTGTTGCTAAAAGTGTATCTAAAATGGGTTGGTTATGGCATAGAAAAATGAATCACCTCAACTTTAAGACAATCTCTCAGCTAATAAGTCAAAATCTTGTAGAGGGATTACCAAATGGACCATTTCATAAGGATCGTCTTTGTGACGCTTGGCAAATGGGTAAACAAGTTAAATCATCGTTCAAGAGAAAACCTCATTTATCTACCTCTAGATTACTTGAACTACTTCACATGGATTTGTTTGGACCTGTTCAAACGATCAGTGTAAACGGTAAAAAGTATACTTTGGTGATAGTAGATCATTTCTCTCGATTTACTTGGGTGGAATTTCTTTCATCCAAAGATGAAACATGTGACAAGTTAACAACGCTTATTCGATAACTTCAAACATTGAAAGATCTTAAAATTGCAAGAATAAGAAGTGATCATGGTACTGAGTTTTCTAACAAGATTGTTGAGAAGTTTTGTGCAGAAAATGGAATACATCATGAGTATTCAGCTCCCAGAACTCCCTAACAGAATGGTGTTGCTGAGCGCCGGAACAAAACGCTAAAGGAAGCCGCTAGGACAATGTTAGCAGAATCCAAGCTTGCTCTTAAGTTTTGGGCCGAAGCGATCAACACTGCCTGTTATACTCAAAACCGCTGCATGATCAACAAACAGCATGGGAAAACTCCATATGAATTGTGGAAGGGACGTAAGCCAAATCTTTCATATTTTCCTGTCTTTGGTTCTAAATGTTTTATCCATAATAATGGATCCCAAAGCCTAAAGACTATTGATCCTAAAGCGGATGAGGGAATCTTTCTAGGCTACGCCAAGAATAGAAAGAATTTTCATTCTCAATAAGATCAAATCAAAGGTTGAGGAATCTATTCATGTTATTTTTTATGATGCTAACCAAGAACCGAGTAAGGTTAAGTTAAATGATGTAGGAGTTGAAGACCTATGTCATCAAGCGTCTAAGATTACTATTGAAGAAGATACTGACGACGATGATGAGATCTCAGTGCCACCTCCTAAGATTACTCGTGAGATTACTCTAGATAATCATGTAAGAAATGCTGATGATCATGAAGAGAATGATCATCAAGAGCACACAAGGAATTGTGAACCTGGAGCGCCTACGCGACAACATAGTCAAGCGTATGTTCCTCAAGTGCCTGTTCAACCTCTTAACCTCTTCCAACCAGATAGACTATGGCTGCGAGATCATCCACCAGAGCAAATTATTGGAGATATTGAAGCACCTGTTAGGACTAAAGCCGCTACGTTCAATGAGGCTATGTTCGCAAGCTTTCTATCTCAAATGGAACCTAAGAAAGTGGATGAAGCGCTAAGCGACCCAAGTTGGATTGAAGCTATGCAAGAAGAGCTTAATCAGTTCGAACGAAATAAGGTTTGGATGCTAGTACTAAGACCAACTCACCAAGGAGTTATTGGAACTAGATGGGTATATAGAAACAAGATGGATGAGACCGGCACTGTTAAAAGAAATAAGGCCAGACTCGTAGCTCAAGGATATTGCCAAGAGGAGGGTATTAACTTTGATGAGACTTATGCTCCTGTCGCTCATCTTGAAGCAATCCGCATGTTTCTAGCGTATGCAGCGTTCAACAAGTTCATGGTGTATCAAATGGACGTAAAGAGTGCCTTCCTGAATGGTAAACTCCAAGAAGAGGTGTATGTGCAGCAACCACCTGGATTCATCAACAATCATGGTAAGGGTATGGTTTACAAGCTAGAAAAAGCACTTTACGGGCTTAAGCAAGCACCCCGAGCATTGTATGACACTCTCTCTATCTTTCTTATCGGTAAAGGCTTTTCAAAAGGCAGCGTTGATACAACGTTATTTAAAATTACCAATAGTGAAGACATTCTCTTAGTCCAAATTTACGTTGATGATATTATATTTGGTTCTACTAACAAGCGTCTGTGTGAGAAATTTTCAAAAATGATACAAGAACAATTTGAAATGAGCATGATGGGTGAATTAACTTTCTTCTTAGGACTACAAGTTAAACAACTCCCTAATGGCATATTTATTAACCAAGCTAAATATACACGAGATATGATTAAGAAATTTGGTATGGAAAATGCATCATATTCAAAAATGCTAATAAGCCAAACGCTTAAGCTAGATAAAGATGAAAGTGGAAATAAAGTTGATATTACTAATTATAGAGGTATCATCGGTTTACTTCTTTATCTTACTGCCAGCAGACATGATATTATGTTTTCAGTATGCATGTGTGCACGATTTCAAGCTAATCCTAAAGAGTCACACATAACTGCTGCCAAGAAGATCCTTAAATACCTAAAAGGCACACAGAATGTGGGCCTATGGTATCCTAGGGATTCTCTTTTTGAACTAATTGGTTACTCAGATCCAGATTTGCAGGTTGCAAAATAGATCGTAAAAGCACTAGTGGTACTTGTCAATTTCTAGGTGATAGGTTAGTTTCATGGCATAGCAAGAAACAACAATCCATAGCTACCTCCACAGTCGAAGCTGAGTATGTAGCTGCAGGAAGTTGTTGTGCACAAGTATTATGGATGAGGGAACAACTTAGAGACTATGGAATAATCCTAGGTCCAACCCCCATTCATTGTGATAACCAAAGCGCTCTAGCCATGACTCAAAACCCTGTTCTTCATTCCAGAACCAAACACATTGACATTAGATACCATTTTCTTCGTGACCACGTTCAAAAGAAAGATATCTCCATGCACTTCATTGGAACTGACAAACAACTGGCAGATATCTTCACCAAAGCACTCAACGAACAACGTTTTCTCACTTTGAGAAGTGAACTAGGTATGATTGATTTAAACGCTTAATCATCAAGCATTATACTTTATTAGACATATAATTTAGGGGGAATCCACTTAATTTATGTCTAAAAGATTTCTTTGAAAAACAAAACAAATGGTACAAGTTATCAAATTCAGGGGGAACCTTAAAATTGTACTTAAACATAACTGTAAGCGTCAATGATCAAAATTTTCAGATGCATGATCATCAACGCTCAGTATTATTTTTGCATAAAATATTGGACGCTCAAACATAAAAAGGACTTTGACTTTAAGCGTCTATATTACAACAGTTATAATGAATACCCAACCAATGGTATCAGTTAAGCGTTGAATCAAGTCCAATCAACTCTTAATGTAAAAATATTTTCTTTACGAGCCATTCATAAAGTTTCCAAACTTCTTTCGAAGTAGTGGTTAAACTCAAAATCTATTTTGTACTCTACTCGCAAGCTTCTATCACATCAAACTGGCGGGTAATCAAAAGTTTCTTTTCAAAATGACGGTTCAGGGATAGCACGTGTTTGTGTAATTGTCAGTGTACAAACGGGCGCGTGCGTTACACTCTGAAAATGCCAAACATTTTTAAAATTTTAACTCAGATGTCAAATCTTTATATATGAGAATTTCCAAATGTAACTTCTCTCTATTACACTAAACTCGCATCCGCAGTTAATGAATTTATGGCTGAGATTCAAAAATCGTTACACGTGTCTAAATCCTACAGAGACTAGAGAACACAAGTTTCAAAAATTCTTTGCTGTGTCATTTAAAATACAATTTCTGCAGAAAGACAATTCACTTTTACTCAAACATATCTACAAAACTTATTCTCTCTCTCTCAAAGCAAAAGAAAATCTCAGTTCATCTCTTTCACTAAAAATGGCACCAAAGAAATCTTCGTCTACTTCTGCTGAACTTACCATCAAGGTGACTGAAGGTCTTGTTGTCGACTGGAAATTTCTCTATGAACAACCTCAGATCTACCTAACAGACATGATGGACATGGTCGTCAAAGCTGGGCTTAAAACGTTCTTGACCCAATACTCATATATGTTTTCGACTGAAGTCGATACCTTTTGGAAGACTGCTAAACTCTCAAAGGACAAGAAGTCTATCTCTTGTCTAATTCCTCTATCCAAGAAGGAGCATCCCAAGGAATTTATCTTGTCTGCCGCCTCCATTGCCGAGAACTTCAATCTTCCAAATGAGGGTGAGGCATTGGATTGTGTTACTCTAAAACAAATCAAGGAAGCATGGACAACCATGAGTGCGTACGATGATGTACCCTACACTCAGTACTTTGAAAAGAAAGAACTGGTATCCAAATACCGACTGTTGGCTGATTTCTGTAGCAAGATCATCGAATGCCGAGTGGGAACCTTTGATAAGGTGAACCCAGTACAATTTCAGATGATGACTACTATACTCCTCAACATCAAAATCAACTGGAGTGAGTACATTTGTGGAAGGTTTTGGGACAGTCTAAGCGCCTCGAATAAACCTTATGGACTTGTTCTAAGTGACCTGTTGTACAAATCACAGTGTGTATACTCGTCTCGAATTCCGTTGAATAAGTCTAAGTTGCTGGGAAAAAGGATTCTGAATAATCTCTTCAATCCTCCCAAAGTTGGTGGTGCTGCTAAACCACTGTCTGAGCGTCTGGAAGTACGTCAAGCATCCGATGAGGAAGCGGAGCGTCCAGTGCCAGAAGAAGCCGTGAAGCGTCCGGCTGCAACAAAGAAGAGGGCTCCCAGAAAGCCCAAGGCTCAATTTGTTCCTTCTCCTCAAAAGGACGATGAGGAAACCGATGAGTATGCCAGGACAAGTTACCTCTCAAGAGGAGGAAGCTGGAAGGGATCATCAAACAAATAGACTTTGAAGAACCAGTTGCTGATCCTCCCGCTCCAACGCTTAAGCTCGTTGAAGGAGTCAACGTGAAGAAAATCATCAAGCGTTCCAGGACTAGCAAGCATTGAGTTGCTCTTGTTCCTGAAGAGCCTAAGACTGATGAGCCAAGCGCTCAAATTGCTAATGAGTCAAGCGCTCAAGTTGCTGTTGAGCTAAGCGCTCAAAGTATTGCTGTTGAGACAAGTTCTCAGGCTATAGTTCCAGCCGCTGCTGAAGCGTCAACAGATGTCCTCCTTGATGTTGATATGACAGAAGTTGTCACCATCTCTAAAGTTGTTGCCGCAGAAGTTGCTACAACTGAAGCTGAGGAACCTGCTACTACAGAGGTTCAGACTTCCATCCCTATTCAGGCTATAACAGAGGCACGCTCAGAAGGTCAGAGCGTTGCTAAATACGTTCCAGCGCCTAGACACTTCTTCAAACTCGACACGCTGAACACGATTGATCATTCAATCAACTATATGCCCCCAGCGCTCGAAGAAGATTTCATTCCAGCAGGATACAATGAAGAACGATACATTGCTGCTGAGAATGACATTGCCCTGCTGATTAATACTGACCGTCAAATCAGGGATACAGTATTTAACGCTGCTTTAACAAAAATTGAGAGGAAATATTATCTGGCCACTCAACTTGGAAAGACCCCTGGCTAAATACCATCTTCTGTTATTCTTCAACAAGACAGACAGGAGGAAGAACACCTAGATGTGACATAGATCTGGCATATTATCTAGATTATGGCCACAGCAAACCAACCCATTTCGCTTTAAGGGATTACAGCATTCGTGTGTATGAGCCTCTTCATCCAAGCTTTCTCAATCCATCAGAGTCAGTCTTGAACAGAGTCATTATCTACACACACTTTCCTCAGACTGCTCATAGTGTTAAAAATCTATCTTCAGTCAATCCACTTCGCCTGTGGAAGAATAAAGCAGTTCATGCAGGTGAGCGTCTCAAATCTTTGACAGCTTTGATTCAGACTGAAGTCGATGCATTTTTTGACAGTGTCTGGAATGCCAACTACCAGCCTGATAGATATCGCTTTGAATCTATCAGAGATATTCATCATGAAGGCATTCGTGCTATGGTCAATGCAGGAACAGACTACTGCATGAATGAAGTTAACTGGGTTGAAGCGTATATGGACCACAAATATACATTCTCAGAGTTAGTCCAAGCTCCCCATCTTTTTGGCATAGGCATGCATGACAAGAAGCGTCAGTTCACCAAGTATTGCCTCAAGCAGCGTCAACAGAGAGTTGGACCTGTTCTAAAGCTCCCAATCGTTAGACATCAAATTGAGTAGTGTCTGCGTCAAGAGCTTCACAGATTATCCACTTCTCCTCTTCTGTTCAACGCTCAAGCATCTTCCAGTGGTACCTCTTCTGTATCGTGCTTAAATTTTGCTCCGAGCCACTGCGAGGAGAATTTCAATCTGATGGTGAAGATTTTGACTCCCGTATCTCTGTTCGATAAAATCTTCACTGCCAATCTCAGATCTTGGAACGGCTCTGTAATCAATTCATTTAAAGGATATCCACTGCTCCCTTCTATCCGCAGCGAGGTACTCGGTCATTATGAGTTTGTCCTCTTCCTGCTTGACAGGAATCAAGAGCTGGCTCAAGCGATATATCCATACTTAGAAGAGTACTATGCTGATTGTGTACCTGAGAATCAGCGTCTTACGTCTCTTCCCTCAGACTGCTTGATTGGATTTTCCAGACATTACTGCCCAGATTCAATCTTTTCTATCTTTCAAGCGCCGTCCAAAGTCTTTCCGAATCATGTGCTAGATATCATTGGTCCAATGCATGTCAGGGCCATTGACAGTCCCCTTCGCACTTTCATTTATGTACTTGTATATCTCGAACCAGACTCACTGAACTTTTGGAAGCTTCATCAACCTCTTATGCCGATTTAGCAAATTGGAACTTCCAATTCGATGACTTTCGTCAACCTGAGTCAGCGCTTAAGGAAGCGCCTGCTAAGTCAGCTGAAGCGTTCATGTCTACAGTTACAAGTATTTCAGCGTCTGCTGAAGAACTCGTTCAAGCGTCTCAACCAGAGGATATTCCTGACGCTCCTGAACCCGTTACTGATGATATTGCTGAGGATCTTTCTCTTGACATTCGAGGTACTGTCTTTGATCCCGCATATCAAGTTCCCATTGACTCTCTCAAACACTCATCCAGGTTCAAGCGACCGGCTCCTCAAGCGGTTCATCTAGATGAGAGTCAATCTTTTGGTCCTTTGCTCAAATCCGTTTTGGAGAGTATCAGTGCTCATGCTACTCAGAATGAAGAATCTCTTCACTGGATTAAAGACGATTTGGCAAAGATTGAGACTCACGTTATGAGCGCTCAAATTGCTCATATGCGTAGTTCAGCTCAAGCGGCTGTTGGTGAGTGCAAACAAGATTTTCAAGAAATGCATGATGCCACTCAAGCAAACCAACTTGCCATGAAAGAAGAGCTTGAAAAGCGCCTAGAAACCCTTGAGACTTCTCTGAATGATGCTACCAGTGCCAAGCTTCTCGCCTTACAGGAACACTTCGACAAGCGTCTAGACGACATCACAGATTCTATGTCTCAGATTGCTCATCAGGTCAGCTTACTCACAAATCATTTCCTAAAGACTGATGATGGCAATAAGGGGGAAGAGAAGAAGAAAGGAGAAAAGAGGAAAGCGTCTAGTTCAAGAGCTCAAGAGCCTCCGTCTCCTAAGCGTCATGTTTTTCCTTCTCCTTCTGCGCTTAGTCTCCCATCTTGGATAACTGCTTTGAAAGTAAGTACCTCTAGAGCGCCTAGTAGTACACTAAGGGAACCTCCAAGAGCTTTATATTCAAATCTACCAATACCTACAAGAGCACTGCTTGAACAGTTTGACATCCTTCTTCAAAGAACATCTATTCCAGAACCTACAGATCCAAGAATCTTAGCTGAAGAGAGGAAGATGACTGACTTTATCCAAGCTTTTCGAATTTGCCTAAGGTATTTGGGTATTGACCCAACTGATTGGGATAATCATTTTACTGCTTTCAAGAAGAGACAGAAAGAAGAAAATAAGCTTATAATCAACAAAGATCATGAAGCAATGATGACCTTGGAAGACAATCTGACTGAAGCTATCCAAGCTGAAATGCCCAAGCGATACAAAGTTAGACCAAGATGTTAAAGCTTTTGATTTGCATTGTCTATATTCTTGTCTCTTATATCTTTATTTGTTCAGTTGTAAAAATGCTTGTAATCATTGATATATATAAATGATTTTTTCAGCTGAAACATCTCGTTGAAGCTTAACTAACTCTAACTTACTAACATAACGCTTATTAACTTTGGCTGTCGTAAGTCTTGAACTATGAAAGAGTGAGTATTGCCATCATCAAAAAGGGGGAAATTGATAGGAAATTTCATGTTAAGATTTTGATGATGACAATTAGGAATCTTGCTAGACCCCAAAGATATGTACGCTTAAATTTCATAAGATACTTGTATAAGCATTTGAACATTAGAAATGTATAGGCTTTATTTTATCTTTTACTTTTGACATTCTTAGATCAAGAAGTCGGTTAGATTAAGCGTTTGATACTTTCTGAGTGAGCTTATCAAGACTGCGAAATCTGAAGACTCCAAGCGTCCAAGAAATCAATAGTGAATGAAGTTTGAAGAAGTTCACTCTAAGCGCCTGACATGTTCTGAGTGAGGTGTCAAGTAACGAAGACTGAAGTCTCAAGTGTCTACACTTCTAAATGAAGTCTGAAGACTTTTCTAAGCGTCTAAACATTAAATAGTCCTCCAGATTAAATTGAACTTTCAGCTCATGAATGAAGCGTCTATCCAATGACAAACATTCTCCTGAAGCGTCAGATCCAAAGGAGTTTAATGCAAATATTCTCAGTGCATTAAATGCCAACGGGTATTTAATTCAAATGCATTAAATGCTGATAAGAGCATTAAATGTGATAAGCACTTTCAGACGTACGGAGAAGCCACCCTATTGGACTGTCAACTATTCAAGGACTGCAACACCAACTTTTGTGCAACAGATTTTCAGGAAAAAGGACAAAAGTTGTTCACTCGCAAAAGTGAGAGACACGCGCCCTTGCATGTGTCAAACGGACACTTTCTCCAAGAATGCCTATAAATAGAACTTCAACAACAAGCCAAATATAGAACAATTATCAAGCCAAATTGCTGTTGCATTGAAGTCTCATTCCTTAAACTCTCAGAAAAGCCAGAATACTCAAGAAAATATTCTCTTTGCTTTTCATCAAATCCTGAGACAGTCAACCCAATATCTCAAACATTCTTTTTGAAGAAACTACACTACTACTAAGATATTCCAGTTGTTTGAACTTCATCAAAATCAAACAAACCCTTTTAGAAAAACCCTATCCAAGCCTCGCGATCTGTGTGAAGTCGAAGTTGGATACTTGCCATATTTCTGGGTAAAAGAAGCAAGGGGATTGAAGTGATTTGGAGCAGAAATCTGTGTGATCAAGGAGCTCAAGTCATCGACGTCCATCTCTCCCTAATTTGTAGAAGATTCTGTGTGATTCTTTGAGAATCATTTTAGTGGATTGCCTCCAAGTGTTCGAGGAGAAGAAGGACGTAGTTGGGATTACACCACCCAATGAACCTTACAAATATTGTGTCATTTACTTTTCAGTCAATTCTTTTAGCTATCATATCATTGCATAAATTGATTAAGTAAAACACAATCAAAAGCTAAGTAACTAAGAAACCTCTTGTGACGCTAAAGCTTTCAAAGAGAAGACTCCAAAAATCATTCCGCTGTGCTAACACTGATTAAAGAACTGAACGCTTAACCTACTTGGTCAAAGTATTCAAATCTTGAAGTCTGAGTTAACTTCCTAAAAATAGTCTTCATCAAACGCTTCGCCAAAGCGCCAATATTTTTAAGTGAACGCTTAAGTCAAGCGTTAGACACTTCAAGCATCTATCTTTTCAAGCGTCCAAAAATCTTTTAGTACGAAACTTTTTAAAGTCGAAAAAAATTTCAGGGTCTATTCAACTCCTCCCCCCCCCCCTCCTCTCTAGACCCTTTCGTATGCCACTTGGGACCAACACCAACAAGCTTATTTCTAAAATAAATATGGCAAACATTGTTCAAAAATTTGAAATCGTATCCAAGTCTAACTAATACGGGAATTAGAACAAATATTTTTGAGCCTGTTGGGAAAAACAAGACAATCATCTAAAACTAGTAAATGTCTAGTAGATAAAAATAAAGAAGTGGATCCTATGTGAGTAGCTGCCACACTATGTCCGCTGCCTACATGGATCATCACTTTTTGCTCCCCGTGCCTCCTACTTCTTTACAGATCCTGTTTCAAAACATAGACATGATCACTAGCTTTTGAGTTTAGAATCCATGAAGTGGAGAATACAGTCATAGAACATTTAGTTTCCAAAACATAAAGTTCCATAACTTTAGCAGCTTTTGCCTTCCTCTGGGGACAGTCACGCCTCCAGTGACCCTTCTCCTTATAGAAAGGCAAGTGTTTGATCTCTTAATATTCTCATTATGCAACCTATTTGATGGTCCCAAGTGGCATACGGAAAGGTTTAGAAAAGGGGGGGGGGTTGAATAGACCCTAAAGTCTTTTTCGACTTTAAAAAATTTTCGTATTACTTTGAAGAATTTGAAGGATTAGTAAGCTCATCGCTAGGTCAGGCACTTAAGAATAGATAACTTAGACTTAGTGATTTCAACAATTACTAAAGTAGGGTAATGCTTCAATCGCTTAATCAGGGTTAGCACAGCGGAAATGATTTTTAAAGCTTACTGTTATTTTTAACTTAAATTAGTCCCTTAACCGTTTTAATGCATTTTCAAAGATATAATGTGAAAATGTAAAGTAAAGCAATAAAGCAGTAAATAACACAAGATATTGTAGGGTTCACTAGGTGATGTAATCCCAGCTACCTCCTTCTTCTCCTTTGCACTTGGAGGAATTCGACTAAGTTAATTTTCGAAGATTCACACTGAGACTTCTACAAGATAGAGGAAAGGGAAGACGATCTTGAGCTCCTTGATCACACAGACTTCAGCTCCAATAAAGACCTTCTTCAACAAGGTTCTTTTACACAAAAATACTGCTTGTAAATCAACAAACTTTCTCACTCAGATGAAAGATGTTAAGGGTTTTGTCACGAGAAACAACTTGGGATATCTCAATAGAAATTTAGGGTTCTTCTTTGAAGATGTTTGAGATATCTTTGACTGTCTTTGGAATGTGTATGAAAAGCTTGAAGGATTTTGGCTATGGAGTTTGTAAGTTTTTCTCTCAAATAATTTCAGCAAAGGTTTGACCTTTTTCTTGTGTATGTACACGTATGTAATTAGGGCTTTGCTGAGCTTACTATTTATATAGTTTTCTTGGAATTTGTCCGTTGGACACATGAAGGCGCATGTCTCTCACGCAGCGCGTTAAGCAGTTCCTTTTCTGACATTCCTAAATTTCTGCTGCTTCCGATTGGACAAGAGCAAACTTTGAACTCTGATTTCTGACAGTCTAGCCAAAAGGTGGCTTGTCCACAAGTCATAATAGCTTATCACATTTAATGCACTTATCAGGCATTTAATGCATTTGAATTTATTTCCCATTGGAAATAAATGTCCGTTGATGATTGCATTTAAGTCCTCCATGACTTGAGAATTTATTTCAGGTGAATCTGATCCTGAATCGCTTGAGTAACTTGAGCGCTTGATTCATAAATCCTGAAATAGTCCTTTATCGTTTGACAGACGCTTAAGAGAAATCTTTATCTTTGCTTGACTTCAGACGCTGATCTTCAACCTTATCTATGATGGACTCACCTAGAATTCTATGAGCGACTTTGTATCCAATACTTAGTCTAAAATCCACAAAGATAAAAATTACAAGCCTAACAAAATAACAAACTTTAAAACACTTATACAAATGTTTTGTGAAAGAATAAAATTACATTCTTTTGGGGTCTAACATAAGATCCTATCTTGTCATCATCAAAACCTCTAACATGAAATTTGCTAACAATCATCCCCTTTTTGATGATGTCAAGACCTTAACTCTAGTAACTCTTTTATAATTTAAGAGTTTCAAAGAAAAGCCCAAAGTAAATATAAGTTAGCGTTAGAAATTTAGTTAAGTTAGCTAACGTTAGATTAGCCTCAACAAGATGTTTCAGCGATAAATCATTCATTCATTAATATAAAATTGAGAGCATACTTGATTTATACTGAAAAGATTTAAAGCGACAACATATACAATAAACTGAGAGCATTCATCTTCTCTGTCGCTTCTTGGAAGTCCCTTCCTGGAAAATTTTGTTCGCCAGATCCAGAAGGACTCGATCAATGTCTATCATTGTTGTATGATAGACTTCATTGTAGTCCTCACGTCTCTGTTTAGCGCTTTGATTCAATTCCAGCAGTCTTTCCACCCAATCCCTTGGAGGGATCCCGAGCGTTTGATTGGATCATGATTGTTGGGTTTTTGGCAATAAAACGCAGCGGAAAATAAACAAATCCCAAGTGGTTCATCTCGATTTCATATATTTAAATCGTGTTTAGAACTATGTACCTTTTCTTCGCGGATTTTGAATTTCTGAACCAGCTTTCATGATCCTTTTTTAACAGCAAACTTGTCGCCGTCTCTAAATTACCACGCCGGAATCAAAAGCGAAAAATCATCTTCTTTTGCTCCTTGAATTCGGCTAGAGGGATAGAGAGAGAATTGGAAGACTTTTTGACTTGGAGAGTAAGTAATGAATTGGACACTTTTTATTATTTTTACTAAGTAGTATATTTATGCTACACTAGAAATTAATAACCCTAGGAAACTAACCAACATGGACGCCCACTTTAGGTATTTTAAAGCCTTAGGGCTTTAGTCCAATTTTATTTAATTAATTATTTAGTTAATATTATTTATTCAATAAATAAATTAATCAAATAACCAATTAAATCCATGTTAATTCAATAATTAATTTTCTCTAAGAAATTAATTAACACATTAACTTAATTAATTAATAAAATCATCTAATGATTAATTAATTATTCGCAATATCCAATACCAAAAATTCTCTCAAGTCAATTCCATGATTTTTTCTTTTGCAATTCCTTTAAGCACGACTCTTTAGGTTCGTCTCAAAAGGCAATTGGGAGGAGACCAAAAAGATGTGAGTAACACTGATAAGAGGTGTTTTTACGTGTTTTTAAGACCGTAATTCTTATGATTTGGATTCACTTATTGCTTAAATCATGTCACATTTGCATTTAATAGGTGTGTTAAGTGAATACAGTTAATAAATGAGAATACATGACGAAAAGGGTAGAAAAACGATGTACAAAACAAGTTCAAGCATGTTTTTCAACACCGAGGCGGTTTATACATCTCCTACCACATTCGAGCGATAATTCCGTACATTTCGAGACCGATTTAGACAAAGTTTCCTTCTACAAAGTTTTAGATGTATGTCTTAGCTTCAAATGGGAACTTGAAACATCCAAATCGGAGGTCTATAGAGATAATTGTGAAGGAAATACGATTGCTGCGCCGAACAGAGAAGTACATGTGCCAGGATACGCCCCAGCGCCCTCCTAGTCACGCCTAGGCATGGATAGTCCGAATGTTACTCCTTTTTCAGCCTAAATTCCAGCCTTATATGATGGGTAAGAATCACGTTTGGCCATAATTCAGCACATGTGTTGAGGGGTTGTCATAAGTGTGTTTCTTGGTAGATTTACTTTATGGGCGCCAAATCAGAAACAACCTCCATGTTGAAACGTAATTTAGGTATACTTAGAGACCGAATTGGACAAAATGTCCTTCTGCAAAGTTGTAGATCTATGTGTTATCGGAACATGGGGACTTGAATCATCCAATTTGGAGATATGTGGAGAAGTTTATGAGGAAAATACTAAGACTGCGCTGGAAAGCAAGAAAATGGCAGCATGCATGTGTTTTGTTGAAGTTTTCACATGGCTATGCTTGGTGGAATTCTTAATGGCCGAAAGTTCAGCATTTTTTAGCTGGTTGGAATCTTAAAAGCCAAACTTTAAGCATCACCTTAGGTGGAATTCTCATAGGGGAACTTTAATGGGAATTCTTAATGCATACTTTAGTGGAATTTTGGCTATAAAAGGAAGGGGAACCCATACTCTTCATCATTCACTATCAATTTCAGATTCTTAGAGGAGGAGGGGGCAGCCCCTAATCTGATTTCTCCACCATTCATCACCATTCTTCATCACTCTTGGAGGGGAAAACTAGAGGAAGGAAAAGAGCTTGGGGATTGAAGGCTCAACTTCAAGATCCATCATTATTCACTTTTGAGGGAGTTTTTATAGCTTTTCATTTCATTTATGTCTATGAATATTCCTCTTATGTCTTTTATGCTTTCAATTATGAACTAAATTCGTAAGACTAGGGTCATGTAAGGCCAAATTGTGATATATGCTTACAATAGATGATTGTTGAGGTTGTTCTTATATTGTTATGTGATGTGAATTGTGTTTTTGTCTATCTTGCATATACTTGATCACTATATGTTAGAATCTTATGTCTAGGTTAATATTTCGGGAGAAAATTGACTTAGGGTGCAAGAAATTCACATCATGACCCGCAACTAATGAGGAATTGCCCTAGACATAGGTAAAGATTCCCGGGTGAAGTCGTTCGATTCAAATCGAGTGAACTCTAGTACATTAATGCATGTTTAGTGGTTAGATTTCCGGATAGGGATATTTGGGAAATCATGATCTAAGTATAGGAGTTTATACGCGAGACATCGGTTATTCTCTACCTTAGGAGTTTTCACCATAACAATATAAGAGTAATTCTACAACAAGAGCCTTTATAAGTATATTTGATCAATTTGGACCTAGCATGTGCCTTAGTCTCCCTTTATAATTGGTTTTAAATCACTTGTGCAACCTTGTTCTTATCTTACGCGTTTCACACTCATTTTACCTTTATTGTATTGATCTTTGCTGTTATAAAATCGTAAACTAGAATTCAAGTCCTTGTGGTTCGACAATCCGGACTTCTCGTGGACTTTTATTACTACACACGACTAGTGCACTTGCTATTATAGCACGTTAGCTTTTAGCGTGTCAAGTTTTTGGCGCCGTTGTCGGGGACTTGTTCATTTTAGTTTTTGATTTTTCATTTAAATTTTCATAATTCTTAGTTTTTCGTTTATTTGTAACCTTTCTTTTATTTTATTATTCTAATTTTTTTTCTTGTGTTTATTTTGAGGTGTATTTTGTGGTGCATGACCTGCTCTTCTAACGAGCCCCTATACAATTTTGAGCCGGAGATAGAGCGTGTTCTTCAATCTAGTAGACAAGCTCGAGAAATGGCCAACAATCTAAATCCAAATGGAAATTTTCCCGACATAAATCTTCCGGAAAACAGGGAATGGCTGCAAAATCTTTTTCAAGCTATGCAACCGGCACCTCCTCAAAGACTTCCATCGGTCCGGGAAAGTCTACCTCCAAGGGTCCACACCATACCGGGGCCCGTAGTCTTTCCTAATTTCTTTGCACCAAATTATCACATTCCGTCACACATCTTTAGCATGGTGCAAAGCGAACCCTTCTATGGAGAGCCCCATGAATCACCTCATGAGCATTTGGAGACTTTAGACGATACTCTCATGACTACCCAATTTCATCCACCGGATCTCGATGCAATTCGTCTAAGAGTCTTCCACTTCTCATTAAAGGAAAGGGCGACCATGTGGTACAAATCTCTACCACCCCAATCCATCACAACATGGGGACAATTGGTCGATGCCTTTTTGAGCAAATTCTTTCCACCCTCCAAAATCAATGAGCTAAGGAGCAACATTAAGGAGTTTAAGCAGGGGAATCATGAGTCCTTAGCCGAGGCATGGGCTAGATATAAAAACATGCTCCGAAAATGTCCGGATCACAACCTAAGATTGAGCGAGCAAGTATTACGATTCCATGATGGAGTCCGTTCGCGCATCCGAAATAGGCTCAATGCCGGCACCGGTGGTGATCTCCTTGGGCTCGATTGCCAAAGTGTGTGGGACAAGATTGAGCAATTAGCCCGGGAAGATGAGCTCTATCCCGATGATGAAGAGATCACACCCACTAAAAAAATTGCTCGTGTTCAAGAGTTGGAAAAAGAAGTCGTTTTGGAAACAATGGTTGGCAATGTAAACTATGTTGGAAATGCCAATCGACCTCAATTGAACTTCCATGTGCCCGAAAATTTTCCAAGGAGGCCCAATCCGGCACAAAACGCCCATATCGATATCTATCAAGCACCAAGGCCTCCATTCATCAACAATCAAGCTCAAAGGCAAGGTAATCCTTATGTACAAAGGCAAGTTAGGCCTCCTACAACCGATGAACGTCTTGATGAGGAAATAAAGAAATCGGATTCAGCAATCAACGAACTCCGTACTATGATGAAGGATTTAATGATGGATATGAAGGATTTGAAGACACAAATGGGTCAAATGGCAAAGACAATCAGCGAGAGAGCCCCGGGAACTTTACCAAGTGACACGGAAAAGAACCCGAAAGAGCAATGCTATGCAATTACCTTGAGAAGTGGCGAACAGGTAAAAGGTGATAATGTTCGCACTGATGCGCCCGAGCGCCCATCCATCCACGCCCAGGTGCCCTTGTCGCTGCGCCAAGGCGCCGATTGTCACGCCCAAGCGCCACATTCTGTATCCTCCACAGCTGGCCCTTCAACTCCAACGCATCATCCCATCGAGGTTCGTCTTCCATTTCCGAATGCACAAAAAACGAAAAAGAAGGATATGGATCAGATTTTTCGTAGGATTGTGGCGACTCTTTGTGAGGACCCGGGGAGGCTCACCATTCCGTGCACCATTGGCCCTCTTACTTTTGAAAAGGTTATTTGCGATACGGGAGCAAGTATCAATCTCCTCCCGTATTCTCTCTTCAAGAAGTTGGGCCTTGGAAATCCCAAACCGACATCAATGAGCCTCCAACTCGCCGATGGATCAATTAAGAGACCAAAGGGGATAATAGAAGATGTTATTGTACAAGTTGACAAATTCTTTTTCCGGGTTGACTTTGTGGTCCTTGATATGGAGGAAGATGTTGAGATGCCCTTGATTCTAGGAAGACCTTTCCTAGTCACTAGCAATGCCAAGATCGACATGGGAAAAGGTAAGTTATCATTGAGGGTAGGAGATGTAAAAGTGATATTTGATGCTTCTAATAACAGGAAACCATCTATGGATGATCTTACTTGTTCCAATATCGATGTTATTAACCCTTCTCTTGATGAGAAATGTGCAAATGGCAAGGCTAAGGGCACACTCGAGTTGGAGGATGAGATTCCCTATGATAAACACAACAAAGAGGGAAAAGAAGGTTTATGCATGAAATACATTCCACCCCATCGCCGTGCTCGTAAGATTGAAAAGACTCATCCAATACAAAGGGCTTATTGCAAAATCCCGCAATATGAGTGGAAGCAAGTAGACCATGGAGCTAAAGGGAGGCATGACAAGGATTTGGTCGTGTTAAATGGACCACCTATTTGAACCTCAAAGAGCACAAAGTCGAGCTACCGACTCTAAACTAGCGCTTCTTGGGAGGCAACCCAAGTTTGTAAGTTTGTTTTTCTTTTTGATTTTGTTTTTGTTTTGTTTAGTTTGTTTCTTTATGTTGTGTTCAAACATGCACTTTTGGCATGTATGTTTTCTTATGCTTGATGGTTTGAAAAGTTGAAGTGTTAGATATGATGCAAATTTGGACCATGCTCATTTTACTCGAGAGGAGGAGAAGCTATAGGATTATGTATTGGAAGTTTAAGGATGTTTTTCAACATCCTTGGTTGTAAGTGTTCTTTTACTGTTGTGTATGCTTGTTGTAACAACATTGGGGACAATGTTGGATTTAAGTTTGGGGGTGTTTAGAAGAGTACTTATTTTGAACTTTGATGGTGCAATCCTAATTTTTAGCTTAATTTTAGGGAAAGTTTGTTTGATATCATGTTTATATGCTTCTTTGTTGAGAAAATCAAGCATGAAAAATTTTTAGTCCTTCCAATTGATGCATTGAAATTGATTGACTTGGAAAAATGGCCTGAATTCTTGAAATAATTTGAATTTAATGGAATATATATCTTTGAAATTGCTCGTGGAGACCTTAGACTAGAATTGATTCTTTAGATGATTCACAATGCACTTAAATCGAAGGTAGAGGAGTTGAGAGGATAACCATCTTGAGACACTTAAGGAATTATTCCCAGAAATATTAACTTAGATTTCTCATAAAGTTATAAGTTGAGTAGTAATTTTATATGCTAACAATGAATTGAAAAGGTTGAATTTTGGTATGACCAAAAGTGGTCAGGCTAATACGTACCGGAGGTGAAAAGTTTCATACCTATATACTGTACTATTATGCTAATTTGAGCTATGCTCAAGCCAAAAGAAGTGAATTGTTTAAAAGATCTAGTTTTATTTCGTGGCCTTTGATACTCGAGTGATTAAATCCTTAGGAGTGTCTCTACACTTAATGCCCCAAAACTATCTAGTTTGGGAGTCATTGGTCTAAAACTTGTTACATGGGTGTCATAGAAAGCCTAATGGAATAAAACATTGCACATGATCTAGCCTTAATGAAGTTTAATGGAAATTCCATATGAATTGAATGTTGAATATTTGAGATAATGAAATTTAAATGGCTATGAGATTTTCTATAATTCTTGTGCCTTGTGTTTGATCAAAAGTTGATAGATATGGGATTAATGTCCAAAATTTGGTAAGGATGCCTCTCGACTATAATACCCTAGATTTATTTTTCACTATACCCTAGGGAGTCATTTCAAGTATTGGTGTCACATGAGCAAAAGTAGTTGATATGTATATATATATTTGTAAGCTTTAAAAGGTTGATTTTATGCCATTCATTCTTGTTGATCATATTGAGATGTGTTGATTCGGTTGGGATTGAAAATTTGCTAGATTTTGTGGGTATATCTTATGCAAACCCTCACGAGACTATAACTCGTCCTTTGAGGTAACTCAAAGGTTTAAAGGCTTGTTGCACCCGCTAAGTGCAATCCTTTACTCCACGAAAGTGAGTTAGTTAGTTGTTTTGTTTTCTCCCATTGAATGATGTTGGTCTTGCCTTATAGCTCTTATTGCTCGAGGTCGAGCAATTGATAAGTTTGGGGGTGTTGATAAGAGGTGTTTTTACGTGTTTTTAAGACCGTAATTCTTATGATTTGGATTCACTTATTGCTTAAATCATGTCACATTTGCATTTAATAGGTGTGTTAAGTGAATACAGGTAATAAATGAGAATACATGAAGAAAAGGGAAGAAAAACGATCTACAAAACAAGTTCAAGCATGTTTTTCAACACCGAGGCGGTTTATACATCTCCTACCACATTCGAGCGATAATTCCGTACATTTCGAGACCGACTTAGACAAAGTTTCCTTCTACAAAGTTTTAGATGTATGTCTTAGCTTCAAATGGGAACTTGAAACATCCAAATCGGAGGTCTATAGAGATAATTGTGAAGGAAATACGATTGCTGCGCCGAACAGAGAAGTACATGTGCCAGGATACGCCCCAGCGCCCTCCGCCCTCCTAGTCATGCCTAGGCATGGATAGTCCGAATGTTACTCCTTTTTCAGCCTAAATTCCAGCCTTATATGATGTGTAAGAATCACTTTTGGCCATAATTCAGCACATATGTTGAGGGGTTGTCATAAGTGTGTTTCTTGGTAGATTTACTTTATGGACGCCAAATCAGAAACAACCTCCATGTTGAAACGTAATTTAGGTATACTTAGAGACCGAATTGGATAAACTGTCCTTCTGCAAAGTTGTAGATCTATGTGTTATCGGAACATGGGGACTTGAATCATCAAATTTGGAGATCTGTGGAGAAGTTGATGAGGACAATACTAAGACTGCGCTGGAAAGCAGAAAAATGGCAGCATGCATGTGTTTTGTTGAAGTTTTCACATGGTTATGCTTGGTGGAATTCTTAATGGCCGAAAGTTCAGCATTTTTTAGCTGGTTGTAATCTTAAAAGCCAAGCTTTAAGCATCACCTTAGGTGGAATTCTCATTGGGGAACTTTAATGGGAATTCTTAATGCATACTTTAGTGGAATTTTGGCTATAAAAGGAAGGGGAACCCATACTCTTCATCATTCACTATCAATTTCAGATTCTTAGAGGAGAGGGGGGCAGCCCCTAATCTGATTTCTCCACCATTCATCACCATTCTTCATCACTCTTGGAGGGGAAAACTAGAGGAAGGAAAAGAGCTTGGGGATTGAAGGCTCAACTTCAAGATCCATCATTATTCACTTTTGAGGGAGTTTTTATAGCTTTTCATTTCATTTATGTCTATGAATATTCCTCTTATGTCTTTTATGCTTTCAATTATGAACTAAATTCGTAAGACTAGGGCCATGTAAGGCCAAATTGTGATATATGCTTACAATAGATGATTGTTGAGGTTGTTCTTATATTGTTATGTGATGTGAATTGTGTTTTTGTCTATCTTGCATATACTTGATCACTATATGTTAGAATCTTATGTCTAGGTTAATATTTCGGGAGAAAATTGACTTAGGGTGCAAGAAATTCACATCATGACCCGCAACTAATGAGGAATTGCCCTAGACATTGGTAAAGATTCTCGGGTGAAGTCGTTCGATTCAAATCGAGTGAACTCTAGTACATTAATACATGTTTAGTGGTTAGATTTCCGGATAGGGATATTTGGGAAATCATGATCTAAGTATAGGAGTTTATACGCGAGACATCGGTTATTCTCTACCTTAGGAGTTTTCACCATAACAATATAAGAGTAATTCTACAACAAGAGCCTTTATAAGTATATTTGATCAATTTGGACCTAGCATGTGCCTTAGTCTCCCTTTATAATTGGTTTTAAATCACTTGTGCAACCTTGTTCTTATCTTACGCGTTTCACACTCATTTTACCTTTATTGTATTGATCTTTGTTGATATAAAATCGTAAACTAGAATTCAAGTCCTTGTGGTTCGACAATCCGGACTTCTCGTCCACTTTTATTACTACACACGACTAGTGCACTTGCTATTATAGCACGTTAGCTTTTAGCGTGTCAAACACCGAGCCAGTCCCGCGGCTCACATCGTATCCAAATTGAGAACGAATGAATATGATCATTCCAAACCTTTTACGTTGTAAATATCGTACGAGTATAAACCTTTTATTCACATATCCCAATCAAGTGAGAGCCATGGTTTTGTCAAACTCACTGAACTTGATCATATGTTTTGCTCATAATGAATCAAGATCATCGAGTATACTTTCATGTCCAACATGAATATGTCTAATGCTTTGGCCAAAGTCTTTTGACCTTATTCATTCATGACTGCAATTAAGATTACTACTTCCTCATCAAGTCGCACTTCGAGGTCGACCCCACCAACAGGTGAATTAGATCTACCTACTCTAGTGACAGACCTGATGTCACAAGTACATCTTCAACTTGATTCCTCAGGTCTAAGGCTCACGCGTACCTATCACAACTTATCCGTTTTGTCATTGACTGTCAGTGAGTGAAAATCCATGTGACAAAACCGAAGCGAGTCTTGTTCGAACACATCAGTCTAACTAAGGTGTCCATGACATAAGTTTCCACTACCATTTCCATAGTGTTCAACTGACACTTTCTCTGCCAAAACTTACATCATACAAGTCTTTATCTTGTATTGTTGTCCAGTCAAGACTTTCTTTGACTTGCGAACCAATTTTACATAATAAGGATCAAACTCTTCTAGTGCCTTTCTGCCTAACCAATAGGGAGTAGAAAGTTTGCCTTATTATCAAGGACTTTACGTTGTAAATTCACACCTTACAAATGCCTATAAGTAAACAACAAGAATATGCCTTTTATTATGAAAGGATAATGTTTAGTCACAAATCAATACTCTATAAATCTATCCTCTTTATGGCATTTGAGGGCATACACACTAACAATCTCCCACTTGCACTCAATGCCATTTGCTATGGTATTTTATACCCATCCCTTCCAGATGTTTTTTTAGCACCGTCTGTGCTAATAGCTTGGTCAATGGGTCAGCGACATTGTCAGCTAAGGCTATTTTCTGAACATATATTTCTCCTCTTGCAACGGTCTCTCTTATGATGTGATATCTCCTCTCAGTGTGTTTGGACTTATTGTGAGACCTGGGTTCCTTTGCCTGCACTATTGCTCCAGTGTTGTCACAATAAAGTGGCAACGAGAGCTTTATGCTTGGAACCACTTAAAGTTCTTCTATGAACTTCCAAAGCCAAACAGCCTCTTTAGCTGCCTTAGAGGCAGCTATGTATTCAGCCTCTGTTGTGGAGTCTGCGGTTGTGCTTTGCTTGGAACTTTTCCAAGTCACCGCCCCACCATTGAGGGTGAATAGGAATCCTGAGGTGGATTTTTGATCATCGACATATGATTGAAAGTCCGAGTCAATGTACCCGTACACTCTCAGGTTACCACTCCCATAGATGAGAAACATATCTTTAGTTCTCTTCAGATACTTTAGGATATTCTTCACAGCTATCCAATGTTCCTTGTCAGGGTTTGCTTGAAATCGACTAACAACGCTTACTGCATAGGCAATGTCAGGTCGAGTACACAACATTACGTACATCAGGCTACCCACTGCAGATGCATAGGGTACAGTGCTAATCTCTTTTCTATCTTTCTCACTTTGAGGACACATAAATTTCGATAGATGCACCCTATGTCTCATTGGTAGGAACCCTTTCTTAGGATCCTCCATCCTGTATCTCTTTAGGACCTTTTCTAAGTAAAGGGCATGAGAGAACCCTATCATTCTATTAGTTCGATCTCTGTAGATTTGAATCCTTAGAATATAAGTTGCCTCTCCCAAGTCTTTCATAGAGAAAGTACTCGAAAGCCACTTCTTAACAGTCGTTAGCATTCCTATATCATTCCCTATGAGTAATATGTCATCTACATATAACACAAGGAATGTTATCTTGCTCCCGCTAACCTTCTTGTAAACACATGACTCATCTTCGTTCTTGATGAAGTCAAATCCTTTGACTGCCTCATCAAAACACAGATTCCAGCTACGAGAAGCTTGCTTGAGTCCATAAATGGATCTCTCAAGCTTACACGCCTTATGAATATCATTCTCGGATACAAAACCTTTGGGTTGTTCCATATAGATATCCTCTTCTAGGAATCCATTTAGAAAAGCAGTTTTGATATCCATTTGCCATATCTCATAGTCTAAATGAGCTTCTATTGCAAGTAGGATCCTTATTGATTTGATCATAGACACAGGCAAAAAGGTTTCTTGGTAGTGAATTCCTTCTTTTTGACTATACCCTTTCGCCACTAGCTTGGTTTTGTAGGTGTCAACCTTACCATCAACGCCAATCTTTTCTCTTGCAAATCCATTTGCACCCAACTGGTTTTACCCCATCAGGCCGATCCACAAGTTTCCAGACTTGGTTTGAATGCATCGAATCGATCTCAGTTTGCATAGCTTCATGCCATCTTTTAGCATCCACATCCACCATCGCTTGATCATAAGTGGAGGGATCATCTCCATGACCCTCGTCCATTATAGAACGGAGACTACGCTCCCTCTGTAATAGATATCCATACCTCTCAGGCGGTTGATGTACCCTACTTGATCTTCGTGGTTGTGGTTGTGTTAAAGAAGGTTCGGTTCTCACTTCCTGTGTAGATGTATCTAGTGGAGTTTCATTTTGTTCTTCCAAAACAATCTTTCTACCTACTCCTCCTTCTTGAATGAACTCGTCTTTAAGAAAGTGGGCTTGTAAAGCTATGATGATCCTCTGATCATCATGTAGGTAAAAGAGGTATCCCATGGAATCCTCAAGATAACCAACGAAATGCCCTTTCAAGGATCTAGCCTCCAACTTGTCCACTTTAGTCTTCTTGACATAAGCAGGACATCTCCAAATCTTAATGTGATTAAGACTTGGTTTCCTATTTCTCCATATCTCTTATGGAGTCTTAAGAATGGACTTGGATGGACATCTATTTAAAATGTTTATAGGTGTAAGCATCGCATGACCCCCAGTGAAATGGGTAAGTCAGTGTAGCTGAGCATGGAGTGAACCATGTCCAACAAGGTTCGATTCCTTCGCTCTGCTACTCCATTCAACTGTGGTGTCATTGGAGGTGTGAGTTGTAATACTATACCATTCTCTCTAAGGTATTCATCAAACTCCGCACTCATATATTCTCCTTCTCGATCAGATTGAAGTGTTTTTATATGTTGCCCAGTTTGATTTTTCACTAAAGCCTTGAATTCTTTGAATTTGTCAATGGATTCAGACTTATGGTTCATTAGGTACACCAGATCATATCTTGAATGGTCATCAGTGAATGTAATGAAGTAAAGGAAACCTCCTTGAGCTATTTCTCCGAATGGTCCAGAAACATTAGTATGCACTAAACCTAAGATTTGAGAAGCTCTTTCAAAAGTCCCTATGAAGGGGGATCTAGCCATCTTGCCTTTGAGACAATATTCACGAGTAGGATAGGAATCCAATCCCAATGGACTTATCAGTCCATCTTTCTCCATTTTGTGAAATTTGTGTTTACCAACATGGCCTAGTCTAAGATGCCAAATCAATCTTTGGTTAGTTCCTTTCCTACTACATTTCCTTTGTATAGTATTTACAAAACACTCATTCTGGACATTAAGGTAATACAAACCATTTACTAAAGAAGCAAAGCCAACTAACTTATTACCATAATAAATATTGCAGTGTTCATTAATAAAATGAAAAGTATAACCATGTTTAACTAAAATGGGAATTGAAACAATGTTTTTAAGCCCAATGGGCAAAACGAACACATTATCCAAAAATAGTAAATGTACAGAATTTAAAAGTAATGAGGTAGACCCAATTCCAGTAGCTGCGACACTTTGCCCGCTGCCTACTCTGATCTTCACCTCATCACTGTCCAGCTTCCTTCCTCGCACTAGATCCTAATTCATACAATAAATGTGAGCACGAGCTCCAGAATCAAGTATCTAAGATGTAGAGAAAACGGTCATAGAACAATAAGTTTCATGAACATAAAGTTCCTTACCTTGTGCGCCTGGGCCCATGTTTGGACAGTTCCTTCTCCAGTGGCCTAGCTCACCGCAGTGTAGGCATCTATCCGTCTTCAGTGGCCCCTTACGCTTGCGATTCACAGGAGCTTTCTCTTTTTCCTTATCGACACCACCCTGAGCTCCAAGCTCACCACTCTGGTTTTTGTTTTTCTTTTTCTTATTCTTAGCCTTTTTGGGCCCAGAAGAGATAACCAATGCAGTTTCTTTTCCCTTAGGCTTCAATTGAGATTGTGCAGTGATCAATTTGTTCATTAGCCCAGCTAAGTTGCATGCAATCTCATTACAATTGAAGTTCATGACAAATTGGAAAAAAGAATCAGGAAGAGACTGCAAAATAAGATCAGTTTGAAGTTGTGGGTTCATTGTAAAATCTAGAGCCTCTAATCTTTCGATTCTCGAGATCATCTTGAGGACATGATCCCCAACCTTTTCACCTTCTCTCATTTTAGCTCCGAAGAGCTCTTTAGATATCTCATATCTAGTAATGCGGCTGTGCTCACCATAAACCTCGACCAAGTGTGCCAAGATAGCCCTCGCAGTGGTCATCTTCTCGTGAGACCTCTGAAGCTCATTTATCATCGCGCCAAGAATATACCCACGCACTTGGACGTCATCTTTTACCCATTTCTCATGAGCTTGGACTTCTTCCTCGTTGGCACGTGTCCTGGTAGGAGGAGCAGGGATGTCCGTGTCCAACACGTATCCCAATGACTCCATGCTGAGAACAATTCTCAAGTTCCTTAGCTAATCCACGTAGTTGAGTCCAGTAAGGATGTTCTTTTCGAGTAAAATGAAAAGTCGATTGATAGTCATTTTTGTTTTGAGAGAGAAAAATCAAATAACTGTAGAAAATAAACCAGACTATATTAGACATTCGTAACTTAAACTAAAACCAAGTTTAAAATCAAGGACTTCGACTTATAACTTGGCTCCCACTACATTTTTCGAGATTCACACTCCCACTGTGAAAATGAAAGTGATCGTTGTTTATTACATCGTAATGGTGATTGAGTTCTTTAATTAATGTAATGGATGGCAACCCTTTAACGATATTTGGTCCATTACTTAATTAAAGTGATGTCCAACATCAATCTATCCAATAGACTCTCCAATCTTCTTTTTCCCATAATCCACCAAAACCACAACCCTTTAACGATTTATAGGCTTTGTGGACTATCTAAGTTCATTCCCTCTAACTCCTCATAACCTAACATTTCAATTTCACCTTGCAACCCTTTAACGATATTTGGGGTGAAATATGTCTCGATTAAAGGTTATGGCTACATCAAGAATGAAGATGAACCCTGTGTCTAGAAGAAGACTAGTGGGAACAAACTCTCGATCTTAGTACTATATCTGGATGACATTCTGCTTATAGGAAATTACGTAGGAATGCTCACCACAGTCAAGAAATGGCTTTCGAGTACGTTTCCCATGAAAGACTTGGGAGAAGCGATATACATTCTAGGAATTCGTATCTACAGGGATAGAAAGAATAGAATGATAGGTCTCTCTCAAGCCCTTTACTTATAAAAGGTCCTAAAGAGGTTTAGGATGGACAATTCTAAGAAAGGGTTTCTTCCCATGAGGCTTGGATTACACTTGTCCAAGTCTATGTGCCCTCAAAGTGAGGAAGATAGGTAGGAGATGAGTAATGTACCCTATGCTTCTGCAGTAGGTAGCCTGATGTATGTAATGTTGTGTACTAGACCAGACATTGCCTATGCTGTGAACATGATGAGTCAATTTCAGGCAAACCCGGGAAAGAAACATTGGATAGCTGTGAAAAATATCCTAAAGTATCTGAAAAGAACTAAGGATATGATTCTCATCTATGGAGGTGGAGACCTGAAGATGGAAGGTTATTCTGATTCAGACTTTCAATCTGATGTTGACGACCGAAAATCCACTTCGGGGTTTGTTTTTACTCTCAATGGTGGAGCGGTGTCTTGGAAAAGTTCCATGCAAAGAACAACCGCTGATTCCACTACTGAAGCGGAGTATGTGGCAGCCTCAGGGGTAGCAAAAGAAGTTGTTTCGATGAGAAAGTTTCTTCAAGAACTTGAATCGGTCCCTAGTGCTCAGTTTGCGTTACCACTTTATTGTGATAACAATGGAGCTATAGCTCAAGCCAAGGAACCGAGGTCTCATAACAAATCCAAACACATTGAGAGAAGATTTCACATCATCGGGGAGATCGTTGGCAGAGGAGAAATAGCAGTGCACAAAATAGCCTCAGCTGACAATGTAGACCCATTCTCCAAACCACTACCTCAGGCTGTTTTGGACCGACACCTGGAAAGGATGGGTATTAGATACCACAATGAGTGGCATTGAGTGCAAGTGGGAGATTGTTACGATTATGCCCTCAGATGCTATAGAGAATAGTATGAATAGGGCATCTATCTTGTATTGAACTTAAATATTATTTATAATAAAAGGCATCGTTTAAGTTTTCACATAATTCGTATCTGCATCTACAAGTTGTCTAAAACATTTTATCCATGTTTTCAGTGCGATCCCTCTACTTCCTATGGGATAGGAAGAGTGGCACTAGAGAGATCGATCTTTATTACTAAAACAAGTTCCCAAGTAATATGAAGTCTTTAATGGACAAATAAAGGCTTCGAATACTTGTACAATCTTAGCTCCGACATGGGAGTGTCTGTCT
The DNA here is from genome assembly GCA_019426215.1 of Buddleja alternifolia. Taxonomy (NCBI): domain Eukaryota; kingdom Viridiplantae; phylum Streptophyta; class Magnoliopsida; order Lamiales; family Scrophulariaceae; genus Buddleja; species Buddleja alternifolia. The sequence continues at coordinate 9,554,287 of CM033403.1, forward strand.
AGTATCATGGGATGATAGGAGATTAAGATTGTAGGCACATCAGTGGAACTAATATGCTCGAACACGACTCACATCGGTTCTGTCACATGGGTTTTCACTTTGTGACTGTCAATGACAAAACTGATTATGCGTAATAGGTATATGTGAATCTTTGACCTGAAGTATCAGGCTGAAGATGCACTTGTGACGTCAAGTCTTTCACTAGAGTAGTTAGACCCAATTCATCCGTTGGTGGGGTCAACCTCGAAATGCGGACTTGATGGGCACGTTGTAGTCTTAGCAGATATCAAATAGGGAATTGTTCTCTCACGAGTGAATATGTACCCTATGTAATTATAGATAAATAGAAATCAAAGTCTTAGCAGATATCAAATAGGGAATTGTTCAAACACATTAGTCTAACCGAGGAGTCTATGACATAAGTTCCCACTAACATATTCATAGTGTTCGACTGAAACTTCCCTATCAAAACTTATGTCATACAAGTCTTTATCCAGTAATGATGTCCAGTTAATACTCTATTTGACTTGTGAACCATTTTACATACTAAGGATCAAACTCTTCTAGTGCCATTCTCCCAAACCCATAGGGAGTAGAAGGTCCACCTTACTATCAAGGACTATACATTGTTTACTAAACCTTCAAATGCCTATAAGAAACAACATGAAACAACATGAAAAAGCCTTTTATTAATATAAGAATGTTTAGTTACAATTCAATGCCCTATAATTCTATCCTCTTATGGTATTTGAGGTCATAATACTAACACCGATGGAACAACCTAGAGGTTTCGTATTCAATGTAGATTCCTATAAGGTTTGTAAATTGAATAGATCAATTTATGGACTTAAACAAGCATCGTGGAGCTAAAATCTTCATTTTGATGAAGAAGTTAAGAACTATGGCTTTATCAAGAATGAAGATGAACCATGCGTATATAAGAAAACAATGGGAGTAAAATATCATTTCTAGTCGTATACGTAGATAACATTCTACTAATAGGAAATGACATAGTCCTATTGACTTTGGTCAAAATATGGCTGTCAAGCACGTTCTCCATGAAAGACTTAGGAGAGGCCACCTATATCCTTGGAATTCACATCTATAGGGATAGTGCGAATAGGAAAATGGGGCTCGCCCAAACCCTCTACTTAGAAAAGGTTTTGAAGAGATTTAGAATGGAAGATTCCAAAAGAGACCACTTGCCCATGAGACAAAACTCCATCTCTCAAAATCGATGAGTCCTCAAAGTGAGGATGATCGAAAGAGAATGAATGGAGTCCCCAATGCATCTGCTGTAGGGAGTCATGTACGCTATGTTATGCACGAGACCGGACATTGCCTGTGCTATGAGCGTGGTAAGTAGGTTTCAAGCTAACCCTGGGAAAAGCATTGGATCGATGTAAAGTGTATCCTTATGTACTTGAAAAGAACTAAGGATATGTGTTTAACATATGGAGATGGGGAACTAAAGGAGGAAGGTTACACCAACTCCGACTTTTAGATAGACGTCGATGACCGCAAATCTACCTCGGGATTTGTATTCTCTTTAAATGGTGGAGCAATGACTTGAAAAATTTCTAAGCAAAGTACAACTGCTGATTCAACAACTAAAGTTGAGTACATGGCTACATCAAAGGCCACCATACAGGTTGTTTGGATAAAGAAGTTTTTGGCTGAACTTCAAGTGGTTCCTAGCATGGAGCTCCAGTTATCAATTTTCTATGACAATATAGAGCCATTGTACAAGCCAAGGAACCTAGGTCTTACAACAAATCCAAACAAATTGAGAGAAGATATCACATCATTAGAGAGATCATTGGAAGAGGCGACATCACCATGCAAAAAATAGATTCAGCAAATAACATTGCTAACCCACTAACCAAGCCACTATCACAGGTGATGCGAAAGCGACATCTAGAAAAGATGGGTATTAGATACCATAGCGAGGGCATTGAGTGCAAGTGGAAGATTGTTAGGAATATTCCCTAGCCATCGAGGAATTAGATTGTTTAGGGCATTTAGCTTTATGTTGTACAAACTATCATTAAATTAATAAAAGACATTTGTTTTGTTCATATTAATCTTAATGGCATTAATAAAGTATTGAACAAATAAGTCTCGAGTGATCAAGAGGGAACTTCTACTCCTATTGGTTTGAGGAGATCGATACTAGAAGTGTCGGTTCATTGATTACTTAAAAAGGGTTGGCAAGTGGAAGAGTCTTAATTGGGCATTATGACCAGACTTGTATGACACAAGCTTTGACAAGGAGTGTCAGTCGGTCACCGTGAAATAGTTGGAGCTTGTGCCATAAATATATCAATGGAATTGATATATTCTAGCACACCTCGCCGTAATTCAATCACATGGGTAATTACTTGATGACTGTCAATGATTGAGTTATAGGTCACGGTAGTTTGCGTGAGCCTTAGAACTGAGGATTCACTAAGATTGTACTTGTGACACTAAATGAGTTATTAGAGTAGTTAGATCCAATTTAGTAAACAAGGTAACATCCTCTGCAATCATAGGTAGATAAAATTATAAGTCTTTCGCCAAAGCAAGAAAACTAACTTGTGTGGAACACAATGGGTAGTTTGGTAAATTCATCATACTATGATTTATTAAGCACATCATCGAGTCCTGTGAGTTTGACACAAACCATGACTCTCACTCGATTGAGATGTTACTGTGAAGGGCTAATACTCACATGGTATATGTGACCAAAAAGTTCGTATTGATCTGATTGTTTTGATCTCAATTGGGTTTCGGTGTGAGTTCACGAGAATGGCTAGGTGACACTCACATCCATGGTTTTCTCCCAATGCCAATTGAGATAAACCTAGAGAGTCGCGCTTCCAAGAAAATAAGCGAAGAAAATTTTGTGTTGTCAAATTGCATAAATTACGTAATTTGTCATTTCATGGACAAATTAATTTATTTGATTAATTAAATTAATGGAAATATTAAAATAATAAATAATTAGATTTATTTATTATATTCATCCTATCATAAATTAATTATTAGATCAATTAATTTAGTTGATTATTAATTAATATCATATTTTAATTAGTTTCAAATATGTAGGACTTAATTAATAATTGGACTAAGTTGAAGGTCAACTTAATAGGATTGATGGGCTCAAGGAATTAATTAATTCCAAGCCCATTATTCCATATAAATACACATTACCTAGTTGAAAAAACTAAGATTGTTGTTACTACATAGATCAAGGATTTTAATTCTCAACAAGTTTAGTAAATCAATGAAATTTGATTTCAACCTTTTATTTTATAAAATCATTAAAACCCAAAAGTTATCCGTTTGTGGATCCGGATATGTTTTTATTTTCATTGTGCATGAACCAGGATTTACAACAGTTTATGTGATGAGAATAAAATGGACTAATGTCCAAAGTGAGACCTTATAATAATTAAATTCTCTCACAATTAAAATATTAAGTTGATAAAGGGTACCAAGTATCCTGCTCACAGCTAAACATAGGAAAAATTGAAATCATATTCAATATATAATATCGTCCCTAAGCAATGGGGGTTATATATTGAAATGTAATCTTAGATTTTTCTAAGCGCATTTAATTCTGTTGGTCAAAAGAAATTTCACCCCATATACCATTAAAAGCTTGCAAGGTGAAATTCAATTGTTAGACTAATAGATAGTCAGTGGGTTATACTTAAATTATTCATAATTCAATATAGCCGCTAAAAGGTTGCGATTTGATGAACAATGAGCAAAGGGATGGAGTCATCCATTTGATGGGTTGGTTTTAGACACCACTTTAATAGATTAATTAGGCCATATACCATTTAAAGGTGACAACCTATTAAACTAGTTAAAGAATTCAATCACCACTACGACATCTACCAACGATGACTTCCGAATTCCACAGTGGGAGAGTGGATTTTTCAAAAAATGTAGTGGGAGTCAAGTTTATTTTGAAGTCCTTGATTTAAACTTGGAACAACATTTATGATCAAATCTAGTTATCTTATTTACTTTTCTGTAGTTATCTCTTTATCTCTCTCGAAATATAACTATCAAACCCCTGTCTGATTTGATAAAAAGACACATTTTCACTAAACCCTGCTACATGGAGTGTCTCACAAACTTAAGGATGGTCCTAAGTAGTGAGTCAATCGAGTATATGTTGGAACTCAAGCGTCTTCGTGTCCTAAAATGAAATTGTTGTGAATCGAACCAGCGGACAAAAATTTTTACTCTAATTCTCAAAGCCCGGATTCAATTCATGTTTTGATAATTTCATGTTTACAAAAATCGAAATCAAGAACAAGATGTAATCCAATTACCTTTTCGATGAATTTACAAAGTCCAACTTTTTGAGAAGCAACGAATTGTTCCTTCCTCTAGATAATCACGTGAAAGATGATCTTCAATTCTCGAAGCTCGACCTCCTCTACCTTAGACCAGGTTGGGCAACTTAGGGTTTATATGGAGGGAGAAAGCATTTTTGTGTTTTACTCTTTTTCACTCCCTAAGATGAAAAACTGACAAAGTTCTGATTTTAGTTAAACACCTAGTGCTTAAATAAAAGACTTCTCCTTGACTTAGGAGACAAGGGGGGTGGCCGAATCTAACCAAGGGATAGGTGCACTGGGTTTCATCCAATTCCAACCCCAGTGTTAAGCATTTAAGTAATATTCCCAGTCCAATCTAATTGGTAATTAATTTAATACTAATCTTCTTTTAGTAATAGTACTTTATTAATTCTAATTAATAATACTATTAATATTGATTGAATAAAATAATTCAATTACAATAATTAAATATACTTATTATAATCAAATACATATCCCATTGATAATTTCCACTCTAAGTGAAATTACCAAAATACCCTCCATAAAGTAAAACTCCTTTATTTTATCATCTTTACATAGCGCAACTCTCTAGGCTCGTCTTGATTGGCATTGGGAGAATTCTAAGGAGATAGTTATCACCAAGACATCCTGTGAAGCTATACAGAAACCCAATCAAGTAGGAGATTAATATTTCATCACGAACCTTTACGTTATAATTACCATATGAGTATAAGCTCTTCACTGACGCAACCCCATCAAGTAAGAGTCACGAACCTTTTTTTTTACTATAACGTTTCGCGACAAGTCTGACTTTATAGGGATCTTCCTTGCCATCCGAACCAATCTTTCTCTTAAAATCAATTTGCACCCTATCCACCATACACCCTCAGGGAGATCAGCAAGAGTCCAGACTTGGTTCAAATCCATCAAATCCAACTCTACTTTCATAGCTTCCAGCCATTTTGCGAAATCAATATCAGTCGCTGCTTGCTCATAGCTAAAGAGATCATCTCCATGGCTTCCATTTGCCACAACAAACAAATATTGTTGTTCATGCAGGTAACCATATCTCTTAGGCGGTTGAGATACTCTAATAGAGTGTCACAACAATGGTTGTGTCTTTTGAGTTTTAGGGTCAGTTCTTTGTACTTGAATTGGTGTCTTCGTAGGGGATTCATTTGGTTCTTCTAATAGAACCAGTTTCCTACCTACACCTCTTTCTCTAATGAACTCGTCTGGGAGAAAGAATGCTTGCAAATCCACGATTATCCAATGATTGTTTGGTAGGTAAACCAGGTATCCCATGGAGTCAGTGGGAAAATCTATGAATCGACCCATGAGGGATATTTCCTCTGGTTTCACTACCTTAGTCTTCTTAACATATGCGGGGCAACCCCACACTCTTATGTCCTAAAGATTAAGTTTCCCGACCACAACTCATACGGTGTTTCGGGAACATATTTCGAGGGACACTTATTCAATATATGTATAGCTATAAGCAATGCATGCCCCCACAAAGAAACAGGCAAATTGGTGTAGCTAAGCATATATCTTGTCATATCCAATAGAGTACGATTTCTGCGTTCAGCTACTCCATTTAACTGTGGGGCTGCTGGAGGAGTAAGTTGTAACATTATGCCGTGTTTTTTTATGAACTCATCAAACTCAGCACTCATGTATTCGCCACCATGATCCGATTGCAGTGCCTTAATACTGTGCCCAGTTTGTTTTTCAGTCATAGTCTTGAACTCTTTGAACCATTCAATAGCCTCAGACTTATGTTTCATTAAATACCCAAGTACATATCTACTGTGGTCGTTAGTGAATGTAATGAAGTACTGAAAACCTCCATAGGCTTCATCCTTGAAGAGCCCACAAACGTCTGTATGAACAAAACCCAAAACTTCCTTGGATCTTTCAAAATATCCGGTGAAGGGTGACCTAGTCATTTTACTTTTTAGACAGGATTCACATGTTGAATATGGATTAGATACAATAGGGCCCATACGCCCTGATTTCTCCAACTCGTGAACCTTGAATTCACCGACATGTCCAAGTCTAAGATGCCACATAAGTCTTTGGTTAGTACCATTCATACTACGCTTCTTAGGCATAGTGTTAACCATGCAATGGTTTTGAACATTAATATAGTACAATCCATTAACTAATGATGCTGAGCCAACGTTTTTATTTCTAAAATAAATATCACAACCATTGTCATTAAAAGTAAACAAGTATCCTTTCCTGACTAATATAGGAATAGAAACAATGTTCTTAAGCCCATTGGGCAAAATGAGACAATTATCTAAAGTAATAGAATGTTCAAACATTAATGTAATAGAAGTGCTTCCAACGTGTGTAGCCGCGACACTGTGCCCACTTCCCACATTGATCATCACTTCTCTTTCTCCCAGCTTCCTACTTGTTTTCCAGATCCTGGTTCAAAACACAGATATGAGCATTAGCTCCCGAATCTTGAATCCACGAAGTAGAGAATACAATCATAGAACAATTAGCTTAACTAACAAAAAGTTCTATACCTACTTTTTCAGCTTTCAGCTTAGGACAATCCTGCTTCCAGTGGCCTAGCTCCTTGTAATGGAGACAGATGTCCATTTTCTTTAGGATCCTAACCTTGAACTTCTTGGCCTTTTTGGCTTTATCTTTGCTTGATTATTTGGAGAATCCTAGCTGCTTCTTACCTCTTTTATTTTTCTGACTTCTCTTAGAATCAGTAGAAATGGCTAGAGAAGTTTCTTTCATCTTCGGCTCCAACTGTGATTGAGCATTGATCGGCTTGTTCATTAGCCCAGCTTGCGTGCATTCAATGTCATCCATGTTGAAATTCACAATGAATTGCGAAAATGATTTTGGGAGCGACTGGAGAATGAGATCGGTTTGAAGATGGAAGTCCATAGTGAAATCAAGGGCTTCAAGTCTCTCAGTCATAGAGATCATTCTGAGGACAGGATCCCTAACCTTCTCACATTCTTTCATTCTAGCTCTAAAGAGTTCTTTCGATATATCATATCGAGCAGGCCGACTGTGTTCTCCATAAAGTTCCCTCAAGTGCAGCAAGATCTCCCCACACGTCTTGATCTTCTCATGAAAACGTTGGAGAACATTGCTCATCGAGCCCAGTATGTAACATATAACTTTGACATCGTCCTTACCACATGTTTCATAGGCAAGTCGATCCTCGAAGTTATTAGCATCAGGAACTGGAGGCTTCTCTTCATCGAGCACATATTCTAAACCTTCGGGATTAAGGATTACCCTTATATTTCTTTGCTAGTCAATAAAATTATGTCCAGTGAGGACATTTTTCTCAATTTGACTCGTGAGTGGGTTAACCATTATAGAGGGTAGTTATCAAACAAGTAATTATGAAGGACATGTACAATTACTAGTCTCCCACTATTTTTCTCAATTATTGTACTCCCACTGCAATATATAATCGGAAACCTCGTTGGATTGGTTTCATATTGCGTGATTGAGGTCTTCAATATCTAGAAGGGTTGCAACCTTTTTCGATAGATGGCCCATCTAGAAATTGAGGTGGCGCCTAGTGTCAGTTAAACCATTTAACGATTCAATCCCTTTGGCTCATGAATCACTTAACCGCAACCTTTTTCGATATATAGGTGCTGATTCATCTAAGTCTATTCCCATCAACTCTTATCAGTCCAACAATTTAATCTTGCCTTGCAACCTTTTTCGATATATGGGGCGAAATTCGCTTCGATTGAAGGCATCTGATGCACTAAAGAAGATCAAGCATATTACCTTTATATATGACCCCCTAATATCGGGATGGTGCCATATACAAGATGCAGCTATCTCGTTCTAAAGTTTGATGGAGAGCCAGGATATCAAATACCCTTTACTTACTTAGTATAATTTGATATAGGGAGATTTAATAACTTGATAGTTATTATATTTTGGGTCTCACTTTGCACATTAATTTATCAAGTACTATTTATGGAAATGCATAAGAAAAACGCCTAGCAATTTCTAACAACACACATACGTATGGGCTTTTATCCAGATTGTCTCGAGCCAACGAGTCAATCGGGGAGGGGTTCTAATCTATTACAAAATAGATCCTTGACTCCGCTCCAAGCTTGCCACTATCTTCTCTCTTTATTGGACCTATCTAATATTTTTATTACAATGGTACATGCCTATACAATTGATCTAAATAAAAATAAAGATACAAACTGGGGGCTCAAACCCTGGCCCCAATACAACCCAGATAATAAAAAGAAACCAACCCTAAGCCCATACGAGGTGTCACAATCACGTAATGATAAAAGGAGCACATAATCAAATTAAACACATATGTGATTATGATTATATCTTACTTAATATTTAATTGAATCCAATTTAATTAATATTCAAAAATAAATCTAATTTATTTTGAATTTTAATGTTAATGGGCTAAGCCAAACATTTACTTTAATCCAATTAAGGTGAATTTTATCAAATAGAGCCCAAAATGGGTGAAATAATTTAAAATCGAAATTAAACTCTAATTTAAATCTAATTCCAAATTAATTTGGGTCAACCCTATTTAATTTAATCCATAAAATAAAGCAAGCTCAACAAACTTCATTTGGTCATTTAAATCCAATTCAAATACCAAGGCATAAATTTGATGATTAATTTTAAGTGGCTAATAAATCCAATTTTGGCCTTAGAAAAATTCAGTTTTTCAAACAAACTAATTAAAATTAAATCTAATTTAAAATCTAATTTTAAATAAAATAATAAACTAAATCCAATTTAATTCTCAATTTAAATCCAATTTTAAAATGGAAAAAGTTTTTATGGGGCTTTTAATTTTAAAATTAATTCACAAAAAATTATTTTGAAAATGCTAATTGGGCTTGAGCCCAATTTTATTTTTAAAATCATCCATTAGGTTTAAAATAAATCTAACGGACTAAATGGGCCAAGTCCAAATTTAAAAAATTAATTTTGAACTTGTAGGATTAATTTTTCAAGGTCCGGACCCGGACCGAGAAAAATTAAAATTATACGTCGTGCTAAGCCCGATGCACACATGCACGGCACGGTGCTGTGCTATGCAACCACGCGGCGTCGTGCCTGTGCGGCCAAGCCGCGCTCTGCAGCGCGGCACGACTGTCGTGCCTCCGCCTGTTGTCGTGCCGACAGCTATTTTCGGGCGACCCCACCATGGTCTCGCCTTGCCTTTCTCAATTGCGCAATTGAATCATCAAAAACCTAATAATTTAAACATGCATGAAATTAAATCATAACACCCAATTTTATGCTTTTGCATGCAATACGTAAAAACATAAAAACACATATTTATATTCGTCAAAAAATATAAACACTCAAACACGAATTCATATTCATCAAATAACATAAACGCGTGAAGGCATGATGAAATTATCAAAAATCATGAATTTGGCTCTTATACCACTGTTGTGAATCGAACCAGCAGGTAAAATTGGTTTTTCTCCGATTCACAAAGCCCAGATTCAATTCATGTTTTGATAATTTCATATTCACATAAAACAATATCAAGAACAAGCTGTTTTCCAATTACCTTTTCGATGAATTTCCTAAGCCTCATTTTTGTTCCTCTAGATAATCACATGAAAGATGATCTTCAATTCTTGAAACTCGACCTCCTCTAACTTAGACTGGGTTGGACGACTTAGGGTTTATATGGAGGGAGAAAGGATTTTTGTGTTTTACTCTTTTTCACTCTCTAAGATGAAAAACTGACAAAGTTCTAATTTTAGTTAAACGTAGAGTGCTTAAATAAAAAACTTCTCCTTGACTTAGGAGACAAGGAGGGTGGCCGAATTCTAACATAGGGATAGGTGTACTGGGCTTCATCCAGTTCCAAGCCCAGTGTTAATTATTTAAGTAATATTCCCAATGCAATCTAATTGGTAATTAATTAAATACTAATCTCCTTTTATTAATTCAAAATTAATAACACTATTAATATTTGTTGGTCCCAAGTGGCATACGAAAGGGACTGGAAGGGAGGGTTGAATAGACCCTAAAGTCTTCTTCTACTTCAAAAAGGTTTTGTATTAAAATCGGTTTGGACGCTTGAAAATGTAGGCACTTAGTTGAGCATCTACTTGAAGACTGTTTTGATAAGATTAACTTAGACTAAAGATTTGAATACTATAACCAAGTAGGTTTAAGCATTCAGTTCTTTAATCAGGGTTAGCATAGCGGAATGATTTCAAGTCTTCCTTTTGAAGGTTTTAGCGTCACAAAGTTTTCCTTTGTTGCTTAGATTTGAATGTTTTCATCAATGTGTTAACTTAACCGATTTATGCAATGATATGACATGAATGAAATAACGGTAAAGCAAAGAACACAAAGTTTGTAAGGTTCGTTAGATGGTGTAATGCATACTACGTCCTTCTTCACCTCGAACACTTGGAGGCAATCCACTAAAATGATTCTTGAAGAATCACACAGAAACTTCTACACAATAGGGAGAGATGGATATTAATGACTTGAGCTCCTTGGTCACTAAGATTTTTGCAAAAAGACACTTCTATCCTCTTGCTTCTTTGACCCAGAAATAATGCAAATATCCAACTTCGACTTCACACAGATCGTGAGGCTTGGATGGGGTTTTTCTAACAGTTCGTTTGATTTTGGGAAAGTTCAAACAACTTGGAATATCTCAGTAATGATGTAGGGTTCTTCTTTGAAGATGTTTGAGATATTTTCGATTGCCTAGGAATGTTTAGAAAAGCTTTTAGGGATTTTTGGCTATGAAATATGTAAGCTTTTCCCTCAAGTAATTTCAGCAAAGTTTTGGCTTTATGTGCACGAAGATTGGTAATTAGGTTTTGCTGAGAGGTACTATTTATAGACATTTCTCGAGAATTGTCTGTTGGACACATGTAGGAGTGTGTATCTCACGCAGCGCGTTAAGTAGACCTTTTTCTGACATTCCTGAAAATCTGCTGGTTCCCATTGTACAGGAGCAGGTTTTGAACTCTGATTGCTGACAACTTAGTCAAAAGGTGGCTTGTCCAAAAGTCACAATAGCTTATCACATATAATGCTCTTATCAAGCATTTAATGCATTTTAAATTTATTTTCCATTGCAAATAAATGTCCGTTGATGATTGCATTTAAGTCCCACATTACTTGAGAATTTATTTCAGATCAATCCCTTCGTTGAACGCTTGAATAGCTTGAGCACTTGATTCATAAGTCCTGAAACAGAGCTTAAGCGCTTTGACTGACGCTTAAGAACAAATCTTCATCTTCACTTAATTTCAGACGCTGATCTTCAACTTCATCATTGATAGACTCACCTAGAATTCTATCGTAGACTTGGTATCTAATACTTAGTCTAAAATCTACAAAGATAAAAATTACAAGCCTAACAAAATTACATATTTCAGATGCTTATACAAATCTTCTAAAGTATAAACTTACATTTTATTTGGGGTCTAATAGAAAACCTAATTGTCACATCAAAACGTCTAACATGAAATTCCTAACAATATTGATTGAATAAAATAATTTAATTACAATAATTAAATTATAATCAATACATATCCCTTTGATAACTTCCACTCTAAGTGAAATTACGAAAATACCCTTCATAAAGTAAAAATCCTTTATTTTATCATCTTTACATAGTGCGACTCTCTAGGCTTGTCTTGATTGGCATTAGGAAGATTCCAAGGATAATGTAATCACCAAGTCATCCCGTGAAGCTATACCGAAACCCAATCAAGTATGGGATGAATATTTCATCACGAACCTTTATGTTATAATTACCATATGATTATAAACTATTCAATGACTCAACCCAACCAAGTAAGAGTCATGGAGCGTCAAACTCATATAACTTGATACTGTACTATAATCATACTGATGTGAAATTACCAAACTTCCCTTTATATCCAATACAAGTCAGTATTAATGCTTAGGCCAAAGACTTTAATTTCACAACACCTATGACGTACAGGTCACTTCTCGTTTACTTTCGAGACAGTGAATTCCTTATTGACAGTCCACTTCCCATTGTCGAACTCACCAATTGAATCATACTTTAAGGTCGACCCCACCAATGGGTGATTGGGCCTAACTACTCTAATAACTTATTCAATGGTACGAGCACAACGTAAAAGACTCCTCAGGTCTAAAGTTCACTCATACTATCATGACTGGTAATCCTCATCATTGACTGTCACCTAGTAGAAAACCATGTGATAGGATTACAACGAGTCGTGTTCGAATATGTTAACCCCGTTAATCATATTCATGACACCAGCTTCCACTATCCAATCAGTGTAAGACTAGTACTTTCCATGTCAAAGCAAGTGTCATACGAGTTGAATCTAAACGCCCAATGTACATTCTTTAACTCGCGAACCATGCTTATAAGATCAAGCACTTAACTCCATCAGTGATCCTACTTATCAAATAAGAAGTGTTGAGTACACCTTGATCTTAAGGACCTATTTGTTCAATACATTCAACGCCACCATTAGATTTATGAGAACAATCTCAAATACCTTTTATTAATCATTAATAATGTTCACACAATATAAATAGAATGTCCTCTTAAATCTAATTCCTCAATGGCATAGAGGGCATAACACCTAACAGAAATGAGGATGAAAGAGTATGTATTTCCTACATGTACTGGGTCTGTGATAATTATCGAGCAAGAGGATACATATTGAGCTCCATGTGCAGTGAATTGGAATGCTCTCATGAAAAGATGGATAGTGCCAGGGACATACTTATCAATCTAGACTCAATGTTTGGAGAGCATAGTAGGATCGTTTGGTATTTCATATCGAGAGAGATTTTCAGAACAAGGATGAGGGAAAATAAGGATATGGGAGATTATGTACTAAACATGATGATCTTGATACAAAAGTTAAAATCTTTAGACTTTTATATCGATCTTCACATTCAAGTTGACCTCATACTGCAATCACTCCCTGATTTCTTTTACTATTTTTTCAAGAAATTTGATATGAACGATATCAAGGGTTCGTCGGCTGGGTTGACAAACAAACTTGAGATTGCACAAAAACATATGAGGACGAATAGGAAAAATGATTCACTTACCACTCCCATAACTAACACGTTGGATGTCTACAAAAATGGGAAAGGCAAAGAAAAAGTGACAAGCACCGGTAAAGGCTCGAAAGGAAGTAAGACATAAGAAAAGAAAGAGTAAGAAGCATAGAGAAATGACCAAGGAGCGGATTAGATGCCTTTTCTATGGTGAGCTGGGCCACTTGAGAAGAGAATGTCCTAACCTTGGAAAAATTTTGACAGGTTTGGAAATTTTTGTTTTAGAAACCAATTGTTCTATGACTGTATTTTCCACTTCGTGGATTCTTGATTCTGGAGCTAGTGCTCACATTTGTGTAATGAATCCGGATCTGGAGCGAAGTAGAAGGCTGGAGCATGGAGAGTTGCTGATCAGTCTTGGGAGCGGGCAGAGTGTCGTGGCAACCCACATTGGCTCAACTTTTTTTATGTTTATTATCTATGCATATTTTAATTTTAGTGAATGTTTTAGTTTTGCCCAACAAGCTTAAGAACATTATTTTTGTTCCTGAGTTAGGAATAATTATGTTTTTAATTTCATTTACAGTACTTGCAACATTTTATATAAGAATAAGATTGTTGGCACTGCTACTTTAAGCATTGGCCTCTATTATTCAAATATGCAAAATAATTGTGTTGTGAATCTTATCTCCAAGAAACATGGTAGGCAAGGTTCTAATCAAAGCTTAATATGGCATAATAGACTAGGTCATGCTGGCGAACGAAAGATCCACAAAATAAAAAAAAATGGGCTAATAGGCCATTGGTATCGGATCTTTATCCTACTTGTGAATCTTGTCTCAAAGGCAAGATGGCTAGATCTCCCTTCACCGGGACTTTTGAAAGAGCCAATCCAGTTTAGAACTAGTGCATACCAACGTATGCGGACCATTTGGAGAAATAGCTCGTGGAGGTTTCCACTACTTCATTACCTTCAGTGATGAGCATCCAAGGTATGGTCTACTGTATTTCATGAAACACAAGTTTGAATCATTTGAAAAGTTCAGATAATTCAAGGCTTTGGTGGAAAATCATACTGACATCATATAAAGGCGCTGCGATTGAATCGTGGAGGTGAATATATGATGATGAGTTTGATACTTTTCTAAGGGAGCATGCAATAATATTACAACTCACACCACCAAAAACTTCACAACTAATTGCAGTAGCCAAAAGCAAAAATCGAACACTGTTCGACATGGTTCGATCTATGCTTAGCTACATTGACTTGCCTATTTTCTTGTGGGGCGTGCACTCCTTACTGCTGTTGACATCTTGAATAGATGTCTTTCCAAATTCATTCCTAAAACTCCATATGAGATATGGAGAATTAGGAAACTGAACCTTAAGTACATTAGGGTTTGGGGATGCCCTGCCTATATCAAGAAGACAAAAGCAGAGAAATTGAAAGGGAGGCCCCTAAAAGGGCGTTTCGTAGGTTATCATGAGAATTCCATGGGATACCTCTTCTACATTCAAGATGATCAAAGGATCATTGTTGCACTGCAAGTGCACTTTCTTGAAGATGAATTTATTCAAGAGGGTGGTGCAGGTTGAAATATTTTTCTAGATAAACAAATCGAAACACCTAGGGAGACACCTAATAAAGAAACAAATACTGAACCTGACGAGACACAACCAACATTGTGAAGATCTAGTAGAGTATGTTATCAACCTGAAAGGTTTTATTGGTACCTGCTACAAGAGAAACTAGGTTTCTACACTATAGCAGTTGGAGTCCAAGGAGATTATCGTTCTACTTATGAGCAAGCAATGATGGACATCGACTCTGCAAAGTGGCGAGAAGCTATGCAAGCGGAGATAGACTCGATGCATTCTAACTAAATCTGGACTCAGGTAGATCGACTCGAAGGTGTAGTACCTATTGGATACAAGTGGATCTACAAGAGGAAGATAGGCCTAGATGAAATGTTGACACATACAAAGCTAGGCTTGTGGCAAAAGACTATAGTCGAAAAGAAGGAATTGACTATCAAAAAACCTTTTCTCCAGTGACAATGATCAATTCTATTCACATTCTACTTACAATAACTACACATATGGATTATGAGATATAGTAGATAGATGTAAAGATGGGTTTCCTGAATGGATTTCTCGAGGAAGATATTTATATGGAACCGCTTAAGGGCTTCACATTAGGATCTGATATCCATAAAGTGTGCAAGCTTAAAAGATCCATTTATGGACTTAAGCAGGCATCTAGCAGTTGGAATCTTCATTTTGATCAAGCTGTCAAAGGATTTGACTACATCAAAAATGAAGACGAACCTTATGTTTACAAGAAGGTTAGTGGGAGCAAGATCACTTTCCTAGTCCTATATGTAGACAACCTTCTGCTATAGGAAATGACATAGCAATGTTGACTTCAGTTAAAGTGTGGATTTCGACTACATTCTCCATGAAAGACTTGGGAGAAACGACCTATATTCTAGAGATTCGTATCTACAGAGATAGAACGAATAGGATGATAGGACTCTCCCAAGCCCTTTACTTATAGAAGGTCCTAAAAAGATTTAGGATGGAAGACTCTAAGAGAGGCTTTCTGCCTATGAGACACGTGGTGCACCTTTCCAAGTCCATGTCTCCTCAAAGCGAGGAAGATGGGAAAGAGATGAGTATGGTACCTTATTCGTCTGTTGTGGGTAGTCTGATGTATGCCATGTTATGCACATGGCCTGACATTCCTTATGTGGTTAGCATGGTGAGTCATTTTCAGGAAAACCCAGGTAGAGAACACTACACTGCTGTCAAGAATATCCTAAAGTACCTGAACATGACTAACGTTATGGTCCTAACATATGGACATGGGGATTTGAAAGTGGATGGTTATGCTAACTCAGATTTTCAGGCTAATGTAGATAATCAAAAATTTACGTCGACGTTTATATTCACACTCAATGGTGGAGCGGTGACTTGGAAAAGTTCCAAGCAAAGAACAACCATGGATTCCACCACTGAGGTGGAATACATAGCGGCATCTGAGGCTACTGGAGAGGGTGTTTGGACTAGGAATGTTCTTGGAGAATTTGAAGTGGTTCTTTGTGTAGAGGTGTCATTGCCACTTTACTGTGATAATAACGGAGCTTTTGCACAAGCAAAGGAACCAAGTTCTCAAAACAAATCCAATTAGAAAGAGAGGAGGTATCATATAATCATAGAAATCATTGAAGAGGCAAAAAAGCTGTTCAGAGAGTAAATTCAGCCGATAACGTTGCTGACCCACTAACGAAGCCTTTGACACAGGTAGTGCTGGATCAACATCTTAAGAAGATGGGTATTAGATACCTACCATAGCGATTGGCATTGAGTACAAGTGGGAGATTGTTAGGTTTATATCCTCAAATGCCATTAGAGGACAAGATAGAATAAGGACATTTTGATCATGTAATTGTTATTCTCTATTTTAATAAAAAGGCTTTTAGTTGTTTACTTTATTATTGGCATTTATTTATGGTAATCATCTATAAGTCCCTGAACACAAGAGTTAACTCTCTATGGCACTAGAGGAATTTAATACTTGTGTAATAAATTGGTTCACAATTCAAGCATTGTAAATTGCCAAGACTTGTATAATATAAGTTTTGACGAGAGAGGTGTCTGTCAATCACTATGGAGTAGTGAAGAGCTTATATTATAGGTTCATTGATTGAGGTTAGTCCACTCGGACATGACTTGCATCAATTTTGTCACGTGGATTTCACTCATTGACACTCAATGAAGGAATTGAATACTTATAATTGGTGTGTCTAAACTTTAGACCTAAGGAATTGAGTTCGAGATATGTTTGTAGCGTTAGTTTTGTCATTAGAGTAGTTAGGTCCAAATCACCCGTTGGTGGGGCAAACCTTAAACTGCTATCAAATGGGCAAGTAGTTGGCTGGATTGATATTCAAGAAGGGATTTGTTCCCTTATAAGTGAACGAGAAATTATCCTATGCGTTTATAGGTAAGTGACATCATAAGTCTTTGGCCAAACCAAATGTGCTTGCTTTTTGGAGTTAGACTCAAATAGGAAAGTTCACCGATCTTGACTTATTATAAATATAGCATAGTGTCTAGTCAACGACTCTTACTTGACAGGGATATGAAAAACAAAGAGTTTAGATTCGCACAATGTTTACAACGAGAAAGGTTCAAATAATGATCTAATTATATGTTTTATTTGGCATATGATGTGGGCCATATGACTGGCTAGATGGTACCCACATTTGTTGGTTTCCTCCCATTGTCAAATATAGACGAACCTAAAGATTCACGCTTAAAAAGGGAAAAGTGAACGAAAAACAGTGGAGTATTTCTTGTAGTAATATTTATAAGTATTGGATACTTAAATTATTTATTAAATAAATGAAATTAATTATTTTAAGAAATAAGTTAATTCATTTATGAGTTTCATTAATCAGTTGTTTTTTGGAGAAATAAAATTAATTAAATATCCAATTAATTATTTAATTAAATAAATATTGGATTGCACTTAAATTGGTGCACAAAGAGATACAACATTGGGCGTGTGGGAGGCGTAGTAGGCATCCTACATGGGCTTTTTAAGCCCTAGGATTTAACTTAAATGATATATAAATACTACTTAATAAAAACCTAGCCATATACGAGACGTCATAACATACTTACACTACAAGAAAAGAAATCTCTCTCCCTCTCTCATAGCAGTCATTGGCTATCTGAGCCAGAGAAGAGGAGATTTTTTCATTTTATTTTTGGCTAGATGATTTAGAGGCAGCGCATCTATACTGCTTGGATCAAAATCAAATTACTTGTTAGGAAATTTCATATTAGATGTTTTGATGATGACAAGATAAGTTTTATGTTAGACGCCAAAAATTATGTAAGTTTATCTTTATTAGAATATGTTTAAAAGTTTAAAAGTTATCGAGTTGTAAATTTTAGTTATGGCTTTTAATCTTTATAGTTTTAGACTAGTATCTAGCACTTGAGCTATGGTAGAATTCCAGGTGAGTCTATCAAAGTGAAATCGAAGATCAGCGTCTGAAGACTTTGAAGATAAGAGATTCGTTAAGCGACTGTCAAGCCCTTAAGAATCATTCTAGGTAAGCAATGCCACAAGCGCCTGTCTTCACCTGAATAAAATCCAAAGTCAATAAGCCCTTAATTACAACATTCAACGAACATTTAATTCCAACGGGAATTAAATTCGAATACATTACATGCTTGATAAGAGCATTAAATGTGATAAGGACCATTGACATACGGATAAGCCTCCCCCATTGGCTGTCAACTCAAAGTAAGTCTGCTACTAACTCTGTGCAGCTGAATTTTCGGAGATGTTAGAAAAAGACTAAGTCACGGGCCTCGTGTTAAACACGCTCCTGCTTGTGTCCAACGGACAAATCCTGAGAAACTCTATAAATAGATCCTCACAGCTCAACCCTAAATACCGAGAATTATTATCAAAAACTTGATATACAGTTACGATGTTTAAATCTATCCCTAAAAGCTCAAAACCTCCATAGTCAAAATATCTTTAAGCTTATACATCTCCATAGCCAAACCAATATCTCTTACCTCTTCATAAAAGAACTATCATTTCTAAAGAGATATTCCAAAAGTGTTTGAACTTTTCAAATCAAACAAACCTTGATAAAACCCATCAACCTCTTCAATATGTGTGACGAAGTTGTTGAAGACAAAGCAGTATTTCTGTGTGAGAGAAGCTTGTCAGAAGCAGATCTTAGCCGAGTTGAAATATTTGTGATCAGGGAACTCGAGATCAAGCCTTCACAATTTTCTATTGTGTTAAAGCTATCTTTGTGAAACTTTGTGATTCATTTTAGTGAATTCCTCCTGTGTAGAAAGAAGTAGAAGGACGTAGCTGTGATTACAAAAACCTAGTGAACCTTATAATTCTCGCGTCTTCATTACTTACTATTTATTGCTTTATTCATTATTATCTTCTTACATTATCATAAAGCATACCCTCATAAATGTCTAGAGCAACTTAAACATTTTCCAAGTGCCTATTTATTCATACTAAAAGACTTGTACAAATCTTGTGTTGTGCTAACCCAGATATAAGTGTTGAGCGCCTGATCTATCTTGATTAAGCACTCAAAACTATTATCTAAGTTATCTTTCTAAAAACAAGTCTAAAAATTCGAAAAGAATTTCGGGGTCTATTCAACCCCCCTCCCGTTCTAAACCCTTAAGTATGCCACTTAGGACCAATAAGTGGTATCAGAGTGGTTGAAGTTGAAATATTTAAATTTCCAAGCATAACTGCTTGTTTCGGTCCTTTTAAAAGTTAGTTGCTTTAAAAATTTATTTCTTGGCATTCGCTAAAGTACCTAAGTTGACCGAGTCAAATTATAACTCATGGAATGTCAAAGTATTTACTTATCTTTATTCTTGTGATGATGAAATGTGTGATATCATTTCAGAGGGGCTAATTCAAATCTTTAAGGTCATCACTAGAGCGCCTGGAGCCACAGAAGAGACCCCTGACGGTTATGTTGAAAAGCCAAAGCATGAGTGGTCTACAGATGAGCTTCGAGAGGAAATTTGTTAAGATTATGCCATCAGATGCTATAGAGGATAGTATTAATAGGGCATCTATCTTGTATTGAACTTAAATATTATTTATAATAAAAAGGCATTATTTAAATTTTCACTTAATTCTTATCTGCATCTATAAGTTGTGTAAAACATTTTGTCCATGTTTTCAGTGCTGATAAGAGGCGTTCTTACGTGTTTTTAAGACTTTGATCTGACATTTTTAGATTTATTTATTACCTAAATCATACCACATTTACATTTAATTGGGGTGTTAAGTGGTTTCAGGTGATAAACGAGAGCACACGAAGAAAAGGGCAAAAAAAATGATGTAAGACACAATTTCGAGCCTGTTGACCACGCCCAGGCTCCAGTATGACCACGCCCGGGCGCCGAGTAAGAAGCAGTAAGTTCTTAAGCCTGTTGTCCACGCCTAGGCGTCGTCTTACCCGCGCCTAGGCACCGTATTGTCCACGCTCGAGCGCCATTCTCACCACGCCTGGGCGCCGCTGGACTTATTCCCCAAGAAAGATACTCCACGTAGGCCGCGCCTAGGCGCCGGCGTAACCGTTTTTCAAGTGTATAAAAGTCAGATTTCAGCAATGAAGAAGGATTCGGATTCCTTGGGATTGAAGGCATTTTTCTGGGATTTTGAGCCACAAATTCATCAAGCCTTGAAGGAGAGGAAGGGGGATTAAGCTAGAGATTGAAGTTCAAGCTAGGATTCATCATCGATCAAGCAATATAGGGAGTTTTTACATGTTTTTCATTACATACTTGTCTATGATTATGTATATGACTACATTAGGCTCTTTTATGTTATTGATTATGAGCTAAATTTGTGAGACTAAGGCCATGTGAAGGCCGAATTTATGAGTCATTATATATGAAGTGATCTTTTGTTTTAATTCCCCTATTTCTTTGTGTGTTAATTCTATGCTTTCATTCCAATCATGTGCTTGATCAACATATGCTTGTTATCTTGCCTAATCTAGTCGTTCGAGAGAAGATAGGTGACGGTGCAAGGGAATTAACACATCATCCGAAACTAATGTGGAATTGCCCCTAGAAATAGGTAAAGATTTCCGGGTGCTGTTCGCCGGATTAATCCGGGGAAACTCTAGAACGTTAATGCGTGGTTATTGATTAGATTCTCGGATAGACATATTTAGAGAACCGTCAATTAATCATAGGATTATTATGAGCCGAGACATCGGGTAATAGTTATCTTAGGAATTTCCACCAAAGCAATAGGAGTCTAATAAATCGAGGAGTAACCCATATATATTGATGGGTAGATTCGGTTGTAGCATGTGCCTTAGTCATTTTATCATACGTGAGTTTTAATCTATAGTTCGTTCCTCTTTCATCCTTCGTTTTTTCAATCAATTCTTGCACGTTACTTTAATTGTCCTTCTTTTATTGTTAATCATAAACTAAAATACCTAGTCCTTGAGGTTCAACAACCCGGACTTTTAGTCCACTTATTACTACGCACGACTAGTATACTTGCTATCCAAGCACGTTAGCTTTTAGCGTGTCAAGTTTTTGGCGCCGTTGCCGGGGACTTGTTTATTTTTAGTTTTTGATTTTCGTTTACGTTTTTCATAATTCTTAGTCGTGTGTTTTCTTTTTGTTTTTCCTTTATTTTCGTATTAGTCTAATTTTTGTTTCTTGTGCTTAATTGATAGGTTTGGTTTGTGGTGTATGACCCGCTCATCCAACGAGCCCCTCTACGATTTCGAGCCCAAGATTGAGCGTGTTCTTCGGGATAGTAGAAGAGCTCTAGAAATGGCACACAATTTCAATCCTAATCCGAATGGGAACTTTCCCGATATGAATCTTCCGGAGAATAGGGAGTGGTCGCAAAACCTGTTTCAAGCTATGCAACCGGCACCTCCACCACCTCTTCCATCGGTTCGTGGTAATCAACCACCCCGGGTACACACTACACAGGGACCCGTTATCTTCCCGGATTTTGCTACTCCACATTTCCACATTCCTTCTCACATGTTCGAGATGGTTCAAGCGGAGCCGTTTTATGGTGACTCGAGAGACTCACCTCATGATCACCTCGATCACTTCGAGAATGTGATATCTACTATGCAATTCAACCCACGAGATCTTGATGCCATCCGCCTCCGATTATTTCACTTCTCCTTGAAAGATGAGGCTACTCTTTGGTACAATTGCCCCCTCAATCAATTGGAACATGGGATGATCTAGTAGATGAGTTTCTAAACAAATTCTTTCCTCCATCAAAAATCAACGAGCTTAGAAGTGGGATTAAGGGGTTCAAACAAACAAGGAACGAGTCCTTAGCATCCGCATGGGCAAGGTACAAGGGTATGCTTCGAAAGTGCCCCGATCACAACTATACCCGAGACGAGCAAGTGCAACATTTCTATAATGGAGTCCAATCTCGAATTCGACACCGACTAAATGCAGGAGCCGGTGGTGACCTTTTAGGCCTTCATAGTAGATCCGTGTAGATTAAGCTTGAGCAAATGGCTAGGGAGGATGAACTTTACCCCAAAGATGATGATGAGCTTCCTCCACCAAATTGAAGGGTTGCTTGTGTGCAAGAATTTGAAGAAGTGGTTGCCCCGGAACCGGAGGTTGTAGATGTAAATTTTGTTAGGAATCACAACCGGCACCAATTGAATTTTCACGTACCCGAAAACTTCCCAAAGAGGCCAAACCCCGCGCAAAACGCACAAACGGGCATTTATCAACCCTCGAAACCTCCTTTCAACAATCAACAACCGAGACCTCCTTTTAACAACCCACCTCCGAGGCAAGGGAATTTGAATGTGCAAGGGCAAGGGCACGTACGAACTCCCACGACCGAAGAGCGACTTGATGCTCAAACAAAGAAATCGGATATGGCGATCAATGAACTCCGTAATAGGGTGAAGGATATGTTCATGGAGATGAAGGATATTAAGATACAAATGGGTCAAATATCCTCCGCGGTGAGTGCAAAAGCCCCGGGAACTCTACCAAGCGACACGGAGAAGAACCCGAAAGAACAATGCTATGCAATTATTTTAAGGAGTGGGAAGCATTTGGAAAATGATGCAACACTGTCTACCGCGCCTCGGCGCGAGGTTGATGATGCCCAGGCGCCGTCCACACACAGTCAGGAAAATTTGTCACTGCAGGCGACGCCCGAGCGCCGTCATGATCACGCCCAAGCGCCTCCTCTTGCTACTTCTAGTCTTGGTTCCTCGAATCCAATGCCTCCTCCTCCCATTGAGATCCGTCTTCCCTTTCCAAATGCACAGAAAAAGAAAAAGAAGGAGATGGATTCGAGTTTCCTCCGTATTTTTTCTATTCTTCGTGAGGTGAGGATAAATATTCCATTTGTGGACGCTATTATGCAAATGCCAAACTATGTTAAGTTCTTCAAGGATATTCTATCCAACAAGAAAAAGTGGGAGGAAAATGAAACGGTTTGTCTAACCGAGGAGTGCTCCGCCGTCTTACTTAACAAATTACCTTACAAGCTAAAGGACCCAGGGAGCCTCACAATACCGTGCACTATTGGCCATCTCAAATTCGACAAAGTTCTTTGTGATTCGGGAGCAAGTATCGACCTTCTTCCCTACTCTATTTTTAAGAAGCTAGGCCTTAGAGATCTTACGCCAACATCCATGTCCGTACAATTGGCGGATCGCTCTATCAAGAAATCAAAGGGCATTATGGAGGATGTCATTGTACAAGTTGACAAGTTCTTCTATCCGGTCAACTTCGTGGTTCTCGAAATGGATAGTGACATTGATGTCCCCTTGATTCTAGGAAGACCCTTCCTAGCCACTAGCAACGCCAAGCTCGACATGGGAAAGGGTAAGTTGACATTGAAGGTGGGTGATGAAAAGGTGATTTTCGATGTTTGTCATGACATGCAACCGCCTATGGCTGATCTTACTTGTTCATATGTCGATGCTATTCACCTTTTGTTTGATGAGCAATGCACACTTGGTAAGACTAAAGGCACTCTTACAGCGGAGGATGAAGTCCCCAATGAGCAACAAGGCAAGGTGAGAAAAGACAATTTTTGCATGAAGTACATTCCTCCACATCTACGTGTTCGTGAGATCGATAAGAAAAATCCGACACAAAGGGCTTATCGCAAAACACCGCAATATGAGTGGAGGCAAGTGGGACATAAGAAGAAAAAGAGGAATGGCAAGGATATTGTTGTTCTAAATGGGCCACCTATTTGAACCTTAAAGCACAAAAGTCAAGCTAATGACTATAAACAAGCGCTTCTTGGGAGGCAACCCAAGTTTGTAAGTTTTCTTTTCATTTCATTTTCGTTTTTGTTGTGCTTTTTTTTTCTTCCGTTTTTTTTAGTAGATGCATGTTTGTTTTAGTTGTCTTGTGTTTTGTTGTTGGTTGTGTTTCGTTTCTCACTTCTATCCATTACTTAACGTTTTGTCTGGCTAGCATCGTTTAATGTGTCGTTGTTGCATTCATTGCTCACACCGCTGTTGCCACTCTTGGACACATTTGCATTCAAGGACTCGGGTCTGCTTTTCAGCACCCCTATGGTGACGTGTACTTTGCCCTTCTCTTTTTCAAGCATTGGGGACAATGTTCATTTTAAGTTTGGGGGGGGGGGGTGTTGTACCTCTACATGTGAAATGTGTGCAATTTTAATTTTTTTTGGACAGAAGTTCAACCTTTCAATTGATGCTTTGAGAATGGTTAATTTGAACCCATGGCATGTTTTCTCTATCAATTTGGACTTAAATGAACTTTACACATTGTTTCCTTGCTCAAGGGGACCCTAAACAAGATTAGATTGTCCTTAAGATGATTCACATGCGCACATAAGTCGAGGGTAGAGGAATTGAGTGGATACCCATTTTGAAACACTTAAAGGCTTGATCCCAGAAATATCAACTTAGAAGTTTCACATGTGTTATGAGTTGAGAATGTCTTTGTATGCTTAAAAAGAATAAAGACGTTGAACATTAGTATGACTGCAAAAGTTAGGCTTAATAGATACTGGGGGCGAAGAGTACCATGCCTAGAATACTGTACTATTAAGCTAATTTGAGCAATGCTCAAGACAATGAAAGTGTTAAGTGAATAAAGACCTAGTTTGGTTTTGTGGCCTTTGACACTCGAGTGATTAAGCCCTTAGGAATGTCTCTACACTTAATACCCTAAAATCGTTCGGTTTGGGAGTTATTAGCTCAAAGCTCGTTACAAGGGTGTCATAGAAAGCCTAAGAGAACCGAACATTGCACATGGTCTAGGCTCTAATGTTTTGAGTTGAAAGTTGCATAAGTAAAAGGCCCAAAGTGGATAAATTGATGAAATTTTAAGTGGCTATCAAGTTTTCATCAATTCTCATGCTGTGTGACTAATCGAAACTCAATAAGATATGGGATTAATGTTTGGAAAGTGGTAAGAATGCCACTCGATTATAATACCTTAGATTTATCACACTACACCCTTAGGATGATCTTTCCAAGGTTAAGGTGTAACATGAGCAAGTATGTGATGTGTATATATATGTAATCTTGAGCTTAAACAAATGAATTCATGCCATTGCTTTATTATTAATCATATTGATTTGCGTTGTTTGAGTTTGGTTGAAAATCCATCAATTTTGTGGGCATATCGTATGCAAACCCTCACGAGACTATAACTCGTCCTTTGAGGTAACTCAAGGGTTCAAAGGCTTGTCACATTCTCTAAATGCAACCGTGTACTCCACGAAAGAGAGTTAGGTAGTTTTTTCTTTTTGTTCCTCCCGTGATTGATGATGTTTTTCCTATCCTATAGCCTATTGCTCGAGATCGAGCAATTGATAAGTTTGGGGGGGTTGATAAGAGGCGTTCTTACGTGTTTTTAAGACTTTGATCTAACTTTTTTAGATTTATTTATTACCTAAATCATACCACATTTACGTTTAATTGGGGTGTTAAGTGGTTTCAGGTGATAAACGAGAGCACACGAAGAAAAGGGCGAAATAAACGATGTAAGACATAATTTCGAGCCTGTTGACCACGCCCAGGCGCCAGTATGACCACGCCCGGGCCCCGAGTAAGAAGCAGTAAGTTCTTCAGCCTGTTGTCCACGCCTAGGCGTCGTCTTACCCGCGCCTAGGCGCCGTATTGTCCGCGCTCGAGCACCGTTCTCACCATGCCTGGGCGCCACTGGACTTATTCCCCAAGAAAGATACTCCACGTAGGCCGCGCCTAGGCGCCGGCGTAACCGTTTTTCAAGTGTATAAAAGTCAGATTTCAGCAATGAAGAAGGATTCGGATTCCTTGGGATTGAAGGCATTTTTCTAGGATTTTGAGCCACAAATTCATCAAGCCTTGAAAGAGTGGAAGGGGGATTAAGCTAGAGATTGAAGTTCAAGCTAGGATTCATCATCGATCAAGCAATATAGGGAGTTTTTATATGTTTTTCATTACATACTTGTCTATGATTATGTATATGACTACATTAGGCTCTTTTATGTTATTGATTATGAGCTAAATTTGTGAGACTAAGGCCATGTGAAGGCCGAATTTATGAGTCATTATATATGAAGTGATCTTTTGTTTTAATTCTCCTATTGCTTTGTGTGTTAATTCTATGCTTTCATTCCAATCATGTGCTTTATCAACATATGCTTGTTATCTTGCCTAATCTAGTCGTTCGAGAGAAGAAAGGTTAGGGTGCAAGGGAATTAACACATCAAGTGCGATCCCTCTACTTCCTATGGGATAGGAAGAGTGGCACTAGAGAGATCGATCTTGATTACAAAAACAAGTTCGCAAGTAATATGAAGTCTTTAATAGACAAATAAAGACTTCGAATACTTATACAATCTTAGCTCCGACATGGGAGTGCCTGTCTAGTATCATGGGATGATAGGAGATTAAGATTGTAGGCACATCAGTGAAACTGATATGCTCGAACACGACTCGGATCGGATCTGTCACATGGGTTTTCACTCTGTGACTGTCAATGACAGAACTGATTATGCGTAATAGGTATATGTGAACCTTTGACCTGAAGTATCAAGCTGAAGATGCACTTATGACGTCAAGTCTTTCACTAAAGTAGTTAGACCCAATTCACTTGTTGATGGGGTCAACCTCGAAATGCGGACTTGATGAGCAAGTGGTAATCTTAGCAGATATCTAAGAGGGATTTGTTCTCTCATAAGTGAATAAGAATGTACCCTATGTAATTTTAGATAAATAGAAATCAAAGTCTATGGCCAAAGCAAACGAGACTATTGTGCTAGGCACCAAATCGATTTCAATGATCTCGTATTATTATAATTTATACATATGGTCAAGTCCAGTGAGTTTGACATAACCATGACTCTCACTTGACCGCGGAACGTGAATGAAGGGTTTATACATACACAGTACTTACGATTGAAAAGTTCTGGAATGATTCATTCATTCGTATTTCATTTAGGCTACGAAGTGGGCCACATGATTGGCTAAGCGTTACCCACTTCCTTTGGTTTCCTCTCATTGCCAAATGAAACTAACCTAAAGAGTCGCGCTAAAGAATTGATGAAGAAAATTGAAAAAGGGATTTTCTATTTTCTATTTTATTTTGGAGGGATTTAATTTATTGGATAAGTTAAATAATTAATTGCTTATTGGATAAGATTAATTATTAATTAATTTCTTAGAGAAATATATTAATGAATTAGTCTATCTAATTAACTTAATTATTTAATTAATATATTTATTTATTAGATAAATAATTAATTGAATAAAGAAATTAACAAAACAAAAGAATTCCGGGCCCTATATGGGGTGTCCATGAGGACGCTCATTAGGCTAGGTTGGATGATCAAATTAGTCTCTTTTGTTTTGTCTTGGTCAATAAGTTATTGAGTTATAAAAGGGCTCTCTTGACTTTAACCTAAGAGAAGAGAATACATTACATGAATTGTAACTCTCCAAAAAATAGAAGAAGAAAAATATCCTCCATCTCTATGCACCAAAGTCGTCGCCCCTATAGAGAACAATAAGGGAATTTATGGTCATCAATTCACGCGAGATAATTTAGAAGCAACGTGATTCGTTATTGAATTCATCTATAACTTCAAGAATTGAAGAACACGAGGGTTAAAGAATTCAAGAAGTTCATCAATCTAAAGTTTAAAAGAAGAATTTGATTCTCCTACCACCTCGCTTCAATGGGTAAGTCGGATTTACTCGTTAATGCATGTTTGAGACTCAATTGTGCGAATTAGAGTGCACTTTTGGGTTTTAAATTAAATTTTTGAAATCCTTCCGCTGCGTAATGTTTTTATGTGAAACCCAACAGTGGTATCAGAGTCAATCTCTGATTTCCATATTTGATCTCCTTTACATGATTTCAGAATTGTAAGTTATGTGTTTTTGAAGCATGTTTGTATGTTTTCTTAAATTTGCATTTTATGGGTTTTGCCTAGATTTTTTTGGTTTTTAGTTATTGTAAATCTGGGAATATTTGATGATATTGAAAATCAAAAAATACCGAGGAAAAACAGGGCTCGAAAGCCCCGAAAGAAACACGCGCAGCACTGCACGCGCACTGCTCACGCATGAACAGTTGCAAGCACAGCTGCGCGCAGCAGCTGTGCAGGTGGCCTGGCCCGCCCAGTCACGGACCGTCGGGCTGTGTACGTGGCCCGACGGGTCGTGTGTTTGACACCAAATTCGTTCAACCGGGTCTTGGATTCGGGTCTTAAAACGGGCTATGTTCGGGTCGAAATTGATATTTGGATTTTGGGTGATTTTAGTTAATTGGGTGGATCAAAAGGATGATGACCCGAATAATTTAAATCAAGCCCAATTGAAAATTATCCAATTTTGATTTGTTAATTAGTTTGGACTTAATCTAATTAAATCTAAATGTGCCAATTAGATTGGTGATTTGGGCTTAAATTAAATTTAGCCCAATAAGAAATTAACAAAGTATGCATGTTATTTTAATTAATTATTTTGAACCCAATTAAATTGAATCAAAGTGGACCAAAAGGATGGTGACTTGGATTTGATGAAATAGAGCCTAATAAGATTAATTAGAATATAATATTTAATTAGACTTAATTAATTATTTTTCTTAGAGATTAATAATTAATTTATAGATTAAATATTTTTATTTTTCCTCGACTTGGAAATTACTTAATTTTGAATAAGGAATATAAATTATTTTTCTTAGAGATTAATAATTAATTCTTTGATCAAATAAAAGTATTTCCAATAATAGATGGCTTTAAATCATAATAAAATAAAATAGAATTCCATATTTTATGTATTCTATTAGTAGGACTAATATTATTTTAATTAAACGTAGATGTATTTAATTTTAATTTCGTACATCTAAGTCATCTAGTTAGATTAGAATGATTTTAATTGAAATCGTGAATGTATAAAACATTGGGAATTTTATAAAGGACTTTTTAGTTGGACTAAAATTTTAATAAGCAACATAAGTGATTTAAATGTTGCGAGCATGTCTTATGTGATTCTTGTTAGAGTTAGTGCCCGGCGCACCAATTATTGGGCGCCATTCTATGTAATAGTAACTCTAGAGCTGAACAATCGTTTTCTTATAAATAAAGTCAATCTCTTTATATATGTGGCATGTCTTTATTCTTAAATTAGTTTTTACTTTGGCTTAGAATAAAGTTCCGAAGGATCACACATAGCTATGGGACATCATTGCACATTGGGTGTGGCAATGATGGAATAAGTCTCGAAGGCTGTGATCTTTAAACATTGTTCCAAGTCGTGAAAGGGTTCATCGAGATAAAGGGATATCGATGCAACCCAAAAGACTTGCTCATATGATGCATACTCTGGTAGAAGTGTATCTCGTTCCATAGATACTGATGAAAGAGTTAGGTGCCCGGTGCGCCATTTGTAGGGCGTAGTAGCCGACTCTTTAAACAGTCTTATATTATATATATCTTGTCAAGTAATTTAATAAATGACATTTTCTTCTTTATCTTATCATTCTATGAAATTAGATAAAGTCCCCTAGATCACTCTTAAGCTATGAGATGTGTTTGGTATCGGGGATGTCAATCATGGAATACGTCTCTAAGGTTGTGGTCTTAAAAATGTTCCAAGTCATAGAATCATTGAGATAGGGATATCAATGACTCGTAAAGACTTGCACGTACAATGCACACTCTTGGAGAGTGTATCCTATTCCATGGATACTGATACGGTGTACATCAGTGCATGTATGTGGGTTCTCGTTGGGATCGAGTAAATTGAACAACCCCACCGAGATTCCATATTGGAGTCAATATCGAATTTGGAATCTCCTCGGTTACGTAGGCATAAGATTGATCCTCATGACTTGAGGCACCATTGGTCGTCTCGTGCATCACCCACTGTACTTAGATTTGTCACACGATTCCAGGTGAGTCATAAAGTGGGGCATATTGGATCCAGTCTGGTTATGTACGAAGGCGCGTGAGTGCCAAGAGAGAATCCGTCACTGATCATTAGCATCGGCGCATATCCTATGTACTTCACAGTGTATTGACCATGGGAACCTCCGGCCGGAGTAGTATCAATAAGGAGGCGCAGTGTTTCCTCGCTTGATTGATAAATTGGTCAATGTCACTTAGATCGATATACATAGAATCGAGTTACTGGGATTTCGACTGACATCCAAGTCCTAGAGTCGATCGGGATATTTGATGGAAGGATTTTACTTATGCGAAAATCGTAATGCGGAAAGGTCACCTAATAATCGTTCATGGCTAGGTCTTCTTGGCACGTGGCTAGTACTAACCTTGATTTGTAGGAACCATGAATTAATCGGTAATTAATTCTTGGTCGGATTAAAATACTTGGAGTAATTAAATCTAGCAATGAAAATTGCAAAGGCACAACGGGGTTGTGTTCCTACTACTAGTACATGAACGAACCTACAATGGGGTTACACACTTACTTAAGAAAGTTCAATTACTATGTGAATATTAATCCGATTTAGGATTAAAGTGAAATTGATTAATGAGATTAATTGATTAAGTGGAAGACATTTTAATTAGTAGACTTGGGAAAATAATTTTTCTATTAATTAATCTTGGAGATTAATCATTAACGGAAATTATTATTATCTAGGAATTTATTTAAGCTACTAATTTTACTATTAATTAATCATGAAGATTATTTAATTAACA
The DNA here is from genome assembly GCA_019426215.1 of Buddleja alternifolia. Taxonomy (NCBI): domain Eukaryota; kingdom Viridiplantae; phylum Streptophyta; class Magnoliopsida; order Lamiales; family Scrophulariaceae; genus Buddleja; species Buddleja alternifolia. The sequence goes on from CM033403.1 coordinate 9,585,433, forward strand.
AGTCTTGGAAGACTTGGGAGTCATTTTAATTAAGTTGGACTTAATTAAATGAAGTCACAAGAGTGAAATTCAAAGCTAGTCAAAGTTTGACTTGTAATGTTTTTTAAATGAAGAAGAAAATGAAAAATATTCTCTTACACATGTGGTGGTAGTTGGGAATGGAATGGTAGGTGAGAATGAGGTGGTAGGTGAAGAAAAACAAGTCTTCTACTCCACCTAACACCATATGGCCGAAAATTGGTGGCTATAAAAAGAGGTGTTCTTGCTCTCATTTAAAACTTGATGAAAACTTAAAAAGAAAAAAAAAGCTTAGAGCTTAGTTCTTCATCTCTAGATTTTTCTAGCTTCTCTTGTGATTCTTGAAGACTTTCTTCTATAGAACTTCTTCTTGAAGATTAGTTGTAAAAGATTATCTTCCATAGATATTTCTTTTAGTAACTCTTCTTGTCTTCCACCTTTCATTACATAGACTCCATTTCCTTAGAGCATATATCTAGCCAATCTTTTGCTTAAGGTATGAACTTAATTGAGGTGTGTCCTTGTAGAGGCTTCTTGCTTTAGGAGCTTATGGTGGTTTGATTCGAACCCCTCCATGTTGAGGTGAGGATTCGAAAATGAGAGCCAAAATTTTTGGTGTGGTTTTCCTTGTGTTGTGGTTTTACACCCTCACTTTAATAAAACCCCAAATCTTGTAATCGGTTTAAAACCCCTTTACTCGTATTAGTTTTTGTTGTGCATTACTTTGACCCCCTAGCTTGGGATGCCGATATATATGTGTTTTATATACTTTATTTCTTCTGTTGCGCCGGCATTGCTTGTGGGGGCATACCGATGCTAACAACAGGCACAGTGATAGCCAATGCATATATGAGGGTTGCCATTGTGGTAATGGACGAACTGAACAACCCCATGGAAGTTCCTGAAATGGATGCCCAGTCGAATGTGGAATTTCCAGTGGTCTTGTAGTATAATAGTAATCCTTATGGACCTAAGATTCCATTGGATGTCTTATGCGTAACCACGCATGTTTTTGATTTGTTACATGATCACTTTAGATGATCGAATATGGGCAAACTCAAACATGCACGTCTTACGTAGTAAGGCACGTGATATTCAAGAGGAATCTATCTCTGACATTAGCCAGTCGGTTAATCTCCTATGGTTACATAGTGAATCGACTTAAGGAATCTTCGGCCGATGTATGGTATCTAAAGAGGCGTAGGGTTTCCTCGTTTTGATAGTCGAAGTCGATTTCACATAACGTGGGAAACATAGTATTGAATTAATAGAGCTTCGACCTTAGCCAATGCTCTAGATTCAATCGGGAGATTAGATAGAGGGATCTTACTTATGCGAAGATCAAGATCGCAAAAGGCGTATCTTTACTTCCGTTTTATCTAGGTCTTTGGGACCCTATGCTAGGTGGGCAACCGCGATTTGTAAGTGCCGAGAATTAGCTTGGTGACTAATTCGAGGCTTGATTAAATCAAAGGATTGATTTAATCTGGTACTTTCCATTTTTGGAAGGTACACTAGCACTGTGGGAATGTGTACTTACTACTAGATAGAAATGAGCCTAAGGAGTCACACACTAACTCGAGAGAGTCACTGCTTGAATAGATGTGATTAATCATTTTTGAGGGAATTAGGAAAGTGTAGTACTTTCCTAATATGGAATATAAATTAATTGAAGGATTCAATTAATTTTACTCTCTTAATTAATCTTGTAGAATTAATTATATTAATGGACCTAGTAGAGTCCAAGTATTTTATTTAATTGGGTGGAGCCCAAGTTAAATAAATAAATGTTGGAATTAATTGGTTGGATTTAATTTCACTTGTATTTAATTGATGGGTTGTGCCTATAATTAAATTGAGAAGTCAAAATTAAACCCTAGAGTCCAATTGAATGTGTTGACCGATTTCTTGAGTGATAATAAGGGAAGCGGGCAATTTTTTACATGTGGTGGAGTAGGAAAAGAGTTTTCCCCTTCTCCAAGTCTTCATAGGATAAGGATTACTAGAGAGTTTAGGAGAAAGGAAGTTTCCTTTTCCTAATTGGACTCTAGGTAATCTTCACTTATAAATACGAGAAGAAGGAGACTAAAAATGATGATGATTTTTGCTGGAAAATCCGCCCCCCTTTCCTAACCTAAAAATCGGCCACCTTCTCCCTTTCCAACAAGACATCGTTCTATTCATGTGTTAAATTAAACGATTTAGAAAATATTCCTTCCATTCACATAATCAAGCCTAAGTTAAGCTTAGAATTGTTTTGTTGTCTAGCACGCAAGGCAAAACGATTGGTGACTTGAACAAGGTGTGGATACATCTTAGAGGTGTGACGCTTGGAGCACTCTAAACCGGGAGATACGAAAAGACGACGGGCAATTTCTCACCCAAGGGAAATTGTGTGATTTGCACCACAGGGTTGCTGAGATCCAAAGTACGAGGTGAAACGAAATTTTCGAAAGGTATAATTTCGTTTACCTCCTTATTGAATTCGATCGAACCAATTCCATATTCCTGTTTTCGGGTGGTTGTACGTTTACTTTTGTAAAATTTTAATTTCCACTGCCACGAGCCACCCGAGGGAATGAGTCAACCCAACAGTGGTATCAAAGCCATGGTTTGGCTCGATCGAATTTTTGATGTGATTATGCATGTTTGTTTTTACGTTTTAATTTTAAAATCAAAAGCATGATAATCAATATGTTCATTGTTAGACTAGGATTGATTTTGATTTTGGATGTTGTTTGATTTTTATGATTTTAATGTTTAAAAGTCGTTGGTTTTAAAAATCATGAAATCTGAAATTTGGGTATATAATTGTTTTCGAAGGTTTTGATCTAGTTTTATGAAATCACCTTTGGTGGGGTGTTGCGAGATGGTTTAACCGAAGGTTTAATCATCAAGTAATAAAACTCAGACCTTAGGAGAATTCAGATTCGTTAATCGAAACTCGAAAAAATCACGAACGTGCGAAAAACTGATTTGAAAATCGCAAACAGCAACAGCAGCTGCACGAGGCGCCCAAGCGTGGGGTAACCCACGCCCAGGCGCGCGTATGACCACGCCCAGGCGTGGTCAACAGAAAGTTAAAACAAAAAAAAAATTCCTTTCTTCGTACTTTCTGAAGGTGGGTGACCCAAAGACCTTACCTATGATGTTTTAGAATTATAAACTCTGAGAAAGGTTTTAGAAATCAATATCGAACCTATCCCAATGATATTTACAATCTAGTTTGAATGATGAATGGGTAAAATTTACGTTATCACATGTATGTTTGTTGCTTGGCATCTTTATGTGATAAAAGGATGAACCACGAGCCTAGTCGTAGTGTTGGTTTTCTATGTATGTAATTATTCTAGAGTTGTAAATAATAGCCGGTTTGGCTCTTTACTTTTCCGCATAGTAGATTAGTAGTTTCTAAATACTCTATGTAATCGAAGACGGAGCAAGGAGATGGAGCCGGGACTTGAAGACTTGTATGCTGAGGCGATACCATTGTAATAGTCTAGGCTGGTTTTTACTTTCTAGAATGTCCAAACCCACTTTGGCTCGAGTGGGTTTACTAGGTTAGGGCTCGAGGTGGTTCATCCTCAATTTTACCGCTTTGTGGATGTTTTATTTATCTGTCTATGATGATTATGTGATGTAATGCATGCATAGGATAGATAACTAAAACAAGATAATTAAATTTGATGAGACCCCCTAAATAAGCATGTTATAATTCCCTCCTGTGAAAATATTAGGCTTTTGTGATTATAAGAATGAAATTCTATTATCATACCTTCCATCATAAGTATTCACCATGTGAAACGCCGCCAAAGGTTCAATCCTTTTGCTTAGAAAATGGGGTAGATTGGATCCGAGGTAGGCTGTGAGTGTTTACTAAGCACTACGATGCCCCGTGGAAATCGGTTAGTTTCATTGCTTTGCTCAGAAAATGGGGGCAATGGAATTGATGGTTATACATGGGATATTTGATGGGTCGAGCCTAACATCGTCCCTCATGTGTTAGCTCAGAAAATGGGGCACATGTGGGAGATGAGGAAAACCATCTTGAGAACTATCTAGAAAGATAGAAGGCCCGGTAAGGCTCCTATTCAAAATCGTCGTGTGTTAGCTCAGAAAATGGGGCATATGATGAAGTGAGAATAGATCTCAATCCCACTAAAGAGACTAATGTTTCTTCAAATCATATCAAGAGGGTGGTGTGATTGGAGAAAAATAGTGGTAGACTTGTATAATTAAAGACCAAATTGTATAAGGACTTTATTTGAAAATCCGTTATTGATTGTCTGTTATGCATTTTTGTAGATAAACGAAAATGGCCAATAATCCTTTCAAAACCCTAATTGAAACAAACAAACTGACTGGATCAAACTTTGAAGATTGGTGATATATGTTATTTTTATACTAGTTTTCCCCCGTTTATTGACTTGGCTTTGATTGTTTTCATGATAATTTGATGACATATGATGCTTGGACCCTTGTTTTCTCATATTTTCTAGAATAACATATCATTTGGAGAAAAGAACAAGAATTGAAGATAAATCATGCATAAAGATACAAACTGTCTGCGCAGTGCTAGAGTTTATGGAATAGATTTCTCTACCCATGTCCATATTACACACTTCTTATACCAATGGAAAGATAAGAGGCAAAGGTACATTTATTATGTTGAAAACAAAGATCAGATATGTAGGGAAGGAGGTGAAAACGTCATCGGAAGAGACGTCTTACGATGGAGTTTTCTCATTCAGTGACTTGTGAGACAATTTTGTCATCTTTAACGTTTGATTTCGGCCCTAGTGTCTTCTGGAGAGTTGTAGATCTTTGTTTTAGGATTCTACAGCAACTTGAATCAGTGAATTCCGACATCGGTAGAGAAAGTTATGCGAAGTTTACCAAAACTGGCTGGAGCAGCAGGGGACGAACGCCGCGGCGTTCAACAAGCGAACGCCGCGGCGTTCACATGCAGTAGCCAACGCCGCGGCGTTCGAGGCAGCGGGTTGGTCTATAAATACCCCTTTTAGCCATTTTTTACCCTAACTCACCATAGTAGCAGCTGCCACACGAAAAAGAGAGGGAGAGGGAGCTTGGGAGAGTGATTTTGACGGTCAAAACGTCTACTTGAAGGCCCGGATTCGTGAGAAGACGCAGAATTCAACGAGGAATCCACATCTCTACAAGAATTAGGGAGTTTTTACATCTTTATTTCTTGAATTTGTTCAAACCTCTTATGGCTTGTATGATTTATAATTGCACTTTTGACATGAATATGAGCTAAACTTGTTTGATTGAGGCCATGGATAGGCCATTTATGTTATTTTGATTGTTGATTTGTTGGTGTTTATTGGATTAATTTTGGTTTTAGCTATGTATTCAATATTTGATCTCAATGCTACATTTGCTTGATCGCCAAGTGTTTGATAAAATGCCTAGGTTAGAGATCGAGAGATAATAACCTAGGGAAGATATAAACATTGAATACCCTATAGTTAAACCGACTAGAGATAGACTCGGTTTCTTTAAGTGGCTTTCCATTCACGTGGGGAATTCCTAGACCTTAAATGCATCCTCGTTAATCGGGTTTTCATATAGAGATATATAGGAAATCGTTACCAAGGGTAGGGTTGCTATGCCAAGAGATTGGGTGGTACGTACGTTAGGGAATTTCGCCTTAGCTAAATCAATCTAATAATCCAATAGAACCTAAATCACAATCGAAATGCATAATTGGTTGAACCATGTGCCTTGATCGATTCTCTCTATTGTTTTCTCCCTTTATTTGGTGTGATGTTGCCTTAGTTTATTTTCTAGTATTTATTAATTTGTTAATCAACCTTTCTATCGACCGATTTAACTTAGAATTGAGTAATATAATAGTCTTGGTACTTAGATTATAGTTGTCCCTGCGGATACGATAACCCCGGACTTAGAAATCCACTTTACTACTTACGCGACCTAGTTCTCTTGCTAGGATTTTGTCGTGTCAAGTTTTTGGCGCCGTTGCCGGGGACAACTATGGTATCTAATATCAAGATTCTCTTATTCGTTCTGAGCTTAAGTCAATTTTTTATTTTGTATATTTCTAGTTCTTGAAGATATGAGTGCTTATAACTTTCAATGGCCATGTCAGGATATGGATTCATCAATCACCACATCAAGCTCAATGCAAATGGAATCCTATGAGCACACCTACCATACCGGTTGGATAAATCACCCAAGCTCAACATGTCAAAATAACATGATACATCCCGGTTGGATAAATCATCCAAGCTCAACATGGAGTTACAACAATGATGCAATGATACTTTCATCGGGGTTTGACCATGCCGGTAGCCTTCCTTACCAACAACATGATAGTTTTCATCAACAGGAGCTAGAGACGAGGTCTAAAATTGAGGCCTTGGGAAATGAATTTAGTGTATGGGTACAAGCTAGCATAAAGGAGGCAGAAGCAAGTTTCGAGGAGTCAGAAGCTCGTAGAAAGGAGTCGGAAGCTCGTAGAAAGGAAGTGGCAAGACTAGTAAATCAAGCAGTCAACTTATGGAAGGAGAGAACGCCTTGCACCATGGAGAGTAGCACCAAAGAGAATGAGGCATCCCTCAATATAGAAGTTGAACAAGGTTTTGATTTAGAACAGCAATGTCTACATCCTATCACTGAAGAAGAACCACCTCCAGAAACCATGTGTATCAAAATTGAGGTAAAAGCACCTGAGCACCCACGATTGAAGAAAGAGATTTTTGAAACCATTCCCAGACATGGCCAAGGAAGAACATTAGAAATCTTCAAGAACAACCCAATGTCGCCTACCACCATATCTCTCCAATTCTTACAAAATTGTTTCAATAACCAGAGAGATAGAGTGGAGGAGGTTGAAGTCAAGGTTTACAACTCTAGTGATCCATTCAATGCATACTTTGAGAACCCAAGTGATACTACGGTCGAGAATGAGAAAATCAAAGGATATATAAATCACTTGGATGAACCACCATTTGAGTTGTCAAAACCAAGGCTAGGGGAGTATGGGACAACCGCATATGAGTTGCAATCATCCATTGATGATTCTTCGTCACTTCCTCTTAAACTTTCATCTTTACATTTCAATTATGTATTTTTGAATGAGACCTTATGCTCACTTCTAATTCTTTTAGGTTGTGTGATAGAGGTTGGAGAGGAAAAGCCTCTACATAACTGGAAAAAGCACAAAAAGGCTCGTCCATACAAAGTTGGCATTGCTCCTTATGATCCACCATGAGCAGTGCAAGGGAGTCGAGCTAATGACTATAAACAAGCGCTTCTTGGGAGGCAACCCAAGTTTCTTTTATTGCTTTCTTTCTTTTCTTTTGTGCCCTCATTTTGTTTCCCTCCCCCTTAACTCGTTTTGATATGGTTTCCTTTAAGTTTTCTCTCGTTCAGGTTTTGATCACAGTTTGATCCTGGGATATGAGCCCACCACCGTGCTCCCTCCATCTCTCTCCATTTCAGGGTTGTATCGCTTTTCCCCCTCACCTTGCATTTATTTCATGAACATTGAGGACAATGTTTAATTTAAGTTTGGGGGTACAACCTTGTTGATATAGAATTCATGAATTGGTGCACCCTTGCGTGAGAGCATAATGCGTTTGAATATCTCTACTCTCTCGAAGTCAAAGTCCCTTGTCTGTGGTCAACATGTCATATATTGTGACTTGAAAGCCCTTTTTAGTCATGCTTATGTGAATTATTGCGGTTTTAAAACGTTAAACTTTTAATTTTTTTGACTATGAAGTGTGCATTAATGTCGTGAAGTCACAAAATGATTTAGGCCATCTTTCATTTTTGTTAGCCTTACATTTTGGCCTTCTCTATATTGCATAATCTCTAGACCTTGACTTGAGCCGTATTGATAAGAATGGAGTGTGCTATGCACACTAGAAACCACCATTCGTTTTTCTTTCATAAGACATGACAACCACCTTCTATCCTAAAAGAAAAACAATGTCTTGCACCCAATCAAGAGAGTTTAGAACTTCATATCATTTGACTTGAATATGGGTAGTCACCTTGTTTTGATTTGAATGAATATGAGTTAGATAGTGATGTTTTGGCTATGTTGGGATTTTTGAGGTTTGAAGTATTATGTAAAAAAGGGGATGAAATGAAAACTTGAGCAATGGGCTAAATAGTCGAGAGAGAGATATATATGGAAAAACAAATTGTGCTCTCGACTAGGCTTGAATCTTGGCACTCAATTGGATCATTTGGCTTGGAATTTTGTGTACAACCCGATATGAAAAGAAACAAGTTTGGGGGTTGTAAGTTGAAAAGCAAAAGAGAATGAAAAAGGGATAAGTGATAAGTTGTGAAAGTTTTTGTAGTCTATTTGCGATTTTAGATTGATGATTTTGAGTTGTAGGCTCTCTTGACTTAGTCACTTTATCCATATCTTCCGGTCCTAGCCATCACCTTGCCTTACATTACAAGCCGGAAAGACCTTTTGATTGTGACTTTTGCACTTTATACACACCGATGAGTTAACGAATATTGAATTGTTTCAATGTCTTTACCTTCCAATTGATTTGCATAATCTTTTCTAAAGTGTGCTCTTGACATGAATATGGATGTGGGAGTTCATGATATAGGGATGGAAACAAAGATTTTGTGAGGTTTTCAAATTGTTGAATGTTCAAAAGCATCGTGTAGTTTTTCATAATCAATTTTGAAGATATAATGCTTGCTGTTGTGTGTATGAATTGGCACATGAAAATTTCAATCTTCATGTGTGTGCTTGATTGTATTTGATCGAGGACGATCAAAGCTAAGTTTGGGGGTAGTTCATATATGTTATTTTTACACTAGTTTTCCCCCGTTTATTGACTTGGTTTTGATTGTTTTCATGATAATTTGATGACATATGATGCTTGGACCCTTGTTTTCTCATATTTTCTAGAATAACATATCATTTGGAGAAAAGAACAAGAATTGAAGATAAATCATGCATAAAGATACAAACTGTCTGCGCAGTGCTAGAGTTTATGGAATAGATTTCTCTACCCATGTCCATATTACACACTTCTTATACCAATGGAAAGATAAGAGGCAAAGGTACATTTCTTATGTTGAAGACAAAGATCAGATATGTAGGGAAGGAGGTGAAAACGTCATCGGAAGAAACGTCTTACGATGGAGTTTTCTCATTCAGTGACTTGTGAGACAATTTTGTCATCTTTAACGTTTGATTTCGGCCCTAGTGTCTTCTGGAGAGTTGTAGATCTTTGTTTTAGGATTCTACAGCAACTTGAATCAGTGAATTCCGACATCGGTAGAGAAAGTTATGCGAAGTTTACCAAAACTGGCTGGAGCAGCAGGGGACGAACGCCGCGGCGTTCAACAAGCGAACGCCGCGGCGTTCACATGCAGTAGCCAACGCCGCGGCGTTCAACAAGCAAACGCCGCGGCGTTCGAGGCAGCGGGTTGGTCTATAAATACCCCTTTTAGCCATTTTTTACCCTAACTCACCATAGTAGCAGCTGCCACACGAAAAAGAGAGGGAGAGGGAGCTTGGGAGAGTGATTTTGAAGGTCAAAACGTCTACTTGAAGGCCCGGATTCGTGAGAAGACGCAGAATTCAACTAGGAATCCACATCTCTACAAGAATTAGGGAGTTTTTACATCTTTATTTCTTGAATTTGTTCAAACCTCTTATGGCTTGTATGATTTATAATTGCACTTTTGACATGAATATGAGCTAAACTTGTTTGATTGAGGCCATGGATAGGCCATTTATGTTATTTTGATTGTTGATTTGTTGGTGTTTATTGGATTAATTTTGGTTTTAGCTATGTATTCAATATTTGATCTCAATGCTACATTTGCTTGATCGCCAAGTGTTTGATAAAATGCCTAGGTTAGAGATCGAGAGATAATAACCTAGGGAAGATATAAACATTGAATACCCTATAGTTAAACCGACTAGAGATAGACTCGGTTTCTTTAAGTGGCTTTCCATTCACGTGGGAATTCCTAGACCTTAAATGCATCCTCGTTAATCGGGTTTTCATATAGAGATATATAGGAAATCGTTACCAAGGGTAGGGTTGCTATGCCAAGAGATTGGGTGGTACGTACGTTAGGGAATTTCGCCTTAGCTAAATCAATCTAATAATCCAATAGAACCTAAATCACAATCGAAATGCATAATTGGTTGAACCATGTGCCTTGATCGATTCTCTCTATTGTTTTCTCCCTTTATTTGGTGTGATGTTGCCTTAGTTTATTTTCTAGTATTTATTAATTTGTTAATCAACCTTTCTATCGACCGATTTAACTTAGAATTGAGTAATATAATAGTCTTGGTACTTAGATTATAGTTGTCCCTGCGGATACGATAACCCCGGACTTAGAAATCCACTTTACTACTTACGCGACCTAGTTCTCTTGCTAGGATTTTGTCGTGTCAATTGGCTTCGTAACCTTAAGATTATCCTTTCGTCTGAAAGAAGACAATATGTGCTTGACATACCGGTGCAAGATGAGCCGGAAGAGGATTCATCTGATGATGAAAAGTTCCAGTACCAACAATGGAAGGAAGATGACATGCAAGTGCGATGTCTCATGTTGGCCTCTATGAGTAACGAGTTGCAGAGACAACATGAGACGATTGAGAATGCTGCGTCGATCCTCCTTCATTTGCAAGAGCTGTATGGCACTAGAACTAGGCAAGAAAGATATGCTATCTCCAAGGAGCTCTTTAAAGCTCGAATGACTGAAAACTCTGATGTAAGTACGTGCGCACGTACTTAAAATGATCGGGCTAATTGAAAAATTGGCTAGTCTGGGCGCGGCACTTGACAATGAGCTTTCTATGGATTTGGTCCTACAGTCGTTGCCTAACTCTTATGATCAATTTGTGGTCAATTTCAACATGAACCAACTTGAAGCCAAGCTTCCTGAGCTGTTGAACATGTTGAAGACTGCTGAAAGCACCATCGAGAAGGATAAACCGGTGCTTCTTATGAATTCTTCATCAAAAGCCAAGAAGGTCAACAAGAAGAAGAATAAGACTAAGAAGCTGAAAGGTAATGGTGGTGTGAAGAAGTTAAAGAAGCCAAAGTCTGAGAAGTTTGATAAGTGCCATAAATGTGGGAAAGTTGGGCACTGGCAAAGGAACTGCAAAGAGCCTCCGGCTCAAGGTATGTTCTTTGTTGAAGTTAACTTCACTGTTAACAATACTTCTTGGGTTCTTGACACTGGATGCGATGTTCATATCTGCAATGATTTGCAGGTGATGAAAAGAACTAAGGAGCTAAGTAGAGGAGATATGACCCTGCGGATGGGAAATGGAGCATTGGTTGCTGCCAAAGCCGTGGGGACAATCTACTTAGAGTTAGGAGATAGGAAATTAGTTTTACATTCCGTTTATTTTGTTCCTAAAATAATAAGAAATATTATCTCGATTCCGATTTTGGATAGAGAAGGATATTGTTTTGAGATTTGTAATAAAAGTTTGCTTTTGTTTTATGAATCGTCTCTTGTTATGGAATCAAAAATGAAGGATGGAATGTATACTATATCCTCAATAATTTCCAATCTCAATATTCAACAAAGTAACAAACGTAAACAAGATAATCAAGTAAGCACACAATTGTGGCACGAAAGACTTGGACATATTTCCAAAGAAAGAATTAGAACATTGGCAAAACATTTAGGTATAAATAACTTAGATGAATTGTCAAGTTGCGAATAATGTCTTAAAGGAAAAATGACCAAGTTACCGTTTTCAGGGAAAGCGGAACGAGCCACAAAACCATTGGACTTGGTCCATACGGACGTGTGCGGGCCAATGAGTGTTGGCACTCAAGGTGGCCAAAGCTATTTCATAACTTTTACCGATGATTATTCACAGTATGGTTATTTATACCTTATGAGGTATAAATCTAAATCCTTTAAGAAGTTTAAGGAGTTCAGAAATGAAGTAGAGAAACAACTTGGTAGAACAAAAGAAACCACAAACTTCTTCCACAAAGAGAAAATGCTAGATTTTATTGTTTCGTTATGTTTTAAGCGATTTTATGAATGTTTCTATCTTTAAACTCATTGTACTTGCATGACAAATTATGAATGAATGAGTTTTGCTGAAACATCTTGCTTCTCGCTATATGTACTAACTTATAGCTAACCTCTAACTTTTAAACGCTAACTTTAAATTATCTTTGTTAATTTTCTAGCTCTTAGACTATGAAAGAGTTAAGGTCTTGAAATCATCAAAAAGGGGGAAGTTGTTAGAAAATTTCATGTTAGATGTTTTGATGATGACAATATAATTTTTACGTTAGTCCCCAAAGATTATGTAAGTTTATCTTTATTAGAATATGTTTAAGCATTTAAAATTTATGGAGTTGTAATTTTTAGTATAAGGTTTTTTATCTTTATAGTTTTAGACTAGTATCTAGTGCTTGAGCTATGATAGAATTCTAGGTGAGTCTATCAAAGTGAAATCGAAGATCAGTATTTGAAGACTTTGAAGATAAGAGATTCATTAAGCGACTGTCAAGCACTTAAGAATCATTCTAGGTAATCAATGCCACAAGCGCCTCTCTTCACTTGAATTAAATCCGAAGTCAATAAGCACTTAATTGCAACATTCAACGGACATTTAATTCCAACAGGAATTAAATTCAAATGCATTAAATGCTTGATAAGAGCATTAAATGTGATAAGGACCATTGACGTACGGAAGCCCATTGGCTGTAAACTCAAAGTAGGTCTGCTACCAACTCTGTGCAATAGAATTTTCTGAGATGTCAGAAAAAGACTAAGTCACGCGCCTCGTGTTAAACACGCTTCTGCTTGTGTCCAATGGACAAATCCCAATAAAGTCTATAAATAGATCCTCACAGTTTAACCCTAAATATCGAGGATTATTATCAAAAACTGGATATACACTTACGCTGTTGAAACCTATCCCCAAAAGCTCAAAACCTCCATAGCCAAAATATCTTTGAGCTTATACATTTCCACAGCCAAACCAATATCTCTTACCTCTTCATAGAAGAACTATCATTTCCAAAGAGATATTCCAAAAGTGTTTGAACTTTTCAAATCAAACAAACCTTGATAAAACCCATCAACCTCTTCAATCTGTGTGACGAAGTTGTTGAAGACAAAGCAGGATTTCTGTGTGAAAGAAGCTTGTCAGAAGCAGATCTTAGCCGAGTTGAAATCTTTGTGATCAAGGAACTTGAGATCAAGCCTTCGCCATTTGCTATTGTATTGAATCTGTCTTTGTGAAGCTTTGTGATTCATTTTAGTGAATTCCTCCCGTGTGGAAATGAGTAAAAGGACGTAGATGGAATTAGAAAAACCCAGTGAACCTTACAATTCTCGTGTCTTCATTACTTACTATTTTATTGCTTTGTTCATTGTTATCTTCTTACATTATCATAAAGCATACCTTCATAAATCTCTAGAGCAACTTAAACATTTTCTAAGTTATCTTTCTAAAAACAAGTCTAAAAATTCGAAAAGAATTTCAAGGGCTATTCAATCACCTCCCTCCTTCTAGACCCTTTCGTATGCCACTTGGGACCAACATTACTGGATCTACACATCGATTAGTTGGAGAAATTCAAAATCTATGAAGAAAATTAGATCTCTCCAACCACTTCGCTACAACGGTTAAAGTTTTGTTTACCTTCTTTTACGTACAAGCGTAAACCTCGATTAATGCTGACTCGGGAAAAAATTTCATTACACTTTACGTTTGCTGCTTTTATATATTTTTTCCAACATTAAATTTTCTCCTTTGGTATAAATATGAGAACTATTCTTGTAATTTGATGATGTACTCAGTTTTACTTTGTGACGTCAAGATGTAGTCTTGGTTGGCTCGTAGATATAGGCAAGTTATGTCGAACCACATTAAATCATCATGTTGTTTATCTTCATGTTTAGGCTTAGGTTTTATTATTCTTGATTATTTCTTCATACTTTGATGCTACCATCCCCGATTTCAGAGCCATAGGTTGTAGATTTAGAAGAGCTCCTAAATCTTGATCTATGGAGAAGCATTTTTGGTTAAACGCAGATTTCATCATGGAACGATGGTAGGAGATGGAAGAATAACCAAACTCAAGCCGCACTTCGAGGTTGACCCCACCAACGGGTGAATTTGATCTAACTACTCTAATGACAGACTTGACGTCACAAGCACATCTTCAAAGTGATTACTCAGGTCTACGGCTCACGCATACTATCATAATCAGTAATCCAATTTGACAGTCAATGAGTAAAAACCCATGTGATTGGATTACTACGAGCCGTGTTCAAATACATTAATCCCATCAATGTATCTATGACTCAAACTCCCACTATCCCATAGTGTTCGACTTTCACTCCCTGTCAGAGCATGTGTCATACAAGTCCAAACTAATCTCAATGCTCAATTGAGATTCTCCGACTTGCGAACCATTTAAGTGATCAAGTACCAAACCCTTCCAGTGCCCATCTCCTTAACTACTATAAAGAGTGCGAAGGTTTACCTTGACACACATGGACTAATTGTTCATTTAAGTCTTATAGATGCCATTAAGACTTATACGAACAATATATTAAATGCCTTTCTATTAGTTAAGGGTTTGTGCAATATAAACTAGTGCCTTATATTCTAATCTCCTCGTTGGCATCGAGGGCACTTTCCCAACAATTTCCCACTTGCACTCTATGCCAATTGGTAGATGATACCCATCTTCTAAAGATTCTTAAGTTTGGATAGGGATCCAATCCCCATGGGTTTTTACCCCCATGTTTCTCTTAACTCACGAATCTTATGCTCTTAAGGCATAACCTAATCTTAGGTGCCAAACAATTTCTCTAATTTATCTCTAGCATCCTACGCCCTTTAGTATATATGTTCACCGTACACTAATTCCGAAAAATCTTAGTAAGGATGCATTGTTCCTACATTTATTTCCAAATTATGTCATCAAAGTGAATATTTCAACTACGAGAGGTCTGCTTAAATCCATAAGTGGATTCATACAGCGTGTTGACCTTATGAGAATCGGCCTCAGATGTGAAACTCTTGGGCTGTTCTTTGTGAATGCCTTTTTCTGGGAATCCATTAATGAACGATTCTTCATATCAATGCGCTAGATTTTCATAATCTTGGTGTGTTACTATCGAAAGTAAGATTCTAGTGATTTGATTATAGCTGTGGCAAAGGGGCTTCCTCAAAGTCAATGCCCTTCCTTTGACTACACCCTTTCGCCATCAACCTGGCCTTGCCATTCGAATCAGTCTTTCTCTTGTAGAACCTCTGATGAGTACAATACTCTTGAGGCAATCTACTAGAGTCTAGGATTGATTCAAAGATATCTCATTCATCTTCACTTTCATAGCCTTACACCTTCTCGTAGAGTCCATATCCACTATTGATTTTTCATGAGCAGAGGGATTGTATCCATGGTTCATCTTTGCTATAGCATACAACTTATGCTTTCCTTGTAGCAGACGACCTTATATCTCAGGAGGCTGAGATACTCTGCCAGGCCAACTCATTGGTGGTTGCGTTATAATGGGTTTGGTGAGGGTTTCTTGAATAGTAGTATCCTAAGGAGATTTGTTTTGTTTTTCTAGAACAATCTGTCTACCAACTTGACTTTCTCAAATGAACTTATCTATGTGAATGGTGGCTTTTAAGGCCACAATGATCCTCCGATCATCATGTAGGTAAAAGAGGTCTCCCACTCAATTATTTGAGACAACAAACAAAACGTCCTTTTAAGGACTTAGCCTCCAGATTCTTTACCTTTGTCTTTTATACATAGGTTGGGTATCGTCATACCCTCACGTGTACTTAGGACTAGGCTTCCACTTGTGCCATATCTGATATGTTGCATTAGGAATGAATTTGGAGGGATTTTATTCAAGATTCACCTATGAGCAATGCATGACTCACTATGAATTGGGCAATTCCATGTGGTTTAGCAAAGAATGAGTCATGTCCAACAATGCCTCGTTCTTGCATGCTACTACCCTATTCAATTGTAGAGTCGCTAGAAGTGTCAGCTGTGAAACAATACTACGTTCCTTTTAAGAACGGGTCGAATTAGGCAATCATATACTTGTCACTGCGATCCAATCGTAGTGCTCTTATATGATATACATTTTCAACCATAGACGTCAGTATACACCAAACTTCAAAGCTTGAGTGGCCCTTTAATATTTTCCCTGTAAAGGGAGATTTGGTCATCCTCTTGAGATGAGATTCTTAAGTTTGGATAGGGATCCAATCCCCATGGGTTTTTACCCCCATGTTTCTCTTAACTCACGAATCTTATGCTCTTAAGGCATAACCTAATCTTAGGTGCCAAACAATTTCTCTAGTTTATCTCTAGCATCCTACGCTCTTTAGTATATATGTTCACCGTACACTAATTCCGAAAAATCTTAGTAAGGATGCATTGTTCCTACATTTATTTCCAAAATAAATGTTAGGTAAGTTAATACCAAACTTAAATAAATATCATTTCTTGACCTAGTCTGGAAAGGATAACATTCTTAGTACCATTGGGAAAAACTAATCAATCATCCAATACTATAAAAATGTCCGGAATATTTAAAAGAACAAAGTTGGATCTTACGTGGATACCCATGACACAATGTCTGGTTCCATCATAAGTCAGCTCTCGTTCTTCCAGCTTTTCACTTCTTTCTAATTCTTCAATCATGAGGACTAACTCTAGAATGCAGAACATAAGAAGCTGAGAAAACCTGTCATAGAACACTAGTTTTAAAAACACATAGTTCTATATCTGGTGCGCCTCATATAATAGCCCTACTCATCGTCCCATACTTAGACTTGAGTAATGCTTTCTTCAAGCATATAGTTCAACTACTCTAAACTGAGGACCATCCTCAAGTTTCTAAGTCAGTTGATTTTGTTAGGCCAGTTCGGACAAAATTCTCAAGCATATCTAACTAAACGGGTTATAAATCTAAGAGAGATATAAACTAAAGCAGAAAATAAACCAAGATCTATATTAGGTGTTTATATATAGCACACAAGTAAAACTAGGACTTTAATTTTACTTGACTCCCACTACATTTTTCGAAACATCGCACTCGCACTGCAATTTTTTAGAAATCTCATTGGAGAGATTTCGTAGTGAATGATTGAGCTTTTTAACTAGTTTAATAGGGTGCAACCTTTTGCTGGTATGTGGCCTATTAATCTATTAAAGTGATGTCTAACATCAACCCATCAAATGGATGATTCAATCTATTTGTCCATTATTCATCAAATCTCAACTTTTTAACTATCATATTGATTTATGAATAATTTAAGTCCAACCCACTGACTATTTATCAGTCTAACAATTGAATTTCATCTTGCAACCTTTTGCTGGTATGTGGGGTGAAATTTGTTCTTGACCAACGGCATTTCATGCACTTAGGAAAAATTTAAAATATATTTCAATATATAACCCCCATTGCTTAGGGACGATATTATATATTAAATATCATTTTAATTTCTCCTAAGTTTGGTGGAGGACAGGATACCTAGTACCATAAACTAACTTAATATTTTTAAATGTGGGAGAATTTAATTATTTCCATACAGGTCTCAATTATGCATATTAATTTATAAAGCGTAAACATGCATATAAAGTGTAGAAAACACCTAGTAATTCTACTTACATACACACTTCCATGAACTTTCTAGATCGGCCCAATCCAATGGGCTAATTGACATATATTTTAAGCATGCTCAAACATAAATATAAAACCTAAGTTCATGAGATGTGTAAATATCACATAAAACGAGCATATAACATACGCAAGCATATATGTGATTAAGAGCAGAAAATAAATCAAATTTATTTAATAATCAAATCCAATTTGACTATATCCTATTCAATTTTAGTACCAAGACTAAATCCAATTTATCGAGATCAAATCGAATCCATTTAATTTTCATGCGATCGAAAAATCCTAATTGATAATAATTAAAACTTATTTAATTATCATCAGAATATTAAATCATATTTAATCAAAGCGATATTAAATCCAAATGAATTTTCATAGACAGACTAAATCTAATTTAATCCCACATGAAAATAAATCCAATTTAACTTCCACGTGTAGAATAAATATTAATTTAATAAAGGTGAAACCAAATCCAATTTAATTTCCATGGGCTTACAAATCCAATGACTAAATCCAATTTAATCATTACAAAATTAAAAACAATTTAACTAATTATATACTTAAAGTCAATTCAGTTTCGATAGGTGATTAAATCCAATTTAATCAACATACAAAATTAAATTCGATTTAATTAATAACTTAGTCAAAATTAATTTAATTTTGATGTGTAAACTAAATACAATTTAATTTAATATACATTAAGTCCAATTTAATATATTATAAATCAATCCTATTTAATTTACTTGAAGGCTTTAATTTAGAAGAAGGATCCAATTAATTTGGTATTGGGTCTTTATCAATTTAAATGAATTGGGTTGCATTGGGTCAACCCAAATAAACCCATGTTCTTTTAAATACAAAGTGTTGGGCTAAGCCATCACATAGACCCATTTCCAAAACAATCATATGGGCTATATATTCAATTAATCCGATTTGGGCCAAGCCCAACTCCTTATTAATTAATAAATCAACTTGGGCATTTTATAAATTAATCTGAGTGGGCCAAGCCTAATCTTCTTTTAATTAATAAATCTGATTGAATTTTTAATTAATTAACCCAGAGTGGGCCAAACCCAACTACCTATCAATTAAATAAAACATATTGGGCATTTATTTTAATTAAACCGGAGTCGGCCAAGCCCAATCCCCTATTAATTAAAAATATATTGGACCAAACCCAATACATAATTTAATATGTGTTGGGCTCGGCCCAACATAAAAAAACTGCCCTAGCCCAAAAAGCCCTCTTCTCCATCTTCCTCAAGCAGCAGCCATGCCGCCACTCCCCGTCGTCGGTGCTGCATCGGTGGTTATCCGGGCGCCGCTTCATTCGTTCGTCAAACCTCCAGCCACCCCCGATATTGGAACAGCTGTTGGATGGCGATTTCAGCAAAGTTTTGAGCCCCGAAAAATGCGCTCCTTCCATGGCCGAAATCCGCCATCTCCGGCGTCAACTCAGTCGTCACAAAAATCGGCTTAAGGCGGCACTTCCAGCGCCGCTTCACACTAGTAGAAAGGCGACCAAATTCTGCCGATTCAAGGCCAATTTCCTAGCATTTTTTCGCCTGAAATTTTAATGGCCATGAACAGCCACTGTCATGGCTTTTCCGGCGATTTCGACAGCGGCCTTTGCCACAAAAATAGCGACTCAAATCCCACCTATGGAATCTCGGATCAGATCCGACAATTCTCCGGTGATTTGCGTCGTTTTTCGCACAAGGGCCGACGAGAGCTTTTTCCATAAATTCAGCCGAGGATGAATCCTTCAAAATTATCAGATTTACAAAGCAGCCCCAAATTTAGATTTAATCGATTTTCCCGAAAATTGTGAATTTCAATTTTTCGGAAATTAACAATTGCAAATCCAATTTTCAGATTTAGATTTTTCGATCTAATTACATGATTCCAAATTATATTATTATGCAATAAACATCAATCAACATAAACATGCATAATCACTTAAATTAAGTCAACGAAGCCAACAAATTTGGCTCTGATACCACTGTTGGGAATCCTGGTATCATGCGCAGTGGAAAATAAAACATATCCGGATTCCCAATAGCCAAGATCAATTTGTTGTTTTTCGATTATTTTAACATAAAACGAAGAACGCGAAAAACTTACCTTTTTCGAATTCTATTAATCCTCGCGAATCTTGAATGGTCTAAACATCCCGTCTCTAGATCATCACGCAGGAACAGACCTTTTGGAAATCTTCATTATCATCTCCCGAGGCAGCTAGGTAGAGATAATACGAACAATATATTAAATGTTTTTCTATTAGTTAAAGGTTTGTGCAATATAAACTAGTGTCTTATATTCTAATCTCCTCGTTGGCATCGAGGGCACTTTCCCATCACTAACTCTGTAATTGGCACAGTAATTCTGGAGTCCAATTGATCTAGCATCTCATTGGGCTGCATCTTGAAATGCTCAAATCTTTGTATAGCTATGGAGAGCTTATTCTCCTTCATCTGTGCAAATCCTTCACATACAATGGCTAATTTTTCCCAAATTTCCTTTGAGGTTTTGTATGACTTGATCATGTTGAATAATCCCTGATTATCATTCAACGCTGAGTAGAGAGCATTACGTCCAATATTATCCAAATTTACTCTTCTACGATCTTCTGGCGTCCATTCAACCGTAGGCTTCTCGACATAACCATCTGGAGTTGCTTCATCTACTCCAGGAGATCTAGTTATAACTTTCATTATTTGAATGAGGCCATCTGAAAGAACATCACACATTTCATTATCACATAAACATAAATATGTAAATGCTTTGAGTTTTCACGAGTCATAGTTTGACTCAGTCAACTTTGAAATCTTTGTAAAAGCCATGATATGTGATAAATAATTTTTCAAAAGCGACTAAGTTTTGAAAAATGGATCTAAACAAGCAGTTACGCTTGGAAACGCTTAGGTTTCTTCTTCAACAGCTTTGATACCACTTGTTGGTCCCAAGTGGCATATGAAAATGGTCTAGAAAGGGGGAAGGGGAAGGGGGTTTAAATAGACCCTGAAGTTTTCTTCATCTTCAAAAATTTTCTTGCCTTTGCCTCTTAAAAGTTTTGAACGCTTAGAAAGCAAAACGCTTGGTTAAGCACTTGAAATGAGATAACTTAAAATTAGTGATTTTAGCAATTACCAAAGTAGGGTAAAGCTTAGATCGCTTAATCAAGGTTAGCACAGCGGAAATGATTTTGGTTACTTAGCGTTCCAGTTGCCAATTAGTCACTTGACTGATTTTAATGCTTTTAAGGAATAATATGCAAATGATAAAGAAAGCTAAAATTGTAAAGTAAATGACACAAAATATGAAAGGTTCACTAGGTGATGTAATCCCCAGGTACGTCCTTCTTTTCTTTTTTGCACTAGGAGAAATTTACTAAATGATTCTCAAAGTCTTCACAAAGATGACTTCTACAAATGGTGAATACAACAAAGAAAATCTTGAGCTACTTGATCACACGGACTTTAGCTCCTCTTAGATCTCTTCTACAAGCTTCTTTCACCCAGATATAATGCTTGAACACAACTTCTTCTTCACACAGAGGAAAGAGGTTGGAGGGTTTTTGTCACAAGGATTTGTTTGATTTGGAAGTTCAAACAATTTGGAATATCTTAATAATAGTGAGGTTTTTTTTATGGAAGATGTTTGAGATATTAGTGACCATCTTTGGAATGTATAAAAAGTTTGAAGGATTTAGATCTGGAGTTTTGAAAGCTTTTCTTAGAAGGATTTCAGCAAAGTTTCTGCGTGTATTATCTGTGTTTTAGGGTTTGCTGAAAGGTGCTATTTATAGACATTTCTTGGGATTTGTCCATTGGACTCATGTTGACGCGTGTCTAACACTCGACGAGTGGATCGCTCCTTTTTCTAACATTCTTGGAATTCTACTGCACCGATTGGATGTGGCAGACTTTGAACTCGGACAGTCTAGTCAAGGGCGGCTTGTCTGTACGTCACTAGTTCTTATCGCATTTAATTCTCTTATAGGCATCAAATGCATTTGAATTTATTTCTCGTTGGAAAAAAAAATTACCCGTTATTGATTGCATATAAGTCCTTCATGACATCTGAATTTATTTCGGGTGAATCTTGACTTGATTGATCTCGTGGTTGTTTAGACGCTGATTCATAATTCCTGAAATATCTTTAGTGTTTGACAGACGCTTAAGACAATCTTCATCTTCACTTGATTTCAGACGCTGATCTTCAACTTTCATTTTGATAGACTCACCTCGAATACTATCAGCGATTGAGTTTCCAATACTTAGTCTAAAATCTATAAGGATAAAAATTATAAGTCTAACAAAATAATAAACTTTCAACGCTTATACAAATGTTCTATGAAAGCATAAACTTACATTCTTTTGGGGCCTAACATAAAATCCTATTTTGTCATCATTAAAACGTCTACCATGAAATTTCCTAACGCGAATATTTCACGTGATCAAACTAAAGATTTTTTGTCATTGTTTAACTGATGAGACTAATAATACATAAAGAAAAATATCATATTGAAATAATTTTGCAAGTTCATAAATAAAAAGGCAAAAATGGCAAGAAGATCTAATATTGAGGATTACTAGACCAATATTTACTTTGTATATAATATAAATAAAACCGCCGGAAGCCAATAAAGTAGGACAATGAGATTTCAATTTAAGTTCTTGACAACAGATTGGTTGTTCAGTCATATTTTTAATAATATTGCTACATTACACTAACATGCACCTCTGAGGGGGGAAAAACGAGAGTGAAGCACATGAATTGATTCTTTTATGTACGTGAATAAAAAATAATAGATTTTTACCTGATGATATGGCTCCACAGATATATTTGAATTATACAATTGGTGGTCATGTGGTGCCATGTTATGAAAGACAATATGATACAATTTTTTAACAGTGTAAAAGACATGTATGATCAGTTATTAATTAAATAAACTAATCACTTATGTCTATTTTCGCTTATTAATTAACTGTACAGATGTAAACTACCCAATCATTCACTGTCTTTTTTCCTTATTAGTTCACAGCAAAAATTCATTTCTAGGTTCGGGATATTTTATTCTTGCCACTGCGAGGTCTTTCTCTACCTTTTTTATTAGTTGTCAGTGCGTATAAATTATATTATTTGATATTTGTGATATATATTATGTAATTGAATTTATTAAAATTAATTGTAATTAATATGTTAGCAATATTTCATTAATTAATTTAATTAACAACTAATGACCCGTGACGTTACTAAACGACAACATAATAGTTAATACAATATTTTGATTCGAGTTAACTAATCATCTATGTTTATTTCATTTTCTTTTTTAATTCATTGCAGAAATACATTTCCCGTTAAGGTGACATGCAATAAAGTAGCTTGTCACTTACTCAAAGTCGCGGTTATATAATTGGTTCATTAGTAAATTATGTGTTACACTTTTGATACAATTTTTAAGCGGATGACTGAAAGAGCACATGGCCATCGAATTGAGAAAAAATCTCATTTTTAGTACTATAGTTCTTCCCAATTTTATTTTTTAAGCCACACTTTTCAAAAATCCCAAAAATCCCAATTTATATACTATAACTTCTAATTTGTATCAATTTTAGTACAACCGTTAGTAAATAGGCAGCATTTTTCACATGTCCATTAAGATTTGAGATAATAGCAGACACCCCCTCAGTTATGGAGTGATGTGCACTTTGCCCCCTCAGTTATCATAAAATGTGCACTTCACCCCCTCGGGTAGTTCGGGCAGATTCGAGCACCACACTTATCATAAAAATTGGACTTTTGCCCCCTGACTTATGTGTGTTTGTAGCACTTTGCCCCCTGACTTATGTGTCTGTGTAGCACTTTGCTCCCTGACTTATGTATTTTTGTAGCATTTTGCCCCCTCACTTTTGTGTTTTGTAGCACTTTGCCCCTGCCCGAGTTGCCCGAGGGGGTGAAGTGCACATTTTATGATAAGTGATGGGGTGTCACGCCCCAAAATTGGGTCATAAAAGACCCAACTTGAATACATAAGTCTATCGTAGCTGTAGTTCCAATTCCAAACATGGACCCAATTTTTATCAATGTATCTTAGGGTCCTACTCCTGAAACTATCATCCGCATCACGAAGTAACTTAATATCCTTCAATAAAACTACCAGTTTTTACCTCTTGGATCGTCTATGTCTATTCCTGTTATCCTCCAACTAGTCTCACTGCTCAACTCACCTACAACTGGAAGGAAGGAATGAAACAAAATACGTAAGCAAAGGCTTAGTGAGTGCCAGTGCTTGTGTGCAAGTTTCTCAAAATAGTTTTTAGACCCAAATGATAAATTAGTGAGGGAAAAACAATAATAGTTTTTTGTTGATTTTCAAAGGATCATTGAAATCCTAAATAAGAAAAGCAATTTGTGATCATAGTAACAATTAAGCAATAGCTAGTATGAGACAAAGGTCTTAGTATATGCACGATGAGGTTTTGTCAAATATCATTGAAAACATGCTTGGAAAAAAATTACGTTCATGATAAAGCTGGAACGATTGGTGGCATGATAATTAAGTTTCAAAACATGCATTTTAAAAAGCATGTAGTTCAATGCAAGTATCACGTACAAGACATGTTTAAGTAACACGTACAACACATGTTTATATAACACGTACAAGACACGCTTAAGCAGTAGGGGGCCATGTTAGCAATACCATCGCGTCCGATGATTTACCCACAACACTTTGGGTCCCGTTGCTTCTTCCTTATCACCCCTGAACACGCGGCTTAAAAGCCATCACCTTATACCTCCCCACGCAGGCTCGCGATGCCCGATTTGGTCATATCCGGAGTATGCCACACGATAAATGACCCATGCACCCTCAGAGCACTCCGTCCTAGGTGCATGGATTTGGACGTGAATAGCGGGAACTGTTTAAGACCGCAAGCCCATGCTTGACCGGCCGAACCCTGCCCTATCCATCGCCCGACCTTGGGCCCAACACAACCACGTCAGATGCAACACGTCACAAGAACACCATCACGGCAAATGATCACGATACAAGACCAATGATGGAGTAATTTCACAAAAATCATAAAACCGATGTTTATTTCGAAATCATTCTTGTATAAATTATTCATCTGAAATAAGTATGCAATCACGTATGTCACGAATGATGCAATGAAGTATTTTAGTTCACGATGAAATATTTAATCGAACAAATAGTTTTTCAGAATTTCCTTAAAAGAATGTTTTCCTCGAATTCATTTTCACAAAACATGCCTGAAAAATTACTTTTGCAAGATACGTGTTTGAAAACATTCATGCAGGTAATAGTTGGTGACAAGAATTGGTGAATATAAAATGAGTCCTGAATTTGATTTGAAAGTGTTGAAACTCATTTTCATGTCAAGTATTCAAAGCATGTTGAAAGTACATATATATATATATATATATGACGTATTCCTTCCAGTTTTGAAAGACATATAACTATAATTTTGAGAGGCAACTCACAGTACTCTTCCAAGCTACTAGGATTGTTGGCGAGTGAATCTCCAACACTACCTGCTTTGGCCAAATATCAAATTAAAATCTTATTCCATCACTCGATTCTAATAACCTGCCGAACCTAACCTATTCGATCCTATAAACTATGATTATGCATAAAGTATACACTATTTTCTCATAATTTGGCTATAACAAAATTAATTTTAAAGATTCACAAAAATTTCAAGAAAACAATTTTGCGCGGTTGTAATTTGAAAATTGTTAAAATTCATAGAGGAAGATTTTACCTCTAAAACTTCCAGAACTACCCAACACTTGTTGAAAAAATATTGGGTAAAATTTTCAAAAGCAATGAACATTTCCAAGTGGGTGTTTTAACCACCAAACCTAAGCCAAACTAAATCAGATTTTGATCCAGACAAGCTGCATTTCAAAATTTGTATAAAATCCTTTGTTTATCAAACAAATCCCAAATTTTGTATGACATGTTCACAAGACACTGAAAATGGTTCTATAAAATTTTGGAAGCCAAATAAAATATTTAGATACAAAATCTTCAGCTCAAAACAACACTCATCTGTAAATGAGTAATTCTCTGGCAGCAGTTGTCTACCAATTTTTATAAATTTCATCAAAGCTCCAAAAATCTCAAAATTTTACAGAAACATACAAAACATGTATAGATATCTACAGAAAAAATTTTAAATTATTATTAAAGTTTTAAATATGAAATTGTAAGCTCAACAAGTGGCTTTTTCGAAACATGATATAATTCTGGCCGTTCTTTTGAATAATTTAATAGAAATTCTACAAGACTCCAAAATTTACGAAATTTTACCAATATGTTGCTAACACATCCAAGTTAATTGGAAAATATTTTGAATCCAAAATTCGGTCATTTGACCTTTCAAGTACAACCTAGAACCCGTACGCAAAAACTGAAATGGAGTTCAACTTCATTTCATGACAAAACAACAATGCATGTCCTCAATGACTTTCAAAAACAAGTTAGATTCGACATGCAATCACTTATCTGTGTTTCAAATACAAATATAGTGATGGGTCTATAACAATTTATCCAAATCCTTTCCTCATACACACAATCAACCAAATTCTCAGCCCTACCTCCCAATTCACCTCATGCATGTCCCAATTGAGCCTCCAATTGATCAATTCAAGATTTAATTCCACAACAATTCTAGTAAACCAAGAATAAACTCATTTTAACAGAGATGAGGGTGTCTTACCTAAGTATTTGGTTGATGAGAAAACACCAAGAGAACAAATTTCTAATGGTGCTGCCAGATTTCAGGTCCTGAAACTGGGTCACGATTTTAGGCGAATCTGAAACTTTATGTAGCAGATACGAAAATTCCGAACACATGGTGTCCTTCCTTGTCCTCTCAGGGAGATTTTGAGCTAAAAATATTCCAATTTGGGCATCATTTGATCCCTCAAAACTTGAAAATACAAACCTTGCCAGAGCAGGATTTCTTGCGGAAATTGCTTGGACAATTATGGTTTCTATGTTGTGGTTTACACTCTCTCTTTCCATGAATCTCTTGAATGATTTGGGAGCTTAAAAGAGGAGATAATGGGGAAGAATTCTGTTATTTGGAGCAAGAAGAAGTGAAGTGTAGAGAGGAAAATTAAGAAGCTAGATAGGTGTGTATATAGGATGTGATAAGGGCTTGGTGGCAATTTTTCTATTTGTCTCATAGCCCTTGTCATGTTCTATTTTATTTCATAACCCCTATATCAATAGGAGTTAAAATCCAGCCCCTACATGGATATATATTGATATTAGGACAATCCACGTGTTCAAAATAATCTCTTGGCATATTTGTACTAATGGTAATACATATTAAACCCAGCTATTTTCAATAGGTTATACTACTAATCATTGCATTAGTTAAGAAAAAGCCGGATGTCGCATGGGGCAAAGTGCACATTTCAATAAGTTAGGGAGCAAAGTGCACATCATCCCATAACTGAGGGGGTGTCTGCCATTGTTCCTTAAGATTTTGATTTTGGGTTAAAAATCTATTTTTTTTTTTTGTAAATGGAGGGAAAATAAACGTCAATATTCCAAAATGCTGGGGAAAATCAGACTATGGGACTTTTTAAGCCTATATATTGTGGGGCTTTGTCCACTTGAGCCTCCTCTCTTCCACTGACAATGTGCATCAACCTCGACTCCAGCAATTGGATCCCCTTGGAAGTGTGTGAAAATAAGATGTGTGTCTTCAATTGTATAATTAATAATCTATATAATAGATCATTAATGAAATGATGTTCTCTGATTGTATATATATTTTATTCTTTCATATAGTTTCTCTTTGATATTTGAAAAAAATTATACTGATATGTGGGCAAGCGAATGCTTGAAACTATTTTGCATTGAACGGTCACGTTCCTACGTTTTAATTTGTATTTTTAATTTATCAAAACTCTATTATCATTATTTTAGGCTTTTTGGCATTTTAATTGGTCATTTCCTCATATTCCATCCTCATATTATAATCAATTAATGGCGAGCCGATGTCTCATATTGTTTATGTGAAGTTTATAATTTCTCCGTGTTAATTTTATTAAGATATTTTCATAGAATTTGATAATCAAAATGAGTCTTTTATTTAATGTTAAATAATAAGTTATTTACCTATTATCGTTTTCTATATGTAGATGATAAATATAACGATTCACAAATATATAGATACACACAGATCAAGTTTAGATAAAATTAGATCGTCACTTATATATTTGTTTGCATTTTCAATTTTGATTTTTGAAATTATTTAATATTTGTATAAATAACATGTTTTTTTTTGGAGTATGAATATTTCACAAGAGTTATATAAAAATGAAACTTCTTTTGTCAACTTTTCTTTTTTTAGTGAAAATCTAACTTTTATTAATTTTTGCTTTTATTTTTGGTTGAGAATTAATTAAAAGTTGTAAGAGAAAAGATTCAATAAATAAAAAATATTTTTATTATTTTTTAGAATAGTTCTTTTTGCTTTGATTATATGAATTCTGATTATTCTTTATTAGGGGTGTAAGTTGAGCCGAGCCGGCTCGCGAGCCTGACGAGCCGGCTCCACTTGAGCTCGAGCCTCACGAGTTCGAGCTCGAGCCAGATTATTTCTTCCAAAAGCTCGCGAGCCCATTTTTAATTTTTTTTATATATATTATTGGATTATTCATATTAGTTGTGGTGTGGTATACAACTATACATAGCTGTACACAACAACCACAACCTTAATCTGTTTATTATATATATATATATATATATTTTTTTTTATATTATAAATATTAGTTATATATATTAAATATTAACTATGAAAATAAAATAGAACCCTACCTATCTCTTTCAAACATTCAAAATCACGCACAACAGCAGGGAGAGATGAAAAAAAACCCCTCTTCTCACTATTCACGCAGCTGTGCCGCCCTCGTTCTTGGAAATCCGGCCGACCATTTTGGAGGGCCTCTCTTCTGTCTCTCTCTCTCTCTCTCTCTAGAAATACACGGACCCTTTTCATTTCTACTTATCTTCTTCTTGTGCGGCAGAACCTCCACCACCACTCCGGCGAAGACACCTCGATCGTCGGCAGCCAACAAAGGCCTCAGAAAGAAGGTCCTTAAGTCTCTGCCATCGTTCAAGTACGACGAAGACGAGAAGCAGCCTGAAAACCACCCCGATTGCACTTAGGTGGGGTATTTTTGTTCTCGACCCCAATTATTGACATGGGTTTTGATTCATATTAGGGGTTTTGTGTTCATTTTAATGCTTAATTTTGGGGTTTTTGCTTGGTAAAAAGGTCTGTTCTTTCTGAGTGATTGGTTCAAGTTTGTAATTAGTGTTATTTGTTGAATTGATTGTTAATGCCTTGTATAATATATAGGATGCCCAATTCAGGCTCGAGCTCGCGAGCTCGAGCCGAGCTCGTTTTTCACCTGTCGAGCTCGAGCTCGTCATGCGCGAGCTCGATGAGCTCGTATATTCAGGCTCGAGCTCGAGCTCGAGCCTGGCAAAATCGCCAGGCTCGGCTCGAGCTCGACTCGTTTACACCCCTATTCTTTATTGTATATGTATTTTTCATAAAGTAACAAAATGTTAGCCAAGACTTGGTATTAGTTTTCACTTTCATGTGGAAGGTCCTTGTTAAATAGGAAATATATTGTAGATATTTTATATATCTCTTCTTGTATGTTAAGTTAGGGTTTTATTGTAATCTCTTGTAATCTATTTATACGTGAGTTGCAATATAATTTTCCTTACGGGGTTTTATATCTCTAACTTGGTATCAGCCAAACAACGGATTCTCACCTCTTTCGTCGATCCGTACTCTTCCTCCCCTCTAAGACGTCGAACCCGCGACGCAACATCTCTTCTTTTCCAATCCTCCACTGCCGGCTCCATTGTTCAGGTAAGTCCGATTAGCCACTTCTTGTTTCTCTCCTTTCTCTCTTTGCTTTTATTCTTGTTATCATGGCAACCATTCCCCCTAATCCCAAACCTATTGACCCCGCCACCCCCACACATACCCCCACCCATCCTGCCTACTCAGTTAATAATGTTTTTCATCTATTTAATTTCAAATTATGTGAAGAAGACCCTCGGTTTAAATTATGGAAAACCATCTTTTTTGATATATGTCATAGTTACCGTGTTCTTAGTCACATCAATGGGTCCTCTTTACCCAAAGATGATGAGGATGAAGATTGGTACTCTCTTGATTCAAAAATAAAAACATGGATGTATAATTCAGTCGATGCCAATCTTCTAGATAGTGTTAGTGATGATGGTTTTACTGCCAAACAAATTTGGGATAATCTTGAAGCTTTTTTTCACAACAATAAACCATCCTGTTCTCTTCAATTGCAAGATCATTTTCTCAATTTCAAAAAAGGCACCCTCTCTATCTCTGATTATTGTCGGGATATGAAACGCATAGCCGATAATTTTAAAGATGTTGATTCCCCTATTTCTGATACGGAACTGGTTCTCCAAATTCTTAATAATTTACCGGATTCCTACAATAGCATCATCGATGTTGTCACCAATCAAACTCCTTTTCCTTCTTTCTCTAAAGCTCGTAATATGTTAATTTTACACGAGTCTCGTGAATCTCACATTCCACCTACTGCACCTTCCCCGGATTCCCCTCTTATTCTTTATTCTCAAACCCCTTACCTCCATGATAACGGTAGAGGCAGAGGTCGAGGTAGGGGCAAGACTTTTGGTCGCGGTTCTGGTCGGAACAATGGCCATGGCACCCGTAATTTTTCGCCCAATAATTTTCCGCAACAATCTGCCCCAAAGTACAATTGGGCCTCTTCTCCGCATTATGCATCTCCATGCCCAACAGCCCAACAGTCGGGCTTTACTAATTCCCCCCACCCCCACTTTTTTTGAAGGTCCAAACCAAGGCACTCAGGCATACTACCCTAGTGCCCCTTTTTGGCCTCCGACGTACACGCCCAACAACTCCTCACCCGGGCTTCTTGGGCCATCCCTTTTTAATTCGGCCTACCCATCATATCCGGCTCTTCCAGCAGGCCCCTCACCACCACCCTTTGGGCCTCAACTTCAGCAGCCTCCTCATTCCTATTTTCAGCAACATTCGTCCAACCCAACAGCCCATTTCTCTCAAGTGCAACCGCCCACGCCTCCACCACAGCAGCCCACGGATCTTGCGTCCCTCTTTTCCACTATGACTATAAATTAGCCTGATGATGGATGGTACATGGATTCAGGCACCTCTGCTCACATAACCTCTCAAAACGGTACACTTTCTTCAATTACACCTTGTGAATTTTCAAATCTATTTTAGTTGGTAATGGTGCTATAATTCCTGTTTCTTCTATTGGTCAGTCTCTAATTCATACTTCTTCCTCCTCTTTTCATCTTCGTAATATTTTAGTGGCTCCTAATATTTTTAAAATTTTTATTTCCGTTCGTCAATTTACTCGTGATAATTCTTGTTCAATCGAATTTGACCCATTTGGTTTCTCTGTGAAGGATCTTAATTCTGGCGCTAGAATATATCGTAGTGACAGCAATGGTGACTTATATCCGTTCAACTCCACTGGTGTTCCTTCCTCCTCTTCCGCTGTCAGTCTCGCTGCCGTCTCTCCGATCATTTGGCATCGCCGCCTCAGTCACCCGGGCTCCTCTATTTTTAAATTTTTGTCATCTAGGAATTTTATTAAGTCTCAAGGAACTCTTCTGTCTTTATGTCATGCTTGTCAGTTAGGCAAACACCGTCGTTTTCCTTTTACTAGTTCGGCTACTAAAACTACTCTTGTTTTTGATATTATTCATTCTGATCTATGAACTTCACCAGTTGTTAGTTTGAATGGTTTTCGATATTATATTTTATTTTTAGATGATTTCTCGCATTTTTTATGGGTTTTTCCGCTTCGTCATAAATCTGAAGTTTTTAATGTTTTCTCTAATTTTTGTACATATGTCAAAAACCAATTTAATTCTGAAATCAAAGCTTTTCAATGCGACCATGGTCGTGAATTTGATAATGAACATTTTCATAATGTTTTTAACTCTCACGGTATACTTTTTCGTTTTTCATGTCCATATACTTCTCAACAAAACGGTAAAGCTGAACGTATAATTCAATCTATTAATAATAAAATTCGTTCACTGCTTTTTCAAGCTCATTTACCATCCTTATTGGGTTGAGGTGCTCCATATGTCTGTTTATCTCCTCAATCTTCTTCCTACCACCACTCTCTCCTATCGCACCCCATCGAAATTATGTATAATTTATTCCCGTCTTATGACCACCTACGTGTTTTCGGGTGCCTTTGTTATCCTAATCTAACTGCCACTGCCAGTCATAAACTAGCCCCTAGGTCTTCTGCTTGTGTCTTCTTAGGATATCCTTCCAACCGTCGTGGGTACCGTTATCTTGAGCTCACTACTAACAAAGTCATCATTTCTCGTCATGTCACTTTTGATGAAAATGTTTTCCCTTTTCCATCCTCCCATACTCCATCTAACCACGAGGATTACCGTTTTCTCTCTCCTCCAGACGATGACCCACCTCCTCTTCTCCATCCCTCCATTTCTCTTGGCCTGTCACCTCCCGGCCCTGCATCGACCCCTCTCGACACCCTGACTTCGAACTCCACCGTGGCTCCTACCAGCCCCGCTCCTTCCCCTTCTGTCCCATCTTCTGTTCATCCAATGGCCACGTGTTCCAAAGATGGCATCTTTCGTCCTAGTCAATTTTTAAATCTCTCTGCTTTATTCGAGCCCTCCTCTCTCCCTCGGTCCCACACTCAAGCTCTTCGTGACCCTCATTGGAAAACTGCCATGGATGTTGAGCTTTCCGCACTTCATTCCAATTCCACTTGGGATCTTGTTCCTTGTCCTCCCAATGTTAACCTCGTGGGTTCCAAGTGGATCTTTCGGCATAAGTTTCGCTCTGATGGTAGTCTTGAGCGATACAAAGCTCGTCTCATCGCTCAGGGCTTCACTCAGCAATCGGGTTTGGACTATGATGAGACTTTTAGTCCAGTCGTCAAGCTTGCTACCATTCGCACTGTTCTCAGTCTTGCTTTATCGCGTTCATGGCCTCTTCATCAGTTGCATGTCAAGAATGCGTTTTTGCATCGGTTACTGTCTTAGGAATGTATACGAAAAGCTTGAAGGATATTGGCTATGGAGTTTATAAGCTTTTCTCAAGATTATTTTCAGCAAAGTTTTGACCTTTTCTTGTGTACGTAAGTGTGTATTTTTTGGGTTTGATGAAGGGTACTATTTATAGAGATTTCTTGGGATTTGTCCGTTGGACACATGCAGGCGCGTGTCTCTCACGCATGCGTAAATAGTCCCTTTTCTAACATTCTTGAATTATTGCTATTACCGATTGGACATAAGCAGACTTTGAACTCTGAATCCTGACAGTCTAGTCAAAAGGTGGCTTGTCCACAAGTCAGAATTCCTTATCACATTTAATGCACTTATTAGGCATTTAATGCGTTTTGAATTTATTTCCCATTGGAAATAAATGTCCATTGATGATTGCATTTAAGTCCTTCATGACTTGAAAATTTATTTCAAGTGAATCTGATCCTTGATCGCTTGAGTAATTTGAGCGCTAGATTTATTATTCCTGGAAGTCCTTTAGTGTTTGACAAACGCTTAAGACAAATCTTCATCTTCACTTGACTTCAGATGCTGATCTTCAACTTTATCTCTGACAGACTCATCTAGAATTCTATCCGCCTCGATATCTAATACTTAGTCTAAAATCTATAAAGATAAAAATTAGAAGCCTGACAAAATAATAAACTTTTAAACGCTTATACAGATGTTCTATGAAAGCATAAACTTATATTCTTTTGGGGTCTAACATGAAATCCTATTCTTGTCATATCAAAACGTCTAACATGAAATTTCCTAACAAGCTTTGTTTGCCAAATTTAAAGCTGACTTCCTTGCTTCCAAGGAGTTTGAGCGTCTTATCATGATAAGATTTTTGGCTTCTTTGTCAAGGGCTTCGAGAGATGTGCTGCGCAGTTCAGGGTGAAAGGCTACCCCCCTGCAGGTGTCTCTGAGGATTTCCTAGATTGTGATGCTGCTGTCCTCGAGGCCATGGTTATATATCAGATCCTACTTATGCAGATCCATCCTCCCTTCCTCCTGCAGGTCAGCTAACTGCGGTTGTGCCTGACCTGCAGGCAGGTGGTGAGGACGCTCCAGGTGATGCCAATGTTACTGCTCCTGCTCTGGTCGGAGCTACAGATCAGCCTTGATACTTTGTTTCTCTCAGACATCGTATTTTGATGGGTATATGTAGCCCAAGTATTGAAACAACTTACTTTTTGCTGTTTTTGATGGGCATGTGTAGCCCTTGGACAAATTTGTTTTCTTTGTTTAAGTTTTTGTTGAATTTGCCTAGGTTTAGTCTATGGACACCATTTTGGTTTATGAATGTTTCTGAACTTTTACATCTGTACCAGCATTTTAATGATGTTGCGTGCATTTGTCTATTTTTATATGATAAACATGTGTACTTGCATTTTTTAGATGTGTTACCCATCTTACATATGGTATACCTGCCATGTCTTATAAAAGAGAAACCAAAAAATAAACTTTGCACAAACTCAACCGAGGAGTAAGTTTGCCTTAGTATTATTTCATCACAAGATAATTATAATGAATCAAGTTCTCATAAATTATTAAAATATTATGACCATGCCTCCATTCTATTGATGCAAATATTTCTTTAGAGAACCTGGAGGAATCTGTTGTCCAATATTCCTCACAAAAAATCAAACAAAACTTATCAGTTTCCAGGTGGTA
The DNA here is from genome assembly GCA_019426215.1 of Buddleja alternifolia. Taxonomy (NCBI): domain Eukaryota; kingdom Viridiplantae; phylum Streptophyta; class Magnoliopsida; order Lamiales; family Scrophulariaceae; genus Buddleja; species Buddleja alternifolia. The sequence goes on from CM033403.1 coordinate 9,619,976, forward strand.
CCAACCAGACCTACACTGAGCTATAGCTCCAGTTGGGTCGGGTGGTCCATATATTTGCAATCATAGGGACTTGACTTTCAACATCCGTCAATTCTTAGTAATTTTCATGACACATACAAGCATGGGGACTTGCATTGTCACTGTGCAATCATGGGGACTTGAACTCATTCTCTTTCTCTTATGCAATCATGGTGACTTGCATTCACTCTCTCTCTTATGCAATTGTGGGGACTTGCATCGGGATCAAACACCCTTTTCCAGGTGCGTACAATCATGGAGACTTACACACGGGATCGAACACCCTTGATTAGGCGCGTGCAATCATGGTGACTTTCATCGCAACTATGCAATCGTGGGGACTTGCATTTACCTCCTGCCTTATATCCCCTTTTTCTCTCCACGTATCAAAATTTTCCTAGACGGGCTAGGGTAGCCAACTCATAACATCGGCATCCTTCCTTATGTCCCACATTCTCCGAATTTCCTTCCTTGTTTTACCTCGATCCTTATGGCTACCCATTCCTCCTTATCACTCCAAACCCTGGTTTTCCTTAGGGTAGGTCCGCAAATGTTCCCGAGGACCTACCCCTCCTTATTTCTCCCTAGCCTGGGGACCATTTGATCTGTAGCTGAATTATCCCTGCCTAAATAGATCCGGGCCACTCACCCATATGGTACAGTCTTAACCTCTGACTACCTCCACTTCACCAACTCCCCTTTACTTCACAATTCAATATACGTACACATATATAAATCAATCTCAAATTTTATCACAAAAATAAAATCTTACTAAAATATTGGAGCTTTGCATGTTATCTTGCAAAGAAGGCTTCACAATCTCTAGGCTTTACTTGAAAAACATAACAATCATAACTTCAAAAACATGATTAGCAACAGATGAGCCTTTCAAATAGCAATAATAGTGATAAAGCATAATTCTCACAGTCACATATAGGACTTTTTTAAGTCTTGCATGTTCCATGGGCGAGGGAGCTGCTTACCCTCCCCATCCTCCAACTGTTAGGCTCTTCCAGTTAACACTTTGATCACTTTGTACGGGTCTTCCCTGTTGGGTTCTAATTTCTTCACCGTGCGTACTGCATCACCCTCTTCAATAGCAGATCCCCTACCTGGACAGATCTGGCCTTCACTTTTGTTCCTTGAGCTCTCATGATCCATTGCTTGTTTTGTTCGATCCTCAAGTATGCTTTGTTTCTGACCTCATCAATTAGTTCCAGTTCTTTCCTTAGCCTCTCTTCATTTTGCTTTAGCTCGAAGTATTTAACTCGATGGCATTGTACACTAATCTCTGCAGGTATGACGGCCTCAGCCCCATACACCAAATGGAATGGACTCTCTCCTGTGGTAGACTTAGGAGTAGTCCGATATGACACAACACTGGTTGCAATTCTGCAACCCAATTCCAACCTGCTCCCTCCAGTCTATATGACCGAGGTTTAGTTGTTTTCCATGAATATATTAGCAAGGATTTATAAGTAAAATAAACAAAGTTGGATATGCTAATTAAAAGCATACATACTCTAAAAGAAAGGTTGTAGACATACCTAGTTGATAAGAGGTGTTTTTACGTGTTTTTAAGACCGTAATTCTTATGATTTGGATTCACTTATTGCTTAAATCATGTCACATTTGCATTTAATAAGTGTGTTAAGTGAATACAGGTAATAAATGAGAATACATGAAGAAAAGGGAAGAAAAACGATGTACAAAACAAGTTCAAACATGTTTTTCAACACTTAGGCTGTTTATGCATCTCCTACCACATTCGAGCGATAATTCTGTATATTTCGAGACCTAATTGGACAACATTTCCTTCTACAAAGTTGTCGATCTATGTCTTAGCTTCAAATGGGAACTTGAATCATCCAAATCGGAGGTCTATAGAGATAATTATGAAGGAAATACGATTGTTGCGCCGAACAGAGAAGTATATGCGCCAGGACACGCCCTAGCGCCTTCCTAGTCACGCCTAGGCGTGGACAGTCCGAATCTTACTCCTTTTCAGCCTAAATTCCAGCTCTTTATGATGGGAAGGAATCACTTTTAGCCATAATTCAGCACATGTGTTGAGGGGGAGTGTCATAAGTGTGTTTCTTGGTAGATTTACTTTATGGAATTTTATACTACACACTTTAGAGTAATGGAGGACACAAGAGAGGAACAACACATGGGAGGAAGAAGAATCTACACCTATAAAGCTAATCATCTCTTGCATTCATTCTTCATCAAGAAAAAGAGGGGAGGAAGGGACCGATCCATTAGAGAGAAAGGAGAGGGAGAAGGATTCTTGGATTCATTATCATCATTGGAGAAAGAATATTCACTTGGAGTTCTATCATCATTTACTTAGAGGGAGTTTTTATAGTCTTTTCATTTTCATTCATGTCTATGAATATGTGTATTTACTCATTATTGTTTTTCATATTATCTATTATGAACTAATTTCATAAGACTAAGGCCATGTAAGGTCAAATTGAAATATATGCTTATAATAGATGATTGTTGAGGTTATACTTATATTGTTATGTGATGTGAATTGTGTTTTTGTCTATCTTGCATATACTTGATCACTATATGTTAGAATCTTATGCCTAGGTTAATATTTCGGGAGAAAATTGACTTAGGGTGCAAGAAATTTACATCATTACCCGCAACTAATGAGGAATTGCCCTAGACATAGGTAAAGATTCCTGGGTGAAGTCGTTCGATTCAAATCGAGTGAACTCTAGTACATTAATGCATGTTTAGTGGTTAGATTTCCGGATAGGGATATTTGGGAAATCACGATCTAAGTATAGGAGTTTATACGCGAGACATCGGTTATTCTCTACCATAGGAATTTTCACCATAACAATATAAGTGTAATCCTTCAACAAGAAACTCTATAAGTATATTTGATCAATTTGGACCTAACATGTGCCTTAGTCTCTCTTTACATATTTGTTTAAAAATCATTTGTGCAACCTTGTTCTTATTGTACGCATTTTACATTCAATTTACTTTAATTGTATTTGTTCTTTATCGTTATAAAATCTTGAACTAGAATTCAAGTCCTTGTGGTTCGACAATCCGGACTTCTCATCCACTTTTATTACTACACACGACTAGTGCACTTGCTGTTATAGCACGTTAGCTTTTAGCGTGTCACTAGTCTTTAGACCTTGCACTATTATTCTATTGGTAACCTCTACCTGGCAGTTTGTTTGAGGATGAGCTACCACACTGAAACGTTGCTGAATCCCCAACTCTTCGCACCATCTCCTCAGCTTGATTCCACTGAACTGTCTCCCTTTGTCAGTCACGATCTCCCTAGGTATGACAAATCGACATATGATGATCTTCCACAAGAAACAAATGACCTCTGCCTCCATTATCCGAGCCAAGGCTTCAGCCTCCACCCATTTGTTAAGGTAGTCAACTAGCACTAATAAGAACTTTTTTTGGCCTTTTGCTATAGGAAAGGGGCGTACGATGTCCATACCGCATCTCGGGAAAGGATTTGGAACACTCATGGAACGTATTGCCTCCACAGGTTGATGAATGAGACTAGCATGTCTTTGACATTGTTCACAATTCTTCACCAAGTTAGTCGCATCCTCTTTCAGGGATGGCCAAAAATAGCCAGCCCTCAAGGTCTTCCCAGCCAGGGCCGCGCCACCTATGTGGATGCAGCAATCTCCTTCATGGATTTTCCTTAGTATATAGTCTCCCTCTTCTATTGAAACACACCTCAAGTGAGGCTGTATAAATGATGTCTTGTATAGTACATTATCAATCATAACAAACCTTGTAGCCCTAGTTTCCAAGCATTACCTTTCCTTCATTTCCTCGAGTAATGCTCCACTTGTGAGGTATTGAATTATCTCGATTCTCCAATCTTTCCCTTCCTCTACCTGCAGGATTTCTTGCTCTGTTCTAGGTCTGGTTAGAGCTTGTATAATGATGTTCTGAGTTTGATAGTCAGTAACTGAGCTGCCCAGCTTGGACAAATAATCAGCCTTGGTGTTTTCAGCTCGTGATATTTGATGTATCTCCAGCTTCTAGAAGTTCTCTCGTAGTGTATCTATGGTTTTCAAGTACTTCACCATCCTTTCCTCCTTAGCTTCATAGGTCCCATCAATTTGTTTGGTAAAGAGCTGCGAATCCGAGTACACTATCAAATTCTTGGCCTCTCCTTTGATCTCCATTTTAAGCATGATGAATGCTTCATAATCCGCTTCATTATTGCTTGCTTTAAATTTAAATTTGATTGCATATTCCAATTGATCTCCCTTGTGTGTGATGAGTACCACACCTGCACCACTTCCATTATAGGTGGATGACATCTACATGCAAAAAACAAACATTTTCATCCTCCTTCCCTTCCTACTCAGGCCTTGTCTTTTCAGTAATGAAATTTGCCAGGACTTGCGCCTTGATTATAGCTCAAGACGTGTACTTTATCTCAAATTTCCCTAGCTCCATAGCCCATTTGAAAAATCGGACTGACATCTCCATCTTCCCTAGCATGACCTTGAGTGGTTGACTAGTCTTTACAATGATTTTGTATGTCAAAAAAATAAGGTTTTAGTCTTCTTACTGTAATGACTAATGCCAATGCCATCTTCTCGATGTTCGGGTATCGGGATTCCACATCTAAAAGTACCTTACTGATGTAATACACGGGTACTAGGACTGTGCTGACAGCTCGATCAGCTACATCTATGTAGATTACTAGAGGCTTACCCAACACAGGTTTAGTAAACAGCGGCATCTGGCTCAGGTATGCCTTGAGATCTTCAAAAGCTTGTTGACATTCAGGAGTCGAATTGAAATGATCCACCATTCGCAATATATTGAAAAATGGTAAACTTCTTTTTGCGGACTTGGATATGAAACAGCTTAAGACTGTGATTCTCCGATTTAGCCTTTGCACTTCATTCATATTTCTTAGTGCTATCATGTCTTGAATAGCCTTGATCTTTACAGGATTGGCTTCTATGCCCTTCCATGTATCCTAGGAACTTCCCTCCTTTAATTCCAAACGCGCACTCGGTTGGGTCTTCCTTCATTCTATACCTCTGGAGTGTTTCAAAGGTTTCTTGCAGGTCTTGCACATGTGTGTTGGCGATATGGCTTTTGACCACCATGTCATCTACATATACTTCCAGGTTCTTCCCCATTTGCTCACGAAACATCATGTCCACTAGCCTTAGGTATGTAGCTTCGGCATATTTAAGGCCGAATGGCATAACTATGTAACAGAAGGTGCCAAAGGAGGTGACGAAGCTAACCTTCCTCTAATCTTCCTCATCCAAAGGTATTTGCTGATGCCCGCTCTACACACCCATAGTACTTAGTAGCTCATATCCAGCTGTGGCATCCACCAATTGGTCTATCCTAGGTAAAGGATAGTGGTCCTTTGGACAGGCATTGTTCAGGTCGCGGAAGTCGATACACATTCTCCATTTCGATCCGTCTTTGGGTGCTAGGACTACATTGGACACCCACTTTGAGAATTGAATTTCTGCAATGTGCTTGGCTTTGAGCAGCATGTCAATCTCCGCTTTGATTATAGCGTCCTTCTCTAGGCCAAAATGCCTTTTCTTTTGGATAATTGGTTTTGCACTGGGATCCATGTTTAGGTGGTGCTATACGACTGTCGGGGAGATTCCTACTAGGTCATTAGCTGACCATGAGAAGACATCTGCATGCTCCCACGTCATGGCTATTAGTTCATCCTTCAGGTCGGGGCTTAAATGCAATCCAATTTTGACTGTCTTTTCTTTATCTCCAGGTATGAGTTCAATACTCATAAGCTTTCCTACTGGTTCTACATGCGATGACACTATCTTCTTAGTGATTTCCTTTTCCTCTACCTCCATTGGTTCGGGGCTTATGCTTCTTGACTTCATCTGGCTTGTCTCCTTGCTTAATGTAGGATAAGTAACACTTCTTAGATTGATGTTGATTGTTGGACACTTCTCCTACTCCATTGAATATTGGGAACTTGGTTTTCATATGAATAGTTGCTCGATTATTGTTGTTGACCTCCATAAGTGCTGCCTTGTTAATTTGTGGAGGAAAGTTTCCTCTACCTCCAGATCCGGTTCTTCCACCTCGCCATCCTCTACCTCGACCTCTCCAGGTACCACCCCTTTGAGCTGGGTGATAAGAGGCATTTTTACGTGTTTTTAAGTCCCTTTGCGTTTATGTCTTAGGTTCATTTATCGCTTGATTCTTGCCACATGTGCGTTTAATTCGTGCATTAAGTGATTTCAGGTCTTAAATGGATACAATCAAAGAACGGGATGAAAAATGACGTATAAAACAAGTTTAGGCCAAATTGCTACGCACCCCTATGCTCAAGCGCCTAAAAACCCACGGCCAGGCGCCGGACAAGATGGAAATAACGTCAACATTCTGCTTACCACGCCTAGGCGCCATCTTGCCCACGCCCGGGCGCCGTATCTACACCACTTTCCACGTTCGAGCGCTATTTCCGTATGTTTAGAGGCCGAATTGGATGAAGTTCCTTTCTACAATGTTGTATAACTATGTGTTAGCTTCAAATGAGGACTTGAATCATCCAAATCGGAGTTTCGTGGAGAAAGTTATGAATGAAATACGATAGCTGCGCAGGATACATTGCATTTAATTTCAGCATTCTGAATCCCGCGCCCAAGCGCCGTAATGCCACGCCTAGGCGTGTCCACACCCGAATTGAGATTCTTTTCAGCCAAAAGATCATCATTTGATGGGGGAATGGAACATTAAAAGCCAAGAGGTCATCACATGTATGAGAGGGATGTCATAAGTATGTTTCTTAATAGATCTACTTTAGGGAATTTTATACTACTCACTTTAAGAGTAGTGGAGGACACACTAGTGGGAGACACACACTAGGAGCTGATTTGTTGTGGTCTTCTTAAGGCATTTTTGAGCACAATGGACGACACATCTTGGAGGAGGGGAGAGAGAGAGGCATTTTGGCCATCACTTTTCACTCATCATCATTCATCACCATTCTTGATCACTTTTGGAGGGGAATAAAGAGAGAGGAGTTAAGGATTGAAGTTCAAGAGCAAGGATCCATCATCAATCAATTGAGGGAGTTTTAATTATTTGCATTTACATGTTTATTTCCATGAGTATGTATATGTTTGTATTAGATTTTCTTAAGGCTTTGATGAGAGGCTAATATTGTAGAACTAAGGCCATGTGAAAGCCAATTTATGAATCAATATATGTGAAGTGAATTTTCGTATTAATTCTCATATTGCTTTGTGTGTTGATTTTGAGCTTTTATTACAATCATGTGCTTGATCACCATATGCTTGCTATCTTGCCTAATCTAGTCATTCGAGAGAAGATAGGTTAGGGTTCAAATGAATCAACCCATCATCCGAAACTAATGTGAAATTGCTCCTAGAAATAGGTAAAGATTTCCGGGTGCGGTTAGCCGGATTTATCCGGGGAAACTCTAGAACGTTAATGCGTGGTTATTGATTAGATTCTCGGATAGACATATTTAGAGAACCATCAATTAATCATAGGATTATTATGTGCCGAGACATCGGGTAATAATTATCTGAGGAATTTCCACCAAAGCAATAGGAGTCTAATAATTCGAAGAGTAGCTCATCTATATTGACGAGTAGATTCGGTTGTAGCATGTGCCTTAGTCATTTTATCATACGTGAGATTTAATCTATAGTTCGTTTCTTTTTGGTTCGTCACTAGCTTACTCGTTTTATTGCAATCTACTTTTGTCCATTTTCATTAATCATAAACTAAAATTCAAGTTTCCGTGGTTCGATAACCCGGACTTTTTGTCCACTTATTACTACATACGTCTAGTGCACTTGCTATTATTGCACGTTAGCTTTTAGCGTGTCAAGTTTTTGGCGCCGTTGCCGGGGACTTGTTTATTTTAGTTTTTTTTTTTATTTTCGTTTACATTTTTTATTATTCTTAGTTTTCGTTTATTTCTTGATTTTCTTTTATTTTCGTGATTAGTCTAATTTTGTTCTTGTATTTAATTGTTAGGTTCTTGAGGTGCATGACCCGCTCCTCAAACAAGCCTCTATACGAGTTGGAGCCTGAAATTGAACGAGTTCTTAGGACTAGTAGGCGAGCAAGAGAAATGGCCAATAATCTCAACCAAAAGCCAAATGGAAATTTCCCGGACATGAACTCACCGGAAACTAGGGAGTGGTTACAAGGTGTTCTACAAGCCATGCAAGCGGAACCTCCTCCACAACTCCCGTCGGTTCGGGGTAGCTTACCACCTAGGGTCCATACCATTCCGGGGCCCGTAGTCGTGCCTAATTTCTTCACCCCAAACTACCACATTCCGGCTCACATTTTTAATATGGTGCAAGGAGATCCTTTCTATGGAGAACCGCACGAATCACCACACGCTCATTTTGAAACCATAGATGAGGCTCTTGTGACCATTCAATATCACCCACGAGATCTTGATGCGATTCGTCTAAGAGTCTTCCATTTCTCATTGAAGGATAGGGCGACAACATGGTACAAATCCTTACCTCCACAATCTATTACAACATGGAGTGAGTTGGTCGATGCCTTTTTAAATAAATTCTTTCCACCCTCAAAAATCAATGAGCTACGGAGTAATATAAAAGGGTTTAGGCAAAGGCGCAATGAATCTTTAGCCGAGGCTTGGGCTAGATATAAGGGCATGCTCCGTAAATGTCCCGATCATAATTTTGGGTTGAATGAACAAGTACTCCATTTCTATGATGGGGTTAGGTCACGTATTCGGCATAGACTCAACGCGGGTGCGGGAGGAGATCTCCTTGGGTTAGACTGTCAAAGTGTATGGGACAAAGTCGAACAGTTGGCCCGAGAAGACGAGCTTTACCCCGACGATGAAGAGGCCTCATCCTCTAAAAAGGTTGCTTGTATTGAGGAAGTAGTAGAGGAAGTAGTAGTCTTGGAACCGGAGGTTGGCAATGTTAATTATGTGGGGAATCAAAATAAACCTCGGGTGAACTTTCATATACCCGAGAATTTTCCAAAAAGGCCCAACCCCGCACAGAACGCACAACGGGGATCTATCAACCGGGGATCTATCAAGCTCCACGACCACCCTTCAATAACCCACCCCCGAGGCAAGGCAATTTCAATGGACAAGGTCAAGGTCAAGTGCAAATGCGACCTCCCACAATCGATGAGAAACTAGATGCTCACATGAAAAAGTCCGATACATCTTTCAACGAACTTCGGGGTATGATAAAGGATATGTGTATGGAGATGAAGGATTTGCGAACACAAGTAGGGCAACTTTCTAATGCGGTTAACGGTAGAGCCCCGTGGACTCTCCCAAGCGACACGGAAAAGAACCCGAAGGCCCAATGCAATGCCACAGCCTTGAGAAGTGGCAAACAATTGGAGAATGACATTGCCAGTACATCCGCGCCCGAGCGCCCCGACCTGCACGCCCAGGCGCCTACAGATACGCGCCTAGGCGCCAATATACGCGCCCAGGCGCCACCCACAAACCTGCCAGATGCATATGTTCTGCATCCCGCGCCCGAGCGCCCATAAATGCACGCCCAGGCGCCAACAGATCCGAGCCTAGGCGCCGATATACGCGCCCAGGCGCCGCCTACTGTTTCAGTGGGTTTTCATCCGTCTAATCCAACGCTTTCTCCCCCTATCGAAGTTCGTCTCCCCTTCCCAAATGCTCACAAAAAGAAGAAAAAGGAGATGGATCCGAGCTTTCTCCGAATTTTGGCAATCCTTCGGGAAGTGAGAATTAATATTCCGTTTATTGACGCCATTCTCCAAATGCCGAATTATGTGAAGTTCTTCAAGGACATACTCTCCAACAAGCAGAAGTGGGAAGAGAATGAGACGGTGTGCCTCACGGAAGAATGCTCCGCCGTATTACTCAATAAATTGCCAACTAAGCTCCAAGATCCCGGGAGTCTCACAATCCCATGCACGATTGGATCCCTATCATTCAAGAAGGTGTTATGTGACTCGGGGGCCAGCATCAATCTTCTTCCATACTCACTGTTTAAAAAGCTAGGCCTTGGAAATCCCAAGCCGACCTCAATGAGCCTTCAACTAGCCGACCGATCGATCAAGAGGCCCAAGGGGATAATCGAAGACGTTATTGTCCAAGTCGACAAGTTTTATTTTCCCGTTGATTTCGTAGTACTCGACATGGAAGAAGATGTGGAGGTACCATTAATCCTAGGGAGACCATTCCTAGCCACGGGTAAGGCGGTAATTGACATTGCTAATGGTAAGCTTACCTTGAATGTGGGCGATGACAAAGTTACCTTTGATGTTTACAAAGTCCTTAAACATCCTATTGATCATGACTCGTGTTATCGAATTGATACATTTGACCATTTGATTGTTGAGTATTTACAGGACAATACAATTGAAAATTCTCTCGAACAGAGTCTTATGAAATCCATGCAAGTGGACTCGGAGAAAGATGATCTAGTGGAAAAGGTTCTAAGCTTGGAGTACAAATCTTCCTCTCATTCGGGAGGATTCATCAAAGTTGATAGATCATTGTCAGGATCACCTCGCCCATCTATTGAAGAACCCCCCTCTCTCGAACTCAAACCCCTCCCCTCCCACCTTAAATATGTGTACTTGAACGATGACGAAACACTCCCATTGATCATTTCCTCATCTCTTTCAGGATCACAAGAAGAGCAATTAATGACGGTGTTGAGATCTCACAAACGGGCTTTTGGGTGGAAACTTGCGGACATCAAAGGCATTAGTCCAGCGATATGTATGCACAAAATACTTATGGAGGACTCCACCAAGCCTACACGCCAACCCCAAAGGAGATCAAACCCACAAATCCAAGAGGTAGTAAAGAAGGAAGTGATTAAACTGCTCGACTCAGGTATAATCTATCCTATTTCTGATAGTGCGTGGGTGAGCCCTACCCAAGTGGTGCCTAAGAAAGGGGGATAACGGTAATTGAGAATGCGAATAATGAGCTTATCCCAACTCGTATAATTAGTGGGTGGCGTGTATGTATAGATTACCGTAAGTTGAATGATGCCACACGTAAGGATCATTTCCCCCTCCCCTTTATTGACCAAATGCTTGAACGATTAGCCGGGCATGATTTCTATTGTTTTCTAGATGGTTACTCCGGCTATAATCAAATTGCCATAGATCCTGAGGACCAAGAGAAAACCACTTTCACTTGTCCTTATGGCACATTTGCTTATAGAAGGATGCCATTTGGCTTGTGTAATGCCCCGGCCACTTTTCAAAGATGCATGATGGCTATTTTTCATGATATGGTTGAAGATTTCCTTGAAATTTTTATGGATGACTTTTCTGTTTTCGGAACAACTTTTGATATTTGTCTTGCTCATCTAAATGTTGTGCTTAAACGTTGTGAAGAAACCAACCTTGTTTTGAATTGGGAAAAATGCCATTTAATGGTCCGGGAGGGGATTGTGCTTGGCCACAAGATCTCTCAAAAAGGGATCGAAGTGGACCAAGCCAAGATTGAGGTCATTGAAAAACTTCCCCCGCCCACATCGGTAAAAGCTGTTAGGAGTTTTCTCGGGCATGCTGGTTTCTATAGGCGATTCATCTTGAATTTCTCTAAAATTGCGAAACCGTTGTCTAATTTGCTTGTTAAAGATGCACCTTTTGATTTCAATTCTTCTTGTATGCAGGCCTTTCTTGATTTGAAGGAACGCTTAGTTTCCGCCCCTATCATGTCATCCCCCGATTGGAGCTTACCATTCGAATTGATGTGTGATGCGAGTGACACCGCGGTTGGAGCGGTCCTTGGCCAAAGGAAGGAAAAGGTATTTCGAACCATTTACTATGCTAGTAAAACTCTTAACGATGCACAATTGAATTATGCCACCACGGAAAAAGAATTACTCGCCATAGTCTTTGCATTCGATAAATTCCACTCTTACCTCGTGCTAAACAAAGTGATAGTTTACACCGATCATTCGGCTTTAAAATATTTGCTTGCCAAGAAAGATGCTAAACCAAGACTTCTTAGGTGGATTTTGTTACTCCAAGAATTTGATTTAGAGATAAAAGACAAGAAAGGCACCGAAAATGTAGTAGCCGACCACCTCTCACGATTAGAGCTAGTGAATGATCCGTTAGATGAGACACCAATTCGTGAGGAATTCCCGATGAACACCTCCTTGCTATTTCTGAAAAAATTTCACCTTGGTATGCTAACTTTGCCAATTACATTGTTACGGGCCGTCTTCCCCCGGATATCACTTTTCATCAAAAGAAGAAATTTCTATCTGATGTAAAGCAATATCTTTGGGACGAACCCTTTTTATTCAAAGTTTGTGCAGATGGTTTAATTCGACGTTGCATACCCGAAACGGACGTGCATGCTATCCTATCTCATTGTCATGATATGGCGGTAGGTGGCCATTTTGGGCCTTCCAAAACGGTAGCTAAGATCCTCCAATCAGGTTTCTTCTGGCCTACTCTTGTTAAAGATGCACATCATTATGTCAAATCTTGTGATCGCTGTCAACGAATGGGGAACATCTCTAAACATCATGAAACGCCCTTAAATAGCATGTTAGAGTGTGAGTTGTTTGATGTATGGGGTGTGGATTTCATGGGCCCTTTCCCCAGTTCTTGTTCAAATAAATATATCCTTGTTGCGGTAGACTATGTCTCCAAATGGGTGGAAGCCGTGGCCTTGCCTACTAATGATGCTCGGGTTGTCACTCGTTTTCTGAAGAAGCATATTTTTACTCGATTTGGAACTCCCCGAGCCATCATTAGTGACGGGGGCACCCACTTCTGCAACAGGCAGTTTGAACTTTTATTGACCAAGTACGGGGTGAAGCATAAAATTTCGACCCCATACCACCCACAAACTAGTGGCCAAGTGGAGGTCTCGAATAGGGAGATTAAGCGTATTTTAGAAAAAACTGTCAACGCATCAAGAAAGGATTGGTCCCTTAAATTGGATGATGCTCTTTGGGCTTATCGGACCGCCTATAAAACCCCAATTGGCATGTCCCCGTATCGTCTTGTTTTTGGCAAAACATGTCACTTGCCCGTTGAACTCGAGCATCGTGCTTATTGGGCCATTAAGTTTCTAAATTTTGACTCTCAAAGTGTAGGTACACAACGTTTGCTACAACTCAACGAGCTCGAAGAATGGCGTCATCTTGCCTATGAGAACGCAAAACTCTATAAGGAGCGGACCAAAATGTGGCATGACAAACATATTCTCCCCCGGGAATTCCACAAGGGAGAGCGGGTGTTGCTATACAACTCTCGACTCCGACTCTTCCCCGGGAAGCTTAAGTCTCGATGGTCGGGCCCATTTTTTATTTCCCAGGTCTATCCATCCGGCGCCGTCGAGCTTACAACAGATAAAGGACATACTTTCTTGGTCAACGCTCAACGTCTAAAACCTTACTTAGGGATGGATGGACCAAGAGACAAAGAGTCCTTCATCTTCGCGGACCCTTCGTGATTCTTCGCTTTCAGTCGAGCTAATGACTCTAAACTAGCGCTTCTTGGGAGGCAACCCATGTTTTCTTTCCGTTTCCTTTTCTTTTTCCCTTATTATCCCGTTTGTTGCTTTATTTTCTAGTCTTACATCTTTGTTAGTTTGTGTTTTAAGTGTTTTGTCTCTTCCCTTTTGAAACAGGAAATGAAATTCTTTACAAAATATTTCTGAAAGGGGCGCCCAAGCGCCGAGACAACGGGCGCCTAGGCGCCCGGTTCTGAAAGGGGCGCCCAAGCGCCGAGACAACGCCCGCCTAGGCGCGGGCATTACCAGAAAAAATCCAGGTACGCTGTGTCGCGCGCCTAGGCGCCCAAACACGCGCGCCTAGGCGCCCGTTTCTGATTTAAACATATTTGTGGGTCAAACGGTCAAAATTCTTCACAAACTCTTCACAACTCCTCCCCCAAGCGATTTCCGGCGACACTCTCACCTTTTCCGGCCATCTCCACCGTGTTTCACCGCCACTTTCCATCAACATCACTCGCTGCACAGTGGCCCCTCCTTCACATCCAACTCGGTGCGAAAATTTTGGGGAAAAAGGTGAGTTTTGGCTTTACCCTTCTTCCATTTCCGATTCATAGACGACGAGTAGGTGCCTTACATTATATTTTGAGGATTATTTGGGGCTTCGTCCGATTGTGGATTGAATTTTTTTTGTTATTGCATTTGAGGACTTCTTTTGAATTTGTGGATCGTAATCAAAAATTGGGGGTTGTTGTTGTTGAATTGGATGATCTATTGTTATCAATTTGTGGGTTGAAATTGAATTTGTGGGTTGTTGTTGTTGAATTGGATGATCTATTGTTATCAATTTGTGGGTTGAAATTGAATTTGTGGGTTGTTGTTGTTGAAATTGGATGCTATTTTGTTGATTAAATCTGTGGATTATTGCTTAAAGAATTGAGGAATCGGTTAAATCCGTGGATTGTTGCTAGATTGTGGGTTGCTCTCTGATTTTGGTGTGTTGTTGGGCGTTGACGATTGTTGTATTGGGTTGGTTGCATTTGGGTTGATTTGAGTAGTTGAGAAGTTGATCATTGTTGTTGCAAATGACGAGAACTACCAACAGACCGTCCAAGGGTAAGAAAAAAGTGGGTGAGGGTTCCTCTAATGAGCCCGAGACTCCCGATAATACCCGTTTTGAAAACTCCCAAGTCCAAATTATGTGTCAGAGTTTGAGCACCCCCCGCACCCTTATTAAGGAGCACTATTTAACCACCCGGGGACAGCCCTCTGTGCACGAATTGATACAGTTTCATCGCTTACAGTTTTTCTGTCAAAAGCCCGAGGCCATTCGTCTTCCTTGGGTCCTGGAATTCTTCAGCTCCGGGGTTTATGATGAGATTGAGACACGAGGATGGCTGGGGACTACCCTTTTGGTCCGGGGCAAACATGTCAATTATGAGTTGAGACAGATTAGGGAGAGCATAGGCACCCCGACCCCTCAGACATGCGAGTTCACCACTCTTTACAATGCAGGGCGCCTCCGAGTTAGCCTGTCGGATATTTTGCGGGTTATTGGCCGAGAGGGGTGGGAATGGGTACCCGGAGAAGCTCATGTCCCCCGTAGGGCTCTATTACCCGAGGCTGCTTTCTGGCTCGACTTCATCCGATTCAATTTAATACCGAGTACCAATCGATCAGAGGCAAACAAGGAACGGGCCACCCTCATCTACGCTATTATGTCCAAGAAAGCTGTGGACTTTGCCCGGGTAATCCACAAGTCTTTGACGGACCACTTTAGGAAGTTGAAGAATGAGTTAGGGCCGTTGATTAACAAAGAATTGGCTAAGCAAAAGGGAGAAGGTCCCACTCGGAAGATTCCCATCATTCTCCCGTCACTGATCACAGCTTTATGCAAGGCGGCTAAGGTTCCCACATTTCCTATGGAGCGTACTGAGCTTCCTGGTTCTTATCTCACCGTGGTAGATGACGACTCCCAGGCTCCTCCACCACCAGCTACTTCCAAGAGGCCTCGCCCGTCTTCATCCCGGTCTACTAGCTCCCCACAGTTTCCACCTATGGATGCCGCCGCCATTAGACAATTAAAGGATGAATTGAGGGATGAGTTGCGAGATGAGATGAGGGTGGTCATGTCCGACACTTGTGCTTATTTCCGTCAGCTTCTTGTAGAGCATGATGCGTTTGTCGGTTGGGGGCCGTTTGATTATTCTACTCCTCCACCTTACCCGCACCCCCCGCCTCAGCAGCCCGCAGATATGCACGAGTCAGGTGCTCTCGTTCCTGAAGGAGGTGATGATGAGGCTCATAATGATGAGGGTAGCCCGTTGATTGATTTGGATGATCTCGG
Source organism: Buddleja alternifolia (assembly GCA_019426215.1). Classification (NCBI taxonomy): domain Eukaryota; kingdom Viridiplantae; phylum Streptophyta; class Magnoliopsida; order Lamiales; family Scrophulariaceae; genus Buddleja; species Buddleja alternifolia. Next base: position 9,635,824 of record CM033403.1, read on the forward strand.
CGGAGAGGATGAGGATTACATTGACCGTTTTGGCACCACCGATTAGGCTTATCTTGTTTTATTTCCATGCATTTTTTTTTGTTTTTTTGTTTTTGGATATCTTTTGTTGGGTTGTTGGGTTGTTGGATATTTTATGTTTTATGTTTGGATGCTTGATGTTTTCTTTCCATGCATGTTTCTCATTTTTGTTTGTCTCGTTTTGTTTTATTCTATTCTATCCAATGTTTGATGCTCTGTATGGCTAGCATTTGTTTACCTATGTAGTGATCGACACAGTGATTGCCATCCTTGGACTTGTTTGCCTTCAGTGGACTCGGGTTTGCTTTTCAGCTTCCCTATGGTGACGTGTACTTGCCCTTCTTTTTTCAAACATTGGGGACAATGTTCATAATAAGTGTGGGGGGTATACTAGATCCATTATAGTCATGTTGATTCATGTTTTACATATTTCGGTCCAAGTTTGGGGGTGCTGTACCTCTACATGAGAAATGTGTGCAATTTTAATTTTTTTTTTTTTGGATAGAATTTCAACCCTTCACTTGAGGCATTGAGTATGGTTAATTTGAATACATGGTATGTTTTCTCTATCAATTTGGTTTTTAATGGCTATACACATCGTTCTTTGCTTATGGGATCCTAACTAGACTAGATTAACCTTAAGATGATTCACATATGCACCTAAATCGAAGGTAGAGGAGTTGAGTGGGCAATCATTTTGAAACACTTAAAGGCTTGATCCCGGAAATATCAACTTAGAATTTTCACATGTGTTATGAGTTGAGAACGTTAACTTCGTGTGTTTAATAATAATAAAAAGAGGTTGAACATTGGTATGACTGAAAAAGTCAGGCTTAATAGATACTGGGGGCGAAGAGCACCATGCCTAGAATACTGTACTATTTTGCTAATTTGAGCTAAGCTCAAGCCAATGCAAGTGTTAAGTGAATAAGGACCTAGTTTGATTTTGTGGCCTTTGACACTCGAGCGATTAAGCCCTTAGGAGTGTCTCCACATTTGATACCCTAAAGCCATCTGGTTTAGGAGTTATTGGCCTAAAGCTCGTTACACGGGTGTCATAGAAAGCCTAAGAGGATCAAACATTGCACATGGTCTAGCCTCTAATGTTTCGAGTTGAAAGTGCATAAGATAAATCCGAAAGTGGAATGAAGTGATGAATTTTTAAGTGGCTATGAAGTTGTATTCAATTCTCGTACCATGTGAATAATCAAAAGTTGATAAATATGGGGTTAATGTTTGAAAAGTGGTAAGAATGCCACTTGACTATAATACTTGAGATTTATTACACTACACCCTTAGGATGATCTTTTCAATGTTAAGGCGTAACATGAGCAAATGTGTGATGTGTATATATTTGTAATTTGAGCTTAAACAGATGAATTCATACCATTGTGTGCTATTAATCATTGTAATTTACGTTGAGTGATCGGGGTTGAAAATCTTTCGATTTTGTGGGTATATCGTCTGCAAACCCTCACGAGACTATAACTCGTCCTTTGAGGTAACTAAAAGGTTCAAAGGCTTGTTGCATTCGCTAAATGCAACCGTTTACTCCACGAAAGTGAGTTAGGTAGTTTTCTTTTTGTTTCTCTCTTTGATTGATGATGTTTCCTTATCTTAAAACTCTTATTGCTCGAGGACGATCAATTGATAAGTGTGGGGGTGTTGATAAGAGGCATTTTTACGTGTTTTTAAGTCCCTTTGCGTTTATGTCTTAGGTTCATTTATCGCTTGATTCTTGCCACATGTGCGTTTAATTCGTGCATTAAGTGATTTCAGGTCTTAAATGGATACAATCAAAGAACGGGATGAAAAATGACGTATAAAACAAGTTTAGGCCAAATTGCTACGCACCCCTATGCTCAAGCGCCTAAAAACCCACGGCCAGGCGCCGGACAAGATGGAAATAATGTCAACATTCTGCTTACCACGCCTAGGCGCCATCTTGCCCACGCCCGGGCGCCGTATCTACACCACTTTCCACGTTCGAGTGCTATTTCCGTATGTTTAGAGGCCGAATTGGATGAAGTTCCCTTCTACAATGTTGTATAACTATGTGTTAGCTTCAAATGAGGACTTGAATCATCCAAATCGGAGTTTCGTGGAGAAAGTTATGAATGAAATACGATAGCTGCGCAGGATACATTGCATTTAATTTCAGCATTCTGAATCCCGCGCCCAAGCGCCGTAATGCCACGCCTAGGCGTGTCCACACCCGAATTGAGATTCTTTTCAGCCAAAAGATCATCATTTGATGGGGGAATGGAACATTAAAAGCCAAGAGGTCATCACATGTATGAGAGGGATGTCATAAGTATGTTTCTTAATAGATCTACTTTAGGGAATTTTATACTACTCACTTTAAGAGTAGTGGAGGACACACTAGTGGGAGACACACACTAGGAGCTGATTTGTTGTGGTCTTCTTAAGGCATTTTTGAGCACAATGGACGACACATCTTGGAGGAGGGGAGAGAGAGAGGCATTTTGGCCATCACTTTTCACTCATCATCATTCATCACCATTCTTGATCACTTTTGGAGGGGAATAAAGAGAGAGGAGTTAAGGATTGAAGTTCAAGAGCAAGGATCCATCATCAATCAATTGAGGGAGTTTTAATTATTTGCATTTACATGTTTATTTCCATGAGTATGTATATGTTTGTATTAGATTTTCTTAAGGTTTTGATGAGAGGCTAATATTGTAGAACTAAGGCCATGTGAAAGCCAATTTATGAATCAATATATGTGAAGTGAATTTTCGTATTAATTCTCATATTGCTTTGTGTGTTGATTTTGAGCTTTTATTACAATCATGTGCTTGATCACCATATGCTTGCTATCTTGCCTAATCTAGTCATTCGAGAGAAGATAGGTTAGGGTTCAAATGAATCAACCCATCATCCGAAACTAATGTGAAATTGCTCCTAGAAATAGGTAAAGATTTCCGGGTGCGGTTAGCCGGATTTATCCGGGGAAACTCTAGAACGTTAATGCGTGGTTATTGATTAGATTCTCGGATAGACATATTTAGAGAACCATCAATTAATCATAGGATTATTATGTGCCGAGACATCGGGTAATAATTATCTGAGGAATTTCCACCAAAGCAATAGGAGTCTAATAATTCGAATAGTAGCTCATCTATATTGACGAGTAGATTCGGTTGTAGCATGTGCCTTAGTCATTTTATCATACGTGAGATTTAATCTATAGTTTGTTTCTTTTTGGTTCGTCACTAGCTTACTCGTTTTATTGCAATCTACTTTTGTCCATTTTCATTAATCATAAACTAAAATTCAAGTTTCCGTGGTTCGATAACCCGGACTTTTTGTCCACTTATTACTACATACGTCTAGTGCACTTGCTATTATAGCACGTTCACTTTTAGCGTGTCACTGGGGCTAAGTTGTTTGCATTGCTGCTATTTATCACGTATTCCGTTAGGTAGCCCATTTAGCTAAACGTTGGATCTCATCGATTAGCTGTGGACATTCATCTGTATCGTGCCCATACTCACGGTGGTATCTGCAAAAAATACACTCAAAGGGTTCTTGTGTGCTTGATCTGCACCTTCTAGCCATTGGATCAGATTCTTGACCTCCACAGCTATCAAGTGGTCGCTCCAATTTACCCTCATTGGTATACGTCTAGATCTGGGCGCACCTGGTGCAGGTGATGTCACATGGGTCGAGCTAGGGGTCCAACCACTTATTTCTTCTTTACATGACCTATTCTTTTTTCCATCGTCTTGCTTTTCTTTCTTTTGCTCTGCTCTCCGCATCATGTGAGCATCTTCTAGATTAACACATTTTTCAGCCCGAGTGAGTAACTCATCGAAGCTAAGAGCAGTCCTCTTCGTTAATGACTTGAAAAGGTCTCCTTCCTTTAGGCCCGTCGTAAAAGCACTTGTCTTCAGGTCCGATATTGCAGCTGGTGTCTCCAATGCTGCAGCATTGAAATGCTTGACGTATGCACATAGGGTGTCCTCTTCCCTTTGCTTGATGCTAAAAAAACTCAAAGGAGTTTTCTAGTGACGTTTGCTGCTGGTGGATTAATGTAAGAACTTCGAGCTAAACTCCGAGAAGGTTCGATGGATCTCGCCTATAGTTGGTTGAACCACTGCTGTGCAAATTTGGCCAAAGTACACAAGAACATCTTGCATTTGATAGCATCGGAGTACCTTTGTAGCAAAGCATAATTGCGAAAAGTGTTAGGTTGATGTCCTCAAATGCCACTAGAGGATTAGTAACTGATAGGACATTATTAATTTGTAATTGTTTTGAATTCGATCAATAAAAGGCTTTTAGTTGTTTACTATTATATTGACATGTATATATTGTAATCATCTATAAGTCCATGAACACAAGAGTTAACTCTCTAAGGCACCAAGGGAGTTTGATACTAGTGTACTAAAATAGTCCGCAAGTCAAAGATTTTCAATTGGGCATTGGAAATAATGAAGACTTGTGTGATATGAGTTTTTACGAAAAAAGTGCCCGTTAATTACTAGGAAGTAGTGAAGAACTCACATCATAGGTGCACTGATGGAGATAGTGGCACTCAAACATGACTCCCATCGATTCTGTCACATGGGTTTTCACTCTTTGACAGTCAATGACATAACTGATTAAGTTGTAATAGGTGTGTCTGAACTTTAGACTTGAGGAATCGAGTTGAAGACATACTTGTGACATTAGGTTCGTGATTAGAGTAGTTAGGCCCAATTCACCGATTGGTGGGGTCAACCTTGAACTGCAACTTAATGGGCAAGTAGTAGTCCTAATTGATATCCAAGATAGGATTCGTTCCCTCGAAGGTAAACAAGGAATTATCCTATGCATTTATAAGTAAGTTAGATCTTAAAATCTTTGGCAATGGCCTTCACTGATCTGAACTTATTATAAATATAGCATAGTGTTAAGTCAGTGAGTTTAACTAAAAATCATGACTCTTACTTGACCGGTGGTGGTCCCAAGTGGCGTACGAAAGGGTCTAAAGGGAAGGGGGGTTGAATAGACCCTGAAGTCTTTTTCGACTTAAAAAATTCATATCATTTTTAAAGATTAGAACGCATAGGAAACTAAGCGCTTGGGTCAGGCGCTTCAGTAAAGATAACTTAGACTTAGTGATTTTAGCAATTTACCAAAGTAGGGTAACGCTTAGATCGCTTAATCAGGGTTAGCACAACGGAAATGATTTTAAAGCTTTAGCGTTCATTTTGGTTAAATAGTCGCTTAGTAGTTTAGATTGTCTTTTTCAGAATAAATAAGAGAATATAAAATAAGACAATAATAAAAGAGAATAACACAAGAAATTGTAAGGTTCACTGGGAGATGTAATCCCAGCTACGTCCTTCTTCTCCTTTTTCACTTAGAGGGAATTTACTAAGTTGATTATCAAAGAATCACACAGAATCTTCTACAAGATAGTAAAGAGATGAAAATGATCTCGGGCTCCTTGATCACACAGATTTCAGCACCAATGAAGATCTTCTTCTACAAGCTTCTCTCACTCAGAAATACTGGCTGTAAGGGGTTTCAACAACTTTCTCACTCAGATGAAAGGTTGAAGGTTTTGTCACATAGGTTTTGTTTGTTTTTGGAAAGATCAAACAACTTGGAATATCTCACTAAGAGTTTAACGTTTCTTCTTTGGAAGATGTTTGAGATATTTGTGACTGTCTGGAATATATGTAAAAAGCTTGAAAGATTTTGGCTATGGAGTTTCTAAGCTGTTCTTGAGAAAATATTTCAGCAAAGTTTTCTTGTGTTGATCGTTATGTATATCTATAGGGTTGCTGGAATGAGGTATTTATAGGCAATTCTTGGATTTGTCCGTTTGACACATGTGAGCGCGTGTTCTTCACACGGCGCGTGAATCAGCCTTTTCTCTGACATTCCTGAAATCCTGTTGGTTCCGATTGCACGGGAGCAACTTTGAACTCTGAAATCTTGACAGTCTAGTCAAAAGGTGGCTTGTCCACAAGTCATAAATAGCTTATCATATTAAATGCTCTTATCAGGCATTTAATGCATTTGAATTTATTTCCCATTGGAAATAAATGTCTGTCGAATGATTGCATTTAAGTCCTTCATGATTTGAGGATTTATTTCAGGTGAATCTGATATTGATCGCTGGATTGCTTTGACCGCTTGATCCATAAATCCTGAAATGGTCCTTTAGCGTTTGACTGTCACTAAGAACAAATCTTTATCTTCATTTGACTTCAGACGCTGATCTTCAACTTCAGCTTTAATAGACTCACCTAGAATTCTATTAGCGATTCGGTATCTAATACTTAGTCTAAAATCTACAAAGATAAGAACTACAAGTCTAATCAAACTTACATACTTTCAAACGCTTATACAATAGATCTATGAAAACAAAAACTTATATTATATTCGGGGTCTAACATAAAATCCTATCTTGTCATCTTCAAAACATCTAACATGAAATTCCTAATAATTTCCCCCTTTTTGATGATGTCAAGACCTTAACTCTTACAACTCTTTTATAGATTAAGAGTTCAAAGAAAAGTACAAAAATAATTATAAGTTAGCGTTTGGAAAGTTAGTAAAGTTAGCTAATGTTAGATTAGCCTCAATAAGATGTTTCAGCGATAAATCATTCATTCATATAGAAGAATTAAGCATACATGATTTACAACTGAAGGAAAATATTTTAAAGCGACAAACAGAAATATATAAAACAACATAATCATTCATCTTTTCTGTCGCTTCTTATTTGCTTCTTCTTCTTGATAGATTTCAGTCGCTAGGTCCAGTAGAAGTCTATCAACATCTATCATAGTTGTATGCTGAAGTTCATTGTAGTCATTTCTTCTGCGTCTAGCACTTTCTTCCAGCTCCAACAGTCTTTCCACCCAATCCCTCGGAGGGATTCCAAGTTCTCGGATCAAGTCATGGTAAATGTCTTGTCTTCGATTATTGGTGGATTTCCAGTTGATAGGTCTTCTAAGTGGTCTGGCATATGGATGAAAACCCATACTATCTAAGAACTCAACGTCCAAGTCTGGGAGTAAGTGCCTGCCTTGATAATATCTAGGCTTTCTCTTCTTAGTAAGCATTTTCTTTATGCTCACTATCTCCTCGAACATAGATCGCCAGTGCTTGTTGTCTGTCTTAGAGATGGCCTTGGACTGAGACTTTTCTTTCATATCTTCCCCCTTCTTTGCATCATTAAGGGAGGTCTTTAAGTCAGCGATGTCCCGGCGGAGAAGCTTAACTTCATCTATCAAGAGAGCAATTTGCTCAGCGATACTCTGAGAGATTAAATTGGAAGAATTATGGCGCTCAGTATCAGCTGAAGCATTCTCGGCAAGCGTCCGATTGAATTCTTCGGAAAGAGAAGTGATTAGCGCTGATATACTATCCATAATTGCTATGGTGCTTTTTGTTGCTGAATTTGCAATATCACGACTTCTAGTGTCAGAGACCATCCTGATATTTAGTTCATTATTTTCAAGCATCTTAGAGTAGAAACCCTCGACGGTATTGAGCGAGTTCCTAACAGCTCTTCTAAAGTCTCTAGACTCTTGATCACTTTCCAAATCTGAATTAGAGGAGGAAGAACGCTTGGGAGAAGGGATGAGTCTGTATGAGCTGGAAACTACAGCCTTGCCTTTAGATTTGTCTCTGACAAAAGGCTCTTCAGACTCATCAAGGACTTCTTGAACTTCTTCAATCGCTTGATCCATGGATGAATCTGCAAGCGTTGTAGGGGGCTCGACTACTGGGGCGCTAGAAAGATCTGGCAAAGAAGCCTCGGGTATTTGAACGGCTTCCACAGTAGGAAAATCTTCTATTTCAACAGTTTGGATTGGAGAAGGGGATTTCATGGCAATGACCCAGAGTGGGCCAATCGCTGCCCTAATATGTCTTGGACTGAGGACGTTGGTCTGCAGAATATAAAATATAGCATCTTTGCATTGTTCAGTGCTGAGTGCAGATTGCACATCCTCCGGCAGATCAACTCCTGAAATGTAAGAGTTGTAGAAGTTCAATAAATAAGGCATAAGCGCTCGAGCTGCTTCTTGATCCACTGGCCGAATAAGCGATATCATCTTGGCCACTTGTATGTTCTGTTCACAAAATAGGACGGGAAGCAAGTTGTAACCTCTGAAGTCACTAAGACCAGGACCAAAATGGGGAGTGATTGAAAATATCCAGCGACTGAGCATTTTCAATTATCGCTCGGTGCTCATGGTAAAATTCAGCACGGTCGGCATGGTCATTATCAAGGCTTAAAGGGACTTCACTTTGCCCTGGCAGAATTGGTTGCTTACTGGAGGAAGCATCTTCATTGAGGTCAGGAAGGATGCGCTGAATAAATTTCTAAGTTGGATGATAAATGTAGCGTCCCCCTTGGGCGATTAAGCTTAGATGCTGGCGAATATAGCGTTCTATTGATTGTCTGTAATGAGGTAAAGCGCTAATATACCAGATTCTGGCGCTGTTGGAGAAGAAACACGGGAAAACCTCTACGTCTGTAATCTACTCCAAAATGAAACAAGAATGGATACTTCACAAACTCTTCCAGCGTGTAAAAGTGTAACACGAACTCTTCAGCCCATCTTGCGGTTTCCATCATCCATCGCTTTCCAAGTTTATCAGCTTTCTTCTGTTCTTTTCTAGCTGCAAGAAACTTTTCAAAGCTTTCAAATTCTTCATCATAATCCTCAGCCCATACTCTTTCCAGATACTCGCGGGCTTCAGCTTCTATCCAAGAATTAATAGAGTTGGGACGCTCAGCAACAACTGGTCCTTTTCCTTTCCATAATCTGAGAGGTTTAGGGGATAGAGCGTTCTGAGGAGAGTGAACGACTTTAAAGTCAGCGGAATACCCGATTCTGTTAAGAATTTCTTTGTCTGGATTCTTTGACCAATCACCCATATAGGGGTTCTTGATGACGATCTTATTCTGGCGCAACAGATAAAAGTGTTAGGATTATGCTCTCAGATGCCATAGAGGATAGAATGTATAGGGTATATATCTTGTCTTGAACTTAAACTGTTCTTAAATAAAAGACATTATTGAGTTTTCACTTATTTCTTATCTGCATTTATAAGTTGTGTAAAATATTTTGTCCATGTTTTCAGTGCGATCCCTCTACTTCCTATGGGATAGGATTGGCACTAGAGAGATTGATCTTGATTACTAAAATAAGTTCGCAAGTAATATGAAATCTTTAATGGACAAATAAAAACTTCGAATACTTGTACAATCTTAGCTCCGACATGGGAGTGCCTGTCTGGTATCATGGGATGATAGGAGAATAAGATTGTAGACACGTCAGTGGAACTGATATGTTTGAACACGACTCGCATCAGTTTTATCGCATGGTTTTCACTCTGTGACTGTCAATGACAGAATTGATTATGCGTAATACGTATATGGAAACCTTTGACCTGAAGTATTAGGCTGAAGATGCACTTGTGACGTCAAGTCTTTCACTGGAGTAGTTAGACCCAATTCACCTTTTGGTGGGGTCAACCTCGAAATGCGGACTTGATGGGCAAGTGGTAATCTTAGCAGATGTCTAATATGGGATTTGTTCTCTCATAAGTGAATGAGTATGTACCCTATGTAATTATAGATAAATAGAGATCAAAGTCTTTGGCCAAAGCAAATGAGATGATTGTGCTTGGCACTAAATCGATCTCAATGATTTCTTATTTATTATGATTTATACATATGGTCAAGTTCAATGAATTTGACATAACCATGACTCTCACTTGACCGGAAAACGTGAACAAAGGGTTTATACATATACGGTATTTACAATTCGAAGATTTCAGAATGATCCTATCATTTGTTTTCGTTTGGGTTACGAAGTGGGCCACGTGACTGGCTCGGTGTTACCCACTTCCTTTGGTTTCCTCTCATTGCTAAACAAAACAAACCTAAAGAGTCGCGCTAAACAATTGACAAAGAAAAATGAAGAAAAAAGAATTTCTATTATTTCTTTTGGGAGTTTTAATTTATTGGATAAATTAAATAATTAATTATTCAATAGATGAAATAATTAATTATAATGATAAGATTAATTATTAATTAATTTCCTTGTGAAATATATTAATGAATTAATTTATCTAATTAATTTAGTTATTTAATTAATTAATTAATTTATTGGATATAATAAATTATTAATTGAAATAAGAAATTAATTAAACAAAAAAAATCCCGGGGCTAAATAAGGAATCTAATTGGACGCCTATGAGGCCTTAAAGTGGCGTCTTTGAGAGGCCACATATTAGGGCTCTTTTGTTTTGACTTGTTCAATAAGTCATGAGGTATATAAGGACTCTTTGACTTAGAGCAAGAAGTAGAACACCAATAAATCTCAAAAGAAAGAAAAATATTCCTCCCCTCCTCTATACCTGTCCGTCGATCATAGAGAAAGAAGAAAACAGGATTTTTCGTTTGTTGATCCGTGCATAACGATTTAGAGACGACGTATTTTCGTTGTTCGGATCAAGTTCAAGTTTGAAGAATCAAACCAAAGGATTGAAGATTTGGAAGCTTCAATATTTCGAGTTTGGAGAAGAAGAAGTTTTTCTCCATCATCATATTCATATTAACGAGTAAGTTTTATTCGTTATACGCTTTTAGATTCAATTATGCGAATTAGAGTACCAATTGGTTTTCGTTTTAACTTTTGAAATGCCTTCCGCTGCGTTTATGCTTTTTCGAACAAAACCCAACAGTGGTATCAGAGCCAATCTCTGATTTGCATATTTGATCTTGTTTATGTGATTTAAGAATTGCATGTTATGTGTGTTTTTGAAGCATGTTTGTATGTTTTTCTTAAATCTGTGTTTTATGGTTTTTTGCCTAGTTTTTTGATTTTTAGTTATTGTAAATCTGAGGATATTTGATGATATTGAAAATCGAAAAATACCGATGAAAAACGGGGCTCAAAAGCCTCGAGAAAAACGTGCGCAGCAGCGCGCGCGCTGTTTAAAGCAGCCCGGCCATTTGGCCTGGCCCTACCCAGTCACGGCCCGTCGGGTCGTGACCGTGGCCCGGCGGGTCGTGGGTTTGGATACCCAATTCGTTGATCCAGGTCATGGATTCGAGTCGTAAAACGGGCTATGTTTGGGTCAAAATTGTTTTTTGAATTTTCGGTGATTTTAATTAATTGGGTGTATCAAAAAGATGATGACCCGAATAATTTAAATCAAGCCCAATTGAAAATTATCCAATTTCGATTTGTTAATTAGTTTGGACTTAATCTAATTAAATCTAAATGGGCCAATTAGATTGGTGATTTGGACTTCAATTAAATTTAGCCCAATAAGAAATTAATAAACGTGAATGTTGTTCTAATTAATTATTTTGAGCCCAATTGAATTGAATCCAAGTGGACCAAAAAGATGGTGACTTGGGTTGGATGAAATCGAGCCCAATGAGATTAATTGGAATATAATATTTAATTAGAACTAATTAATTATTTTTCTTGGAGATCAATAATTGATTTATGGATTAAATATTATTATTTTTTCCTCGAGTTGGAAATTAATTCATTTTGAATAAAGAATATAAATTATTTTTTTAAGAGATTAATAATTAATTCTTTGATCAAATAAAAGTATTTCCAATTTTTGATGGCTTTAAATCATAATAAAATAAAATATAGAATTCCATATTTTATGTGTTCTTATTATTTTAATTAAAGGTAGATGCACTTAATTCTTAATTTCGTACATCTAGGTCATCTAGTTGGACTAGAATGATTTTAAATTCTATGTTTATTTATATTGATGAATTTATTTATTCATTTATTTAAATTCTATGTTTATTTATATTGAAAGGTATGATTATTAGTAGTATTTTTATGCATGATCAATATAGAATAAAGCGCTATAATTTTTATGCATGATCAATATAGAATAATTCTATGTTTTAGGAATCGAAATAAAATAGTTCAAAGTTGATAAAGTAAAAAAACCCATGAATGTTTAATAGGTTTAATCTATGCCTTTTGTGATGGCCCACTGGCTCGGGCCCTCTAGTAAAAGTCCATAATCAAGTGATGAATTTATTTAAATTCTATGTTTATTTATATTGAAAGACTTGATTATTAGTACTATTTTTATGCATGATCAATATAGAATAAAGCGCTATAAATTGAATAATGTGCAAAGTGAGACCAAAATCTTTTGACGAATTAAATTCTCCCAAATAAATTATACCGAGTTAGAAAAAGATGTTTGACATCCTTACTCTCCACTAAGCTTTCTAAAATTAGAATTACTATAAACGTGCAATGCTTCCCAGTTATAGGGGTTATACATTTAGAAATAATTTGAAATTTTATAAAGTGCATGCAAATGCCTTAATCGAAACATATTTCACCCCAGAAACCTGTTCGGTTGTAAGGTGAAATTCAAATCCTAGATTATAGAAGTTAGTGGGATAAACTCGGGTAGTTCACGAACCTAGAAATCGAATGGGTTGTGGTTTGGTGAACTATGGGGAAACGTATTGAAACATTTATTGGATAAATTGATATTAGATATCACTTCAAATAATTAATGGGCTAGAAATCGGATAGGTTGCAACCTATTTAATTAATTGAGGACCTCAATACTTGCTGTGGAATCAATGGCAATGATGATTCCCGATTATCACATGGGAGTGTGGGATTCGAAAAATGCAGTGGGAGCCAAGATAAATTTTAAGTCCTTAATTTTTCTTGATTAAGTCAAAACAAGTAATCTAATAAATCTGGTTTATTTCTGCAGTCAATTTCTTGTTTATCTCTCTCAAATATGACAAACCCACTTTCAATTCTACTCGAAAAGAATACTTTGACTGGACCCAATTATGTGGACTGGCTTAGAAATTTGAGGATTGTCTTCAATATGGAATCACTGGATACGTCTTGGAGGCTGATATCCCGGCGGCTCCTGCTAGAACACGTGCCAACGAGGAAGAGGTTCAAGCCCATGAAAAATGGGTTAAGGACGACCTCCGGGTGAGAGGATACATGGTGGGATCTATGACTAATGATCTTCAAAGGTCACATGATAAGATGCCCACTGCAAGAGCTATCCTAGCTCACCTGGTAGAGCTCTATGGAGAGCATAGTCGAACTGCACGATATGAGATATCGAAAGAGCTCTTCGGAGCCAAGATGAAAGAAAGTGAAAAGGTTGGTGATCATGTCCTCAAAATGATTTTGAGGGTCGAGAAATTGGAAGCTCTCGAATTCACCATGAATACCACCCTTCAAACTGACTTAATCTTGCAGTCTCTTCCTGATTTCTTCTCCTCATTTGTGGTTAACTTTAACTGCAATGAGCTAGAGTGCAATTTAGATGGGCTAATGAACAAGTTGGTTACTGCACAATCTCAAATGAAAACAAAGGGAAAGGAAACTACCTTGGTCATCTCTTCTGGACCCAAAAAGTCTAAGAAGAAGAAGAACAAGAAAAAGTCTGGCGAGCTTGGAGCTCAAGGGGGTACCAAGAAGGGTAAGGGAAAGGCTCAAGGGTTTTACAAGAGCAAAGGACCTAAGAAAACAGATAGATGTCTCGAGTGCGGTGAGCTTGGCCACTGGAACAGAAACTGTCCCAAATTAGGCAAAGGCGCACAAGGTATGGCACTATTAGTTTTTGAAACTAACTGTTCTATGACCATATTTTCTACTTCGTGGATTCTGGACTCAGGGGCTAGTGCCAATGTTTGTTGTTTGGATCAAGATCTACAGAGAAGTAGAAAGCTGGGCCGAGAAGAAGTGATGGTCAAAGTAGGCAGCGGGGAAAGCGTCGCAGCTACTAGGATCGGATCTACTTCTCTTTATTTGAATTCTGGACATTTACTGTTTTTAGATAATGTTTTGGTTTTGCCCAAGGGGCTTAAGAACATTGTATCTATTCCTATTCTTACTTAAGATTGGATATACATTCCGTTTTTCTAAATTAAATTGCGACATTTATTATGGAAATAAATTAGTTGGCAATGCATGTTTAGTTGATGGTTTGTATTATTTAAATGTTTGTAATTCATCTGATGTTAATGTTGTAACACGTAAACGTGGTAGGCAAGAAACTAACTTAAGACTCAAGTGGCATCTTAGACTAGGCCATGTCGGAGAGCACAAGATCCACAAAATGGAAAAAGATAGGCTTTTAAGCTCACTAGGGTCGGACCCTATTCCTACATGTGAATCGTGTCTCTTAGGCAAGATGGCTAGATCCCCCTTCACAGGAACTTTTGAAAGGGCTACGCAAGTCTTAGGATTAGTGCATACCAACGTCTGCAGACCATTTGGAGAAATGGCTCGTGGAGGTTTCTACTACTTCATCACTTTCACTGACGACCATTCAAGATTTGGTCTAGTGTATCTAATAAAGCAAAAGTCGGAATCCTTTGAAAGATTCAAAGAGTTCAAGGCCATAGTAGAAAATCAAACTGGGCAAAATATAAAAACTCTACGATCGGATCGTGGAGGAGAATATACGAGTGCCGTGTTTGATGAATTCCTAAGACAACAAGGAATAATGTTACAACTAACACCACCAGCAACTCCTCAACTGAATGGAGTAGCCGAGCGAAGGAATCGAACACTGTTGGACATGGTTCGTTCCATGCTTAGTTGCACTAATTTACCCATTTCATTCTGGGGATACGCGCTCCTTACCGCTGCTCATGTTTTGAACAGATGTTCCTCCAAATCCATTCTTAAAACTTCGCATGAGATGTGGAATAATAGGAAATCGAGTCTTAATCATATTAAGATTTGGGGATGCTCCACTTATGTCAAGAAGACTAAAGTGGAGAAATTGAAGGCAAGATCCCTAATGGAACGTTTCATTGGTTATCCTGAAGATTCCATGGGATTCTTCTTTTACCTGCATGATGATAAAAAAATCATCGGGGCCCTACAAGCTCATTTCCTTGAGGATGAGTTCATCTTGGAAAGGGGCAATGGTAGGAAAATTGTTCTAGAAAAACAAAATGAAACTCCCTCAAATACATTTGTTCAAGAAACGAGGCCTGAACCCATAGTAGCACCACCACCACGTAGATCTGGTAGAATACCGCATGAGCCTGAGAGGTATGGGTATCTACTGCAGGGGGAGCGAGAGCTTCACACTGTAGTACAAGAAGGTCATGAAGATGATCCTTGTACCTATGATCAAGCGATGGTGGATGTCGACGCTTCAAGATGGCGAGAAGCCATGGAAACAGAAATGGACTCTATGCAATCAAACCATGTCTGGTCTTTGGTAGATCGTCCTGAAGGTATTTTTAACTTATAGGATGTAAGTGGATCTACAAAAGAAAGATAGGTAGCGATGGCAAGGTTGACACCTTTAAAGCCAGGCTCGTAGTGAAAGGGTATAGTCAAAGAGAAGGAATTGACTATCAAGAAACCTTTTTGCCCGTGGCTATGATAAAGTCCACACGAATTCTGTTATCCATAGTTGCATACTTAGATTATGAGATATGGAAAATGGATGTTAAAACGGCCATTCTAAATGGATTCCTCGAGGAGGATATCCATATGGAACAGCCAAAGGGTTTTGTGTCCGAGTCCGATATCCATAAAGTATGTAAACTTGAGAGGTCCATTTACGGTCTCAAGCAAGCATCTAGAAGCTGGAATCTCCGTTTTGATGAAGAAGTTAAGGGATATGGCTTCATCAAGAATGAAGATGAACCATGTGTCTACAAGAAGACTAGTGGGAGCAAACTCTCATTCTTAGTACTATATGTGGATGACATTCTACTTATAGGAAATGACATAGGAATGCTCACCACTGTCAATAAATGGCTTTCGAGTACGTTTTCCATGAAAGACTTGGGAGAAGCCACATACATTCTAGGAATTCGTATCAACAGGGATAGAACAAATAGAATGATAGGCCTCTCTCAAGCCCTTTAGTTAGAAAAGGTCCTAAAGAGGTTTAGGATGGACAACTTTAAGAAAGGGTTTCTTCCCATGAGGCATGGAGTACACTTATCCAAGTCTATGTGTCCCCAAAGTGAGGAAGATAGACAAGAGATGAGTAATGTACCCTATGCTTCTGCAGTTGGTAGCCTGATGTATGCAATGTTGTGTACTAGACCCGACATTGCCTATGTTGTGAGCGTGGTGAGTCGATTTCAGGCAAACCCGAGAAAGGAACATTGGATAGCTGTGAAGAATATCCTAAAGTATCTGAAATGAACTAAAGATATGATTCTCATCTATGGAGGTGGAGACTTGAAGATGGAAGGTTATTCTGATTCAGACTTTCAGTCTGATGTTGATGACCGAAAATCCACTTCAGGGTTTGTTTTTACTCTCGATGGTGGAGCGGTGTCTTGGAAGAGCTCCAAGCAAAGCACAACCGCTGATTCCACCACTAAAGCAGAGTATGTAGTAGGCTCAGAGGTAGCGAAAGAATCTGTTTGGATAAGAAAGTTTCTTGGAGAACTTGGAACAGTCCCTAGTGCTCAGCTCCCGTTGCCACTTTATTGTGATAACAATGGAGCGATAGCGCAAGCCAAGGAACCGAGGTCTCATAACAAGTCCAAACATATTGAGAGAAGATTTCACATCATCCGGGACATCCTTGGCAGAGGAGAGATAGCAGTACAGAAAATAGCCTCAACTGACAATATAGCTGACCCGTTCACCAAACCACTACCTCAGGCTGTTTTGGACCGACACCTGGAAAAGATGGGTATTAGATACCACAATGAGTGGCATTGAGTGCAAGTGGGAGATTGTTAGGATTATGCCCTCAGATGCCATAGAGGATAGAATGTATAAGGCATATATCTTGTCTTGAACTTAAATTCTTCTTAAATAAAAGGCATTATTGAGTTTTCACTTAATTCTTATCTGCATTTATAAGTTGTGTAAAACGTTTTGTCCATGTTTTCAGTGCGATCCCTCTACTTCGTATGGGATAGGAAGATTGACACTAGAGAGATCGATCTTGATTACTAAAATAAGTTCGCAAGTAATATGAAGTCCTTAATGGACAAATAAAGACTTCAAATACTTGTACAATCTTAGCTCCGACGTGGGAGTGCCTGTCAGGTATCATGGGATGAAAGGAGATTAAGATTGTAGACACGTCAGCGGACCTGATATGTTCGAATACGACTCGCATCAGTCTGTCACATGGGTTTTCACTCTGTGACTGTCAATGACGGAACTGCTTATGCGTAATAGGTATATGTGAACCTTTGACCTGAAGTATGAGGTTGAAGATGCACTTGTGACGTCAAGTCTTTCACTAGAGTAGTTAGACGCAATTCACCCTTTGGTGGGGTCAACCTCGAAATGCGGACTTGATGGGCAAGTGGTAATCTTAGCATATATTTAATATGGGATTTGTTCTCTCATAAGTGAATGAGTATGTACCCTATGTAATTATAGATAAATAAAGATCAAAGTATTTGGCCAAAGCAAACGAGACGATTGTGCTTGACACTAAATCGATCTCAATGATCTCTTATTTATTATGATTTATACATATGGTCAAGTCCAGTGAGTTTGACATAACCATGACTCTCATTTGACCGGGGAACGTGAACAAAGCGTTTATACATATACGGTATTTACGATTGGAAGGTTTCGGAATGATCCTATCATTCGTTCTCGTTTGGGTTACGAAGTGGGCCACGTGACTGGCTAGGTGTTACCCACTTCCTTTGGTTTTCTCTCATTGGCAAATGAAACGAACCTATAGAGTCGCGCTAAAAGGTTGACAAACAAAAATGAAGAAAAAGTAATTTCTATTATTTCTTCTAGGAGTTTTAATTTATTGGATAAATTAAATAATTAA
Organism: Buddleja alternifolia; assembly: GCA_019426215.1. Classification (NCBI taxonomy): domain Eukaryota; kingdom Viridiplantae; phylum Streptophyta; class Magnoliopsida; order Lamiales; family Scrophulariaceae; genus Buddleja; species Buddleja alternifolia. The sequence goes on from CM033403.1 coordinate 9,653,656, forward strand.
TTATTCAATAGATGAAATCATTAATTATAATGATAAGATTAATTATTAATTAATTTTTCTTGTGAAATATATTAATGAATTAATTTATCTAATTAATTTGGTTATTTAATTAATTCATTTATTTATTGGATATAATAAATTATTAATTGAAATAAGAAATTAATTAAACAAAACAAATCTCAGGGTTGAATAAGGAGTCCAATGGGATGCCTATGAGGCCTCAAAGTGGCGTCTTTGAGAGGCCACATATTAGGGCTCTTTTGTTTTGACTTGTTCAATAAGTCATGAGGTATATAAGGACTCTTTGACTTAGAACAAGAAGAAGAAATCCAATAAATCTCAAAAGCAAGAAAAATATTCCTCCCCTCCTCTATACCTAGCCGTCGACCATAGAGAAAGAAGAAAGGGGATTTTTTGTTTGTTGATCCGTGCGTGACGATTTAGAGACGACGTATTTTCGTTGTTCGGATCAAGTTCAAGTTTGAAGAATCAAACCAAAGGATTGAAGATTTGGAAGCTTCAATATTTCGAGTTTGGAGAAGAAGAAGTTTTTCTCCATTATCATATTCATATTAACGAGTAAGTTTTATTCGTTATACGCTTTTAGACTCAATTATGCGAATTAGAGTACCAATTGGGTTATCGTTTTAATTTTTGAAATCCCTTCCGCTGCGTTTATGCTTTTTCGAACGAAACCCAACAAAAAGGACTCTTCAAATTGGCCAGTAAAATGGAAACGCTTCTCGTCAAATTCTGTTATGTTGAACGCTGGTCGCCGTATATACTCCAGGCGAGATTGAAGATGCTCAAGATTGTAGAGACCCAGGTCAGCGAATCGCTCGAAGAATTCAAACTTAGCATAATTGGAGACATCAGTCCTATGGAGAGTGTTTTGAATGTTGATCTCCATATCGACTAATTGTCTGGTGTCAAGCTCCCTGGTGGCAAAGTAGAATTCATCATTTGCATTATAGCCACGGGGAAAGAAATTTATGACACGGGGAGGAGATCTTGTTGGAGTAGGGACAAATGCAATTGACTCAAATGGGATGTGGGCCACTTTTATCTACCGCTCAGCATGCATAGTCGCTTCACTGACTGGAGATGTTTCAGCGTCATAAAGGACTTGTGCTACTTCCTTAGCGATATCCACAACCTTGGTCATATCAACATCTATTTCAAAGGAACCTCTGAAGGTGGAGGTGCATCAGCGTCTGGTGCTTTTTGAGTTGATACAAGTGTTTGAGAAAAGCAAGCAAAATTTCTACTAAGTAGAAATCACAAATAAAAGACTAAAACGCTTACCCTGAGGACTATCATCTACTGATGCAGTTACTTGATCTGTTTCTACATTTGGTACAGTTTCCTCAGGCTCCGGGACCACTTCTTCTGGATCTAAATCGAGAAAAGAAGTGAGGGGAACAACTTTAATAGGGATGTTGCAAGCATCCAAAGTATTCAGTACATATTGAATATCACAATCTATTCGAGCTGTAAGAATTTCATCCAAGCGTTAAAGAAAGATAACGAGGAAAGGCTAAAATATGTTGTTCTTCACAAGTACTTACCCTGAAAGAGCTTTGACTTTTCAAACGGTGTTGTAGGCTCTGGCTCTGGAACAAGAGCAGATTCAGGAACAGCGTCCGAAGAAGTAGGAGGAACACTCGCTGGTTCTTCAAGTGCTAGCTCGGTTGGAGCGCTTGTTGATGCAGTTGGAGTGGATAAAGGAGCACGCTTGCGGGCTAGTGGTACTTCTTATTCTTCTTCCTGAGGGAAGATAAACGCTGGAGGGGGAGAGGGTGATTTGGGAGAAGGAGACGGAGACTTCTGTTTCTTCTTGGGCTCCGACTTCTTCTTTTGTTTCTTTGCTGGCTTGGCTGGCTCAGCGACCTTAAAAGCGATCTTTCGTTTTGGTCGCTTAACCACCACTGCTTCTTCTGATGAAGATGATGATGAAGACAAAGACACTTGCTCTTCATCATCACTGCGAACAACTCCTTCGGCAAGAATTCGCTCACGCTCTTCTTTGGGAACCGCTGCACTGCCACGTCGCCTTGGCTTGAGCAGCTCGCTGATCATCTTCCTCCTATAGCACTTAAGCGCTGGTACTTTCTTTCCAGCGGTGTTGGCAAAACCGCTAGCGCTTAGAATACGACTCAGCACAATCCCGTAAGGCTTGAGATTTACTGACTTAGCCTTCGCTGCCTTGAAGCGATTGAAAACGTAAAGCGACCAATCAATCTTTAATTTGGCCAGAATGGCCACAATCATCTTGTATTGAACATTTGAAATCTTATCGAAGCTTCCCTTTCTGCATTCGATCATTTTTGCGCATATGTCTGCAAGAATGACATACTCGCCCTTCATGTCATTCTTCTTGAAGTTGGGTTCGTAGGCAGCTTCAACTTCATCCTTCTTGATTAACGCCCAGACTCTGGTAGCATCACCAAGAGTGACATTTTCAACTTCGCCACCATTATTTGGAAAATTGAGTAAAGATGATATAAGAGAGGGAGTGAGGACGAAGGTCTCACAGGCAAAGGGAAAGACGCAGGAAATGAAGTTTCCGTCGTCAGAGATCTTTGCGCTCTGGAAGAAGAAAAGGGTTTCTTCCTCAAAGATATTAAAAACGGCAGTTATCATATCACGCAAACCAGACTCTTGGACGAGTGAAAAAACAGTCCTTAGAGGGAAGTTCTGATTATCAAATTAGTAGTCCCAGTTAATAAGAAATCCGGCGTTAACAGTGACTAGTTTTTCAGATTTGGAAAATTTTCCGGCAATAGATTTGGAAGATTTGGGTGCCATTGATGAACTGGAAAAGCTTCGGTTGAGGAGAGAAAGGAGAGTCATTTTGCCTTGGAGAAAATAACTTTTACAGTGGGAGAATTTGGAAGTGAGAAAAGTTTACTGTAAAGATTATGAAGGGTTTAAATAGGAGGCAAAAATAACTCCTCAACTATTAGATTAGTGACACATGTGTAGACATTAATTTTAGAAATAACAAAAATTAAATCTGAGCCGTTTACACATAAATACGAATGTCAAAAAATGCGGTAAAATAGGGTAACAACTGTGAAATATGAAAGTTTGAAATCCGCAGTCACTTTTTCAAAACGTTTGAATAATTTTGAAATTTTCAGCGTGAAATACACGTGCTTGATAGTACACTGACATGTACTCAGACAAGTGCAGTTACTGAACCGCATAGTTTTTAGATAGGAATCATTAACCGTCAGTTTGATTTGATAAGCACGTGTGGGCAGTTGTCAAATCTAATCTTTTGGACTTATCCACACGCTACCTTTTAGCGATGAAAACTATGCATGATTTTCAGAGAAGGATACTTAGCGTTTAAGTGTGAATCTTTTAAAGCTGAAGTCTTTTTGATAAAATTTCAATTTCTCAAAGTTGAAGATTTTTAATAAAATCAATCGCTTGGATTTATAAAAGATATTTTCATTTAATTTTATTAGAGATTGATTTTGTCATTTCAATGCGCTAGTGGTCAATGCACAAATTTTCAAAGTCAATTTTTGATCACAGTCGCTTATGAATCGAAACAAGTACAATTTTTAAAGTTCCCCCTAAAATTGATGACTCATTTCATTCTTGAAAAACATTTTGGACATAAATTTAAAGTAGATTCCCCTAAATTGTATGCCTATAAAATATGATGCTTTATGGTTTAAGCGTTTAAATCAATCATACCTAATTCACTTCTCAAAGTGAGAAAGCGTTGTTCGTTGAGCGCTTTGGTGAAGATATCTGGCAATTGCTTTTTGGGTGTATAATAATATCCTCGATTATAATAGTAATCATAATCATAGTCATAATCATAATCATCATAGTATCGATAATATGATCTTGACGCTGGTATTTTCGTGGCGCTGGCTTGGGTTGCACTTTTGGTGCTTGACGCTTAGAGCTTGATTCACAGTGACCTGGTCAGGTTTATCCTTAGCCTTTTGAGCGTTTGGATGAACCCGTCTTTGTGAATCATTTGCTTTTGCCTTTCCCTTGCCTGAGTCAGCTTTGGCTTTCTCATTTGGCCTCGTACTATTGTCGCTTGGTTCATTCAGTGTTTGACTTTGTGAACCTTTCTCAACAAAGAAAATACCCTTTCCTTTGTTGTTCGCCGTAACATTAGATTTATTTGGTTGTTTACCGAATTTATTGCATCTAAATCGGTCTTTTCACCAAATATTCTTGTTACCTCAGTCACATTATCCAACTTTCTTGAAGCTTTTGATAATGATGAGACGAGCTACTCTGATTTGGCAAGTCTAGCGATCAGATCAGCTTCTCTCTTGACTATTATATGAAGATCGCTTTTCAATTGAGTAATTTCACTTTCAAGCGATTGGTTCTTCTCAATGCATTATTGCTGAACTTGCAACTCTGCTTTGAGCGTTACTTTATCACTTGTGAGTGATGAAATAATAGCGAAGAGATTTTGATATGTTTTGGCGGCATCTTGACAATCTTTATAATATTCATTGACTTTGTCAAGTAATTTATCATAAGAATGAGGATGAGACAATTCAGTGGTTACCTCTGGTAGCGAATCGTCAGACGCTTCATCATCTCTTACCATGAGACAAATCAACGCTGAGTCGCTTGTTGTCTCATCATCACTGCTTTCATCTGATGATTCCAAGTCCTCTTCAGGTGCAGAGAATAGTTCAGATTCCGCTAGCAAACCTTGTTGGCGAAGGTTGCTCCTGAATTGGTTTCTATCTGCATAGTCTTACCTTGTGGGCTTAGTCACATTTGGTAGTGCCCTGGTTTCCAGCAATTATAACACAGATTAGTTTTCATTTTCTGTTCAGTGGTTAATCGCTTTGAAATGACTGGTGCTGAGAGATTCTGAGTAGGAGTTGTAGGCGCTTGATAAAGAACTGGCACTATTGGTTGAGGTGCCGAATATATTGGCGCTTGATACTAAGGCACTGGAGCAGGATGAGGGGTTTGAAATGAAGTTTGTTTTACCCTATCATACATACATGTGATAAAACCCCGGGATTGATCCTGTTATGGGGAAATGCGAAAAAAATTTAAATTCTGTTTTTCGCTGCGTTTGGTTTATTTTCCCTAAAAAAAAAGAGTATATAAATGGTCTTCCAGATCCGTAGTTCCACCATCAAGTGAAATGGACTGGACCCTGAAATCTCTTGGAAGTTCCTCATTTGCAATGAAATTCGTAAACGGAATGCCTAGATCAGCCAAGGTCCTGCCTCCTGTGGCTTTGCACTCCAGCTCTTCCATTCGCCTTGCTATCTCCTCCATTTGCCCAAGCCTTTTTTTTGCCTTTTCTTTCATACCATGAAAAGTTGCATGAGTCTGTACTAGCAATTACTTGAATACTAATTTGTGCTGGCAGTGCATAGGTAAGGGAGGAGTAGGAGGTAATAAGCATAACTAAATCAATCTTCAGGCTTTCAAATAGAATAAGAATGCTTAAGGAGATAATATATACATAACATTTGTCCTACTACCACAACGAAAATGGTCAAAGAGCTATAGAACTCCAAAAATTTAAACTGAGTTATTAGTTAAGTGCAGAACTCCAGAATACCCCTGTGTGTAAGGCATTGTTGAAGAAATAATATTTCAGCCCAAGTTCGTGGGCCCGTTTCTCATCTAATGGGCTTAACTTAGCCCAATGTATATTCTTTGCTTTGGGGTCAACTTGTAGTTGATCGTTACTTCAGGGATTAAAGTTGCAAATTCTATTATATTAGAGCCTGGTTCAGTAGAGTTCAATCTCACACACAAATAGATCGATTTCTTTTCTCTTCACATGTCACAACAATAGGGCTCTTCACAAAAACACCCACTTTTGCTCTTTACAAGCAGATTATTTCCTCTATTATTTGTTCTTAGATTCTCTTGTAATTTCAAGTTTGTAGTAAGAGATTTAACTCTTCTTCATCTTCATGTCTTGTATTAGTTAATAGTTAGATTTATAATTTTTCCCTTTCATCTTTATTGATTTCATATCAGTCTTGTAATTTTCAGATTTTATTATTCAATACAATGTATTTCTTCGGTTTTTTATAGGCATAATAGCTTATTAAAAAAAAGTAGAAATAGAAAAATATATGTACCTTTTCGAGGGCCTTTCGGAGGCGGTAACCTTTGTTTCAGCGGCGTTGACGGTGACAATTTCAGCGGTGATTGTGGTGGTGGTTTCAGCGGAGTTGAGGACAACGGTTTCAGCGGTGGTGGTGGTGGTTTCAGCGGGATTGAGGATGACAATTTCAGCGGTGGCTATGGTGGTGGTTTCAGCGGGGTTGAGGACTACGATTTCAGCGGTGATGGTGGTGGGTGTTGGTGGTTTCAGCGGGAAGGGTAGAGTTCAAGGTTTTTCCCCCTTTTTCATATTGTGACAGCGACCCCTCATACATCTTTCTGTGCAATTTTTGTTGTGGTGGGTTTCTTAGTTTTGGTTTAATATAATTTTGATTTTCTTATCCCAAAAAAAAAAAAAGAAAAGAAAAGTTGTTGTGTAAGCGTGTTTAGTGAGTTATATGCTTAATTAGTTATGATATCTTCATCATTCTACTTTAATTTAATTTGGATAAATAGTTATTATTCTTTATTTAAAATGTTCAATATTTAAAATTAAGATAAATCAGTTAACAATATAATTTAAATTCAAGTGAAAAACTAACTCTTCGAATCATCTTTTTACAGTGATAATTATCAATCATCTTGTCACAATGTTCGTTTTATTCAGTTTACCAATCTATATAATTGTTTCTTAAGCTAAATATATGTAGGGCCGAAAGACTAACCAAATTAATCGATTAGTGAAATATGTGCAAAAAAATCAAACTACTCGAGCTCAACTTGTGTTCGACTCAATTAAGGTGACTTGATTAACGATCAAACCAAACTCAAACACTAATTGTGAAGCTCGATAATAACCCACACAACCTTGAATAACAATTTATTCGATTCGACTCAACTAGTTTACAATCCTAAATGTATAATTTAATAATCATATAAATAATTTTTCAATGGTAGTCATCAAAATAGCACCAATCTTTTAATTTTTTATTTTATAAATAAAAAAATATATTTATATATATATATATATATTAGATTATTTTTATTTACATAATCAATATTCGTGTCTTAGCACGGGATACCGACTAATATATATATATATATATATATATATAATTGGACCGCTCGAGATCCAGAAGTGAGGGGGCTAGCGCTCGAGCTCGACTCAATGGGAAATTCAAGCTCGTGAAGCTTGACTCCAGGTTGATTCGAGCTGACTTGACTCAAGTTGCACCCCTAATTACGAACGATCGACATGACTTGAGTTGATGCACCCTAAACAAGTTGTCGTTCAAGATTGTTTGAATTATATTACAAATTTTTTTGAAAGTAACGGTGAAAAAACGGGCCAAAAAATACTAGAATAGGAAATAATTGAATTTGTAGATTGACAAGTATAATATGAATAAAAATAAATTATTCGCGAGTAAAACTACGGCTTATTTTCATATAAATTTGAGAATTCTTTTGCTTGCACTAGATATAATTTTATAAAACTAATATTTTATATTAGTTTCTAGTCGACAATAATTACTATTTTTATAAGTTATCATCGTTCGTAGGTTTTAATTGTATAATACCGAATTAATACTCCAAACTGTAAACCTTAAAATCTTAACCCTAAACCCTAATTAAACCTTAACCCCTAAAACCTAAATTAGGGGTGCCCACAAGTCGAGTTCGAGCTGAGCCTGACTTTATTTCTCGGCTTGAGTTCGAGCTCGACGAATCTGAAAAAAATGAACTTGAGCCTTAATTCGTCGAGTCAAGTAGAGCTCGAAACCAAGCTCAGAAAAAAAAAATTAATGATACAATAATGATTCGAGCCTATTTTACTCGAGTTGCACCCCTAATAAGAATGATGGACGTGAATAAGTTGTTATTCAAGTTTGTTTAAATTATTATAAATCGAGTTTTAAAATTTGTGTTTGAGCTTTGTTTGATTGTTAATTGAGATGAACTCAAACGAGCTTCAATCGAGCCGAAACTAGTTGAGTTCGAATAGCTTGATTTTTTGTACATATTTTATTAATTTTTACTAATCGAGTCGAGCTCAACCCGAATTTCACACTTATAATTGAACACAAAAAGATTTTTCAAGTTTGGTATGATATGGCAACGAACCTAGCTCAAACGAGCTTTTAGTGAACGATCTCGAGTAGCTTAGTTAGTTTTTTTAATCATATTACCAAGAGGTAAATGAACGATTAGGCAAACAATGTTGTTCCTGTAATATAAAAAAAAAACACAAATAACGTCGTTTATTAGAAATGCTTCTAAATTGGTATTTATTGTAACAAATTAAATTCTCACAAAATTTACATCATGGAGGGAATACTAAAATGAAAAATTGAAGTGATTGGGAGGGGAAAAAATGAACATTGAAATGATTTGGAGGGAAAAAAACGAAAAATAGAAATGTGTTGGAGGGAAAAAAAAGTGCCTGGCGGGAAATAATGGTTTGTTCTTTTGTGAGGAATTCATTTTTCCTCGCAATAAATCAAGTTATTGCGACGCCAAAATATTCCTCACATTAGTTAAGATTTAATGTGAGGAAAAATGAGTGTGTCGCATTAGCGAGCATATAATGCGAGGAATTATGTCGTCAGTATAAGTCAACACTTATTGCGAGGAATCTTGATATCTATTGTGATAAGCAATTAATGTCCTCACATTAGATGGACTCTATTGCGAGGAAAGTCAATTTCATCACAACATGTGATATGTAATGTGAGGAAACAAAATTTCGTCACATTAACGCTTTTCATGTGACGAAATTTAATTTCCTCACAAAAGTTTTGTCACATTAGAAAACATTTTTTGTAGTGAAATCAGGCAGACACATCGCTACTGGCATCATCTTCAAGATCTTTACCATGCTTGGTCCGGACTCGTGCTTGATATTTCTGCAGGTTGTCCTTTCCAGGCATGTTATTGCACGAGTACTGCATCTGGAGATGCGACTTGTCCTCGTGCAGTTGTTCCTTGCGCAGATTAAGTTGAGGAGCCCAACTTTCCAGGTCTTTCTCTTCCAGGTCCAGGCGGCGTATGTAGCGTCCCTCTGGAGCTAAGCACTTTTTGGAGACACGTTTTCTCCCTTTCCTCCATCTTAGTCTAGGTACTCAGGTCGTTCCACTCGCTTGCCTGAATTGCCATCGGGATAACGTTACCATTTCCCCCAACCTCCGCATTTCCAGCCTTGGGCATTTAGAATTTACTACCTTATTGACAACTTTGTCAATGGCACCTTTCATCCTTCCCATGAATTGCTCCTTGTCCAGCACACTTTGAGGAGAAGCTTCTTTTCCACTTGTTTGCTCTTCTGGAAAATTGTCCATTCCTGGGTTCTGTAGGTCATCTGCTAATTGCCTCACCAGATTGGCCAGCATTGTAGGTGTGATCTGTTCGACCCCAGATGGGGACAACATCATCTTCTTCCCATTTCCACCATTCTCGATCAAATTTTCCACTCCCAACATATCCTCCTCTGCCATCACAAATTGTTAACTTGAAAGAAAAGAAAAAAATTGCGGAAAAATAAAATTACTTCACGCCTTATTTTGCTCAGAACTTCCCCAGACAGCGCCAATTGATGTGTGTGGGAAGCACACCAATGATAATATGCGATATATTATATAATAACATAGTATAAAACACGAAATAATAATAGAAATAGACACAAGATATACGTGGTTTGGTCAAAATGTGACCTATGTCCACGGGGTAAAAGAGTTCGATCCCTTCACTGATGTTTGGAGTTGGTATATATAAAAGTTTGTGATGGGTAGGTAAGAAAGGTAAGTCAACTATCCTAAATATACATTCGAAAGTAGAATAAATCATGATCCTTCCATCTTGAGCTATATCTTTTATGATATAATTGGCGAGTCTGCTGGCATGATCTCCGCAAGTCCGTATATAGAAAGTATAGCCTTTGATTGATTATTATCTGATCTCGCGCCCAGGCTTGCCTTATATAGTATGCTACACCTGTGCAGGTTAGGATCGGGCAAACCTCCAGCTATATGGATTTGGATAGAAAGTCATCTAAAAGGATCCGAGTCCATGATGCCATTGGGCTTAGGCCTATAAAGTGTTGGATTACCAGTTTGGCCTAAAGACTTATTTCAATCCACATCAGTTAGGATTTAGGTTTTCTTCACCGGTACATAAATATGAGAACTCTTTGTGTAATTCGATGATGTACTCATTAGACCAAAAAAGTATTTAGTCTAAACAAAAGATTGGTGGAATACGTAAAATTATATGTGTATGTGTGTGCATATATATCAATCATTTCAAACCAATATTAAATAATATTAAATTTAAAAAAATGAGATATAAAATAACTTATGATTAAATACAATGAACAACATGACTCATTTGTTATAGTATTGCATACAATGAACAACATCAGTGTTTTCAAAAGGCTATATTAGATTAACTATAAATAGAATTAAATTAATTTACTTAATTAACCTTATCTTTTTCTTAGCATAATATTCACATATGGATGTTTTAGTCGCAACAAAAAAAGTTAAGAAATGTAATCAGTCCCTAATATTCACACTTTTATAATAGGTATTATTATTATTATTATTATTATATAGATTATAGATACATAAAAGGGTTCATATATTCTTACTACTATTTTAAAATGAGTGTATTTCTTGTTCTTTTTCCTATTTATAGCTGGACATGCCTCAGTTTGACATGCCAATCACTTCACAACATAACTGCAGTTTATGTGCGTAACTATATATAATTAATTAGATAAACAACCAATTATGGCTAATTCTGCTAGAAGATCCGGAAACTATAACCCTAGCATGTGGGATCATGCTGATTTGCAATCAGTAACTAGTGCTTACCAGGTAATTTGTTTCATGTTTACCAGATTAATTTTCTCTCTTTTAGGTATTTGTCCTCTATACTTAATTTATTAACGTTTTGCAGGGAGGAGAATACATGCAGAAAGCAGAGAAACTTAAAGAGGATATTAGGAGGTTATTAATGCTGGATAAAACCATCAATGATTCAATATTAGGCCAAATTGAGATTGTTGATGATTTGGAAAGACTTGGAATATCGTATCACTTTACATATTATATAGACAAAGTTATGGAGAAAGTATACAATATGAAAAATGAGTGGAAGGAATCAGACTTGCATGTCACTGCTCTAACATTTAGACTTCTCAGACAACATGGATATTTAGTATCTCCAGGTTTGTTTATTTGAACTTTTTTCATTATATTTAGTATTCAGATGTTCTCTAAAACAGTAGTGTGTGTGTGTGTATATATATATAAATAAAACTAATATACACAAAAATTTATCTCAACTCTCATCATATGCATATCTAAAGTATTATGCGGAATCAATTGGGAGGAAAAATGAGGCAGTAAAGAGAACGTATTGGAAGAATAAGCACACATAACCATTAATACGTACTTACGATAAATATTTGTTTTCATTCAGAATCACAACAACTTTTTTAGATACATATCCGACTCATGAATTTTAAGAAATCGTTGCCCAATCTATTTTTGATAGTTGGATATGCAAGTTGGCGCCACGTTTTGTAGTAATTGTCTTCGAAAACTCCACGATGGATTATACCAATGCTATCTTTTTACTCTTTTTTCTCTTTTTTCCTTGATATCTATGACAGAGATTTTCAGTATTTTCTTGGATTATGAGGAAGGGCATTTCAAGAGTAACATTTCTAACGATATTAAGGGACTTTTGAGTTTATATGAAGCTTCATATCTTTCCATGGAAGGCGAAAGCATAATGGATTTAGCCCGAGATCTTGCAAGCTATCATCTGAAGCAGAAGCTCGAGAAGAAGCAGGACTTGGATCAGAATCTTGCTGCGCAAATAACTCGTTCCCTTGATCTTCCGCGGCACTGGAGAATGCTAAGGATGGAGGCTAGATGGTTCATAGAAGTGTATGAAATGGGGCCAGACATGAATCCTGTTCTACTCGAGTTTGCAAAATTGGACTTCAACATGGTTCAAGCAATGTACCAAGATGAATTGAAGCAATTGTCAAGGTACAAGAATTACTTTTAAGGGCGTCTAAATTGGAATTTTGAAGAGACATCAAGTACTATCTTATGTTTGGATATTGTTGGATTGAGGTGCGAAAGTGATATTGTCAAGATACCCTTTGAATTGACAAATCATCCTTGTAGAGGAATCGAATTGTGGAATCCTGATTGAATCGAGTTACAACATGTATTAATACACCCGAACAAATTTAAGTTCATTAAATAATGCAATTCCATAATACATATGATCAATCAATTACAATCATTGAAACCAATCCAACCATAGAAGGAAAGAACATTCGATACAAGGTCTAATGTTTACGTACGTAATCTGAACTCTTGAAGAATAAAACCATACACCTTATGATATTTTTTCTTTTTACTATAAAGGAAATAGATTAGTGTTTTAATTAATGCTTGATCTTTTTTCTTTCATTGTTCCAGGTGGTACGCTAATACTTGTCTTGCAGAGAAGATGAGCTTTGCCAGGGACCGATTGGTGGAGAGCTTCTTATGGACTATTGGGTTCACCTATGAACCTCGATTTAGATATTGCAGGATAATGTCAGTGAAACTTGCAATACTAATTACAATCATTGACGACATTTACGATGTTTATGGTACATTGGATGAACTTGAGCTCTTCACACGTGCAGTTGAAAGGTTGACAAATTAATTAGTTCGTACTTACCTAACCTAAACAAATCAATAATACATGGTATATATATATATATATATATATATTAAATATTTGTTTTTTTTATTTCAATTAAAGGTGGGATATCAATGAATTGGAACAACTCCCGGACTACATGAAGATTTGTTTCCTGGCACTTTTCAACTCGATGAACGAACTGGCGTACGACGTTCTCAAAAATCAAGGTTTTATTAGCATATCATACTTGAAAACAATGGTACGCGTACAATAAAGATATTGGGTTTATTCTTTTTTATTAAATTAATTAATTATCAATTAATTAAGAATAATAATTAAAAAAATTCTGATTTCCAGTGGGCAGAACTTTGTAAAACTTACTTGATTGAAGCAAGGTGGGTTTCAAGTGGATATACTCCAAATCTGAACGAATATCTTGAAAATGGGTTAATATCAATAACTGGACCATTGATATTAGGACATGCTTACTTTTGCTTCACAAATCCAATACAAGAGAAGGCCTTGGAGGATTTGAAGAAATTACCGGCTCTAATCCGTTGGACATCCCTAATTGCTCGTATTACTGATGATTTGGGAACTTCAACTGTATGTGTACTCAAATCTTTCCACCTATATATTACCATATATTTTAACTTCGTGCATATACTAGCTAGTAAACATTATATTTTTGAGGGAAAATTGCAATTTTCATTCCACATAAGTTGCTCACATTTCACTTTTGGTCTCATTGGATTGGGATGTGCCACATGTAGTTCCATAAGTCAAATAAAATCTCAATGTTGGTCTCATTGGATAGGGAGTTCCACATTTAGTCTCATAAGTCAAATAAAAATCTCAATATTGGTCCAATGGGCAAGTTGTCGTCTAAAATTAAATGGAACAAGGCGCGTGCATTGCACACTTCAGTTAGGAATAGTAACTAGAGGAAAAAATACACGTCTTGGACTGAAATGAGCTAGAAAATTGGCTTACAAAAGATGGAAAATCAGATTGTCCATGCGACCAACATTGAGATTTTATTTGACTTATAGGACTAAATGTGACACTCCCTATCCAATGGAACCAACATTGAGATTTTATTTTACTTAAGGGACTAAATGTGGCACATCCCTATTCAATGGAACCAACATTGAGATTTTATTTTACTTAAGGGACTAAATGTGGCACATCCCTATTCAATGGGACCAAAATCGAAAAGTGGGCAACTTACAAGACGAAAACTGCAATTTTCCCTATTTTTGATATGTTGTTTTGAACTCTTCAAAGCCAGACTGAATATCATATTTTAGTCATTAAGTTATTTATGACATATATATATATATATATATATATATATGGATGTAGATGAAACATTTAACTAATATTATCATCTAATACAGGACGAGATGAAGAAAGGAGATGTCGCAAAATCCATCCAATGCTACATGCAAGAGAGTGGTTGTTCCGAAGAAATCGCCCGTAATTATGTCAAGCACTTAATAGGTTTAACATGGAAAAAAGTTAACAAGGAGACTCTAACAAATCGCCTTCACTCAAAGGATTTTGTCGACGCTTCAATCAATTACGTTCGGGTTCATCACTTCATGTACCAATATGGAGATGGTCATGGCGTCCCTCACATGTCCAAGGAGCGGATATTCTCGTTGATCCTTAAACCTATAAATTAGTACCATATGAGCTATTCTTGAATATATTACTACTATCAATAAGTGGAAACGCCCACATTTGCAGTAATATTTTTGTCGTCCTTAAGTTTTTTTGTTGTTCCTCGTGCAATGTAAACGACTATATTTGGAGCTCTAAGTGCTTCAATTCAGTCGTTATGGGTACTCAGGTTCGCTGTTGGAATTGCCTTTGTTAGGATTGGACCTACCTCGCACACAATGATTATTTGTTCTGCCCTTTACGGTTGTTTTTCATACAATGGTTTGTCCTGTAATTTGTTTTTATATATTGGCCATTCAGAATCGTGTGCATCTTTGGGTACAGACACACTTTTGACGTCCCTGAAATTATATTCTCTTTTGCTTTTGAAGTTCGTCATGAAACCGACGTTGTTCCGCAGTTTTAATGTCCCGCATTGTATGTGATGCGATTTGTGGGTTGTTTGTAATTTGTCATTTCCTTTGCTTGTATTGGGCACTAGATGTGTGCTTTCTTAAGTGGTGATGCCTTTTACATTAATGCCCTTGACATAATAATTTAATGTGTCTGCTGTATTCGCCATTTGGAATTTCATTCGTCCACGGTGCTTTTTGGTCCGCCAGCAATCAAGAGACGACATTTAAATTTTTTACTAATCTGTAATGCATCATCCAACTTGGTGAATCTGGTTGGTGGTGGAGCCTCATCATTGGTAGGCAGCTCAGCATCCACAGCTATTTCCTGAATATCAGGAATAGCCTCGGTTTCGACATGATGCGCAGTTTCCACCCCTTTCTCTAGTTTTACATCCAGGTCAATGTCTTCCATGGACATTGGTGCGATATTGTTAGGAAATTTCATGTTAAAAGTTTTGATAATGACAAGATAGGATTTGTGTGAGACCCCCAAAATTATATAAGTTTAATTTTATTAGAAGACTTGTAGACCTACTTAGATTTTAGGCAAAGTATTTGAACGATTGTGCATTGATAGAATTCTAGTTGAGTCTATCAAGTCAAGGTGAAGATAAGCTCCCAAAGTCAACAGAAGATGAAGCTCCTTCGAAGCGTCCAACAAGCTCTTAAGTTATTTAAGATTGAAAGAGCGCCCATTGATGTGAGTTTAAAAGGGCACAACTTAACGTGCAACACAAAGTTGTCGTTCCCACGAGGACTTGAATTTTATCTACCTTTACTATGTCTTTTTTGATGGGTTTGTAGTAACTGATTGATACAAAACATTGTGAAAAGTTAATAAAGTCAATAAAGAAGTCAAAAAAAGGGGTGTCGGGTAGGTCAAAGGCAGTTTGACCGCGGTCAATGCGGGTTTGACCACGTGAATAGTGACTTGGAGCAACTGATTGTTATTTCCTAAGTGGTTTTGGCTTGCATTTGGTTATTGACTTGTATTAGGAGTGTTTTCCTAATTACCTAAGAATAGGATTATGTTTCCTATTTAGATTAGGTTTTTAACTTCCTTGTGTATCAAAACTTTTCACTTATAAATAAGGGCTTGTAACCATTGTATTTGGTTGATTTACTCATTCAAAAATAAAGATGTAGTCTAGGTTGGCTCGTGGATGTAGACAAGTTATGCTGAACTACGTTAAAATCTTCATGTAATTATCTTCATGTTTAGGCTTAGTTTTCTTGTTTTCTGATTATTTTTCATGCTCTGATACTATCATCCCTAACAACAGGTATCAGAGCTATAGGTATGTAGATTTAGGAGACGTTTTAGAGCTAGATCTATGGGGAAACATTTTTGGTTAAATACGAATTTCGTAGTGGGAACGATAGTAGGAGATGTATGAATAATCAAGCTCGATAATTTCAATGCAGGGAGCACAAATTGAGGTCGTGGGAAACCGGAGAAGATGACCGAGGAGGATGGGATCGGTTAGATCACCAACCAAAGAGGAGTAATCCCGTTGAACGATAACGAGGAAACATTGGAAAATGGTGCTACCAGATAGGCAGATCCGCAACAGTAGAGGTAGATATGTGTTGCCAGGTAGGTGTCTAGTGGGAGTAGTTGCGGTGCCGGGTGTGACAGACTCGAATTGCCGAGAGGGCAGAAAAATGCATAGCCAGAGATCGGGAGGCAGAGTTGTGATGCCAAGAAAGCAAATCTACATAGCCAAATGCGAGATGGTAGAAGTCGCATAAGCCGAGAGCCGGGGACAGTGTTGTGGAGGCATGACCACATAGAAAGAAACCATGAAGGCAGCAAACGTCTCCGAGAGGGGTTGAACGTGGAGCTAGAAGTGATGGTGGCAAGATGCAAAGCCAGTTAGGCAGATTCGCGGAGCCGGGGTTTTGTTGGCGATTGGATCAGACATAGCTTGTACTGTGGGAGCATCTAGCAGATATGTGGGGTGGTCGAGTTGCCATTGAAAAATCAAAGTATTAGCGGATAGATCTGACATAGCTCATACAGTGCTCACAGAGCAGATATGTCACAAGATTCAAGATAGCCAATGAAAATCCTTGGTGCAACGATGTTGCAAGACGGGTTGACCAAGGTGGAAAAGTTCATGGTATAACGATGTCAGCGAGACGGGTTGACCAAGATGGGTTGTTCTCCAGTGAGGAGAATGGTGTCACTCTAGACGATCAAAGCCCATGTAGGAGCACGAGATAGTGTTTCCAAACTATTTGGGATCAGTCCCCAAGTGCGAGATTAATGGGTTTGTGGAGAGTGATTGATACAAAGGAATGTGAAAAGTCAATAAAGAAGCCAAAAAAAAAGGTCTCGGGCCGGTCAAAGGCAGTTTGACCGAGTCAACCACATTGTCAACGCAGGTTTGTTATTTCTTAAATGGTTTTAGCTTAGATTTGGTAATTGACTTGTATTAGGAGTGTTTTCCTAATTACCTAAGAATAGGATTGTGTTTCCTATTTGGATTAGGTTTTTAATTTCCTTGTGTGGCAAGACTTTTCGCTTATAATAAGGGCTTGTAATCATTGTATTTGGTTGATTCACTCATTGAGAAATAAAGATGTAGTCTAAGTTGGCCCGTGGATGTACGCAAGTTATGCTGAACCACGTTAAAATCCTCATGTTGTTGTCTTCATGTTTAGGCTGTTGGGATTATGCCCTCCGATTCCATAGAGGATAGAATGATAGAGCATCTCATTTGTAATAAACTTATTATCTTATATTAATAAAAGGCAATATTTTGTTTTCATGTAAATCTTACTGCATCTATAAGTAATATAGGTAGTATGATCATCGTACAAGAACCACATGATGGAGTAATTTCACAAAATCCATCTAATCGAAGATGATTTTGAAATCATTCTTGTAAAAAATATGCATTTGAAACAAGTATGCAATCACATATGTCACGAATAATGCAATAAAACATTTTAGGTCATGATAGAATATTGAATCGAGCAAATAGTTTTTAAGAATTTCATTAAAAGATATTTTCCTTGAAATCATTTTGACAAAACATGCCTAGAGAATTATTCTCGCAAAATATATCTTTGAAAACATCATGCAGTTACCATTTGGCAACATGAGATGGTTAATTTAAAATGAGTCCATGATCTTGATTTTGAAAGCGTTGAAACTCATTTTCATATGAAGTATCAAAGCATGATGCAAGTATATAGATATATATATACAACGTGATGAAAATTCCTTCCAGTTTTGAAAGACATATAACTATAATTTTGAGAGGCAACTCACCTCGTCCAATCAAATACCAAAGCTCAAGTCCAGTGTTCAAGTGATACTCAACCTATCTCGTAAGTGCAATTACCTATTCCAAATAAATATACTCATCAATACGCTCATAAAATACACTCATCTGATAATTGTTAATATTCAATATGATACATTTAATCGTAAATAATCAAAGATTAAGGTCAAGCCAACTTACCCAACACTTATCCTGCTTCACGATGATACATAACTTGGATACAGAAAGATTTGACCTCAATTGTTTATTCGTGCACAATATTACATCAGATCGCTCCACTATGCGCCTCCATTCTCGCACGTCTCCGACATCATCCTTGTTTCTTCCCGTTAACCTCCTAATCATCGAATAAACTTAGTATCTATATATTCCCAAATAACTAAGATTTCTTAAAATCAAAATTCCATCTCTAGAATCAGATCAAAAATAGTTTAAATCACCTTCAAAATCAACCCTCCAAATCTGCCCATTCCGGTACTTCCTGCCACCTTTTACTAAAATCAACTTTATGACCACATTACACTACGTATCTTAGTACTTATTACCAATATAAACATCTAAACACACAGGGCGTTTTCATACTGGTCTTGAATTTATACCATTTGACCATGGAAAAGGTAATTTCAAAGCAAAGATATATGAATGACAGTTTCTGGAAATCAAAACAGTACACTGGCAAGAACTTTTTGGTGACCATTTCTAGACAATTTCCGAATCCATTTTCAGCAAACTTTATCATAAAACATATCTGCATTCGATAAGGATTCTAAACATGGTTTTGCGTGTACAAATCAACCCACGGGCAGGATAGTTTCATGCCAAACAAAAATAGAACTCAAGTTAAGAAGCTAAAGCCTTGGCATTGGAAATGGTGGTTTAGGTGATTCTTTTATACAATTTCCAATGAGTACATAAGCTCAATATACAATAACTTCCTACAAGAACAAATCTATTTCTTCGATAATTTCATCTCACAAAATCAGATCCTTATTCAGTTAAATGTGCATTTAGAGTATGAAACCAAATAGGCAATAGAAATCTCAAATTACTCACTTGCTCCTAGCATGTTTAAATAACCACAATTCCACCAACTAATTATACCAAATCAAACATGCAACCAACTGACATACACTTCATTATACAATAACATCCTTCAAATTCGAATTTGGTGTGGCCAAAACCAAGACAAAGTCAAAATGCACTCATCAAGTATCATCTTCACAACATTTAGATCATGCATGTAAAAACCCAACCTTAGTCCTTCAAAATAAGCAAGTTAAAGACTCATAACACTCCAACTATCCAAAAAAAAAATTGCTTACCCACTTATTTAGAAGAAGTTTAGGACAAAGGGTAGTTGAAACATCCACAAAATTCCTCGAAAAAGCAGACACCACTACTCTCTGCAACAACTCTCGGTTTGGAACATTTCTAGAAATTTTGGGAGAAATTCAGAGACATTGGATTCCATATTATTGTTCCTCATCATCTTACGAAGAATTTGAGCTGAAGAACACTCAATTTGGACATCATCTGCTATCTCAAATCTTAAAGATACAAACATGGCTAGGGCTAGAGTGGCTGCGGGAATTTTTCAATTTTTTGCTCTTTATTGTCTCTTGATGTTATGTAGAAAATGAGGGATGAATATGGGTATATATAGAGCTGCAACAAGGACTTATATGCGAATACTTCTTCTTCCACCTTTTTAAATGTGATCCCTAATGCAAGTATATTTACATTCAAACCCCTACACAGATGATATTACTAATAAATTCAATCCACTTGTTTAATATAATATCTTGACATATTACTTATAAAACTAATACCTATTAGATCATGTAATTTCCGATAGAGTATGCAACTTGCCATCGAATTAGTATATTATCATTAAAAACATTCAGGTATCACACTCTTCCCACCTTAAAAGAATTTGGGCCCCAAATTCTCACCAGAGAAAAATTAGTCGATGATGGTGTCTTCAAAAGTACTCTTCAGTTTCCCAAGTTACTCATTCTAACTGGTCATACCTTTTAAATATCACTTTGACCAATGGGATACTTTTATTCCGAAGTTCATGAACCTTGTGATTTACTATCCATATAGATTCCTCCTTCTATGGTTGGTCTTGCGCTACATGTAACATGGGTTGATATATTATGCACATTGTATCCAACTAATACCTATTAAATCAAGTAATTTCCAATAGAGTATACTACTTGTCATCGAATTACTATATTATCATTAAAGCTTAAAATAGTTTTTTAGATCCAAAATGATAACTTAATGACGTGAAAACAAAAATAGTTTTTTTTTTCTTTTCCAAATGACCATTGAAATCATGAGTAAGAAAGACATTTGTGATCACAGTAACAATTACACAATAGCTAGTATGAGACCAAGATATTAGTATATGCATGATGAGGTTTTGTACAATGATCATTAAAAACCTACTTCGAAAAAGAATTACGTTAATGTTAAAACTGGAAAAATGAGTGAGATGATACTCAAGTTTCAAAACATGCATTTAAATAGCAGGCAGTTCAATGCATGTAACATGTACCAGACACGTTTAAGCAGTAGGGGGCCATGTTAGCAATACCATCGCGTCCAATGACTTACTCATGGCTCTCTGGTCCGGCTACTTCTTCCTTATCACCTCTAAACACGCGGCTTAAAGCCAACACCTCATATCCGGAGTATGCCACATGATCTATTACCCACTCTCCCTCTGAACACTCTGTCTTTAGGTGCTGGGATTTGGTCGTGGATAGTGGGCACCGTTTAAGACCGCAAGCCCATGCTTGACCGGCCGAACCAAGCCCTATCCACGCTTAACACTTAGGTCCGACACTTACCACATAATATGCAACACGTATAACTTGAATGTATGAATGTAGTCACTATGTATGATCACGATACAAGAACCACATCATGGAGCAATTTCACAAAATCCATAAAACCGATGTTTATTTTGAAATCATTCTTGTAAAAAATATGCATTTGAAACAAGTATGCAATCACGTAAGTCACGAATGATGCAATAAAACATTTTTACTCATGATAGAATATTGAATCGAGCGAATAGTCTTTAAGAATTTCATTAAAAGATGTTTTCCTTGAAATCATTTTCACAAAACATGCCTGGAAAATTATTCTTGCAAAATATGTCTTTGAAAACATTCATGCAGTTATCATTTGACAACATGAGATGGTTAATTTAAAATGAGTCCATGATCTTGATTTTGAAAGCGTTGAAACTCATTTTCATGTGAAGTACCAAAGCATGATGCAAGTATATAGATATATATACGACTTGATTAAAATTCCTTCTAGTTTTGAAAGACATATAACTATAATTTTGAGAGGCAACTCACCTCGTCCAATCGAATACCAAAGCTCAAGTCTAGTGTTATAGTGATACTCAACCTATCTCGTAACTGCAATTACCTATTCCAAATATCTATACTCATCAATACACTCATAATATCCACTCATCCGATAATTGTTAATTTTCAATATGATACACTTAATCGCAAATAATCAAAGATTATGGTCAAGCCAACTTACCCAACACTTATCCTGTTTCACGATGATATATAACCTAAATACAAAAAAAAATTAACTTCCATTGTTTATTCGTGCACAAGATTACATCAGATCGCTCCACTGTGGGCCTCCATTGTCGCACGTCTCCGACATTATCCTTGTTTCTTCCCTATAACCTCCTAATCATCAAATAAATTTAGTATCTATATATTCTCAAATAACTAAGACTTCTTAAAATCAAAATTCCATCTCTACAATCAAATCAAAAATAGTTTAAATCACCTTCAAAATCAACACTCCAAATCTGCCCATTCAGGTACTTCCTGCCACCTTTTACTAAAATCAACTTTATGACAACATTACACTATGTATCTCGCTACTTCTTACCAATATAAACATCTACACACAAAAGGCTTTTTCATACTGGTATTGAATTCACCATTTGACCATGCAAAAGGTGATTTCAAAGCAAAGATATACGAATGACAGTTTCTGGAAATCAAAACAGCACACTGGCAAGGACTCTTTTGTGACCATTACTAGATAATTTCCGAATCCATTTTCAGCAAACTTTATCATAAAACATATCTAAATTCGATAAGGATTCTAAACATGGTTTTGCAGGTACAATCAACCCACGGGCAAGGTAGTTTCATGCCAAACAAAAATAGAACTCAAGTTAAGAAGCTAAAACCTTGGCAATAGAAATGGTGGTTTAGGTGATTCTTTTATGCAATTTCCAACGAATACATAAACTCAAAATGCAATAACTTCCTACAAAAACAAGTCTATTTCTTCGATTATTTCAGCTTACAAAATCAGATCCTTATTTAGTTAAAGGTGGATTTAGAGTATGAAACCAAATAGGCAATAGAAATCTCAAATTACTCACTTGCTCGTTGCATGTTTAACTAACCACAATTCCACCAACTAATTATACCAAATCAGACATGCAACTAACTGATATACACTTCATTATACAATAAGATCCTTCAAATTCGAATTTGGTGTAACTGAAACCAAGACAAAGTTAAAATGCACTCATCAAGTATCATCTTCACAACATTAAGATCATGCATGTAAAAACCCAACCTCAATCCTTCAAATATCATCTTCACAACATTTAGATCATGCATGTAAAAACCCAACCTCAATCCTTCAAATTAAGCAAATTAAAGACTCATCACTCTAAAGATCCAAAAAAAAAATGCTTACCCACTTATTTAGAAGAAGTTTAGGGCAAAGGATAGTTGAAACATCCACAAAAATCCTTGAAATAGCAGGCACCAATACTCTCTGCAACAGCTCTCGGTTTGGAACGTTTCTGGAAATTTTGGTAGAATTTCAGAGACATTGGATTCCATATTATTGTTCCTCATCGTCGTACGAAAAATTTGAGCTAAAGAACACTCAATTTGGACATCATTTGCTATCTCAAATCTTGAAGATATAAACACGTTTAGGGCTAGAGTGGCTGCGGGAATTGCTCAATTTTTTGTGCTCTTTATTATCGGACTTTTTTAAAAAATAATATAGTTTTTAATAATAATTATAAAAATAATATACAAAAAATTAAATATCCACAAATAGCATAGTACGCCATTGGTAATGGCGTATCCACATCTCTATTTTTTTTTTTAATTTATGTGACTGGGTACGCCAATAGCATAGGCGTACCCAGTCAATTTTATATATAAAAAAAAGAACGGTGTGAGAATTGATTCATTTCGATATCCGGGTGAAAAAAATTACACATATACGGATTTTTTGAAAAAAAAAAAATTTCGTCATCTTGTGGATGATTTTTCGTACATTTTCGGGCTTCGACTTCAACACAAAAAATATAGATTGACTCACAAAGTTTGTAACAGTGTAAGAATTGATTCATTTCGATATCTTGGTTAAACAATACAACATGTTAAAAAAGAAACACATATACGGATTTTTCGAAAAAAAAATATTTTTTGGTCATATTCGGAATGATTTTTCGTCGTTTTCATCGACTTCAACACAAAAAATGTAGATTGACTCACAAAGTTTGTAACGGTATAAGAATTGATTCATTTTGATATCCGGGTTAAACAATACAATATGTTAAAAATGAGACACATATACTAATTTTTCGAAAAAAAAATAAATTTTCGTCATCTTCGGAATGATTTTTCGACGTTTTCCGTACATTTTTGGGCTTCGACTTCAACACAAAAAATGTAGATTGACTCACAAAGTTTGTAACGGTGTAAGAATTGATTCATTTCGATATCCTGGTTAAACAATACAACATGTTAAAAAAGAGACACATATACGGATTTTTCGAAAAAAAATAAAAATTTGGTCATCTTCGGAATGATTTTTCGACGTTTTCTGTACATTTTCGGGCTTCGACTTCAACACAAAAAATGTAGATTGACTTACAAAGTTTGTAACTGTGTAAGAATTGATTCATTTTGATATCCGGGTTAAACAATACAATATGTTAAAAAAGAGACACATATACTGATTTTTCGAAAAAATAATAATATTTTTTCGTCATCTACGGAATGATTTTCGATGTTTTCTGTACATTTTCGAGCTTCGACTTCAACACAAAAAATGTAGATTGACTCACAAAGTTTGTAACGGTGTAAGAATTGATTCATTTCGATATCCGGGTTAAACAATACAACATGTTATAAAAGAGACACATATACGGATTTATCGAAAAAAAATATTTTTTCGTCATCTTCGGAATGATTTTTCGACGTTTTTCGTACATTTTCGGGCTTTGACTTCAACACAAAAAATGTAGATTGACTCACAAAGTTTGTAACGGTATAAGAATTGATTCATTTTGATAACCGTGTTAAACAATACAATATGTTAAAAATGAGACACATATACTAATTTTTCAAAAAAAAAATATTTTTTCGTCATCTTCGGAATGATTTTCGACGTTTTCTGTACATTTTCGAGCTTCGACTTCAAAACAAAAAATGTAGATTGACTCACAAAGTTTGTAACGGTGTAAGAATTGATTCATTTCGATATCTGGGTTAAATAATACAATATGTTATAAAAGAGACACATATACGGATTTATCGAAAAAATATATTTTTTTCGTCATCTTCGGAATGATTTTTCGTCATTTTCCGTACATTTTTGGCTTTGACTTCAACACAAAAAATGTAGATTGACTCACAAAGTTTGTAAGGATGTAAGAATTGATTCATTTCGATATCCGGGTTAAACAATACAACATGTTAAAAAAGAGACACATATACGGATTTTTCAAAAAAAAAAAAAATTTCGTCATCTTCGGAATGATTTTTCGATGTTTGTTGTACATTTTCGGGCTTCAGCTTCAACATAAAAAATGTAGATTGACTCAAAAAATTTGTAACGATACAAGAATTGATTCATTTCAATATCCGTGTGAAATTATACAATATGTTAAAAAAGACACATATATACGAATTTTTTGGAAATAAAAGATTTTTCGTCATTTTCCGTACATTTTCAGGCTTTTATTTCAACACAAAAAATGTAGATTGACTCACAAAGTTTGTAACGGTATGAAAATTGATTTATTTTGATATCCGGATGAAAACATACAACATGTTAAAAAAGACACATATATACGGATTTTTTCACAGAAAAATATTTTTTCGTCATCTTCAGGATGATTTTTCGACATTTTCGAGCTTTGACTTCAACACAAAAAATGTAAACTGACTTACAAAATTTTTAATGGTGCAAGAATTAATTCATTTTGATAGCTTGGTGAAAAAATACATCAAATTTAATAAAGACATTTTTTAACATGTTGTATTTTTTCACTCGGATATCGAAATGAATCAATTCTCATACCGTTAAAAACTTTGTGAGTCAATCTACATTTTTTATATTGAATTTGAAGACTGAAAACGTATAGAAAATGTCGAAAAATCATCATGAAGATTACAATTTTTTTTTTTTCGAAAAATCCGTATATGTGCAATTTTTTTTAACATATTGTATATTTTCACTCGAATATCAAAATGAATCAATTCTTACACCGTTACAAACTTTGTGAGTCAATCTACATTTTTTGTGTTGAAGTCGAAGCCCGAAAATGTACAAAAAACGTCGAAAAATCATTCCAAAGATGACGAAAAAATATATTTTTTCGAAAAATCCGTATATGTGTTTCTTTTTTAACATGTTGTATTGTTTAACTCCGATATCAAAATGAATAAATTCTTATACCGTTACAAACTTTGTGAGTCAATCTAAATTTTTTGTGTTGAAGTCGAAGCCCGAAAATGTACTGAAAATGTCGAAAAATCATTCCGAAGATGACCAAAAAATATTTTTTTTCGAAAAATCCGTATATGTGTCTCTTTTTTAACATGTTGTATTGTTTAACCCGAGTATCGAAATGAATCAATTATTACACCGTTACAAACTTTATGAATCAATCTACATTTTTTATGTTGAAGTGAAAGCCCGAAAATGTACGGAAAACGTCGAAAAATCATTCCGAAGATGACGAAATTTATTTATTTTTCGATAAATCCGTATATGTGTCTCTTTTTTAACATGTTGTATTGTTTAACCCAGATATCGAAATGAATCAATTCTTACACTGTTACAAACTTTGTGAGTCAATCTATATTTTTTGAGTTGAAGTCGAAGCCCGAAAATGTACGAAAAACGTCGAAAAATCATCCCCAAGATGACGAAAAAAAATTTTCTTCAAAAAATCCGTATATGTGTAATTTTTTTCACCCGGATATCGAAATGAATCCATTCTCACACCGTTACAAACTTTGTGAGTCAATCTACATTTTTTGTGCTGAAGTCGAAGCCCGAAAATGTCTAAAAATCAATCCCAAAATAACAATTTTTTTTTATATATAAAATTGATTGGATACGCCTATGCTATTGGATAATAATAATAATAATAGAGATGTGGATACGCCATTGGTAATGGCGTATCCAAGTGGATACGCCATTGCCAATGGCGTACTATACTATTTGTGGATATTTAATTTTTTGTATATTATTTTTATAATTATTATTAAAAACTATATTATTTTTTTGAAAAGTCCTTTATTATCTCTTGATGTTGTGAGGAAAATGAGGGATGAATAGGGGTATATATGGAGTTGCAACAAGGACTTATATGCAAATACTTCTTCGTCCACCTTTTTAAATGTCATCCCCAATGCAAGTATATTTACATTGAAACCCCTACATAGATATTATTAGTAATAAATTCAATCCACTTGTTTAATATAATATCTTGACATATTACTTATAAAACTAATACCTAATAAATCAAGTAATTTCCAATAGAGTATACTATTTGTCATCGATTTAGTATATTATCAATAAAAAACTCAGGTATCACATATGCAAATCGAAAAAACAGTGTGAGTGATTTTCAAATCTTCCGCTGCGCAATTTTTTGTGAAACCCAACAGTGGTATCAGAGTCAATCTCTGATCTGCATATTTGATCTATGTTATGTGATTCTTGATATTTGTATTATGTGTTTTTGAAGCATGTGTTTATGCGTTCTTAAATCTGTGTATTTTTATGATTTTTTGCCTAGAATTTGATTTTTTATGTTCATAATAAATTTGGATAATTTTATGATGTGAAAAAAATCAAAGAACGAGGAAAAATGGGGCCTAAAGGCCCCGAGTACACACCGCTGTGTGCTGCACGGAACACACGGCGCCTGGCCTGTGGCCTGGCCACACGGCCTGATTGGGCCATGTGTTTGACACAGGACCCACTGAAACGGGTCATCGACTCGGGTCTAAAAATTGGGCTGTAAATTAGGTCAAATTAGGTTTTGGATTTTGAGTAAATTTTAATTATCCGGGTGGGTCAAAAAGATGATGACCTGGAATAATTAAAATTAAGCCCAATTGGAGAATTACTTAAATTTTGACTTATTAATTAGTTTGGGCTTGGTTTAATTTTTTCCAAATGGACCAAAGGGTTGGTGATTTGGATTTTAATTAAAACTAGCCCAATAGAAATTAATAGCTCGTTTATGATTTTTTAATTAATTAATTTTAGGCCCAATTAAATTATATCCAAGTGGACCAAAAGGATGGTGATTCGGGTTTGATGAAATCGACCCCAATAAGATTATTTGGAATAAATATATTTAATTAGAATACTTAATTATTTTTCTTGGAGATTAATAATTAACTTATGGATTAAATATTTTTATTTTTCCTCGATTTAGAAATTACTTAGATATTGTAATAAGGAATATAAATTATTTTTCTTGAATGATTAATAATTAATTCTTTAATCAAGTAAAAGTTTTTCCAATAAATGATGGTTTTAAATCATAATAAAATAAGACTCAATATTTTATTTATTCGTAATGTTATTTTAATTAAAGGTAGACATATGTAATTAATAATTTTGTATATCTAAGTCATCAGGACAAGATTGATTTTAATTGAAATAAAGAACATATAAAATTGGGAATTTTATAAAGGACTTTTTAGTTGGACTAAAATTTTAAATAATCAATATATGTGTTTTAAAATTGGGAGCATGTATTAAATGTTGCGAGCACGTCTTATGTGATGGAGACACCGATCATGGACTTAGGTTTTATTCGATGTACCTTTTTATGGGTTGTAAAGCCGGAATTGAGGCTAATAATTGCTTTTTTAAAAATAATGTATAGGCTGTTTTAAAGCATTGTAATATAATAGTTCAAGACTGGTGGAGACGAGAAGCCCATGAAGATTAGATAGGTTTCATTTTTTACCTTACTGTGATGACCCGTTAGTTCGGGCCCTCTAGTAAAAAGTCCTGATCGAGTGTGATGGTTTTATTTATTTAATTCCATTTATACATATTGGTAGGCATGTTTATTGGTAGTATATATTAATGCATGTTCAATATATAATAATTGCGCTATATAAATTGACTAATGTGCAAAGTGAGACCAAACTTTTGACAATTTATATCGAATTAGTAAAGGATGTGGGACATCCTCGCATTAAAATTAAAATTACTACAAATGTAATGCTTCCCAGTTATGGGGGATTATGCATTTGGAAATAATTTAAAATTTTATTAAGTGCATGAGATGCCTTAGTCGAAGCATATTTCACCCCAGAAACCGGTTAGGTTGCACGGTGAAATTCAAATGTTAGATTAAATGAGTTAGTGGAAATGAACTCGGATAGTTCACGGGCTTAGAAATCGGTTAGGTTGCGGCTTGGTGAGCTATGTGGAAAGGTATTGAAACATTTATGGGATAAATTGATGTAAGACACCACTTCAAATAATTAATGGGCCAGAAATCAATTAGATTGCAACCCATTTAATTAATTGAAGACCTCAATACCCACTGTGGAATTGATGGCAATGATAATTCCCAACTTCTACATGCGAGTGTAGGATTCGAAAAATGCAGTGAGAGCCAAGATAAATTTTAAGTCCTTAATTTTTCTTGGTTAAGTAAATTACAAGTAATCTAATTCAATCTGGTTTATTTCTGCAGTTATTTTCTTGTTTATCTCTCTCAAATATGACAAACCCACTTTCAATTCTACTAGAAACGAATACCCTGAATGAACCCAATTATGTGGATCGGCTGCGAAATTTGAGGATTGTCCTCATTATGGAATCTCTGGGATACGTCTTGGAGGCTTATATCCAGGCAGCTCCAGCTAGGAGACATGCTAGTGAGGAAGAAGTCCAAGCCCATGAAAAATGGGTCAAGGACGACGTCTGGATCAGGGGATACATGCTGAGATCTATGACCAATGAACTTCAAAGGTCACATGATAAGATGCCCACTACAAGAGCTATCCTAGCACACTTGGCTGAGCTTTATGGTGAGCCTAGTCGAACTGCACGATATGAGATATCGAAACAGCATTTCAGATCTAAGATGAAAGAAAGTGAGAAGGTTGGTGATCATGTCCTTGAAATGATATCGAGGATTTAGAGATTGCAATCTCTCGACTTCACCATGAAGTCACCCTTCAAACTGATTTAATCTTGCAGTCTCTTCCTGATTTCTTCTCCCAATTTGTGGTTAACTTTAAATGCAATGAGATAGAGTGCAATTTAGCAGGGCTAGTGAACAAGTTGGTTACTGCACAATCTCAAATGAAACCAAAGGGAAAGGAAACTGCCTTAGTCATCTCTTCTGGACCTAAGAAGTCAAAGTCTAAGAAGAAAAAGGCAAACAAAAGGCAGGCTGGCGAGCTAGGAGCAAAAGGGGACGTTCAAAAGGGTTAGGAAAAGGCTCAAGGATTTTATAAGAGCAAAGGACCTAAAAAGATGGATAGATGTCTCGAATGTGGTGAGCTTGGCCGCTGGAAGGGGAACTGTCCTAAATTAGGCAAAGGCACAAAAGGTATGGAACTTTTAGTTTACGAAACTAAGTGGTCTATGACCCTGTTTTCTACATCATGGATTATTGACTTAGGGGCTAGTGCTCATGTGTGTTGTATGGATCAAGATTCGGAGAGAAGTAGAAATCTAGGACGAGAAGAAGTGCTGATTAAAGTAAGCGGCGGGGAAAGCGTCGCAGATACTAGGATTGGATCTACTTCATAAATTTTGAATTCTGGACATTTATTGTTTTTAAATGATGTTTTAGTTTTGTCCAAAGGGCTTAAGAAATTGTTTCCATTCCTATATTAGTAACACTAGTTATACATTCCGTTTTTCTGATTTGAATTGCAACATTTATTATGGTAATAAAAAGGTTGGCAATGCATCTTAGTTAATAGTTTGCATTATGTAAATATTCATAATTATCCTGTTGTGGATATTGAGACACATAAACGTGGTAGGCAAGAAGCTAACTTAAGACTTAAGTGGCATCTTAGACTAGGCCATGCTGGAGAGCACAAGATCCACAAAATGGAGAAAGATGGGCTTTTAAGCTCACTGGGATCGGATCCCTATCCAACATGTGAATCATGTCTCTTAGGCAAAAAGGCTAGATTTTCCTTCACAGCAACTTTTGAAAGAGCTACTCAAGTCTTAGGATTAGTGCATACCAACGTTTGCGGACCATTTGGAGAAATGGCTCATGGAGGTTTCTACGACTTCATCACTTTCACAGATGATCATTCAAGATATGGTCTAGTGTATCTGATGAAGCAAAAGTCTGAGTTCTTTGAAAATTTTAAAAAATTCAAAGCTTTAGTAGAAAATCAAACTGGCCAAAATATAAAGACTCTATGTTCAGATCGTGGAGGAGAATCTATGAGCACCGAGTTTGATGAGTTCCTTAGGGAACAAGGAATAATGTTACAACTAACACTACCAGCAACTCCTCAATTAAATGTTATAGCCTAGCGTAGAAACCGAATACTATTGGACATGGTTCGTTCTATGCTAAGCTACACTGATTTATCTATTTCATTATGGGGATATGCGCTCCTTACTGCTGCTTATATATTGAACAAATGTCCCTCCAAATCAGTTCCTAAAACTCCACATGAGATGTGGAATAATAGGAAACCAAGTCTTAACCACATTAAGATTTGGGGATGTCTTGCTTATGTCAAAAAGACTACAGTAGAGAAATTGGAGACAAGATCCCTAATGGGACGTTTCATTGATTATCCTAATGATTCCATGAGATTCTTCTTTTACCTACATGATGATCAAAGGATCATTGTGGCCCTACAAGCCCATTTCTTTGAAGATGTGTTCATCTTGGAAAGGGGCAAATGTTGAAAGATTGTTCTAGAAGAACAAAATGAAACTCCCACCATGACATCTGTCCAAGTACCAAGAGCTGACCCAAAAGTAGCACAACCACCACGTAGATCTTGTAGAATACCGCATGAACTTGAGATGCATGGGTATCTACTAGAGAGGGAGCTAGAGCTCCACACTGTAGTTGAATAAGGTCGTGAAGATGATCCCTCTACCTTTGATCAAGCGATGGTGGATGTCGATGCTTTAAGATGGCGAGAAACAATGGAAACATAGATGGATTCTATGCAATCAAACCAAGTCTGGACCTTGGGATATCGTCCTGAAGGTATCAAACCTATAGGATGCAAATGGATCTACAAAAGAACGATTGATAGCGATGCCAAGGTTGACACCTATAAAGCCAGGCTCATAGCAAAAGGCTATAGCCAAAGAGAAGGAATTGACTATCCAAAGACTTTTTGGCCCGTGGCCATGATAAAGTCCATCCGAATACTGTTATCCATAGTTGTATACTTAGACTAAGATATATGACAAATGGATGTCAAAACTGCTTTCCAGGATTTGTATCCGAGACCAATATCCATAAAGTATGTAAACTTGAGCGGTCTATATACTGTGTCAAGCAAGCATCTAGAAGCTAGAATCTTCATTTTGATGAAGTAGTGAAGGGATATGGCTTCATCAAGAACGAAGATAAACCATGTGTCTATAAGAAGACTAGTGGGAGCAATATCTCATTCTTAGTACTATATGTAGAAGACATTCTACTTATAGGAAATGATGTGGGAATGCTAACCACTGTCAAAAAATGGCTTTTGAGTTCATTTTCCATGAAATACTTGGGAGAAGCAACATACATTCAAGGAATTAGTATCTATAGAGATAGAACGAATAGAATGATCGATCTTTCCCAAGACCTTTACTTAGAGAAGGTCCTAAAGAGATTTAGGATGGATAACTCTAAAAAAGGATTCCTTCCCATGAGACATGGAGTATACTTATCGAAGTCTATGTGTCCTCAAAATGAGGAAGATAGAAAGGAGATGAGTAATGTACCCTATGCTTCTGCAGTTGGTAGCCTGATGTATGCAATGCTGTGTACAAGACCTGCATTGCTTATGCAGTAAGCATGGTGAATCGATTTCAGGCAAACCCGGGAAAGGAACATTGGATAACTATGATGAATAACCTAAAGTATCTTAAAAGAACTATGGATATGATTTTCATCTATGGAGGTGGAGATCTGAAGATGGAAGCTTACACTGATCCAGACTTTTAGTCTGATGTGGTTGACTGAAAGTCCACTTTAGGGTCTGTTTCCACACTTAATGGCGGGACGGTGTCTTGGAAAAGTTTGAAGCAAAGCACAACCTCTAATTCCACTACTAAAGCAGAATATGTGGCAGCCTTAGAGGCAGCTAAAGAAGTTGTTTGTATCAGGAAGTTTCTAGGAGAACTTCAAATGGTTCCCAGAGCAGAGCTCCCATTACCACTTTTTTGTGATAACAATGGAGCGATAGTGCAAGCCAAGGAACCAAGATCTTATAACAAGTTTAAACACATTGAGAGAAGATTTCACATCATCAGGGAGATCATTGGTAGATGAGAGATAACAGTTCAGAAAAGCCTCAGTTGACAATGTAGCTGACCCGTTGATAAGTGCAATATTTATATATTTTATTACCTCTATCTTTAGCATTTTATTGTGATTATATGGCCATTGGAACTGATTTTATCTCATTTTGTGATTTGGGCAAGAGTTGAAGTGCAAAATATCAATTTCAATCAAAATGACAGATTTGGCGATGTTTCCGAAATATTAATATATCTGGAGATGTAGACATTAGTTTCTATTGAATTTTATCTAGTTGGAAAGCTAAGACAAAGGCCTATATTTCTTATGAATAAGTCCAGACCCAGTTCGGAAGTTAAAGGGCTCGAAAGTGTTGAAGAATTTAATGAAGATTTCTGTTCTGGACTGGACTGGAATGCGCAGCTTTGGTGAAAAATTCATAACTAGAGTTATGTGTCTTGGATTCAGTCAAGGCCAGTTGGAAATGAAAGCTAACACATAAAGCTACAAATGTCTAGAAGGAGTCAAAGTCAGATTCGATGAATTAGAGGTGACAAATCAGAATGTAAAGGGAAGAATATATTCTCCATGCTTTGATGTTAAAGAGAAGAATATATTCTCCATGCTTTGATGTTAAAGGGAAGAATATATTCTCCATGCTTTGATGTTAAAGGGAAGAATATATTCTCCATGTCTTGATAAAGGAAGAGGGAATATATTCTCTCTATGATTATGTCATTTTTTCATTGCCTATATATATGTCTTGCAAGAGTTGAAGAAGAACAACAAAAACAAGAAGAAAACAAAGAGAAGAGAGTTAGAAAAAATAGTATTTTCAAGTTTTATGCTTACAATTATGAGTAGCTAAGTTTTTATTTCGATTCAAGGGAGTTCATTTTGATTCACATGTTGTGAGACACGGAGCTTCATCTATCTATCTACGGTTTGATTATCTTTTGTTTCTTATTCTTAATGTTCATGCTTGTTTAGATAATAATCTAAGGTGCACATTAGTTGATTATCTATTACAATCTATTGCTAACAAATCTTCATAATCCGTAATTGTTATGTTTGATTTGTGCATGTAGCAATTAGGTTTTCATGATTAGGATCCCAATTTTCGTTGATAACTTAAGGGAAACATTAGAGTAAATTAAATAGTTGGCGCTTGTTTAAACTATTGTTTATCCTTAGTCGCTTCTAATTCGTTATGCTATTATTAACATGATTAGGATTGCTTAATACCGAGTCAGTTGATAATAAGAATTTAACCGGGTGCTGGGCTCTGGTTAATGATATACGGAAGTTAATAAGGATATAAATAGCTGGTTATTTATGTTCTTGGCTAAGTAATCAAAGAATAGATAGTATTTTAGGTGTCTATGATCAACTTGAATTGAAGAACGAACTATCCTTAAATCGATGTTTTACATTTATTGAACTTCCTATTTAATTCCTGTCATTATTAATTCATCAAACAAACCTCCCCATTGAATATTATTTTGATCAACCAATCTCTAGGGTTCGACCTGGACTTACGAGTACTACAAATTCTTGTGAGAACAGTAATTATATTTTGGTGCATTCGACACGTACCACCCGTTCACCAAACCACTACCTCAGGCTGTTCTGGACCGACACCTGGAAAGGATGGGTATAAGATACCACAAAGAGTGGCATTGAGTGCAAGTAGGAGATTGTTAGGACTATGCCCTCAGATGCTATAGAGGATATAATGATAGGGCATCTTACTTGTAAGAAACTTATTATCTTATATTAATAAAAGGTATTTTTTTGTTTTCACTTAAATCTTATCTGCATCTATAAGTAGTGTAAAATGTATTGTCCATGTTTTCAGTGCAATCTTTCTACTTCCTATGGGATAGAAAGATAGGCACTAGAGAGATTATTCCTGATTACTTAAACAAGTTTGCAAGTGATATGAAATCTTTAATGGACAAATAAAGACTAGGAATACTTGTACAATCTGAGCTTTGACATGGGAGTGCCAGTCGAACACTATGTGATGGTGGGAGCTTAAGCTTGTAGGTACATCAATTGAACGGATATGCTCGAACACGACTCGCATTGGTTCTGTCACATGGGTATTCACTCTGTGACTGTCAATGACAAAACTGATTATTCACAATAGGTATAGGTAAACCTTTGACCTGAAGTATCAGGCTGAAGTTACACTTGTGACGTCAAATTTGTCACTAGAGTAGTTAGACCCAATTCACCCGTTGGTGGGGTAGAACTCGAAATGCAGCTTGATGGGCAAGTGGTAGTCTTAGCTGATAACTAACATGAGATTTGTTCTCTCATAAGTGAATGAGAAAGTTATCAAAGTCTTTGGCCAAAACAATAGAGAAGATTGTGCAAGGCACTGAATCGAGCAATAATCTCATATTATTATAATTAAAAACATATGGTCATGTTCAGTGAGTTTGACATCACCATGACTCTCACTTGACTAGGACACGTGAACAAAGGGTTTATCCGTATACGGAATTTTTGATTGAAAGGTTGTGGAATGATCTATTCATTCAATTTCGTTTGGGATACGAAGTGGGCCACGTTACTGGCTAGGTGTCACCCACTTTCTTTAGATTCCTCTCATTGCCAAACGAAAAGAACCTAAATAGTCACGCTAAAGAATTGATAAAGAAAAAATAAAAGAAAATTTCTATTTTATTCTAGGAGATTTAATTTATGGGATAAATTAAATATGATTAATTAATTTCTCAATAAATGAGATAATTAATTTATCTAATTAATTTGGTTATTTAATTTATTAATTTGTTTATTGAATATAATAAATAATTAATTAAGTAATAGATAATTAATTAAAACAAGAGACATGCTGAGCCAAATAAGAGGGTCTATATGGACGCCTCATGTGGGTGGGTTGGGTGTCCATTAGGATGCCCAACTTGGATTCTTGCCTCTTCTCTTGGTCAACAAGTCAAGTGATATAAAATACATCACTTAAAGACTTTTGACCAAGAGTGATTTCATTATTCACACATCTCTCCTAGAAAAGAAACAGAAAAACTCCTCGCTCTCTTCTAACCATTAGCCGTCGGTCAACAAGGAAAAGAAGAAGAATTTTTTCTATCAACCAATCCGCGTGATTATTTAGACACAACGTGTGTTCGTTGTTTGGATCAAACTTCAAGGAAGCTTCAAAGATTTCGAAAAGAGTAGATAGCACGAGGATTGAAGACTTCGAGACTTCAACCATGCGAAATTTTGGAGAAGGATTGAGTTCTCCAACCACTTCGCTTCAACGGGTACGCTTTTTTCGTTTTAGTGAACTTATGATTCAATATGCAAATCGAGAAAGCACAGTGGGTGATTTTAAAACCTTCCGCTGCGCAATTTTTCGCGAAACCCAGTATAGGCTTAGTTTCTTGTTTCTTGATTATTTTTCATGCTCTGATGCTACCATCCCTAACATTTCTCTCTATTGCGAATGCGAACTTATGTAGTGCATTATCCTAATTTGAGTATTATCTTCTTCCAAATTATAATAACTAATAAGCTCATAATGTATGCCTAAGTCTTCTCTTCACTTGCTTTTGATATGTTTTGAGCCATTTAATAAGGCGTTGTGCTTTGATCTTTGTGTGTTGTGTTTTGTAGGATGAAAAGATGATTTCAAGCATAAAAATTGAAGAAATAAAGTCAAATTGAGCTTAAAAATTAGATAGAGAAACAAACGAAGATAGGTATGGAAGGAGTTTCCACAACCAGTCTCTTGTGATGCAATTTTGGCAACCTTAACGGACGAATCAGATTTTTGTGTCTTCTCGAGAGTTGTAGCTCTATCTCGTGGCCTTTCATTTGATATGGAATAACCCCGATCTGTGGTCCGTAGGGAAAGTTACACTCTACAACCAAAGATTGTGCATTCGTCTCACCATCCGCATCATCCAAGACATGATGTAGCGGCATCAATGAGCAAATTGTCTGTTTGAAAATCTGAATCCCATAGCGCAACATACTAGTCTTGATACTGCACCATCACCGGTATCGCAACATCACAAGAGCGGACAACCACTAATAAATACGTGTTTGAGATTATAAATTGCATATCTAAATTTTGAATTGCCATTTTTTCCACCTAGAAAACACCTACAGAAGATAGAAAGAAGTTTGAGAAGGGAAAAAAAAAAGCTTTGAGACTCCAACTTTGTCGATGAAGACGGAGAATTCAAGCGAGAGCAGTGCCCAATTCAAGACATTCTCAAGAGAGTTTTCAATTAAATTTATTAGATTAGGCTTTACAATGTCTTTGAAACTAATTGTTTGCATTTAGATTTTGTTATATATTATTATAGATTGGTGAAAAATGAATTTATGATTATATATAAATCAAGGATATTTTTGTCTATCAGTTTGTCAAGAAGGGTGTTTGAAGGTTTTGGGGATAGAGGGGGTACTTGATGGTGTGTCAATAGTACATAGAGGGTGGCAAAATGAATTTTGCCCATATATAAAAGAATATCGATGATAAAAGGTGTGGTGAAAGTAGGGTGGTTTGAGATAGGTATGACCAGGAAGAAAATAATGGTAAAATAAAAAAGGCTGTTTTTGCAACTTTTACAAGATATAGGGAGTCCTTATAAAATATACGTAAATATTTCATGCGACCAAACTAATGATTTTTTTATCTTTTTTGACCAATTTGACTAATAATGCACAAAGAAAAACACTGTATGCAATTATTTTGCAAGTCTATAAATAAAAAGGAAAAATTGGCGAGAAGATCCAATATTGAGGATTTATGGTGCAATTTTAACTTTGTATATAATATAAAAAAACCGTCGTCAGCCAATCAAGTAGAACAATGCGATTCCAATTTGAGTCCATGACAAAAGATTGGTTGTTAAGTCATATTTTTAATAGGTTTGCTTACAAGCATGCATTAGAATAACATGGATTTATTCTTCTATGCACGTGAATAAAAATTAATATATTTTTACCTGATGATATGTCACCGTAGATATATTTATATTGTATAATTGGTGGTCTTTCAGTGCCATGTTATGAAATACAATATGATACAATTTTTTTACAGTATAAAAGACATGGATGATCAAATAACTAGAATTAAATTCGTTTTATAACATCACGGGCCATTAGTTATTAATTAAATAAACAAATCATTTATGTCCTTTTTTCGCTTATTAATTCACTGTACAGATGTAAACTACCAATCATTCATTGTCGTCTTTCTTATTACTTCACAGCTAAAATGCATTTCTAGGTTAGAGTTTTTGAATTTTATTCTTGCCAAAATATGATGTCTTTCTTTATTATAAAATTGTATTATTTGGTATTCGTGACATAAATTATAATTGAATTTATTAAAATAAATTGTAATTACTATGCTAGCAATATTTTATTAGTTAATTGATAACTAATGACCCGTGACGCAACATAATACAATATTTTAATAACTAATGACCCGTGACGTTACAAACGACAACATAATACTTAATATCTTAATTCGAGTTAATATAATTATCAATGTTTTTATTCATTTTCTTTTTTAATTCATTGCAGAAATACATTTCCTGATTAAGCTAACATGCAATAAAGTTTATAAATAAAAAGAAAAAACGGCAAGAAGATCTAATATTGAGGATTAATTAGTTTGTTCATCAAATGATAAATTACTTGATTAACCTTCTTTAACATCTCGAGATTTTCTTCACTTACATCCTTTAAAGCGAGACTCTTTAGATTTATCTCAATTGACAATTAGAGGAAACAAGGATGTGGGTGTTACTTAGCCAGTCCCTTGGATACCCACATAGAAACCCAATTAAGATTAAAATAATTTGATTAATACGAACCTATAGGTGATGAGTTCCATACGAGTATAAGCTCTTCACTTTAATATCTCAATCGAGTGAGAGTCATGGAATGTGTCAAACTTACAGAACTCGATGATGTACTTAATAAATTATAGTAAGATGAAATTACCAAACTACCCCGTGTGTTCCACACGAGTTAGTTTACCTACTTTGGCCAAAGACTTTTCATTTCATTTACCTATGATATGCAGAGGACATTTTCTTGTTTATTACTCGAAACAATGAATTTTATTTTCGCAGTCACCGAACAATTGCTACTTGCCCACTTAGGCCTCACTTCGAGGTCGACCCCACCTAAGGGTTAATTGGATCAGACTACTCAAATAACAAATCTAGTGTCACAAGCACAACCTTCATGACTCCTCAGGATTAAGGTGCACGCACACTATCATGGCCAGTAATCCAGTCATTGATAGTCACCGAGTAAATACCCATGTGATCGAATATGTTAATTCTATTGATTTATCTAGGACACAAGCTCCCACTAATACCTAGTAACCGACTGACACTCTTCGTCAGAGCCTGTGTCATTTAAGTCGAGCCATAGTACCCAATTAAGACTCTTCGACTTGCTAATCCATTTTGAGTAATCAAGGAATTAACGTTTCTAGTGTCCTTTTCCCTGATTCTGAAGGAGCAGAATGTCTCTCTTGATTACTTTGGACTTATATGTTCAACACTTGTTAATGCTATTAAGATTCATGTGAACAAAAGTAAATTATCTTTTATTAGGTCGAAAGATACTTTGTACAACATAATGAAAAATCCTATACAATCTATTTCCTAGTTAGCATTTAGGGCATAATCCTAACAAGTCTAATTTGATTATTATCTTCTTTCAAAGTATAATAACTAATACGCTCATAATGTATGTCTTTCTAAGTCTTCTCTTCACTTGGTTTTGATATATTTTGAGCCATGTAATACCACATTATACTTTGATCTTTGTGTGTTGTGTTTTGTAGAATGAAAAGATGATTTAAGCATAAAAACTGAAGAAATAAAGTCAAATTAAGCTTAAAAATGAAATAGAAAAACAAACGAAAATAAGTTTGGATGGTGTTTCCTCAACCAGTCACTTGTGATGCAATTCTGGCGACCTTAATGGATGAATCCAACTTTTGTGTCTTCTCGAGAGTGGTAGCTCTATCTCGTGGATTTTCATTTGATATAGAATCACCCCGATCCAAGGTTCGTAGAGAAAGTTGCACTCGACATACAACGATTGTGCATTGGCTGCAACATCCGCTATACCGCAGCATCCAAGACTTAATGTCACGACATCAATGAACAAAATTTTTATCTGAAAAGTTGAATCAGATAGTGCAACATGTCTTGATACCGCAACATCTCCGATATCACAGCATCACGAGCTCAGACAACAACTTATAAATAAGCGTTTTAGGTTATAAATTGCATATCTAAATTTTGAATTGCCGTTTTTCCACCTAGAAAACACCCACAAAAGATATAGAGAAGTTTGAATACGAATAGAAAGCTTTCAGACTCCAACTTTGTTGATGAAGACGGAAAATTCAAGAGAGAGCACCCAATTTAAGACATTCTCAAGAGAGTTTTCAATTGTATTTCTTACAATAGGTTATACCATGTCTTTGAAATTAATTGTTTGCATTTTAGATTTTGTTATATATTATTATAGATTGGCGAAAAATGAATTTATGATTTTATATAAATCAAAAGAATATTTTCGTTTACCAATTTGTTTAGAGGGGTGTTTGTAGGTTTTCGGGATAGAGGGGGGTAACTTATGGTGTGTCAATAGTAGAGGGTGGCAAAATGAATTTTGCCCATATATAAAAGAATATGGATGGTGAGAGGTGTGGTGAAAGTTGGGTGGTTTGAGATAGGTATGACTTGGAAAAAATAATGGTAAAAATAGAAAAGAATATTTTTGCAATTTTTACAAGATACAGGGAGTCCTTATGAAATATACGCAAATATTTCACGAGATCAAACTAATATTTTTCACCTTGTTAAACATATTTGACTAATAATGCACAAAGAAAACTATCATATTGGGATAATTTTGCAAGTTTATAAATAAATAAAAAATGGCAAGAAGATCTAATATTGAGGATTAATAGTGCTATTTTAACTTTGCATATAATATAAAAAAAAAACCGCTTGCAGCCAAAATAGTAGAGCAATGAGATTTCAATTTGAGTTCATGACAAAAGATTGGTTGGCAAGTCACATTTTTAATAATATTGCTTACAAGCATGCATTAGAATAACATACACTTCTTTTTTGTTTTGGTCTAGGCCCAGGTATCCACCGCCGGTAGCAGTGACTATTCCCGTCGCCGCGGAAGCTCTCCAATTGGAGGTAAACTACTTGCCACGAAATGCTCTCCATTCTCATGGGCAGGAATCGAACTCCTGATCTCATGGTTAAGGGACAAAGTGAGCTAACAACTACGCCACACCTCGTAGTTATAACATGCACTTCTGAGAAGGGAGAAAATGTTAAAACAAGAGTGAAGCACATGGATGATTCCTTCACGCACGTGAATAAAAATTAACATATTTTTACCTGATGATATGTCAGTTGTCACCATAGATATATTTATATTATACAATTGGTGGTCTTTCAGTGCTATGTTACGAAAGACAATATGATACAATTTTTTAACAGTATAAAAGACGTGTAAAAGACATGGATGATCAAATAACTAGAATTAAATTCGTTTTATAACATCAGGGGCCATTACCAATTATTAATTCACTGTACAGATGTAAACTGCCAATCATTCATTGTCTTCTTTCTTATTACTTCACTTCTAAAATGCATTTCTATAGGTTAGAGTTTTTGAATTTTATTCTTGCCAAAATATGAGGTCTTTCTTTATTTTTTTAATAATTGTTAGTGAGTGTAAAATTGTATTATTTGGTATTCGTGACATATATTGTAATTGAGTTTATTAAAATAAATTTTAGTTAATATGCTAGCAATATTTTATTAGTTAATTAATGACTGATGACCCGCAACATAATACTATATTTTAATAACTAATGACCCGTGACGTTACAAACGACAACATAATACAATATCTTAATTCGAGTTAATATAATCATCCATGTTTTTATTCATTTTCTTGTTTAATTCATTGCAGAAATACATTTCCTGTTAAGCTAACATGCAAAAAAGTTAATGATTAAAAGAAAAAATGGCAAGAAGATCTAATATTGAGGATTAATAGTGCAATTTTAACTTTGCATATAATATATAAAAAAAACTAAAAACGCTTCCAGCCAAAAAAGTGGAACAATGAGATTTCAATTTGAGTTCATGACAAAAGATTGGTTGTCGAGTCACATTTTTAAT
This sequence comes from Buddleja alternifolia, assembly GCA_019426215.1. Classification (NCBI taxonomy): domain Eukaryota; kingdom Viridiplantae; phylum Streptophyta; class Magnoliopsida; order Lamiales; family Scrophulariaceae; genus Buddleja; species Buddleja alternifolia. The sequence goes on from CM033403.1 coordinate 9,695,858, forward strand.
AATATTGCTTACAAGCATGCATTAGAATAACATGCACTTCTGAGAAGGGAAAAAAAATAAAACAAGAGTGAAGCACATGGATTGATTCTTTTATGCACGTGAATAAAAATTAACATATTTTTACCTGATGATACGTCAGTTGTCACCATAGATATATTTATATTATACAATTGGTGGTCTTTCAGTGCCATGTTATGAAAGACAATATGATACAATTTTTTAACCGTATAAAAGACATGGATGATCAAATGACTAGACTTAAATTCGTTTTATAACATCACGGGCCATAAGTTATTAATTAAATAAGTTAATCACTTATGTCTTTTTTTCACTGTACAGATGTAAACTACCAATCATTCATTGTCTTTTTTTCTTATTGGTTCACAGCTAAAATGCATTTCTAGGGTTCAGGATATCAGAGTGTTTGAGTTTTAATCTTTTCAAAATATGAGGTCTTTTTCTATTTTTTTTAGTAGTTGTTTGTGATAAAATTGTATGTGTTTTTCATGACATATATCATGTATCTGAATTCATTAAAATAATTTGTAATTAATATCACTACCCCAAAAAACGCTTATTACAGTGGTAATATTACACCTATTACAGCGGACCGCTGTAATAGGGGTCAGACCTTTTAACCACTGTATATTATTTTTTCTATTTTTTATTTTACCTGTTCAGTTTATAATCTTCCTGTACAAGAACAAAATTCAACAAACCAACACAACAAATCAGCACAGCACAACAGATTCAACAGAAACAACAAAAACCCAAAACTTCAATATAACCAATTCTCTCCTCCAACAACAAAATTTTATGATTTTCAACAAATCATGAGTTTACAATCAACTAATTAAACTAATCACAATTTACAACATACCATACCCCATTTCTATGCGCATTCGAAAATGTATTGTGCCAATTCGCTACGCACTTCATCAATTTGCACTTGTGAGTAGAAGGGGCATCGACAATCAGGAAAGTACTGCAAGATAGAGATTGCAAATTGAAAGGACGTTTCAGTTACCTAGCAAAGGTTTAATAACTTCAAAAGGGAAAGAAACTGAGTATTAGGATTATGCATACTGCTAGTGGGATTGAAGATTCTCCGTGGCTAATAATTCCCTTCATGGATCTCATAACGAAGCAGCAACAATCTACGTCGTTTGTCTGTTGGGGGCACTACAAAAGTAATCAAAATTGTATTAGAACACAATCTTTTATACGAATAATCTCTTGAAACTACAAAACACTAACCTTTATACAAATCCATTTACGGGTCTTGTTTTTGGATTTCTTCATTTGGTTGTTGTGATTTGCACGAAATATCAACACAACCCTATAAAAAAATACATAAACAAAAAACAAATATGTCAAAAACAAGCAAATATGTGAAATCTAGGAAGATATATACACTTTAAAAATAATATTAAATATAATGGATACATTGATTGAACGAAAAACTTAATGATTTATTTTTTCTTTCATGTCAAATCAGTTATCCGGATCACCATGCAAAGAATTCAGATAATAAGCGACCTCTTCAAATGGATCAATCACAATCAACAACCAATGTCTCCTAAAAAGCATTCAAAAGATAAGTTCAAAATTAGTTTTGCGTAATAAGTTTTACAACCTAAAGTTGGGTCTTTAGTAGCTCACCCGATGTTATAAGGTGTAAGGAATAACTTATTCATCTGTGCGGTCTCTGTCATAGCATTTACTATAAATTGCACTTGTTCAATTTTTTAACTGGGACCAATACCTGGTCCCGTAGATATAGCATGTGGGCTAAGGAACCCGAAACAACTTTCTTTTCTTGTGGGGACCACATAATTAACCCACAAAAACCTAAATTGGGCATAAAATAAACATATTTTTACCTGATGATACGTCAGTTGTCACCATAGATATATTTATATTATACAATTGGTGGTCTTTCAGTGCCATGTTATGAAAGACAATATGATACAATTTTTTAACCGTATAAAAGACATAGATGATCAAATGACTAGACTTAAACTCGTTTTATAACATCACGGGCCATAAGTTATTAATTAAATAAGTTAATCACTTATGTCTTTTTTCGTTTATTAATTCACTGTACAGATGTAAACTACCAATCATTCATTGTCTTTTTTTCTTATTGGTTCACAGCTAAAATGCATTTCTAGGGTTCAGGATATCAGAGTGTTTGAGTTTTAATCTTTTCAAAATATGAGGTCTTTTTCTATTTTTTTTAGTAGTTGTTTGTGATAAAATTGTATGATTTGTTTTTCATGACATAGATCATGTATCTGAATTCATTAAAATAATTTGTAATTAATATCACTACCCCAAAAAACGCTTATTACAGTGGTTATATTACACCTATTACAGCGGACCGCTGTAATAGGGGTCAGACCTTTTAACCACTGTATATTATTTTTCCTATTTTTTATTTTACCTGCTCAGTTTATAACCTTCCTGTACAAGAACAAAATTCAACAAACCAACACAACAAATCAGCACAGCACAACAGATTCAACAGAAACAACAAAAACCCAAAACTTCAATATAACCAATTCTCTCCTCCAACAACAAAATTTTATGATCTTCAACAAATCACGAGTTTACAATCAACTAATTAAACTAATCACAATTTACAACATACCATACCCCATTTCTATGCGCATTCGAAAATGTATTGTGCCAATTCGCTACGCACTTCATCAATTTGCACTTGTGAGTAGAAGGGGCATCGACAATCAGGAAAGTACTGCAAGATAGAGATTGCAAATTGAAAGGACGTTTCAGTTACCTAGCAAAGGTTTAATAACTTCAAAAGGGAAAGAAACTGAGTATTAGGATTATGCATACTGCTAGTGAGATTGAAGATTCTCCGTGGCTAATAATTCCCTTCATGGATCTCATAACGAAGCAGCAACAATCTACGTCGTTTGTCTGTTGGGGGCACTACAAAAGTAATCAAAATTGTATTAGAACACAATCTTTTATACGAATAATCTCTTGAAACTACAAAACACTAACCTTTATACAAATCCATTTACGGGTCTTGTTTTTGGATTTCTTCATTTGGTTGTTGTGATTTGCACGAAATATCAACACAACCCTATAAAAAAATACATAAACAAAAAACAAATATGTCAAAAACAAGCAAATATGTGAAATCTAGGAAGATATATACACTTTAAAAATAATATTAAATATAATGGATACATTGATTGAACGAAAAACTTAATGATTTATTTTTTTTTTCATGTCAAATCAGTTATCCGGATCACCATGCAAAGAATTCAGATAATAAGCGACCTCTTCAAATGGATCAATCACAATCAACAACCAATGTCTCCTAAAAAGCATTCAAAAGATAAGTTCAAAATTAGTTTTGCGTAATAAGTTTTACAACCTAAAGTTGGGTCTTTAGTAGCTCACCCGATGTTATAAGGTGTAAGGAATAACTTATTCATCTGTGCGGTCTCTGTCATAGCATTTACTATAAATTGCACTTGTTCAATTTTTTAACTGGGACCAATACCTGGTCCCGTAGATATAGCATGTGGGCTAAGGAACCCGAAACAACTTTCTTTCCTTGTGGGGACCACATAATTAACCCACAAAAACCTAAATTGGGCATAAAATAAATTTGAGTAACGAAAATAATCATAGTTCAGATGCAATAAAATAATTAAAAACGTACTTGATGTACGCTGATATGACAGAGGCTCCTATCTCTTCTTGACGCAAAAGGTGACAGATCTCCTCCCTCCCAATATACTCTTGGAATTCAATATTCACAATTCTTTTCTCCAAGTCTATAGTGATCTGGTCATCAATAGACATCCTCTTCATGAACTTTCCAAGAAATAAAAGTTCCCTAGGGAGTCTATCTAGTACAAGGTCTTCACATCTGTCACCTTTACGTGTAGGCTTGGACACTGGAGGTCCTGGTTTGACAGCTGAGTGCTTGGACGTCCCTGATTTCTGGTTTCCAACTGATTTGGATGGTCCAAGAGACTATTTAAGCAAAGAAAACAAAACGCGAATGTTACACACCAAAGTATATTTAGTAACCTTAAACAATTGTTATAATTTATTAATGGCTAGCTATTAATTACATACCGATGCATCATTGACAATGTCAAGAGTCATAGTCCAAGCAACAAGGGTACCCAAAGCATCAGAAATCGTGCGCACTTCATCATCCTTGAGAGGGACTGGTAGGGGTGTATCCTCCTCAATTGTAGTGTCAATGCAAACTTTCACATGGTTGGTGGGTAATGGATGGTTGTGAGGTGTTCTATCCGATGGTCGATTGAACATATGTCCTTTAGCCACCACACGATATGACGGTAATGAAAGTGCTAATTGACATGGCGCCTTAACCTACATATATATACCATTTAATTAGAAAGTTTTGTGTGTTTTACAGAAATAGAGAGTTACAAGTTACCTGATCACTAAACAAGTTCAGATCATTACCTCAGGAAGTATCTTAACTGGTTCTGGGCAGCTATCTTTCAAAGAAATCACTTCATCTTCATGTGGCTAACGCGACCTAGACGACCGCAACTCGGCAACCTCGCGTTCCAAGGAGCATAGTGATTCGGTGAGGCTCTTCGCCACACTTCTCAAGCTATCCATCTCCATCTGTTTAGAAGGCTTTGGATCCATAAAATACTCTCTTTGTGACACCCCAAAGCCAACACCCTTAACGCGACTTGGATGCTTCTTCTTTTTAAAAACTTTAGCCAATAGATCATCCCGGCTCCTATCATTTCCACTATGGCTAGTACTCTCCTGTGATATGCACTCCTGTAATAATAAATTTGAAAAATAAAAAAACTTAGTGAACTTTTGCTCTTTCAAAAGTATTTAAAAAAAAACATACAACACATTATAGAGCTAAAATTGCAAATAACTCAACATTTCATCCACTACTCTTTTAACATTGACATTATCGATCTCATTCTTGCTGTTAGAACGGAAAATCCTCCACACGAGTGCTCGTGTCATCTCTGTGCAATTTAACCCAGTTTCCTTTCTTTTCTTCATCTATATTTTGATTAATATATATATATATATAATAACAAGGAAATTATATTAAAAAAATTGTAAGGATTCACTGTTAAATGAACTACGTACCTCAATTTGCTCCACAAGAGCATATCCAAGATGTGATTTCCTATAAGGATATTCAGGATCCTTTGCTCTTTCCCAATTTTTCCTACTTAGTTGTTGTTTATTACATAACTAAAGCACTAGTCAATGCATTAGTTACATATAAACGGAATAACCAACAAATGAAACCGTAAATTAAAATGACTACCTAGAAATCTTCACTTAGGTGAACTTGTAAAAATGCGTTCCAATCAGCGGCATGTATCTCATATTGAGAGGGTGGAATGTAACTAATGTTCCCATCATCATCCCGTACCCACACTCTACTCAGGTAGATCTTAAAGTTTTGTGCTAGCTTCCCAGCTTCTGCTAAAACGTATTTTTTCTACTTTCCTCAATATCAAAAGACAAATATAAAAAAACAACAACAAAGTATATATGTAAATATAATTTAGAGAAAATTAAATCAACGAAAAATACATTAACAATTAGAAACATGATAAGAACCAAATTACAGCTACTTCATTACAAATTGCATTTTTTGTTGGTGCCGAGACTTGTCGCCAATCACACTGATGGTAATCGGCACCTTCTGCCAAGCCAGGACTCTTAGGTAACCAACAAGTGTTGCTTTGTTTGCGTCAACTGCTTGGCCTTTCTCATTCTAGCCGACGGATTTGTTTGATGTTGGAAAGTTCAAACAACTTGGGATATCTCAATAGAAATTTTGAGTTCTTCTCTGAAGAGGTTTGAGATATCTATGACTGTCTTTGGAATGTATGTAAAAAGCTTGAAAGAATTTTGGCTATGGAGTTTCTAAGCTTTTCTTGAGAAAATATTTCAGCAAAGTTTTGACCTTCTTGTGTATGTACGTATATTTTTAGAGTTTGTTGAAGGGTACTATTTATAGGGTTTCTTGGGATTTGTCCGTTGGACACATGTGGGCGCGTGTACCTCACGCAGCACGTTAAATAGTCCCATTTTGACATTCCTGAAATTCTGCTGGTTCCGATTGGACAGGAGCAGTTTTGAATTCTGAAATTCTGACAGTCTAGTCAAAAGGTGGCTTGTCCACAAGTCATAATAGCTTATCACATTTAATGCACTTATCAGGCATTTAATGCATTTGAATTTATTTCCCGTTGGAAATAAATGTCCGTTGATGATTGCATTTAAGTCCTTCATGACTTGAGAATTTATTTCAGATGAATCTTGATCGCTTGAGTGCTTTGAGCGCTTGATTCATAAATCCTGAAACGGTCCTTTAGCGTTTGACAGACGCTAAGAACAAATCTTCATCTTCACTTGACTTCAGACGCTGATCTTCAACTTCATCTCTAATAGACTCACCTAGAATTCTATTAGTGACTCGGTATCTAATACTTAGTCTAAAATCTACAAAGATAAAAATTACAAGCCTAATACAATTATAAACTTTCAAATGCTTATACAATTGTTCTATGAAACCATAAACTTACATTATTTTTTGGGTCTAAAATAAAATCCTATCTTGTCATCATCAAAACATCTAACATGAAATTTCCTAACAATTTCCCCCTTTTTGATGATGTCAAGACCTTAACTCCTACAACTCTTTTATAGATTAAGAGTCTAAAGAAAATCCCAAAATAATCAAAAGTTAGCATTTAGAAAGTTAGTAATGTTAGCTAATGTTAGATTAGCCTCAACAAGTTGTTTCAGCGATAAATCATTCATTCGTTCATATGGAAAGTAAGCGTACATGATTTATACTGAAAGAAAATAAATTAAAGTGACAATAGAAACATACAAGAGAAGATACAAGCAATCATCTTTTCTGTCGCTTTATGTTTGCCTCTTCAGCTAGAATCTCACTCGCTAAGTCCAGAAGAAGTCTATCAACGTCTATCATAGTGGTATGCTGGAGTTCATTATAGTCATGCCTTCTCTGTCTAGCGCTTAGATTAAGCTCTAATAATCTTTCCACCCAATCCCTCGGATTAAGTCATGATAAGTGTCTTGTCTTCGATCATTGGTGGGTTTCCAGTTGAGAGGTCTTCTAAGAGGTTCAGCGTATGGATGAAAACCCATACCCTCTAAAAATTCAGTGTCCAAGTCCAGAAGCCTGTGCCTACCTTGATAGTATCTTGGCTTTCGCTTCTTAGTTAGCATCTTCTTTATGCTTACTATTTCTTCGAACATGGAGCGCCAATGCTTATTGTCAATTTTGGAAATTCGCTCCTTCAAGGCTTTGGCTTGGGACTTTTGATGTTTTTCTTTCTCATCTTCCCCCTTCTTGGCACCATCAAGAGAGGTTTTTAACTCAGCGATGTCACTGCGCAGAAGTTTGCCTTCATCCACTAAAAGAGCAACTTGCTCAGCGATACTCTGAGAGACTAGATTGGAAGAAGTATGTCGCTTAGTATCAGCGGATGCATTCTGAGCCAGCATCCAGTTAAAATCATCAGAAAGTTCTTTGACAAGCGGAGCGATACTATTCATAACAGAGATTGTAATCTTTTTAGCGTTATGTATGTCGGCGAGAAGCACTCTGTCTACTTAATTAATCATTGAATTGCTTCGTTCTCCCAAACAAGAACAAAAGCCCGTGATATTACTAAGAGAATTTCAAACTGCTTTTCTGAAATCTCGAGCCTCTTGATCACTTTCGAAGTCCGAGTCCGAAGAAGAACGCTCAGGTCCGTGAGAGCTAGAAACGGCGGCCTTTCCCTTTGATTTATCTCGGATAAATGGCTCTTCAGGCACTTCAGCAATTTTTGCATGAACCTCGTCTATCGCTAAGTCAATAGATTGAGTTGCTTTCTCAATCTGAACTACTTCTTCAACAATGGGAGTCTCGACTGCTGGATCGCTGGGGGCAACTTCAGTTTGCAGATCAGCATCTGTGGTTGTAGAGACATCCACAACAGGAGCATGTTCCACTTCCATCGCAACAATCTCCATCTGGGGAGAAGGTTTCTCAATAGCAATGACCCAGAGCGGGCCAATCGCTTTCATAACATGCCTTGGACTTAGGATGTTGGTCTGGGGAATGAAGACTATAGCATCTGCGCGCTCTTCAGTGCTGAGTGCAAATTGCACATCCTCTGGCAGATCAACTCCTGAAATATAGGAATTATTGAAGTCCAATATAGAAGGCATCAGCGCTTGAGCAGCTTCTGGATCCACTGGCCGAATAAGCAAAATCATCTTGGCCACTTGGATATTCTGCTCACACATTAGGATAGGGTGAAGATTATAGCCTCTGAATGGATTTAGGCTAAAATATTCAGCGAAGATGATGTCCAGCGATTGTGCATTTTCTACAATCGCTCTCCTGTCTCTGTAGAATTCTTCAAAATCAGCATAGTCATTTTCCAACCTCATGTGAGCTTCACTGTGCCCTGGCAGAATTCGTCGCTTACTGGTGGAAGCATCTTCATTAAGATCTGGAAGGATACATTGTACAAAATTTTGAGTAGGATGACAAACGTAGCGTCCTCCCTGAGCGACTATGGCTAGATGCTGGCGAATATAGCGTTCTATCGATTGTCTATAATAAGGAAAATCGCTAATATTTCCCACCAGATTCTCTCACTGCTACAGTAGGAACACAACAAAACCTCTGCATCTGTATTCCACTCCAAATTGAAACAAGAAGGGATACCTCAGAAGTTCTTATAGCGTGTAGAAATGCAAAACAAACTCTTCAGCCCATCTTGCGGTATCCATCATCCATCTTCTGCCAAGCTTATCAGCCTTTTTCTTATCTGCTCTCGCAGCGAGATACTTCTCGAATCGCTCTACTTATTCATCATAGTTGTCAGCCCATAATCTTGCTAGATACTCGCGGGCTTCATCTTCTATCCAGGAATTGATTGGATTAGGACGCTCAGCGATGACTGATCCTTTTCCTTTCCATAATTTTAGAGGAGTTGGGGATAGAGCGTTCTGAGGAGAATGAACGACTTTGGGATAGGCAGAGTATCCAATTCTGTTAAGGGTTTCTTCGTCGGGGTTCTTCAACCAATCACCCATGTGGGGATTTTTGATGACAATCTTATTCTGGCGCAAATGATAAAAGGATTCTGCTGAATGACCAGTGAAATTGAAACGCTTTTCATCAAATTCTGTCATGTTAACCGCTGGTCAACGAATGTATTCAAGACGGGATTGCAGACGCTCAAGCGTGTAATTAAAGAACGAGATCAGTGAATCTCTCGAAGAATCCAAACTTGTCAGAATTAGAGATACCCGGGTTGTGGAGAGTATCTTGAAAATTTATCTCCATGTTAACCAAAGGTCGGGTGTCATTTTCTCTGGCTGCATGGTAGAATTCAACATTTGCATCATAGCCACGATGAAAGAAATCAATGACACGGGGAGAAGGTCCTGTTGGAGTAAGGACAATGACAATTGCTTCTGTTGGAATAGCAGCCACTTCTATCGACTGCTCAACATTCATAGTCTCTTCTTAAGCTGGAGATACTTCAGCGTCAGGAAGGACTTGTGCAACTTCTTTAGCGATATCCAGAACAGCTGCCATTTCCACGTCCAATTCAACATTAACCTCAGGAGGAGGTGCATCAGCGTCCGACATGCTTTGAGTTGATACATGCAAGCGTTTGAGAAAAGGAAAATTTCTACTGAGTAGAAATCATAAGTAAAATACTACAATGCTTACCCTGAGGAGGTTCATCGACTGTTTCAGTCGCTTCATCTGTCTCAACAGATGGTGCTTGATCCTCAGGCTCCAGAACAACTTCTTCAGGATCTAAATCGAGGAAAGAAGTGAGAGGGGCAACTTTAATAGGGATGCTGCAGGCATCCAAGGTATTCAGAACATACTGAATATTATGATCTATTCGAGCTGAAAGAATTTGTCCTAGCGTTAAAGAAAGCTAACGAGGAAAGGATAAAAATACATTGTTCTTCACAAGTACTTACCCTTAAAGAATGTTGACTTCTCTAAAGGAGTACCAGGCTCAGGCTCGGGAACAAGAGCAGATTCATCAACAGTTTCAACGGGAGGAGGAGGAGCATTCGCTGGTTCTTCAAGCGCTGGCTCAGCTAGAGTGGATAAAGGAGTATGCATGCTTGCTAGCGGTATTTCTTCTTTTTCTTCATCTAGAGGAGGAGAAGGGGATTTGGGAGAAGGAAAGGGAGAATTTTGCTTCATCTTTGGCTCCAACTTCTTTTTCTGCTTCTTGGCTGGCTTTGATGGCTCAGCGACTTTCAAAGCGATCTTTGTTTTAGGTCGCTTTACCACCACTTTCTCTTCTGATGATGATGAAGACGAAGTCGCTTGTTCTTCATCATCGCTGTGAACAGTACCTTCTGCAAGGAGTCACTCACACTTTTCCTTGGGAATCGCTACACCACCCCGTCGCTTGGGTTTCAACAGCTCACCAACCATCTTTTTCCCATAGAATTTAAGCGCTTGACAAAACCGCTAGCGCTTAAAACAAGATTTAACACAATCCCATAAAGCTTAGGATTCACTAACTCAGTCATCGCTGCTTTAAAGCGATGAAAGACGTACAGCGACCAATTTATCTTCAACTTAGTCAGAATAGCAACCATCATCTTATATTGATATTTGTGATCTTATCAAAACTACCTTTCCTGCACTCTATCATCTTCGAGCAAATGTCAGCCAGAATGACATATTCGCCTTTCATAGCATTCTTCTTGAAATTCAGTTCATATGCAGCGTCTACATCATCTTTCTTGACCAGTTCCCAGACCTTGGTGGCGTCTCCAAGGTTCACATCGTCAACTTCTCCACCGTCATTAGGTAGATGCAGCAAAGAAGAAAAAAGTTGAGGAGTGAGAACAAATGTCTAGCGGGCAAACGGAAAGACGCAAGAAATGGAGTTTCCATTGTCAGAAATTTTGGCGTTCTTGAAGAAGAAAAGGGTCTCTTCCTCATAAATATTTGAATGGGAAGTAATCATTTCTCGTAAATCTGGTTCTTAGAAAAGGGGAAGAACAGTCCTCAGAGGAAAGTTCTGGTTATCAAAAAGATAGTCCTAGTTTACCAGAAATCCAGCATTGACTGTGACTGGTTTATAGTTTTGGAAGATTTTTCAGTGGTAGATTTGGAAGATTTTGGTGGCGCCATTGATGAAGGTTAGAAGATTTTTGAGAGAATTAGAAAGAATTCTTTTTGCCTTGAGAGAGTTTTTACAGTAAAGGAAATTTTGAGAGAGATAAAGCTTTTCTGTAAAAACTATGGAGGGTTTAAATAGAGGTAAAAAAAATAACTCTTCAATAGCTTGGATAAATGCCACTTATCAAGAAATTAATTTTGGAAATAACAAAAATTAAATCTGAGCCGTTTAGTCATGAATACGGATTTAAAAAAAAGTGCGGTAAAATAGGATAACTGCTGTGAATTATTAAATTTTGGAGTCCGCAGTTACTTTTTCAAAAATGTTTGAAATTTTGAAAATGTTCAGCGTGAGTTCCACGCGCCTAATGGTACACTGACTCATACCCAGACATGCGCAGTTACTGAACCGCCTATTTATAGGAATCATTAACCGTCAGTTTGATTTGATAAGAGCGCGTGGGCAGTTGTCAAATCTTATCTTTTGGACTTATCCACACGCTACCTTTTTAGCGATGAAAACAATGCATGAATTCCAGAAAAAGTTAGCGTTTAAATGGGAATATTCTTAACGCGGAAGTCTTTTAATAAAGTTCAATCGCTTTGAGAAAACATTTTCATTTAATTTTATTAGAGATTGATTTTGTCATGCATAACATATAAATGCTAATGATCAATGCACAGAATTTTGAAATTAATTTTTGATCATAGACGCTTATTGATTTGAATAAGTACAATTTTAAAGTTCCCCCTAAAATTGATAACTCATTTCAATTTTGAAATCGCTTGAAATAATATAATAAAGTGGATTCCCCCTAAATTATATATCTATAAAGATATGATGCTTTATGATTAAGCGTTTAAATCAATCATACCTAATTCACTTCTCAAAGTGAGAAAGCGTTGTTCGTTGAGCGCTTTGGTGAAGATATCTGCCAGTTGTTTGTCAGTACCAATGAAATGCATGGAGATATCTTTCTTTTGAACATGGTCACGCAAGAAATGGTAGCCAATGTCAATGTGTTTAGTTCTAGAATGAAGGACTGGATTTTGGGTCATAGCTAAAGCGCTTTGGTTATCACAATGGATTGGGGTAGGACCTAATATTGTTCCATAATATCTAAGTTGTTGCCTCCTCCAAAGGATTTGTGCGCAACAGTTTCCAGCGGCTACATGTTCTGCCTCAGCGGTAGAGGTCGCTATGGATTGTTGTTTCTTACTATGCCACAAAATCAATCTATCATCTAGAAATTGACATGTACCACTAGTACTCTTTCTATCTATTTTGCATTCTGCAAAATCTGCGTCTGAATAACCAATTAGTTCTAAAGGAGAGTCCCTTGGATACCATAAGCCCACATTTTGTGTGCCTTTTAGGTATTTAAGGATCTTCTTGGTAGCAATTAGGTGTGATTCTTTAGGATCAGCTTGAAAGCGTCCAAACATGCATACTGAAAACATAATATCAGGTCTACTAGCTGTAAGATAAAGAAGTGATCCAATGATACCTCTATAATTAATGATATCAATTTTCTTCCCACTTTCATCTTTATCTAACTTAAGCGTTTGGCTCATTGAAATTTTTGAAGATGATGCATTTTTCATACCAAAATTCTTAATCATATCTGTTGTATATTTAGCTTGGTTTATAAATATGCCATTAGGGAGTTGTTTAACTTGTAATCCTAAGAAAAAAGTTAATTTACCCATCATGCTCATTTCAAATTTATCTTGCATCATTTTCGAAAATTTCTGACACAATCGCTTATTAGTAGATCCGAATATAATATCATCAACATATATTTGGACTAAGAGAATATCTTCATTATGGGTAATTTTAAATAACGTTGTATCAATGCTGCCTTTTGAAAAGCTTTTACCTATAAGGAAGATAGAGAGAGTGTCATACCATGCTCTTGGTGCTTGTTTAAGGCCGTAAAGTGCCTTATCCAATTTGTAGACCATACTTTTCCCATGGTTGTTGATGAATCCTAATGATTGCTCCACATAGACTTCTTCTTGGAGTTTACCATTCAGGAAAGCACTCTTCACGTCCATTGGTACACTATGAACTTGTTGAATGCGCAAATGCTAGGAACATCCGAATCGCTTCAAGGTGGGCTACTGGGGCATACGTCTCATCAAAATCAATACCCTCTTCTTGGCAATAACCCTGAGCTACTAATCTGGCTTTGTTTCTTATAACAATGCCATCTTCATCCATCTTGTTCCTAAAAACCAATCTAGTTCCAATAACTCCTTGGTGAGTTGGTCTTCGTACTAGCGTCTAAACCTTGCTTCTCTCAAATTGGTTAAGTTCTACTTGCACCGCTTCTACCCAACTTGAATCACTCAGCGCTTCATCCACTTTATTTGGTTCCATTTGAGATAAGAAGCTTGCGAACATGGCCTCATTGATTGTAGCGGCCCTAGTTCTAACAGGTGCTCCAATATCTCCAATAACTAGCTCTGGTGGATGATCTCTAAGCCATTTACGATCTGGTTGGAACGGGTTGAGAGACTCTTGATTAACAATCGCTTGACCCTCATTCGTCTCTGGCGCAGTCGCTGTATTATTCATAGTTCCAATTTGCTCTTGATGATCATTCTCTTCATGATCATCAGCGATTCTGACAAAATCATCATTAGTAAACTCACGAGTAACCTTAGGATTGGGCACAAAGATCTCATCATCTTTATCATCATCACCAAGATTGATTTGTGATGCTTGTTGAGTAAGATCTTCAATTCCTACATCATCAGGATTGACCTTACTCGGTTCTTGGTTAACATCATCAAAGACAACATGAATGGATTCTTCAACCTTTGATTTGATCTTATTTAGGATGCGAAAACTCTTTCCATTCTTGGCATAGCCTAGAAAGATTCCCTCCTCCGCTTTAGGATTAAATGTCCTTAAACTTTGGGATCCATTGTTATGAATGAAACATTTTGAACCAAATACATGAAAATATGAAACGTTTGGCTTACGTCCCTTCCAGAACTCATATCGAGTCTTCTCATGTTGCTTGTTGATCATACACCTATTCTGAGTGTAGCAAGCGGTACTGATAGCTTCGGCCCAAAACTTTTTAGGCAGCTTGGATTCTGCTAACATCGCCCTAGCGGCATCTTTAACTGTTCTATTCCGTCGCTTGGCAACTCCATTCTGTTGAGGTGTTCTAGGCGCAGAATACTCATGAAGTATTCCAAAATCTATACAAAACTTCTCAACAAATTGGTTAGTAAATTCAATTCCTCTATCGCTTCTAATTTTCGTCACCTTTAAATCTTTTGAAGTTCGTAATTGATGGATTAGCGCTGTGAGCTTGACACTAGTTTCATCTTTGGTCGATTTCTCTCGCTATACAGGGGTAGTATTTCTAGCAACCAAAAGCGAGAGAGGAACTAAATTTTACCACTTTAAATCATTAAATCATCAACTATTACTAGAGAATACTTTTTACCACTAACACTCATGATTTGAATAGGACCAAACAAATTTAAATGCAACTGTTCAAGAATTCTAGAAGTAGATAGGCATGATTTCTTCTTAAAAGATGATTTAACTTGTTTACCCATTTAACATGCATCACATAAGCGATTTTTCTAAAAGGAACCTTTAGGTAATTCCTCTATTAGATTTAGCGATATTAACTGAGAGATTGCCTTAAAGTTGAGGTGATTCATTTTTCTATGCCATAACCAACCTAATTTATTTTGACTCTTAGCAACAAAGCATGTGGGGTTGTTATCAATTGTTGAATCCCAATCCACTAAATATACAATGTTTGTTCTTTTTCCTCTTAATTTAGTAGACTTAGTCTTAGCGTCGTTAACATAGCAATAGTCGCTTGAGAATTTGACTTCAAAGCCTTTATATCAAAATTGACTAATGCTTAATAAATTATGCTTAAGACCCTCAACATAATATACATCACTAATCATGATGTTTCCCCTACGCATGATACCTATACCTTTGGTTTTACCTTTGGAGTTATCACCGAATACAACTTGAGGACAGTTGGTTGCACGATAGTTGATCAAGAGATCCTTTGAGCCAGTCATGTGCCTTGACGGCCCACTATCAATGTACCAAACTGAGGTATCGGTGTTGGCTCTAGATACCTTAGATAGCGATTCATCAGACGTTTCTTCATCTCTCGCCATAACATAAATTAATGTTGAGTCGCTTGTAGGCTCATCATCACTACTTTCATCTGATGATTCCAAATCTTCTTCAGGTGCGGAGAATGGTTCAGATTCCACTAGCAAACCTTGTTGGTGAAGGTTGCTCCTGAATTGGTTTCTATCCGTATAGTCTTGCCTTGTAGGCTTAGATACATTTGGATAAGGGCAATTTACCTGGTAGTGCCCTGGTTTCCTGCAGTTATAACAAAGGTTAGTTTTCAATTTCTGTTCAGTTGACAACCTTTTAGAAACTACTAGCGCTGAGAGATTCTGAGTAGGAGTCGGAGGCGCATGATATGGAACTGGCGCTACTGGTTGAGGTGCAGAATACAGTGGCGCTTGATACTGAAGCGCTGGTGCAGGGGGGTTTGAAATGAAGTTTGTCCAATAGGGTTTCTCTTTTCATATCTTAGAAATATCTTGAATTTCTTGACCAATAAAGCCATCTCTTTTTCCTCATTGGATTCCATTGATTTCACCTCACTAATCCCTTAGTAGAGATTAAAGCTCCTGATTCAGTCGATGTGTCGCTGACTTCACCCAATTCGAACTCAAATGCCTTTAACTCCGAAAACACATATTCTGGAGTTAGAGTCTCCAATGTCTGTGATTCTCTCATGGCAACAGTCTTAATCAAATACTTGCTTGCAAGACTTCTGAATATCTTGTTGACCATTTCCTTGTTAGTCAACTCCTTGTCTAGTGACGCTAACTCTGTAATGAGCAACGTGAACCTTGCGTCCAATTGTTCTAGCGCCTCATTGGGCTCCATCTTGAAATGCTTAAATCTTTGCATGGGTATGGAGAGCTTGTTCTCCTTCATCTGTGCTACACGCGATAGCCAAATTATCCCATATCTCTTTGGAACTCTTACGTTGCTTGATCTTGTTGAACAATGAATCATTATCTCCTAACGCTGAGTAGAGTGCTCTTTTCCCAACATTATCTAGATTTGCTCTTTTCTGATCATCTGGCATCCATTCTAACTTAGGTTTCTCGCCATAACCATCTGGAGTAGCTTCAGTCGCTCCAGGGGCTCGAGTTATTACTTTCATGATCTAAATGGGGCCATCTATAATTACATCACACATCTCATTATCACATGAACATAAATATGCAAATGCTCTAAGTTTCCATGAATCATAGTTTGATTCAACCAGCTTAGGCATCTTGATAAAAGCCATGATATGAGATTAAAATAAATAAAGCGACTAAGTTTAGAAAAATGGATCTACACAAGCAGTTACGCTCAGAAACACTTAGGTTTCTACTTCAATCGCCTTGATACCACTTGATGGTCCCAAGTGGCATACGAAAGAGTTTAGAGGGGGGGGGGGGGGTTGAATAGACCCTGAAGTCTTTTTCAACTTTAAAAATTTCGTATCACTTTTAAAGATTTGAACGCTTTAGAGAGCTGAGCGCTAGGTCAGGCGCTACAGAAAAGATAACTTAGACTTAGTGATTTTAGCAGTTTACCAAAGTGGGGTAAAGCTTAGATCACTTAATCAGGGTTAGCACAACGGAAATGATTTTAAAGTTTTAGCGTTCGTTTTAGCCAAATAGTCGCTTAACCGTTTTACTTGTCTTTTTCAGAGTAAATGATAGAATATAAAGTAAGACAATAAAACAGTAAATAACACAAGAATTTGTAAGATTCACTGGGTGATGTAATCCCAGCTACGTATGTCTTCTCCTATGCACTTGGAGGAATTCCACTAAATTGATTATCGAAGGATCACACAGAGGCTTCTACAAAATAGAGGAGGAGATGATGATCTTGGGCTCCTTGATCACACAGACTTCAGCACCAATGAAGATCTTCACCAACGAGCTTCTCCCACTCAGAAATACTACTTGTAGAATCAACAACTTCTTCACACAGATAGATGAGGTTGAGGGTTTTGTCACGGGTTTGTTTGATGTTGGAAAGTTCAAACAACTTGGGATATCTCAATAGAAATTTAGAGTTCTTCTCTGAAGAGGTTTGAGATATCTATGACTGTCTTTGAAATGTATGTAAAAGGCTTGAAAGAATTTTGGCTATGGAGTTTCTAAGCTTTTCTGGAGAAAATATTTCAGCAAAATTTTGACCTTCTTGTATATGTGCGTATATTTTTAGGGTTTGCTGAAGGGTACTATTTATAGGGTTTCTTGGGATTTGTCCGTTGGACACATGTGGGCGCGTGTACCTCACGCAGTGCGTTAAATAGTCCCTTTCTGACATTCCTGAAATTTTGCTGGTTCCGATTGGACAGAAGCAGGTTTGAATTCTGAAATTCTGACAGTCTAGTCAAAAGTTGGCTTGTCCACAAGTCATAATAGCTTATCACATTTAATGCACTTATCAGACATTTAATGCATTTGAATTTATTTACCGTTGGAAATAAATGTCCATTGATGATTGCATTTAAGTCCTTCATGACTTGAGAATTTATTTCAGGTGAATCTGATCCTTTGAGCGTATGATTCATAAATCCTGAAACGGTCCTTTAGCGTTTGACAGACGCTAAGAACAAATCTTCATCTTCACTTGACTTCAGATGCTGATCTTCAACTTCATCTCTAGTAGACTCACCTAGAATTCTATTAGTGACTCGGTATCTAATACTTAGTCTAAAATTTACAAAGATAAAAATTACAAGCCTAACACAATTACAAACTTTCAAAAGCTTATACAATTGTTCTAAGAAACCACAAACTTACATTATTTTTGGGGTCTAAAATAAAATCCTATCTTGTCATCATCAAAACATCTAACATGAAATTTTCTAACACACTGGGTATAGAATTTACCTTTTCCAATGATTTGCAGGTGATGACAAGATGCAAGGAACCGAGGAGAGGAGATATGACCCCGAGGATGGAAAATGGAGCAATGGTTGCTGCTAAAGCCGTGGGGACTATCTACTTAGATTTAGGAGATAGAAAATTAGTTTTAAATTCTGTTTATTTTGTTCTAGAGATAATAAGAAATATCACTTCTATTCCTTGTTTAGATCGAGATGAATATTGTTTTGAGATTCATAATAAAAGATTACTTTTGTTTTATGAATCTTACTTTATCTTAGAATTGAAATTGCAAGACAGACTTTATACTATTTTTCCCAATATTTCTAATCTCCATATTCAACAAAGTAACAAATGAAAATTAGATAATCAAATAGAATTCACATTTGGCACGTTAGACTAGGTCACATTTCCACAGACAGAATTCGAAGCTTGTCAAGTCATTTGAATATTAATGATTTAGATGAATTGACTGCTTGCGAATCTTGTCTTAAAGTGATGTCCAATATCAATCTATCCAATAGACGGTACAATCTTCTGTTACCCATAATCAATCAAAACCGAAACCCTTTAGCGATATATAGGCTTGTAGACTATCTAAGTTCATTCCCACTAACTCCTCATAATCTAACATTTGAATTTCACCTTGCAACCCTTTAACGATATTTGGGGCGAAATATGTGTCGATTAAGGCATATAATGCCCTTAATAAAATTTCAGAATTAAATCTTGATATATGACCCCCAGTTACTAGGAAGACGCCATATATTAGATTTAAGTCTTAATTCCATTAAGTTTAGTGGAAGGAAAGGATGCCCAGCGCCCCTTTCTAACTTAGTATAATTTTTGTTTGGGAGGATTCATGTTCTAAACATTTATCTATGTCTTACTTTGTATATTATCATATTTATATAGTGCAGGTTAACTACATACATGCTTCATACAACTAATCAACATGTATATAAAGCAATAAAAACAACACATGTATCCATTGGCTTTTTCTAGAGGGCCCAAGCGAATGAGCCGTCAAAAAAGGAAAAACAAACTTAAACTATTCTTCTTGGGCTCCAAGCACCTCTGCTTTTTGGATTGATCTCTTCTTCAAGGTCTATTCTATTTCTATCTATTACATAAGAATATTTGACATCCTATACATAATTCTATGAATAAAATAATAGGCTCAAATTCGGCCCTTACAATCCATAAAAAAGAAATACATCCAAAAAGAAACCTAAGCCCATGGATAATGTCACCATCACATAATACATGCTCACGATAATTAAAGCAACTATGTTGGTGATCAAGTTAATAATTAATTAGTCCAACTAATTAATTTCTCTAATAAAATTTCAAATTTTATTGATATTTATGATAATAAACCATCTAGTGAGAATTTATTATTTAAATAAATAAATTAATTAAAAATCCTCCAAGAATAATTAATTAATTATTTTATTCAAATAATTAATATTCAATAAAACCAATTGGGCTCGATTTCATCAAACATAAATTACCAACCATTCGCATATTTAAATTTAATCAATTATGCCCAAAACTTATTTATTGAATGTCCAATAATTTAGTTAAACCAATTTTGGCTCTTTTAATTAAAATTCGGGTCATCATCCTTTTGACCTACCTGGATAATTAAAATAACCTAAAATCCGTTTATTTAAAAATTTGGACCCAAAATTTTTTGACCTGACCCGACCAGACCCGGGTCAAAGACCCAAGCCCCCGGGCGCACACCTAGATGGCCAAGTGTCGTGCACCCAGTGCACGGCACTTCTGCGCGCGCCAGGGGTGGCCGAACGTGCGCGCACAGCGTACGCACGATGTGCGCGCAGACAGCGTACGTCGTGTGCCTTGTGCACGTCTCGGGGTTTTTCAGCCCTGATTCTCACAAAACTTGATTTTTCCAATTCACCATATTGTTATGCAATAATATCCAAGAAAAGCATAGAAAAATCATGGCTCAAAATCATAAATTTAACATCAAATTTATCATGCTTCAAAAAACACGAAAAACACATAAATCACGTATTCGATTAAATACGTAAATCAGAGTTGGCTCTGATACCACTGTTGGATTTTTTTACACATAAAACGCAGCAGAAATTTTAGTATGCCAAGTGGTTCATCTTGATTTCATGTATTTAAATCGTGTTTAAAATTTATGTACCTTTCTTCGCGTAAATTGGATTTCTGAACCAGTTTTTGTGATCCTTCTCCGAACAGCAAATCTGATACTGTCTCTAAATCACCATGCCAGAATCAAAATGAAAAATCCTCCTTTTCTTCCTCCTTGTAGAAGGCAAGAGAGATAGAGAGAGAGTTTGGAAGACTTTAACTTGGATAAAAAGTTAGGATTGTGGCTTGTTATTATTTTTCACTTAGTAAATTTATACTACACTAGAATAAATAATAACCTAATTAACTAAACAACATATGGACGCCCACTTTGGGCGTTCCAAAGCATTTCGAGCTTAGTCCAATTGTGTTTAAATATTTAATTATTTATTTAATTAATATTATATATCCAATAAATAAATTAATCAAATAACTAATTAAATCCATGTTAATTCTATAATTAATTTTGCTAAAGAAATGAGTTAACACTTTAACTTAATTAATTAATAAAATCATCTAATGATTAATTAATTAATTAATTGCGATATTCAATACTGAAAATTCTCTCAAATCAATTCCATGATTTTTTCTTTTGCAATTCCTTTAAGGGCGACTCTTTAGGTTCATCTCAAAAGGGAATTGGGAGAAAACCATAAGGATGTGGGTAACACCTAGCCATTCCCATGGCCCACATCGTATCCCAATTGAGAACGAATGAGTAGGATCATTTTAAACCTTTGACGTTGTAAATACCGTACGAGTATAAATCCTTGATTCATATATCCCATTGAGTATACTTTCATGTCTAACATGAATATCTCTAATGCTTTGGCCAAAGTCTTTTTGACCTCATTCATTCATGACTGCATAGGATATTTAGCTCATCCACTCATGAGAGAATAGATCCCATTTTGCTAATTAGTTAAGACTGCTACTTGCCCTTCAAGCCGCACTTTGAGGTCAACCCCACCAATGGGTGAATTGGATCTAACTACTCTAATGTCAGACTTGATGTCACAAGTTGATAGGAAATTTCATGTTAAGATTTTGATGATGACAATTAGGAATTTTGTTAGACCCCAAAGTTATGTACGCTTAAATTTCATAGATACTTGTATAAGCGTTTGAACATTAGAAATGTATAGGCTCTATTTTATCTTTTACTTTTGACATTCTTAGATCAAGAAGTCGGTTCTATTAAGCGTTTGATACTTTCTGAGTGAGCTTATCAAGACGTCGAAATCTGAAGACTTCAAGCGTCCAAGAAATCAATAGTGAATGAAGTTTGAAGAAGTTTACTCTAAGCGCCTGACATGTTCTGAGTGAGGTGTCAAGTAACAAAGACTGAAGTCTAAAGCGCCTACACTTCTAAATGAAGTCTGAAGATATTTCCAAGCGTCCAAACATTAAATAGTCCTCCAGATTAAATGGAACTTTCAGCTCATGAATGAAGCGTCTATCAAATGACAAGCATTCTCCTGAAGCGTTAGATCGGAAGGAGTTTAATGCAAATATTCTCAGAGCATTAAAATCCAACGGGCATTTATTTCAAATGCATTAAATGCTGATAAGAGCATTAAATGTGATAAGCATTTTCAGACGTACGGAGAAGCCACCCTATTGGACTGTCAACTATTCAAAGACTGCAGCACCAACTTTTGTGCAGCAGATTTTCAGGAAAAAGGACAAAAGTTGTTCACTCGCGGAAGTGAGAGACACGCGCCCTTGCATGTGTCAAACAGACACTTTTTCCAAGAATGCCTATAAATAGAACTTCAACAACAAGCCAAATACAGAGAGAACAATTATCAAGCCAAATTATTGTTGCATTGAAGTCTCATTCCTTAAACTCTCAAAAAAGCCAGAATACTCAAGAAAATATTCTCTTTGCTTTTCATCAAATCCTGAGACAGTCAACCCAATATCTCAAACATTCTTTTCGGAGAAACTACACTACTACTGAGATAGTTCCAGTTGTTTGAACTTCATCAAAATCAAACAAACCCTTTTAGAAAAATCCCTATCCAAGCCTCGCGATCTGTGTGAAGTCGAAGTTGGATACTTGCCATATTTCTGGGTGAAAGAAGCAAGGGGATTGAAGTGATTTGGAGCAGAAATCTGTGTGATCAAGGAGCTCAAGTCATCGACATCCATCTCTCCCTAATTTGTAGAAGATTCTGTGTGATTCTTTGAGAATCATTTTAGTGGATTGCCTCCAAGTGTTCGAGGAGAAGAAGGACGTAGTTGGGATTACACTACCCAACGAGCCTTACAAATATTGTGTCATTTACTTTTCAGTCAATTCTTTTATCTATCATATCATTGCATAAACTGATTAAGTAAAACACAATCGAACGCTAAGCACTAAGAAACTTTCTGTGACGCTAAAGCTTTTAAAAAAAGGCTACAAAAATCATTCCGCGGTGCTAACACTGATCAAAGAAGTGAACGCTCGAACCTACTTGGTTAAAGTATTCAATTCTTTTAATCTAAGTTAACTTTATAAAAACAGTCTTCGTTAGACGCTTCACCAAAGCGCCTATATTTTAAGTAAACGCTTAAGTCAAGCGTTAGACTCTTCAAGCGTCCAAAAACAATTTCAGTACGAAACTTTTTGAAGTCGAAAAAGACTTCAGGGTCAATTCAACCCCCCCCCCCCTTCTAGACCCTTTCGTATGCCACTTGGGACCAACACAAGTATATCATCAACATGATTCCTCAGGTCTAAGGTTCACGCGTACCTAACACAACTTTTCAGTTTTGTCATTGACTGTCAGTGAGTGAAAACTCATATGACCAAACTGATGCGAGCCGTGTTCGAACACATCAATCTAATTGAGGTGTCTATGACATGAGTTCCCACTACCATTTCCACAATGTTCGACTAGCACTTTTCCTGTCAAAACTTATATTATACAAGTCCTTATTTAGTATTGATGTCCAGTCAATAATTTCTTTGACTTGCGAACCAATTTTAGATAATAAGGAACTTCTAGTTCCATTCTCCCTAACCCATAGGGAGTAGAAGGTTCGCCTTATTATCAAGGACTTTACGTTGTTTGCTAAAACCTTACAAATGCCTATAAGAAAACAACAAGAAAATGCCTTTTATTATAATAATATTGTTTAGTTACAAATCAATGCCCTATAAATCTTTCCTCTTTATGACATTTGGGGGCATACACACTAACAGAGATGAGATAAAATCTCCAAGATTTGACTTTCATCTTCTCCTAATCAAATTCAATTAAGGAATTTCCTTAAAACAAGGAACTTAGCTGGCAAGCTAACTTGTTCCCTATTTTATCTCCCAAAATATCTCCTTGATTCCAAATTGATCAAGACTTTGAGAGGAATTAAATCCTCCCTTATTTCGTCTGCCATTTACACGCCACCTCATCCTTGGAGTCTAAATTTTTTAGGAGTCTAAATTTTTTATCCAAGTTGATTTAATTTTTAACTCCTTATTTAATTAAATAGTCCAACCATTTAATTAAATATTCTATAGTAATTAAAGTCCAACCTTAATTTTATTACCCAATTATTTTTTTAATTTTATTTAATTTTCGACTTCCTCTACTAATTAAATAAAACCCTTGGACTCTATTTAGTCCATTAATTAATTAATCCCACTTGATTAATTAAATAGTCTAATTAATTGATCTCCAACTGATCTCCAACCAATTAATTAATATTCCTTTTTAGGTAAGTACTAGACTTTCCTAATTTCACCTCAACTTTCAAAGTTGATTAATCATATTTTTTAAGCAGGAACATCAGGAGTAAGTGTGTGACCCCTTAGGCTCGTTCATGTTCCAGTAGTAAGTACACTTTCTAAAAGTGCCATTGTACCTTTCTATATTTAGAAAATACTAGATTAAATCGTCCTTGATTTAATCCAACCATGTATTATTCACCAAAAATATCATGGCACTTACAAGTCGTGGTTACTGTCTAGCAACGGGCCCCGAAGACCTAGACACAAACTATAAAAAGATACTTAACCTATCATAACCACGATCCTTGCATAAGTAAGATCCCTCCATCAAATTTCCTGGATTGGTATCTCGAGTAATGGCTTAGTCGAAACTCTTACGACCCAATCACTATATCTCCTTATTGCATGATATCGATGCATGCAATCCAAACGAGGAAACACTCCACCTCTTTGGATTGCCCTACTTTGGCCAAAGATTCCTTGAATCGATTCGTTAAGCAATACATAGGAAATGTCTGATTTGCTATGTCAGTGATGGATCTCATCCTTGTCTCTCATGTACCTCGATACATAACTATACTATACCCAAGATATCCCATATGACGACTCGCGATGGAATCATGAGATAACTCTAAGTATAGTATGCTATGCTCAAAGTTACATTGGAACCTCAGGTCCAAAGGATTACTCTTATGCGTACATAATTATAGGAGATTCCATATTAGATCAGGATAACCATTTTAGGAATTTCCTGGCGGGGTGTTCAGTTCACTCATTATCCAAATGAGAACCCTGGTACAACATCTATTCCTATGGAACGAGGCATGTTCTATAAGAACTATGTGCACAAGCAAGTCTTTTGAGTCTTTTGTCAATATCCCTCGTCTTGACAGACTCATCTCGGACTTGTAACCTTTTAAGAATCATGATCTTGGAGAAATATTCCATCATCATCATTCCCGATGTCCGATGATGTCCCATAGTCATGTGTGATTCAAGGGACTTCGTGTTCTAAGCATATAATAACAGTTTAAGAACAAAGAATACCTATAATAAAATTGGCTTTATTCATAAAGAAAAGATTGTCTCATAGAGTTTATTACACATAAAATGGCGCCCAAAATTAGCATGCCGGGCATCTACTCTATCAAATAAGGCCTCCCCTCCGAATGATCCATGGCTAAGACTAAATCCCTTTGATAGTGTGCCAACATCCTCATACTTGCCATCATAACGGATTGTGTCACCCTAATACCTTTTTGTGCTTTCCTCATCAAATTAAGATCATGTTTAATTGTAGCAAGAGAAATAGGTGTGGAGGTCCTTTTTGAGCTCTCTCCCCTCTCTCGGGTAAATCTAGGTATTGGGGCCTTGTCTTTCCTTTCTTCCCTAAAAACAATATCTACTTCCAGTCTCTCAAATCCTTCATGACTTTCTCACTTTACCCCTTGTTTAAGGCATAATGTGCTAATCAAAGATAAAAAAATTAGTGGAATTTTCTTGGTGAGACACGGGTTAATCATCTCACTCCCCATCTTCCTCACTTGACTCAACAAGGTATCAAAGACAAGTTGTGACAAATCCACTCTCTTCAAGGTCATAATGCAATAAATCAAAAGAGCTCTCTCTTTGTTAACAGAAGACCGGTTACTAGTGGGTAGAAAACAATACCGAATAAATTCAAACCAAAAGAATGCCTCCGGTTTTAAATCCCTCGGTAGTATTTCTCTCTTGTTAGCACAAAATTTTGCTCCTTCTATTTCAATCAACCACAATACCATATTCCAATCTAAGATATTCGCCTCATCTTACTCTATCAACATTTCATAAGCACACTATGAAAGTACGGGTAGTTTCATGTACTCATTCATCTTTGACTTTGAAAAATCAACATCCACCCCCTTACCATAACCTTGTACAACCCATTTTGAAAATTTTCCCAAGACTCCGTGCTCACATTATTTGCATTAAGTCCTTTCACCCATGCACGCACAATCATTCTTGGGGTGGTGGCAAAGTTTGTCAAAAACAGGTGTTGCCTTGTAGCTAGCACAAACATATTTTTCACTCCTATTGATCTTTCTTTATGTAGCTCATACCTTTAAATTCTTTTGCAAAATTGTTGGGTTTCTCCATCTTTCCTCGGAGTATTAGTCTCTTTCTTAACACCCTTGTCCTTTTTCATTCCTGAACTCTCTCCTCGACAAAGTTTTCTAGATGTCAATCTCGCCATTAGTATGAACACAACTCTAAAATTCCCACAAACTTATCCAATATCATCTCCTCTCAGGTTAACTCAATCACTAAAGATACCAAACCACAATCAACAAATACCAACACCACAATACACAATAACAGCAGAAAAAGCCCCACACGACTATCATAGATAATGAACAAAGAAGGGATCAAGCCAATCACTTACAGCGTACTCAGCAACAGGAAGCAATATCCACGTCTAGTGACTCAAATTCGAATGTCGTGCCCTTTACATTTGGACGTGAGTTGCGCAACATACTGGTGTACTTCTTCTTCTTCTGAAGTATAAACCATAGGTCTAAAGTTGCTGGTAGTTTTTCTGTTGTTAGAATATGTGGTGGGTTTGTATTATGTATGAGTGTTTATGGTATGTGATAGATGGGTTTACATAGAAGAATTTCTTGTGTGTGAAGATTTTTATATGGAATAGATAGTGATAATGATGGAAGAATTTTCTATTATGGAAGAATTTTATGGATGGGTTAGGATTTAGAATTTGATTTGGACAACGAAGGCAAATTTGGTGCGAGTATCTTAGAGAAGAGGGTGTTTTGAATAGAATAGGATTCAGATTCGAAGTTTTATCGTTTTTTTTTTCTGACGGGCTCCACGTTCGAACATGGAAGGTGGCACATTCGGGCATGCTGACTGATGTTAAAATTTCTCATTCAAACCCATGTTCGAACGTTAGCTACTCCATGTTCAAATGTCAAATGGTCCACGTTCAGACGTGCTTACAAAACAACAACACCACAAGATCGAAAACAAACAAAGCAAAACAAAAGCAAACTAAAATAAATAAATACATAAAAAAAAAAACTAAAACAGCTAGGGTTGCTTCCTAAGAAGGGCTTCTTGAAAGTCATTAGCTTGACTTTGCAGAATCGGCCTAAGTTGCGGGATCATGGAGTAGACTAGAAATCTTGTCCAAACTTCTATAAATTGGTTCATCGTGTTGCAGTTTCGTGGATTCAGTGACAGTCACTTGGTCCGGATTATCGAGGTTTCCAACCTCGTTAGCACTCGCATCTTCCTCCCTTTCTCGACTGAACGAGTCATCAGAGGAATGTTCCTGTGATTCTTCATCACCAAAAGGATTAAAATCATCTAATATGGAACAAGTGTTCTCAGGAAATGCATGCTTAAAACTCCTATAGGCACTTAAAGTTACCTTTTTATCCCCTATATTCAATGTAAGCTTACTATGTGCCAGGTCTAGCGTGGCTCTAGTTGTGTCTAGGAATGGTCTTCCTAGGATCAGTGGGACATTGGAGTCTTCCTCCATTTCAAAGACCACAAAGTCGACTGGAAAGTAGAACTTATCGACTCTAACTATGACATCTTCGATCACTCCAATGGGATTCTTGACAGATTTGTCTGCGAGCTGCAACCGCATAGTTGTTGATTTTGTCTCTCTGAGACCTAACTTCTGAAAACGTCCATAAGGCATCAAATTGATCTCGGTCCCAGAATCAGAAAGAATTCTATCGAACCTCATATCCCCAATAGTGCACCAATTGGATAGACTACCTGGATCTTTGCACTTTGTTGGCATATTATTCATCACAAAAGCTGAATATGCTTCGGTTAAGCATATAATACGAGCTTCTTCTTCTGTTTGTTTGATATAATTTCCTTGAACAGTTTCGCGAAGTTTGGCATCTGCAAGATAGCATCTACAACAGAAACATTAATATGCACTTCTCTTAAACTCTCAAGAATGCGAAGAAAACTCTTACCATGTTCATTCTTTTTAATCTTCTGAACTAGGGGAAAGGGAAAACGTTCTTCAACTGGGGGAGGGGGATTGGTAACAGTAAACTTACAACCAGGATTCACTGCCTTGGACGTTCGAACGTCAGGAGGGTCCATGGCCGGACGTTGATGATGCACTGTTTCAACGTTGACTCCTCCATGTTCGGACGTCTGAAGTGGGATATTCACTGTCTCTCGAATATCATTGGACGTTTAAACGTGAGTTACTTCATATTCAGGCATCCTCAGCTTGTTTTTCACTTCCTTTCCACTTCTGAGCATGATTGCAAAACACTGCTCCTTCGGGTTTTTCTCAGTATCACTTGGCAATGTACCCGTGTTTCTCCCTGATAGGCTGTTTGAAAGTTTCCCTATGTGATGTTACATCTCCTTCATACTCGTAACGACATCTTTTAGCATCAAGTGAAGTTCTTTAAAAGACTCATCCGATTTGCGAATGTGTGCATTGAGCCTATCATCAATGATCATAGCTCTTCCTTGGCCTTGTTGCTGAAAGTGCACTTGTTGTTGGGTGTTGCTTGACTGAAATGGTGGTCGAGGTGCTTAGTACGCTCCAGGATTTCCATATGGTGGATTATTTGTCTTTCGAGGGAAATTATGAGCTCCTCTAATAATAGCTAAAGGTGTGTGCTGATTCACATAGTTGACCTCTGTCGTGGCCTCTGTCTCAACTCCTTCTTCAACCTCTTTAACTGCAGCCACCTTCTTTGGTGTAGGTGTGATCTTATCTTCCTCCTCGGGGTATAATTCATCCTCCCGAGCTAATTGCTCTTTTTCTTCCAGACAGATTTATTATCAAGACCCAACAAGTCACCTCCGGCTCCAGCATTGAGTCGGTGTCTAACCCTAGACCTTACTGTTGGGATCGGTACAACCCCCGGGGATACCGGCGCAGCGGAATACATATAATTTCAAAAATTAAAGCGGAATCCCCGAAATTAGGGCTAGATCGACATGGTACCATAGGATTCAAAACTATCCTAGGAGAAAGTTTACTCATGTTTACCTCTTGTAGACCTTAAAGCAGCAATCTCTTTTTGAGCTATTCCCTGCTACAGTTTTCGAATTGATTTGCCTAAGCGCCCCAAGCATTGCGTCTCTAAGATATATCCACACCCTAGCTTGTACCCTCAATTATCTCCACCAGTGCTAGCACGGAGAATATTGAATCTTAACTTTTTAGAAAAAAAAGTTTGGAATTATTTAAGTGTTCTTCGCACTCAACACATGAGTTTGAAGAAATAGTATAAAAGAAAATTGGGAGAGAATAATAGAAAAAGTGTTTTTCTCAAAAACTTATTTTTCCTTTTCAAAAACCAAAACTAATTCAAAGTCACTTTTTCCATTAGGTTTAAAAGAGGTGAAATATACATGTATATATAGAGTCCACCTAGAGTTAAAACCCTACGTGGGACACGCCTACTTCTCCCCTAAAAAATAGGGAGTAGGTGTGTACATATGTATATATGTACATGTATTTCCTTTTTCTTTTATTCTATTCCTTGTTTAGTTGGGCACTTTCCAACTAACTAGATATTACCATTTCTAATAATATCCTAACATGTATCAAATAGAATGCTTTCTATATTAATTAACTACTTTAATTAATTTTGGATTCTACCAAATATATTTATAGGATATTAATTATCATATATATTTAACAAACTTGGTGAGCAAGATAATTTTTCCACCAAATCTACGTACATAATACACACGCCTCACACGTGCACTATGTATATATATATTATTTTATTTTCTTTCCCCTAATTAATTAACTAGTCCTTCCCAATTTAATATTCTAATATTAAATTATAGGATCGTTAATTAACTAGTTAAATTAATTCATTTTCCTTGATTAATTAAATCCAATTAATTAATCCCACCATTAATTCACAAAGAATTAATTAGCCAATAGGTACTACACTAAGTTATGTGTGTGACCCCTCAGACTCATTGTCAAACTAGAAATAAGTCCCCGCAGGCTAGATTAATTATTCTAAATAATTAACTAGTCCTTGAATGAATTTCACCAAATTAATCCAAGGCACCTATTGGTCATGGTTCGATGTCAAGCAACGTCTCCACGACTACCTAGATGTCAACGATGAAAAGCAAAAAACCTATCCAAGTTGCGATCGTCGTGTGAGTAGAATCCTTCATCAATTTCCCGTCCATGGTCTAGGGTATGGCGACTGTCGAACCCTAATAACCTTGGAAACTATGATTGCGTTATGACATCTAATGATCCAGTCTTCCGATTCGGGATCACCATTCCCTCTCAGAAAACAATCGCTTTGATCAAAAGCTTTTCACGATCCTCTAGATTCTCGCAACAACATAGGAAATACCGGGTACTTTTGACCCTGGATGAATCCCTCTCCGACTACCATTTGTTCAACTGCGCTACAAAACTATACCCAACATACACGCCGTATGACTCTCCTGGAGTGCACGTGCATATCAAAGCATAGTGGGTAGTGCCTTTTCCAAATGACATCTTAGGTCTATGGATTAATCTCACACTACGAAACCCAAGGACTCCATGTTCGACAACACCAAATAGGAGTCCTTAAGCGGGGCCGTTCAATTCCATAATCCAGTATGAATCTTCATACAGGTATTGCCATACAAAGCATCGACAACGGAACGCGTCGACCTCTCAAAAGAGTTACAAGTATGAACAAGTCTTGACGAGACCAGTGATATCCCACATCTCACAGACTCTATGACTTGGAACAATATTTAGGATTACGGTCTTTGAGAGCATTCCATATGTTTTCCCTGGTCGCCTCCCCTAACCATATGTAATTCATGGGATCTTTATCTATAATATCAATAGTTATAACAATAAAGAATCATAGCACATATAAAAGATTCAATATATTTAAAACAAGACTGTCATACTGTTTACATTTAATATGGCTGAGCCGAAAATAATTGGCTCGCCGGGCACCTAACACTATCAATCTCCCAGTTGCCCTAGATCCAGTTGCCCCTGGACTTTACTCCCATCATTTCCACATGTTTTTCCAGTACACTTTGACTCAGAGCTTTGGTGAAGGGGTCCGCTACGTTTTTCGTCGAGTCGACTCGTTCCACCCGAACGCCTCTTCTTTCCACTATTTATCTGATGAGATGATATCGTCTAAGAATATGTTTGGATCTTTGGTGAGACCTAGGCTCCTTCGATAGAGCTATAGATCCATTGTTATCATTGTACAGTTGTACCGAATTAACAATGGAGGGAACTACCTCCAACTCATGGATGAAGTTCCTCATCCAAACAGCTTCTTTAGCCGTTTCAGTAGCGGCTATATACTCAAATTTTGTGGTGAAGTCAGCTGTCGTCTCTTACTTGGAGCTCTTCTAGCTTACAGCTTTTCCATTAAGTATAAACACATATCCGGATATCGATTTAAGATCGTCTAAGTCCGACTGAAAACTTGAATCCATGTAGCATTCTAGTTCAAATTTTCCTCCGCCGTATACCAGAAAAAGATCTTGAGTACGTCTCAAGTACTTTAGGATCATTTTCAAGGCAGTCCAGTGGTCCTTCCCTGGATTCAACTGGAACAGGCTTGCCATGCTAAGTGCATAAGCCACATCCGGTCTAGTACATAGCATAGCATACATAATGCTACCTATCGCCGAAGCATATGGAATCCTTGACATTCTCTCGCTTTCTTCAAGTGTCCTTGGGGACATCGATTTAGTGAGATGGATTCCATGCCCGGTTGGAAGAAATCCTCTTTTGGAGTCTCCCATACTGAATCTATTCAAGATTCATTTGATGTACTTAGATTGGGAGAGTCCTAGCAACCTACTTTTCATTTCTCGGTATATCTTCATACCAAGAACGTAGGATGCTTCTCCCATATCTTTCATCAAAAATTAGGTCGACAACCAACCCTGTACCCTTCATTGATTGTAACATTCCTACATCATTTTTAACGAGAAAAATGTAATCAACGTAGAGTATCAAGAAGCTTATGGCTCTCCCACTCACTTTCTTGTACACACATAGTTCAAAACCATTCTTGATGTAACCGTATTCCTTTACAGCTTTATCAAATCTCAAATTCCAGCTTTGGGAAGCTTGCTTCAAGCCATAAATGGATCTTTGCAGCTTGCACACCTTGTGCTCGCTCCCACTGGATGTGAAGCCCTCCGGCTGTTCCATATAAATTTCTTCATCAATGTTTCCATTGAGGAAATCCGTTTTCAAATCCATCTGCCAAATCTCATAATCGAGATAGGCAGATCTAGGCAATAGAATCCTAATTGACTTCCTCATTGCGATTGGTGAGAAAGCCTCCTTATAGTCAATTTCTTGCCTTTGAGTATAACCCTTCGCCACCAAGCGAGCCTTAAAGGTAGTAACCTCTCCATCTACTCCTAACTTGCATTTGTATACCCATTTACAACCAATGGCCTTAATGCCATGTGGTGAGTCTACCAAGGTCCAAACCTTGTTGGAGTACATGGATTCAATTTCAGATTTCAGGGCTTCAGACCATTTCCCTGAATCCTTATCAAATATTGCCTCGTCATAAGACGTTGGATCTTCATCCAATACGAGGTTCTCCTTCTTGCTTTTTAGCAAAAGGCCATAGTACCTCTCAAGCTATCTCGGGATCCTTTCGAAACTCCTTGGAGGTGGAATTTGCGTACTAACAGTTTGTGGTTCATCTTGCTCCTCATTCACTACCAGTGGTGTTTGTGTCTCTTGAGTTTCCTCAAGTTCTATCACTCTATCTATGCTCCCACTAGAGAGTTGTTTCTCCAGGAACACAACGTTCCTTGAAACAATTACCTTTTGTTCCAAGGTGTGATAGAAGTAGTACCCTTAGGACTCCTTAGGGTAACCCACAAACCTACAAAAAGTAGATCTTGAATCTAACTTATCTCCCACTAGCTGCTTGACATGAGTAGCACATCCCATAATTTTAGTTATTTCTATGAGGGTGGTTTGACGGTAATCTATTCAATAGATAAGTCGCCGTCTCCAGGGCATAGCCCTAGAAGTACATAGGTAAATCTGTGAACAACATCGTTGATTGAACCATGTCCATCAATGTGCGGTTTCTCCGCTCAGACACACCATTTAATTATGGCATTCCAGGCGGTGTCCATTGAGAGAAAATTCCATTGTCTTTCAAGTAATCCAAGAGCTCACTGGATAAGTATTCTCCTCCTCGATCAGATCGAAGAGTTTTAATACTTTTACCAGTTTATTTCTCTACTTGATTTCTAAATTCTTTGAACCTCTGATTCGTATTTAATAAGATACAAATGACCATACCTAGAATAATCGTCGGTAAAGGTTATGAAGTAAGAATAGTTCCCTAATGCACTAACACTGAGAGGTCCAAACACATCCATGTGAACTAGCTCAAGCAAATCCTTGGCACGTTCCATTTGGCCATCAAATGGTGACTTTGTCATTTTACCTTTTAGACAAGATTCACAAGTCGGTAGTTCCTCTACTTCATCAAGCTCGAGGAAACTTGACAACTTGTGAATCCTATCCTTAGATGTATGACCAAGTCTAGCATGCCAGATTTCTGCATTAGGTTGATCATCAGATTTATGCTTTCCCGTGTTTATTGTTTGAACAGCAAGAGAATTAGTATACGGGGTAAACATAAAGGGTTGTTATACATGCATGCTCTCATGATTAATTTAGAACCATAAAACATTTAAAAAAAGCCATTTTTTATATTAAAAGAAAAATCTTCTTTGTCCAATACGGAAACAGAAATAAGGTTCTTAATCAATCCTGGAACATAATAAACCTATTACTATCCTCAAGAACTCAACAACATTTCCAACAGCCTTTGCAGCGATAGACGCTCCATTAGCCTTCCTCAGGACCATGTCCCCGTCATCTAGCTCTCTGCTTCTAGACAGCAGAGAGCTAATTAAATCCAATTAACATTAATTAACTAGTTAAATTAAATAGTTAACTAAATTAATTTCTTTTCCTTGACTAATTAAATCCAATTAATTAATCCCACCATTAATTCACAAAGAATTAATTAGCCAATAGGCACTACACTAAGTTATGTGTGTGACCCCTCAGGCTCGTTGTCAAGCTAGCAATAAGTCTCCGTAGGCTAGATTAGTTATTATAAATAATTAACTAATCCTTGAATTAATTTAACCAAATTAATCCAAGGCATTTATTGGTCATGGTTCGATGTCTAGCAACATCGCCACAACTACCTAGATGTCAACGATGAATAGCTGAAAACCTATCCGAGTTGTGATCGTCATGTGAGTAGAATCCTTCATCAATTTCCCATCCATGGTCTAGGTTATGGTGACAGTCGAACCTTAATAACCTTGGAAACTATGACTGTATTGTGACATTTAATTATCCAGTCTTCCGATCCGGGATCACCATTCCCTCTCGGAAAATAATCACTTTGAGTAAAAGCTTTTCACGATCATTTAGATTCTCGCAACAACATAGAAATTACCGGGTACTCGTGACCTTGGATGAAACCCTCTCCGACTGCCATTTGTTCTACTGCACTACCAGACTATACCCAACATACACGCCTTATGACTCTCCTAGAGTGCACGTACATATCAAAGCAGAGTAGGTAGTGCCTTTTCCAAATGACATCTTAGGTCTAAGGATTAATCTCAAACTGCGAAACCCAAGGAGTCCAATGTTCGACAGCAACAAATAGGAGTCCTTAAACGGGGCCGTTCAATTCCATAATCCAGTATGAATCTTCATACATGTATTGCCATACAAGGCATTGGCAATGGAATACGTCGACCTCTTGAAAGAGTTACATGTATGAATAAAACTTGACGAGGCCAGTGATATCCCACATCTCACAGCCTCTGCGACTTGGAACAATGTTTAGGTTTACGGTCTTTGAGAGCATTCCATATGTTTTCCCTGAATGCCTCCCCTAACCATATGTAATCCTTGAGATCTTTATCTATACTATCAATAGTTATAAGAATAAAGAAGCATACCATAAGTAAACGATTCAATATATTTAAAACAAGATTGTCATAGTGCTTACATTTAATATGGCTGAGCTGAAAAACAATTATCTCGCTGGGCACCTAACATTATCAATCTCCCACTTGCCCTAGGTCCAGTTGCCCTTGTACTTTAGTCCCATCATTTCAAGCTGTTTTTCCAGTACACTTTCACTCTGAGCTTTGGTGAAGGGGTCTACTACGTTTTCAGTAGAATCAACTCGTTCCACCTAACGTCTCCTCTTTCCACTATCTCTCTGATGAGATGATATCGTCTAAGATTATGTTTGGATCTTCGGTGAGACCTAGGCTCTTTTGATAGAGCTATATATCCATTGTTATCACAGTACAGTAGCACTAGATTTAACATCGAGGGAACTACCTCTAACTCATGGATGAAGCTCCTCATCCAAACAGCTTCCTTAGCCGCTTCAGCAGCATCAATATACTCAGCTTGCCTGGTGGAGTCAGCTGTCGTCTCTTGCTTGGAACTCTTCCACCTCATAACTCCTCCATTGAGTATAAACACATATCCAAATATCGATTTAAGAACGTCTAAGTCCGATTGGAAACAAGAATCCGTGTAGCCTAGTTCCAATTTTCCTCCGCCGTAAACCAGAGAAAGATCTTGAGTACGTCTCAAGAACTTTAGGATCATTTTCACGGTCGTCCAGTGGTCCTCCCCTGGATTCAACTGGAATCGACATGCCATGCTAAGTGCATAAGCCACATCCAGTCTAGTACATAGCATAGCATACATAATGCTACCTATCACCAAAGCATCTGGAACCCTTTACATTCTCTCTCTTTCCTCGGGTGTCCTTGGGGACATCGATTTAGTGTGATGGATTCCATGCCCGGCTGGAAAAAATCCTCTTTTGGAATCTCCCATACTGAATCTATTCAAGATTCATTCTATGTACTTTCCCTTTCTCGGTATATCTTCATACCAAGAACGTAGGATGCTTCTCCCATATCTTTGATAAAAAATTGGGTCGACAACCAACCCTTCGTTGATTGTAATATTCCCACATCATTTCCAATGAGAAGAATGTCATCAACGTAGAGTATTAAAAAGCTTATGGCTCTCCCACTAACTTTCTTGTGCACATATGGTTTAAAACCATTCTTGATGTAGCCGTATTCCTTTACAGCTTCATCAAATCTCAAATTCCAGCTTCAGGAACCTTGCTTCAAGCCATAAAAGGATCTTTGCAACTTGCACACCTTGTGCTCGCTCCCACTGGATGTGAAGCCCTCCAGCTGTTCCATATAAATTTCTTCATCAATGTTTCCATTGAGAAAAGCCGTTTTCACATCCATCTTCCAAATCTCATAATCGAGATAAGCAGATATAGCCAATAGAATCCTAATTGACTTGGTCTTCGCGACTGGCGAGAAAGTCTCCTCATAGTCAAATCCTTACCTTTGAGTATAACCTTTTGCCCCCAAGCGAGCCTTAAAGGTCGTAACCTCTCCATGTACTCCTAACTTGCGTTTGTATACCCATTTGTAACCAATGGTCTTAATGCCAGGTGGTGGGTCTACCAAGGTCCAAACCTTGTTGGAGTACATGGATTCAATTTCAAATTCCATGGCTTCAAATCATTTCCCCGAATCCTTATCAGACATTGCCACATCATAAGACGTTGGATTTTTATCCAATACGAGGTTCTCCTTCTTGCTTTTTAGAAAAAGGCCATAGTACTTCCCAGGCTGTCTTGGGATACTTTCGAATCTCCTTGGAGATGGAATTTGTGTACTAATAGTTTGTGGTTCATCTTGCTCCTCATTCACTACCAGTGGTGTTTGTGTCTCTTGAGTTTCCTCAAGTTCTATCACTCTATCTATGCTCCCACTAGAGAGTTGCTTCTCCAGGAACATAGCGTTCCTTGAAACAATTACCTTTTGTTCCAAGGTGTAATAGAAATAGTACCCATAGGACTCCTTAGGGTAACCCACAAACCTACAAAAAATAGATCATGAATCTAACTTATCTCCCACTAGCTGCTTGACATGAGCAGCACATCCCCATACTTTTAGGTATTTGTATGAAGGTGGTTTGCCATTCCATATCTTATAAGGCACTTCAGGTACACTTTTTGAGGGTAATTTATTCAATAGAGAAGCCGCTGTCTCCAGGGCATAGCCCCAGAAGTACGTAGTTAAATCTGTGGACAACATCATTGATCGAACCATGTCCATCAATGTGCATTTTCTCCGCTCTTACACACCATTTAATTGTGGCTTTCCAGGCGGTGTCCATTGAGAGAGAATCCCATTCTCTTTCAAATAATCTAAGAACTCACCGGATAAGTACTCTCTTTCTCGATCAGATCGAAGAGTTTTAATATTTTTACCAGTTTGTTTCTCTACTTCATTTCTGAATTCTTTGAACTTATCAAAGGCCTCAGATTTGTATATAATAAGATACAAATGACCATACCTAGAATAATTGTCGGTAAAGGTTATGAAGTAAGAATAGTTCCCTAATGCACTAACACCGAGACGTCAACTCACATCTGTGTGAACTAACACAAGAAAATCCTTGGCACGTTCCATTTTACCTCCAAATGGTGACTTTGTCATTTTACCTTTTAGACAACATTCACAAGTCGGTAGTTCCTCTTCTTCATCAAGCTCGGGAAAACTTGACAACTTGCGAATCCTATCCTTAGATGCATGACCAAGTCTAGCATGCCAGATTTGTGCATTAGGTTCATCATCAGATTTATGCTTTCTCGTGTTTATTATTTGAACAACAACAGAATTAGTAGACGGGTAAACATAAAGGTTGTTATACATGCATGCTCTCATGATTAATTTAGAACTATAAAACATTGAACAAAAACCATTATTTAATTTAAAAGAAAAACCTTATTTGTCCAATACGGAAACAGAAATAAGGTTCTTAATCAATCCGGGAACATAATAAACTTCCTTTAAAATAAACCTATTACTATCCTCAAGAACTAAAACAACGTTTCCAACAGCCTTTCTAGCAACAGACGCTCCATTAGCCATCCTTAGGACCATGTCTCCATCATCTAACTCTCTGCTTCTAGACAACACCTGCAAGTCATTGCAAATGTGAGTACCACAGCCAGTGTCAAACACCCAAGAAGCATGGTTAATCAAAAAATTAACCTCAACAATAAACACACCTTCGTTGTGGCTTTTGAAGGTAGCAAGACAATCCTTGCTCAAGTGTTCCACCCCATGGCAATGAGGGCAATCACCTTTTGGCGTTTTGTGTCCAAATGTTCTCTCCAACTCATCAGCGATATCCTTGGCCAGTTTGATCTTTCCATATCTCTCAATCATACGATCAGACATCATAGACAATATGAAAGATCGAACATAAGCCTCATCATTGATTTGCTTTGTCCAGTACTCCAAAGTACGAGCACGAGTTTCAGGTTTAGGTCTAGGCATGATTTTCCCTTTGATTATGTAGTCAAGACCCTTAATCCTGAGATACACATCTAAAGCCAAAAGCCAATAGGTGTACTTCGAGCCATCAAACTTGTTGCGTTTGAGAATCCATAGACAAGTATAAATGATATCCATGATAATACAGTGTATAATGCGATAAAATAAAAAGCGATCATTAGCATTCAGTTCTAACATATATTTACATGCAATTAAGGAATTTTAAATATACATGTGTTTTCCCACTTAACTTTACGAAATCCATCACCCCAAATTGACAGAAGACAGGAAATTTAAAATCTCCAGTGGGTTCGAGCGTCAAATGTCCCAACCTCATCCCACGACTCATGGTCAATGGGCGGTAACATTGAACAAGCACGACGACCCCATCCACATCTAGGTGGTTCTCGAGATGTTTGCCTCACATTTTATACACGTCCCGAGAACACGATGCAACCATACATTAATCTGCGTTTAAGTCCGACCCATCAAATTCTCACGCAATAACAGTGTCCATGGCATCCCACAACTCATGGTCGACCCCTGGGTAGACTGAGATTCGTGTGCACTTCTAGTATGACCGTCTCTCTTCGTAGAAGGCCTAGTTGTGGGATTACTACACTTAACTTGCCACCATCCCACGACTCATGGTCAATGATGACAAGCCGCGCTATTCCCTCTCACATCTAATGATGGAAGGCACTGGACCTAATCAAGGAGCTTTCAGGCCCCTCGATTTATCCATTTAAGGACTTAATATGGATTAAGGGGTTTTTTCAAAACAAAGTCTCACACTTTTTAATTACTTATCTTTCTTACGTGATCATGCGTACATGCACAACATTCATAACATAAAAAAATAAGCAATCATGCATAAAGCGGTAATTGTGATCTTAGTCAAGTCAATATCTAAACACCCCGAGCCATCAAGGTGTTGACTATTATAATCTAAGGACTCAGACCATACACTAAGGTCTTCAAAACTCCATGGGATTGAATGCCTCCATCTTCGTATTCAAATTTACATGTAAATAAACATTTCCCTCTCATTTTCAATAAAAGGAAAAACATCGCATGCAAGCCTCAAATTATAAAAAACAACTAGTCTATGGCTCGACCCGGATCACAACATAATCACATAAACATGCTACCATGCAAATATGAATTAATATTCACCGTCTTTAAATAAAGATGATCTAACTAATTAATGGACCCAAAGACTCTAATTTCTAAAAACCAATTTTAGAAACTTCCATGAAAAGTCACACTTTTCAAATTAATCTAAAAAGATTTTTCAAAAAACCCAATTTTATTGAATTCCAAAAATTAATAAATTCTATTTTATTTCAATTCTCAAAATCAAATAAAACGATTCCAATTTTGAAAATCCAATTTTTAGAATAAACTTTAAATAATTTCAATTTTGAGATTCAAAACTTAATTTTACAAAATCACTAATTAGGGTTGCGCTTTTAATTTAATTGTAAAAACGACCCAAGGCCTAAAACGCAATTATTACGAAAAACATTTGGAAATTGCATTTCGACCCCTCAATTTTAAAACACGGGCAGCTGCCGCCTTGCGCCGTCGACCACGATGGCGCGTGGCCGAGCAGCAATGCACTGCCGGCGGCACGTGCACATATCACGGGCAGCTGTTCGTCGGCGTTGTCCGTCGCCGTGCGACGGCGACCCCCCCTCTCTTTAAAAAAACATAAAAATGCAGCCCTCAATTTCCAGATTAACACCAAATCAACAGATCCAAAAATTAAACAGAAAATCCAATCAATTCCAATATGCAATAAAACTAATTTTAAAGCAAATAAATAAGAAAAGAATCCAAGCCATGTCCAAACCTTGGCTCTGATACCACTGTTGGGATCGGTACAACCCCCTGGGATACCGGCGCAGCAGAATACATATAATTTCAAAAATTAAAGCGGAATCCTCGAAATTAGGGCTAGGTCGACATGGTACCTTTGAATTCAAAACTATCCTATGAGAAAGTTTACTCATGTTTCCCTCTTGTAGACCTTAAAGCAGTAACGTCTTTTTAAGCTACTCCCTGCTACAGTCTTCGAATTTATTTTGCCCTAGCGTCCCAAGCATTACGCCTTTGAAATGTATCCACACCCTAGCTTGTACCCTCAATTATCTCCACTAATTCTAGAAAGGAGAATATCGAATCTTGGCTTTTTAGGAAAAACGGTTTGTAATTATTTAAGTGTTCTTCGCACTCAACACATGAGTTTGAAGAAATAGTATGAAAGAATATTGGGAGAGAATAATAGAAAAAGTGTTTTTATCAAAAACTTATTTTTCCTTTTCAAAAACAAAAACTAATTCAAAGTCATTTTTTCCATTAGGTTTAAAAGAGGTGAAATATACATGTATATATAGAGTCCACCTAGGGTTAAAACCCTAGGTAGGTATATGCCTACTTTTCCCTTAAAAAATAGGGAGTAGGCGTGTACATATGTATATATATACATGTATTTCCTTTTTCTTTTATTATCTTCCTTGTTCAGTTAGACTCTTTCCAACTAACTAGATATTACCATATCTAATAATATCCTAACATATATCAAATAGAATCCTTTCCATATTAATTAACTACTTTAATTAATTTAGTGGATATTAATTAATATATATATATTTAACAAACTTGGTGAGTAAGATAAATCTTTCCACCAAATCAACATACATAATACACACGCCTCACACGTGCACTATGTATATATATATATATATTATTTTATTTTCTTTCCCCTAATTAATTATTTAGTCTTTCCCAATTTCATATTTTAATATTAAATTATAGGACCATTAATTAACTAGTTAAATTAATTCCTTGTCCTTGATTAATTAAATTCAATTAATTAACCCCACCATTAATTCACAAAGAATTAATTAGCCAATAGGTTCTACACTAAGTTATGTGTGTGACCCCTCAGGCTCGTTCTGAAGGTAGCAATAAGTCCCCACAGACTAGAATAATTATTCTAAATAATTAACAAGTCCTTGAATTAATTTCATCAAATTAATCCAAGGCACCTATTGGTCATGGTTTGATGTCTAACAACATCACCATGACTACCTAGATGTCAACGATGAAAAGCAAAAAACCTATCCGAGTTGCGATCGTTGACACGCTAAAAGCTAACGTGCTATGATAGCAAGTGCACTAGTCGTGTGTAGTAATAAATGGATTGTAAGTCCGGATTGTCGAACCTCAAGGACTTGAATTCTAGTTTAAGATTTGTAATGAAGTGAATAAACAAAGTAAGAATAAATTCAAATAAAATTTGTAAAGAACAAGAACAAAGATGAGCAAGTGATTTAAAACCAATTATAAAGGGAGACTAAGGCACATGCTAGGTTCAAATTGATCAAATATACTTATAAAGGTTCTTGTTCAAGGATTACACTTATATTGTTATGGTGAGAGCTCCGAGGGTAGAGAATAACCGATGTCTCGCGTATAAACTCCTATGCTTAGATCGTGATTTCCCAAATATTCCTATCCGGAAATCTAACCACTAAACATGCATTAACGTACTACAGTTCACTCGATTAGAATCGAACAACTTCACCCGGGAATCTTTACCTATGTCTAGGGCAATTCCTCATTAGTTGCGGGTCATGATGTGAATTTCTTGTACCCTAAGTTAATTTTCTCCCGAAATATCAACCTAGGCATAAGATTCTAACATATAGTGATCAAGTATATGCAAGATAGGTAAAAACACAAATTCACATCCCATAACAATATAAGTATAACCTCAACAATCATCTATTATAAGCATATATCACAATTTGACCTTACATGGCCTTAGTCTTCTGAATTTAGTTCATGATAGATATTATGAAAAACAATAATGAATAAATACACATGTTCATAGACATGAATGAAATGAAAAGGCTATAAACACTCCCTCTAATGTGATAGATGATGGCCCTTTGATTGGAGCTTCAATTCCTAGCTTTCTCCTCTTAGAATGATGAAGAATGGTGAAGAATGAAGCTTGAGGACCGATTCCTCCTCCTCCTCTTCTCCAAGAATCTGAAATTGATAGTGAATGATGAAGAGTATGGGTTCCCCCTCCTTTTATAGCCAAAATTCCACTAAAGTATGCATTAAGAATTCCCATTAAAGTTCCCCAATGAGAATTCCACCTAAGGTGATGCTTAAAGTTTGGCTTTTAATATTCCAACCAGCTATAAAATGCTAAACTTTTGGCCCTTAAGAATTCCAACAAGCATAACCATGCGAAAACTTCAACAAAACACATGCATGCTGCCATTTTCTTGCTTTCCAGCGCAGTCTTAGTATTTTACTCATAAACTTCTCCACAGATCTCCAAATTGGATGATTCAAGTCCACATGTTCAGATAAACCATAGATCTACAACTTTCCAGAAGGACATTTTGTTCAATTCGGTCTCTAAGTATACCTAAATTACGTTTAAACATGGAGGTTGTTTCTGATTTGGCGCCCATAAAGTAAATCTACCAAGAAACACACTTATGACAACCCCTCAACACATGTGCTGAATTATGGCCAAACGTGATTCTTACCCATCATATAATGCTGGAATTTAGGCTGAAAAGGAGTAACATTCGGACTATCCATGCCTAGGCATGACTAGGAGGGCGTTGGGGCGTATCTTCGCACATGTACTTCTCTGTTCGGCGCAGCAATCGTATTTCCTTCAAAATTATCTCTATAGACCTCCGATTTGGATGTTTCAAGTTCCCATTTGAAGCTAAGACATACATCTAAAACTTTGTAGGAGGAAACTTTGTCTAAATCGGTCTCAAAATGTACGGAATTATCGCTCGAATGTGGTAGGAGATGCATTAACCGCCTAGGTGTTGAAAAACATGCTTGAACTTGTTTTGTACATCGTTTTTCTTCCCTTTTCTTCATGTATTCTCATTTATTACCTGTATTCACTTAACACACGTATTAAATGCAAATGTGACATGATTTAAGCAATAAGTGAATCCAAATCATAAGAATTACGGTCTTAAAAATACGTAAAAACACCTCTTATCAATCGTCATGTGAGTAGAATCCTTCATCAATTTCCCGTCCATGGTCTAGGGTA
This sequence comes from Buddleja alternifolia, assembly GCA_019426215.1. Lineage (NCBI taxonomy): Eukaryota > Viridiplantae > Streptophyta > Magnoliopsida > Lamiales > Scrophulariaceae > Buddleja > Buddleja alternifolia. Next base: position 9,739,475 of record CM033403.1, read on the forward strand.
TGGCGACGGTCGAACCGTAATAACCTTGGAAACTATGACTGTGTTGTGACATCTAATGATCCATTCTTCTGATCCGGGATCACCATTCCCTCTCAGAAAACAATCGCTTTGATCAATGGCTTTTCATGATCATTTAGATTCTCGCAACAGCATAGGAAATATGGGATACTCGTAACCGTGGATGAATCCCTCTCCGACTACCATTTGTTCCACTGCAATTCCACTGCACTACCAGACTATACCCAACATACACGCCGTATGCCTTTCCTGGAGTGCACGTGCATATCAAAGCAGAGTGGGTAGTGCCCTTTCCAAATGACATCTTAGGTCTAAGGATTAATCTCACACTACGAATCCCAAGGACTCCATGTTCGACAGTACCAAATAGGAGTCCTTAAGCGGGGCCTTTCAATTCCATAATCCAGTATGAGTCTTAATACATGTATTGCCATACAAGGCATCGATAATGAAACGAGTCGACCTCTCGAAAGAGTTACATGCATGAACAAGTCTTGACGAGGCGAGTGATATCCCACAACTCACAGCCTCTATGACTTGGAACAATATTTAGGATTATGGTCTTTGAGAGCATTCCATATGTTTTCCCTGACCGCCTCCCCTAAAAATATGTAATTCATTGGATCTTTATCTATACTATCAATAGTTATAACAATAAAAAAGCATACCATAAATAAAAGATTCAATATATTTAAAATAAGACTGTCATAGTGTTTACATTATATGGTTGAGCCCAAAATAATTGGCTCGCTGGGCGCCTAACACTATCACTTACTCCATTCAAAAAGTGTTGCAATAATTCATCTTGAGTAAAATTATGGTCTGGACAATACCTAATCATTCCTTTGTACCTATCCCAACCATTTGCTAACGACTTATTCTTTCTTTGCCTAAGCCCCTTAATATTACTACGAAGCTCATTTATTCTTGTAGGTGGAAAAAAATTGTTTAAAATTTCTTCAACGAGCTCTACCCAAGTGGTAATTATTTGTGAGGGTAAGGACTTATACCAAGAAGTTGCTTTATCTTTGAGTGTAAAGTGAAATAACCTAAGTCAGATAACATCTAGGTCTCTGGGATTAAATTGCATAGTTAACAAAGCGTTTTCAAAGTTTTCCAAGTGATCATGTGGTGACTCATTGTTTTCTCCATAAAAAGGGTCATTTTGTGCCTTACCAAAAAGATGTGCTTCAATGTGAAAATTTGGAGAGTGAAAAGGTGGTATGACAATAGGACCAGGTAAAGTGTGTACCCTTGATGGTTGAATACCATGGACAGATGGTAACTGAGTTGGTGTTGTCGGCTGCATTGCTTGTAGAATATTATGGAGCCATTCACGATTCTCCGGAAGGTTCATATCTAGAAAATTAGCTGCCATGGCTCATTTCTTCAGTATGCTCGGATTGTTCGTTTGATTTCTAGATCAAATTCTTCAAGATCTCCATCACGAGATCCGGTTATAAACCTAAAAAAGATATCAAACGAAAGGGTAAAGTAAAGACAAAATTTAAACTAAAAACTAAAAAATCTTGAATTAAAATAGCTATGCTAAAACAGACAAATCCCCCGCAATGGTGCCAAAAACTTGATGCACGATAACCTAACCGTGTATTTAACAACAAGAGAACTGATAGTGTATAGTAATAGAGTAGACAACTCAGTCCGGGATGTCGAACTCATAGAGATTTGTGATATAGAGAAAATAGTAAATTAAATCAAGCAATTGTAGACTCAAAGGAAAATAAATCATAAAATATCAATTACAACAATGATGAAAGATGTGCGAAAACCAATAGATAAAAAGCAACTAAGACACTTGCATCGACACAAATTAATCAAATTTCGTTATATAAGTATTCTCGTATTTCAGATAAATATTGCTAAGGTGAAAAATTCCTTAAGAGTATTATTAATCCGATCCCTCGCTCATGATAACCTATACTAGATTGGGTGTAGCAATCTCTCTTTTATGCATTAAAAACAAGAATTTTCCTCAAATTAATTCAGATTCTTCCAAATACATCATGCTAACAACATCCGAAGTATGTAGCTATCCCTAGCATCAACTGACTTAGAAGATGTTATTAATTCTTTTTGCACCATAATTTACTTTCTCCCAAATAGATAAATTAAGCATTAATTCTTGCATATGTTGGCCAAACACACGAAGCATTAAGAACAAGATTATAACACAAAGCAATATAAGTCATTCATATGAATTACTTTTTATAACTCAAAAATCATAATTCGGCCTAAGCATGGCCTTAGTCTACAAATTTAGCTACTCATAATATAAAAACTAACTAAAGAATTCATGAAAGTAAAAAACAAATAATAAAAACTCCCTATGACTATGTTAATCTTCTTCTTCCTTCAATCTTCCTCTACTTGCTATGGAGAATTACACAGAATAAAATTCTAATCTAACTCTCTCTTGTTTATGAAGACTGCTTGAAAAGCCTCTCAAAAACGCTGCTCTAACCCTACTATAGCACTTATATTTATAGGCATGATTTGAGAAGAGTCTGTGTAGGTTTAGAGTTTGGAAATTTCTAAAACTTTTCTGCCGACATCAACGTTTAAACGTTATGCACCTGACGTCCGTGCGTTGCATTTTCTCGCGTTCGTGCGCAGACCATCACCACGTTCTAACATTGCGTTCCTCATGTCCAAACGTCAACTTTCAGTGACTTTCTGCTTTGTTGCTCTGAAATTTCATCCTTTACTATTTTTTTCAACCTTTTGTCTCAAATGTCATGATTTATACTTGGAAACTCAAAATAGACAGATTGCACGCATATATGGTACAAAATCATACTTAATTCTATTAAAATCATACGAATAAGGGATTATGAAACATGTAATTCTCAACCATAGCACTAATGGTGTGGTATATCTGGAAAATTCCCTCCTAGGTCCGGCGTGGCTATACCCAAGTGTATTTCACAAGGAAGATATATTACACTTGCCATACAGTAGATAGGATATTTTATAAAATACACATGCGCCCGGCCAAGCCAGGAGTGGTCTAGGATTTCCAAGTTTAATGGTATTCCCCTTGAAAAAGGGAAAAAATGTTGTTTGTCGGAACAATGCATCCACTGTATTTGGTATGAAATTGATCATGTATCAAATATGGTATTGGCAAATAATAATGTGGACTGATATGTGCAATAAGTTGAAAGTTAAATATAGATATAGCTTCATAACGGATCTAGAATCGTTTAATTTTTAAATTACCTCGATCTCTATTGAGCATCGCAAACTAAACAATATTCCCAGACATGGGCTAGACTGTTCAATACAAAAAGAGCATATGATGCAGGCTATATACTAAGCAAATAGTTCCTACATTATGCATCATAAGCTAAACAACCCTTTCAAACACAAGCTAGATTGTTCAGGACAAAAAGTATAAATAATGTAAGCTATATAGTAAGCAAAATAGTGCATACACAATGCTGCTTACTACCTGGCTATGCACACACTAAAAGAGCCCGAGAAATTTTTCCTATTGTGGTTGAACATTGCGTGTCATCAGGAAATCCATCAGAGTGGGGGACTATTCAAGGCAAAGGAGGGTTGAATTGCGATTTTTATGAGCATTTACATGTCCCGGTATTCGCTAATAGGTGGGTGGTTCCCCTGTGCTCAAAACCCATGCCCATGAACATATGATCATACACTTCCTACTCAACATCTAGGTCCTAGACCAAGCGATAGTCTGCATTAGTAGTGTTCATAATGCAATGGCAATCCAGCGCAAACTAAGTGGGGTCCAGTCCGCTTCCCGTCCAAACAATATGGTCGCTGCCGCTGAATCTGGTGCTTTTTGGAGGACTTTAAACCTCAATTGGTGCATACGGAGCGATGACATCTCGCTGGATGGCAGTAGTTTTATTGTGCATGTTGCTACCTTTTGTCCAATAGTGATCACAGACCACTGTTTCACCCCGGGTGTGAAGGCGAAGTTAATCTCCCTTTCGTTTAGCGTGTGCGGGTTGGATTCCTTGAACGTTGTACTTGCAGCAACATCATACCATTGTTTATTTAATAGTGCACATTAATATGGAATGCAACATGCAAATATTACATGAACCAAAGTTATTAAAAAGGACACTAAACAGGTGTAATTTACATTGAGAAAGGGACCAATATTTTGCATGTGTTTGATATCAATGCTAGCGGAGGACACACTGTATTCCTATCATACGGGTAAATTAAAAGAACAAAATAAAAGCAAGCATTAAATGGATTGGCGCCCATGTATTTGGGCACCCTGTAATAGTAAATGCCTTCACCCTCGATATACTATAATGGCATAAGGATGAGAGCAAGCTCATTTATGAGGGGTTCTAGGAGACAAACTTTAATGGACTACCTTCCAGCACCGCCATCGTAGAGGCAGAATTGTGAGTATTGAATGGTTTGATGCTTGTTAGTTGTGGGTTGATGGGCAATTTGAGTACTTGAATAGGGGGAGCCCAAAAAGGTAATGATTACAGTTTGTTTTCTGCACGCGATGTATAATGTATCTTCAAAATATTTTTCTTTTTTTTTTTGCTTTCTTTCTTTGTGTTCAAACCTTTTTTCATCTGATGGACTACAATAGGATTATCTCGGACAATGTGCCTAACAAATATTAAAAGGAAGGATTTTAAATTGATAAAATAGTCATAATGTTTAGTAGACAGAGCGTATTCTCACGAGCCTCGGGAGATGAAACGCCAGTGGCCTGTGATGATAGCTCTGCGGTATAAAAGATAATGATTTGCATGCGTATATGGCTAATGGTAGGGACAGAGGCAGAGTCAGAAACAACGACTAATATCTTAAGCAATGTGGCGCTGTGCATGTGGATCTATGAAGTCATTGTCACTTATATAATTATTTCATTTTTTTCTTTATTCTGGGTTTCTCATTGGAAGACATAAAATTTTAAAAATAATATGAGGGCCACGCGGGCAGTGGAGTAATATCCGCATGTAATAATAAAACGAATGCATTACCTATTTCAATATATATTAAATGTGTTACACTTTGAAAATGAACTATTTTACATCTTACTACCTCGATGTAAAGATCTTTCATACAAATTATGCCTTCCAAGATGACATAATTTGTCCTTGTACTTGCTTTATGATTGGGTATCGAACAAACGTATGAGTAATGAAACTTTTACATATACCCTTAGGCACCCAAAGGTGGAGGCATAATTTAGATTGGGTACTCTGTCTTATTAGAAAAGGGCCCAGCCCATGTACACCACTGTTTGAATGCACGCACGTTAATAATCACAGTTGCCTGGTATAGCTTAAGCTATAATTAAGGTGCTTTACCCTTGTAATGAATGGACTACATTTTTTGGTCCTATATTAACGATCATGCATTTATGGGGCGTGATGGCCTTAGTTGAGTCTATTTATTTTATGTTATTTTGCTATTTCGCAATATTATGCACTTTGAAATGTCCCTTAATTGGTTAAGGCAAAATAAAATGCATGCTCTCTCCGTCTGTTTCAAGAGATGTGCATATATATTTCTACACAACTTGGGCTGAGAAGAGGGATAGTTTTTTAATTAATTGAATATGTCAAGAGGTAAAATTGAATTACATTAATGGTTTACAATGAAATAAATTGTTGCCAACCTTACCACAATGGAATGCACGCTTTACTATATATCAATACTTTAAGTTGATATGCTTATCTTGTGTTCTTCTTCTTCTTTGATAGTGTAATGAACTGATTCTCCATGGTGATATTTGCATTTAGTACATTAACGTTAGAACAGAATAATCTAGATGAATCTATAGACTATTTCTTTTCACATGGTGCAATTGACTGTGAAGGTCAAATTTACTGGCTAAAATAATAACCAACGGGAGGTCATCTTTGGTAAATTGGAATGGTGTAATTTTAGTGTGACTTATTGTTACTCAACATGCGATCCCTAAATGAATTAGTAGAGACGTGCATACAAATACAGCAAAACATAAATACGAGCATGATTTAGTATATCGTCACATGCGTACTTTATATCTCTTACAACGTTTTGCTCGCTAAGTAAAACAAACATTACACTTTTTATATAAAATATAATTTTGATATTTTAACCAGATTTGTTCACCCGAAATACTCAAATATTTGTACTGTCCACAAAAGACAAAGTGTCGTGGCGTACAACTTTTTCGATTGTGTTGTTTTATCTTATTATTAATGTTAGATTCGTAACATTTATTGTGGTTTGCTGCCCTCTTGCATCTAAGCTGATGCATGTATTTGTATGCGTAGTGTGTGGCCATATTTTCCTACGCAAATGTCTCTCAATGCATTCTTACATACAGGCGTACTGTGTATATCCGTCAGTTCTTCGTGCGTAGCGCATCAATATATAAAATTAGTTTTTTTAAATATATCTCATAGGCAGGCAATACGTCTGGTATCTTAATCTCATTAAAGAGAGCATAAGAATTGATACATCTGTTGATCTACTATTTATTAGGTATATGACATGTCCTGCATTGGTATATCAACTTATGATGAAGAATTATCTGCAGCAGTTCGGTGTTGCATTGCATCAACAATGGCTTATTTTCTACAGGGCTGTTAAATGATGTTCAATTTCTTATATAGAGCTCCTGGTGCGCGAGCTCGCCTAACGGATTGTGTAGTCGTCAATGACCCATTTAATAATATAAAAAGTCATGATGTAATCCAACCTCGGGCCTGTTCTTATTACTTTTAAACGTGCAATGTAAAATAACGAGTATGCAAATGCACTCGGTGTATTAATAGATATAGTATGGCTCCAAACATTATATTAATCTACGTGATAAGCAAAATGTGCTCTCAGTATGTATATCACTGTGTTATGCGGATCCTGCTTCGCTGTCCACAGGGCTATTTAGCTGCTCATCCATGCTCGAAGCTTCAATGGTGGGAGGTTCATAGCCGCTCATCTCCTCCGGATTAGCTTCAAAAATCTCTGTGAGCCGAAACCAATTGGGATCTCCAACTTCTCGATATGCCTTTGATAATGGAAAATCCTGCATTATAAATTTAATTATTACCTTACCTCTAAACTGCATAATGTAGGGAGTGACAGCACACCAGATCAAATATTGTGCAGATACCTACCTCACACCATCAACTCCACATCTCATCTATCGCCATGATTTTGTTGTCGCTTTTATTGTGGTGTGCAAAGTTACATTTTGCTAAGTTCTTACACAGGGTGTACCTTTGTTTTAAGAACTCAAAAAGGTGTATGCAATATTTGAAACTGAACATTTTTTCAAACTGTTCATTCACGCGACCGCTTAATAGTAGTGCCTATAGATTTCTTGTACATAAGTCAGATATTTCGGATATTCACGAAGACGAGCTCTTCTAAAAGACCTTGCCATTAGAATCGCGCTGGTGGGTCTGGGACTTTGGTAAATATGCGCTTTATATGTTTGAGCCAGGAGCTCATCGATGAAGACAGTGTCCACCTCCCTCGTCCAGTGCTCGGTATACAGATACTAACTTCGTACAAACTGAGAATATTTCATCATCGTTTAATAGACGGATCTTTAGTAATACGGGCTCAGGCCACTTGTTGCATGGAATAGTTAGCAACCATTTCCTCTTTATATGCATCCTCACACGTCATGCATTGGAAATCGTAGCATTGATTGTCGAGATCAGCGAACAAACGCTTGTACAGAAGCATGGTATTGTATCATTCATGTGACATTACATCGAATATTTTTCCAAAAAACTATTTGGGTCGTGAGATTCGCTGAATGAATTCCTTTTAGTGTGTGTTAGACTACGCATTTGTTGAAGGAAGTGTTGAGAGTAGATGAAATGCCTAGGTGTTTCCATATATATCCAATTTAGGTGCTAAAATACGTTGGATGACCAGTTGCGATTGATCTACATCCCACTTGAAGCGTAACCTCGCCTTCTACCGTTGCACCCCTACCCTTTATGTACCTGTATACTCGGCGCTAGCCGCCTTGAGTGTTTTTAATATCTATTGAGTCACAATGCATAAATACCATCAACCCAATGAATTGTGACATGGCAATGAAGACATGGACATCGACCAACCATCCGAAGGCTTATGTATTCCAAATAGTCGGGTTCTGACTCAATATCCTTTTTGTTAGTACTGCCTTCCATATCAACTTATCAGTGAGGTTGACAAAGCATCCCATCCCATGTCAACATTAGAATCGTCTGATGGCTGGTCTCAGTTGTTAGGTGTTATGCCCTCTATGTCATTGAGTAATTATATTTAAGAGGGCATTTTATTTATATTGTATGAACATTATTATTGATTAATAAAAGGGATTGAGTTTATTCTTACAAATCTAATTGTGGTATTGAATGTATTGAACAAATAGATCCTTAAGATCAGGGTGTACTCACCACTGCTTATTTGATAAGTAGGAGCACTGGTGGAATTAAGTGCTTGACCTTATAAACACGGTTCTCGAGTTAAAGAATCTAGATTGAGCATTTAGATTCAACTCGTATGACACTTACTTTGACAAGGAAAGTGTTAAGTTTTACATTGATTGGATAGTGGAAACTGGTGTCATGAATATGATTAGCGGAGTTAACATATTCGAACACGACTGGTTGTAATCCTATCACATGGGTTTTTACTCAGTGACAGTCAATGATGAAGATTACCGTTATAATAGTATGAGTGAACTTTAGACTTGAGGAGTCATTTGCATTGTGCTTGTACCATTGAATAAGTTATTAGAGTAGTTACGCCCAATCACCCATTGATGGGGTCAACCTCGAAGTACGATTCAATTGGTGCATTCGACAATGGGAAATGGACTGCCAATAAGGAATTCACTTTCTCGAAAGTAAATGAGAAGCAGCCTATACACCATAGATGTTGTGAAATTAAAGTCTTTGGGCAAAGCATTAACAATTTACTTATATTGGATATGAAGGGCAGTTTGGTAATTTCACATTAGTATGATTATAGAGTACAGTATCAAGTTGTATGAGTTTGATGTTCCATGACTCTTACTTAAAATGGAAATTATCAAAAGGATATGTATTGATTATAATAAATAAACTTAATTATTGTAATTAAATTATTTTATGCAATCAATATTAATAGTATGGTATTATTAATTTAGAATTAATAAAGTACTATTAATAAAAGAAGATTAGTATTTAATTAATTATCAATTGGATTTGACTGGGAATATTAATTAAATACTTAACACTGGGCTCGGAGTTAGAAAAAGCCCAGTACATCTATCCCTAGAGTAGTGCACGGCCTCCCCCCCTCTTCTGCTAGGGCAAGGAGAGATCTTTTATTTAAGCACTAGGTGTTTAACTAAAATCAGAACTTGAAGTCAGTTTTTCATCTTAGAGAGTGAAAAATAGTAAAACACAAAATCTTTTTCCCTCCACATAAACCCTAAAGGCGCCCAACCCAGTCTAAGTATAGGAGGTCGAGCTTCAAGAATTGAAGGTCATCTTTCGCATGATTATCTAGAGGAAGGAACGATCTGTTGCTTCTCAAAAAGGCTAGGCTTTGGATTTCATTGAAAAGGTAATTACATTACCACATATTCTTGATATCGTTTTTATGACCATGAAATTATAAAAAAAAACATGAATTGAATCCGGGCTATGTGAATCGGAGAAACATTTTATCCGCTGGTTCGATTCACAACATCAGTTTGACTACGCTTGATGCATGAAAACCTAATCGTGAATTTAACAGCAAGAGGACTGATCGTGTGTAGTAATAAAGTGGACAATTAAGTCTGGAATGTCGAACCCACAGAGACTTGCGTTTTAGCAAAAACAGTAATTTAAATCAAGCAACTTGTAAACTTAAACTAAAAGAATCATAAACTATCAATTAAAACAATGTATGAAAGATATGCGAAAAATCAATAGATAAAAAGAAATTAAGACACATGCGTCGACACAAATTAATCAATTCTTGTTATGTAGGTATTCTTGTATTTCAGATAAATATTGCTAAGAAAATTCCTTAAGATTATTATCAATTCGATTCCTCGCTCCTGATAACCAATTCTAGATTGGGTGTAGCAATCTCTCTTGCATGCACTAAAAACTAGAATGTTTCCTGGCTAAATCCGGCTAACAGGATCCAGAGTATGTAGTCATCCCTACCATCAACTAACTTAGAAGATGTTATTAATCCCTCTTGCACTTTAAACCATTTTCTCTTAAACAGATAATTTAAGCATACATTCATACATATGTTTGCCGAACACATTAAGCATTAACAACAAGATTATAACACAAAGCAATATAAATCATTCATATGAAGAATACTTTTTATAACTCAAAAAACATAATTCGGCCTAAGCATGGCCTTAGTCTACAAATTTAGCTACTCATAATGGAAAAACTAACTAAAGAATTCATGAAAGTAAAACGCAAAGAATAAAAACTCCCTATGACTGTACGAATCTTTTTCTTCTTGGTCTTCCTTAGATGTGTTCTTCAATCTTCAATTCTAAACTAATCTAACTCTAAAACTTGTATGAAACCTAATGTAAAGATAAAACTCTATTCTATCTCTATTTTTCTTCTCAAAAGTCGGCTCTTTTACCCTACAACAACGTCTGGTATTTATACACATAAGATTGGGAGAATCTTTTTAGGTTTAGAGTTGGAAATTTCCAAAACTGTTCTACCCGACATCCACGTCCGAACGTTAGTCTTCTAGCGTTCATGCGTAAACCAGCTTTCACGTCCGTACATTGATCTTCACACGTCCGTGCATACTTCTCTTCCACGTTTGTATGTGAGCAACAAAACTTTCTGCTTTTCTACTTCAAACTTCCTTCTTTTACCGTTTCTTCATCCTTTTTTCTTACTTTTCATGATTTATACCTGAATATTCAAATTAGACAGATTACACGCATATGTTGTATAAAATCATACTTAATTCAATGAAAATCATACGAAATAAGGATTATAAAACATGTAATTTTCAACCCTATACACTCCCCCAAACTTAAACTTTGATCGTCCTCGAGCAATGTTAAAAAGAAACATAACCAAAGGGAAACAAAACAAAACAAAACAAAGATAAACTCATTTTTGTGGAGTAAATGATTACACATATCATGTGCAACAAGCTTTTAAACATTTATGTTGCTCAAAAAGGACGAGGATAGTCTCGTGAGGGTTTGTAGATGATATACCCACAAAATCTAGCAAATTTTCAAACCCAAACTAATCAATACACATCATTACAATTAATAAGCACCAATGGCACAAAATTGTCCTTTTAAAGCTCAACATTATATAAATATATCAAATAATTTTGCTCATGTGAAACCAATACTCGAAAAGACTCTAAAGGGTGTAGTGAAAATAAGTCTAAGGCATCCATCCCTAATAAGGCCATCACAAAGCCTAATTCAGGTCGGGTTTTGGGCTTTAGCTCTCGGCGCACGATAGAAGACTCACTTGCGCTTAAAACCCATAGATGGCGAGGAAACAGGGTAAACGGACAATTGTAGCAACGAAAAACCCCTTTGATTTGCCGACGAAGACTTAGGAGACAACATCGACACCAGTGACCCTAAATCGCCCATTCATGACACCAATTTCACAGGAGAAAGTGCAGGACTTAAAGTTTGCCCCAGAAACCATTACACCAAAAGGCTTGGAAATTAGCGAGGATGGACCCACTGAGACGACACATCTGCCAGCACCAAAGGAAGTGGAGAAAAAGCCATTTTCGAAACCATGGAAAGCCATGTTTGCGAGTAATCGTGATGGAGGTAACGACGTGACACTGGAGCAGCTAATTAGCGATGGAGATGAGATTTGTATTACACATGAGGATATTGAACCAGAGTTGTCCTACTGGAAGCACTCTCTGTATGCCTATATCTTGGGCCAGGAGTTTTAGTGTTTATGCCCTCAAATGCCATAAAGAGGATAGATTTATAGGGCATTGAATTGTAACTAAACATTATTATATTAATAAAAGGCTTTTTCATGTTGTTTTCTTATAGGCATTTGTAAGGTTTAGTAAACGTAAAGTCCTTGATACTTAGGCGAATCTTCTACTCCCTATGGGTTAGGGAGAATGACACTAGAAGAGTTTGATCCTTAGTATCTAAAATGGTTCGCAAGTCGAAGAAAGTATTAATTAGACATCAATACCAAATAAAGACTTGTCTGATATAGGTTTTGACAGGGAAGTGCTAGTCGAACACTATGAGCATGGTAGTGGAAACTTATGTCATAAACACCTCAGTTAGACTGATGTGTTCGAACATGAATCGCATTAGTTTTGTCACATGGGTTTTCACTCACTAACAGTCAATGACAAAACTGATAAGTTGTGATAGGTACACCTGAACCTTACACCTGAGGAATTATGTTGAAGATGTGCTTTTCACATCAAGTCTGTCATCAGAGTAGTTAGATCCAGTTCACCCGTTGGTGGGGTCAACCTCGAGTGCATCTTGATGGGCAAGTAGCAATCTTAACTGATTAGCAAAATGGATTTATTCTCTCGTAAGTGAATGAGCTGAATATCCTATGCATTATGAATGAGTGAGGTCAAAAGACTTTGGCCAAAGCATTAGAGATACTCATGTTAGACATGACAATATACTCAGTGACCTCGATTCATTATGAGCTAAGCATATGGTCAAGTTTTGTGAGTTTGACTAAACCACGACTCTCACTTAACTGGGATATCTGAATAAAGGATTTATTCTCGTACGATATTCACAACATGAAAGGTTTGGAATAATCCTATTGATTCGTTCTCAATTGGGATACGATGTGGGCCACGGGACTGGCTAGGTGTTACCTACATCCTTTTGGTTTCCTCCCAATTGCCTTTTGAGATGAACCTAAAAAGTCGTGCTTAAACGAATTGCAAAGGAAAAATTATGGAATTAGACTTGAGAGATCTTTCGGTATTGGATATCGCAATTAATTAATTAATTAATCATTAGATGATTTTATTAATTAATTAAGTTAATGTGTTAATTAATTTCATTATGAAATTAATTATAGAATGCCTCCTCAGTGTCAAATCATCTAACTAAACATAGGAGCGGGACTAATTGGGTAGATAAGGCTTCACATATTGAGGTGTAGCATGCCCTCTCCAATTTATTTCAAGTATTGAGTCAGGAAGGTATAGCAGTTGAGGAAGGGGCACACCACACTGTTGATCCCCTGATAAATGAGGTTAGGTGCTTTGAACACCAGAGGATTGAACACAGTTGCTAAACAACAAGCTATGAAAAGGCTGATGGTTAACAATAAAATGGATGTTATGGGGATATTGGAAACAAGAGTAAGACTAAGTAAGTTTGCAAAAATAAGTAGTTGCTTTGGAGATGAGTGGCAGATTATTAATAATTATTCAATGGCTCCAAATGGCCAGATATGGGTTCTATGGAGATGAAATACAGTGACTAGCTCAATTCTGCAGGTTACAGCCCAACAGGTCACCTGCAGAATGGAGATTGGGAAATATAAGTTTGTTTTGACTGTGATTTATGCTAAAAATGATGAGCAGGACAGAAAACAATTGTGGCAGGAGCTTGACCAATTGCGAATCACAGGACCCTGGATTCTGATGGGGGACAGGAATGCCACCCTCCATCAGAATGAAAAATTGTGTAGCAATGCCAGCTATGATAGTGGCAATACTAAAATGCAACATTGTTTCAGTAAGGTGGGATTAGAGGACCTCCCCTATACTGGGAGGTTCTATACCTGGAGTAATAGTCAAGATCCAGAAACCAAAACCTGGTGTAAACTGTATAAGGTAGTTGTGAATCAGGATTAGTTTTTGAACATGGAAGGAAGCACAATGGATTTCAAAGACAATCATCTTTCTGATCATTGTCCCATGATTATGAGTATGACAGAAATGTGACTAGGTTATGCTCCATTTAAATTCCTTAATGGATGGAGACATTACCCTAAATACAAGGAATTGGTTACATTGGAATGGAATAATGTTACATTGGAATTAGTTACATTACCCTAGTGTAAGATGTATAGAGTAGTGACTAAGTACAAGGGCTTAAAAAGAAAACTCAAGGAGTTGCACAGGGGCCATTACTCCAACATAACTGAGCAAGTTAGTATTACTAGATCACAACTACAGGGTAGTAGAAGCCAGTTACAGATTAAGCCTTTAGAAGCCACCTTGATACAGACTGAGAAGGAAAACGCAGAACTTTTGAGGCACCTGGTAAAAGTGGAAATGGAGTTTTTAAAGCAAAGATCCAAAGTTGAGTTTTACCAGAAAGGGGATGAGGGGACAAAGTATTTTGTTGCCAGATTGAAGGCTAATAGAGCTCAAAGACAGATTCTATCTCTTACATCAACCGGAGGGGGTACCTTGAGTGAACCTGACGAGATTGAGCAAGAAATCTTATCCTTTATCAGAGTCTCATGGGCACTACCAGTAATGTTAGAGCTGAAGTTAAGCCTAAGATTATTGCCCAGGGATATGTCATTACCACTGAAGATGTCTCTTATATCAAACAGCCTGTCTCATGAGAGGAGATAAACATTGGTCTATTCAACTCCTCCCCCCTTCTAGACCCTTTCGTATGCCACTTGGGACCACCATCACTCTTGGTGACGCTACCAAAGTCTGGGCGTTGATCAAGAAGGATGAAGTAAGAGCTGCTTATGAACCCAATTTCAAGAAAAATGATATGAAGGGCGAATATGTCATTCTCGCGGACATATGCGCCAAGATGATCGAATGCAGCAAGGGAACTTTCGATAAGGTTACAAACCTTCAGTACAAGATGATGGTGGCCATTCTGACCAAACTAAAGATAAATTGGTCGCTTTACATTTTTAATCGCTTCAAGGCAGCGATGGCCAAGTCAGTAAATCCTAAGCCCTACGGGATTGTTTTAAGTCGTATTCTTAGTGCTAAAGTTCTACGAAAAGAAGATGATTGGCGAGCTACTAAGGCCAAGTAAACTCGGTGGAGTAGCGATTCCCAAAGACGAGAATGAGCGACTTCTTGCCGAATGAGTTGTTTGAAGTGATGATGAAGAACAAGCATCTTCGTCTTCATCATCATCTTCATCAGAAGAAGAGGTGGTGGTTAAGCAACCGAAAAGAAAGATCACTATTAAGGTCGCTGAGCGAGCCAAGCCAGTGAAGAAACAAAAGACAGAGACAAAGAAGAAGCAGAAGCCAGAGCTCAAAAAGAAACAAAAATCTCCTTCTCCTCCTCCCAAATCACCCTCCCCTCCTCCAGCGTTTATCTTCACTGTCCTTGAAGAAGAAGAAGCAAACCAAGAAGAAGATGTACCGCTTGCCCGAAGACTCGGTGAGTGTTTCTCCTCCGTCTTCAGACGCTGTTCCTGAATCGTCTCTTGAGCCTAGAGCCACTTCTCTTTCTAAGAAGGCTGCTCGTTTTCAGGGTAAGTACTTGTGAAAAATAAAGTAGTTTATCCTTTCGTCGTTAGGTTTTCTTTTCTAATGCTAGGATAAAACCTTTTTCAGTCGAAGTTGACGCGGATATTCAAAATGCTCTTAAAACTCTTGAGACTTTGCATATACCTATTCGTGCTGATCCCGTCACTTCTTTTCTCGATTTAAATCCTGATGAAGAGGTCCCGGAGCCTGAGAAAACTGTACCAACTATTGAAACAGATCAAGCGACGAACAAAGTCAATGAAAGTCCTCAGGGTAAGCATTGTAGTATCTTATTTTAATTTCTACTTAGTAGAAATTTTGTTTTCTTTTCTCAAACGCCTACATGTATCAGCTCAAGAAGCACCAGACGCTGATGCACCTCCACCTTCAGAGATTACCATTGAAGTAGATGTTGATCTGGCAACTGTTGTGGATATAGCTAAAGAAGTAGCTCAAGTCCTTCCTAACGCTGAAATATCTCCAGTCAGGGAAGCGACTCCTCATGCTGAGCGGTCGATAGAAGTGGCCCCTATCCCAATAGAGTCTATTGCTTTTTTCCCTACTCCAACTGGATCTCCTCCTCGTGTTATCGATTTCTTTCCTCGCGGATATTCCTCTGAAATTCAATTTTATTATGCCGCTAGAGAACGAGACACCCAAACCTTTGCTGAAGCCGAAATCAACTTTCTAACCACTCTTCATCGGCCTGACGTTTTAAATTCTCACAATTTTGAATTCTTCGAGCGTTTCGCCGACCTGGGTCTCTACAACTTGGAGCAACTCCAATCTCGCCTTGAGTATATTCGACGACTAGCGTTCAATAGAACAGATTTTGACCAAGCACGATTTAATTTCACCGGTCGCTCTGATGAGTCCTTTTATCCTCTTCGTTCAAACAAGATCGTCATCAAGAATCCCCACATGGGCGATTGGATTAAAAAACCCCATGAGGAAGATCTCAACAGGATTGGATATTCGGCTCTTCCATCCATCGTCCATTCTCCTCAGAATGCTCTTTCTCCTAATACACTCAAGCTTTGGAAAAGAAAGGACCGCTTGTTACTGAGCGTCCAAATCCAGTTCACACTTGGATAGAAGATGAAGCCCATGAATACCTTGCAAGATTATGGGCAGAGGATTATGATGAAGAACTTGAATGCTTTAAAAAGTTTCTTGCCGCTAGAAAAGAGCAGAAGAAAGCTGATAAACTTGGAAAGCGATGGATGATGTATACAGCCAGATGGGCTAAAGAGTTCGTTCTACACTTCTATACTCTTGAGGAACTCATTAGATATCCATTTCTATTTGAATTTGGAATTGAATACAGACGTCGAGGGTTTGCTACCTTTTTACTTTTGCAGCGTCAGCATATTGCCGGAAATGTTAGCGACTTACCAAGTTACAGACAACCCATCGAGAGCTACATTCGCCAGCAGCTAGCTTTATTCAGTCAAGGCGGACGCTATGTGTTTCACCCTCGACAAGTGTTTGTTCAGCGCATCTTTCTAGACTTAAACGAAGATGCCCGCTACTTCCAGGACAAAGTACCATTCGTGTTAATGTTGCTGATGAGCACGCTGAGTTTCCTGAACTCCACAGACACAGAAGAGCAGTGATAGAAAATGCTCAAGCGATGGATGTCACTTTCAACTAATATTCAGGGCTAAGCGACTTTCGAGGATATAATCTTGACCCTGTGCTCTTTTGTGAATAGAACATTCAAGTGGCCAAGATGATATCGCTAATCAGGTCTGTGGACCAAGAAATAGCTCAAGCGCTTATGCCGTTTATTTTGGACTTCTATACTTTCTATACTTCAAGAGTTGTTTTGCCGGAAGAAGTGCAGCTTGCACTAAGTACTGAAGAGCGCGAAGACGCTATATTCTTTATTCCGCAGACAAACCTGATAAGTCCAAGGCATGTGATGGAAGCAATTGGCCCACTTTGGGTCATTGCTGTTGAGAATCCTCCCTCTCCAATTGAGGTTGTTGCAATGGACGAGGAACAAACTATTACTGTGGATACCACTCAAATTCCCGAGGCCTCTTTGCCAGATCTTTCTAGCGCCCCAGTAGTCGAGCCCCCATCAGCGATTGCAGATCCATCCATGGATCAAGCGATAGAAGAAGTTCATGCTGGAATTGCTAAAGCGCCTGAAGAGCCTTTTATCAGAGATAAAACCAAAGGCAAAGCTGCAGTTTCTAGCTCTTACGGACTTATTCTGTCTCCTGAGCATTATTCTTTGGACTCTGATTCAGAGAGTGATCCAGACGCTCGAGATTTCAGACATGCCGTAAGGAACTCGCTAAGCAACATTGAGGGTTCTTGCTCAAAGATTTTTGACGCTGCTGATAGGCAAATCTGAATAATATCTGACACTTGAAGTCGGGATATTTCGAATGCTGCTAATAAGAGTACTATTTCCATCATGGATAGCATATCACCTCTAATCGCTGGACTCTCCTCAGAATTCAATCGTCATTTAGCGAAGAGTGCTTCAGCTGATACTGAGAAACACATTTCTTCAGATGCCGTTGCCCAAAGTATCGCTCAACAAGTCGCTCTACTTGTTGAAGAAGTTCGGCTATTGCGCAGAGATATCGCTGAGTTGAAAACCTCCTTTGCTGATGTCAAGAATGGGGAAGATAAAGAAAAGTCCAAGGCAATATCTAAAACAGATAATAAACACTGGCGATCAATGTTTGAATAAATAGTGAGCATAAAAAAGATGCTAACTAAAAAGAGAAAGCCAAGATATTATCTAGGAAAGTACTTGCTCCCGAATTTGGACATTGATTTTTTGGAAAGTATGGGATTTCATCCTTATACCGGACCGCTTAGACGACCTATCAACTGGAAACCATCCAACGATAAAAGACAAGACATCTATTACAATTTAATTCGTGAACTTGGTATTCCTCCAAGGGAATGGATCGATAGGCTGAAAGAACTGAAAGAAAGCGCTAGACAGCGAAGGCATGACTATGATGAAGTTCAACATACCACCATGATCGACATCGATAGACTCCTCATGGACTTAGCAAATGAGATCTAAGAAAAAGAAGAAAGCAATAAACGACAGAAAAGATGAATGCTTTAATCTTTAAATTTTCTTTTATTATTCAGTATAAATCATGTATGCCCATCTTTTTATATGAATGAATGATTTATCGCTGAAACACCTTGTTGAGGCTAATCTAACATTAGCTAACTTTACTAACTATCTAAAATGCTAACTTATATTCATTTGGGCCTTTCTTTAAGAACTCTTAAACTATAAAAGAGTTATAAGAGGTAAAAGGTCTTGACATCATCAAAAAGGGGAAAATTGTTAGGAAATTTCATGTTAGATGTTTTGATGATGACAAGATAGGATTTTATGTTAGACCCCAAATAATGTAAGTTTCTGCTTTCTTAGATCAAATGTATAAGCGTTTGAAAGTATGTAATTTTGTTAGGCTTGTAATTTTTATCTTTGTAGATTTTAGACTAAGTATTCGATACTCAATCGCTAATAGAATTCTAAGTGAGTCTATTAGAGAAGAAGTTGAAGATTAGCGTCTGAAGTTAACTGAAGATGAAGATTGTTCTTAGCGCCTGTCAAACGCTAAAGGACTATTTTAGGATTTATGGATCTAGCGCTCAAAGCACATCAGCGATCAGTATCAGATTCACCTGAAATAAATCCTCAAGTCATGAAGGACTTAAATGCAATCATTCAACGGACATTTATTTGCAACGGGAAATAAATTCAAATGCATTAAATGCCTGATAAGAGCATTAAATGTGATAAGCTATTATGACTTATGGACAAGCCACCTTTTTGACTAGACTGTCAGAACCTCAGAGTTTATAACTGCTCCCGTCCAATCGGAACCAGCAGATTTTCAGGAATGTCAGGGAAAAAGTACAATCACGCGGTACGTGATAGGCACGCTCCTACATGTGTCCAACGGACAGATCCTAAGAATTGCCTATAAATACCTTACCTCCAGCAAACCCTAAATAGACACAAAAAAAGAGAAAAATACGTACATGCACAAGAAATATTTGCTGAAGAAAAAGCTTAAAAATTTCATAGCTAAAACCCTTCAAGTTTTTCTACATACATTCCATACACTCACAAATATCTCAAATCTCTTCCAAAGAAGAAACCTCAATTCTTACCGAGATATTCCAAGTTGTTTGATCTTTCCAAAAACAAACAAACCCTTGTGATAAAACCCTCAACCTTTCATCTGAGTGAGAAAGCTGTTGAAACCCCTTACAGACAGTATTTCTGAGTGAGAGCCGCTTGTAGAAAAAGATCTTCATTGGTGCTGACTTCTGTGTGATCAAGGAGCCCGAGATCATTTTCACCTATTTACTATCTTGTAGAAGATTCTGTGTGATTCTTTGATAATCATCTTAGTAAATTTCCCTCCAAGTGAAAAAGGAGAAGAAGGACGTAGCTGGGATTACATCACCCAGTGAACCTTATATATCTTGTGTCATTTACTTTTATTATTGTCTTGTTTTATATTATTCTATTTATTCTGAAAAAGACAAGTCAATCTGCTAAGCGACTATTTAACCAAAACGAACGCTAAAGCTTTAAAATCCTTTCCACTGTGCTAACCCTGATTAAGCGATCTAAGTGTTACCCTACTTTGGTAAATTGCTGAAATCACCAAGTCTAAGTTATCTTTACTGAAGCGCCTGACCCAAGCGCTCAGCTTCCTAAGCATTCTAATCTTTAAAAGTGATACGAAATTTTTGAAGTTGAAAAAGACTTCAGGGTCTATTCAACCCCCCCCCCCCCGGCTTCCCCCTTCTAGACCCTTTCGTATGCCACTTGGGACCACCACCTACAAAGGAGAGGGGCGGCTGAATTGGCCTTATAGGATAGGGTCACTGGGCCTCATCAATTCCAAGCCCAGTGTGTCCAGTGTTAAGTATTTAATTAAAGTTCAACTCCAATCTAATTGACAATTAATTAAATACTACACTCTTTTAATTAATAATATCTTATTATTAATTCTAAATTAATAATAATATCGTTAATATTGATTGAATAAATATATTTAATTCCAATAATTAAATATATGTATTGTAATCAACATATCCCTTTATATCTTAACAATTTGCACTCTAAGTGAAATTACCAAAATACCCTTATGAAGTAAAAACTCTATTCTATCATCCATATATAGCGCGACTCTCTAGGCTTATGGCATTGGGAGGATTCCAAGGATATGGTTATCACTAAGCCAGTCCCTTGAAGCTATATCGAAAACCAATCATGTCCGAGATAAATATGTCATCATGAACCTTTAAGTTACAATTACCATATGCATATAAGCTCTTCACTGACGCAACCCGATCGCGTAAGAATCATGGAATGTCAACCTCATACAACTTGATGTTGTACTTATATAATCATATTGATGTGAAATTAACAAACTGTCCATTGTATCCAATACAAATCACTTATAATTGCATTGGCCTCACAACACTTATGACGTACAAGTCACTTCTCATTTACTTTCGAGACAGTGAATTCCTTATTGGCAGTCCACTTCCCAATGTCGAACGCACCAGTTGAATTTTACTTCGAAGTCGACCCCACCAATAGGTGATTGGGTCTAACTACTCTAATAACTTATTCAATGGTACGAGTACAATGTAAAGGACTCCTCAGGTCTAAACCTCACTCATACTATTGTAACAAGTAATTCTTATCATTGAATGTTACTGAGTAAATACCCATGTGATAGGATTACAACGAGTCGTGTTTAAATATGTCAACTTCGTTAATCATATTAATGACACCAGCTCCCACTATCTAATCAGTGTAAGACTAGCACTTCTTTGTCAAAGCAAGTGTCATACGAATTGAATCTTAACGCCCAATTAAGATTCTCTAACTCGCAAACCATGTTTATAAGATCAAGCACTTAACTCCACCAGTGCTTCTACTTATCAAATAAGTAGTGGTGAGTATACCTTGATCTTAAGGACCTATTTGTTCAATACATTCAATGTCACAATTAGATTTATAAGAATAAACTCAATACCTTTTATTAATATTCAAAGACGTTTATACGATATAAATAAAATGCCCAATTAAATCTAATTCCTCAATGGCATAGAGAGCATAACACCTAAACAGTACGCAAGCACAAAACTATCATTTTAAGAACGTAAAAGAATTATGTAAAAA
Source organism: Buddleja alternifolia (assembly GCA_019426215.1). Classification (NCBI taxonomy): domain Eukaryota; kingdom Viridiplantae; phylum Streptophyta; class Magnoliopsida; order Lamiales; family Scrophulariaceae; genus Buddleja; species Buddleja alternifolia. The sequence continues at coordinate 9,761,135 of CM033403.1, forward strand.
ACAATTCATTATTATTATTTTGACATTTTAATATAAAATATATTATATATTCTTTGTCTCTTTAGGGAAAATTTCAATTTTGGTCCCACAGTTATACGCCGAATCCGATTTTGATCTCCCAGTTACATCGCTCATTAAATATAGCTCCTCAACTAGAACATTTTCATCAAATGTGATCCCTCCGTCTAATTTTCTATCAATTTGGTAAATGTTGGGGTTAATTGAAATGTCAAAAATTAAATTTTGCACCCCAAAAGCACAAATTTTGATAATTTTCACCTCAAGAAAGAGTAACTAACAAATTTCAACCTTTTAACGTAATTATTCAAAGCTAAAGATAGAATTAGCAATTCACCATTACTTTGTGATGGTTTCTTGTCTCTTTTTAATTGTAATTTGATCATAAACATTTCCCAAAAGCCATTTCATCACTGTAAATAGATTTTGATATGAAAAATCATGAAAGATAGAATAAAAAAAAAAAACTAAAAAAAAATAGATAGGACTAATAGAATATATAAAACTCCAAAATACGATTTTAGAGAGAGAGAGTGGGGACAAATTTGTTAATCTATATTTTGTTGCTTCATTCACGATTTGTAAAACGATAGGAAAAGGTTGGAGATAAGCCATTTGTTTGCAGCGGCTCTAGAAACAAATATGAATTGTGTGGATTTGTGGGAGAATGAGAGGGATTTAGAAACTGAGAGTTAGTTACAGATCGTGCAATAAATTACCAAATATTTTATCAACAAATTTCTTTTCTTGCCTTGATTTAGCAGCTATTATATGCAATTTGATATGTGGATCACCAACTAAATATAATTATCAAAGTAGTTTTCTTTCTCCTTTACATCTTTTTTTTTTCTTTGCATTTTGTTGTTTTGAATACTATAGTAAAGTCGTAGATTTGGATGAGAAGTGGATTGTGATGTAAATTGTGAATAAAATTATGATTAAATGGTGAAATTTGTCACTTATTCTTTTTTAGGGTGGAAAGTGTCAAAAGTTGTGCTTCTGGGGCGCAAAATATATTTTTGACATTTTATCCCAACAGTTACCAATTGGACAGAAAAGTAGATGGAGGGACAACATTTGATGAAAATATGGCAGTTAGGGACTACATTTGATGAGCGGTGTAATTGGGGGACCAAAATCGGATTCGGCGTATAACTGAAGGACCAAAAATGAAATTTTCCCGTATGTTTATATACAACTAAAGAAATTATCAACTACTTCTAACATTATCATCATCATCACCACTATTGTTGTTGTTATTACTACTACTACTATGTTTTTATAGGGATTAGGTTTATCTGTGTTGTACTTATTTATGCGTAAATCTTGATTTACTACTATAATAAACTACATAAAATTGATAATTTGGTGTTAATATGCTGTAAAAATAAAAATAAAAAATTTCATTTGAAGTTCGATGTTTTGTCATTTCTAATTTGGCATATGTTACTATGTTATTATTGTTGACGATGTCTAAAGTTTTCAGGCTGCACTCCATATAAATATATAAAACTATTCGATTTTTAAATTTATATTTATTATTTGATATGTAATAAAATAGTGTAGTATAATAACTTGTTTTGATTGCATAAAAGCATTTATGGAATTTTATTTTGAAGTTTATAATGGTTTTATACCTCATGGGCATTGTTGTCATATTTCAGTAATAAAATTAAACTTGGAGCTCCTATAGTCACTTGTGGAGTGCCAATATCATTCTCCAATATTATATTTTCAATTTCCTTCCTTTTTCAAACTCTCGTCCTTAATTACTTGGATACATTTCCAACGAATTTGGTATTTCCATTTATTGAAGATCCTCAAATATATATGTGAGATCTTTCCAAATATATATAAGATCTACTTAATATATAATATATATAGATATATTTATGTGTATAGACTTGGTCAACAAGACACGTCTCCATCACACACATACACGTCTAATGCGTGTATCCACATATATATCTATATTATATTTTTCTCTTTCTTGTTAATTAATTAGACCGCTAATTAATTAGTTAGTCTTTCTCAAGTTAATATTCTAATATTAAATTATAAGACTATTATAATTAAGACCACTTAATTAATTTATTTCTTTTCTCAATTACTTAATTTTAATTAACTAATCTCTCCATTAATTCATAAAGAATTAACTTAGCAAATAGGTACTACACTAAGTTAAGTGTGTGACCCCTTACACTCATTAAAAAGATAGCAATAGGTCCTATCACAAGGCTAAATTAATTATCTAAATAATTAGTTAGGCCTTGAATTAATTTCACCAAATTAATCCAAGGCATCTATTGGTCATGGATCAATGTCTAGCAACATCGCCATGACTTCCTAGATATTAATGATGAAAAGCAAACCTATCCAAGTTACGATCTTCGTGTGAGTCAAATCATTCCATCTTTTTCCCATCTAAGGTCTAGGGTTTGGCGATGGTCGAAACCCTAATAACCTCAGAAACTATGACTACGTCAGAAACACTAATGATCCGATCTTCTAAGTAGGGATCAACAATCCCTCTTATAAGACTTCGCTCCGGCCGGAAGTTTTCATCGATCATTGAGAGTTATAAAACAACATAGAAAATTGTTAGAAATCCTTTTGAACAAAAAACACAGCGGAAGAATTGAGGATTCCTAGAGTCAAATCACTTTAACGTGGTTTGATGATTTTCAAAGGTTTTTAAAAAATTAACGAAATTGAGTACCTATTCGTTTTTGTATTCTTAAATTCGTGTAACAACAACTCTCATGTCTCCAAAAATTCACGCGAAACTAGCCTTCCAAAGATCCCCAAAAATTCTCCTCGTGGTGGTGGTAGACGGCTAGAGAGAATAGTAGGGATAGGAGTTTCCTTCATCTTGTGTTATGCAATTAGGGTTAGGAATCTTGTTGTAGTTGGAGATATCTACATCTCTCTTGACTTATGCAACAAGTAGGAGCCCCCTCTTGGACTCCTTATGGTCGCCCCTAGGGCTCCTTTGGACGGTTAAGGTGGGCTTAAGTCGCTAGTCAACTTAGTCCACCTTTTAATATATATTTAATTTAAATCATATTTAAATCCAAAATATATGTAATTAATTTATTCTATTAATTAATTCTTTACTTAAATAATTTAATTTAATCTAATTACATTAAATATTTAATTTATTGATCTGCCATTAAATCAATCCGTCCAATTAATTTTATCTTTCTAAAAGATCAACACAAAAAAGACATCCTGTTCGTTTCTTATAGCGCTACTCTTTAGGTTTGTCTCAATTGGCAATGGGAGGAATTACCGTAGGATGTGAGTGTCACCTAGTCAGTCTCGTGGGCTCACATCATAACACAATTGAGTACGAAATGAATGAATCATTTACGAACCTCTAAACCATAAATACCGTATATGTATAAGCCCTTCACTGACGTATCCTGATCAAGTGAGAGTCATGGTATATGTCAAACTCACTAAACTTGATACTGTGCATTTAATCATAGCATAATGAAATTACCATACTACCCTCCATGTCTTACATGAGTTAATTTCATTGCTTTGGCCAAAGACTTATAATTTCATTTGCCTATGATTGCACAGGATACTTTCTCGTTTACTATCAAAATAGTGAATTTCATCTTGGCGATCACTTCACAAGTGCTACTTGACTCATTGAGATAGTACTTCGAGGTCAGCCCCACCAAAGGGTGATTTGGGCCTAACTACTCTAGTAACATATTCAACAGTACATGTACATTGACCATGACCCCTCAGGTCTAAGGATCACGCATACTATTATGATCAGTAATTCAATCATTGATAGTCACTGAGAAAATACACATGTGATCGGATTACTGCAAGCCATGTTCGAATATATCAATTTCATTTCTATATCTATGACACGTGTTCTCACTATCCCATAGTGTTCGACTGGCATTCTTTGTCAGAGCATGTGCCATACAAGTCGAATCTTAATGCCAATTAAGATTCCTTGACTTTCAAACCCTCTTAAATGATCAGGAGTCAAACTCTCCCCGTGACGCTTCTTTATTCCATAAAGGGCGAAGAGTCAACCTCGATACACATGGACTATTTGTTCAATACTTATTAATTTCGTGAAGTTTTATATGAACACAAGAATAAATGCCTTTATTAAAGATAAGGTCATACAACATAATTGGATACCCTATACAATCTATTTGTCCTCATTGGCATCTAGGGCATATACTTCACAATCTCCCACTTGCACTTAATGTCAATTGCTATGGTATCTAATACCCATCTTCTCAAGATGTCACTCTAGCACCACCTGCGCCAATGGCTTAGTGAGTGGGTCAGCCACGTTGTCCACTGAGGCTATTTTCTACACAGCGATGTCTCCTCTTCTAATGATTTCTCGAATTATGTGATATCTCCTCTCTATGTGTTTGGATTTTTTGTTAGACCTTCGTTCCATAGCTTGCGCGATGGCTCCATTGTTGTCACACCAAAGTGGAAATGGTAGCTCCACATTAGGAACAACTTCAAATTCTGTCATGAACTTCTTAATCCAAATAGCTTTTTTTAGGCTGCCACATATTCAGCTTCGGTGGTGGAATCAGCAGTTCTGCTTTGCTTGGAACTTTTTCAAGACACTACTTCGCCGTTCAGAGTGAATATGAACCCAAAAGTAGATTTTCGATCATTGATGTTAGATTGAAAATCAGAATTGGTATAACCGTCCACTTTCATTTCTCCATTGCCATATACGAGAATCATATCTTTGGTTCTTCTCAAGTACTTCAAGATAGATTTCACGGCAATCCAATGTTCTTTACCCGGGTTAGCTTGAAACCTACTCATCACGCTCATGGCATAGGCAAGATCTGGTCTCGTGCATAACATTGCGTATATGAGACTTCTCACTGCTGAGGTATAAAGAACTGCAATCATCTCTTTTCGATCTTCCTCAATTTGAGGACTCATCTTTTTGGAGAGATGAATTCCATGTCTCATTGGCAAAAGACCACTTTTAGAGTTCTCTATCATTTTAGGACCTTCTCTAAGCGGAGGGCTTAAAAGAGTCCTATCATCTTCTTCGATCTATCCTTGTAGATGCGAATTCCTAGGATATAGGTGGCTTCTCCCAAGTCTTTCATGGAGAATGTACGTGAAAGCCATGTCTTAACTGAAGTTAGCAGACCTATATCATTTTTTATAAGTAGAATATCATCTACATATAGCACTAGGAATGCGATATGGCTCCCACTGGCCTTTTTGTAGACATGTGGTTCATCCTCGTTTTTGATAAAGCCGTAGCTTCGTTCTTCTTCATCAAAATGAAGGTTCCAATTGTGAGAAGCTTGCTTGAGTCCATAAATGGACCTATTTAATTTGCAAACCTTATAAGAATCTGCACTTGATATAAAGCCCTTGGGTTGTTCTATATAGATTTTCTCCTCGAGGAATCCATTTAAGAACGCGGCCTTCACATCCATTTGCCAAATCTCATAATCCAGGTATGCAGCTATGACAAGTAGAATTCTAATGGACTTGATCATAGCTACAGGCGAAAAGGTTTCCTCATAGTCAATGCCCTCCTTTTGACTATACCCTTTTACCACTAGCCTAGCTTTATGGGTGTCTACCTTGCCATCCAGACATATCTTTCTCTTATAAATCCATTTGCATCAAATGGGTACAATACCTTTGTCGATCTATTAGAGTCTAGACTTGGTTAGAACACATCGTATCCATTTTTACTTTCATAGCTTCGTGCCATTTTACAGAATCCATGTCCATCATTGCTTGGTCATAGCCAGACGGGTTCTCTCCTTGGTTTCCTTCAGCTACTGCATACAAATTATTCCTTGTAGTAGATAACCATATCTCTCTGGCGATTGAGATACTCTAGCAGAACTTCGCATTGACGGCTGTGTCATTTCCGGTTTGGGTTGGATCTCTTAAGCAGTATCTTCCAAAGGAGATTTATTTTGTCCTTCCAGAACAATTCTCCTACCAGCTCCACCTTCTCGAATAAATTCTTCTTCGAGAAAGATTGTCTGTAAGGCAACAATGATCCTTTGATCATCATGAAGGTAGAATAGGTATCCCATGGAATCCCCAGGATAACCAACGAATCGTCCTTTCAAGGACCTAGCCTCCAATTTCTCTAACTTGGTCTTTTTCATATAAGCTGGGCAACCCCATATCTTTATATATTTTAGATCCTTCCATGCCATATCTGATACGGTGTTTTAGGAACAGATTTGGAAGGATGCCTGTTCAAAATGTGAGCAGCTGTGAGCAGCACCTGCCCCCACAACGAAATGGGAAAATCCATGTAGCTGAGCATGGATTGAACCATGTCCAACAGTGTTCGATTCCTTCGCTGCTATGCCATTTAATTGTGGAGTGGCTGGAGGAGTAACCTGTAACAATATGCCATTTTATCGTAAGAACTGGTCAAATTCAGCACTCATATACTAGCCACCGCGGGATCAAACCGAAGTGCCTTAATATGATGCCCGGTTTAGTTTTCGACTAAAATCTTGAATTCAATGAATTTCTCCAGTGACACAGACTTGTACTTCATCAAATACACATAGCCATACCCAGAATGGTCATCGGTAAATATAATGAAGTACTCATGTACTTCACGCAAAATGAGCTTTTCAAAGTTCCCCAAAAATTCTCCTCGTGGTGGTGGTGGACAGCTAGAGAGAATAGTAGAGATATGAGTTTCCTTCTTTTTATGTTATGCAACTAGGGCTAGGAGTCATGTTGCAGTTGGAGATATCCATATTTCTCTTGACTTATGCAACAAGTAGGAGACCCCTCTTGGACTCCTTATGGTCACCCCTAGGGCTCCTTTGGACTGTCAAGGTGGGCTTAAGTTGGCCCAATCAACTTAGTCCACCTTTTAATATATATTTAATTTAAATCCTATTTAAATCCAAAATATATATAATTAATTAATTATATTTAATTAATTCTTTAATTGAATAATTTAATTTAATCTAATTAAATTAAATATTTAATTTATTGATTTACCATTAAATCAATCCGTCCAATTAATTTTATCTTTCTAAAAGATCAACAGGAAAAGAAATCCTGTTTGTTTCTTATAGCACGACTCTTTAGGTTCGTCTCAATTGGCAATGGCAGGAATTACCATAGGATGTGAGTGTCACCTAGTCAGTCCCGTGGACTCACATCGTAATCTAATTGAGTACAAAATGAACGAATCATTTACGAACCTCTAGACCATAAATGTCGTATGGGTATAAGCCCTTCACTAACACATCCCGATGAAGTGAGATTTGTGGTATATATCAAACTCACTAAACTTGATATTGTGCATTTAATCATAGCATAATGAAATTACCAAACTACTCTCCATATCTTACATGAGTTAGTTTCATTGTTTTGGCCAAAGACTTATAATTTCATATGCATATGATTGCACAGGATACTTTCTCGTTTACTATCAAAATAGTGAATCCCATCTTGGCGATCACTTCACAAGTGCTACTTGACTTATTGAGATCACACTTCGAGGTCAGCCCCACCAAAGGGTGATTTGGGTCTAACTACTCTAGTAACAGATTCAACAATACAAGTACATTGATCATGACCCCTCAAGTCTAAGGCTCATGCATACTATTATGATCAGTAATTCAATCATTGAAAGTTACTGTGTAAATACACATGTGATCGGATTACTGTGAGTCGTGTTCAAATATATCAATTCCATTGGTATATCTATGACATGTGCTCTCATTGTCCCATAGTATTCGACTGGTATTCTTTGTTAGAGCATGGGTCATACAAGTTGAATCTTAATGCCCAATTAAGATTCCTGGACTTGCGAACCTTCTTAAGTGATCAGGAGTCAGACTCTTTCCATGCCACTTCTTTATTCCATAAAGAGTAAAGAGTCAACCTCGATACACGTGGACTATTTGTTTCATACTTATTAATGTCATGAAGTTTTATATGAATACAAGAATAAATGCCTTTGTTAAAGATAAGTTCGTACAACATAATTGGATACCCTATATAATCTATTTGTCCTCATTTGAATGTAGGGCATATAACTAACAAAAATACAAGGTTATAAGCCCTGGATGTATCCCCTTTTTGATGTCACCATTCCATCATACTACCAGACTATACAGAACATACGCCACCATATGACTCTCCTAGAGTGTACGTGTGTATCAAAGTATAGTGGGCAGAACACTTCCTAGCCATGACATCTAAGGTCAGAGGACGAATATCACACTAAGAATCGAAGGACTTCTAGTTTGACCAAAACCAACAAGATGTCCTTGTGGGGTCGTTTAATCTCATACTCACCTAAGTATGGATCTTTGTACATGCATTGACCCAGCGGGTCATGTATAAAGAACAAAACACTCTCCCTTTTATGAATGACACATACAGACAAGTCTTACGAAGACCGTGATATCCTTTATCTCACAGTTACATAGTCTGCGCGACTACTCCCATTGCATTATGTAATCCACAGGATCTTTATCCAAACTATAAAAGCAATCAGTATAAAGGAAATGCCAACAGGTTTGATATGAAATGAAAGACAAGACTGTTATAGTGTTTATGTGCTGGTGGGCAAGTCAACAAATGGTTTGTCGGGCACATAACTCTTTCAATCTCCCACTTGCTCTAGAGCCAGTTATCCATGCCTCACAGGCACATCCTCGATGCCTCTTTTGAACACAATTTCTCTCAAGGGTTTGGTGAAAGGAGTTTGCCACATTTTTGTCGAGTCGATCTGCTCCACTCAAATGTCACCTCTGATAAATGATCTCTCAGATCAGATACTTTTGCTAAAAGTTTGTTAGGACTATAGGTGAGACCTTTCGCTCTTACTTAAGAACTTAAGTACCATTGATTGCCATAGTACTATAGTACTCGATCTACGATGGATTGAAAACAGATTCGTTTATCAAAACATCCTTTTCTATCGTCTCTTCATCGGCGATTCACTCAACCTCTATAATGGATACAGTTGTGGTCACAAAGAGATTATCTCCAGCTCACAGATCTGTCGATGAGTGTAAATTCAAAATCCAATTTTAACTTTTAAGTCCACAATATAAAACTTAAGTCTACGTGAATTATCAGTTCTTATTCTCCCAGATTGTGTTTCCATGTTGAACCTTTTTAACATACATTTTATGTACTTGAAATTGGCGAAGCCATCAAGTTAATGCCTCACTTCGATGTATCCTTACATCAAGTGTCGGGATGTTCTCCCATGTACATATGGAGTGTCGGGTTGATTTGTTCCTGTCTTTGTTGTTTTATTTGTAATATCATCAATAAAAAGAGTTAATAAGTTTAGTTACCCTCCCACTGACCTATACATTCATACTTGGCTTTCAGCCATTTGTTGATGTCTCCATATCCTCATACGATTTCATCGAACCATAAGTCCCAGCTTCATAAAGCTTATTTCAATCCATAAATCGAACCTTTGAGGATCTTATACACATCGTGTTAGCTCTCACTACTTGTATAGGCTTCTAGCCCATGTAAATAGTCCTTCTTGATCATTCTTTCAAAAGAATACAAGAGTTGAAACTTATGTTTGTAGGTCATGGTTCACATTCATTGTGCACACTTAACTGTCAGTGGTGTATGTGGCTATTAAGTTTCCGGAAGTTCTATTACTTTCTTGGTCTTTACTTAAAATAACCTCTTTATTTTAAAAGTCCCTTTCCTCGAAATGATCAATATCATTCTTAAGATGTAATAGATTTGGCATACCCTTCAAGATATTCAACTAAACTTCGACATTAAGAACACTGATCTATATCAGCTCCCATTACATGCCTGACACAAGCATGTCATCTTAAATCCCTAGATACAAATGGTTATTCACATATTATGTGTCTTATGAGTTCTAATTTTTCATGAGGAATCATTCAATATGTTAACAGAATTAATATAAAACTATAAAAAACCTCCCAGTCCATAAACCAAGACAAAGACAACGTAGTTCCAAAATAATTCAAAAACATAATCCAAAACATTCTTCAAAACGAAAATAATGTTTCATAATTAAAAACAGATAGTTGAGTTGTGTCCTATAGCTTAAGCAGCAACAAACGCCCCATCAGCACTTTTAGAATCACAATCTCATCACCTTGTTCCTTGCTTCTTTTCACCTCTTGCAATCCATTACAAAAGTGAGTTTCATAGTGTCATAACATTAAAAGAAGCATAATTAACCAACAAGTTAACTAAATAACAAATGTACCTTCCTTGCGCTCGTGAGGAGGTTCCGTGCATTGATCATTCCAATGTCCCTTCTTGTGACAGTTAAAGAACTTCCCAACAAGCCCTTTGGCTTTCTTCACACCCCCATTCGCTTGCATTTTCTTGCCTTTGTTCTTTTTCTTCTTCCACTTATCCTTGCCTTTTCCAAAGGCAGGGGATGAAGTAGTATCAGTAATCAATACAGGCTTTGCCTTCTTGACCATTGCCTCAGCAATGCGCAACATATCCAGCGACTCAGTAACAGTGGCAACTAGCTGGTTTATGTTGAAATTCACTACGAACTGATCATAGGCAGGAGAGAGCGACTGAAGGAGCAAATCAACAGCCAAGTTAAGATTCTCCTGTACCTATATTTCGTTTAGTTTGTTCACCAAGGCCATCATTCTCAGCACATAGTTAGCTACCGATATCCTTTCAGTCAAGCGAGCTCCAAATATCTTCAGTCATACTATAAAAGCAATCAGTATAAAGAAAATGCCAACAGGTTTGATATGATACAAAAGACAAAACTGTCATAGTGTTTATGTTCTAGTAGGCAAGCTAATAAATGGCTCGACGGGCACATAACGCTATCAGAAAGAACTTCAAAAAAACACACAACAAATTTTGAGGAAAGTGATGGAAGCAAAACAAAGCAGCTGGAAACGAACTATAAGGAATGCGACATCATAACATAATTCAATGAGAAACGAAGAACTTGAAGAAATAAAAATAAAAATAAATTTATCAAGTCAAGTAAAAACAAGGTTGCAACATTCATCAAGATCAAACAAGAAAATGACTGATTAAAATTTAATACAACAGTAAACAGGGACAGAGCCATGATTTTGCTCCCAGTGGGCCGAATACAAGAAAAGGAGGATTTTTTTAACATTTTTAGGTTCTTTTTTGCCCTGGGGTCACTGACAGTAAACTTTATTTCTTTGATCTCATTATTTATTATTTCAAATGTTATTACTTAGATCTCAGCAATCATAATAAAATTTCATAGTAATAAGATTGCCTACTGATAAGTGCAATATTTATATATTTTATTACCTCTATCTTTAGCATTTTATTGTGATTATATGGCCATTGGAACTAATTTTATCTCATTTTGTGATTTCGGCAAGATTTGAAGTGCAAAATATCAATTTCAATCAAAATGACAGATTTGGCGATGTTTCGGAAATACTGATATATCTGGAGATGAACACATTAGTTTCTATTGAATTTTATCTAGTTGGAAAGCTAAGACAAAGGCCTATATTTCTTATGAAGAAGTTCAGACCCAGTTCGGAAGTTAAAGGGCTCGAAAGTGTTGAAGAAGTTAATGAAGATTTCTGTTCTGGACTAGACTGGAATGCGCAGATTTGGTGAAAAGTTCATAACTAGAGTTATGTGTCTTTAATTCAGTCAAGGCCAATTGGAAATGAAAGCAAACACATAAAGCTACAAATTTCTAGAAGGAGTCAAGGTCATATTTGATGAAGTAGAGGCGACAAATCAGAGTGTAAAGGGAAGAATATATTCTCCATGCTTTGATGTTAAAGAGAAGAATATATTCTCCATGCTTTGATGTTAAAGGGAAGAATATATTCTCCATGTCTTGATAAAGGAAGAGAGAATATATTCTCTCTATGATTATGTCATCTTTTCATTGCCTATATATATGTCTTGTAAGAATTGAAGTAGAACAACAAAAAAACAAGAACAAAACAAAGAGAAGAGAGTTAGAAAAATAGTATTTTCAAGTTTTATGCTTACAATTATGAGTAGCTAAGTTTTTATTTCGATTCAAGAGAATTCCAATTAATTCATACATTGTGAGACACGAAGCTTTTATTTTAATCTATTCACAGTTTGATTATCTTTTGTTTCTTGATTTCAATTCTTACAATTGTGTATATGATTATCTAAGATGCATATTAGTTGATTATATATGTCAATTGTTTGCTAACAAATCTTCATAATCCGTAATTGTTATGTTTGATTTGTGCATGTAGCAATTAGGTTTTCATGATTAGGTTCCCAATTTTCGTTGATAACCTAAGGGCAACATTGGAGTAAATTAAATAGTTGGCGCTTGCTTAAACTATTGTTTATCCTTAGTCACTTCTAATTCGTTATGCTGTTATTAATTTGATTAGGATTGCTTAATACCGAATCAGTTAATAATAAGAATTTAATCGTGTGCTGGGCTTTGATTAATGATATAAGGAAGATTATAGGGATCTAGATAGCTGGTTATTTAGATTCTTGGCTAAGTAATCAATGAATGAATAGTAATTTAGGTGTCTATGATCAATGTATGAATTAAGGGTTGAATTTCTCTTGAATCGTATTTTTCATTAATTGAATTTTCAAGCATTTATTTTCTACAATTTTAGTTAATTAAATCTTCAAAACCCCCTTTGTTATTTGATCAATCAGTCTCTAGGGTTCGACCTGGATTTACGAGTACTACAGATTCTTGTGAGAACAGTAATTATATTTTGGTGCATTCGACACGTACCAAATTTTGGCGCCGTTGCCGGGGACTGATTTTCGGTCAAACTTTTATCTTAGGTTTTAGATTTAATTATCGTATTTTGTTTCTTGAAAAAAAAATATATTTTTATTTTTTTATTATTACACGAAAAAAAAAACTGTTTTTGAAATTCGACCACGAACTCTATATCAATCTTGAAGGAAACGTCGTTTCAAAAACAACTCAGCATGATAAGTATGCTTAGCACCACCGTCTCGGGCCCAAATTCCATCGTTTACTAGTTTCTTTTTTTGCATTTTGTGTTATCAATCGGTTTTTAATTTATTTTTTTCCCATTATTTCCGTACTTTACCTTGTTAGTTTTTGTGTTTTATGACCCCCAAGAGCCAGGAAATTGATCTAGAGCTTGAAAGAACATTCCACAGATTATGAAGAGAGGTTTTCAAGAGCATACAATAGAGGAAGTTTCATTGATCAATTCAACTTACTTGGATTAAAAGGCTGCAAAGTCGAGCCAACGACTTTAAAAAAAGGCGCTGCTTGGGAGGCAACCCAACAATGGTTGAACGACCACCATCAGATTTGCTTTCTTTTTCCCTATCTCTTTTAATTTCGTTTGTTCATTTTTTTTTTTATTTATTTTCATTCTGTGTTGCATTGAGGACAATGCAGATTTTAAGTGTGGGGGAAATGGTTAGTTATTTGTTTTATGAGTTAAAAAAAAATTCTTTATTGTGCAGCCAAGTAAGGTAGGGAAAAATTATTTTCCTTCATCAGTGGTTTATTGAAAAATAAACTAGATTCAATAGAGAAGTTAAGTAGTGTTTAAATTGTTGTGATTGTTGAAGTACATGCTTTTAGAGAAATTCGTGTGAATTCGTAATTGCGCATAACTTTGTATGTGACTTTTGACTTGCTGAAATCCCTTCAAATTCCTCAAGGTTAATCTGGTTGATAGTGACTTAAAATAATAATGGATGAAATTCCTCGTTGTAAAGCTTGAGGCGTAAATTGCGTAATGTTGAAGATATAGTATAGCGCCTGGGATTATCTACACTAAAGGGATTAAGCCTGAGGAGTTTTCAAGCTTGGTAACCTAAGACTATCTAGTCTGGGATCTATCGGCCCAAACCTGCTACTGTGTTGGAAATCTAATAGGGCTATTCAAAGTATGTCCAGAATGAAATGATCCGCTTGTTGAGTAACCGGGTGCATTCATGAGTAATGTTTGTATTCGCGTCAAAAGACAAATGTGTGCTTAATAATAAAATGTTGCTTGTTTTAATTTATTATTTATGATAGAGGAAATATAAAGGGATGATGCTAAGTTAGATGTTGCATTAATATTATAGCGGTTACGAAATTAAGTGAATTCTTGAGAAGTTTGTGTGAATGCAAGAGTAATGGTGGAGACATGATAGACCTTTCTATCGAATTTTGTTACGAATTGATGTTTGGAAAGAAAATTTCAAGAACTTGCTTGTTTGTACATTGAGAGATTGATTTTGTGGGTATATCTTCTACAAACCCTCACGAGACAAAACTCGTCCAATAGGGGTAACCTAGGCGTTTAAAGGCTTGTTGCATATGCTAAATGCAACCGTGTTACCTACGAAAGTGGTTGGATTTAGTTTTAGTTGTTTTTTTTCTAGTTTCTCTTTATCTTTGCCCGAGAACGTGCAAGAGCTAAGTGTGGGGGAATTTTATTACCTCTATCTTTAGCATTTTATTGTGATTATATGGCCATTGGAACTAATTTTATCTCATTTTGTGATTTGGGCAAGATTTGAAGTGCAAAATTTCAATTTCAATCAAAATGACCGATTTGGCGATGTTTCGAAAATACTGATATATCTGGAGATGCAGACATTATTTTCTATTGAATTTTATCTAGTTGAAAAGCTAAGACAAAGGCCTATATTTCTTATGAAGAAGTCTAGACCCAGTTCGAAAGTTAAAAGGCTCGAAAGTGTTGAAGAAGTTAATGAAGATTTCTGTTCTGGACTAGACTAGACTGCGCAGATTTGGTGAAAAATTCATAACTAGAGTTATGTGTCTTGGATTCAGTCAAGGCCAGTTGGAAATGAAAGCTAACACATAAAGCTACAAATTTCTAGAAGTAGTCAATGTCAGATTTGATGAAGTAGAGGCGACAAATCAGAGTGTAAAGGAAAGAATATATTCTCCATGCTTTGATGTTAAAGAGAAGAATATATTCTCCATGCTTTGATGTTAAAGGGAAGAATATATTCTCCATGTCTTGATATAGGAAGAGAGAATATATTCTCTCTATGATTATGTCATCTTTTCATTGCCTATATATATGTCTTGCAAGAGTTGAAGTAGAACAACAAAAAAACAAGAACAAAACAAAGAGAAGAGAGTTAGAAAAATAGTATTTTCAAGTTTTATGCTTACAATTATGAGTAGCTAAGTTTTCATTTCGATTCAAGAGAATTCCAATTAATTCATACATTGTGAGACACGAAGCTTTTATTTTAATCTATTCACAGTTTGATTATCTTTTGTTTCTTGATTTCAATTCTTACAATTGTGTATATGATTATTTAAGATGCATATTAGTTGATTATATATGTCAATTGTTTGCAAACAAATCTTCATAATCCGTAACTGTTATGTTTGATTTGTGCATGTAGCAATTAGGTTTTCATGATTAGGTTCCCAATTTTCGTTGATAACCCAAGGGAAACATTGGAGTAAATTAAATAGTTGGCGCTTGCTTAAACTATTGTTTATCCTTAGTCGCTTCTAATTCGTTATGCTGTTATTAATTTGATTAGGATTGCTTAATACCGAATCAGTTAATAATAAGAATTTAATCGGGTGCTGGGCTTTGATTAATGATATAAGGAAGATTATAGGGATCTAGATAGCTGGTTATTTAGATTCTTGGCTAAGTAATCAATGAGTGAATAGTAATTTAGGTGTCTATGATCAATGTGTGAATTAAGGGTTGAATTTCTCTTGAATCGTATTTTTCATTAATTGAATTTTCAAGCATTTATTTTCTACCATTTTAGTTAATTAAATCTTCAAAACCCCCTTTGTTATTTGATCAATCAGTCTCTAGGGTTCGACCTGGACTTACGAGTACTACAGATTCTTGTGAGAACAGTAATTATATTTTGGTGCATTCGACACGTACCAAATTTTGGCGCCGTTGCCGGGTACTGATTTTCGGTCAAACTTTTATCTTAGGTTTTAGATTTAATTATCGTATTTTGTTTCTTGAAAAAAAAAAAAGAAAAAAAATGTTTTAATTTTTTTATTATTACACGAAAAAAAAAAAACTGTTTTTGAAATTCGACCACTAACTCTATATCAATCTTGAAGGAAACGTCGTTTCAAAAACAACTCAGCATGATAAGTATGCTTAGCACCACCGTCTCGGGCCCAAATTCCGTCGTTTACTAGTTTTTTTTTTGCATTTTTGTGTTATCAGTCGGTTTTTAATTTATTTTTTTTTCCGTTATTTCCGTACTTTACCTTGTTAGTTTTTGTGTTTTATGACCCCTAAGAGCTAGGAAATTGATCTAGAGCTTGAAAGAACGTTCCACAGATTTTGAAGAGAGGTTTTCAAGAGCATACAATAGAGGAAGTTTCATTGATCAATCCAACTTACTTGGATTAAAAGGCTGCAAAGTCGAGCCAACGACTTTAAAAAAAGGCGCTGCTTGGGAGGCAACCCAAGAGTGGTTGAACGACCAACATCAGATTTGCTTTCTTTTTCCCTATCTCTTTTAATTTCGTTTGTTCATTTTTTTTATTTATTTTTATTTATTTTCATTCTGTGTTGCATTGAGAACAATGCAGATTTTAAGTGTGGGGGAAATGGTTAGTTATTTGTTTTATGATTTAAAAAAAAAAAATTCTTTATTGTGCAGCCAAGTAAGGTAGTGAAAAATTATTTTCCTTCATCAATGGTTGATTGAAAAATAAACTAGATTCAATACAGAAGTAAAGTAGTGTTTAAATAGTTATGATTGTTGAAATACAGGCTTTTAGAGATATTCGTGTCAATTCGTAATTTAGCATAACTTTGTATGTGACTTTTGACTTGCTGAAATCTCTTCAAATTCCTCAAGGTTAATCTGGTTGATAGTGACTTAAAATAATAATGGATGAAATTCCTCGGTGTAAAGCTTAAGGCGTAAATTGCGTAATGTTGAAGATATAGTATAGCGCCTGGGATTATGTACACTGGAGGGATTAAGCCTAAGGAGTTTTCAAGCTTGGTAATCTAAGACTATCTAGTCTAGGATCTATCGGCCCAAACCTGCTACTGTGTTGGAAATCTAATTGGGCTATTCAAAGTATGTCCAGAACGAAATGATCCGCTTGTTGAGTAACCGGGTGCATTCATGAGTAATGTTTGTATTCGCGTCAAAAGACAAGTGTGTGCTTAATAATAAAATGTTGCTCGTTTTAATTTATTATTTATGATAGAGGAAATATAAAGGGATGATGCTAAGTTAGATGTTGCATTAATAGTATAGCGGTTACGAAATTAAGTGAATTCTTGAGAAGTTTGTGTGAATGCAAGAGTAATGGTGGAGACATGATAGAACTTTCTATCGAATTTTGTTACGAATTGATGTTTGGAAAGAAAATTTCATGAACTTGCTTGTTTGTACATTGAGAAATTGATTTTTGGGTATATCTTCTGCAAACCCTCACGAGACAAAACTCGTCCACTAGGGGTAACCTAGGGGTTTAAAGGCTTGTTGCATATGCTAAATGCAACCGTGTTACCTACGAAAGTGGTTGGCTTTGGTTTTAGTTGTTTTTTTTCTAGTTTCTCTTTATCTTTGCCCGAGGACGTGCAAGAGCTAAGTGTGGGGGAATTTGATAAGTGCAATATTTATATATTTTATTACCTCTATCTTTAGCATTTTATTGTGATTATATGGCCATTGGTACTAATTTTATCTCATTTTGTGATTTGGGCAAGATTTGAAGTACAAAATATCAATTTCAATCAAAATGATAGATTTGGCGATATTTCGGAAATACTGATATATCTGGAGATGCAGACATTAGTTTCTATTGAATTTTATCTAGTTGGAAAGCTAAGACAAAGGCCTATATTTCTTATTAAGAAGTCCAGACCCAGTTCGGAAGTTAAAGTGCTCGAAAGTGTTGAAGAAGTTAATGAAGATTTCTGTTCTGGACTAGACTGGAATGCGCAGATTTGATGAAAAATTCATAACTAGAGTTATGTGTCTTGGATTCAGTCAAGGCCAGTTGGAAATGAAAGCTAACACATAAAGCTACAAATTTCGAGAAGGAGTCAAAGTCAGATTTGATGACGTAGAGGCGAAAAATCAGAGTGTAAAGGGAAAAATATATTCTTCACGCTTTGATGTTAAAGAGAAGAATATATTCTCCATGCTTTGATGTTAAAGGGAAGAATATATTCTCCATGTCTTGATAAAGGAAGAGAGAATATATTCTCTCTATGATTATGTCATCTTTTCATTGCCTATATATATGTCTTGCAAGAGTTGAAGTAGAACAACAAAAAAACAAGAAGAAAACAAAGAGAAGAGAGTTAGAAAAATAGTATTTTCAAGTTTTATGCTTACAATTATGAGTACCTAAGTTTTTATTTCGATTCAAGAGAATTCCAATTAATTCATACATTGTGAGACACGAAGCTTTTATTTTAATCTATTCACAGTTTGATTATCTTTTGTTTCTTGATTTCAATTCTTACAATTGTGTATATGATTATCTAAGATGCATATTAGTTGATTATATATGTCTATTGTTTGCTAACAAATATTCATAACCCGTAATTGTTATGTTTGATTTGTGCATGTAGCAATTAGGTTTTCATGATTAGGTTCCCAATTTTCGTTGATAACCTAAGGGAAACATTGGAGTAAATTAAATAGTTGGCGCTTGCTTAAACTATTGTTTATCCTTAGTCGCTTCTAATTTGTTATGCTATTATTAATTTGATTAGGATTGCTTAATACCGAATCAGTTAATAATAAGAATTTAATCGGGTGCTGGGCTTTGATTAATGATATAAGGAAGATTATAGGGATCAAGATAGCTGGTTATTTAGATTCTTGGCTAAGTAATCAATGAGTGAATTGTAATTTAGGTGTATATGATCAATGTGTGAATTAAGGGTTGAATTTCTCTTGAATCGTATTTTTCATTAATTGAATTTTCAAGCATTTATTTTCTACAATTTTAGTTAATTAAATCTTCAAAACCCCCTTTGTTATTTGATCAATCAGTCTCTAGGGTTCGACCTGGACTTACGAGTACTACAGATTCTTGTGAGAACAGTAATTATATTTTGGTGCATTCGACACGTACCACCTACATTACAATATTTAAATTATTATTGCTAGCATAACTTGAATGATGAGGAGAAACGAAAATGTAGCCAACATGTTAATGAATTACCGAAGTAGCAAAAGATGTATGCATCCTCTTGAAGTACATGATTGAACAATCGAATTGACTTTGAAGATAATCTAGAACTTATTCATATGAAACATTTCACACTACTACAAAAATACACTATTACAGCGCACCTATTACAGCGGTTTTGGTGAAGCCACTGAACGGAGGTACCTATTATAGCGGTTTTTACAAAACCACTGTAATAGGGCTTCTCGGTTCGGACCTATTACAGTGGTTCATTTCTGAACTGTTGTAATAGGCGGTCCTTTATAATATAAAAAAAAACAAAATTGGGCTATTACAACAATTCGAGGTGAACCGCTGTAATATGTTCAGACGGTAACAGCGGTTCGACATCGAACCGTTGTAATAGAATTAAAAAAAAAATTAACAAACCGCCTATTATAGTGGTTCGTACCCGAACCGCTGTAATAGGCGGTTGGGTTTTTACCAAGGGCACCCGGTAGCCTCCTTCTCCCCCCCCCCCCCCAAAATATTTCAACCCTCTCTCTCTTTCAACTATGTCTCTATTACACCACCGCCACCCTCGTCGCCGACCGCCTCCACCACCACCATCTCTCTCTCTCTCTCTCTCGCTTTCTCTCTCTCTCTCTACTCGGTCTCTTTCTCACCCGCAGCCGTCCATCTCCGCCGTCGGTATCTCTCTCTCTCTCTCTCTCTCTATATATATATATATATGTATATACTCTACATATATATATAATATATATTTAACTCTCTCTATATATATATAAGCACCGCCGCCGCTGCCGCAGCCGCCTCCGCCGCCACCACCACCATTTAGTGGGTAATATTTTTAGATAAATATATATATACACACACACATATGGAGTATAGAGTTTGAGTTAGATAAATATTAGTGTATGTATTTTTGTATATGTGTGAGTGTATGTATATTTGTGTATATGTGGGTGTATGTATATATATTTGTGTACGTGTGGGTGTAATGTATATTAGTGTATATGTGGGTGTATGTATATATATTTGTGTATGTATGTGTGTGTATGTATATTTGTGTATTTGTGTATGTGTGGGTGTATGTATATTTGTGTATATTCTTGAGATTTGACTATTTTTGTGAAAAATTTAAGAGAAATAGGGACTTGACTGAATTTAGTGTTAATTTGGGTTAGTCGGATGTTAATTACGTTTAATTTGAGATTAAATTGTATTTATTTTGTGGTTTAGGGTACATTGATCCAACTGGTGATCTATATTTATACTTAGTTGTTGAAAATATGATGCTTTATTTGTAGTTTTATGTGATTTATGTGATCCAACTGGTAATCAATATTTGTAGTTGCTGGAAATATGATGCTTTATGTGATCTAACTGGTGATCAATATTTATAAAATGATGCTTTATTTTTAGTTTTATGTGATTTATGTGATCCAATTGGTGATTAATATTAGTAGTTGCTTGAAATATGATGCTTTATGTGAACCAACTGTTGATCAATATTTTCGTATAGTGAAATCGACATTTTGGGTTTGTTGTGGGTGAAAGATTAGAATGTTGGGTTTGTTGTGGTTGAAAGATACGAATTTTGTTGGTTGGAAGTTTGGGAGAAGATTAAGTCGAGAACTTGGTAGAAATTTTTGCGTTGTTACTCTGCCGAATTTTTTCTAGAATAATGGGAAATAAATTAAAATGAAAATTATTTAATTAATTCAACTATCAACTGATGATAAAATTGTTTAATTTAATTAATTCAGAATCAAGATGGATCGAAGTTGGATTTTAGCGGATTGTACGTCGGAACAGTATGAGAAAGGGGTGAAAGAGTTCATAAAGTTTGCGGTTGAGCATGCACCAGATCAAACTAGGATCACTTGCCCGTGTTTACGTTGTTGTTTTGGAAAGAGAATTAGTCCACGTGAGTTGGAAGATCATTTGGTGTGTAATGGAATTGATAAAAGCTACACACGTTGGACAAGACACGGTGAAAGCAGTGTCACGTCAGATGATTTAGGTGGTACATCATATCCATCACAAGATTTCAACATGAATGATTATGAACCTGATCGTTTGGAGAAGATGACAAATGTGATTGAGGAGGATTTGCGAAATTGTCCTAAAATATTTGACAATTTGACAAATGATTCAAAGACACCACTATATAGTGGTAGTAAATTTACAAGATTGAAAGCAGTCCTAAACCTATACAAGTTAAAAGCCATCAATGGGTGGAGTGATAAGAGTTTCACAGACTTACTTGGTCTATTAAAAAGCATGCTACCCGAGGATAATGTGTTACCTAATCGTACTTATGAGGCTAAACGGATGTTAACCTCAATTGGCATGGGATATGAGAGGATACATGCCTGTCTCTATGATTGTATATTGTTTGGAACTGACTATGCATCATTGAAAGCCTGTCCGAAATGTGGCGCCTCACGATACAAGAAGAATGGATCTGCTCCTGTCAAAACCATGTGGTATTTGCCCATAATACCACGATTTAAGCGCATGTACAGTAGTAAAGAGTTAGCTAAGGACTTGACATGGCATGCTGATAGAAGGCTTGAAGAAAGGATTGAAGATGACAAGATTTGACACCCCTCAAATTCTCCTCAATGGAAAAAGATTGATGATGATTTCCCTAAATTTGGTGAAGAATCAAGAAACATGGGCGCCTTGTATTGGCTACAAATGGCATGAACCTTCATGGCTTGCAAAGTAGCTCACATAGTACATGGACGGTGATTTTGATGA
This sequence comes from Buddleja alternifolia, assembly GCA_019426215.1. NCBI lineage: Eukaryota > Viridiplantae > Streptophyta > Magnoliopsida > Lamiales > Scrophulariaceae > Buddleja > Buddleja alternifolia. The sequence goes on from CM033403.1 coordinate 9,783,078, forward strand.
TCTACAACCTTTCCCCATCTCGATGCATGAAGCAAGAGCATATAATGATGCCTATACTCATTTCTGGGCCGAAACAACCTGAAATGATATAGATGTCTACTTGAATCCTTTAATTGAGGATTTGAAGGTGTTGTGGGAACCGGTATTCAAGTATATGACAGGTTCAGAGAAGAAAATTTCAATCTCAGAGTCATGTTATTTGGAACAATCAATGATTTTTTGGCAAGAGCAAACCTCGAAGGATATGGTGTACATGGCCAATGTGGATGCGTGCCCCATATGTGTCAAGAGTACAGATGACACACTCTAAGAAATATGCATTCCAAGGGCATCGGAGATGGCTAAATCGGAACCATCGATATCGTCGGTGGAAGAAAGCTTTCAATGGGAATATAGAAGAAGGCCGAGCTCCTAAGTGCTTGACTGGTGAAGAAGTGTTTGAGAATGTAAAAGACTTGAAGGTCAAATTTGGAAAGACTTTTCCAGGTGGCCTTGCAAAAAATGGGTGGAAAAAAAGGTCAATTTTCTTTGAGTTGTCGTATTGGACGTCCTTACATGTTAGACATTTTCTTGATATTATGCATACTGAGAAAAATGTATTTGATAGTGTCATTGGTACACTTCTAAATGCGCCCGAAAAGACAAAAGATGGCGTAAAAGCAAGGTTAGACTCGGTTCAAATAAAGATAAGAGGATAATTGGCACCAACAAAGAAGGGAAAATGTACTTATTTGCCTCCAGCAGCTCACACTCTATCCAGGAAAAAAAATTGCATTGTGTAAGTTTCTTAATGGAGTGAAAGTTCCGGAAGGGTATTCTTCAAACATTAGCAGTCTTGTATCAATGAAGGACTTGAAGCTAAAGCACATGAAGACTCACGATTGTCATTTAATCATGGATCATTTGCTACCAATTGCTATACGGGCCATTTTGCCAAAAAAGGTGAGACACACGATAACTAGATTGTGTTTCTTCTTCAAAGCAATGTGGAGCAAGGTGTTTGATCCTGAACAATTTCTTGCACTTCAGAAACAAATTGTCATCACTTTGTGTGAGCTTGAGATGTATTTTCCACCTGCGTTTTTTGATATAATGACTCACCTACCTATTCACTTGGTTAGAGAGACACAACTATGTGGACCATTTTTTATGAGATCTATGTATCCGGCTGAGCGTTATATGAAGGTACTGAAAGGCTACGTGAAAAATCGTAGTCGACCAGAAGGTTGCATTGTTGAACGGTACATAGTTGATGAAGCCATTACATTTGGCACAGAGTATCTGGCAGATTCTAATGTTGCAATGCTTCCAAAGTCTCATGTTGTGGGAGGGAGAACAGAAGGAGAAAGCATAATTGGAAAGCAATTAGTTAGTGTTCCTATTACACAAAGGGAGCAGGCACACCTATATGTGCTCCACAACACCGATGAGGTTGACCCATATGTTGAAGAGCATAAGAACCAACTTAGGAGATTCAATCAAATTAAAATGAGAGCTGGATTTCAAGAGAGCATAACAAGAGTTTCATCGATTGGTTCCGAAAGCATATTGAAGAGAAACAGAAAGAGAATCCACTTTCAGTTTCAGATAAGTTGACACGGCTGTCGATGGGTCCAAACAGACTAGTATTTTGTTATTCAGATTATCGTATAAATGGTCGCACGTTCTATACAAATGACCAAGATGAACGAAGCACAATGCAGAAAGTGGGGTGAGTCTTGTAGCTCAAGCAATGCATATCTCAAGTGCGAAAGATAATAACCCTATCTATGCCGATTCATCATATTATGGGGTGATTGAACGTATATGGGAGCTGGATTAGAGTTGGTTTTGGGTGCCTGTATTCGGGTGTAGGTGGGTTGAAAATAAAAATGATGTCGATAATAGTGAAATAGACTTCACTCAAGTAGACCTTGAAAAGGTGGGATACAAAGATGAACCTTTCATTTTGGCATCACAAGCTAAACAAGTGTTTTTTGTCACCGATCCATCGTTTTATCGGCAAACAAAAATACTTGTATTAATGATGATTATGAAGAAAGTGAAGATGATGGAGAAAATCCTATCTTAGGTGATTCACACTCAATTGATAGTGAAGATGAATTGGATATAAGTGATGATGAATTGTATATGCGACAAGATCACCAAGAGGGAATAAGGATTAATCCATCAGTTCATCGGCGTACTAAAAAAATGGTCGTACCAATGGGAAGCAAAAGATTGCTAAGCCAACGACAAAAAGAAAACGATGAAAGGTATTTGAACTTATTTCATAATTGTATGATAGACTTATTTTTTAATCAATATTTATACTTAGTTGCTAGAAAATTTATATTACTGAGATTTGCCAATTTTGTGGAAAATTTAAGGGAAATAGGGACAAATGTGAATTTAGGGTTAATTTGGGTTAGTTGGGGGTTAATTACGTTTAATTTGGGATTAAATTGTGGTTATTTTGTGGTTTAGGGTAGATTGATGCAACTGGTGATCAATATTTGTAGTTGCTGAAAATATGATTTTTTATGTAATCCAACTGGTGATCAATATTTATAAAATGATGCTTTATTTGTAGTTTTATGTGATTTACGTGATCCAACTGGTGATCAACTTATGTATTGTTACTTCTATTTTAAAATTATTATTGTCAAATGAATATGCCAAATTTATATGAATTTAACTTCTGTATTTTTTGGCTTTTGTAGGTCGATGGCTTCAGATCCTGCTGGTAGTTTTCCCGAGGATGATGTATATGGATCAGATAGCCGTCATGAAAAGGAGATACAGAGAGGTGTCACGGTTATGAAAAAAGTTATCAATGCCAGAAGTAAAGGCATATGGCAACCTGTCGACTGGAATGATAGAGTCCAACCAGTTGACCCAAACAAATCAACATTGGTTGGTTATATAGGAGTCTTGGCTTGCCAGAAGGTGCCGATTACCATCAGTGATTGGCGAAAAGTCCTGTCACCAATAAAAAGAAACATTTGGGATGATACAAAAGTAATTTGGATATTATCATATTTCTAAGTGTTAATGTATTTCTAAATTATAATTTCATATATACTTTGTTGTTTTTTTTTTGTAGTTAGCATTTGATATTGAAGAAAGTAGACAAAAGTTCGTACTAGCAGAAGCTGGAAAGCTAGCACGTAACTTCAGGAGCTACTTGCGTAGAGTGTGGGTACGAGATGATGATGGGAACATTAATTACAACCCACCCTCACAATAGGAGATACCTGAAGACGATTGGAAGGCATTTGTAGATCTTCGCCTTAAGTGAAAAGTTTCAGGTAGCTAGTCATTTTAATTTACGGTTTCATTTGTTGATTATTGCGTTTATATTTAACTAATACTTTGATTATGTAATAAACAGAAACTAAATAGGGAAAATCAGGAAAGAGCAAAGGAACCTGAATATCCTTACAGGAGATCACGTCATGGACATGCCCTTGTGGAGCAAATTGAGGTACGTAGTTCATTTAGCAGTGAATCCTTACAATTTTTTTAAGAAAAATGCCTTGTTAATAAATATATATTTTTTAATCAAAATATAAATGAATAGAAGAAGGGATGCGGGGTCCGATTGCACAGAGGTGACACGAGCACTCGTGTGGAGGATTGCGCGTTCCGATAAAACAAATCAAATTGATAAACGACAATGTTAGAAGAGTAGTGAATGAAATGGTGAGTTATTTGCAATTTTAGCTCTATAATGTGTTGTATGTTTGTTTTGAAATACTATTGAAAGAACAAAGTTCACTAATTTTTTTTTAAAATGTATTATTACAGGAGATCATTTCATAAGAGAGTACTAGCCATAGTGGAAATGAGAAGAGTCGAAATGATGTATTGGCTAAAGCTCTTAAAAAAAAGGAACATTCGGGTCGCGTTAGGAGTGTTGGCTTTGGGATCTCACAAAGAGAGTACTTTACGGATCCAAAGCCTTCTAAAGAAATGGATATGGAAAGCTTGAGAAACATGGTTCAGAACCTCTCCCAAACGATGTTTTCCATGCAACGCCGGATTGATGATTTGGAAGCGCCTAAATTGCGTCAGCCACATGAAGATGAGGTGATTTCTTTGAAAGATAGCTGCCCAGAACCAGTTAAGATGCTTCCTGAGATAATGATTTGAACTTGTTTATTGATCATGTAACTTGCAACTCTCTATTTCTGTAAATCACACAAAAGTTTCTAATATAATGTTGTATATATATATATATATATATATATGTAGGTTATCGCGCCTTGTCAATTAGCACTTTCATCACCGTCATATCTTGTGGTGGCTAAAGGACAGACGTATAATCGAGTGAAGGATAGAATACTTCACAACCGTCCATTACCCACCAACGGTGTGAAAGTGCAAATTGACATTGCAGTTGAGGCGGATACACCCCTACTTGTCCCTCTCAATAATGAAGTGCTCACCATTTCTAGTGCTTTGGGTACCTATTTTGCTTGGCCAACTAGTCTTGTCATTGTCACTTATGCACCGGTATGTAATTAATAGCTAGTCATTAATAAATTATAACAATTGTTTAAGGTTACTAAATATACTTTGGTGTGTAACATTCATGTTTTATTTTCTTTGCTTAAACAGTCTCTTGGACCATCCAAATCATCTGAAAACAAGAAATCAGGGATGTCGAAGCACTCAGCTGTCAAACCTCCAGTGGCCAAGCCTGCACGTGAAGATGACAAATGTGCAGACCTTGTACTAACTGGACTCCCTAATGATCTCAAATTTCTTGGAAAGTACATGAAGATGATGTCTATTAATGCCCAGATCACTATAGACATCGAGGAACGTATTATGAATTTTGCATTCCCAGAGTATATTGGGAAGGAGGAGACATGTCACCTTCTGCGTCAAGAACAGATAGGAGCCTCTCTCATTCAAGATCACTCATTTTCTTCAGATCATGTACTTTCCAAGCCTCTCTCATTACAGTGTACATAAAGTAAGTTTTTTAATTATTTTATTGCATCTGAACTATGATCATTTTTGTTACTAGAAATTCATTTTTTATGCTCAATTTAGGTGTTTGTGGGTTAAGTACGTGATCCCCGAACGGAAAGAAGCAAATTTCGGGTTCCTTAGACCACATTCCATATCTGCGGGAACAAGCAACCATACTGAACAAGTGCAGTACATAGCAGGTGCTATGTGTTGGGAAAAATTGCTTAAATTAAAATAACGCAGCGGAAGAATATATTTAAATCCCAGTGGCTCATCTCTATTTCTCGTATTTAAATTGGGTTTTGAATTCAATTACCGTTCTTGTGTATGTTGAATTCTAAACCAGCTTTGCAATCCCTTCTTGAACAGCAAATCTGTCGCAGTCTCTAAATTGCCGCGCCGGAGTCAAAAACAAAAATCTTCTTCTTCTTCTCTTGAGGGAGACGGCTAGAGAGAGAGAGAGAGGATGGAGTGTTTTTACTTGGAGAGAAAGTTTGTGTTAATTCACTTAGGTTAATTTTCTCTAAGTAGTATATTTATACTACAGTGAAACAATAACCTAGGCTACATTACCCCCTCATGGCGTCCATATGGACGCCCACTTTATGGCTTTCAAAGCCATCGAGCTTTAGCCCTATTATGCTTATTTAATTAATTAAATAATTAATATTATTTATCCAATAAATAAATTAATTAAATCCATGTTAATTTTATAATTAAATTCTTTTAAGGAATTAATTAATTCATTAACTTAATTAATTAATAAAATCATCTAATGATTAATTATTTAATCTCAATATCCAATACCGAAAATTCTCTCAAGTCCTTTTCCATGATTTTCCTTTTGCACTTCATTTAAGCGCAACTCTTTTGGTTAGTCTCAAAAGGCAATTGGGAGGAAACCAAAAGGATGTGAGTAACACCTAGCCAGTCACGTGGCTCACATCGTATCCCAATTGAGAACGAATGAATAGGATCATTCCAAACCATATACGCTGTGAATACCGTACGAGTATAAACCTTTTATTCTTATATCCCAGTCAAGTGAGAGTCATGGTTTTAGTCAAACTCACTTGACTTGACCATATGCTTAGCTCATAATGAGTCGAGGTCATTTTATGCATTGGCCAAAGACTTTTAACCTCATTTATTCATGACTGCATAGGATATTTATCTCATTCACTTATGAGAGAATAAATCTCATTTTGCTAATCAGTTAACAATGCTACTTGCTCATCAAGTCGCACTTAGAGGTCGATCCCACCAAAGGGTGATTTGGATCTAACTACTCTAATGACAGACTTGATGTCACAAGTACATCTTCAACTCGATTACTCAGGTCTAAGGTTCACGCGTACCTATCACAACTTATCAGTTTCATCATTGACTGTCAGTGAGTGAATACCCATGTGATGAAACTGATGCGAGCTGTGTTCGAACATATTAGTCCAACTTATATGTCCATGACATAAGTTCGCACTGTCATTCCCATAGTGTTCGACTGGCACTTTCTCTGTCGAAACTTATATCATGCAAGTCCTTGTTCTGTATTGATGTCCAGTCAAATACTTTCTTAGACTTGCGAACCCTATTTAGAGAATAAGGATCAAACCCTTCTAGTATCATTCTTCCTATTCCATAGGAAGTAGAAGGTTTGCCTTATTCTCAAGGACATTACGTTGTTTATTAATACCTTACAAATGCCTATAAGTAAACAACAAGATAATGCCTTATATATAATAAAAGATATTGTTTAGTTACAAGTCAATGCCCTATAAATCTATCCTCTTTATGGCATTTGAATGCATACAGTCTAACAATCTCCCACTTGCAGTCAATGCCATTTGCTATGGTATTTAATACACATCCCTTCGAGATGTTTTTCTAGCAGCGCCTGTGCCAATGGCTTGGTCAATGGATCGGTGACATTGTCAACTGAGGCTATTTTCTGAACAGATATTTCTCCTCGTGCAACGATCTCTCTTATGATGTGATATCTCCTCTCGATGTGTTTGGACTTGCGCTATTGCTCTAGTGTTGTCACAATAAAGTGGCAACGAGAGCTTTATGGTAGGAACCACTTGAAGTTCTTCAATGAACTTCCTTATCCAAACAGCCTCTTTAGCTGCCTCAGAGGCAGCTATGTATTCAGCCTCTATAGTGGAATCCATGGTTGTGCTTCGCTTAGAATTTTTCCAAGTCACCGCCCCACCATTGAGGGTGAATACGAATCCTAAGGTGGATTTCCGGTCATCGACATCAGATTGAAAATCCAAATCAGTGTACCCGTCCACTCTCAGGCTACCACTCCCATAGATGAGAATCATATCCTTGGTTCTCTTCAGACACTTTAGGATATTCTTCACAGCTATCCAATGTTCCTTACCTGGGTTTGCTTGAAATCTACTAACAATGCTTACTGAATAAGCAATGTCAGGTCTAGTACACAACATTGCATACATCAGGCTACCCACTGCTGATGCATAGGGTACAGTGCTCATTTACTTTCTATATTTCTCACTTTGAGGACACATAGATTTTGAGAGATGTATCCCATGTCTCATTGGCAGGAACCCTTTCTTAGAATCCTCCATCCTATATCTCTTTAGGACCTTTTCTAAGTAAAGGGCTTGAGAGAGCCCTATCATTCTATTTGTTCGATCTCTATAGATTCAAATCCCTAGAATATAAGTTGCCTCTCCCAAGTCTTTCATGGAGAAAGTACTCGAAAGCCACTTCTTTACAGTGGTGAGCATTCCTATATCATTTCCTATGAGTAATATGTCATCTACATATAACACAAGGAATGTTATCTTGCTCCCACTAACCTTCTTGTAAACACATGGCTCGTCTTCGTTCTTGATGAAGTCAAATCCTTTGATAGCCTCATCAAAACGTAGATTCCGGCTACGGGACTCTTGCTTGAGTTCATAAATGGATCTCTCAAGCTTACACACCTTATGAGTATGCTCCTCAGATACAAAACCTTTAGGCTGTTCCATATAGATATCCTCTTATAGGAATCCATTTAGGAAAGCAGTTTTGACATCCATTTGTCATATTTCATAGTCTAGGTGTATGACTATTGCAAGTAGAATCCTTATTGATTTGATCATAGCCACTGGTGAAAAGGTTTCTTGGTAGTCAATTCCTTCTTTTTGACTATACCCTTTCGCCACTAGCCTGGCTTTGTAGGTGGTAACCTTGCCATCAACACCAATCTTTCTCTTGTAAATCCATTTGCACCCGATTGGTTTTACCCCTTCAGGTTGGTCCACAAGTATCCAGACTTGGTTTGCATCGATCTCAGTTTGCATAGCTTCACGCCATCTAGTAGCATCCACATCACCATTGCTTGATCAAAAGTGGAGAGATCATCTCCATGATCCTCCTCTAACACAGAATGAAGATCCAGCTCTCTCTGTACTAGATATCTGTACCTCTCAGGCGGTTGAGGTACTCTACTTGATCTTCGCGGTTGTGGTTGTGTTACAAAAGGTTCGGTTCTCACTTCCTGTGTAGATGTATCCACTGGAGTCTCATTTTGTTCTTTTAGAACAATCTTTCTACCCGCTCCTCCTTCTTGAATGAACTCATCTTGAAGAAAGTGGGCTCGTAAAGCTACAATGATCCTTTGATCATCGTGCAGGTAAAAGAGGTATCCAATTGAATCCTCAGGATATCCAAAGAAACGTCCCTTCAAGGATCTGGCCTCCAACTTGTCCACTTTGGTCTTTTTGACATAAGTCGGACATCCTCAAATCTTGATGTGATTAAGACTTGGTTTCCTATTCCTCCATATCTCATAGGGAGTCATATGAACAAACTTGGACGGACATCTATTTAAAATGTGTACAGCTGTAAGCAGCGCATGACCCCACAGTGAAATGGGTAATTCAATGTAGCTGAGCATGGAGCGAACCATGTCCAACAAGGTTCGATTCCTTCTCTCTGCTACTCCATTTAACTGTGGTGTCGCTAGAGGTGTGAGTTGTAATACTATACCATTCTCTCTGAGGTATACATCAAACTCGTCGCTCATATATTCTTCTCTTCGATCCGACCGAAGGGTTTTTATATGTTGACCAGTTTGATTTTCCACTAAAGCCTTGAATTCCTTGAACTTTTCAATGGATTCAGACTTATGCATCATCATGTACACTAGACCATATCTTGAATGGTCATCAATGAAGGTGATGAAATAAAGGAAACCTCCTCGTGCCATTTCTCCAAATGGACCACAAACATCAGTGTGCACTAAGCCTAAGATTTGTGAGGCTCTTTCAAAAGTCCCTGTGAAGGGGGATCTAGCCATCTTGCCTTTGAGACAAGATTCACAAGTAGGATAGGGATCCAATCCCAATGGACCGATTAGTCCATCTTTCTCCATTTTGCGAATTTTATGTTCGCCGGCATGACTTAGTCTAAGATGCCAAATCAATCTTTGGTTTATTCCAAGCCTACTACGTTTCCTTTGTATAGTATTCACAGAACACTCAGTCTGGACATTAAGGAATACAATCCATTCATTAAAGAAGCAAAGCCTACTAATTTATTACCATAATAAATATTGCATCGTTCATTAATAAAACGGAAAGTATAACCAAGTTTAACTAAAACGGGAACAGAAACATTATCTAGAAATAGTATATGTCCAGAATTAAGAAATAATTAGGCAAATCCAATTTCAGTAGCTGCGACGCTTTGCCCGCTGCTTACTCTTATCTTCACCTCATCAGGGCTCAGCTTCCTACTTATTTCCAGATTCTGATTCACACAACATACATGAGTATTAGCTCCTGAATCAAGAACCCATGAAGAGGAAAAATTTAAAATAGAGCAATTAGTTTCAAAAACATAAAGTTCTTTACCTTTCGCTCGTATGTTAGGACAGTCTCTTCTCCAGTGGCCTAGCTCACCGCAGCATAAGCATCTGTCCTGATTTCTAGCCCTTTTATTCCTCCTTCGGTGTGCTTTGTTGCAAGTCGTGCTGGATGCCCCCTCTTATTCCTCTAAATGGTCATTATTATTTCTTTTTCCATCCAATGGATTAGGAAAAGTAATTGTCATTGGGTTGTTCCATTTGTCCGCCTTTATTTGTTTCTGAGCAACTTTGAGTTTTTCTAATAGCCCGACTAAATAACCCTCAATGTCATTCATGTCAAAGTTTATGACGAAGTAATGGAATGAATCGGGGAGTGACTGTAGGATGAGATCAACTTGGAGATGTAGGTCCATGTAGAAGTTTAAAGATTTTAGTTTTTCTATCATGGTCATCATTTTGAAAATGTGTTCTCCAACATCCTCTCCTTCAGTCATTTTAGTTCGGAAGAGATTCCTTAAAATGAAATATCTAGCGGTCCTACCGCGCTCTCCGAATAACTCATCCAGATGCAGGATAATGTCTCTTGCATTATCCATCTTATCATGGGACCTTTGCAACTCTATGCACATCGAGCTTAAGATGTGCACCCTTGCTCTATGGTTATCACAGCACCAATCCCAACGAGCCAAGCGAACTTCATCACCCTCGTCGTTCCCAGGAATGGGAGGACGACCAATTTCCAGTACATAGTCTATGGATTCACTGCTAAGGACCATCCTCAGCTTTGTGAGCCATTCTATGTAGTTTGGACCAGTGAGAATCGTGTCTTCCATTAAATTCGACAGTGGTTTGGGAGACATGATTAATTTTGAGAGAGAGAAATCAAATAACTGCAGAAAAATAAACCAGACTTTATTAGACTTGTGTAACTAAACTAAAACCAAGTTTAAAATCAAGGACTTCGACTTATAACTTGGCTCCCACTACATTTTTTCGAGATTCACACTCCCACTGTGAAAAACGAAAGTGATCGTTGTAATGTACTTCGTGGTGGGGATTGAGTTCTTTAATTAATCTAATGGATGGCAACCCTTTAACGATATTTGGTCCATTATTTAATTAAAGTGATGTCCAACATCAATCTATCCAATAGATGGTTCAATCTTCTTTTTCCCATAATCCACCAAAACCGCAACCCTTTAACGATTTATAGGCTTTTTGGATTATCTAAGTTTACTCCCACTAACTCCTCATAATCTAACATTTGAATTTCACCTTGCAACCCTTTAACGATATTTGGGGTGAAATATGTCTCGATTAAGGCATCTAATGCACTTAATAAAATTCTAGAATTAAATCTTGATATACGACCCCCACTTACTGGGAAGATGCCATATACTAGGTTTAATACTTAATTTTATTAAGTTTAGTGGAGGGAAAGGATGCCTAGCACCCCTTACTAACTTAGTATAATTTTTTTGTTTTGGGAGAATTCATATTCTAAACATTTATCTAAGTCTCACTTTGCACATTATTCAATTTATATAGCACATATTGATAACATACATGCTTCATACAACTAATGAACATGCATCGAAAGCAATAAATCAACACATATGTCCATGGGCTTTATCTAGAGGGCCCAAGCCAATGGGCCATCATTAAAAGAAAAAAAAATAAGCTTAGCTATTCTTCGTGGGCTCCAAGCTCCTCTTCTTTTGGACTGATCTCCTCTTGAAAGGCATATTCTATTTCTATCTATTACATGAGATTATTGAACAACCAATACATAATTCTAGAAATAAAATAAAAGGGCTCAAATCCGGCCCTTACAACCCATAAAAGAAAATATAATCAAAAGAAAAATCTAAGCCCATGGACAATGTCACCATCATATAATACATGCTCGCGAAAAATAAAGCAATTATGTTGGTGATTAAGTTAATAATTAATTAGTCCAACTAACTAACTTCCTCAATAAAATTCCAAATTTCATTGATAATCATGACAATAAACCATTTAGTGAGAATCTTTAATTTAAATAAATAATTTAATTAAAAAATTCTCCAAGAACCATTAATTAATTATCTCACTTAAATTAATAATATTCAAAAAAAAAATTTGGGCTTGATTTCATAAAATATAAATTATCAACCATTGGCATATTTAATTTTAATTAATTAGGCCCAAAACTATTTTATTGAAGAGTCTATAATTTTAATTAAAACAATTTGGCCATATTTAAATAAATTCGGGTCATCATCCTTTTGACCCACCCGGATAATTAAAATAGCCCAAAACCCATTTATTTTAAAAAAATAGACCCGAGAAAAATAACCCGGCCCACAAAACAGGGCCCACGTACGCCAGGCGTACGGCCAGGCGCCGTGCGCCCAGCGTACGGCCAGCCAGGCCCAACGCACAACGTCGTGCGCCCAGCGCACGGCGTCGTGCGCTCGTCGCGGGGTTTTTTAGACCCGATTCTCACAAAACTTAGATTTTTCAATTCACAAGTCATCATACTACAACATACATAAATTAAACGCAAAAAAATCATGGATTACTGTCATGAAAAAATATATTCAAAACATGCTTCAAAAACGCAAAAAAACACATAATCACGTAAACAATTAAATACAGAAATCAGAGATTGGCTCTGATGCCATTGTTGGGAAAAATTGCATAACATCAAATAACGCAGCAGAAGAATATATTTAAATCCCAGTGGCTCATCTCTATTTCTCGTATTTAAATTGGGTTTCGAATTCAATTACCGTTCTCGCATATGTTGAATTCTGAACCAGCTTTGCAATCCCTTCTTGAACAGCAAATCCGTCGCTGTCTCTAAATTGTCACGCCGGAGTCAAAAACGAAAATCTTCTTCTTCTTCTCTTGAGGGAGACGGCTAGAGAGAGAGAGACAGGATGGAGTGTTTTTACTTTGAGAGAAAGTGTGTGTTAATTCACTTAGGTTAATTTTCTCTAAGTAGTATATTTATACTACAATGAAACAATAACCTAGGCTAAATTACCCCCTCATGGGCATCCATATGGACGCCCACTTTATGGCTTTCAAAGCCATAGGGCTTTAGCCCTATTATGCTTATTTAATTAATTAAATGATTAATATTATTTATCCAATAAATAAATTAATTAAATAATCAATTAAATCCATGTTAATTTTATAACCAAATTCCTCTAAGGAATTAATTAATTCATTAATTTCATTAATTAATAAAATCATCTAATGATTAATTAATTAATCTCGATATCCAATACCGAAAATTCTCTCAAGTCCTTTTCCATGATTTTGCTTTTGCACTTCCTTTAAGCGCACGACTCTTTAGGTTCGTCTCAAAAGGCAATTGGGATGAAACCAAAAGGATGTGAGTAACACCTAGTCAGTCACGTGGCTCATATCGTATCCTAATTGAGAACGAATGAATAGGATCATTCCAAACCATATACGCTGTGAATACCGTACGAGTATAAACCTTTAATTCTTATATCCCAGTCAAGTGACAATCATGGTTTTAGTCAAACTCACATGACTTGACCATATGCTTAGCTCATAATGAGTCGAGGTCATTTTATGCTTTAGCCAAAGACTTTTAACCTCACTCATTCATGACTGCATAGGATATTTAGTTCATTCACTTAGGAGAGAATAAATCCCATTTTGCTAATCAGTTAACAATGATACTTGCCCATCAAGTCCCACTTCGAGGTCGATCCCACCAAAGGGCGATTTGGATCTAACTACTCTAATGACAGACTTGATGTCACAAGTACTTCTTCAACTCGATTACTCAGGTCTAACGTTCACGCGTACCTATCACAACTTATCAGTTTCATCATTGACTGTCAGTGAGTGAATACACATGTGATGAAACTGATGCGAGCCGTGTTCGAACATATTAGTCCAACTTATACGTTCATGACATAAGTTCTCACTATCATTCCCATAGTGTTCGACTTGAACTTTCTCTGTCGAAACTTATATCATGCAAGTCCTTGTTCTGTATTGATGTCCAGTCAAATACTTTCTTAGACTTGCGAACCCTATTTAGAGAATAAGGATCAAACCCTTCTAGTGTCATTCTTCCTATCCCATAGGAAGTAGAAGGTTTGCCTTATTCTCAAGGACTTTACGTTGTTTATTAACACCTTACAAATGCTTATAAGAAAACAACAAGATAATGCCTTACATATAATAAAAGATATTATTTAGTTACAAGTCAATGCCCTATAAATCTATCATTTTTATGGCATTTGAGGGCATACACTCTAACACTATGATACAGAGTGCACAAATGAATAAGTTACTTCTTGCACCTTAGAACACCGGGTAAGCTACTAAAGACTCAACTTTAATTTGTAAAACTAGTTACGCAAAACAAATTTTGAATTTATCTTTTGAATGCTTTTTAGGGGACATTGATTGTTGCTTGCGATTGATCCATTTCAAGAGGTCATTTACTATTTGGATTCTTTGCATGGTGAGCCGGATTACCGAGATGAGATGACACAAAAAATCAATCAGTAAGTTTTTCATTCAATCAATGTATCCATTATATTTAATATTTTTTTAAAGTGTATATATCTTCCTAGATTTCACATAATTGCCCGTAAGTTAGATTATTTTCTTGTTTTTTGTATTTTTTACAGGGGTGTGCACATATTTGACGCAAATCGCAACAATAAGAAATCCAAAAATAAGACCTGTCAATGGATTAAAATAAAGGTTAGCGTTTTCTAGTTTCAAGAGATTAATTATTCGTATAGAAGTTAGTGTTTAAATACAACTTTGATTACTTTTGTAGTGCCCCCGGCAAACAAACGAGGTGGATTGTGGCTATTTCGTTATGAGATTAATGAAGGAGGTTATTAGTCACAGATATTCTATAATCCCAACAACGGTATGTAAATCCTAATTAATACTTAATTTGTTTTCCTTTTGAAGTTATTAAACCTTTGGTAGGTAACTGAAACGTCATTTGGGTTTTACAATCTCTATATATATCTTGCAGTACTTTCATGATTCTCAATCCTTCTATACTCAAGAGCAAATTGATGAAGTACGCTACGAAGTGGCACAATACATTTTGTTAGCAGCTCCTTAGAAATTAGGTAATGTATTTTTTGTACATTGTGACTTGTTGTAAATTGTGATTTGATTTGTTGTGTTTAAATTGTGAGTAATTTAATTAGTTGATTGTAAATTAACACGTGATCTCATTTGTTAGAGGAAAAAATTGGTTATATTAATGAAGTTTTGGGTTTTTGTTGAATTTGTTTTACTGTGCAGAGATCTGGTTTGTTTTGGTTTATTGAATATATACTGTACAGGAAGGTTCCAAACTAGTAGGGTGCTGGTGGGAAAAAAAATTACCTATTATAGCGGTTCACATTAGAACCGCTGTAATAGGATTTTGCAAATAAAAATAAAAAATAAAAAACGGACCCTATTACAGCGTTTCTAGACAGAACCGTTGTAATAGGGAACCTATTACAGCTGTTTTTAAACGCATGTAATAGGTCTAAGCCTATTACAGTGTTGCCTATTACTGTGGTTACAATAGACCTATTACCGCGTTGCCTACAACCGCTGTAATAGGTAAAAAAAAACCGTTGTAATAGGTTTTTTCTGTAGTAGTGTCAATGTATAATTTTAAGTAAGGATGCTATGTCTTCTATTCATTTTATTTTACATATTAATATAAATATTTATTTAATTTTTACAATTATTTTAATAAATTCTTACGAATAAAAAGCTCAAAATTTTGGACGAAATCTCGATAATTTGACCACAAATTAGTACGATACTTCCGGTAAGTTGTGATGTATAGGTGCATTTTATCCACAAATGTAGCCAGCCATCTTAAAACTTATTAACTAATGTTGTATAATTAAGTGCTTTATTAATATAACAATACTTGGGGGCCGTGCAGATTAATTAATTTACAAAGACGTAAAATGGAGACAAAACATAAGGAGCGAATTAACATCAGGTGATGACTAAAGTTAAAGATTCCAAGTGTGGTGATTACAAATATGGAGGGAGAATTGCATCCACCTTCGAAAAATTGTGAACATTTGGAATCCACATCCATCATATTTGATGTATTAGCACGGACCCCCTTTTGTAACTTTTTATATTTACTTGTTAAAAACTGAAGTGCCATTAATCTGAACACTATCAAAATCTCATTAAACATCCTTGTATTGTAACGAAAAATAAATAACAGCAGCATGCAAAATCTATTAATTTGGGTCGTTAGAGTTTGATTGGGGGGAGGTGTTGATAATTTGCAAAACCCTATGGATTTGTAGGTAATTACCCAATAAGAGAGGAACTGTGCATGTAATAATCCCCTAGATTTTGATTATATATTACGGCATCTACTGGTAAGGCAAAAACAGAACAAAAATAAAAGAAGAAAAAAATTTTAGCACATAGAACTCCAGTGTCATAAACTCAAAAAAACACAACAAAAAAAAGAGAGAAAAAAAAAATGAATCTGGAAATCGATTCAGGCATCTCAGTATCAATTTTGATAATCACAGCGTCGTTGTGGTTGATATGGAAGTCAATCAGTTCACGCAAGACGACGGAGGTGAAGTATTCGTTGCCCCCGGGGCCCCGAGGCCTGCCAATCGTTGGCTACTTACCATTTATTCGTGAAGATCTGCACACTCAGTTCACTGAACTTGCTGACAAGTACGGCCCAATTTGCAAACTCTGGCTTGGAAACAAACTGATTGTGGTGATCAGTTCCCCATCATTAATAAAAGAGATTGTCCGAGATCATGATACAATATTTTCGAATAGGGCCGACTCAGTTGCAACCCGTATTATCACTTCCAATGCCAGCGACATCTCATGGTGTCCTTATGGCCCAGAATGGCGCGATAGGAGAAAACTATTTGTACACGAGATGCTATCTAACAACAGTCTCGAAGCCTCTAACAAACTTAGGAGAGACGAGGTTAGGAAGGCTATAAGGCTTGTCTACTCCAAAATCGGGACCCCCATTGAAATATGTGAACTAGCTTTCATCATCGATCTCAATGTTATGATGAGTATGGTTTGGGGAACCACCGTTCAAGGGGAAGACCGAGACAAGGTTGAAGCGGCCTTCTTGCCACTGTTTGAAAGTATTATGGACTTATTGGGGAAACCAAATATCTCTGATTTCTTCCCAATTCTCGCAAGACTTGATATTCAACGAGTTGCGAAAGAGTCCACGATTCTTATGAAAAGAGTTAGATGTATCATTGAAGAGATCATCGATGACCGAATGAAGAGATATTCGTCTGATAACGGGGAACAAGTAACCAAAGGACAAGGACGGACAGACTTTCTTCAAATGATTGTGGAGCTACAACATAAGGGAGATGTTAAGGTCTCTCTTACAAAGACAAATATCATAGCTATACTTTTCGTAAGTAATAATTAATTCCCTTTTTATCTGCCTTTTTTTTTCTTTTATGAAACTTTAATTTGTTGAAATAACCTAGTAGTGAATATTATGCGTAAAATTATTGAAAAGTTGAATAATTGCTATAATATTAATAGAGTTGGACTAATTATCAGATCATAGTACACTTCTTCATCATCCTGATAACATTGTGGACTCTTTCGAATCAAAGAACTGCGGTAAAAGGGATTCTGGCTCATGGAACCAACTTTTCTATAAGAGTATTTTAGTAAATTTTATAGTAGTCATCGTTTCTTTAAAAACAACAAAAGAAACAAAACTTTAGTGAATTTTTTGCAAAATGATGATCTCAAATTGACACTGTAAGTAATTCTTATATTGAAACTTCTATTATAAATACAAGGAGCACCTCCCGAGTAATGTGCAATTTTGAAATTATTGAGAGTTTATAGTGCGAATATTGATGTATATAGATATTGTTCGTGGATTGACATAAATCTTGTCTTTGATGTTTGTAATTTACATACTTTCAATGTTCTCGATTGGTCACCAATCATAGATCTAACGTGCATTAAATATGTTGTTATTAATTTCATATAACAGAACATTATAGTAGCTGGGACGGACACTTCATCAACCACGGTGGAATGGGTTCTGGCGGAGCTATTGAATAATCCAGACATAATGGAAAAAGTGCAGAAGGAGTTGAGCGAAGTTGTGGGAGTAACTAATATTGTAGAAGAGTTGCACATCCAAAAATTGGTATATTTAGATGCTGTTATTAAGGAAACTATTCGGCTGCACCCAATCGGACCCTTCTTAACTCCAAGAACTCCAAGCAAGACTTGCACAGTGGGAGGATACACTATCCCAAAGGATACTGGGATTTATATAAATGTATGGTCTGTTCAAAGGGACCCTTTAGTTTTCGATAATCCATTGGAATTCAGGCCGGAGAGGTTTATAAGTAATACTGATAATTGGGACTACAGGGGTAACAACTTCAATTACATACCATTTGGATCTGGGAGAAGGGTTTGTCCTGGGATCCCACTAGCTGACAGAATGGTGATGTACATTTTGGCTTCACTCCTGCATTCCTTTGATTGGAAACTACCAAAGGGTACTGAAAAACTCGACATGTCAGATAAGTATGGGATTGTGTTGAGGAAACGAACTCCATTGTGCGCTATTCCAGTTCCCAGGTTATCAGATTCACATCTTTATTCGTAATTTCGAGGGCTTATTTAAAACATTTTATAAGCAAACTAGTATTTTGTTATTAAGCTATTCTGGTTCCCATGTTCTTTCCTTGCAACCTGTGTCTGTTCTTTCATATTCAAAACCACTGTATGCTAGTAATTATATTCGAGTTCCTAATTAGTAATCTCGCGTAGGTGTCGTGCAGTTCAGTCTTTTAATTCATGCTCCAAACCATTGTAATAAATGGGGTTATTTGCATCCACCACCCCTTGTGTATTGCGCTTTGTTAAGGACTTACTTTCATGTATTAAAATTTTGTATTCGCCACTCCCGCGTATTAAAAGTTATATGTATGTATTACCATTTTTACCTTTAATTTTTCTTTGTCTATTTTCTATTTTACTTTTTTTCCGTCCTTTTCTTTTTTTATTTAATAAAATAAGGAAATGAATAGAAATTATGCTCATGAAAGTTTTTTATTATAAAATAATTTTGACGATTTCTTTTTTAAGATTAGTCTAATATATAAATAAATACATGGATTCTTATATCTAAACAATTCGAAAAAGTATTTTTTTCCATCAAAAATACTCATTTTGCAAACTTTTCAATGAGAAAGGGTTGACAACTTTTGAGACCAAATACTAACATGATTTTTTAGAATATAAAAGTTTATTTTAATGAGTTGTTAGTGATTTTTTCATATATTAAACTTAAATATTTGATCTCTCAATTTTCACTTGTGGTTTTGAGTTATGTTTCTCAATATTGTTTCAATCAAGGTTTTGTATTATCGACTATTGGAATAAACAAAAATCTAAAATCAAAAGAGTGATTTCTTTTTAATATGTATGCTTAAGGACCTGTTGTAGATTTGCTCAAGTAGAAATTGAAGAGGTCTTACATATTATTTGATAATTTAGGTATCTCGTTGTTCATTTTTACTTTTACCAGCAGTCGAGGCACGCCGCCTCTATATACATAAATTCTTCTTTGCATAAAACAAATAAGTAGAAAATGTATAAATCAAAAAGTTCACCATTATAGTGTAAATTTGGTGGTTGTTGATCCCAGGTATTCATGGTGTATATGTGAAATTCTGAGGTTATATGAAATATGGTTACTCATACCAAAAAAAAAAAACTTCACCATGTTATTTATATATCATCTTGGCATTAAAACGCTACTTTGCAGAAGTAATCTATGTTAAATTTCAAAAATCAATTTAGTGGATTCCTTCCAAGTAAAAAAGGAGAAGGAGTTGAGATTACATCATTCGACGAATCTTGTAATCTTGTGTCAATCTTTCATGTTGAGAAACAATGTACAACAATTATTTAATACTATAATATGAATCAAATAAATGGTAGAAGTTTATTGAAAAAAAATGATATTTCAACTTTAATTTTATGATTAAACTTATAATTACTCTATTCACAGAAAAAAAAAATTCAAGGACGCAAAAGAACTTCAATTATGAAGGTGGTTTTGGTTCCATTTCATGTGAGAAAATTGTACTTTTGGTCTTATATGATAGGGGGAAATTTCAGTTTTGGTTTTATTGAAGTTCGGCCAAAACACTTTTAGTCCCATAAGAATTTTTTTGACACATTTGGTACCATTGGAGCTAGAATGCACGGATACGTGGGTTTTCCTCATAAAGCAGTGTCCGATACATCTCGGACACGCTCATAGGATACGTGTCTGAGACGCATCGAACAACTAAAAAATATTCAAAAATTAAAAATACAAATCGGACATGCCTCCCATATCAACTCAATGGGTTACAATACGGTGGTAGTGGGGAATAGAGGTGTAACGCAAGCCTTAAATGGGTCGGCCTGTTTAAGGCTTGGCAAGCCGGCCTTTAAGGCTTTAGGCTAGCCTGGTAAAGGACTGCTAGGCCTAAAAAAGCCCGGTCCATTACATGACCGGACTGAGCCGGCCCGGCCCATTCAGATTTTTTTTTTTTTGATAATTATATTAATATATAATAATAAACATAAAAAAATTTAAAAAAATAATACACATGAGTGTGCAACGGCCTCATGCAACGGTCATCAATTGCTGACCGTTGGGAAGTTCAAATGGCCAGCATGATGCTAGCTGTTTGAATTTCAGGTGCAACGGGTAGGATTTTTCGACTGCTGCACTTGAATTTTTTTTTTTTGTTAATTAAAAATTTCCTATAAATAGATAATCATTTGATTTATTTTTTTCACACCAAACTCTTCCAATCTCTTACAAAACTTTCAATATTATCAAACTCTACTTTATACACTTTATATTTATATCAATTATATCATTCATTATATTTAGTTCAACAAATTACAATTCCTTCAAATGTATTAAAAATATACTTTATATTATTTTCTACGATTGGTGGAGGCATAATTATACTTCCCAAATTGAAGTTGTAGAGGCTCGGTTTTGTGACATTAAATCAAACCGCGATATCGGTGATTGGTAACATTTATTTATTTACAAGTTTTGATATTGTCATTTATTTTGTGAGAATTTATTTTTAATTGTTAAATGTTAATTGTGTGTTAATTGTTAATTTCATTTAAATTGTTATTTGTGTCATTGTTTATCTACGATTATTTTATCAAATTCGTAAAAAATGAATCCTCCTAGTGAAAGTAGTTCTCGTAGTCGTAAGGCTAAATATGTAATGGGAATTGAAACTCAAAATTATTTAAGACCCGAAGACACTCTTGAACGTTTTCAAGCCCCACCACCATTTAGTGAACCCGAGATTCGTACGACTTTTCAAAATATGCCCCCAGCACACAATACTTCATCGTCTAGTGTGAAAAGATCAAGGGAAAAAACTAGTGACGTTTGGGGACTTATGAAAAGGTTTGATGATGAACATTTTGTATGTGTGTGGTGCCCCTTACGAAAATTTAAACACACGGCGGAATCGGGGGGTATCTCAAATGAGAAGACATTTGAATAGACACCTCCCGGAATGGCTTAACATTCTATTAGAGAGGAAGGGAAACCCGAAAGTATATTTAAGTGCACCCCATACCGTTGAAACTTTTGTTTACGAAGAAGAAGTTATGAGAAGAGGACTTGCTCCATTAGTCATTCAATCTGAACTCCCCTTCTCATTTGTGGAAAACCTTGTGGTTGAAAGATTTATACAACAATATATCTGTCCACAATTTAAACGTATATCACGAAACACATGTTTGAAGTATGCTAATAATTTGTTTAACCAAGAGGTAGTTCATTTAAAGGTGATCTCAAGACTTAGCCTCAAGAGTTGCTCTAACTTCTGACATGTGGCAGGGTAGGCGGCTAGTCATTATGTTTGTGTAACCACACATTGCATTGATGAAGATTTTTCCCTACAAAAAAGAATTATTTGATTTTGCACAACTTGAACATCCACATTCAGGAGACATGATTGCACAGTCCATATATAGATTTTGTACATATATAGAGCGGTATACTAGGAATAACATTGACCAAAACGCTTGTGGTCCTACTTCAATGAGTAGATATAGCAATGAAGAGGTTGACGAAAATGAAGAATTTGATATATTAGGGTGGTGGAAAAGTTCATAAAAAAGGGTTTCCTATCTTGTCTACCATTGCCCATGATGTACTCACGTCTCAACGTTGGGTTTCGTTCGAAAAAGCATAAACGCAGCGGAAGGGATTTCAAAAATTAAAACGAAAACCCAATTGGTACTCTAATTCGCATAATTGAATCTAAAAGCGTATAACGAATGGAACTTACTCATTAATATGAATATGATGATGGAAAAAACCTTCTTCTTCTTCAAACTCGAAATATTGAAGCTTCCAAATCTTCAATCCTTTGGTTTGATTCTTCAAACTTGAACTTGATCCGAACAACGAAAATATGTCGTCTCTAAATGGTCACGCACGGATCAACAAACGAAAAATCCCCTTTCTTCTTTCTCTATGGTCGACGGCTAGGTATAGAGAAAGGGAGGAATATTTTTCTTTCTTTTGAGAGTTATGAGAATTGTGTATTCTTCTTATTTCTTGTTCTAAGTCAAAGAGCCCTTATATACCTCATAACTTATTGAACAAGTCAAAATAAAAGAGCCCTAATATGTGGCCTCTCAAAGACGCCACTTTGAGGCCTCATAAGCGTCCAATTGGACTCCTTATTTAGCTTCGGGGTTTATTTTGTTTAATTAATTTCTTATTTCAATTAATAATTTATTATATCCAATAAATAAATTAATTAATTAAATAACCAAATTAATTAGATAAATTAATTCATTAATATATTTCGCAAGAAAATTAATTAATAATTAATCTTATCATTATAATTAATTATTTCATCAAATGAATAATTATTTATTTAATTTATCCAATAAATTAAAACTCTCAAAAGAAATAATAGAAATTCATTTTTCTTCATTTTTCATTGTCAATCCTTTAGCGCGACTCTTTAGGTTCGTTTTGTTTGGCAATGAGAGGAAACCAAATGAAGTGGGTAACACCTAGCCAGTCACGTGGCCCACTTCGTAACCCAAATGAAAACGAATGATAGGATCATTCTGAAACCTTCCAATCGTAAATACCGTATATGTATAAACCCTTTGTTCACGTTTTCCGGTCAAGTGAGAATCATGGTCATGTCAAACTCACTGGACTTGACCATATGTATAAATCATAATAAATACGAGATCATTGAGATCGATTTAGTGCCAAGCACAATCGTCTCCTTTGCTTTGGCCAAAGACTTTGATCTCTATTTATCTATAATTACATAGGGTACATACTCATTCACTTATGAGAGAACAAATTTCATATTAGATATCTGCTAAGATTACCACTTGCCCATCAAGTCCGCATTTCGAGGTTGACCCCACCAAAGGGTGAATTGGGTCTAACTACTCTAGTGAAAGACTTGACGTCACAAGTGCATCTTCAGCCTGATACTTCAGGTCAAAGGTTCACATATACCTATTACGCATAATCAGTTCCGTCATTGACAGTCACAGAGTGAAAACCCATGTGACAGAACCGATGCGAGTCGCGTTCAAACATATCAGTTCCACTGACGTGTCTACAATCTTAATCTCCTATCATCCCATGATATCAAACAGGCACTCCCATGTCAGAGCTAAGAAGGTACAAGTATTCGAAGTCGTTATATGTCCATTAAAGACTTTATATTACTTGCGAACTTATTTTAGTAATCAAGATCGATCACTCTACTGCCAATCTTCCTATCCCACTGGAAGTAGAGGGATCGCATTGAAAACATGGACAAAACGTTTTACACAACTTATAGATGCAGATAAGAATTAAGTGAAAACATAATAATGTCTTTTATTTAAGAAGAGTTTAAGTTCAATACAAGATATATGCCTTATACATTCTATCTTCTATAGCATCTGAGGGCATAATCCTAACAATCTCCCACTTGCACTCAATGCCACTCACTGTGGTATCTAATACCCATCCTTTCCAGGTGTTGGTCCAAAACACAGCCTGAGGTAGTGGTTTGGTGAATGGGTCAGTTATATTGTCAGTTGAGCCTATTTTCTGCACTGCCATCTCTCCTCTGCCAACGATCTCCCTGATGATGTGAAATCTTCTCTCAATATGTTTGGACTTGTTATGAGACCTCGGTTCCTTGGCTTGCTCTATCGCTCCATTGTTATCACAATAAAGTGGCAATGTCCTTAGTTCTCCATCTTCAGGTCTCCACCTCCATAGATGAGAATCATATCCTTAGTTCTTTTCAGATACTTTAGGATATTCTTCACAGCTATCGAATGTTCCTTTCCCGGGTTTGCCTGAAATTGACTCACCATGCTCACAGCATAGGTAATGTCCGGTCTAGTACACAGCATTGCATACATCAGGCTACCAACTGCAAAAGCATAGGGTACATTACTCGTCTCTTGTCTATCTTCCTCACTTTGAGGACACATAGACTTGGATAAGTGTACTCCATGCCTCATGGGAAGAAACCCTTTCTTAGAGTTGTCCATCCTAAACCTCTTTAGGACCTTTTCTAAGTAAAGGGCTTGAGAGAGGCCTATCATTCTATTCGTTCTATCCATGTAGATATGAATTCCTAGAATGTATGTGGCTTCTCCCAAGTCTTTCATGGAAAAAGTACTTGAAAGCCATTTCTTGACAGTGGTGAGCATTCCTACGTCATTTCCTATAAGTAGAATGTCATCCACATATAGTACTAAGAACGAGAGTTTGCTCCCACTAGTCTTCTTGTAGTCACATGGTTCATCTTCGTTCTTGATGAAGCCATATCCCTTAACTTCTTCATCAAAACGGAGATTCCACCTTCTAGATGCTTGCTTGAGACCGTAACTGGACCTCTCAAGTTTACATACTTTATGGATATCGGACTCGAACACAAAACCCTTTGGTTGTTCCATATAGATATCATCCTCGAGGAATCCATTTAGAAAGGCCGTTTTGACATTTGCCATATCTCATAATCTAAATATCTAGCTATGGATAATAGAATTCATATTGACTTTATCATAGCCACGGGCGAAAAGGTTTCTTGATAGTCAATTCCTTCTCTTTGACTATACCCTTCCGCTACGAGCCTGGGTTTAAAGGTGTCAACCTTGCCATCGCTACCTATCTTTCTTTTGTAGATCCACTTATATCCTATAGGTTTTATACCTTCAGGATGATCTACCAAAGTCCAGACATGGTTCGATTACATAGAGTCCATTTCTGTTTCCATGGCTTCTCGCCATCTTGAAGCGTCGACATCCACCATCGCTTGATCATAGGTACAATGATCATCTTCATGACCTTCTTGTACTACAGCGTGAAGCTCTCGCTCCCCCTGCAGTAGATACCCATACCTCTCAGGTTCATGCGGTATTCTACCAGATCTACGTGGTGGTTGTGCTACTATGGGTTCAGGCCTTGGTTCTTGAACAGATGTATTTGAGGGAGTTTCATTTTGTTTTTCTAGAACAATTTTCCTACCTTTGCCCCCTTCCAAGATGAACTCATCCTCAAGGAAGTGAGCTTGTAGGGCCACGATGATTCTTTGATCATCATGCAGGTAAAAGAAGAATTCCATGGAATCTTCAGGATAACCAATGAAATGTCCCATTAGGGATCTTGCCTCCAATATATCCACTTTAGTCTTCTTGGCATAAGCGGGGCATCCCCAAATCTTAATATGATTAAGACTCGATTTCCTATTATTCCACATCTCATACGGAGTTTTAGGAACGGATTTGGAGAAACATCTGTTCAAAACATGAGTAGCGGTAAGAAGCGCGTATCCCCACAACGAAATGGGTAAATCAATGTAACTAAGAATGGAACGAACCATGTCCAACAGTGTTCGATTCCTTCGCTTGGCTACTCCATTCAATTGAGGAGTTGCTGGTGGTGTTAGTTGTAACATTATTCCTTATTGTCTTAGGAATTCATCAAACTCAGCACTCATATATTCTCCTCCACGATCCAATCGTAGAGTTTTTATATTTTTCCCAGTTTGATTTTCTACTAAGGCCTTGAACTCTTTGAATCTTTCAAAGGATTCAGACTTTTCCTTCATCAGATACACTAGACCAAATCTTGAATGGTCATCAGTGAAAGTGATGAAGTAGTAAAAAACTCCACGAGCCATTTCTCCAAATGGTCCGCAGACGTCGGTGTGCACTAATCCTAAGACTTGCGTAGCCCTTTCAAAAGTCCCTGTGAAGGAGGGTCTAGCCATCTTACCTAAGAGACATGATTCACATATAGGAATAGGGTCCGACTCTAGTGAGCTTAAAAGCCCATCTTTTTCCTTTTTGTGGATCTTGTGCTCTCCGGCATGGCCAAGTCTAAGATGCCACTTGAGTCTTAAGTTAGTTTCTTGACTACCACATTTACGTGTTACAACATTAACATCAGATGAATTATGGACATTTAAATAATATAATCCATTAACTAAACATGCATTGCCAACTAATTTATTTCCATAATAAATGTCGCAATTTAATTTAGAAAAACGGAATGCATATCCAATCTTAACTAAGATAGGAATAGATACAATGTTCTTAAGCCCCTTGGGCAAAACCAAAACATTATCTAAAAACAGTAAATGTCCAGAATTCAAATAAAGAGAAGTAGATCCGATCCTAGTAGCTGCGACGCTTTCCCCGCTGCCTACTTTGATCATCACTTCTTCTCGGCCCAGCCTTCTACTTCTCTGTAGATCGTGATCCAAACAACAAACATGGGCACTAGCCCCTGAGTCTAGAATCCACGAAGTAGAAAATACGGTCGTAGAACAGTTAGTTTCAAAACTAATAGTTCCATACCTTGTGCGCCTTTGCCTAATTTGGGACAGTTTCTCTTCCAGTGGCCAAGCTCACCGCACTCGAGACATCTATCCTTTTTCTTAGATCCTTTGCTCTTGTAAAAACCATGAGCCTTTCCCTTACCCTTCTTAGTACCCCCTTGAGCTCCGAGATCGCCAGATTTTTTCTTGTTCTTCTTCCTCTTAGACTTTTTGGGTCCAAAAGAGATGACCAAGGTAGTTTCCTTTCCCTTTGGTTTCATTTGAGATTGTGCAGTAACCAACTTGTTCATTAGCCCAACTAAATTGCACTCTATCTCATTGGAGTTAAAGTTAACCACAAATTGGAAGAAGAAATCAGGAAGAGACTGCAAGATTAAGTCAGTTTGAAGGGTGGCATTCGTGGTGAATTCAAGAGCTTCCATTTTCTCGATCCTCAAAATCATTTTGAGGACATGATCACCAACCTTCTCACTTTCTTTCATCTTGGCTCTGAAGAGCTCTTTCAATATCTCATATCGTGCAGTTCGACTATGCTCTCCATAGAGCTCTACCAGGTGAGCTAGGATAGCTTTTGCAGTGGGCATCTTATCATGTGACCTTTGAAGATCATTAGTCATAGATCCCACCATGTATCCACTCACCCGGAGGTCGTCCTTAACCCATTTTTCATGGGCTTGGACCTCTTCCTCGTTGGCACGTGTTCTAGGAGGAGCTGACGGGATATGAGCCTCCAAGACGTATCCCAATTATTCCATATTGAGGACAATCCTAAATTTTCTAAGCCAGTCCACATAATTGGGTCCAATCAGAGTATTTTTTTCGAGTAGAATTGAAAGTGGGTTTGTCATAGTTGAGAGAGATAAACGAGAAATTGACTGCAGAAATAAATCAGATTTATTAGATTACTTGTTTTGACTTAACCAAGAAAAATTAAGGACTTCAAATTTATCTTGGCTCCCACTGCATTTTTCGAATCCCACACTCCCATGTGAAAATTGGGATTCATCATTGGCATCGATTCCACATCAGGTATTAAGGTCCTCAATTAATTAAATAGGTTGCAACCTAACCGGTTTCTAGCCCATTAATTATTTGAAGTGATATCTAATATCAATTTATCCAATAAATGTTTCAATACAATTCCCTATAGTTCACCAAACCACAGCCCATTCGATTTCTAGGTTCGTGAACTATCCGAGTTTATCCCACTAACTCCTATAATCTAGCATTTGAATTTCACCTTGCAACCGAACAGGTTTCTGGGGTGAAATATGTTTCGATTAAGGCATTTGCATGCACTTTATAAAATTTTAAATTATTTCTAAATGTATAACCCCCATAACTGGGAAGCATTACACATTTATAGTAATTTTAATTTTAGAAAGCTTAGTGGAGGGTGAGCATGTCAAACACCCTTTTCTAACTCGGTATAATTTATTTGGGAGAATTTAATTCGTCAAAAGATTTTGGTCTCACTTTGCACATTATTCAATTTATATAGCGCTTTATTCTATATTGATCATGCATAAAAATACTACTAATAATCATGCCTTTCAATATAAATAAACATAGAATTTAAATAAATAAATTCATCACTTGATCATGGACTTTTACTAGAGGGCCCGAGCCAATGGGCCATCACAAAAGGCATAGATTAAACCTATTAAACATTCATGGGTCTTTTGACTTTATCAACTTTAAACTATTTTATCTTGATTCCTAAAACAACTCATGTATTATTTCTAAGAATATAATAAATAACTTCAAATTTGATAACCCATAAAATTAAAGGTAAAACATATAATCCTAAGTCCATGATTAGTGTTTTAATCACATAAGACATGCTCGCATCAATTAATACATGCTCGCAACATTTAATACATGCTCGCAATATTAAATCACTTATGTTGATTATTAAAATTTTAATCCAACTAAAAAGTCCTTTATAAAATTCCTTATGATTTCACATATTCACTATTTCAATTAAAATCATTCTAGTCCAATTAGATGACTTAAATGTACGAAATTAAGAATTAAGTGCATCTACCTTTAATTAAAATAATATGAACACAAAAAATATGGAATTCTATATTTTATTTTATTATGATTTAAAGCCATCAAAAATTGGAAATACTTTTATTTGATCAAAGAATTAATTATTAATCTTTAAGAAAAATAATTTATATTCCTTATTCAAAATGAAGTAATTTCCAAGTCGAGGAAAAAATAATAATATTTAATCCATAAATCAATTATTGACGTCCAAGAAAAATAATTAATTAGTTCTAATTAAATATTATATTCCAATTAATCTCATTGGACTCGATTTCATCAAACCCAAGACACCATCCTTTTGGTCCACTTAGATTCAATTTAATTGGGCTCAAAATAATTAATTAGAACAACATTCACGTTTATTAATTTCTTATTGGGCTAAATTTAATTTAAGTCCAAATCACCAATCTAATTGGCCCATTTAGATTTAATTAGATTATGTCCAAACTAATTAACAAATCAAAATTGGATAATTTTCAATTGGGCTTAATTTAAATTATTCGAGTCATCATCTTTTTTATCCACCCAATTAATTAAAATCACCCAAAATTCAAAAAATAATTTTGACCCAAACATAGCCCATTTTACGGCCTGAATCCATGACCCGGATCAACGAATTGGGTATCCAAACCCATGACCAGTCTGGCCACGGTCACAACCCGACGGGCCGGGACTGGGCAAGGCCAGGCCGAACAGCCCGGCTGCGCGCGCAGCTGTGCACGTTTTTCTCGGGGCTTTCAAGCCTCGTTTTTCCTCGGTATTTTTCGATTTTCAATATCATCAAATATCCCCAAATTTACAATAACTAAAAATCATAAAAACTAGGCAAAAAATCATAAAACGCAGATTTAAGAAAAACATACAAACATGCTTCAAAAACACATAACATGCAATTCTCAAATCACGTAAACAAGATCAAATATGCAAATCAGAGATTGGCTCTGATACCACTGTTGGGTTTCATTCGAAAAAGCATAAACGCAATGGAAGGGATATCAAAAATTAAAACGAAAGGAAGTGGGTAACACCTAGCCAGTCACATGGCCCACTTTGTAACCTGACACGACAAATTCCTAGCAAGAGAACTAGATCGTGTAAGTAGTAAAGTGGATGTTCAAGTCTTTGGTTATCGTATCCGCAGGGACAACTATAATCTAAGTACCCAGACTACTGTATTACTCTTTTCTAAGTTAGATCGGTCGATAAGAAGGTTGATTAACTAATTAATAAAAACTAGAAAATAAACTAAGGCAACTTCAAACCAATCAAAGGGAGAAAGCAATAGAGAGAAGCGATCAAGGCACGAGGTTCAACCAATTATGCATTTAGATTGTGATTTAGGTTCTATTGGATTATTAGATTGATTTAGTCAAGGCAAAATTCCCTAACATACGTGCTACCCAATCTCTTGGCATAGCAACCCTACCTTTGTTAACGATTTCCTATATATCTCTATATGAAAACCAGGCTTAACAAAGATGCATATACGCTCTAGGAATTCCCCACGTTAAATGGAAAGCCACCTAAAGAAACCGAGTCTGTCTCTAGTCGGTTTAACTATAGAGTATTCAATGTTTATATCTTCCCTAGGTTATTATCTCTCAATCTCTAACCTAGGCATTTTATCAAACACTTGGTGATCAAACAAGTGAAGCATGGAGATCAAATATTGAATACATAACTACAACCAACATTAATCCAATAAATACCAAAACAACAACAATCACAATAACATAAATGGCCTAGCCAAGGCCTTAATCATAATGTTTAGCTCATATTCATGTCATAAGTATGGATCTGAATCATACAAATCATATTAGAGAGTTGGACAAAGTTAAGAAATAAAGATGTAGAAACTCCCGAATAATCGCGATGATTTTGATCCCTCGTTGAATTCTCCGTCGTCTTGCGAATCCGGGCCTTCAAAGAGTCGTTATGACCTTCAATCCTCCTCTCCCAAGCTCTCTCTCCCCTTTTTGGTGTTTGGCTGCTCTTAAGTGTATTTAGAGTGTATTTAGGGCTTTTTTTCGTCCAAATGACCTGATGGTCTATTTATAGTCCAAGTCCGCCGCCTTGAATGTCGCGGCGTTGGCTACTGCATGTGAACGCCGCGGCGTTCGTGAATGAACGCCTCGGCGTTCATCCCCTGCTGCTCCAGCCAGTTTCGGTAAAATATGTATAACTTTCTCTACCGATGTCAGAATAAGCTGATTCAAGTTGCTATAGAATCCTAAAACAAATATATACAACTTTCAAGAAGACACTAAAACCAAAATCAAACGTTAAAGATGATAAAATTGTCTCACAAGTCACTGAGTGAGAAAACTCCATCGTAAGACGTCTCTTCCGATGACGTTTTCACCTCCTTCCCTACATATCTGATCTTTATCTTCAACATAAGAAATGTACTTGTGCTTCTTATATTTCCATTGGTATACGAAGTGTGTAATTTGGACATGGGTAGAGAAATCTATTCCATAAACTCTAGCACTGCATTAACAGTTTGTATCTTGATGCATGATTTACCTTCAATCTTTGTTCTTTTCCTCCAAATGTTATGTTATTCTATAAAATATGAGAAAACAAGGGTCAAAGTATCATATGTGATCAAATTATCAAGGAAACAATCAAAACTAAGTCGATAAACGGGGCAAAACTAGTGTAAAAATAACATATATCATAACCCAAATGAAAACGAATGATAGGATCATTCCGAAACCTTCCAATCGTAAATACCGTATATGTATAAAACCTTTGTTCACATTCTCCGCTCAAGTGAGAGTCATGGTTATGTCAAACTCACTGGATTTGACCATATGTATAAATCATAATAAATACGAGATCATTGAGATCGATTTAGTGCCAAGCACAATGGTCTCGTTTGCTTTGGTTAAAGACTTTGATCTCTATTTATCTATAATTACATAGGGTACATACTCATTCACTTATGAGAGAACAAATCCCATATTAGATATCTGCTAAGATTACCACTTGCCCATCAAGTCCGCATTTCGAGGTTGACCCCACCAAATGGTGAATTGCATCTAACTACTCTAGTGAAAGACTTGACGTCACAAGTGCATCTTCAGCCTGATACTTCAGGTCAAAGGTTCACATATACCTATTACGCATAATCAGTTCCGTTATTGACAGTCACAGAGTGAAAACCCATGTGACAGAACTGATGCGAGTCGTGTTCGAACATATCAATTCCACTGACGTGTCTACAATCTTAATCTCCTATCATCCCATGATACCAGACAGGCACTCCCATGTCGGAGCTAAGATTGTACAAGTATTCGAAATCTTTATTTGTGCATTAAAAACTTCGTATTACTTGCGAACTTATTTTAGTAATCAAGATCGATCTCTCTAGTGGACGAAACTTTTTACACAACTTATAGATGCATATAAGAATTAAGTGAAAATTAATAATGTCTTTTATTTAAGAAGAGTTTAAGCTCAATACAAGATATATGCCCTATACATTCTATCCTCTATGGCATTTGAGGGCATAATCCTAACAGTCAAATGTCTACAGTTACTTCGAAAAGTTGTTTTAGTGCAGGTGAGAGGACAATAACAAATAAAAGGTCAAGAATGACGAAAGAAACAATGCGAGTATGCATACTCTATAAGGATTGGATAGATCAAGCATGGAGACAACAAGAGATTCGACGAGATGGTCGGAAATTTATACCACCAACATTCATGAATGAAGAATCAAGCGACGATGAAGGCAACGTGGAAGCCGACGAAAAAGATGATGACACAGAAGATGACGACGAGACATAAGAAGCCAATATTCAAAACTACTATCAAGGCTTAAATGCGGCAAATCAACATGACGATGTATTTTCAATGCCAGATATTGGGGATGATTTTTTAGATGCTATGAATAATTGAGAATTAATAATGTTCCTAGCACAAATGTATTTTACAATAAGTGGTAAATGTATTTACTAAGTTTATTTATCCATTTTAATGAAATCAAAGTACTAAACACCTTTAAATATATATTGTCATTAGTCACTAAATTATTTTTTTCCAATGAAGTTTTTTAATATTGGTTCTATTATCCACATTCTATATTTCACTTATAAAAAAAATAGTAGATAACAAGTACTAAATAAAAGATGTATTCAATTAAATAACTTAAATAAATACTTAACAACAGTAAATAAATATATAATAGATTAAATAACATAAATAATTAACAAAAGTAAATAAATAAATAACAAAAATAAAAAAATGAACAACAAAGCCCTTTAGGCTTGGTGGGTTGGCCTTGATAGGGTTTTTTACAGCCTATCAAGGCCTACCTTGATAGAATTTTTTGGCTCTTCAATTGAAGGACCAAAAAAGGATATCAAGTTTAACAAGCCGGTCTAAGAGCCTTGCCAAGTCGGCCTGGTTGCTAAAGGGGCCGAGCTGGCCCTCAACAAGGCCAAACCTTTACTTTTATCTCATTTTCTTTCTTTTTTTTACTTTTCTACTCTTATTTTGCTAAGATGGGTTTGGGCTTCAATTACAGATAAAAGAAGACATGGGCTTGAGTTAATTATTTAAATTGGACTCATTCCTTCAACATTAATACATTAGAAATGGGCCATTTTAATTTGTCCTTTTTGTTTATTATTATTATTACTGCACAAGATTTTATATATATATATATATATGGATCAAATACATCCCAATTCATTAGGTAAGATATAAGACTCAATCTCCACCCTTGATACCATTTGATCCCAAGGTCTGATTTTAACCCATTTTCAGATTATATATATTTTTTAATGATGGCAGGGACATTGTAGTCTACAAACGTAACAAACTCATGCAGGATCAAAATCAAATCCCACTTATTGTACCCATAACAGATTTTTTTTCTCCAATTCAGTTTTTCTTTCCAATTTCAATTCAATCAGTTCACAGAACTCAATTAGTCATCATCAAACTAAATATACAGAAATCAAATCCCCCTTATTTACGTTATTTATCATCAAACTCAAGTAATCATCAAGCTCGATTCATCATCATCGTCAATTCATCATCATCGATTGTGAATACAAAATCTTATGCAAAAGATTTCAACTTTGTCATGTGATTCCTCTATTTTTTCACAGGCATCCCCATTTGAAATCATTTTATTTTTTTTGGTTCTTTTAATTTAAGTAGTAATGGCAATTCAGAAAGATAGAGTAAGGTTCAATGTTGGTGACCTCCGCAGAACATGGGAGCTATACATTCCCACAAACATCCTAAAAAAATTGTTATACAGAGAGGCCCTGTTATATGGCCTCATGGACCACTACAACAAATATTAGTGTATTATACATTAAAAACTCAGTATACATTAGCTTGTAAATCACAAATACACCATCATACAGTAGCTTATAAACCATTATACAGTAGCTTATAAACCATTATACAGTAAATACAACGGTGATATACAGTGTGTGATTAGTAGCATACAATTAGTGATTTCAAACCATTATACAGTATCTTAAAACCCAGTATACAGTATCATATAACTCATTATACAGTGAATACAATAGCTAATTAATCCATTATACAATAGTTAATAAACAAATATACAGTAAATACAAACAAGGTAAAGTACGGAAATAATGGAAATAAATAAAAATAAAAATCCGACTGAAAACACAAAAATGCGAAAAAACCTTGTAAAACGATGGGATTTGGACCCGAGAGGGTGGTGCTCAGCATACTTATGATAAGTATGCTGAGTTGTTTTTAAAACGAGGTTTCCTTCAAGATTGAAGTATAGCTTGGGGCCAAATTCCAAAAACAGTTTTTGCCTTTCGAAAATTTAAAATATATATTTTATTATTATTTTTTTAAAAGCAAAATACAGTAAATGAGTGGTGATATACAATGTGGTATTTTGTGACATCACAATTAGTGATTTTTTTAAACCATCATACAGTAGCTTATAAACCATTATACAGTAAATACAACGGTGATATACAGTGTGTGATTAGTGACATACAATTAGTGATTTCAAACCATTATATAGTATCTTATAAACAACTATATAGTATGTTATAACACATTATACAGTATCTTACAACCCATTATACAGTGTGTGTTTATACATCATACAATTACAATCTTATAAACCATTATACAGTATCTTATAACACAATATACAGTAACATATAAGCCAATATACAGAATCATATAACCCATTATACAGTGAATACAATAGCTAATAAACGTTATACAATAGCTAATTCATACATTATACAATAGATAATAAACAAATATACAATAGGGGAGATTGATATTTCACGATCGACTTTTCAGTTCGCGAAAATCTGTCATCTTCATGGCTATTTTCCGGTCGTTTTCCCCAGCGACTCGAGTAGCGACATCAATGCCATCCCATAGCGGCGAACATCACCGCTCGTCGCGCCTCCCACAGCGGCGCGTCTCGCCGCCTTTCTCGGAAGATCATTGAAGTCGACGAGTTAACACAAATTCCAGAAATTCAATATTTCAAATTTTGGTTTTTTCAATCTCGATTTTCTAGAAATTCAGAAATTTTAGAATTTTAATTCAATCAAAACTGATTCTAGTGAAACCAAAATTCCAAATTGATATTTCTTAATTTTCGGTGATTTAATTTTGGCAACAAATCGAGATATTGTAGGGGAGATTTTGGCAGTTTCAAATGGAGAGATTTTAGAAAAGATTTTGTACCGTTATTTTTGGTAGTTTGATGTTGTATAATGATGTCATTGACTATTATACCCCCTGATACATTTGGAGCCAAATATCCCGCCTATTTCTTGATTATTTTTTGGACTGTTGGATTTAATGTATCCAATGGTGTGTATATTGGGTCTTATATCTTATCTAATAGAGGATATGTATTAGATCTTGACCCTATATATATATATATATATATATATATGTATATATATTCACAAACATATCTTTGCCATATCGTATCCTAAAAAAATTTAAAATCCGTATCGCCGTATTCGTATCGTGTCGTACTCGTATCCCCGTATCCGTATCTGAGCATTATAGCATTTGAGTCAAAATATGACATTTTTAATCTCGTCCTCTTTTTAGGACGAAATTTACCCACGTGAGGCACACACTATTAGTTAAGTGCCCCTCACGTGTTTCATCTAAATCCTGAGGCAATTAACTAACAAAATGTGTGTCTCACGCTGGTAAATTTTGTCCAAAACTAAATGTACGGGACTAAAAGTGACACATTTTGACCCCCAATGGGACCAAAAATGTCAACACGCTTCTTATGAGACAAAATATTTTGACTGAACTCCAATGGAACTAAAAGTAAAATTTTCTCCATAGGATAGTGTGGGTTGTAAAAGTGGTCCCGCGCTTTTCAGCCTTGATAAGATAGTCCTATATGATAAATTAATGCGTCGGAGTGGTCCTCTTTTTTAGTTTTTCGATGGAAGTTAACACGTTGTCGTGTAATTACTAAATTGGACTTCTTTTTCAAGTCTCTCAAAATATTTGCGCGTTTTATGAAATTTACCATACTATAGAATAAAAAGAATCAAAACAAAACTAGAGATTTTTGAAAATTGAAATTAAGAAAATTAAAGAAATAAATAGAATTTTTTTTGAAAATAAGAAAACTGTTCAGCAAAAAAAAATAAATAATAAGGCTAGATAAAACTATTTCAGAAAAAGAAAAGAAAAAAAAACAAAAATAAAAAGTTTTGAAAATTAGAAAATATTTCAAAAAAGTCAAAAGAATTAAGAAATCCGACAAAAAAATTAGAAATAAAGCTAGACAGAACTATTACAGAAAAATAAAATAAAAAACTCAGGAAAAACTAACAGAAGATATTTTTTACAATTAGAAAATATTAGAAAAATTCAACAATAAAATAATCAGAAAAAACAAATAGAAAATATTCTGAAAACTAGAAACGTTTAAGAAAATTTAGAAAGATTAAAAATTTAGGAAAAAATATTAGAAACAAAGCTAGAAAAGCTCTGAAAATTAGATTCTATTTTAGAAAAATTCGAAAAAAAAAGGAAAAAAGAAATAGAAAAAATTTTGTAAAATAGAAAATATTTCAGATAATTTAGCAAAAATCAGGAAGAAAGATTCTTAAATATTGCTGGTGTTGGACGAAGTGGTGGATGATTTAGTTCACATCTTTAACCAGGTTCCAAATTTCTTGCTTTGAAGTTTCATTCCTCTATGTTGATTTTATTTTATAACAAAATTTTCTTCCATAAGTTTATTTTCGGCATAATTCATTCTGCCTTTTGTTCATAGTTCAGATCTGGGTGAGATGACACAGGACGACGGATCTAAGATGTAGAGTTCGTTTGGATTCTGAGGGTTGGTAGGATTTGATAATGAAGAAGAAAGGGGAGACAAAAGAAAAGAAAAAAAAATAATATTAAAAAATTTCATACAACCCCCTAATACTTTGAAAAAGTTGCAAAAACTTCCAAGTTAACAGTCACGTGACCTCCACGTGATAAATTCCATCAAAAATTAATGAATAGGACTAACGTTGCACATTTTTCTATCCCATAAAACTACTTTTGTCAAATTTATAAAGCGCGAGGACCATTTTTGCAACCCTCTCTATCCTATGAGACCAATAATTCTATTAATTTCATGTGCTTTGTTATTACTTTTTTTTGTTTTTTCTTTTGGTATATCCCTTACATCCGAATAATACAGTATATTGATAATAAAAAAAGTAACTCTAATTTCAAGGTTTAGCCGATCTTTTATGCCAAAAAAATTATTTTCCATTTGTGATCATTTAATTCATTTTCAAACTGTTAGTTCACAACGCACCACATTGCTCGAGACCACATTCTTTTTTTCCCATTTTGGTAAATGCTTGGAAACACATTCAGTGTTAGTTAAAATCCGCCAAAGCTTCTCAAACTTAATGCTTATGGTTCAAGCTAGCAATTTGAAGTTACTATTTGTAATACCGCATTTGGCAATTCATGTCAAATTACACTATAACCAAATATAATATTTGTGACAAAATTTAAAATGACAATGTCAAAACTGTCACTAGGTATACATAATGACTGACAACAATTTTTGCTTTGTCACAATAAAACTTGAGAAAATGACGTTTATAGTCCCTCTGGTTTTACGTTTGTGTCACTTTAGTCCCTCTGGTAATAAAAGTGGCACATTAGTCCCTCAATTATAAATTTTGTTGCACAGTAGTCCCTAAACTCAAATTCCGGCTGATTTCTTCCGGCCAACCGAGCGCGTGTGTTACACCTCAATTTTGTGGCCGCCATGTGGGCAATGAATTAATGACGTGGCCGACCATGTGTCACTTTTGTAGATTAAAATGCAATTTAACACAAATATTGAGGGCATTTTTGTCATTTTCAATCCACCTTATTCTCTCTCTCTCTACTTCATCTTCTTCACCAAAACACACACTAATTCACACACACACACACATATATATACACGCAGACACACACACACACACACACACATATATAACACACACACACGCACACACACATATACACACACGCAGACACACACACACACATATATAAACACCCACATATCTAAACACACACACACCCGCATATACACATATGTATGTATATAGGCTCACACACACGCATATACACATATATGGATGTATATAAAATCACACACACATATATACACACACCCAAATTGAATTTTAGAATAGTGAATTTTGAAATGGGTTTATGGGTATAAACCAATAAATTTCAGAATGGTGAATTTCAGATTTGAAATTTCAATTTTTGGGGTTTATGAGTACAAACCCATATATATATGTATATGGTGTGTGTGTGTGTTTAGATATGTGGGTGTTTATATATGTGTGTGTGTGTGTGTCTGCGTGTATATATATGTGTGTGTGTGTGTGTGAATTAGTGTGTGTTTTGGTGAAGAAGATGAAGTAGAGAGAGAGAGAATAGCGTGGATTGAAAATGACAAAAATGCCCTCAATATTTGTGTTAAATTGCATTTTAATCCACAAAAGTGACACATGGTCGGCCACGTCTTTAATTCATTGCCCACTTGGAGACCACAAAATTGAGGTGTAACACACGCGCTCGGTTGGCCGGAAGAAATCAGCCGGAATTTGAGTTTAGGGACTACTGTGCAATAAAATTTATAGTTGAGGGACTAATGTGCCATCTTTATTACCAGATGGACTAAAGTGACACAAACGTAAAACCAGAGGGACTATAAACGTCATTTTCTCATAAAACTTTTAGTAAGGAGAGCTTTACAAAAGTTGACAGTATTAACAATTAGTGACATATGTATAGTGACAAAGTGACAACACAAATTGAATGACAATTAAAATTGTTATCAGTAAATTATCACAAAGGGTGCGTCGATAATGACAACAACTTTTCTGTCATTAATTATTAAAAGTGACAACTTCTGTACAAATTTTGTCATTATTAAACATGTGGAATCTAGCTATTTTAATGACAATACAAAAGTTTTTGTCACTAAAAATTT
This sequence comes from Buddleja alternifolia, assembly GCA_019426215.1. Lineage (NCBI taxonomy): Eukaryota > Viridiplantae > Streptophyta > Magnoliopsida > Lamiales > Scrophulariaceae > Buddleja > Buddleja alternifolia. The sequence continues at coordinate 9,822,379 of CM033403.1, forward strand.
ATTAGTAGTGATAACTTTGACATTGTCATTTTGACATTTCGTCACCAATGTTATACTTTTTTGTAGCGTTGGAAGGAACAAAAATTGAAATCGTATCACCGAAAACCCTACTTTGAGATCACTACTAGGTGAAACTTATAATTGCGCTATTCACATTACAAATGTTGTTAATTAATAGAAATATGAAAAAACGATTTAAATATTATCAGTAAAAAAGAAAGAATTGCTCTATTAACATTACCAATGTTGAAAAGTACAATTTTGACCTCATATTCTCTCAAGTATTGATGATAGCTTGCCTGCAATACCCACATAAAATGGTGCCAGATGTTGCAATAGAAGAATCTGACCTTTGTCTCACATCTACCTCACCCATAAAATATATTCCATAATTTGTTTGCTAGCACTGATTCAGCCGGCTTTGGCAAGGTTTGTTTGATCATTTGTTTACACTTATATTTCATGGCACTATTTTACTATATATGGATCTTGAATTTGTAGCACCATGACAACCAGCAAGCATAGTTTGCTCCGACATCTCACAAGTATTATATTAAAGAAAGAAAACATAAGAAAATAATCCAGAACGAGAAGAGCATAATTTTAATCTGAGTTATTATGAATAACAGACAAGTAGCTAAAGGCCTACACGCACCTAGAAAGATTTCTAATTGCTTTAAGGACAGAGATGAAGAGCTTTCTTTCTTCCGGGACCTTCAAAAGCGCGAAAAAGATCAAGTTGCTAGCCTTCTTCAGCCTGTTTCCGAAGAATTTGAAGCAAATGGTGAGTCCTTTGTTTGATAATAATATAAACAGGGACAAAGCAGCCGGGCAACTTTGAAAAATTATGTTTTTGCCTTACAAATTTTTTATACGCATAATTTCGCCTCCCAAAATTTAAAAATATCAAGTTTTGCCCCCTTTTGTTTTTATATTTCGCCCCCGGGGCGAAAAATCATGGACTCCTAGTCGATCTGGGCCCTGAATATAAACACGAATGTGTATGGTCATCGTGTGATTTTAGCCTTCAAAAACGCGAAAAAGACCTTCACTTGATTTTGATGATGTTTAGTGGTAAGTGCAGGGAACTATGGGGTTTACAGAATGGAATCAGGAGAAAGGAAAGGAGCAGGGCTTGAATTTTTTGCTGAGAGTGGGAAAAATGACTACAATTGGTAAATATTTAAAAGTTTTTTTATATGAAAATTACTAGGTGAAATATTGAATTGAGTAGTTTGGTTTTGGTTTACTTTGTTGAAGGCTAAAAACACCACCTGCTACACCTTTATTTCCATCACTTGAGATGGAAACAAATGGGCAAGAATTAGTCATGCAGAGGGAGTTACCAATCACACAGCCTCTTTCAAGGGTACGCTCTCTATAACTTTTAACTTGTTATTACTTCGAAAATAAAGTCCTTTTATGAAATCCTTTTGTATGATCATGAAAAGAGACTGAGGATTTCAAATCAAAACACCATCTTCTATTTTCCTTTTGGCTGCTTAAGTTTAGGGAGAATTGCAATATTGATCTCATAGGATATAGGCGATCCAAAAGATGTTTGACTGTTGACTAACACTTGGGTTATGTTCGTGAAGCTCACTCGCACATTTTTCATCAAAAATTGACGGACATGACTAAATTTGCAACATTATTTAACCTACTGGACTAATTTTGCAACCCCGTAATGGGACTAATATTGTAATAACTCATGTCTTATGGTACCATTATTGCATTTCTCCCTCAATGTTTCTTTATTTTAAATACTCTTTTTGTTCCAAGTGAATCACTCTGATTTTCTTTTTGAAATGTTCTACAATGAAGTTAAACCTTTCTTTTCTCATAAGTAAATTCATATAATGAGTAATGACATAATATTGATAACTCTCAATCGTTAGTTTTGAATGTATTATTTTTAAAAAAGAAAAATCTTCACATTTTCAACTCTCATCTAAAAGTTCGTATTTCAATCCTGTCTTGTTACCTAAACATATTTGCTTATTCAAAATAATGACTTATGAACATCTAGAGTGCAACATGACCAGTTTGCAGGCAATCCACAAGCTACAAAATCAAACACCAAAAGATCAACATCTCCTAATCCAAATCCAAAAATTCCCCAGAGACACAAAACCCCGACCGCAAGGCCAAGTATATCATCATTTATCGACAACAAAAACATGAAAACTGCACCAGTACTTATAAACCATAAAATAAACCTCACAACTAATAATAGCCTTCCTGATAAAACCAAACCAAATTTCAATTCAATAGCTAAATCCACCATCCACAAAGAAACCCTTCCAACAACTTTTCTTGCTTCAAACCTTTCAAAAAGCATGGGATCATTAACGGACCCAAATTCAAGTGCCAAGCCCAAAATCACTAGAGGAGTATCACCTTTTGCTAGATCAAATATCGCGGGATTTTCAGATGAGACACCGCCTAATCTAAGAACAACGACGAATAGGCCATCATCAGCGACACGAGGAAGGCCATTAATGAATCAAAAGCTAATTTCAAATTTCCCACAAAAGCAAGAATTGAGTACTTCAAAGATAATAAGAAGACAATCGTGCTCTCCAAGTGTGACTAGGGGTCGAAAAGTGGAGAAAGACAGTAATGCAGTCATGACTCAAACTAGTAGCATTGGTAAGGCTCAACAAGTTTTGGGGAGTCGGATGGTGGACAGGTTTATGAATGCAAGAATTTCTAGTGCAGAAGATACACAAACGAAAGCGAAACAGGTGAGTGGATCGATGAATGAGAATTCGAGACAAGCGAAGATTAAATTGAATGAGAACTCTGGTTTTGGAAGGTTGATGTCAAAGAGCTCACTGGATATGGCTCTCAAACACATGGTACGTACTATGATTGTTATTGGTTATTATTTCACAAAAATTCTTAGGCAAAATTACACAAAGGCCCCTCACTTATTGTGTAATTATCAAAACCTCCCTCACTTATTGAAAATTACCAATACACCCCCTCATGTTCAAGATTTCTTACAATTACACCAATTTAAAAATTATTATAATTTTAGCACTATAAAACTTACAAATAACATTTGAGGGAGTGTATTAGTAATTTACAATAAGTGAGGAGAGTTTTTCAATATAACACGACAAGTGATGGGGTTTATGTAATTTTCCCAAATTTTTATATATATGGGCTGGGGAAATTGCAATATTAGTCATCCCATAGGATAGAATTTATTGCATTTTTAGTCTTATTGTTTAAAAACTTGCAGAGTTAATCTCATATGATGCATTTTTAGTCTGAACCATTAAAAGACGGACGGAAATTGTTAGTACTAATAAATTTAAAGCACATGCATTACACATGCAAAACTTCATCCATGTTTTAACGGGTGTGACCAAATTTGCAAAAAAATATATCTTATGGACTAACTTTGCATATTTGTAAATAATGGGACTAAAATTGCATTAGGTCCTATCACATGGGACTAATACTGTAATTTTCCATATATTGTAACCAAAATAAAAAACTATTAGAAAACAAATTCCACATATGGGCCGGATATATATGCATGACCCATGTGCATGTACCTGTGCCTGCTCATGTATTATGATTAAAGGAAAATGCTATATACCACCGTTTTTATACCATCAATTTTCCACCGCCTCTTGATTTAGAAAGTATGGATATATTAAATCCATTAAAATCAATTAATTGCAAATGATTTCAGACCAAAACTATGAGAGGTGAAAAATCGATGATATATAAAAGGTGGTATATAGCATTACTCATGATGAAATGAACGTCGTTACAACAATAGTGTCCATCGGAACCGGTGTAGAGGAAGTATCGATCGTCTTATTACATATATCACGATCTTGTTGCTTACGTGCTTGACGAGTAGATGATGTACAAAATATCAATGTTATATTTGTAGCTTAGCTTAGGTGATCCATTTGAGTCTATATATTCAAATTACGCATTACTTAAATGCAGGAGTTTCAACGAGACCCGAGTAGTAATAATCGTAAGAATGGCATAGTACCTGGAAGAAAATCTTGAACCATCATCAACATCTCAACGAATTCATGAGTCGTGGACCGCTGCAGAAATGGAAAAAAAAAAAAAAAAATAGGCCTAAAGAGAGAATTGCTTAATCGAAATAAGAGCAATGCTCTAGGATCTCTAATGTGACATTTGATCTTTTTGTTCCCAACTCATGTAAATCGTTAGTAATGGAAGATTTTATTTTACGTTACAAAAGAATGATTCAGTTTTCACTCCTTTTTCACATATGGTAAATTTGGAAAATACTGATTTGTCAGTACACTTTATAATATCGTTTTTTAATCAAAAAACTTCAAATATGCAATTCAATCAAATAAGAAAGTTTTACAAATATTTTTTATTGAATTTGGATACAATTTCTATTTTTTCTTTCTTCTGATCCTTCGGGATTTGAAATTTTGAAGGTGGAGCCTAACGCTTTAATCTCCTTTAAATCAAACTTGATTTGATCCTTTAATAACATTAATTCGAAGAATTAGGACCATAATCTCGAATTAAACTTTATTATCTTGAGGAATTTTTGTTGGTGGATTTGATGTTTAGATCTCCTCCAAATTTGATTTGAGCTTCAATAACATTATTTTGTGGGTTTAGCACCGCAGTCACAAATTAGGCGTTACTATTTGACGTGTTCAGCCTTGAATGCTGCCTAGAACGTCTTGAATGTCATCTACAATGCATTGAATGTCACCGAAAGCACCTTTGGTCTCCTTATATTTTTTGTAGCCGAGATTTTTTAGACTTTTCTTGATATCTCTTTCTCAAAATGGGATTCTATATAGAATTGTGTTTAGTTAGTTTCTTGGACTTGACCCCTATCTATACACATAGGGTTGAAGTTCTTGCCATAATCATTTGATGAGGTGGCAAGATTTGTTTGTGTTGTAAAATGTAAACATATAACGTTTCATGTAATTCGATAAATCACATACAAGGGACGGATCTTACTTGGTCGAATCACAGCTTGCTTCTTACACGAATTTGTGCTCCAAAACAGTCCACACCTCTTTCACGGGGAGAGAGACGATAGTTCACAATCCAAGAACTTCAAGACGTAAATCACTTTGCCAAAATTACACCAATGCCCACTCTTATGCCTTTTCTTTTTTCTCTCTATTTTGCATACGTTTTTTCTGACCTCTATTTTTTTAGTTATTTTATTTCCAAAATATCAGATATAGTGGTAGATAATGGGGGGAAGTTATTTGGTAGTTTTCTTCCAACCAGAACTACTCCCTCCATCTTTTGATTTCAAATAGTAAATGGGTAGGGTCAGCCCTCATGGGCAACCCACAACCCGTATTCTATTTCTAACATCTCCCACTCGCACATGAGGGCTAGACATACTTATGGTGCAACCATAGTGGCATACTTACGACTTCATACAAGCAAATGGATCGTGTGACCGGCGAGCATATTTAATGAGCTTTGAGCTATACACCTGTTAAGGATATATAGCAACTCAACATTAAATTATGTGAGGACAGGATCTCACTATACCCCAGACATCCTTTTTTCTACACAAGTCAACGTATCTCTTGTCCCTCAAATAATATTCAAGAGCATACTTGACTTCTAAATAATTCTATGTATTCATCATTATGTTTAAAACACTAAGTTTAACATAATTGGTCGACCTATGAATACAAGATATGTGTCAGACAAGGAAGGTCTTCCTTTCCTACTAGAATCTCTCAGCTATATCATAGCTGCTTTCCTAGACATATACCGCATTGCCGAATCATTCATGGCTATTGGTAATATGCTAAAGTAGCAACACTAAAATAAAGTTTCAAGAGCTAGTTGAAATTCATAAGGGTACACATGAGGTCATATAAACCTCTGAGTCTCACACAATGAGAAAGCAGGGATTTTTTCTCATTCCTCTAATGGTCATATAAGCACACGCGGTATGAAACACGTGCTACAGTGTGTCTTTTTCTAATTTTGGAAGCGTATGTCTTGATTCATATCAAACGCACTGTACAGATCTTAGTTCAAGTGTATCTCAACACTTAACTTGAGTTTTCTTCTTGTTTGTCCTCTACAATAGCAACCTCAAGAAAAACTCACATCTGGCTACTAGACAAGTTTCATGGATTGTGGGAATCCATTCGATTACTAAATTTCAAATAGTAATCTCATCTTAGCAATTTACTAAGGCGACATTCTAAAAAATCAATATAGTCTCATCTCTGCATGCTACTCAACATCAGAGGCGATTGCTCGTGTGAGAGAGCCAATCTCAACTTGTCTGACATACCTTAATGAAGATATACCATACATCTTCTAAACATGTGTATACATCAAATATTGTAATATATAACATTTATGAGCATAACATAATATAAACATTCATATGTTTAGTACATCACATCCTACGCAACCCTAGAGATCTAACATGGCATCTAAATACATCTCTAGCTATAGGCTTAGTAAAAGGATCTGCCACCATTTGGTGCGTAGATATATATTTCAGCGTCACCTCTTTCTTACCAACTATATCTCTAACAAAGTTATACTTTGTATCTATGTGTTTGGTTTTGCCATGATATTTGGGATCTTTTGTGCAAGCGATTGCTGATTGATTATCACAATAAATCGTTACAGCTCCCACACAGCCGCTTACAACTCCCAAATGCTCTAAGAATCTTCTTAACCAAACACTTTCTTGAACTGCAGATGCACAAGCCACAAATTCTGCTTCCGTTGTGGATAAAGATACGCAGGTTTGTTTCTTGCTACTCCAAGAGATAGAGCCATTATTTAGCAAGAAGGTATACCCCGAGGTAGACTTACGTTCATCCAAATCACCACCCCAGTCAACATCTGTGTACCCTTTCAATGATAGATCTTTTCCTTGATAACAAAGGACATAATATGCAGTGCCCTTCAGGTATCTAAAAATCCTTTTAACTGCTTTCCAATGTTTTCTCCCCGGATTTGACTGATACTTGCTTACCAGACCAATGGCATAACAAATATCGGGACGAGTACACATCATAGCGTACATTAGGCTTCCAATAGCATTGGCATATGGTACTCTAGACATCTCTTTTTCTTCTTCTGGAGTCTTTGGGCACAATTCACAGCTTAAACTTTTGCCTTTAGCCACAGGAGTATCAATGGGTTTACAAGTTTCCATTCTAAATCGTTCCAATATTTTCTTAATGTAAGTTTCTTGAGACAACGCTAGTAATCTCTTGGAACGATCTCTATGGATTTTAACACCTAATATGTAACTTGCCTCACCCATATCTTTCATCTCAAAATTAGAAGATAACCATTTCTTAATGGTATAAACATACTCCTTATCATTTCCAACTAACAGTATGTCATCGACATAAAGGGATAGAATTACAAATTTTCGATTGGACTTTTTCACATACATACAATGGTCTTCATCTATCATGACGAAATCATATGAGATTATTGCTTTATGAAATCTCAAATACCATTGTCTTGAAGACTGCTTAAGGCCATAAATTGATCTAATCAATCTACAGACTTTGTCTTCCTGGCCTTTAACGATGAAACCTACTGGTTGTTCCATGTAGATTTCTTCCTCAAGTTCTCCATTGAGGAAGGCAGTCTTTACGTCCATTTGATGTAATTCTAAATCCAAATTAGCCACTATGGCCAATAGTAGGCAAATAGAGGTAAATTTCACTACTGGTGAAAAAGTCTCGTTATAATCAATACCCTCTTTTTGAGTATAACCTTTTGCCACCAGTCGAGCTTTATACCTCTTAATAGTTCCATCAGCCTTTCGTTTGATTTTAAGAACCCACTTGTTCCCAATACTTTTGCGCCCAGATGGAAGATCAACCAGTTCCCAGACTTGGTTTGATTTCATTGACTCCATCTCTTCTTCCATTGCTTTCATCCATTTGTCCTTTGCAGGACAAGACAGAGCCTCACTTATATTCTTGGGCTCGTCATCCCCTTCTAGTGAAATGATAAAAGTATGCCCTTCTATCTCATAATGACGTTTGGGCATTCCTTTCCTAGTACTCTTACACAGTTGAGACTCGTCTACATCACTTGAGTGGGACTGGCTCCCACTAGGACCAAGTAATAACTCGTCCTCTTGCATTTCAAGTGATCGACTTTGTAAATTTTCAGTATTTGAATCATTCAACTCAAATAAAGGTTCTCTTTCCTTTATTTCGCCCTTACTAGGAAAATCATTCTCTAGAAATGTTACGTTACGTGATTCAATCTCAGTAACACTTCCATCCTCTTGTTCGCCTATGAACACATAACCTTTAGATTGTTCAGAGTATCTAATGAAGATACACTTCTTCCCTCGAGGACCCAACTTTCCAAATTTACTTGAAGAATCAAGAATATAAGCAGTTGATCCCCAAGGTCTTAGGTTATGAAGGTCAGGTTTTCTACCAGTCCATAGTTCATATGGCGTTGTAGGTACTGATTTCGAAGGCACTTTGTTTAAAATATATGACGCAGTTAACAAAGCGTCTCCCCAAAAGGAAACAGGTAAGTTAGCTTGCGCCATCATGGACCTCGTCATATCTAACAGTGTTCTATTCCTTCTTTCAGCAACACCATTCTGTTGAGGTGTATAAGGAGTAGTCAACTGTCTAGTTATTCCTTTTTCATTACATAGATCTTTAAATTGATCAGATAGATATTCACGTCCTTGATCAGTTCTCAAAGTTTTTATCGTTCTATCCATTTGATTCTCCACTTCATTCATATAACATTTGAAACACTTAAGTGCATCAGACTTATGGGAAATCAAATAGACTTGACCAAAACGTGTGAAATCATCTATAAATGTAATGAAATACGAGGCACCATGTCTAGCCTTTACACTCATTGGACCACATATATCCGAATGGATTAATTGCAATGGAAATTCTGCCCTAATGGCTTTTCCAAATGGTTTTCGTGTCATTTTTCCAGCAAGACAGTGTTCACAAGTAGGTAAATCAACTTTAGAGAGTGAACCCAATAGTCCTTCTCTCACAAGTCGATTCATCCTGTCTTGCCCAATGTGACCTAATCTAGCATGCCAAGTATAATCATCTATATACGCATTACTAGAAGAGCAAACATTTAACGAAACACAACGATCAACATAATAGTTAAACATTTGTCTGTCACAATCTAATATAATAAAACCATCTCTAAGACGTCCACAACCATAAAACACACTATTACAATATATAGAAACCACATCACGACTAAAGTTCAAGCTAAAACCTAATCCTAGAAGAACAACAACAGATATAAGATTTCGTCGGATCTCCGGTGCAAAGAGGACATCATGTAGAATGAGAGTTCGGCCACCACGCAACTCCAGTTTACAAGTGCCAATCCCTTTTACTTCTACTCGAGCATTGTTTCCTACATATATCCATCGTGTACCGCTGGGGACTCGACGAAAGTCTACAAACGCTTCACGATCTCTAGTTACATGGTCTGTTTCCCCGGAGTCTACAATCTACACAGGATAAGATTCAGTAAGTAAAACAGTACTAGAGACATATATAACACTTATAGAAGCGTTATTAAGTGCTACCTTTTTCGGCTCAGGGCAATCACGAGCGAAATGGCCAGGTACATGGCAGTTGTAGAACTTCATCTTACTCTTGTCTTTCTTCTTCCCAAATCGCTTACGCTTGTTTTTGCGATCAGGGTTGAAGTTATTCTTCTTGGATCCCTCTCCAGTCTCCTTTCCTTTCTTGCTTTTGTTCCAGTTCCTTTTACGTTTAAAACCCGAAGCTCTTTTGGAACTAGACTCTGCCACAAAAGCACCAGCAACGGATTTTGCGGCACCAAACCGCTCATCCTCAAGCTCAACATGGCGAGCAGCATCAGTGAAAGTCTTGATACTATCACTGTGAGTCAGATTAACTTTCAGATGCTCCCAGTTGTCAGGTAGGGACCGAATCAATGCTTGAACCTGCTGCTCATCAGAGAGAACATGGCCAGCTGACTTTAGTTCTCTTATCATGTTTGACATAGTTCTCAGATGTTGCTTAATGCTGTGACCAGCTTGCTTCTTGTAAGTGTCAAACTTGATAGTCAGCTGCCTCAGGCGGGTTACAGTTGTACCCCCATACTTCTCCCTGAGGTATACCCAGATGTCATGAGCAGTAGCATGCTGCTCACACTCGTGAATCAGATCATCGATCACTGAGCTAACCAATATAGCACGGGCATTGGAATCTTTCTTTTTCCAAGCCAGGTAAGCCTCGTGATCCCTTCTCCGTTGAGCAGTGTTGCCCATACCCAGGTCTAGCATGATCCGGTTGATGCCATCCAAAGCATCCTGCTCATCGAGCACATACCAGATCTTGTGGCGCCAGGTGTCATAGTTGTCACCATTCAGCTTGTCACCTTTGTTAAGGTCAGCAATGATCGTTTTTGATGCCATAGTCTGTATAGTTTAGAGGTGATTGTTCATGTTAAAGCTCATAATCTATACACATGTAATTTGTACTTAGAATTAACAATTATGATTAATCAACAAAGGGCATAGACTCGAAAGTGAACTAAGTTCCCAATCATCATCCAAAATCCCAATGTTTATTTATCATAAACTTAACTCTTGAGTATCAAATCTAATAAGTTCTAGGTGAGAATTGCTCAATTTCTTCCAACCTTAGAACTCCCACTTAGGTACATAATCAAAAATAAAACATGATATACCAGATCAAACATATTCTTCTTCTTAAAAAAAAATATAAATATATCATTAGTCGTACCAACATGTTATAAGGAGAAATAAACATCACAAAGCAAACATAACGTATATTTATCAAAACTAACATTACGAGTTATAAGCTTTTTTATAAACTATCCCATTCGAGAGCCTATCTCTAGGAGCGAATTTCATTAAACGTCGAGGACCATTATTCAACCTCAAAGATAATGCTTTCCTCGTCTTGAACTCCAACTCTCTCTTTTTCCACACTTTAACCAATAGAGACTTCAAGATTTGTACACTTTTGTTTTTATTCTCAGTGTAAATCTTATCAAATTGATCTCTCCAAAAACCAGTTAGAGAATTTCTCCACAATTCCCTCTCTCGGTTCCAATCACCAAAATAATGTCCCAAATGAAGGAGCTCCTTGATTTTTCCATCTATTATCTTAAAATGATGGGGCAAGGTATGCTCTGGGTGCATCCTATATCGCATCAACGCATCAAAGTTTACCAAGCGCTCAGGAGTTCTAGCAGCACTAGCCGCTCCTCGAAGGATGCTTAAAGTGCGTCGTGTTCTTGCCATCTACGAAAATGTAAAATAGGTATTATATTGGACACAAAGCCAACCTTAATACTCTAACTAATAAGTGAAGATTTTTTTTTCTTAACAATCGGTGTTGTTCAAACATAGTAATTTTGCCCCAAAAAAAAATTCCAATTATATAAAAAAAAATTTGGAGCATAAATAAAAAATTATTCAAAATCTTCATCCAAGTAGCCAAAAACATGAAACATAATTTCAGAATATTAAACATAAATTTTCAGAATTTTTTTTTTCAGACCAAAAAAAATATTTTTCAATGATTTTTCATCATTTTTAATATCAAGAATTAGAGGAAAAATATTTTCGATCTTCAAAAAATTAATTTTAAATGTCTGAAAAAAAAGAAATAATATTCTAAGCATTCTGTAATTTTCCGGCCGAAAACGGAGCCCGGAAGTGCTCTCACGCGCCCCCACGCGCCACTGTAGCGCGTGGGCGCGTGAGGCAACAGCGGCGCGTGTAATGCACGCGCCTCCTTCCCGGATTTTTCCGGCATCCATATTTTGGCTACCCCCCCATTTTCGACTATGGCGATTCTAACGGGGTTGTCCGTTTTACGTTCTTAGCACTGTAGATATGGGTGTGGAGTTCACTCAGAGTAGGCGCGAGTGGGACGGGGTCTACGCTACTGTTCATCTTCTCCATAACAATCTTTTTACAATTTCAGAAACATGGTTTCACGACCCTATCTTTGATGGGCTATATCTCACTCATTTCTGATCGGTTTTTTTACGAAAAATATACGGTTGGAAAAGTCATTGAACAAGGATTCTAAACATGTATGATATACGCAATAATATCAACAAACTAATGTTCAAAATTGCATCCAAAGTTACTGCAATTTACACCAAAGGGAGTAAAGAAAGGAGAAGATTACAATCTAATATTTTACTTCATTTATACGATATATATATATATATATATATAAAATTTTAAAATATAATATTAGTGAAAATATAAAATAATATGCCATTTCGATGTAAAAGATTTGAAACAGTTGGGGTACAGCGTCAATCTATAATAGATACATCAATTGTAGAGATGTCGTCACTCAACTCACTCCCTAGTGTCTATTGGCTAGTGCGAGAAAAGTGGCACACCGACACTATTTGTAATTTGGTGGAAGTATTGCTACCAAAAATAGACTATTATAGTTAAAACTCTTATTAGATCACGAGGAAAAAACCCAACGAGTACACAAAGTTTTTAACTTTCCAAAAGACAAAAGGGAGAGGGAACGAAAGAACAAAAATGAAATTATGGCGCGAGATTAAACAATCCATCCCAATTCGAGTAAAAAGCCCATTGGGCGAGAGCATGTGTCATTGAATTTGCTTGACGATGAACAACTTTAAACTTCTATTTGGCCACCCTTGACAAGCAGATTGAATGTCTTGGGCAACAACCCCATAGTGCTTTTTTGCAGCTTCCAAGGGGCAAAGTACCATACAAATCGCATACTTTGAGTCATGTTTTAATACCGCTAGGGAAATGTGTAGAATGTTTGCCCACATCCAGCAAAATGGAGGGCTTCAATCTCCACTTTGGTTGCATGATGAGCACTAAGGAATTGGGCAACAACAAATAAAACTTCCCCGAAGTTGTTGTGAATCACCATTGTGCACGAACCACGACCTTCAACAAAAGTAGCATCAGTGTTGATTTTAGACCAGTTTGATGTAGGAGGAATCCAAGTTTGACGGAGACACAATTAACTTGCCTGGATAGAAACATGTACTTGAGCTTCAATGTGTTCTAAGCCCACTTTATCGCTTTAGCTGCAATAGCACATTCTACAGGGCAAGGGTGGTGATGAATGATCAAGTTTATAGGACCAAAAAGAATTAGGGCATCATTTTTTCTCATAGAGGAAACAAATCCATTTTTGGATTGAAAAGTTGTGAAAAGCTTCACCTTGAAAATCCCATTTGGGTGGTACGGTGGGAGGGGGGGGAGGTGTCATATAGGAAAGTTGATAGAGAGAAAAAAGCAAAGAAGAGATTTTTGGTGTGGTGAAATGAAAATGAGGGGTTTTTTTTTAAATAGGTGTCAAAACTAAGGGTTACAAAATAAACGTTTAAAAATTTATGAGCTCATAAATTCAAAATTTATGGGCTGATGTAACCACTGAACATTACACTTATGCAGCAGCTAATTGTTACACCAAAAATCGTGCGCTCAAAATACAACAACTCGTATGGTCATGGCAAGGATCGAACTTGTTGATTTTTCCAACGGACCCCTATTCCCACTGTTGGATCAAAATCTATATTTAAACAACATAGTTTGACATTTACTTTTTCATTCATCCTAAATCGGATTCGAGAAATCAAAATGTTAACTTATCTACTCGGAATGTAGATTAATATTATTTAATAATATTTTGTACCTAAGATACTTTGGATTGTTTGAAATTGTTGGCAAGTCCTACACATTTTTTTACACGTGATTTCCAGCAATAGGCTCGGCATTCCCCAAGTGCCAAGCTATCAGAATCTGTTGGTCCCAAGTGCCATACGAAAGGATTTAGAAGGGGGAGGGGTTGAATAGACCCTGAAGTCTTTTTCAACTTCAAACAGATTAGTATAAAAAGGATTTTGGACGCTTGAAAAGTAGACGCTTGACTGAGCGTTTACTTGAAATATAGACGTTTAGGCTAAGCGTCTGATGAAGACCATTTTTAGAAAGTTAACTCAGACTTCAAGATTTGAGTACTTTAACCAAGTAGGTTTAGGCGTTCAGTTCTTTAATCAGTGTTAGCACAACGGAATGATTTTTGTAGTCTTTCTTTTTAAAAGGCTTTAGCGTCACAGAAAGTGTATTTAGTTGCTTAGCGTTTGATTAAGTTTTACTTGATCAGTTTATGATATGACAATATGAAAAACTAAATGTAAAGTAAAGAACACAATATTTGTAAGGTTCGTTGGGTGGTGTAATCCCAACTACGTTCTTCTTGTCCTTGAACACTTGGAGGCAATCCACTAAAATGATTCTCAAAGAATCACACAGAATCCTCTACAAATTAAGGAGAGATGGATGTCGATGACTTGAGCTCCTTGATCACACAGATTTCTACTCCAAATCACTTCAATCCCCTTGCTTCTTTCACCCATAAATACGGCAAGTATCCAACTTCGACTTCACACAGATCGCGAGGCTTGGATAGGGGTTTTTCTAAAAGGTTTGTTTGATTTTGATAAAGTTCAAACAACTAGGAATATCTCAGTAGTAATGTGGGTTTCTCTGAAGAGAATGTTTGAGATATTGGTTGACTGTCTCAAGAATTTGAAGAAAAGCAAAGAGAATGTTTTCTTGAAAATTTTGGCTTTTCTGAGATTGTAAAGAACGAGACTTCAATGCAACAGCAATTCAACTTGATAATTGTTCTCTCTGTTTTTTGGCTTGTTGTTGAAGTCCTATTTATAGGCATTCTTGGAAAAAGTATCTGTTTGACACATGCACGAGCGAGTGTCTCTCACTTCCACGAGTGAACAACTTTTGTCCTTTTTCCTGAAAATCTGCTGCACAAAAGTTGGTGCTGCAGTCTTTGAATAGTTGACAGTCCAATAGGGTGGCTTTTCCGTACGTCTGAAAGTGCTTATCACATTTAATGCTCTTTCAGCATTTAATGCATTTGAATTAAATGCCCGTTGGCACTTAATGCATTGAGAATATTTGCATTAAACTCCTCTGGACTTAGAAATAAATTCAGGTGAATCAGTCATTGATAGACACTTATTCAACCTTGAATTACTTCTATCCTATAAGGTGACGCTTGGTGTAGCTGATCATTCTAGACGCTTGGAATCTTCATCTTTATTCAGACTTCAGGCGCTTGAGTCTTCAAACTTTACTTCTGATAAACTCACTCAGAACATATCAGGCGCTTAGTCTAAGATAACTTAACCTAACAATCTAGAATAAAAATAAAACAAAGCCTATTACAAATCTAACGCTTCAAAGCTGAAAACAAACTTACATATTTTGGGGTCTAACAAAAAGTCCTAATTGTCATCATCAAAACATCTAACATGAAATTCCTAACAATTTCCCCCTTTTTGATGATGGCAATACTTACTCTTTTATAGTTCAAGAGTTAGACAGCCAAAATAAAAGTTAGCTTTGATTAGATAAGGTTAGTTAAAGTTAGTTACGCTTCAACGAGATGTTTCAGCTGAAAAATGCATTTTATATATATCAAAGATTACAAGCATTTTTACAACTAAACAAACAAAATATAAGAGACAAGCATATGATAATGCAAATCAAAAAGCTTTAATGACTTGACCTAACTTTGTATCGCTTGGGCATTTCAGCTCGGACAGCTTTAGTCAGATTATCTTCCAAGGTCATCATCGCTTCATGATCTTTGTTGATTATGAGCTTATTTTCTTCTTGTTGTCTCTTTTTTAAAGCAGTAAAGTGTTTATCCCAATCAGTTGGGTCAATACCAATATACCTTAGGCAAATTCTAAAAGTTCGGATGAAGTCAGACATCTGCCTCTCTTCAGCTAAAATTCTTGGATCTGAAGGTTCTGGAATAGATGCTCTTTGAAGAGAGATGTCAAACTGTTCAAGCAGTGCCCGAGAAGGTATTGGTAGATTTGGATACAGTGCTCGTGGAGGTTCTCTTAGCGTTCTACTAGGCGCTCCAGCAGAATCACTTACTCCAACAGCATTTATCCAAGAAGGGAGACTTAGCGCAGAAGGAGAAAGTAAAACTTGAGGTAAGACTTGACGCTTAGGAGGCGGAGGCTCTTGAGCTCTTGAACTAGACGCTTTCCTCTTTTCTCCTTTCTTCTTCTCTTCCCCCTTATTGCCATCATCAAATTTTAGAAAATGTTCCGTGAGTAAACTGACCTGATGAGCAATCTGAGACATAGAGTCTGTGATGTCGTCCAAATGCTTGTCGAAGCGTTCCTGCAATGCGAGGAGCTTGGCACTGGTAGCATCATTCAGAGATGTCTCTAGGTTTTGGAGGCGCTTTTCAAATGCTTCTTTTATGGCAAGTTGGTTGGCGTGAGTAGCATCATGCATTTCTTGAAAAGTTTGTCTGCACTCACCAACAACCGCTTGAGCTGAACTACGCATATGAGCAATTTGAGCGCTCATAACGTGAGACTCAATTTTTGCTAAATCTTCTTTAATCCAGTGAGAGATTCTTCGTTCTGATTAGCATGAGCACTGATATCCTCCAAAACGGATTTGAGCAAAGGACCAAAAGATTGACTCGCATCTGATTGAACCGCTTGAGGAGCCGGTCGCTTGAACCTGGATGAGTGTTTGAGAGAGTCAATGGGAACTTGATACGCTGAATCGAAGACAGTATCTCAGACGTCGAGAGAAAGATCCTCAGCAATATCATCAGTAACAAGTTCAGGAGCGTCAGGAATATCCTCTGGTTGAGATGCTTGAACTGGTTCTTCAGCAGACGCTGGAATACTTGCAACTTCAGAAGTGTACGCTGCAACTAACGTAGCAGGCGCTTCCTCAAGCGCTGACTCTGTTTGGCGAAAGTCATCGAATTGGAAGTTCCAATTTGCTAAATCGACATAAGAAGTGGACGCAGCTTCCAAAAGTTCAGAGAGTTTGGTTCTTGAAAAGCAAGTACCGGAAATGAATGTGCGAAGGAGACTATCAATGGCCCTAATGTGCATGGGACCAATGATATCAAGCACATGATGCGAAAAGACTTTGGACGGCGCTTGACAGATAGAGAAAATAGAATCTGGGGAGTAATTTCTAGAAAATCCAATCAAGCAGTCAGAGGGAAGAGACTTGAGACGCTGATCTTCAGGCACGTAAGTAGCATAGTACTCTTCTAAATATGGATAGATCACTTGAGCTAGTCTCTGATTTCTTTCTAGTAGTGAGAGGACAAATTCATAATGACTGAGTACCTCTTTGCGGATAGAAGGGAGCAGTGCATATCCTCGAAATGAATTGATGACTGAGCCGTTCCATTGTCTGAGATTGGCAGTGAAGATTTTGTCGAAATGAGATAATGGAGTCATAATCTTCACCATCAAGTTAAAATTATCTTCGCAGTGGCTTGGAGCAAAATTTAAGCTAGTAATTTGATTACTGCCACTAGTAGACGCTTGAGCGTTGAAATGTAGAGGAGTAATGGACAATCTGTGAAGCTCTTGACGCAGACATTGTTCAATTTGATGTCTAATTAGTGGGAGCTTGAGAATAGGTCCAACTCTCTGTTGACGCTTCTTCAGGCAATACTTGGTGAAATGACGCTTCTTGTCATGCATGCCTGTGCCAAATAAATGGGGAGCTTGAACTAACTCTGTGAAGGTATATTGATGACCCATATACGCTTCAACCCAATTGACTTCGTTCATACAGTAGTCAGTGCCAGCGTTGACAATAGCTCTAATGTCTTCATGGTGAATATCTCTGATAGATTCAAAGTGATATCTATCGGTCTGATAGTTAGCATTCCAAACGCTATCAAAATATGCATCAGCTTCAGTCTGGATCAGATCTGTGAGAGATTCGAGACGCTCACGGGCATGAATTGTTTTATTTTTCCATAGGCGAAGTGGATTGACCAAAGTTAGATTTTCAGGACTATTAGCAATATGAGGAAAATGTGTGTAGCCTTCTCGGTTCAAGACTGCCTCTGATGGATTGAGAAAGCTAGGGCGAAGTGGCTCATACACACGAATATTGTAGTCTCTGAGAGCAAAACCTGTAGGCTTGCCGTGGCCATAGTCGAGGTAATACGCCAGATCCACATCACTTTTAGAAGTTGTTCCTCCTTGCCTGTCTTGTTGAAGAATGAGAGAGGATGGTATTTGACCAGGAGGTTTTTGTAGTTGAATGGCCATATAGTATTTCCTCTCAATTTCTGTCATCTCAGTGTTAAACACTATATCCCTGATTTTACTGTCGATATCAATCAGCAGGGCAATCTCGTTCTCAGGAGCAATATATCTTTCTTCATTATAGCCAGCAGGAATGAAATCTTCTTCGAGCGCTGAGGGCATGTAATTGATTGAATGATCAATCGTCTTCAGCGTGTCTAGTTGGAAGAAGTGTCTTGGCTTTGTAACGTCTTCAGCAACGCTCTGACCTGCTAAGCGTGCCTCTGTTATAGCTGGAACAGGGATTGATGTTTGAACCTCTTTGGAAGCAGGTTCCTCAGTTTCCATTGCAATAGCTTCTGCAGCAACGTCTTTGGCAATAGCCACAACTTTTGTCAATTCCACATCTAGGTGGACGTTGACGCTTCAGCAGCAGCTGGAACTAAAGCTGTAGCATATGAACTATCCTCTATAAGAGCAGGATCTTCTACAGATGTAGGAATAGGAATGTTGTGGGAAGAAATAAACTTACCCTAAGAACTTGTCTCAACAGCAACACTTTGAGCGCTTGGCTCAACAGCAACTTGAGCGCTTGGCTCAACAGTCTCAGGCTCTTCAGGAACAGGAGCAGCTCGAAGCTTGCTTGTCCTAGAACGCTTGAAGATTTTCTTCACGTTGACTCCTTCAATGAGTTTGAGCGCTTGAGCAGGAGGAGCAGCAGCTGGTTCATTGAATTCAATTTGTTTAATAATTCCTTCCAGCTTCCTCCGCTTGAGAGGTAACTTGTCCTGTGCATCCTCATCAGTTTCCTCATCATTCTTCTGAGGAGCAGGAACAGTTTGTGCCTTGGGCTTTCTAGGAGCCCTCTTCTTGGTAGCAGCCGGACGCTCTTCTTGAGCAGGACGCTCAGCCTCTTCATCAGACGCTTCACGTACAGTCTGACGCTCAGAAAGTGGTTTAGCAGCACCACTAACTTTGGGAGGATTGAATAGATTGGTCAGAATCCTTCTTCCCAAAAACTTGGTCTTATTCAACGGGAGACCAGATGAGTAAACAAAGTCTGATCTGTACAGAAGGTCACTCAAAACAAGCCCATATGGTTTATTTGAGGTGTTCAGACAGTCCCTAAACCTTCCAAAGATGTACTTACTCCAGTTGATTTGGATAGAGAGGAGTATCGCTGTCATCATCTGAAATTGTGTGGGGTTGACCTTATCAAAAGTGCCCACTCTGCATTCAATAATCTTACTGCAAAAATCAGCTAACAGACGGTATTGTGATACCAAATCTTTCTTTTCAAAGTGTTGGGTGTAGGGTACATCATCGTAAGCCCTCATAATCGTCCATGCTTCTTTGATTTGTGCTAGAGTAATACTATCCAGTGCATTACCCTCATTGGGAAGTTTAAAGTTCTTTGCAATGGATGCAGCAGACAACACAAATTCCCTAGATGCCTCCTTCTTGGACATAGGGAGAAGGCAAGAGATAGACTTCTTGTCCTCCGAGAGTTTAGCATTCCTCCAAAAAGTGTCAACCTCAGTCAGAAAGAAATATGAATATTGCGTTCATATCATATAGGTTGATCTGGGGTTGATCATACAGGAATTTCCAGTCGACAATAAGGCCTTCAGTAACCTTGATGATGGACTCGGCAGAAGTAGACGATGCTTTCTTTGGTGCCATTTTTGAAAGTAGAGTGAACTGAGATTTTCTTTTGAGAGAGTAAAATTTGCAGAAATTTTGAGAATAGTGAATGATTTTTCTGCAGAGACTGTGTTTTAAATGACACAGTAAAGAATTTTGAAACTTGTGTTCTCTAGTCTCTGTAGAATCTAGACACGTGTAAAGACTTTTTAATCTCATTCATAAATTCATTAACTGCGGAAGCGAGTTTTGTGTAAGAGAGAGAAGTTACATTTGGTAATTCGCATATATAAAGATTTGACATCCGAGTTAAAATAAAAAAAATGTTTGGTATTTTCAGAGTGTAGCACATGCGCCTGATGGTACACTGACACGTACACAAACACGTGCTATCTCTGAACCATCATTTTAAAAGTTTTGATTACCCGCCAGTTTCATGTGATAGAAGTGTGCGAGTAGAGTACAAAATAGACTTTTGAGTCTACCCACTACTTCTAAAAGCTTGTAAAATTTATGCATGACTGTTAAAAACATTTTTATATTAAGAGTTGAATGGAATTGGTTCAACGCTTAACTGATATCACTGGTTGATATATCATTAGAAAATTAGACCCTTAGGATTGAAAAGACTTTTTATGTTTGAGCATCCAATATTTTATGCATAAGTAATACTGAGCGTTGATGATCATGCATCTGAAAATTTTGAACATTGACGCTTGCAGTTATGGTCAAGTACAACTTTAAGGTTCCCCCTAAATTTGATAACTTGTACCAATAAACAAAAACTTCTTTTAGACATAAATCAAGTGGATTCCCCCTAAATTATATGTCTAATAAAGTATGATGCAAAATGATTAAGCGTTTAAATCAATCATACCTAATTCACTTCTCAAAGTGAGAAAACGTTGTTCGTTGAGCGCTTTGGTGAAGATATCTGTCAATTGTTTGTCAGTTCCAATAAAGTGCATGAAGATATCTTTCTTTTGAATGTGTTCACGAAGAAAATGGTATCTAATGTCAATGTGTTTGGTTCTAGAATGAAGAACAGGGTTTTGAGTCATGGTTAGAGCGCTTTGGTTATCACAATGAATGGGGGTTGGACCTAGGATTATTCCATAATCTCTAAGTTGTTGCCTCATCCATAACACTTGTGCACAACAACTTCCTGAAGCTACATACTCAACTTCGGTTGTGGAGGTAGCTATGGATTGTTGTTTCTTACTATGTCATGAAACTAACCTATCACCTAAAAATTGACATGTACCACTAGTACTCTTATGATCTATTTTGCAACCTGCAAAATTTGCATCTGAGTAACTAATTAGTTCAAAATGAGAGTCCCTTGGATACCATAAGCCCACATTTTGTGTGCCTTTTAGGTATTTAAGGATCTTCTTGGCAGCAATTAAGCGTGACTCTTTAGGATCAGCTTGAAATCGTGCACACATGCATACCAAAAACATAATATCAGGTCTACTAGCAGTAAGATAAAGAAGTGATCCAATGAAATTTCTCACACAGACGCTTGTTGGTAGAACCAAATATAATATCATCAACATAAATTTGGACTAAGAGAGTATCTTCGTCACTGGTGATTTTAAATAACGTTGTATCAACGCTGCCTTTTGAAAAGCCTTTACCAATAAGAAACATAGAGAGAGTGTCATACCATGCCCGGGGTGCTTGCTTAAGCCCATAAAGCACTTTGTCTAGCTTGTAGACCATACCCTTACCATGATTGTTGATGAATCGTGGTGGTTGCTCCACATATACTTCTTCTTGGAGTTTACCATTCAGGAAAGCACTCTTCACGTCCATCTGATACACCATGAACTTGTTGAACGCTGCATACGCTAGAAACATGCGGATTGCTTCAAGACGAGCGACATGAGCGTATGTCCTTGAGCTACGAGTCTGGCCTTGTTCCTTATCACAATGCCATTCTTATCCATCTTGTTTCTATAAACCCATCTAGTCCCAATAACTCCTTGGTGAGTTGGTCTTGGCACTAGCATCCAAACCTTATTTCGTTCAAACTGATTAAGCTCTTCTTGCATGGCTTCAATCCAGCTTGGATCACTTAGCTCTTCATTCACTTTCTTAGGTTCCATTTGAGATAAAAAAATTGCGAACATAGCCTTATTGAACGTAGCGGCTCTAGTCCTAACAGGCGCTTCAATATCTCCAATAATTTACTCAGGTGGATGATCACGCAGCCATAGTCTATCTGGTTGGAAAGGGTTAAGAGGTTGAATAGACGCTTGACGATCAGACGCTTAACTATCCTCTTACATAGGCGCTTCAAGTTCACAGATCCTTGTTTGCTCTTGATGATCACTCTCTTCATGATCATCAGCATTTCTTGCAATATTGTCCATATTAACCTCACTAGTAATCTTAGGAGGTGGCACTGAGATCTCATCATCATCATCACTGTCATCGTTAATGGTGATCTTAGACGCTTGATGACATAGATCTTCAACTCCTACATCATTCACATTAACCTTACTCGGTTCTTGTTAGCATCATCAAAAACAACATGAATAGATTCCTCAACCTTCGATTTGATCTTATTTAGGATGCGAAAATTCTTTCCATTCTTGGCGTAGCCTAGAAAGATTCCCTCATCCGCTTTAGGATCAAATGTCTTTAAACTTTGGGATCCATTATTATGGATAAATCATTTAGAACCAAAGACGTGAAAATATGAAACATTTGGCTTACGTCCCTTCCATAGTTCATATGGAGTTTTCCCATGCTGTTTGTTGATCATGCAACGATTTTGAGTGTAACAGGCAGTGTTGATCGCTTCGGCCCAAAACCTAGGAGCAAGCTTGGATTCTGCTAACATTGTCCTAGCGGCTTCCTTGAGCATTCGGTTCCGGCGCTCAGCAACACCATTTTGTTGGGGAGTTCTGGGAGCAGAATACTCATGATGTATTCCATTTTCTACACAAAACTTCTCAACAATCTTGTGAGTAAACTCAGTACCGTGATCGCTTCTTATTCTTGCAACCTTAAGATTTTTCAATATTTGAAGTTGCCGATTAAGCGTTGTTAACTTGTCACATGTCTCATCTTTGGATGAAAGAAATTCCACCTAAGTAAATCGAGAGAAATCATCTACTATCACCAAAGTATAATTTTTATCGCTTACACTGATCATTTGAACAAGTCCAAACAAATTCATGTGAAGTAGTTCAAATATTCTAGAGGTAGATAGATGAGGTTTTCTCTTGAACGATGATTTAACTTGTATACCCATTTGACAAGCGTCACAAAGGCGATCCTTATGAAATGGTCCATTTGGTAATCCCTCTACAAGATTTTGACTTATAAGCTAAGAGATTGTTTTGAAGTTGAGGTGATTCATTTTTCTATGCCATAACCAATCCATTTTAGATTCATTTTTAGCAACAAAGCATGTTGGGTTGTTATCATCTGTTGAACCCCAATCTACCAAATATACGTTGTTAGTTCTTTCACCCTTCAATTTAGTAGACTTAGTCTTAGCGTCATTATATAGCAACAGTCACTTGAGAATATGACTTCAAAGCCTTTATCACAAAATTGACTTATGCTTAATAAATTGTGCTTTAGACCCTCAACATAATAAACATCACTTATCATGATGTTCCCCCTATGCATAGTACCTATACATTTGGTTTTACCTTTGGAGTTGTCACCAAATACAACCTGAGGACCATTGGCAGCTCGATAGTTGATCAGAAGATCTTTGGAACCAGTCATGTGCCTTGACGATCCACTATCGAAGTACCACACAGATGTATCGGCGCTAGCTCTAGGTACCTGCAATCAAAAGGGAAGTTCTATTTCTGTTCAGGTACCCATTGTTGCTTGGGTCCTTTAACATTAGTAGCATTGTTAGTTTGAATTAGAACTTTAGGAATCCATATTTGCCTGGTCTTCATTGTAGGAATACTGGCCTTTTTGGGTTTCACAACGTGTTGTGTGTGCTTTTTGGGTGTATAATAATATCCTCGATTATAATGGTAGTCATAATCATAGTCATAATCATAATCATCATAGTATCGATAATACGATCTTGGATATTGACGCTGGTATTTCCTTGGCGCTGGCTTGGGTTGTACTTTTGGTGCTGGACGCTTAGCGCTTGATTCACAGTGGTCAGACTTATCTTTAGCCTTTTGAGCGTTTGGATAGACCTGTCTTTGTGAATCATTTGCCTTAGCCTTACCCTTGCCTGAGTTATCTTTGACTTTCTCATTTGGCCTCTTATCATTGTCGCTAGGTTCATTTTGTGTTTGACCTTGTGAACCTTTCTTAACAAAGATAACACCCTTTCCTTTGTTGTTTGCCGTAACATTAGATTTATTAGGTTGTTTACCGAGTTTATCGCATCCTAAACCGATCTTTTCACCAAATAATCTAGTTACTTCAGTCACATTATCCAACTTTCTAGAAGCTTTTGATAACGATGAGATGAGCTGCTCTGATTTAGCAAGTCTAGCGATCAAACATCTTCTCTCTTGACTATTATATCAAGATCACTTTTTAATTGAATAATTTCACTCTCAAGCGATTGGTTCTTCTCAATGCACTGTTGTTGAACTTGCAACTCTGCTTTGAGCATTACTTTATCTCTTATGAGTGATGAGATAATAGCGAAATCGTTTTGATATATTTTGGCAGCTTCTTGACATTCATTGTAGTATTCTTTGACTTTGTCAAGTAATTCATCATAAGAGAGAGGAATAGATAATTCATTGATTACCTTAGGAGACGCTTCATCATCTCTGGCCATGAGACATATGAGCGCTGAGTCATCTAATAGCTCCTCATCATCACTACTCTCCTCTGATGATTCTAAATCTTCAGGTGCGGATGATGGTTCTGATTCCGCTAGCAAACCTTGTTGACGAAGGTTGCTCCTAAATTAGTTTCTATCCAAGTAATCCTGCCTTGAGGGCTTGGATACGTTTGGATAAGGGCAATTTACCTGGTAGTGCCCTGGTTTCCTACAATTATAACAAAGATTAGTTTTCATCTTTTGTTCATTTGTTAACCTTGCAATGTGTGGTTTTGAGACGACTGGAGCTGAGAGATTTTGAGTAGACGCTTGGTACTGAATAGGCGTTTGGGGTGAAGAAACAGAATACTGAGGCGCTTGAAACTGTTGTTGCATCGGAGAAGGCGCTTGATATGAACTTTGTCCTTGATTATTGAAACCTTTTCCTTTCTTTTCATATCTCAAGAACTTCCTGAATCTATTCAGCAAAGCTAACTCCTCTTCTTCATTGATATCTAAATTCTTTCCTTTATTGCCCAATTTGCCTTTGATTGATGCTATAAGCGCTCCAGATTCAATCACCGGACTACTCACAACATCACTAGCAGAATTTAACTCAAACTCAAATGCTTTGAGCTCTGAAAAGGCGTCTTCTGGAGTTAGGAGATCCAACATATTTGATTCTCTCATAGCAGTTGTCTTCATCAAGAATTTACTTGGTAAACTTCTAAAGATCTTAACCACCATTTCTCGATTCTGCAAATCCATTCCCAACGATGTAAGTTCTGTAACTAGAGCTGTAAATCTTATGTCTAATTGCTCTAAAGTTTCATTGGGTAGCATCTTAAATCCGTTAAACTTTTCCTTGGCAATGGAAAGTTTTTTCTCTTTAATCTGAGCTGAACCACCACAAATTGTAGCTAACTTATCCCATATTTCTTTAGTGGTTATGAACGACTTGATCTTGTTAAATAGGTTGTCATTATCACCAATAGCCGTATATAGAGCGTTGCGACCAACATTATCCAAATTAGCTCTTCGACGCTCATTTGGAGACCATTCTTGTTTCGGTTTTTCAACGTAACCATCTGGAGTGTCATCCGTGGCTCCAAGCACTCT
This sequence comes from Buddleja alternifolia, assembly GCA_019426215.1. Taxonomy (NCBI): domain Eukaryota; kingdom Viridiplantae; phylum Streptophyta; class Magnoliopsida; order Lamiales; family Scrophulariaceae; genus Buddleja; species Buddleja alternifolia. Next base: position 9,848,060 of record CM033403.1, read on the forward strand.
TGTGATAACTTTATATATTTTGATTGGCCCATCTGAAATAATATCACACATATCATCATCGCAAGAACAAAGATATGTAAATGCTTTGACTTTCCATGTGTCGAAATTTGACTCATTCAGTTTGGGAACTTTAGCAAATGTCATGTTTAAAGTCTAAAGCAACTAAGTTTGAAAAAGGATCTAAACAAGCAGTTATGCTTGGAAATTTTAAAATTTCAACTTTAACCGCTTTGATACCACTTGTTGGTCCCAAGTGGCATACGAAAGGGTCTAGAAGGGGGAGGGGTTGAATAGACCCTGAAGTCTTTTTCGACTTCAAAAAGATTCGTATAAAAAGGATTTTGGACGCTTGAAAAGTAGACACTTGACTGAGCGTTTACTTGAAATATAGACGCTTAGGCTAAGCGTCTGATGAAGACCGTTTTTAGAAAGTTAACTTAGACTTCAAGATTTGAGTACTTTAACCAAGTAGGTTTAAGCATTCACTTCTTTAATCAGTGTTAGCACAACAGAATGATTTTTGTAGTCTTCCTTTTTCAAAGGCTTTAGCGTCACAGAAAGTGTATTTAGTTGCTTAGCGTTTTAAGTTTTACTTGATCAGTTTATGATATGACAATATGAAAAACTGAATGTAAAGTAAAGAACACAATATACGTCCTTTTTCTCCTTGAACACTTGGAGGCAATCCACTAAAATGATTCTCAAAAAATCACATAGAATCTTCTACAAATTAGGGAGAGATGGATGTCGATGACTTGAGCTCCTTGATCACACAGATTTCTACTCCAAATCACTTCAATCCCCTTGCTTCTTTCACCCAGAAATACGGCAAGTATCCAACTTCGACTTCACACAGATCGCTAGGCTTGGATAGGGGTTTTTCTAAAAGGTTTGTTTAATTTTGATAAAGTTCAAACAACTAGGAATATCTCAGTAGTAATGTGGGTTTCTCTGAAGAGAATGTTTGAGATATTGGTTGACTGTCTCAAGAATTTGAAGAAAAGCAAAAAGAATGTTTTCTTGAAAATTTTGGTTTTTCTGAGATTGTAAGGAACGAAACTTCAATGCAACAGCAATTCAACTTGATAATTGTTCTCTCTGTTTTTTGGCTTGTTATTGAAGTCCTATTTATAGACATTCTTGGAAAAAGTGTCTGTTTGACACATGCACGAGCGCGTGTCTCTCACTTCCGCGAGTGAACAACTTTTCTCCTTTTTCCTGAAAATCTGCTGCACAAAAGTTGGTGCTGCAGTCTTTGAATAGTTGACAGTCCAATAGGGTGGTTTTTCCGTACGTCTGAAAGTGCTTATCACATTTAATGCTCTTATCAGCATTTAATGCATTTGAATTAAATGCCCGTTGGCACTTAATGCATTGAGAATATTTGCATTAAACTCCTCTGGACTTAGAAATAAATTCAGGTGAAATCAGTCATTGATAGACACTTATTCAACCTTGAATTACTTCTATCCTATAAGGTGACGCTTGGTGTAGCTGATCATTCTAGACGCTTGGAATCTTCATCTTTATTCAGACTTCAGGCGCTTGAGTCTTCAAACTTTACTTCTGATAAACTCACTCAGAACATATCAGACACTCAGTCTAAGACAACTTAACCTAACAATCTAGAATAAAAATAAAACAAAGCCTATTACAAATCTAAGGCTTCAAAGCTGAAAACAAACTTCCATATTTTGGGGTCTAACAAAAAGTCCTAATTGTCATCATCAAAACATATAACATGAAATTCCTAACAAAATCCGTCCATAAAATTCTACATATATTTCAATTAAAATCCATATATTTATATTCACATGCTTTCTATGCTTGAGTTTGTCCAAGTCCATTTGAATTTCTCTCTCCACACGCTCTCCTGATTAATAATTAATGAAGTATATTTAACTGTAACCTCCTTTCAAATATATGTATATATATATATATGAATAAAGGGAAAACTAGGTTTAGCGGAATTGGAAATTTCAAAATTAATAAAGATATAGTAACTTTTAAGTAATTAAGGAGAAAATCATTAAAAAAAAGTAATTAAGGAGAAAGAATTGCTAACCTGTAGGAATTACTAAAGTAATAGTTTTATCATAAAATCTCATTTATATTAATTTTTACCAAAAAAAATCAAAAATATGTCAATTTTTTCTTCAATAATTTGCAGCACCACATATAATTTATTATTAATCTATATTTCATGTTGAATAATTATGTTTTGATCATTTTGATGGGAAAAAATCATAAATGAAATGATATTTTTTTTTATATCAAGCGATATTTATTAATCAAAGTCACACATAATTTTTGATTAAGCTATTAAGTGTTACCACATACTATCATCATCATCATCAATGGCGTAATGAAAGAAAAATTCACAATCCTATTTACTGACCGTCCAACAAATTTTCAATCCCCATGTAGCGCCCACCGACCTAGGTGGCCCGCCACACAGTGATGCTAGCTCGATCCGAGAGACCGTCTCTTATCGAGCCAACACCAAGCGTCAGAACTGTATGAATACTTCATATGCTAAAACTAAATTTTACTTTCCAATTAAACCAATAATATATTCTTCGATGGTCATACATGAGTCCAAACAATAAACTTTATCCACCAAAAGTTTCCAAGACTAGCATCTATATACAAAATGGTACATCTCAAATCATAATTGATTCTAAGAGCAACAATCTAATGCTTCCATTAGTCCTCATTTCTCTCTCCGTATTCGACATACTAAACTTGTACGAAAAGTAAGAAAGAGGGAGGGGTGAGTCCGAATGACTCAGTGAGGCAGGCAAACGATTTGCTTTACCTTTTCTTTGAAACAAAATCTCCAGTGGAAGATAATAGCAGAAACAAGCATATGTATCGAGCAAATCTTTGAAGAAAATAATCTATCAAAACTATGAACATCAAACATGATACATTTATTGAAACCAGAACGAATAACTCATATACTTTAGATTCATATCATATGATTGTGTTCTATCTCCCTACTGTCCCATACCAACGGGAGACTTCATACCTTTTGAGATTTGCAGGTGTCAGGATTCCAGAGGTGGCTCATGTGGGTTCAAAAGGTGGCTCCCGCCATGTAGCACTTTGCCCTTTGGCTTCAAGAGGTGGCTCCCACGCGCATGGCACTTTGTCTCGCATATCACTTAGCTCCTTTAGCAGATGAAATAGAGCCAATAAGCACGATGGTCTCAATTACGAGTGGCGAAAGATATGAACTTGGTATTGGTACGACAAGACATAAGGTAATTAACACCAATTATACCGACGGCCATTTCGAGGTAAAAAGGAATAATCATCAGGGATAACAGAGATATTGAATCGAGCGGGATTTTTACGAATTAACAACCATCACAAATTAATCATCAAAATACCAATAGGATAGTTGTAAAACAATCACAAGTAGGTAAAGCAATCAAAGGCTTTGTTTGTTTCTATTTTCAACATATATTTCGGCCAAATTTTTGGCCAACATGTGTTTGGTCTAATATTATTTGGCCAAATAGTACTTGAAAATTTTGGCCAAAATGTTCATAACATCTACAACTTAAGCCTATATATAGAGCACAGCTGTGTTTTTCACACAACCTTTTTACATGTGGGTCCCATGAACTATAATGACAATATTTTACCTTACTAAGAAAATACATAATTACTTCAACATGTAATTCAATTATTTTGCTAATAATATCTGATTTCTTTTAAACTAAACAAGAAAATTATTGTTAGGAATTTCATATTAGATGTTTTGATGATGACAATGAGGATTATTTGTTAGACCCCAAAATATGTAACTTTGATTTTAGTTAGAAATCTTGTATAAGCTTTGAAGCGTTAGATTTGTAATAGGCTTTGTTTTATTTTTATTCTAGATTGTTAGGCTAAGTCGTCTTAGACTGAGCGTCTGATATGTTCTGAGTGAGTTTATCAGTGGTAAAGTTTGAAGACTCAAGCGCCTGAAATCTGAATAAAGATGAAGATTCCAAGCGTCTAGAATGACCAGCTACATCAAGCGTCACTCGTAGGATAGAAGTGATTCAAGGTTGACTAAGCTTCTATCAATGAATGATTTCACCTGAATTTATTTCTAAGTCCAGAAAGAGTTTAATGCAAATATTCTCAATGCATTAAGTGCCAACGGGCATTTAATTCAAAATGCATTAAATGTTGATAAGAGCATTAAATGTGATAAGCACTTTCAGACGTACGGAGAAGCCACCCTATTGGACTGTCAACTATTCACAGGCTGCAGCACCAACTTTTGTGCAACAGATTTTCAGGAAAAAGGACAAAATTTGTTCACTCGCGGAAGTGAGAGACACGCGCTCGTGCATGTGTCAAACAGACACTTTTTCTAAGGATGCCTACAAATAGGACTTCAACAACAAGCCAAACATAGAGAACAATTATCAAGTCGAATTGCTGTTGCATTGAAGTCTCGTTCCTTACAATCTCAGAAAAACCAGAAGATTCAAGAAAACATTCCTTTTGTTTTTCTTCAATTCCTGAGACAGTCAACCAATATCTCAAACATTCTTTTCAGAGAAACCCACATTTTTACTGAGATATTTCTAGTTGTTTGAACTTTATCAAAATCAAGCAAACCTTTTAGAAAAAACCCCTATCCTAGCCTCGCAATCTGTGTGAAGTCGAAGTAGGATACTTGCAGTATTTCTGGGTGAAAGAAGCAAGGGGGTTGAAGTGATTTGGAGCAGAAATCTGTGTGATCAAGGAGCTCAAGTCATCGACATCCATCTCTCCCTAATTTGTAGAAGATTCTGTGTGATTCTTTGAGAATCATTTTAGTGGATTACCTCCAAGTGTTCAAGGAGAAGAAGGACGTAGTTGGGATTACACCACCCAACGAACCTTACAAATATTGTGTTCTTTACTTTACATTCAGTTTTCATATTGTCATATCATAAACTGATCAAGTAAAACTTAATCAAACGCTAAGCAACTAAATACACTTTCTGTGACGCTAAATCTTTTAAAGAGAAGACTGCAAAAATCATTCCGCTGTGTTAACACTGATCAAAGAAGTGAACGCTTAAACCTATTTGGTTATAGTATTCAAATCTTGAAGTTTAAGTTAAATTTCTAAAAACAGTCTTCGTTAGACGCTTCACCAAAGCGGCTAGATTTTCAGTGAACGCTTAAGTCAAGCGTTAGACACTTCAAGCGTCCAAAACGTTTTCATACGAAATTTTTGAAATCGAAAAAAACTTCAGGGTCTATTCAACCCCCCCCCCCCTTCTAGAACCTTTCGTATTCCACTTGGGACCAACAAGTGGTATCAGAGCGGTTAAAGTTGAAATTTTAAAATTTCCAAGCATAACTGCTTGTTTAGATCCTTTTCAAACTTAGTTGCTTTAGATTTTAAACATGGCATTTGCTAAAGTTCCCAAACTGACTGAGTCAAATTTTGACACTTGGAAAGTCAAAGCATTTACATATCTCTGTTCTTGTGATGATGACATGTGTGATATTATTTCAGATGGGCCAATCAAAATATATAAAGTTGTCATTAGAGAGCCTAAAGCGACGGAAGACACTCCAGACGGTTACGTTGAAAAGCCAAAACAAGAATGGTCTCCAGATGAGCGTCGAAGAGCTAATTTGGATAATGTTGGTCGTAACGCTCTATATACGGCTATTGGTGATAATGACAACCTATTTAACAAGATCAAGTCATGCAAAACTACTAAAGAAATATGGGATAAGTTGGATACAATTTGTGGTGGTTCAGCACAGATTAAAGAAAACAAACTTTCCATTGCCAAGGAAAAGTTTAACGGATTTAAGATGTTACCCAATGAAACTTTAGAGCAATTAGACATAAGATTTACAGCTCTGGTTACAGAACTTACATCGTTGGGAATGGATTTACAGAATCGGGAAATGGTGGTTAAGATCTTTAGAAGTTTACCAAGTAAATTCTTGATGAAGACAACCGCTATGAGAGAATCAAATATGTTGGATCTCCTAACTCTAGAAGACGCCTTTTCAGAGCTCAAAGCATTTGAGTTTGAGTTGAATTCTACTAGTGATGTTGTGAGCAGTCCGGTGATTGAATCTGGACCGCTTATAGCATCATTCAAAGGTAAATCAGGTAATAAAGGAAAAAATTTAGATATCAATGAAGAAGAGGAGTTGGCTTTGCTGAATAGATTCAGGAAGTTCTTGAGATATGAAAAGAAAGGAAAAGGTTTCAATAATCAAGGACAAAGTTCATATCAAGCACCTTCTCCGGTGCAACAACGGTTTCAAACGCCTCAATATTCTGTTCCTTCACCCCAAGCGCCTTTTCAGTACCAAGCGTCTACTCAAAATCTCTCAGCTCCAGTGGTCTCAAAACCACACACGACAAGGTTAACAAATGAACAAAAGATGAAAACTAATCTTTGTTATAAGTGCAGGAAACCAGGGCACTACCAGGTAAATTGCCCTTATCCAAACGTATCCAAGCCAACAAGGCAGGATTACTTGGATAGAAACCAATTCAAGAGCAACCTTCGTCAACAAGGTTTGCTAGCGGAATCAGAACCAGCGTTCGCACCTGAAGATTTAGAATCATCAGAGGAGAGTAGTGATGATGATGAGCCATTGGATGACTTGGCGCTTATATGTCTCATGGTCAGAGATGATGAAGCGTCTTCTGAGGTAATCAATGAATTATCTATTCCTCTCTCTTATGATGAATTACTTGACAAAGTCAAAGAATACTACAATGAATGTCAAGAAGCTGCCAAAATATATCAAAATCACTTCGCTATCATTTCATCGCTCAAAAGTGATAAAGTAGCGCTCAAAGCAGAGTTGCAAGTTCAGCAATAGTGCCTTGAGAAGAACTAATCGCTTGAAAGTGAAATTATTCAATTAAAAAGCGATCTTGATATAATAATCAAGAGAGAAGCTGATTTGATAGCTAAACTTGCTAAATAAGAGCAGCTCATCTCATCGTTATCAAAAGTTTCTACAAAGTTGGATAATGTGATTGAGGTAACTAGATTATTTGGTGAAAAGACCGGTTAAGGATGCGATAAACTCAGTAAACAACCTAATAAATCTAATGTTACGGCAGACAACAACGGAAATGGTGTTATCTTTGTTGAGAAAAGTTCAAAAAGCCAAACGCTAAATGAACCTAGCGACAATGGTAAGAGGACAAATGAGAAAGCCAAAGCTGACTCAGGCAAGGGTAAGGCTAAGGCTAAGGCAAATGATTCACAAAGACGGGTTTATCCAAATGCTCAAAAGGCTAAGGATAAGTCTGACCACTGTGAATCAAGCGCTACGCGTCCAGCACCAAAAGTGCAACCCAAGCCAGCGCCAAGGAAATACCAGCGTCAATATCCAAAGCAGTCAAGGTCATATTATCGATACCATGATAATTATGATTATGACTATGATCATCATCACTATTATAATCAAGGATATTATTATACACTCAAACAGCACACACAACACAATGTGAAACCCAAGAAGGCCAGTATTCCTACAATGAAGATTACGCAAATATGGGTTCCTAAAGTTCTAATTCAAACTAACAATGCTACTAATGTTAAAGGACCCAAGCAACAATGGGTACCTAAACAGAAATAGAACTTCCCTTTTGATTGCAGGTATCTAGAGCTAAAGTCGATACATCTGTTTGGTACTTCAATAGTGGATCGTCAAGGCACAAGACTGGTTCCAAGGATCTTCTGATCAACTATCGAGCTATCAATGGTCCTCAGGTTGTATTTGGTGACAACTCCAAAGGTAAAACCAAAGGTATAGGTACTATGCATAGGGGGAACATCATGATAAGTGATGTTTATTATGTTGAGGGTCTAAAGCACAATTTATTAAGCATAAGTCAATTTTGTGATAAAGGCTTTGAAGTCATATTCTCAAGCGACTGTTGCTATATACATGACGCTAAGACTAAGTCTACTAAATTGAAGGGTAAAAGAACTAACAACGTATATTTGGTAGATTGGGGTTCAACACTTGATAACAACCCAACATGCTTTGTTGCTAAAAATGAATCTAAAATGGGTTGGTTATGACATAGAAAAATGAATCACCTCAACTTTAAGAAAATTTCTCAGCTTATAAATCTAAATCTCGTAGAGGGATTACCAAAAGGACCATTTCACAAGGATTGCCTTTGTGACGCTTGTCAAATGGGTAAACAGGTTAAGTCATCGTTCAAGAGAAAACTTCATCTATCTACCTCCAGAATACTTGAACTACTTCACATGGATTTGTTTGGACCTGTTCAAACGATCAGTGTAAGCGGTAAAAAGTATACTTTGGTGATAGTAGATGATTTCTCTCGATTTACTTGGGTGGAATTTCTTTCATCCAAAGATGAGACATGTGACAAGTTAACAATGCTTATTCGGCAACTTCAAATATTGAAAAATCTTAAGGTTGCAAGAATAAGAAGCGATCACGGTACTGAGTTTACTAACAAGATTGTTGAGAAGTTTTGTGCAGAGAATGGAATACATCACGAGTATTCGGCTCCCAGAACTCCCCAACAAAATGGTGTTGCTGAGCGCCGAAACCGAATGCTCAAGGAAGCCGCTAGGACGATGTTAGCAGAATCCAAGCTTGCACCTAGGTTTTGGGCTGAAGCGATCAACGCTGCCTGTTACACTCAAAATCGCTGAATGATCAACAAACAACATGGGAAAACTTCATAGGAGTTGTGGAAGGGACGTAAGACAAATGTTTCATATTTTCATGTCTTTGGTTCAAAATGTTTTATCCATAATAATGGATCTCAAAGCCTGCAGAGATTTGATCTTAAACCAGATGAGAGAATTTTTCTAGACTATGCCAAGAATGGAAAAAAATTTTGCATCCTAAATAAGATCAAATCAAAGGTTGAGGAATCCATTCATGTTGTTTTTGATGATGCTAACCAAGAATCGAGTAAGGTCAATGTGAATGATTGGAGTTATGTGGAATTAATATGCACCTAATTGCACCTAACCGCACCGAACCGTACAAAATTGCATAGTCAGTTTTGATTTACAAAACCGCAATTTTAAATTTTATTTCCTCCAAATTGTATTTGACAATTTGATTTGAAATTAATAAAAAAACTGCAAAACCGAACCGCGATAACCCCTATTACCAAATCTTTAAATTGAGATGACAATTTTTTAATTCCGGTTTCTTCACTTTTTTTTTTTTTTTCTTAAGAGTAGGATCCGATCATCATGCGCCGCCGACCAATCTTTACTTAAACGCAATTTTCATTTGTCAAAGTGTGAAGATCCGTCTAGCACACCAATGGACACATCATCGCTACCTCCAGCGCCACCGCCGCCGTCGTCTCCGGGAATTTCACCCATCCAACTGAAAGACTGCATAGAAGGGCTGCTAAAATTCACACTCCTCTCTTCTATTAAAGGCAAACTCCACACCGGCCTCTCCACTCAGTACTGTGCCGACCTCCTTAAACACGATCCCTCCTCCGACCCCCTTCCCATTAACAACGGTAATTCATATTCCCTTTGATGTTTGAAGTTGTACACTACGCTTGATCAGTTGTACCGTGCACACTCCAGTTACCATTCTTTAGCTGTAACTCTTTTCCAGTCAAGTTTCGATGCATGTTAAGAAAGGAAGTTTATAAGCTGTTATATGCCAGTTGTACTTTGTGCTGTCATATTTTGTACTCTTTGCATTGGAAGTTGTACACTTTTCCAAATGAGCTCTACCCTCACGTGTCCAGCTCAATGTTATCTATGACCCTTTCACCGTTCATTATTTTTTATGTTAATATTTGCTGCTCTGTTTTGTGCTTTCAAAATTATTTCAATTATTTGCGATGTACTTTCTAGTTAAATTGCGGCGTGTTTGCTATATCTGTTTCCATTTTTTTTTATATGTTTTGCTTTTGGTAGTTTTACCCTTTGATGAACTACTTGAACTCTGATGTGCCCGGTCGAATTATTTTACTACGACCCTCTTATCATTATCCTACCGAGTTTCCATGTATATATATGAAATGTGTTTCCTTTTCATAAATCACCATCACATTTGTGCTGTAAATTAAGAAGTTTTACTTTGCCTCTAGGTTGTGCTTGTATTATAACTGTGTTTTCATTCTGATTTTTCAGTGACGTTGTACTTCAAGCAGTCGTAAATTCTACAGATGTTTGATCAAATCATTTTGTTGCCTCAACAGTAATAGAGTCATATATGTTCTTGTAGCTTGAATAATTCTTGAACATTGTATTACTACTTCTGACGTTGAAAATGATTCTAACTGTTGGATCAACCTTATTTCATTTCAGCCAATGCATTCACGAGTAATTGGATCCACTACATTTCATTTCAGCCCCCATAACTGTAAGCAATTTTCAAAGCCCAAAGGTAGTCTTTGTAATTTATGAAAATATAAAAGGGCATAAATGTAATGTTTTTAGGGAAATTCTTGCCCTGACCCAATTTTATCGAATCCAACTAATCATGCAATTTTGGACTAGATTTTTTCCAAGTTTTTGTGTTTTAGATGAGATGTTCTTTTAGCCGTTTGAACTCTGTGAAGTACTAACAAAACTTCTAATAGTAGCATTGGAAATATTACATTTTTGCTTTTTGTAAGTTTGATTTCTCACGGATTTGGTCCATTGGTTTTGAACTTTTTATAATTTTTGTCTCGCAATTTTTGGGCCACCCTTAATAATTAAACAGTGGACTGAATTATTGATGGACTCAAAGATGAGGTGCTAAACTATAATTTTTACCAATGTTAAACAAAGTTGTAGTTTCCCAAAACATATCTGTTTGCAGAAAATCAGGAATGTGTTATTTGTGAAGTTTACATACATGGATAAGAACATGAAATGGATGCTAGGTGAATCAAGTTACGAAGGAATTATAACTTAGTAGAACTACACTTTTTTTTCCTTAGTTTTCTTCTGAGTTTCAAATTTTCAAGGTCATCGAAAGGATATATTATCAAGGAAACTCGATAGTAATGGTTTCGTGACACTTATCTTTGTTTTTTTCTTTTCAGAAGTTTCTAAAGGAGTTCCATCATATCCTATGTACAAGCGCCTAGCATCATCCATTTATCATTCTATACTTTCTGGAGCCTTATGTACAACATACAAAGAACTTACACCAGTGGAAGAAAACCTGTCCTTAGAGAATAAGTACAAAGAATGGAATAAGCTCATTTTGGATAAGGGTCCTGCTTTTCTGAGTGTAAGACTCGAAATGTTATTTACGCATTATTGTTTCTTTTGTATAATTGCAAAGCTTCTTGAATTTACTCGGTTATGTAATTGCACTTTTGTAGATGCTAAAAGAAGTGGACTTTGAGATTCACGTTCAGGAGCCTTTCTTTTCTCAGATCAATGGTATTCAATCCTGGATTGGATATTTCTATATTCCATTTGGACTATTATCTTTCTCAGATACTTTCGATCTGGTTAAGGCAACTTTTTCCTTGTATGTAGATGGACTGAAAACAATTGAAGGAAGGTGTGCTGTTGGCGACTACAAGAGGTATGACACATTTTGAGTTATTTGTCACGTCCAAGCATGCAATGCTGAACGTACAAAATGGACAGAAGCATTGATACACGAAAGAGTGGGATAAATGCAGACACCCTCCTCACCTATGGGGTAAGTACACTTTGCCCCCAGCCTATCAAAATGTGCACTTGACACCCTCACCTTTGATAAGTGTTGCACTTTACCTTTTTACCTATCTCCGGTGGAATGTAGAGGAATATTCCGCGAATATTCTATCAGATATTTTTTGATACTTTGAGATATGTGCACTTTGCCCATGACCTTTAAAAAATGTGCATCCGACCACCTATTGTATATATTACCATCAAATTTTTATTTTGGTTGAATAAAATGGAATATTTTCATCAAAATATTGTTATGTACGAACTTCTTGATGTATATATATTAACATTTCAATAATTCAACTTATAGTTACAAATTAATTCTTTAGTTATGTTGTTTTAAGTTCATTAGGTTAGAGAATTAAAATATTTTAATTGTTACTCATCATTATTATTTTTTAGTGAATAATGTGAGTTGCTTGGGTTACATTAGGCGCCATATGTCAAAATATTGGTGAACCATTCCATTTTATTCAATCAAAATAAGAATTTAATAGTAATGTGTAGATTTTTGTGAGGAGAGTTGATAATAAATCCTTCATCAGCTCCTATATATATATATATATATATATATATATATATATATATATATAAATATGGAGCTATGGGCCCCTCGACTCAAACTTAGCACTAGCCCTTTTGACTATTTAGTAAACCCAATACTTAGGCATTTTATATTAAGTAGTCCAGTATCATGATAGCCCCTTTGGCATTATGGGCTATAGTCACAATGGGTTACTATCGGAATGGGTCCAACTATAATAAAATACCTGGATGGAGAGTGAGGGAGGTATCTCGGTTCGAGCCGGTAGTGGTTCAATTACCATAATGCTCTTAGACATTTTTGGTGTACATCAGCAACCAAGAACCAAAATATATGCAGCAACTAGTGGATGAATGTTTTATCTTAAAAAGTTGGGAGAAAAGCATAACTATTTCTTTATAAAAACTTTGAAGGATTTTGTGTTTTTCCCGACTTATTTCTTTGGACAAAGCTTTTGATCAAGGTTCAATATTTTTAATTTTGGATTTCATGTGTATTTGTAATAGTTTATTTTGGGGTTAAGTTCACATTTTTTGAACTTCTGGGGTCAAACTTTACATACCTCAAAGTATCTTTGAATATCTGATGGAATATTCCCTTAGATTCCTCCGGATCCGGTCAACACAGGGTTAAATGCAACATTCACCAAAGGTGAGGGTATCTGGTTGACATTCTAATAGGTTGGGGGGGTAAAGTGCACTTACCCCATATGTGAAGGGGTGTCTGCATTGGGTGGGGTATGGTGTGGTGATAAACATTATATATATATGTATATATATAACCATTTTAAAAGTATTTTGAAATTTTAAATAAATAATTGTTTGCTTAAAAGTCTAATCAACTTTATTTTTTTCTACACAATCATTATCAAAATAATCAACCCAATCATTTCACATCAAATTTCGACAAAATACTATTTGATTGGGCATACAACACCACTTCCAACCATTTGCAAAATCTCAACTAAACAAACAACAAAAGTCGATATTCTTACACAAATACTTATAATAAACAATCCTAAAATTTTCTCCTAAAATTTTCTAGAGAACATTTTCAAATCCACAACAATAGAGAACTTAAGTTTTTTAGTATCACCCTCTGGGGAAAGCATGAGAATAAATGTACCAGCAGGATACATTAAAAGGAAAATTACACTCAGACCCCCTAATTTATAGTGTAATTACACAAATTTCCCCTTACTTATTGGTAATTACCACAACCTCCCATGTCATGTCTTGACAGTCAATTTGCCTGCTCGAAATGATAATGATAGAGGGGTCGAGCCTGCTTGGTGTCCCGCACGTCTCCTATTCAAGAGTGGTGAAATGTAATGATGAGTGATTCGATCATATCACTCTTCATATCCTTGTTCCGTGTCGTCTTCCTCCCTCCTCAATATAATGTCCAGCCACAACGTATAGTTATCGAGAATCACCTGGGCGTGTTTAATTACCCAATTATCAGTGGCCCTACCATTGCGGTTCATCCTTCGAACATATCCAGGTGCGGGTGGAATATATTGGCGTATTCCGAACTGTTGCAGAACACGTTCAGGACGATGATGCTCACGATGGCAAAGAATATCATTGGAACTGATACTCTTACGTTATTGTTCAAACATTCAGGTGGCAACTCGGCGATGTCTGCATCATTGAGGTTGTAGGGTGTCCAAGCAAACTGAAATATGAAAAAATGTATTAGAATATTTTAGTAGGAGATAGATAAAACTTCATAATAAGTAATAAAAAAAATTATAATAATTTTTTCAACTCACATGTCCATCGGCCATCTGATCAAGTCCATTTCTATTTTCCCGGATGTTGTGACTGACTGAATCGATATTTGAAATAGGTCGATACCACCTTCAAACAACAATCATTCAAAATAATTAAAAAAAATAGAACATTTCTTAATTAAAATTAATATTCAAGTGGTAAATTGCCTAAAAGCATAAGGAGTTGGCAATGCCATTCGGATCATCTGTCGCCATCTGTCTAGGTTCCCTACTAGGCCTTACAACTATCATTCTAGACCACTCCCATATCTGTTAAAGGAGAAATATATTAATTAAATAACCATGAATTATTATAGCAGAAAAAATAACAATAAGTGAATAATAAATTTTCTCACCTCTAACAATGACACGGATCCTGCAATATTTTTGGCGTCTATTTTAGTAGCATTCGCCAATTGTCGGTACAAATGAGCCAATACAGCACTCCCTCAACTATATATGTTTACTAAGTTTATATCTTCAAAAAGCACCAACCACAGTACCGTAATAACATCTCCTGTGGTGTCGGGACACATCATACCCACGAGGAACAAAAAGGCCCAACAATAGGCTATCTGATTAACTCTAAATATTTCAGATAAATCATTTATTTGGGCAGGCAAGGAGATCACATACTCGACAAGCTTGCGTACTGGTATTCGATGACCTTTCTTGAAATCTTCCTACACCATTTGCATCCCTAATAGTTGAAAGACATATGCGGCGTAATCTTCGGAAGTGACGAAATGCAACTACAGACCGACCATCATCAACTGGTAGACCATATATAACCGCAATGTCTTGGAGAGTTACCATAGTCTCTCCGGTTCTGTAATGGAATGTGTTTTGTCTCTGGGCGCCGTGTTTCGATTAAGGCGGTCATAAGGCCCATATCATTTTTGAAAAGAGGTAACTTGTATACCCTATAAACCCCATCTGATGAAGTTTTAACAGGACATGGCGAAGTGGAACAAATGGATAGGCATCTTTGAAATATAAATTGTCACATCGCCAGGCACGAAACACAAAGTCTACTTGCTCAAATCTATGATTCTTCTGATCATACAATACACTAACGTCTACCGGACCATATATATGATCACCGTGCTGCTTAGCCATCCTGCAGTTAAATATCCACAATAATGTTAATTTAAATTAAACAGGAGAAATTACACTTCCAAATTATACATACTAATTAGAAATTGTATCTATTAATTCAAAATTAAACCTACTAATTAGAAATTATACCTAAAAATTGAATTTAAACATACTAATTAAAGATTATACCTAAAAATTGGAGATTACAGTTATAAATTAAAATTTATACATATTAATCTAAATTAAACATATTACTCCGCAATTATACCAAACCATTTCAAATTTAATCCTATTAATTCGAAAATTACACCAACCAATTCAAAATTAAAGCTTATAATTCAAATTAAACCTAACAACTCAAAATTAAACCTATTAATTCGAACTTATAATGAACAATTCGAAAACTCTACCATTCAATTAGAAATTAAATCTAACAATTCGAAATTAAACCTAACAATTCGAAATTAAACCTGAAAATTCAAATTATATCGAACAATTCGAAAATTATACCAACCAATTTGAAAATTATACCAAACAATTGGAAAAATATACAAAACATTTCAAAATTAAACCTATTAATTCGAATTATACCTAACAATTCAAAAAGTAAAACTAAAAATCGATATTAGACCTAAAAATCCAAATTAAACCTATTAATTCAAAAATATATCAACTAATTCGAAATTAAACCTATTAATTCAAACTTATACCAAACCATTCAAAAACTCTACCATCCAATTCGAAATTAAACCTAACAACTCGAAATCAAACCTAAAAATTCAAATTATACCGAACAATTCAAAAATTATGCCAACTAATTCGAACATTATACCAAACAATTGAAAAATTATACCAAAGAATTCGAATTAAACCTATTAATTCGAAATTATACTTAACAATCCGAAAATAAAACTAAAAATCAATATTAG
Organism: Buddleja alternifolia; assembly: GCA_019426215.1. Classification (NCBI taxonomy): domain Eukaryota; kingdom Viridiplantae; phylum Streptophyta; class Magnoliopsida; order Lamiales; family Scrophulariaceae; genus Buddleja; species Buddleja alternifolia. The sequence continues at coordinate 9,864,077 of CM033403.1, forward strand.
ACCTAAAAATCAAAATTAAACCTAAAAATCAAAATTAAAAATATTCATTTGAAAATTATACCAAATAATTCGAAAAATATACCTAACAAATTGAATTTTTGACTAAAAATTCAAGTTTTATACCCTTAATTACAATACCCTTATAATAAAATAAAAAAAATATACAATGCCTAAAGTTAAGAAAGAAAAAAGTATGATAAATAGAACTACCTTGATTCCTTGGTTGGGGGAAAAATTTGGAGGACAAATTCGAAAAAAATATTCTTCAACAATGGTGAGGAAATTGCAAAAGAGAGAAGAGAAGAAGAGGGGGAGCAGAAATGGGAGTAGGCAGCATTTACATCAGCGTCTCACACTAATGGTCGTTTGACCATTACAATTATTTTTTTAAAAAAAGATAATAATTGTGAGACAATTATTTTTAAAAAATAGATAAAAATTGAGAGACGCTGTCTCTCACAATTTTTTATTTAAAATTTTTTTTTTTTGTGAAATGCTGTAAACTACAGCGTTTTGTACTATTTTCTGAGCTTTATCAAAACTTGTAACATTTTTTTATTTTTTATTTAATTTTATATTATTTATTTAAATTTGCCATATATTACAAATACCCCTTGAGGGTATTTTGCTCACTCAAAAGTCTTGACCTTTTGGTCCAGGGTTGACCAGGGTAAAATGGGGGTATTTAAAGAATATTTTGCTGACATCATCAATTTTCTGCCCGAAGAAACTGACTGGGGTGCTCGTATAATCCAAACCTGCATCTAGGGGAGGTCGTGGTAATTACCAATAAGTGAGGGGGTTTGTGTAGTTACAATATAAGTTAAGGGTTTGAGTGTAATTTTTCCTACATTAAATGCAGCACCACCACATTTGTTTGTGCAAATTTAGGTTTTCATTGAGTTTGATACGCTGTTGAATAACAAATTTTCTTTTTTTGGTGTTGTATCAGAAAAGTTGTGAACAATGTCATTTCAGAAAATCATCAAAGAAGTTTTATATGGGAATTCATGTACCTTTATCTTATGCTGTTCAAGGGCAGGGCCATTTGCTTAGGTTTCTCACAGGAATCATTCATCTTCTAGGTGTCATGATTCTGCTTCCACAGGTTGTCGTAATTTTTTTGGGAGTTTTCTGTTGACCTCTCTCATATTTTTCTCTCTTCATTGTCTTATTTTTGGGTGCTAGAATCCAATCTGGACATTTACTTCTCTTGAATAAATGCTTGACGCTTCAAGTTCAGGTGCTAGTATGTTCCATACAATTCCTTTATGTGATCTGGAGATGTTCTTTTGTACTAAAGCTCTAGCATTGCAGGATGTCCGCCAATATGCTTCATTTCATGAGATGTTGGAATCAGAGAGTCTTGAAAAAGTCCTTCCAGGAATAACAAGCATTAAAGAAGGTAGCAGTGGTACTCAATATTATTTTAATGAAGAACTCAGTTGTGCTGTGCTTACAACCGTGGTGGACTCTGAATTTAGATATATGAATTAGCACGTGTTTCTCATACACTGGTGGCATAAATGTTTCACATTAAAGTCTATGATTGATTCGAAGAATGAAATAGGACCATGCTTTCTTACCAATGAAATCCTGCACTTTAGAATCCTTTGGTAGACCTCAGAAAGTCTTAATTTTCTTTGATGATATTCATTCACTTTTTCACAACCAAGGGAGGACCACTAGCTTGTTTGGACATGTTTTTATGGATTTTTTTTCCTTTTGGTGTGTGTATGTACATGTATGTGTGTGTGTGTGTGTGTGTATCGTGGGGGAGCTTGTGGGGTAGGATTGGGTTGGTTGGTGGCGGTTCTTGACATATTGATCCATTAATCCATACTGAATTGAGGACCACTAGGGGTGAGGGAGGGAGAGAGTGGCTCATTGGGACTTGGGCGCTGGGGAATTGGGAGGAAGGGGTATCAAATTGAGTGTATCTCATTATCTATGAATGATGTGTGATTTGCATGATGGATGTATTAAGAGCCTTAGGCCTTGTATGTTTGTATTTTGGGAGCCGCATTTTCACTTTCATTCTCATTTAAAACGAAAATACACAGGTTACACCATTCTCAACTAAAAATATACTTATTTTCATTTTCTATTTTCACATTCTCCAATAACTACCTTTCATTTTACCATTAGTCTTAACCTTCATAGGCTTGTGTACATTTTAAAACCCATTTTGATTATTTTTAATGCTTTTTTTCAGATCAATTTTTATCATTTTTACTTGTAACTATATTTAATCAATATTCTATTATTTTATCTATACTATTCATATAACCATTACTTTTTAACAAACCCAATCCCTCACATCATCAGACCATCAATTCCAACCATTTTTAGAAACACAACAAACATGCCTCTATATTTTCACACACACACAAAAAAAAAAACTCACTTTCCCATACGTTTTAGCTACTCATGTTAATTTAACTTATTCTTCTTATTTACTTCTGCCATGTAACTTCTCAAGAAATCACACAGCATGCATGTATTGAAGCTCGTTCAACCTTTTCCTTTAATAGCAAGCTACCACGACTCACATTCCATCTTTTCCTTTTGTATATAAGCGCTCCTTTCTAACATTTTCAGCACCAAGGTCATTCAGTTCGACTCGACAATCTATTGTTCATTACGCACTTTAAAGTTTTTTTAGGGGTTATTAGCCCTAGATTGCCCCTATTGTCTGTAAGTCTATGAACTTCTCTGCTGTCAGAGCTGATTGTGATGAAGTCTTTTCAGATGAATCAGTAACTACTTAAGAAGTAATTTCTGACAAATCTCTTGCTGGATGACAAGCTAAATTATAAAAATGTAGAGATAAGTAGGATAATATGGAGTGATATGATGATGAAATTACTGTTCCTGGATTAACTGTGATTGGTGTTTGAACTTTCAGGTGTGAAAATCTATAGAAATTTTTACTCAGAAGAGAAGGAAATGTCCAATGGCATTCTTGCTATATGTGTTAAAATGGTAGCTTCTCAGCTTTATGATATTATGGCCTCTATACTTTCGGTGAGTGTTCTCAGCAGCTTGTAATATTCTTCCTTAGATTTCATTTTCTTGATTTCTGTAATAAGTTATAGTTACACTTCTGTTTTCCAGTTTTGTATCTTGTGCATGCAATTCCCACTTTTAAGCTGTCAGAAAACTTACTTAGTTCTCTCTTGAGAAGCCGGTCATGGACCATGGATCACGGAATTAAAAAGTACGGGTATGTTGCATATTTGAGTGGGGATTTTGTAACACCCTCTACCACATCTGCTGTGGGAGAATTGCATGAATCGTTTATTTATACCGGGTATCTTCAACTTGTTCACCTGGGCTTTATAATTGCAGACCAGTAGGCTAGCATGCGTAATTGGTGAGAAAGTCAATAATTTAATCTAGGTCCTTAGATGTCTGCGCACATAGTTGTCTACCCTAGGTTCTACGAGTTACGTTAAAAACTTCACTATAACCAAGTTTTAAAGCATCTGGCTGAAAAATTTCCATGCGTCTCTACTCCGTATTTTCTTTGTTTTTCTGACTTCTTGTGCTTGATATTCCTGTCTCCTCATAGTTGGTTTCACTAGCTTTCGTGGTAACACCATGATTGGCAACTTAAAAAATGGGTAACACCTCCTCTGAACAGCATACATGAAGACATGATGGCTGTTTATTGCTGGCATTATTTTTCTTCTATCATCTCCTTTTTCTCATAGTTGCTATATTTCTGTGTATTGCCACCCTCCTCCTGAAACCTCTTCTTCTTTTGTTTAAAGTGAAACTCTAATGAATATGACAGAATTCTGTACCATCGGGAGTGATGAATGGCATTTTTAATGTATGGACATAATAAATGCTTACATTAATATGATTACTATGTATATTTCATGAATACCTTCTTTGTCCTAATAATATCTTCACAGCTTTCAGCTTCAAGGACTGATTATGACCTTTATAGTTAGATTGCTGTAAAGTGAATTGTTGATGTCAATGTGTTTAGTTTATACATACTCTTCGACATATTAGATCTAACCTTGTATTTTGAAATCTCAAGTTACTAAAGATTTCTATTTTGGAAACTACTGAAGATGATAACATTCAGCAAGTGTAAAACTTAAATCTAGAACATTGACTCACACCTATCCGATAGGAGCTAGTAGTCCAAGTCTATCCAGAAAATTCTCATTGAACCTGAACCACTTTGTAGAAAGAGATGGAGGAATTTTCTGATTATTTTATTCAACCAATGTACACGATATTTATACACATAGAGCATCACCTAAGGAAGGGAATCAATCAATTCCCTTAAATATCTCCTAAAATTTATACATTCCTATTCTATACTCTGATTTTGCACTAGAGCGAGATACAACATTTTGTTTCTTGCTCTTCCATGAAACCAAATTGCCTCCAAAGAAACACAGTAACCTGTATGGATTTTTGGTCAATTTTAGATCCCGCCCAATCTGCTTCTGAAAACATTCTATATGAGTGTGACCATGATTCTTATATAGTATGCCTCGTCTAGGAGCTCTGATACCATGTAGAAAGAGATGGAAGAATTTTCTGATTATTTTATTCAACCAATGTACAGTATATGTATACACATAGAGCATCACCTAACTAAGGAAGGGAATCCATCAATTCCCTTAAACATCTCCTAAAATATATACATTCCTAATCTATAACACACTTCACTCTCCCTACTTCTGAAGATACAGGATTTATGGATAAAAGTATTTTCTTATCCAAGTTTAGCCATTAATGTTGGTTTTTTCGAGACTTCGGCACTCTTTCTTTAGTTCTCAATTCCATTTCCTGAGCTTAGATCCCTTTCATTTTCGTAACCACTCTTCATCAGGGAAAGTACCAAATGTCCTGTTGTTAGGTCATATAATCTTTATCTTGTGGACTCTTGAGTTGTGTCATGGTCAAAGATATTTTCCCCTTTTTGTCGAGAAAGGTTAGGTAAAGTCAAATAGTGAGAATCACTGTGTTCTTGTAGCATTCTTTCCTGTTGTCTCACACACTTGCACAAGGACAATCAAAAAACAAGTATGCATGCGTCATAACATCCGTATCTGATTTTTCAGCATATGAAGCATGGCTCCTGTTTAATTTGAGCTAATTCTTGATCCATAGGACATGCTTGTTATATTATAATTCATTCAACTTCTACTCCAGCATTTTCCTCAAGAAGTGTCTATGAGGCTGCTTGTATTTTAAGCTTGTTTGCATGCTCTTCTAGGGATTGAGCTATGGAGGAGTCCAAAAACTTCTGGGCTTTGTGGAGACTATGGGAACAAATCCGGAATTACTTCCTCCTGCACCTTCAACTCTGTTATCAACATTCTTGGCGCCACATAATCCAGATGTATGATTATGTCTCATGATTGTTCTTTAAACATAGTATCCCCTTTCGTGTTGTATTTTTGTTCCTTGTTAATGTTTCTTTGTAATGATGTTTTGTAAATTTTAACGGAAAACCTTGGATAGTTGAAGATTGCTTGTCATTTACATCTGTCCCTCTGTTTTTTTTTTTCCTTGACAATTGTTGACAGTTTCTATCTAGTTGTGAGGCCTTGCCATCTTGGCCAAACTCAAATATGAAATAGTACAATTTTGATTTGCAAGCTATTTAGTTTTGGACGGATGGAAATCCGTCTTATGTATGGTTATCATTCTTGGCCTCCATATGTGATTTGAATTGTTATGTGATTATAGGTAATAAATGATATTGCATTATTTTGTTCCTAATTATGTATTCTCTTGTGTGGCTTAAGGTTAAAGGTTCGACCTTGTCAAATGGTGCCAGGGCCCTAGCAAAGCATGTCAACAGAAGTAGCGAAGGATACTGGGGTGTGTTACATGGAAGTGGTTAGTTTCCTTCTCATTATGGCTCTTTCAAAGTTGTATTGTCAGTACAAGTAAAGATACGAATATTGAACACCTAAGTTGCGTAATGTAAAAGCAGGAAGGGAGCATGAGACTCTACTGGGGTGACTTAGATTGTTTATTAAATAAACTAAATTCTATAATATTAATTATACTATGTATGTCTTAAAAAGTAGTAAATGCAGCCTAGATATACATTTACACCTTTTAGACAAACCAAACCGAAATCATGTTTTGGGAGTATGCTGCTGTGTCTTTGGAGTCATTTTGCACGGTTGTTTTGATTTCTTAGGCTTGATTGTATTAAAATCCATTTTAGGTTCTATGTATTGGGTAGTGCTTTTAACACGCTTCTTCCCTACAAAAACGGAGCTCAAGGTACACAAAGCCACATGCCTTATTAAAGCCCTCTGCCTTCTGCAAAAATAGGTCGTGGTAAAGCTTCTAAAAGTTTCGAGTAGCAACCTTTCATAACTTTAGCATAACTCAAGATTGTAGTCTTAGCTTGATATTGGAGCGAAGGTCACGACCACGAATTCAATCTCCAATAGGGACAATTTTTGGCCTGGGTATTTCTGCAAAGCCCGGGATAAGAATGTAGTTTTCTCTTTCACCTGAAAATTTTAAATATCTGAATAGAATTTTTTTTTTTTTTTTTTTTTTTGAGAAATCGCAAGGTAAATCTCCGTCAGTCATCCAAAAGAGCAAACTTGCCTATACGCAATAGCTCGCAAAACCACGTATGGAGGTAATCCGCCCTAGGTTACCCAGAGGCGACGGGCTCAATAAGCGCAGGGCCCCTAGGGGAGGATGTAGGAGTAATCTGAATAGAATTATTGAAGCCATCAATCTACTATAACTTTTGGAATAACAAGGACGCATCCTACTGATTACGTAGATCGTTGCAGAATGATGTAAAAGAAGTGATGTGTAGTTTGTCCATTTTAGATCAATAGAAGCTCTTTTTTTCTTTCAGATTTACTACGATGAGATTGAATGGAAGCGTTGTTGAGCATAAGACCTTACGTTTATTAGTAAGAGAACAATGCCATTGAACCGAATGGTTGGCACTAGGAGCCAGCTATTTCGATGCCCTAATACTAATTCACACCTCAATCTAGGACCTCTCCGTAACATGAAAAACGTGTGATTTGCTTGGATGGTTTCACCTATCCTACACTTGTCATCTTCTTCATATTTTCTTGTGCTTTTGTTCGATTACTTTTCTCTTCGATCAATTAGACATCTGGCCCATAGTTGTTAATGGCGAAAGGCGCAGGGCGGCGACAAAGGTCCCATGGCCCGCGGCGCACGCCTTATCGAAGAAAAAATAATTACACATATTAATAAAATAAATAATATACTACTTTTTAATAATAATAACCATAATATAAACAACAAGTATTTAAAAGTTTAAGCAAAAATCAACATATAATCATCAATATACACATTTCAACACAAATATAAACACTAAACATATTAGATATAACTATAGATAAAGATAATTTAATAATAGATAAAATATGAAAAAAATAAAAATGCCTTAGTAAGGCACAGTAAGCTTACTGCCTTAGGCCCTTACCCTATTTCATTTTCTAACATTCAGTTTACACACACACACACACTAAATATATTATATATAGTTATACTATATAATACAAATAGCAAATAATAACTGAAAAATGGAAAAAGAAAGGAAGAAAAAATGCTGGCTGGGCTACGCGACCCGCGGCGACGGTGACAGCCAGGCTCGGCAACGGTGACAGCTCCAATAGAGAGAGAGTTCGCGAGAGAGACAGCAGAGGGAGAGAGGTGAGAGCAGTAGGGTTTTAAGATTGTGTTGGGTAAGTTTGGGTTTAACTAATTTTGTCCCAATTTTATAATTTTGACTGATATTTCCACCAATTTCACCATGGCTGTAAAGGCGCTCGCCTTGAAGGGGCTCTCCATGGCGCGCGCCAGGTTGAACATGGGCACCACGCCATGGCCCATGGCGTGCTCATGGCGCACCATTTACATCTATGATCTGGCCCGAAAGCTGGATTTAAAGCTATTCTTTTATGTTTTTTCCATTTCTACTCATAACTCACCTCGTACTTGCACACCTCTCTGGCCCACATACTATTCTCTCGCTAGGAATATCAGAAATTCGCATTGTATTTGATAAGAACCGACCACATGTCGTGTTCATCTTAAGATAATTTATAGGACTATTTATGTCTTGAGGCTATATTTGGACCTTGGGGGAGGAAAAGGAAAAGAGATAAAGGAATACAGCATATATTACTATTAGTTGAGGAAAATATTTTCCTCATTAAATTGCAAGTAACAAAAGGAGAGTAAGGTCTCATGTCTCACTAATTTTATTCTTTCGGACACTTCATTTAAAGGGCAACCAATTGCAATCGGGAATCACTTATCCCATCTGATCTACTTCTTATTTCCTCATAATGTAGTAGAAATGCTAGAACATTAGTTTTTCAGGACATGACATGAGGAAGTTATATCTTTTCATCCATCTTTTGCTAAGAGTCTAAGACCGATTTTAAGGACCTTTGCCATAAACTTAATTGAAACAGGGTTTACGCATGAACAATATATCTGCATCAGATTCACAATAGTAAATCATGGGACAGTTATTTAAGTTTTACAATAGTGATCCAACAAATAATTCATCATTTGGTGTTTACATCCACTTTAGATTTTATATTTCAATTTGGAGTTCCATCATGTATTTTGTATATCACATAAAGCACGGCAAGTCACATTAACTGTATACTTCAGGAAAAAAAAAAGTACACCTCACATGCATTTGTGATATAGAATACAAAAAAGAAATACGAAATTGAAATCAAGGATCAAACTAGTGTACTTCTAACATCGATTTATTTAAGTTGATACGATTATCCCGTTTTCTGGATCTGCTGCATCACAATCCTTTCTTTGTATGCAAAGATTATATTACAGACACAAGACTTAAAATCATCGTAACAGTACACGTTTTTTCCCGAACACGAGTATTGGTTATACCTTGGGGCAGGTTCTTCAATCTTAGCTTATGCTTTGCAGACAAGGAGAAAAATAGGCATGCTTTGGAGGTTATCAGTCGATTGTTAATTGAGTGTAGATGGATGAACATGCATATCGTACCACCACACGGAGTCGTCTTTGAGATAAGGAGCGCTGATGGATATGGCGCTCGGTGGTCTGGAGATGGAATTAAAGTATGTAATCTTCTGCCCAAGTCTCAACTTTGTTCATCTGTTATTTTTAAACAGAAAAAATTAGCTATGGAACCGAAAACCCCCCGACCTTTTCGAAATTACATATTCTTCCCCGTGGTAAGGCATTCTTACAGTTGCACCCCCCGTGTATTTAAAAATTCTTATAATTCCAACATTGTAAACCTTGCAAATAGACCCCTTGAGGGGCCAAAAGTTGGTTTTTTATACATAACGATGTCGGCATTTCACTGTACAATGTTATTACGTAGATATCCAAAGACTCACAACCTAACAACTGTTTTGGATAATACTCAAGTAGGTAGTAAGAAATTTTCTGAGATTAAATTACGTCTGTGAAGCAAATGAAATATTGTGTTATGCAGTTTATAGGATTTCTCGAGCCATACATGGTGGATGGGCACTCGACTGGCTGGAACCATTAGTTGATATTATTGTAATTGAAAGTCTAGAATTCGAACTTAGCTGCACCTATTCCTTGACACTGTCTGTTAAATTTCAAAGGCTTACACCTGGTTCCTACTTCCTAGTGTTTGAAAATTATAAGTGGTTAAAGTGTGCAGTTCTTGAGATTGCTAGCCTGCTTTAACCTTTGCTTTGTGTTAGTGTGTGATATCATTTGGAGGACCAAATTTAGATTGGGAAGACTAAGGTAAAACAATGTTCAAGAGCACCAGTAAGTACTTTACGCAATGGTTTTTATAATCTAAGCCCTTCGTTATTCCTGTCAACAAATAGAATATGAGACATCATTTCTAATTGGCAAAGCAGGGCATTTTATTCAATTTTATCCAAAATTAGATGGACAATTAATTGTTAATAATCTGTTATATAATTTTCAAATTAAATTAATATGATTGATGATTTAATAATTATTTATTTTAAGTTCAAGGGTTGTGACTTTACAAAGAATATTTTCATTTGAATTAAAATGTGAACGTTAGTTAGTCTGAAAAGTTTTAGTCAAAACTTGTGTCTCTAATTTCAAACTCCATGAGATGTGAGTTCTATTATAAATAGAAGTTTGATGTTAGTGGAAAGAAAATATATCTTTTTACATCTCCTGCTTTCATACGAAAAGGGCAAAAGGCAGAAGAAACAAAAACTCCATCATTTTTCATACTCACATATATTTAGGTAAACACAAGGCAGAGAACAAAATCAGTCATTTAATTTCTTATTTTGAGCCTCTGTTTCTCTTTCTTTTTCATTGTCAGACAAATATATTTACAAATATATTAAACAGCCTTTTGAGTATTCGGGTTTATCTTCGAAAGTGCAATTCGCAGATAAACAACAGTTCTTGTAACTGGGTTCCATTGTATCCTGGGACAAATTCACTATATCTCGTTTGCACTCGGTAGGGGACGAATATTGTCTTGGGGAGAGCGTATATTTTGCGCGACTTGGAGGTTACGCAAAATCATTCGTTCGAGTTGTTCATCCAATTTTTCCAACAATCTCAAGACCATGATTTATGGCTTCTCAAAATTTGCTACAACTCACAACTGATTTCATGAAATTGGAGAGGTTCGATGGTGGAAATTTTAGACGATGGCAAAAGAAAGTTCCTTTCCTTTTGTTGACGCTTGCGGTGGATTATGTTTTGACGACGCCAAAGCCACAAGAACGTGAGAATGAAACGTTGGCGGAGTCTCGGGCTAGAACAAAGTGGGGAAAAGATGATGAAATATGCAAAGGCCACATCCTAAATGCTCTAGCGGATAATTTGTTCGATATTTATCAAAATGTGGAAACCGCGAAGGAACCTTGGGATACACTCAATTCACGGTATTTAATTGAAGATGCGACAAGTAAGAAATTTTTATCTTCACAATTTATGAATTATCATATGGTTGATGGAAAATCAGTGAGTGAGCAATTTAATGAATTGCAATGCATTTTAGGACACATGAAACAATTAAATATGAATATGGATGAGTGCATAATTGTGTCTTAGCATTATAGATAAACTTCCTCCATCATGGAAAGATTATAAGAAAAGTCTTAAACATAAGAAAAAAGATATTAGTGTTAAAGATTTAGGAACTTTCTTTCGTATTGAAGAACAATCTAGAATGCAAGAATGAGAAGAATTACAAGAAAAAATTTCTTCTGAAGTGCATATGGTGGAGGAAACTAGAGAATTTAAACATCCTCATCACTTCGAATAGAACAAACAAAATCAGAAACGAAAAGGGTACTCCAAGAACTACAATCATCAAAATAAGAAAAAGAAAGATTCATGTTATAATTGCGGTGCTCCGGGTCATTATAAGCGAGATTGTAAAAATCTAAAGAAAAAGAAGACCGAGCAAAACAATAAAGAAAAATTCGTTGTAGTTATTTCTGAAGCTAACATGATGCAGGATGATAGTTCTTGGTGGATTGACTCCGGTGCGACGAGACATGTGTGCAAAGACAAAAGTCTTTTCACTAAGTATGAACTTGTTGAAGATGGCAATGTCATGTTCATGGGCAACTAGTCAACCGCTGTTGTCAAAGGCAAAGGGACAGTGGAATTAGAATTTACTTCTGGAAAGATTTCATCTTTGGGAGATGTATATCATGTCCCTAAACTTAGAAAGAATTTAGTTTCTGCTAGTTTTTTGAATAAGCATGGTTTTAAGCTTGTTTTCGAGTCTGATAAGTTTGTTCTGTCCAAGGGTGGAAACTTTGTTGGAAAAGGATATTTGTATGAGGGGATGTTTAAGCTTAATATTAATAAAGTTATGAATTATGTTTATATTGTTGATTCATTTTCTTTATGGCATAATAGGTTAGGGCATGTAAATGCAAATCGCATGAATGATATGATCAAGTTAAAATTAATACCTAAATATGAAAATGATATAGTTGATAGATGTCAAGTTTGTGCACATACAAAAATAACTAAAATGTCATTTAAATCTGTGAAAAGAAATACTACTTTATTATTTCTTATTCATAGTGATTTATGTGATTTGCATGATACTCCTACTAAAGGGGGAAAAAAGTACTTTGCCACCTTTATTGATGCTTATTCGAAGTATTGTTATGTTTATTTGTTGCATACAAAAGATGTACTACTTGATAAATATAAAATTTACAAGAATGAAGTGGAAAATTACTTGAATTGTAAAATTAAGTGCTTAAGATCCGATAGAGGAGGCGAATATAATTTTCCTGCCTTTTGTGAATCATTTGGCATAATTCATGAAACAACGACTTCATATACGCCTCAACAAAATGGAGTTGAGGAAAGAAAAAATAGAACTTTAAAAGAAATGGTAAATTCTATGTTATACTATTTTGGTTTAAATAAGAGTTTTTGGGGTGAAGCATTACTAAGTGCATGTCACATACTTAATAGAATTCCTCATAAGAAATCACATGTTACACCTTATGAACTTTGGAAGAAAAGAAAGCCAAACTTAGATTATCTTAAGGTTTGGGGATGTAGAGCAATTGTTAGATTGCCGGCACCTAAAATTAGAAGTTTAGGGGCTAAAGGTGTTGAATGTATTTTCTTAGGTTATGCTGAACATAGTAAGGCCTATATGTTTATGGTTATCGAACCTAATGTATCAATAAGATTAAATACGGTAATTGAATCTAGAGATGCTATTTTTTATGAAAATAGATTTAATTCCATTCCAAGAATACAAGAAAAAAATAAAAGAAAATGAGTGGGTAGAAAATCAACCTATTAAAGATGTAGAAGAATATGTTGAACTTAGAAGGAGCAAAAGAAAAAGAATTGAAAAATCTTTTGGTAATGAGTTCACAATATATCTGTTGAAGGTACTAGAGACACTCATTGTACACAAATTGCGATATCATCTAGTATTGAACCAGATCCTCAAACGTATGAAGAGGCAATTAAATCTCGTGATGCTAGCTTTTGGAAAGAAGCAATAAATGATGAAATGGAATCGATATTAGGAAATAATACTTGGATTCTAGTAGATTTACCACCCGGCTCAAAACCTATAGGGTGTAAATGGATTTTCAAGAAGAAAATGAAAGTAGATGAAACTATAGAAAAATTTAAAACTAGATTAGTAGCCAAAGGTTTTACACAAAAAGGAGGTATTGACTACTTTGACACATATGCTCCTGTTGCTAGAATTTCCACTATTCGAGTATTAATTGCATTAGCTTCTATTCATAATTTTGTTATACATCAAATGGATGTTAAAACAGCATTTTTAAATGGTGAATTGACATGAAAAATCCTTACGTATTTGCACAGCAATGGACTGGTCGTGTGTAGTAATAAAGTGGATTTTTAAGTCCGGATTGTCGATCCCACAGGGACTTGTATTTTAGACTTCTTGAATATAAAACAAGCAATAATTAAAATAAAACTAAAGATTTAAAGATTTTAAAAGCAATAGAATAAACTAAAACAAGAATTAACAAAAAATATTATGGAAGCAAGATACAAGATATCGAAATCAAGATAGCTATGGAAGAGAGCAACTAAGACACATGTGTTGACATAAATTAATTAATTCTTGTTAAAATTGTGTTTTCATATTATTAGACTAATGTTGCTTTGGTGGAAACTCCTTAATTAACTACTACCCGATCTCTCGGCTGTAATAATCCTATGACTACGTGACGGTTCTCTAAATATGTCTATCCGAGAATCAAATCATTAGCCATGCATTCACGTTTTAGAATTTCCCTAGATAAATCTATACCTATCTCTAGGAGCAATTCCTCATGTTTTTCGGATGATGTGATGATTTCTTTGAACCCTAACTTATATTCTCTCGAATGAATAAACTAGGCTAATTAGCAAGCATATGGTGATCAAACATATGATTGGAATTAAAGCACAAAATCAATGCACAAAGCAACAATAGAATTAATATGAAAAACACAATTTATAACTCAAATATCATAATTTAGCCTCAACATGGCCTTAGTTCGAAGAATCTAATTCATCATAAAAGATAAAAGATAGAAACTTAAATTAAGATTCATATTCATAGACAAAAATAAATCTAAATCTAAGAAACTCGCTCGTATTTTTGATGGTTGAACTTCGATCTTCATCTCTTCCATGCTTCTTGATTTCTTCACCTTCAAGGGCTTTTGAAAATCTTCATGAATATGTAAAAACGATGTCTAAACCCCATTAGGGCTCTATTCTATGAGTATTTTCGTCTCCTAACCCTAGAGAACTGATCTAATATATATAAGGGTGGAAGGGGAAGACTTCAACTTGAATTAGAATTGGAAATTTCCAAAAATCTGCTATTTTTCCCGTCAGAACCAACGTCCGAACGTGAAGTACCCAACGTCCATACGTTGAAAACAGAAACATTTTGCCTTCTGCGCAGCATATGGTTTCCTTCATAACGTTTTCCTCCGATCTCCGATTTAGGTGATTCAAGTTGCCACGTAAAGATAAGACAGAGCTCTACAACTTTGTAGAAGAAACATTTGTCAAATTATATCTCTAAATACTCTGAAAATCTGCATTTCCGTCCAGTTTTCCTCAATTGCACTGATTTTCCACCTTTACTCAATAAGCACACAAATTAAACGCATATGTGGCATAAGTCATGTATAAACCAATATAAATAGCATAAATATGAGGCTCTAAAACATGTAAATCTAACACCTATCATGAATTAGAAGAGGAAATTTATATGGAGCAACCTAAAGGGTTTGTTATGCCTGGACATGAACAAAAAGTATGTAAACTAATTAAGTCTTTATATGGCTTAAAGCAAGCTCCTAAATAATGGCATGAAAAATTTGATAAAGTAATTGTCTCTAATGGATTTATGATACACGAATCTGATAAATGTGTTTATAGCAAATTCCATGGTAGTAGAGGTGTTATTATTTGTTTATATGTTGATGATATGTTAATTTTTGGTACTGATTTAGAATCCGTTGAGCATACTAAGCAATTTTTATCTTCTAATTTTGATATGAAAGATATGGGTATTGCTGATGTGATTCTTGGTATTAAGATCATTAGAGATAATGATGGCTTAACTCTTTCTCAATCTCATTATATTGAAAAAGTGCTAATGAAATTTAATCAATACCATTGTAACCCCGTTAATACTCCTTTTGATTCTAGTATTAAGTTGGTAAAAAATACCGGTAGGGCTATAAATCAACTTGAATATGCTAGAGTTATTGGTTGTCTCATGTATGCTATGACTAGTACTAGACCAGACATTGCTTTTGTTGTTGGTAAGTTAAGTAGATACACGAGTAACCCGAGTCTTGAACATTGGAATGCTATTAATAGGATTTTGAATTATTTAAAGAAAACTATGAACTTTGGAATTTGTTTCAAAGGATATCCTTCGGTTTTGGAAGGATTTAATGATGCCAGTTGGATAACTGAGCGGGAAGATCATACATCCACAAGTGGATGGATTTTCACTCTTGGTGGGGGAGCTATTTCATGGAGCTCCAAGAAGCAAACATGTATAACTGATTCAACCATGGCGGCTGAATTCGTTGCACTTGCTTCAAGTAGTAAAGAGGCGGAATGGCTAAGGAATTTGTTAATTGAAATTCCGGTATGGCCAAAGCCAATGCCACGAATATCAATTCACTATGACAATGAGGCCACACTGTCAAGGGCCTATAGTAAGGTGTATAATGGAAAGTCCAGACATATTGGACTAAGACATAGTTATGTGAGACAATTACTCACCGATGGAGTAATTACAATTGATTTTGTACGGTCTTGTGAAAATTTAGCGGATCCTTTGACGAAAGGATTGACTAGGGACTTAGTACAAAAGACTGCTAAAGGGATGGGACTTAAGCCCATATTTTTGGACCGCCAATGATGGAAACTCAACTCCATCTCAAATTATGAGAATCGGAGTTCAATGAGTAAAGTACATCATATGAGGTGGTTGAAGCACTAATACTATTGTTCATCCCGAGGAAAATAGTGCTTGTACCTGTAATATTAAAGGAAGGTTGAGTTTTATACTCTTAATAGATTTATAACACATGTGTGTTAAAGTGTTTTTGTTATGGGGCACTTTTGAGAAATCTACCTATGTGAGTGTCGAAGGTGGTGCCGCCTTCTATGCGTTAAGGGCTTAACTCTAGAGCACTCATGAAACAGGATATAGACACAAGGCCAATCCACGTGTCGGCTTTTTGAATACTAAAAAATAATGGATATATGTGTGTGTTAGTGTTTCCATTTTTTCATTTAGGAAGTTGGTTCAAAGACAAGTCTACCATTCTTTCTTGATTAACTTTGAAATACTTTCACAAAATAGTGGTTCAAGTCGTGAGACACCATTATTGATGTACATATTCCAAGCTTATCTATTTAATTTTGAAAATGGTAGAGGATTGTTAAATAATTTTCAAATTAAATTAATATGATTAATGATTTAATAATTATTTATTTTAAGTTCAAGGGTTGTGACTTTTCAGAGAATATTTTCATTTGAATTAAAATGTGAACGTTAGTTAGTCTGAAAAGTTTTAGTCAAAACTTGTGTCTCTAGTTTCAAACTCCATGAGATGTGAGTTCTATTATAAATAGAAGTTTGATGTTAGTGGAAAGAAAATATATCTTTTTACATCTCCTGCTTTCATACGAAAAGGGCAAAAGGCAGAAGAAACAAAAACTCCATCATTTTTCATACTCACATATATTTACGTAAACACAAGGCAGAGAACAAAATCAGTCATTTAATTTCTTATTTTGAGCCTCTGTTTCTCTTTCTTTTTCATTGTCAGACAAATATATTTACAAATATATTAAACAGCCTTTTGAGTATTCAGGTTTATCTTCGAAAGTGCAATTCGCAGATAAACAACAGTTTTTGTAACTAGGTTCCATTGTATCCTGGGACAAATTCGCTATATCTCGTTTGCACTCAGTAGGGGGCGAATATTGTCTTGAGGAGAGCGTATAATTTGCGCGACTTGGAGGTTATACAAAATCATTCGTTCGAGTTGTTCATCCAATTTTTCCAACATAATCAACTCAGCACAAGCTGGATTTATTTTTTTGAATCTAAGAGAAGGGTGCTACCCTACCACCTAACTCGGCAAATCCGAGTTTGGTGTAATATCTCTATCACACGTGACACCATTTCTATCTTGTTTGAGAGTATCCCCTATGCCCGTGGGAAGATAATAGAACTCAGTCATGTCTTGATCGGAATCCATCTTGGCCAAATAGTCGGTTGCTTTATTTGCCTCGTGCCATATATGAGAAAGAGTAATGAGACTTGGTAGTTTAGAAAGATTTCGAATCCGGGAGAGAATCTCGAAGTAGCGGTGAGATCCAGCTCCATTTGGAATGCTACCAATTTAGATGCATTTTGAATGACTTTGAGCTCTGCTTCAAAGGCGGAATCAGCTTCAATAACCTGCTTGAATCCTCTAATCCAGAGACCACGATCATCTCTAACAAGCCCCCAATTTTTGTGTTGGTCCGCCGACCGTTATGCTCTCTTGTTGAAGCATCTACATTAACTTTACAAGTGCCATGAACGGGTTTAGTCCAACCAACTTGTACAATAGCATCTGCCACCTCCAGATTATTTTCATTCCTTCGTCCACTCTCTTCCATATGAACACGGATTGTCTTTATCAGCCCATCTGAACTCAAGTCCTCTCTTCCATGAATGGTGTTGTTCCTAACCTGCCACAGCAAATTACAAGTTTCAGTAAAGGTAACTCCCCAATTTCCCCCCCATGCATACCTGTTGACGACGGTTTTTAAGTTCCAATCAATCCAATCTGTAATATCTCGAGAAAAGAAGTTGTCATGGTATCTCGGTGCCACCAATTGGTGGGGTTGTCCTCGGGCAATCGCAAATGGCATGGAGAGTTGTCTCATCCGGATGACCACACAAATCACAGGTGGCGTCTTGACTAATGTTTCTTTGAGATAAAAGATGTTTCGTAATAATTCCGTCATGTCGCATTAGCCAAAGAAAAAATTGCCGACGATACGGCACTTTCACACTCCACACCTTTTGCCAGGACCCTTCTTCATTGCTACTACCATGCATCTGATTTCCCATAACCTGCTCATATCCACTCTTGCAAGTATAAGAACCTCTAGCCATGTGTTTCCAAATGGGCATATCTTCCGACTCCGAAGATGCATCTTAAATCAAAGGCTGCCATCTCAACCTTAATATTGTGGTTTAGCTCAGAAAGGTCTTCCCATTTCCAACCTTGACCAGTTATCCAATAGTTGTGAATGGTACGATTCTTGTCATCATCTGGAAGGACCCAATTTGACCTATGGATCAAGGTTGAGTCTCCGAGCCATTTGTCCTGCCAAAATCTGATCGTATTGCTACAACCCACTTTCCAATTCATTCATTTTCCAAGCATAGGAAGCGCCGCTTGTATGCTACGCCAAGTATGAGATGTAGCGCCTCTCGCTCGAGCTCGTTTCCTACACACGTATTTGTGTCTCATAACCTGAACCCATAACTTCGTATCGTCTTTCAAAATTTGCCATGTAAGCTTCCCGAGAAAAGATATGTTGACTGCCCGAGTACACCGTATCCCTAGACCTCTATGATTTTTGGTTTGGCAAAGTTTATTCCATGCAATTAGATGGAGTTTAGATTTATCCTCTGATCTGCCCCATAAGAACTTACGGTTCGCTTGATCTACCTCATCACAAATGCTAATCGGCAATTTAGAGGTTTGCATGTAATAAGACGGGATAGTAGAAGTCACGTCTTTGATCAATGTAACTCTGCCCACTATCGAAAAATGCTTCATCTTCCACCCCTTCAACCTTTGTCTGACTCGATCGATGATGAAAGCACAATTTTTTTTCCTAACCCGAGTATGGTGTAGCGGAGCTCCCAAATAGCGCCCTAAATCCTTTGTAATACGAAGATGGGCTCTCCTACCAATGTCTCTGGCTTGCCGGCCAGGGACATTCTTAGAGAAGAAAATTCGAGATTTGTGAAATTTGACCTGTTGGCCCAACATCAAACAATACGACTCAAGAGTGTCCCTGATAACATCGACCTAGGTATTCGAAACTTCGCCAAAAAGGATTAGATCATCAGCGAACATAAGATGAGAGACCCGAGGCCCAGTGCGAGACGTCGGAACCGTATGCCACTATTTCTCTCTTACCGCTTCTCTAATCAAACATCCCAATTTTTCTACACAAAACACAAAAAGGTAAGGAGATAACGGGTCTCCTTGTCTAAGTCTATTAGGAATTTCATGTTAGATGTTTTGATGATGACAAGATAGGGTTTTTATGTTAGACCCCAAAATATAATGTAAGTTTATATTTCATAGAACAATTGTATAAACGTTTGAAAGTATGTAATTTTGTTAGGCTTGTAATTTTTATTTTTGTAGATTTTAGACTAAGTATTAGATACCGAATCGCTAATAGAATTATAGGTGAGTCTATTAGAGAAGAAGTTGAAGATCAGCGTCTGAAGTCAGAAGAAGATGAAGATTTATCCTTAGCGTCTGTCAAACGCTAAAGGACTATTTCAGGATTCTTGAATCAAACGCTCAAAGCACTCTAGCGATCAGAATCAGATTCACCTGAAATAAATTCTCAAGTCATGAAGGACTTAAATGCAATCATTCAACGAACATTTATTTCAAACGGGAAATAAATTCAAATGCATTAAATGCCTGATAAGAGCATTAAATGTGATAAGCCAATATGACTTGTGGACAAGCCACCTTTTGACTAGACTGTCAGAACTTCAAAGTTTATAGCTGCTCTCGTCCAATCAGAACCAGTAGGATTTTAGGAATGTCAGAGAAAAGGTATAATCACGCGCCGCGTGAAACGCACGCTCTCACATGTGTCCAACAAACATAATCCCAAGAATTGCCTATAAATACCTCATTCCAGCAAACCCCAAAAAGATACACAGAGATAGAGATATACGTACATGCACAAGAAAAATTTGTTGAAAAAAAACTTAGAAACTCCATAGCCAAAATGTTTCAAGCTTTTTACATACATTCCTTACAGTCATAAATATCTCAAATATCTTCAAAAGAAGAAACCTGAACTCTTACTGAGATATTCCAAGTTGTTTGATCTTTCCAAAAACAAACAAACCCTTGTGATAAAACCCTCAACCTTTCATCTGAGTGAGAAAGTTGTTGAAAACCCCTTACAGACAGTATTTCTGAGTGAGAGAAACTTGTAGAAGAAGATCTTCATTGGTGCTAAAATCTGTGTTATCAAGGAGCCTGAGATCATTTTCACCTATTTACTATCTTGTAGAAGATTCTGTGTGATTCTTTGATAATCATCTTAGTAAATTCCCTCCAAGTGAAAAAGGAGAAAAAGGACGTAGCTGAGATTACATCACCAAGTGAACCTTATATATCTTGTGTCATTTACTTTCATTATGTCTTGTTTCATATTGTTTTATCTATTTTGAAAAGGACAAGCTAAATTTGCTAAGTGACTATTTAGCCAAAACGAACGCTAAAGCTTTAAAAATCATTTCTGCTGTGCTAATCCTGATTAAGTGATCTAAGCATTACCCTACTTTGGTAAATTGCCGAAATCACTAAGTCTAAGTTATCTTTACTGAAGCGCCTGACCCAAGCGCTCAGCTTCCTAAGCGTTCTAATCTTTAAAAGTGATACAAAATTTTTAAGGTCGAAAAAGGTTTCAGGGTCTATTCAACCGCCCTTTCTAGACCCTTTCGTATGCTACTTGGGACCACCAAGTGGTATCAGAGCAGGTCAAGTAGAAACCTAAGCGTTTCTAAGCGTAATTGCTTGTTTAGATACATTTTTCTAAACTTAGTCGCTTTAGAAACTCTCTCTCTCAAAATATCTCATTATGGCTTTTAACAAAATATCTAAATTGGTAGAGTCAAACTATGATTCTTGGAAACTTAGAGCATTCGCATATTTATGTTCTTGCGATAATGAAATGTGTGATTTAATTTCAGATGGCCCCATTAAGATCATGAAAGTAATAACTTGAGCACCTGGAGCTGATGAAGCCACTCTAGATGGATATGTCGAGAAACCCAAGTTAAAATGGACGCCAGATGATCGGAAAAGAGCAAATCTAGATAATGTTGGACGAAGTGCACTTTATTCAGCGTTAGGAGACAATGATGCATTGTTCAGCAAGATCAAGCAATGTAAAACTTCCAAAGAAATATGGGATAAGTTGGCTATTGTGTGTGAAGGCTCAGTAGGGATGGCAATGGGACCGGGTCTAATGAGTACCCATCCCGGACCCGTCCCTAATGGGACGGGAATGAGTCCAAAAAAATGAGACCGGGTCCGGGTCCGGGAATCAAAATTCAAGACCCGGCCGGGTCCGGGACGGGAAATGAGTCCAGTCGATTTCCCGTCCCGGACCCGGACCCGGACCCGGACCCGGACCCGTCCCGGTAGTATAATACATTTTTTTTTAATTTTATATATAATAATAATAATTATATCAACTAAACCCTAATACCTTATTCTCTATTTTTCTATTTCTTTTTGGTAGATGGACATATATATATAAATGGACATGATAAAATTATGTGACTTTTATTTTAATTACCGATTTACTGTAAAATTAATGAACTTATGTTGAATGTTTCAACTGCTTTTTGTTTCGTTGTTCATGTTTGTTGGTGTAGAAGAATGTTTGTTGGTGTAGAAGAAGAAGAAGAAGAAAAAGAAAAAGGAAGAAGAAGCAGGGAAGCAGCAGGGAAGAAGAACAAGAAAAAGAAAAAAAAGTTTTTTTTTTTTTAAAAATCAGCCGGGTCCAATGGGAAGGACCCGGACCCGCCGGGAAATAACCGGGTCCGGGACGGGTCCGGGTCCAAATTTTTTTTAACGGGACGGGAAATGAGTCCTGCCCAACCCGTCCCATTCCCGTCCCGTTGCCATCCCTAAGGCTCAGCACAAATGAAGGAGAATAAACTCTCCATAGCCATGCAAAGAGTCGAGCATTTCAAGATGCAAACCAATGAGATGCTAGAACAATTGGACGCAAGGTTCGCTTTGCTCATCACAGAGTTAGCGTCATTAGACAAGGAATTGATCAACAAGGAAATGGTTAATAAGATTTTCAGAAGTCTTCCAAGCAAGTATTTGATTAAGACCGTTGCTATGAGAGAATCATAGACTTTGGAGACTCTTACTCCAAAACATGTGTTTTCATAATTAAAGGCATTTGAGTTCGAATTAGGTGAAGTCAGCGACACATCGACTGAATCAGGAGCATTAATCACTACCACCAAAAGCAAGGGAAAAGCGATTAGTGAGGTGAAAGTGATAGAATCAAATGAAGAAAAAGAGATGACTTTATTGGTCAAGAAATTTCTAAGATATGAAAAGAGAAATTCTGTTGGACAAACTTCATTTCAAACTCCTCCCCCAGCACCAGCTCCTCAGTATGAAGCGCTAGTATAATCTGCACCTCAACCAATAGCGCCAGTTCCTTACCAAGCGCCTACAACTCCTACTCAGAATCTCTCAGCGCCAGTCATTTCCAAGCGATTAACCATTGAACAAAAAATGAAAACTAATTTGTGTTATAATTGCAGGAAACCAGGGCACTACCAGGTAAATTGCCCTTATCCAAATGTGTCTAAGCCCACAGGGCAAGACTATCAGTATATAAACCAATTCAGGGGCAACCTTCGCCAACAAGGTTTGCTAGCAGAATCTGAACCATTCTCCGCACCTGAAGAGGATCTAGAATCATCAGATGAAAATAGTGATGATGAGCCAACAAGCGACTCAGCGTTGATTTATCTTATGGCAAGAGATGAAGCGTCTGACAATTCGCTACCAGAGGAACCACTGAATTATCTCTTCCTCTTTCTTATGATGAATTACTTGACAAAGTTAATGAATATTATAAAGATTGTCAAGATGCCGCCAAAATATCTCAAAATCACTTCGCTATTATTTCATTGCTCAAAAGTGATAAAGTAACGCTCAAAGCAGAGTTGCAAGTTCAGCAACAATGCATTGAAAAGAACCAATCGCTTGAGAGTGAGATTACTCAATTAAAAAGCGATCTCGATATAATAGTCAAGAGAGAAGCTGATCTGATCGCTAGACTTGCCAAATCAGAGCAACTCGTCTCATCATTATCCAAAGCATCAAGAAACCTACATAATGTGACTAATGTAACCAAAATTTTTGGTGAAAGGACCGGTTTAGGGTGTGATAAATTTGGTCAAAAATCAAAAGCGTCTAAGGTTACGACGAACAACAAAGGAAAGAGTGTTTTCTTTGTTGTGAAAGGTTCACAAAGTCAAACACTAAATGAACCAAGCGACAATGGTAAGAGGCCAAATGAGAAGGTCAATGCCAACCCAGGCAATAAGGAGAAGACGAAAGAGAATGATTCACAGAAGAAGGTTCATCCAAACGCTCAAAAGGCTAAGGATAAGCCATCTACAAGTAAATCAAACGCTAAGCATCAATCGCTGAAAGTGACTTCTAAGCCAGCGCCAAGGAAATACCAACGTCAATATCCAAGGCAGTCTAGATCATATTATCGCAACTATGATAACTATGACTATGACTATAATTATGATTATTATTATTATAATAGAGGATATTATTATACACCCAAAAAACACACACAAAACAATGAGTTATTGGAACTAGATGGGTTTTTAGGAACAAGATGGATGAAGATGACATTGTTATAAGAAACAAAGCCAGATTAGTCGCTCAGGGTTATTGTCAAAAAGAGGGTATTGATTTTGATGAGACATATGCCCCAGTAGCCCGTCTTGAAGCGATTAGGATGTTCCTAGCGTTTGCCGCATTCAACAAGTTCACAGTGTACCAAATGGACGTGAAGAGTGCATTCCTGAATGGTAAACTCCAAGAAGAAGTCTATATGGAGCAACCTCCAGGATTCATCAACAACTATGGCAAAAGTATGGTCTTCAAATTGGATAAGGCACTTTATGGCCTTAAATAAGTACCAAGAGCATGGTATGACACTCTCTCTATCTTCCTCATAGGTAAAGGCTTTTCAAAAGGCAGCGTTGATACAACGTTATTTAAAATTACCCATAACGAAGATATTCTCTTAGTCCAAATTTATGTTGATGATATTATATTTGGTTCTACTAATAAGCGATTGTGTGAGAAATTTTCGAAAATGATGCAAGATCAATTTGAAATGAGCATGATGGGTGAACTAACTTTCTTCTTAGGATTACAAGATAAACAACTCCCTAATGGAATATTTAAAAACCAAGCTAAATATACAAGAGATATGATTAAGAAATTTGGTATGGAAAATGCATCATCTTCAAAAATTCCAATGAGCCAAACGCTTAAGATAGATAAAGATGAAAATGGGAAGAAAATTTATATCACAACTAAATATAGAGGTATCGTTGGATCACTTCTTTATCTTACCGCTAGTAGACGCGATATTATGTTTTCGGTATGCATGTGTGCACGCTTTCAAGCTGATCCAAGAGAATCACACTTAAATGCTGCCAAGAGAATTCTTAAATACCTAAAAGGAGCACAAAATGTGGGCTTATGGTATCCAAGAGACTGTCCTTTTGAACTAATTGGTTATTCAACACAGATTTTGCAGGATGCAAAATAGATAGAAAAAGTACTAGTGGTACATGTCAATTTCTAGGTGATAGACTAATTTCATGGCATAGTAAGAAACAACAATCCATAGAGACTTCTACCGCTGAAGCAGAGTACGTAGCCGCTGGGAGCTGTTGTGCACAAATCCTTTGGATGAGGCAACAACTTAGAGATTATGGAACAATCCTAGGTCCTACCCCAATCCATTGTGATAATCAAAACGCTTTAGCTATGACCGGAAATCCTGTCCTTCATTCTAGAACTAAACACATTGACATTCGATACCATTTCTTGTGTGACCATGTTCAAAAGAAAGATATCTCCATGGACTTCATTGGAACTGACAAACAATTGACAGATATCTTCACCAAAGCGCTCAACGAACAACGCTTTCTCACTTTGAGAAGTGAATTAGGTATGATTCATTTAAACGCTTAAATCATAGAGCATCATATTTAATAGGCATACAATTTAGGGGGAATCCACTTTGTTTATGTCTAAATCATTTTTTTTAATGAGTCATCAAAAGGGGGAACCTTAAAATTGTACTTGTTTCAACTCATAAGCGACTGTGATAAAAAATGACTTTGAAAATTTATGCATTGATCACTAGCGCTTATCTATTTTGCATGACAAAATCAATCTCTAATAAATAAAAATGTCTTTTTATAAATCCAAGCGATTATTTTGTCTTTAACTTTAAGAAATTAAATCCTGTTCTCAAAAAGACTTCAGCGTTAAAAAGATTCCCATTTTAACGCTAAGTATCCTTTTCTGAAATTCATGCATAGTTTTCATCTCTGAAAGTAGTGTGTGGATAAGTCCAAAAGATCATATTTGACAAGTGCACACACGTGCTTATCACATCAAACTGACGGTTAATGATTCCTATCTAAAAACTAGGCGGTTCAGTAACTGCACCTGTCTGAATACGTGTCAGTGTACTATCAGGCGCGTGTATTTCACGCTGAAAATTTCAAAATATTTCAAACGTTTTGATAAAGTAACTGCGGATTTCAAACCATTATATTCCACAGTAGTTACCCATTTTACCACACTTTTTGACATCCGTCTTTATGAGTAAATGACTCAAATTTAATTTTTGTGAAATTCAAAATTAACTTCTATACATGTGTCATTCATCTACTAGTTGAGGAGTTATTTTTGCCTCCTATTTAAACCCCTCACAACCTTTACAATAAAACTTTATCACTTCCAAATTCTTCTTCTATAAAAGTTCTCTCTCTAAGGAAAAAAGATTATCTTTTCTCTCCTCTACCCAAGCTTTTCCAGTTCATCAATGACACCAAATCTTCCAAATCTGTTGCCGAAAAATCTTCCAAATCAGAAAAACCAGTCACTGTTAACGCCGATTTTCTTGTTAACTGGGACTATCTCTTCGATAACCAGAACTTCCCTCTATGGACTGTTCATCCTCTTGTTCAGGAGTCTGGTTTACATGACATGATAACTACTGTGATTCAACTTCTTTGAGGAAAAAACCCTATTCTTCTTCAAGAACGCAAAAATCTCCGACGACGGAAACTCCATTTCCTGCGTCTTTTCCTTCGCCCGTGAGACCTTCGTCCTCACTCCCTCTCTGATTTCATCTCTACTAAACTTGCCAAACGATGGTGCCGAAGTGGAAAATGTCACTCTTGCTGATGCTACAAAGGTATGGGCGTTGATTAAGAAAGATGAGGTTGAGGCTGCCTACAAACCTAACTTCAAGAAAAGTGAATTGAAGGGAGTATATGTCATTCTTGCGGACATATGTGCAAAGATGATCGAATGCAGAAAGGGAAACTTCGATAAAGTTTTGAACCTCCCGTACAAGATGATGGTAGCCATTCTGACCAAACTGAAGATAAATTCGTCACTTTATGTTTTTAATCGCTTCAAACAAGCGATGGCCAAATCAGTTAATCCCAAGCCTTACGGGATTGTCTTAAGTCGAATTTTTAGCACTAGCGTTTTCACTAACTCCGCTGAAAAAAAAATACCAGCGCTAAAGTTTTATGGAAAGAAAATGATTGGAGAGCTGCTCAAACCAAGGAAACGTGGTGGTGCAGCGGTTCCCAAAGAAGAGGGTGAGCGTCTTCTTGCCGAAGGAGTTCGCAGTGATGATGAATAGAAAGCGTCTTCATCTTCATCATCATCGGAAGAAGAGGTGGTGGTTAAGCGACCAAAACAAAAAATCACCTTGAAATTCGCTGAGCCATCTAAACCAGCAAAGAAGCAGACGCAGAAGCCGGAGCCCAAGAAAAAATAGAAGTCTCTTTCTCCTTCTCCCAAATCTCCATCCCCACCTCCAGCATTTTTCTTCCCTCGGGAAGAGGAAGAAGAAGTAGAAGTACCGCTAGCCCGAAGGCGTACTCCTCTCTCCACTCCAGCTGCATCGACAAGCGCTCCAGCAGAGCCAATGCTTGAAGAACCAGCGAGTGTTCCATCTCAGTTTGACGTTGCTCCAGAAATCAGCTTAGATCCTAAAGCCTATGCTCACTCTAAAAGGCTTTCCCATGTTCGGGGTAAGTACTTGCGCTAAGCAAAGTAGTTTATCCTTTCCTCGTTAGATTCTAAGTCTCTAACGCTAGGATAAAATCTTTTTCAGCCGAATGTGAAGCAAATATTCAAACTGTTCTCAACACTCTTGAGGATTTGCATATTCCCATATGTGCTGATCCCATTACTTCTTTTCTTGATTTAGATACAGAAGAAGTTGTCCCGGAGCCTGAGGCAACTGTACCAAACATAGAAACAGATCAAGCGACTGCGTCAATCGATGATAGTCCTCAGGGTAAGCGTTGTAGTCTTTTCTTTGTAATTTCTACTCAGTAGAAATTTTGCTTGCTTTTCTCAAATGCTTACATGTATGTGGATATTATCAAAAGCAAGCAGACGCTGATGCATGTAGAAATCTCTGGTGCATCTTGCTTTTCTCAAGCTTGCTTGCTGATGCACGTTCACCTTCCGAGATTCCTGTTGAATTGGATGTGGATATGAAAGCAGTTGTGGATATCGCTAAGGAAGTGGCCCATGTCCTTCCTGACGCTGACACATCTCCAGTTAGTCAAGCGACTGAGCATGCTGAGCGATCGATAGAAGTGGCCCCCATCCCAACAGAATCTATTGCCTTCGTTCCCAATCCAACCGGATCTCCTCCCCGTGTCATAGACTTCTTTCCTCGCGGATACAATGCAGACGTTGAGTTCTACTATGCCACTAGAGAGCTTGACACCAGGCAGTTAGTCGAAATGGAAATCAATTTTCAAAGTACTCTCCATAGGACTGATGTCTCAAATCTGACAAGTTTAATTTTTTCTAGCGTTTCGCCGATCTAGGTCTTTACAATCTTAAGCGACTCCATTCTCGACCTGAGTATATTCGTCAACCAGCGTTCTACTTGACTGAATTTGCGAGAAGCATTTTAACTTTACTGGCCATTTTGAAGAGTCATTTTATCCTTTGCACCAGAATAAAATCGTCATAAAGAATCCCCATATGGGTGATTGGTCAAAGAATCCAGACGAAGAAATTCTCAACAGGATTGGATACTCAATTTTTCCCAAAGTCGTTCATTCTCCTCAAAACGCTCTATCCCCTAAACCTCTCAGATTGTGGAAAGGGAAAGGACCAGTAGTTGCTGAGCGTCCCAATCCTATCAATTCATGGATAGAAGCTGAAGCTCGTGAATACCTTGCAAGAGTGTTGGCTGAGGAGTATGATGAAGAATTTGAACGCTTTGAAAAGTTTATTGCAGCAAGAAAAGAACAGAAGAAAGCTGATAAACTTGGAAAGCGATGGATGATGGATACTGCAAGATGGGCTGAAGAATTCGTGTTGCACTTTTACACGCTAGAAGAACTTGTGAGGTACCCATTTTTGTTTCAATTCGGAGTAGATTACAGACGCAGAGGTTATGCCCTGTTTCTTCTCCAGCAGCGACATAATTTGGTAGGCAATATTAGCGCATTACCTTACTACAGATAATCAATAGAACGCTATATTCGCCAGCATCTCAGCTTAATCGCTCAGTGAGGTCACCACATTTTTCATCCTACTCAGAATCTTGTTCAGTGAATCCTTCCTGACCTCAATGAAGATGCATCCTCTAGTAAGCGGTCTATTCTACCAGAACACAGTGAAATTCGTGTCAATGTTGCAAATGAGCACGCTGAGTTTGCTGAATTCTACAGAGATAGAAGAGCAGTGATAGAAAACGCACAAGCGCTGGATATCACTTTCAACCACTATTCAGGGCTAAGCAACTTACGAGGATACAATCTTCACCCTTTTCTCTTTTTTGAACAGAATGTTCAAGTGGCCAAGATGATATCGCTGATCAGGCCAGTGGACATAGAAGCAGCTCAAGCGCTCATGCCATTTATTTTGGACTACTACATCTCTTATACTACAGGTATTGATCAGCCGGAAGGAGTGCAACTTGCACTAAGCAATGAAGAGCGCGAAGAAGCTATATTCTTTATCCCGCAAACCAACCTGATTAGTCCAAGGCACGTAATGGAAGCGATTGGCCCACTCTGGGTCATACCTGTTGAGAGTCCAGCGCCTCATATTGAAGTTGTTGCAATAGAAGAAGAACAAACTCCTATTGTGGAAGCTACTCAACCCATAGACGCTGATATGCAATATATTATTCTCAGCGCTCCAGCAGACGAGGTTCCCCTTGAGGAACAAGTTGTTCAAATTGACTCCGCAACTCAGACGCTAGACTCAGCGATAGAAGAGGTTCATGCTGACTTAGCCTCACAGCCTGAAGAGCCTATTATCAGAGACAAATCTAAAGGCAAAGCTCCAGCAGTCTCAAGCTCTCATGGACCTGAGCGTTCCTCTTCCGATTCATCAGATTTAGACTCTGACAGTGATCTAGAAGATAAAGACTTCAGAAAAGCAGTTTGATATTCTCTCAGCGATATAAAGGGTTCATGTTCTCGATTGGAGGAGCGAAGTACTTCCACGCTTAATCAAGTAGAAACAATTCTCAAATCTGATATGCGAAATGAAAATAAGCTTACAATCTCCATGATGAACTCTATCGCTCCTCTCATCAAAGAGCTTTCAAACGATTTCAATCGAACGCTTGTGCACAATGCTTCGGCTGATACTCAGCGTCACAATTCCTCCAACCTCATCTCTTAGTGTATCGCTGAACAAATTACTCTCTTCATAGATGAAGTCAAGCTTCTTCGAAGGGATATTGCTAACTTAAAGACCTCTCTTGATGATACCAAGAAGGGGGAAACTAAAGAAAAGTCCAGGGCAATATCTAAAACATATAATAAACACTGGCGATCAATGTTTGACGAAATAGTGAGCATAAAGAAGATGCTAACTAAAAAGAGAAAACCAAGATATTATCTAGGAATGTACTTGCTCCCGGAGTTGGACGTTGAATTTTTGGAAAGTATGGGATTTCATCCTTATGACGGACCGCTTAGACGGCCTATCAACTGGAAGCCATCCAACAATAGAAGACAAGACATCTATTATGACTTAATTCGTGAACTTGGTATTCCTCCAAGGGAATGGGTGGACAGGCTAAAGGAACTGAATGAAAGTGCTAGACAGCGAAGGCATGACTATGATGAGCTCCAACATACCACCATGATAGACGTTGATCGACTCCTCGTGGACTTAGCAAATGAGATACAACAAAAAGAAGAAAGCATAAAGCGACAGAAAAGATGAATGCTTTATATTATTATTATTTTTGTTTCTTATTTTTTTCTTCAATTATTCAGTGTAAATCATGTATGCTTATCTCTCTACATAAATGAATGATTTATCGCTGAAACAACTTGTTGAGGCTAATCTAACATTAGCTAACTTTATTAACTTTCCAAACGCTAACTTATACTTATTTGGGCTTTTCTTTGAACTCTTAAGTTATAAAAGAGTTATAAGAGTTAAAGTCTTGACATCATCAAAAAGGGGGAAATTGTTAGGAATTTGAAGTTATATGTTTTGATGATGACAAGATAAGATTTTTATGTTAGACCCCAAAATATAATGTAAATTTATATTTCATAGATCAATTGTATAAGCGTTTGAAAGTATGTAATTTTGTTAGGCTTGTAATTTTTATCTTTGTAGATTTTAGAACAAGTATTAGATACCGAATTGCTATTAGAATTCTAGGTGAGTCTATTAGAGAAGAAGTTGAAGATCAGCGTCTGGAGTCAGAAGAAGATGAAGATTTATCCTTAGCGTCTGTCAAACGCTAAAGGACTATTTCAAGATTCTTAAATCAAACGCTCAAAGCACTCTAGCAATCAGAATCAAATTCACCTGAAATAAATTCTCAAGTCATAAAGGACATAAATGCAATCATTCAACGGACATTTATTTCAAACGGGAAATAAATTCAAATGCATTAAATGTGATAAGCCAATATGACTTGTGGACAAGCCACCTTTTGACTAGACTGTCAAAACTTCAGAGTTTATAGCTGCTCCCGTCCAATTGGAACCAGCAGGATTTCAGGAATGTCAGAGAAAAGGTATAATCACGCGCCCCATGAAAGGCACGCTCTCACATGTGTTCAACGGACATAATCCTAAGAATTGCCTATAAATACCTCATTCCAGCAAACCCTAAAAATATACACAGAGATAGAGATATACGTACATGCACAAGAAAAATTTGCTGAAGAAAAAGCTTAGAAACTCCATAGCCAAAATCTTTCAAGCATTTTACATACATTCCTTACAGTCACAAATATCTCAAATATCTTCAAAAGAAGAAACCTAAACTCTTACTGAGATATTTCAAGTTATTTGATCTTCCCAAAAACAAACAAACCCTTGTGATAAAACCCTCAACCTTTCATTTGAGTGAGAAAGTTGTTGAAAACCCCTTACAGGCTGTATTTCTGAGTGAGAGAAATTTGTAGAAGAAGATCTTCATTGGTATTGAAATTTGTTTGATCAAGGAGCCCGAGATCATTTACACCTATTTACTATCTTGTAGAAGATTATGTGTGATTCTTTGATAATCATCTTAGTAAATTCCCTCCAAGTGAAAAAGGAGAAGAAGGACGTAGCTGGGATTACATCACCCAGTGAACCTTATATATCTTGTGTCATTTACTTTCATTATTGTTTTGTTTCATATTGTTTTATCTGTTCTGAAAAGGACAAGCTAAATATGCTAAGTGACTATTTAACCAAAACGAACGGTAAAGCTTTAAAAATCATTTCCGCTGTGCTAACCCTGATTAAGTGATCTAAGCATTACCCTACTTTGGTAAATTATCGAAATCACTAAGTCTAAGTTATCTTTACTGAAGCGCCTGACCCAAGCGCTCAGCTTCCTAAGCGTTCTAATCTTTAAAAGTGATACAAAATTTTTGAAGTCGAAAAAGGCTTCAGGGTCTATTCAACCCCTCCTTCTAGACCCTTTCGTATGCTCTTTCCGAACTGAACCATTCCATAGCCTCGCCATTCCAAAGGAGGGATAGGTGAGCCGAAGTGGTACAATCTAGAATTAGACGATTTCTAGACAAAGGAAACCTAATTTCATCTAACACATTTCTCAAGAAAGTCCAGTCAATTCTGTCATAAGCCTTCTCAAAATCAATCTTTGCATTGAACAAAACTTTTTTACTTTCAATCGTATTACAATTATGAATAACTTCTTGTGTAATAATTACTTTATCCACGGTCTGTCTACCTTTATTTAAACTACTCTGCGTCTGGGGAATTAACTTATCCATTAAATCTCTTAACCTATTAGCCATGGTTTTGGTAATGATTTTGAGAATGACGTTACTTAGACTGATTGGACAAAACTTTGATAAATATGTTGGATTATTTTCTTTTGGAATTTAAACAATATGAGATTTATTCAGTTGGGAATTGATCATACCTGTGCGGAGAGCATCACTCACCATTTTAGTTACCGCGTCACCAACTGAGCTCCAGCATTTCTGGTAAAAAAGAAGTTGTAATCCGTCTGGGCCTGGGGACTTAGTAGGGTGCATTCCCCACAGAGCCTGTTTGACCTCCTCTTTCGTCATCTGGGCAAGGAGAAGGTCCAAATGAAGTCTATTGAGTCTCGGGAAGTCAGCTGTTGGGCAGTACTGATGAACTGGCCCATTAGTTTCATAAAGGTATTTATAGAAATTGACTGGTATCTCACGTAAAGCCTCACTATATGTCTCCCACTCCCCATCGTCTCTTTTGAGCGATTTAATTTTGGCCCGACCATGTCTAGCGGCAGCTGAGGTGTGGAAAGCGAGTATTGCGGTCCCTTGCTTTAATCCACTGTGCTCGAGCTTTCTGTTTCCGGTGAAGCTCTTCCTGTTGGAGAGTATCATAGTATTGGCTAAGAAGCTTAGTTTCTAACTTTTGAAGATATCTGTTAAAATTCTGACTTTGAGCTCTCTAAATGCCTTTTATCCTAGCCACAAGTTCCCGTTTTCGTTTGAAAATGTTACCAAAAACCTCTTTGTTCCACTACCCACTTTGAACCTGGATATGCTCAATGGCGTCAAACATCGTGGTGTCCTCCTGGTTTTGCCAGTTGTTCTTCACAAATTTTTGAAATCTCAAATCAGTAAACCATGCCATATGAACCCAAAAATGACCCGTGTTCTGGTTTCATAGTTAAACAATGTGAGTGGTCAAAAGTAACGGGGCATGGTCGATGCGAGTGAGATGGTGGACTGTAGCAAAAGGGAATGAGAGACGCCAATCTGAATTACACAACGCTCTATCAAGTCTTTCCTAAAGAGTCGAATGACCCTCTTTAGCCCAGGTAAACGGTGTGCCATTGAATTTTAAATCAATAAGCCCCACCTCATTTACACAATCCAAATTTTTTTTGCACCTGTAGGAGTCAATGGGCACCCCACCAGTTTTTTCTTTTTTGTTGATGATCAAGTTCATATCCCCTACGAGGAGCCAAGGTCCCTGAATCAGTCTAGACATCTGTCTAATATGGTTCCACAGATGGTCTCGGGTCTCCTATTGAGCACTGGCATAAATAGATGTCAACACCCAATCAACATCCCCATCTTTGTGAACAACGGCTGTGATACTTTGGCCATTTGCTTCAATGAGCTCCATAGTAATTTCCTGGGAGTCCCAAAAGAGCCAGATTTCCCCCGCGAATCCTCGAGCCTCAGCTTTCTCTACTTTATCAAAATGGCTACGCCGAATAATATCCATGGCCCTATCACCTTGCACTCTAATTTCCATGAGGACTAAAATAACCGGATCATGGGTTCGAAGAATATCCACAAGCACATTCAGCAATTCAGGCTTACCTGCGCCCCTACAATTCCAAAAAATAGCATTCATTAAAAAACTAAAAAATAATAAATACATAAACATGGAAGATCGTGCCTTGAGGGGGTCAAAAGCCCCCGATGGCCTCAAATGCGGGGTTATCCATCATTTGTAGATCTAAATTGTTCGTAGACTTCGTTGGCATAATTTGCTTTTGTCTTTGCCCATCAGGTTCTAAATCAAATGTATGTTGACTTTTTTTAGCACTTTTACGTAAGTCTTCACAATGAATGTTCCCATGCAGAGTATTGTTCCCTTAACCAGTCGCAATTTGCACATGTTCTGAATTTTCACATGAACTGGGAAGGGGGGAATCTTGGGTTTTGGTATTGTCAATTTTTGAATTTGTAGCCTGATTCTGTTTCGGATTGTTAACTTTGGACTTGGGGTTGCAAGATTGGTATATAGGATTAAACGATTGGTTTGTGGGCTCGATAGGGGTTTGCCCAATAGAATTGTCTATGATTGGGTATGTGTTTCCTTTAGAAATAATAGGCAGCTGGGTTTTATTAATAAGATTTTGTGGGCTTAGAACATCTTTACCTTTTTTTGTGGATCTGGGCCGTGTAGCAGATTGGGTTAGAATATTCGTCTTCTGGGCTTTAAATTTCATTCGGCCACTCATCGGCAAATTGTGTTCATTGGGTTGAGCTCCTCAGATTCGAATTCCTCATTTAGGACTGTGAAGTGTGATCCACTTATATTTACTTAGGCTGCCTTTCCTATATTGACTCCAATCTTGCTGGATATTTGTTCCCCTTTATTACCTTGATTGTGTCCTATTTCAGAGGGAAAGTTGCCGTTTGTATTGTGAACTTGGAAAGTCATAGGATTGTGCGTATATTTCCTTCCTTGATCTTGGTTCCTTTCCATGTTTGGTTGATTCCCTGTATCGGCCGGAGTTTTTGATTGTCGCCGGATTCTTATTTTGGCCAACATCGGTAGCTTGAAGATGTCATTATCCAATGTTGTCTCATCTTTTTTCGATTGTGCCATATGCACGTCAGTGTGCTATTATCATTGGTGGTGTGATTTTCGGTCCTGCCACATGTTTCTTTCCGGTGCCTATACGATCCACACTTAAAACAAACCAAATGGAGCCCTTCATATTCTACTGTTCGTACTTTTCTGTTAATGCGAATGCGGCGTATTAATGGTTTTGATAGGTCTACTTCGATACGAATACACGCGAAACGCCATTTACGAGATTCTAGTGCTTATCCACTTTCACAACTCTGCCAAGCAATGATCTCATTCCTGTTAATGTATCATTGTCAAATAATTCCACCGATAGTCTTGGGAAGCGCACCCATGCGATGGTTTTTGTGATGTAAGCATTGGCCGAATCAAAATTCAATTTTGATGTACACCAAAAATGTCTACGGGCATTACGGTAATTACACGTATCCCCAGCTCGGGCCGGGGCACTCCCCATGGGTTAAAATCTACGGGTAATATACCAGTCAAGCCCAAAAGGGGCTTGATGACCCACCAAGAATACTTGGGCTATTTTATTAGTCTAAGTGCCAATAGAGAGGTGAATTATTAAGCCTTATGGGCTATTGGTAAAGTTAAGCCCACGACCCATAAGCCCACAGCCTGTTCCATATTAATACCTTAGAAGAGCTAGGAAAAGATCATTATCTACTCTCTCCAGAAAAATCCACTAGCAAGAACTGAAAGTAAAACCAATACAGAACTATGAATTGACTTGATCCTACATTCATGGGTACGTAGGCAGCTCGCTACATTCGAGTGCAATCTATATATTCATCAACCCCCAACCTAGTTTGTCGTGTGTTGGATTGGTTCCTCTACCCCACGTGATCAATCATGTGGTATTCATTATCTGAAGATGTTTACCATCATCAGATTGGCGCCGTCTATGGGAAGTCGGTCCAACCACTAAGCATGCAGACTAGAGATCGAGCACATAACAATAGTGATGAGAATACTAGCAGCAATATGCTAAGAGTAGCTCACAAACACGAGGGGCAGGCACCTCCGAAGACACCAGTAGTGATTCCACCCCTTACCAAAAGGGAGTATGAGATCACTCAGAAGACGCCACTTGCGGTAGCCACCAATTCGAGTAAGCACATCATTCACATAGAGCCTGAGACACAAAGCATGGAAAGCCGAATCCCCTCCCAAAAAGAAGCTTTAGTGATCTCACCCACCATCGCAGATTCCTGGGCATGCAGAGTTTTCATTGATAGTAGGAGCTCCGCATATATTATATTCTTTGACACCTTCACCCGGCTGTCTATTGATGGTGCCAAAGTCCAAGAGGTGTAAACCCCACTCGTTGGATTCATAGGTGAATTGATAGATGCTCAAGGAGAGGTGACCATGCCGTTATCCTTGGGAACGCTCCTAAAACGCGTGACTAGAGAGGTGAAATTTCTAGTGGTTAAGGCCCCCTCCGCGTATAATGTTATATTGGGGAGGTCGAGCTTAAATCTTTTTTGAGCGGTCATCTTTACTTTCTACCTGAAAGTTAAGTTCTCAACTCCTAGCGGAACAGGGGAAGTCGTAGGGGACAAGTGACTGGCTAGAGAATATTGTTCCAACGCTCTCGCCACACTCAAAAGGAAGCGGAGTGACTCGGGGCCAGACACCAAGCGTGAATTAATAGAAATTGACATGGTGGCCCAAGTGGAAGGCAAGCCAAGTAAGACCTTGAAAGACGATAGATGATAAGAGGCATTTTTACGTATTTTTAAGCCCCGTTGCGTCTATGTTTTAGCTTCATTTATCGCTTGAGTGTTGCCACATGTGCGTTTAATTCGTGCATTAAGTGATTTCAGGCCTTAAATGGATACAATCGAAGAATGGGCGGAAAATCGACGTATAAAACAAGTTTAGACCAAGTTGCTTCGCACCTCCGCGCCCAAGCGCCCCTCCAACCACGCCCAGGCGCCTGACAAGATGCAAATAACATCAACATTCTGCTTTCCGCGCCTAGGCGCCATGCTGTCCACGCCTGGGCGCCGTATCTGCCTTAGTTTCCACGGTTGAGCGCTATTTCCTTATATTTAGAGACCGAATTGGATGAAGTTCCCTTCTACAAAGTTGTAGAAATTTGTGTTAGCTTCAATTGAGGACTTGAATCATCCAAATCGGAGTTTCGTGGAGAGAGTTATGAAGGAAATACAATTACTGCGCAAGACAGAGGCAAATATGCCCAACATTCTGCTGACGGCGCCTAGGCGCCGTAATTCCCGCGCCTAGGCGCGCCCACACCCGGGTTTTGATTCCTTTAATCCAAAAGTTCATTATTTGAGGATGGAATGGAATATTTAAAAGGGAGAGGTCAGCACATGTGTTGGGGGACATGCTTGAGGGGAAAATGGATTGTTTATTGCACACCATGATGGGGTGTGGAGTAAAAAAATAGAGAGCCCATCATTTCTTGTCTTCAAGGAGAGCATCTTCTTCACTTTGGGGAGGGGGACTCTTGACCGAGGGGTGAGAGGGGGGAGAGAGAGGGGAGTCCATCATTCACTCTTGACCCATCATCATTCATCACCATTCTTCATCATTTTGAAGATTGCAAAGAAGGGGGATTGAGCTAGAGATTGAAGCTACAAGCAAGGATTCATCATCATTCAAGACTTAGGGAGTTTCTTTTGCATTTCATTTACATGTTTATGTCAATAACTATGTATATGATTGTTTTAGACTTTCTTGAGCTATTGAATATGAGTTAATCTTGTAGAACTAAGGCCATGTGAAGGCCAAATTTATGAATCAATATATGTGAAGTTGCTCTTTGTATTAATTCTCCTATTGCTTTGTGTGTTAATTCTATGCTTTTATTCCAATCATGTGTTTGATCACCATATGCTTGCTATCTTGCCTAATCTAGTTGTTCGAGAGAAAATAGATTAGGGTGCAAGAGAATTAACACATCATCCGAAACAAATGAGGGATTGCCCTAGAAATAGGTAAAGATTCCCGGGTGTTGTTAGCCGGATTCGTTCGGGGAAGCTCTAGAACGTTAATGCGTGATTTTTGATTAGATTCTCGGATAGACATATTTAGAGAACCGTCAATTAATCATAGAATTATTATGAGCCGAGACATCGGGTAATAGTTAATTTAGGAGTTTCCACCAAAGCAATAGGAGTCTAATAATTCGAAGAGTAGCTCATATATATCGACGAGTGGATTTGGTCATAGCATGTGCCTTAGTCTTTTTAACCAATTCGTGAGGTTTAATTCATAGCTTGTTCCCTCCTTTGATCTTTCGTTTACTTAATTGTTTTCCTCTTGCTTTACTTTAATTGTCTTTACTTTCATTAAAATCATAAACTAGAATTCAAGTCTCCGTGGTTCGACAACCCGGACTTTTAGTCCACTTTATTACTACCACGACTAGTACACTTGCTATCAAAGCACGTTAAGTATTAGCGTGTCAAGTTTTTGGCGCCGTTGCCGGAGACTTGTTCATTTTAGTTTTTGATTTTCGTTTACATTTTTTCATAATTTCTAGTTTGTTGTTTATTTTCTTGCTTTCCTTTTATTTTCGTACTAGTCTAATTTTGTTCCTTGTGCTTAATTGATAGGTTCGATTTGTGGTGCATGACCCGCTCCTCAAATGAGCCTTTACTTGATTTTGTTATTTTTATTTTGAACATGTGCTCCGGGGTAGTAGATGAGTTTGAGAGATGGAGGACAATATCTATCAACCGAATCCGAATGCAAGTTTCTCAAATATGAATTTACCGGAGAATTGGGAGTGGTTACAAGGCACTTTCCAAGCTATGCAACCACCTCCTTTTCAACCACTCCCATCTGTCCGGGATAGTCTATCACTGAATTTCTTCCCCATACAGGAGGTAAATTGTTTATCTCCAACTCTGGAGGAACGAGAATGGGTTCAACTACTCCTATACGACTTACAACTCACATTAGATGATTTGGATCAGCCGGAAAATATGAAATTGGTACACAAAGCCATTGATGCTTTGTATGAAGGACCAATTAAGGAGGCTCTAATGATCATTGAGGAAATGAAAAATGAGAGGATTTCTATTAAGGTGTCATCGCCTCAGTGTTGCACACTTAACATTCAAGCATCCGAGGCAGAATCTCCAAGTTACGAGAAATCCACTCTTATTCCTTCCCCAGCGATAACCGGCCCCATCTCCACGGGTGTGGAGGCAATTTGTGCCCATGATAGTAAGTTGTCCTATAGTATAGGAGATGACATGGTTATTTCTGATAACTATGAGGTTTTTAAGCATCCAATTGATTCTACATTATCTTTACGCATTGATGCTTTTGATCCTTTTAGTGTTGAGCTTTTTCAGGAAAGGATAACCAATAATCTCCTCGAGTCCTACCTCACAAACTCCAAGTTTATCACTTCGATGGGTGAAGGAAAAAGATCTACTGTCCATATCTTGAGAATAGTCTATATCATCACCCGAGACATGGGGAAAAAAATGACGATTTCTTGGCCCATACTCAAACTACTTCTCACAAACACCGGGCCATGTTTCATTCTTGATTGGAGAGTAAACAAAGCATTCATACGTCATCCTCCTTGAGCTGACCCGATAAAGTCAAGCTAATGACTATAAAAAAAGCGCTTCTTGGGAGGCAACCCAAGTTTGTAAGTTTTCTTTTTGTTTTGCGTTTATGTTTTAGGTTTGGTATCTATACGTCGGGTGATCGTGCTTTTAGCTCAAGTTTGGGGGAATCGTCGCTATTACATGTATTTTTGTGCTTTTTTTTTGTGAAAATCAACATAACAAATTTTTGGATAGAATTTCAACCCTTCACTTGAGGCATTGAGCATGGTTAATTTGAATACATGGTATGTTTTCTCTATCAATTTGGTTTTTAATGGCTATACACATCGTTCCTTGCTTGTGGGACCCTAAACATGACTAGATTATCTTTAAGATGTTCACATACGCACATAAATCAAGGGTAGAGGCGTTGAGTGGGCAACCATTTTGAAACACTTAAAGGCTTGATCCCGAAAAATATCGACTTAGAATTTTCACATGAGTTATGAGTTGAGAATGTAGCTTTGTATGTTTAACAATAATAAAAAGAGGTTGAACATTGGTATGACTGAAAAAGTCAGGCTTAATAGATACTGGGGGCGAAGAGTACCATGCCTAGAATACTGTACTATTAAGTTAATTTGAGCTAAGCTCAAGCCAATGCAAGTGTTAAGTGAATAAGGACCTAGTTGATTTTGTGGCCTTTGACACTCGAGCGATTAAGCCCTTAGGAGTGTCTCCACACTTGATACCCTAAAGCCGTCTGGTTTGGGAGTTATTGGCCTAAAGCTCATTACAAGGGTGTCATAGAAAGCCTAAGAGGATCGAACATTGCGCATGGTCTAGCCTCTAATGTTCGGGTTGAAAGTGCATAAGTTAAAGACGAAAGTGGAATGAAGTGATGAATTTTTAAGTGGCTATGAAGTTGTATTCAATTCTTGTACCATGTGAATAATCAAAAGTTGATAAATATAGGGTTAATGCTTGAAAAGTGGTAAGAATGCCACTTGACTATAATACTTGAGATTTATTACACTACACCCTTAGGATGATCTTTTCAATGTTAAGGCGTAACATGAGCAAGTGTGTGATGTGTATATATTTATAATTTGAGCTTAAACAGATGAATTCATACCATTGTGTGCTATTAATCATTGTAATTTATGTTGAGTGATCGGGGTTGAAAATCTTTTGATTTTGTGGGTATATCGTCTGCAAACCCTCACGAGACTATAACTCGTCCTTTGAGGTAACTCAAGGGTTCAAAGGCTTGTTGCATTCGCTAAATGCAACCGTTTACTCCACGAAAGTGAGTTAGGTAGTTCTCTTTTTGTTTCTCTCTTTGATTGATGATGTTTCCTTATCTTAGAACTCTTATTGCTCGAGGACGAGAAATTGATAAGTGTGGGGGTGTTGATAAGAGGCATTTTTACGTATTTTTAAGCCCCGTTGCGTCTATGTTTTAGGTTCATTTATCGCTTGAGTGTTGCCACATGTGCGTTTAATTCGTGCATTAAGTGATTTCAGGCCTTAAATGGATACAATCGAAGAATGGGCGAAAAATCGACGTATAAAACAAGTTTAGACCAAGTTGCTTCGCACCTCCGCGCCCAAGCGCCCCTCCAACCATGCCCAGGCGCCTGACAAGATGCAAATAACATCAACATTCTGCTTTCCGCGCCTAGGCGCCATGCTGTCCACGCCTGGGCGCCGTATCTGCCTTAGTTTCCACGGTTGAGCGCTATTTCCTTATATTTAGAGACCGAATTGGATGAAGTTCCCTTCTACAAAGTTGTAGAAATTTGTGTTAGCTTCAATTGAGGACTTGAATCATCCAAATCGGAGTTTCGTGGAGAGAGTTA
Source organism: Buddleja alternifolia (assembly GCA_019426215.1). NCBI lineage: Eukaryota > Viridiplantae > Streptophyta > Magnoliopsida > Lamiales > Scrophulariaceae > Buddleja > Buddleja alternifolia. The sequence continues at coordinate 9,905,470 of CM033403.1, forward strand.
TGAAGGAAATACAATTACTGCGCAAGACAGAGGCAAATATGCCCAACATTCTGCTGACGGCGCCTAGGCGCCGTAATTCCCGCGCCTAGGCGCGCCCACACCCGGGTTTTGATTCCTTTAATCCAAAAGTTCATTATTTGAGGATGGAATGGAATATTTAAAAGGGAGAGGTCAGCACATGTGTTGGGGGACATGCTTGAGGGGAAAATGGATTGTTTATTGCACACCATGATGGGGTGTGGAGTAAAAAAATAGAGAGCCCATCATTTCTTGTCTTCAAGGAGAGCATCTTCTTCACTTTGGGGAGGGGGACTCTTGACCGAGGGGTGAGAGGGGGGAGAGAGAGGGGAGTCCATCATTCACTCTTGACCCATCATCATTCATCACCATTCTTCATCATTTTGAAGATTGCAAAGAAGGGGGATTGAGCTAGAGATTGAAGCTACAAGCAAGGATTCATCATCATTCAAGACTTAGGGAGTTTCTTTTGCATTTCATTTACATGTTTATGTCAATAACTATGTATATGATTGTTTTAGACTTTCTTGAGCTATTGAATATGAGTTAATCTTGTAGAACTAAGGCCATGTGAAGGCCAAATTTATGAATCAATATATGTGAAGTTGCTCTTTGTATTAATTCTCCTATTGCTTTGTGTGTTAATTCTATGCTTTTATTCCAATCATGTGTTTGATCACCATATGCTTGCTATCTTGCCTAATCTAGTTGTTCGAGAGAAAATAGATTAGGGTGCAAGAGAATTAACACATCATCCGAAACAAATGAGGGATTGCCCTAGAAATAGGTAAAGATTCCCGGGTGTTGTTAGCCGGATTCGTTCGGGGAAGCTCTAGAACGTTAATGCGTGATTTTTGATTAGATTCTCGGATAGACATATTTAGAGAACCGTCAATTAATCATAGAATTATTATGAGCCGAGACATCGGGTAATAGTTAATTTAGGAGTTTCCACCAAAGCAATAGGAGTCTAATAATTCGAAGAGTAGCTCATATATATCGACGAGTGGATTTGGTCATAGCATGTGCCTTAGTCTTTTTAACCAATTCGTGAGGTTTAATTCATAGCTTGTTCCCTCCTTTGATCTTTCGTTTACTTAATTGTTTTCCTCTTGCTTTACTTTAATTGTCTTTACTTTCATTAAAATCATAAACTAGAATTCAAGTCTCCGTGGTTCGACAACCCGGACTTTTAGTCCACTTTATTACTACCACGACTAGTACACTTGCTATCAAAGCACGTTAAGTATTAGCGTGTCAATAGAGACACCCGAGGAGAGGTATTCGAAAGCTTGAAGATGGTAGAATTAGTGTCGGGTAATCCCGAGAAAACCACCAAGGTCGGCACCACCCTGGGGTGTGCTTTTGAAGGTGACTTGGTACGTTTCACTACTACAAAAAAGCCCTATTACAGCGTACCTATGACAGCGGTTTTAAAAACTGTTGTAATAGAGGGTACTCGGTTTGGACCAATGACAGTGGTTCAAGCCGAACCGCTGTCATATGATGTCAGAACAAAATTAAAAAAAATGAATGCGGCAGCGGTTCGGCTAGAACCGCTATCACAAAATATACATGTGACAGCGGTTCGGCCGAACCGTTGTCACAAATACACATGTGACAGCGGTTCTGGCCGAACCGCTGTCACAAAGACACATGTGACAGTGGTTCAGCCACGAACCGCTGCCACAGGGGCCGGGTTTTCTAAAACCCGCCCCCCCTCTCTCTCTCACTTACTCACACTCTCTCTCTCTTTCTCTTTCTCAACTCTCTCACCACCACCACCGTACACCTCTCTCTCTCTCTAGCTCTCTCGGTTTCTCTCTCTCTCACTCTCGATCTACTCTCTCTCTCTCGATCTACTTGTCTCTCGCTCGCGCCGCCGTCCGCCGCTCATTCCGTCGTCCGCGGCCGTCGCTCCGGTATCTCTCTTTCTATTTCTAGATATATATATATATATATGTGCATGTATATGTATATATTCTATATATATATATATATTTAACTCTTTATATATATATATATATACATAGTAGCCGCCGCTACCGCTGTTGCTACAGTCGCCGCCCGCCGTCGCCGCCCGCCGTTGTCGTGGTCCATTTAGTTTAGGTACTTTCTTTTATATATATATATATATATATATACACACACATAGAGTATATATAGATTTAAATATTTGAGTATGTATATTTGTGTATATGTGGGTGTGTGTATATATATTTGTGTATATGTATATATATTTGTGTATGTGTGAGTGTATGTATATTTGTGTATATATGAGTGTATGTATATATATTTGTGCATGTGTGGGTGTATGTATATTTGTGTATATGTGGGTGTATGTATATATATTTGTGTATGTGTGGGTGTATGTATATTTGTGTGTATGTGGGTGTATGTATATATATTTGCATATGTGTGAGTGTATATATATTTGTGTATATGTGGGTGTATGTATATATGAGTGTATGTGTGAGTGTATTTGTGTATATATGGGTGTATGTGTGGGTGTATGTATATTTGTGTATATGTGGGTGTATGTATATATATTTGTGTATGTGTGGGTGTATGTATATATTTGTGTATGTGTGGGTGTATGTATATATTTGTGTATGTGTGGGTGTATGTATATTTGTGTATATTCTTGAGATTTGCCTATTTATTGAAAAATATTTGTGTATATCCGAATTTTGTTGGTTGCAATCTACCCGGGTGAAGATTAAGTCGAGAACTTGGTAAAAAAATTTGTGTTGTTACTCTGCCGAATTTTTTCTAGAATAATAGAAAATAAATTAAAATAAAAATTATTTAATTAATTTAACTATCAACTGATAATAAAATTGTTTAATTTAATTAATTCAGAATCAAAACGGATCGAAGTTAGATTTTAGCAGATCGTATGTCGGAACAGTATGAGAAAGGGGTGAAAGAGTTCATAAAGTTTGCGGTTGACCATGCACCAGATCGAACTAGGATCACTTGCCCATGTTTACGTTGTTGTTTTGGAAAGAGAATTAGTCCACATGAGTTGGAAGATCATTTGGTGTGTAATAGAATTGATAAAAGCTACAAACGTTGGACAAGACACTATGAAAGCAGTGTCCCGTTGGATGATTTGGGTGGTACATCATATCCATCACAGGATTTCAACATGAATGATTATGAGCCTGATCGTTTGGAGGAGATGACAAATGTGATTGAGGAGGATTTGCGAAATTGTCCTAAAATGTTTGACAATTTGACAAGTGATTCAAAGAAACCACTTTATAGTGGTAGTAAATTCACAAGATTGAAAGCAGTTCTTAACCTATATAAGTTCAAAGCCAACAATGGGTGGAGTGATAAGAGTTTCACAAACTTTCTTGGTTTATTAAAAAGCATGCTACCTGAGGCTAATGTGTTACCTAATCGTACTTATGAGGCTAAACGGATGTTAACCTCAATTGGCATGGGATATGAGAGGATACATGCCTGTCTCAATGATTGCGTATTATTTAGAATTGACTATGCATCATTGAAGGCCTGTCCAAAATGTGGCGCCTCACGATACAAGAAGAATGGATCTGCACCTGTCAAAACCATGTGGTATTTGCCTATAATACCACGATTTAAGCGCATGTACAGTAGTAAAGAGTTAGCCAAGGACTTGACATGGCATGCTGATAGAAGGCTTGAAGAAAGGATTGAAGATGACAAGATTCGACATCCCTCAGATTCTCCTCAATGGAAAACGATTGATGATGATTTCCCTGAATTTGGTGAAGAATCAAGAAACCTGCGCCTTGTATTGGCTACAGATGGCATGAACCCTTATGGCTTGCAAAGTAGCTCACAGAGTACATGACCGGTGATTTTGATGATCTACAACCTTCCCCCATCGCGATGCATGAAGAGAGAGCATATAATGATGCCTATACTCATTTCTGGGCTGAAACAACCTGGAAATGATATAGATGTCTACTTGGCTCCTTTAATTGAGGATTTGAAGGTGTTGTGGGACACTGGTGTTCAAGTATATGACGGGTTCAGAGAAGAAAATTTTAATCTCAGAGTCATGTTATTTGGAACAATCAATGATTTTCCGGTAAGAGCAAACCTCGAGGGATATGGTGTACATGGTCAATGTGGATGTCCCATATGTGTCAAGAGTACAGATCAATATCGATTGACACACTCTCAGAAATATGCATTCCAAGGGCATCAGAGATGGCTAAATCGGAACCATCGATATCGTCGGTGGAAGAAAGCTTTCAATGGGAATATAGAAGAAGGCCGAGCTCCTAAGTGCTTAACTTGTGAAGAAGTGTTTGAGAATGTAAAAGACTTGGAGGTTAAATTTGGAAAGACTTTTGCAGGTGGCCTTGCAAAAACTGGGTGGAAAAAAATGTCAATTTTCTTTGAGTTGCCGTATTGGACGTCTTTACATGTTAGACATTTTCTCGATATAATGCATATTGAGAAAAATGTATTTGATAGTGTCATTTGTACACTTCTAAATGTGCCCGAAAAGACAAAAGATGGCGTAAAGGCACGGTTAGACTTGGTTGAAATGAAGATAAGAGGAAAATTGGCACCAACAAATAAGGGGAAACATACTTATTTGCCTCCAGCAGCTCACTCTCTAGCCAGGAAAGAAAAAATTGCATTATGTGAGTTTCTTAATGGAGTGAAAGTTCCAGAAGGGTATTCTTCAAACATTAGCAGTCTTGTATCAATGAAGGATTTGAAGCTAAAGCACTTGAAGACTCACAATTGTCATGTAATCATGGGTCATTTGCTACCAATTGCTATACGGGCCATTTTGCCAAAAAAGTTGAGACACGATAACTAGATTGTGTTTCTTCTTCAAAGTAATGTGGAGCAAGGTGTTTGATCCTGAGCAATTTCCTGCACTTCAGAAACAAATTGTCAGCACTTTGTGTGAGCTTGAAATGTATTTTCCACCTGCTTTTTTTGATAAAATGACTCATCTACCCATTCACTTGGTTAGAGAGACTCAACTATGTGGACCGGCTTTCATGAGATCTATGTATCCGGCTGAGCGTTATATGAAGGTATTGAAAGGCTACGTGAAAAATCGTAGTCGACTGGAAGGTTGCATTGTTGAACGGTACATAGTTGATAAAGCCATTACATTTTGCACAGAGTATCTAGCAGATTCTAATGTTGCAGAGCTTCCAAAGTCTCATGTTGTGGGAGGGGGAACAGAAGGAGTCGGATTAATGGGAAAGCAATTAATTAGTATTCATATTACACAAAGGGATCAGGCACACCTATATGTGCTCCACAACACCGATGAGGTTGACCTATATGTTGAGGAGCATAAGAACCAACTTAGGAGATTCAATCCAATTAAAAATGAGAGCTGGATTTTAAGAGAGCATAATAAGAGTTTCATCGATTGGTTCCGAAAGCATTTTTAAGAGAAACAGAAAGAGAATCCACAACTTTCAGTTTCAGATAAATTGACACAACTGTCGATGGGTCCGGACAGATTAGTATTTTGTTATTCAGGTTATCGTATAAATGGTCGCACATTCTATACAAAAGACCAAGATGAGCGAAGTACAATGCAGAATAGTGGTATGAGTCTTGTAGCTCAAGCAATGCATATCTCAAGTGCGAAAGATAATAATCCTATCTATGCCGATTTATCATATTACGGGGTGATTGAACGTATATGGGAGCTTGGTTATAGTTGGTTTCGGGTGCCTGTATTTGGGTGTAAGTGGGTTGACAATAAACATGGTGTCGATAATAGTGAAATAGGCTTCACTCGAGTAGACCTTAAAAGGGTGGGATACAAAGATGAACCTTTCATTTTAGTGTCACAAGCTAAGCAAGTGTTTTTTGTTACCGATCCTATTGATAAAAGGTGGTCCATTGTTTTATCGGCAAACAAAAATACTTGTATTGATGATGATTATGAAGAAAGTGAAGGTGATGGAGAAAATCCTATCTCATTAGGTGATTCACACTCAATTGATAGTGATGATGACTTGGATATAAGTGATGATGAATTGTATATGCGACAAGATCACCAAGAGGGGATATGGATTAATCCGTCAATTCACCGCCGTACTAAAAAAAATGGTCGTACCGATGGGAAGCAAAAGACTGCTAAGCCAACGACAAAAAGAAAACGATGAAAAGTATTTGAACTTATTTCATAATTGTATGATAGACTTATTTTTTTATCAATATTTATACTTAGTTGCTAGAAAATTTATATTCTTGAGATTTGCCTATTTTTGTGGAAAATTTAAGGGAAATAGGGGGTTGATTGAGGTTAATTTGGTTTAGCTGGGGGTTAATTGTGTTTAATTGGGGATTAAATTTTGTTATTTTGTGGTGTAGGATAATTACGTTCTAGAATAATGGATATGAACCTAACTTCTGTATTTATTACTTCTATTTTAAAATTATTATTGCCAACTGAATCTGCCAAATTTATATGAATCTAACTTCTGTATTTATTACTTCTATTTGAAAATTATTATTGCCAAATGAATCTGCCAAATTTATATGAATCTAAGTTCTGTATTTTTTATCTTTTGTAGGTCGATGACTTCAAATCCTGATGGTAGTTTTCCCGAGGATGATGTATATGGATCAGATGGCGTTCATGAGGCGGAGATACGGAGAGGTGTCAAGGCTATGAAAAAAGTTATCAATGCCAGAAGTAAAGGCATAACGCTACCTGTCGGCTGGAATGACAGAGGTCAGCCAGTTAACCCAAACAAATCAATATTTGTTCGTTATATAGGTGTGCAGGCTCGGCAGAAGGTGTCGATTACCATGAGTGATTGGCGAAAAGTCCCGTCACCAATAAAAAAACGTTTGGGATGAGATAAAGGTAATTTGGATATTATCATATTTGTAAGCGTTAATGTATTATCATATTCTCTAAATTATAATTTTATATATACTTTGTTGTTTGTTTTTTGTAGTTGGCATTTGATATTGACGAAAGTCGACGAAAGTACGTACTAGCAGAAGTTGGGAGGCTAGCATGTAACTTCAAGAGCTACATAAGCAGAAAGTATGTGCGAGATGATGATGGAAACATTAATGTCAACCCACCCCCACAATATGAGATTTCCCAAGCCGATTGGACGGCATTTTTAGATGTTCGCTTAGGTGAACCTTGGCAGGTGGCTAGTCATTTTAATTTACGGTTTCATTTGTTGGTTATTGCGTTTATATTTAGCTAATAATTTGATAATGTAATAAACAGAAAATAAGTAAGGACAATCAGGAAAGAGCAAAGGACCCTGAATATCCTTACCGGAAAGCGAGTCTTGGACATGCTCTTGTGGAGCAAATGGAGGTAAGTAGTTCATTTAGCAGTGAATCCTTACAATTTTTTTACTAAAAATTCTATGTTAATGAATATTTATATTTTTTAATGAAAATATAGATAAATAGAAGAAGGGATGCGGGATCCGATTGCACAGAGGTGACACGAGCACTCGTGTGGAGGATTGCGCGTTCCGATAAAACAAATCAAATTGATATTAACAATGTTAGCAGAGTGGTGAATGAAATGGTGAGTTATTGGCAATTTTAGCTCTATAAAGTGTGGTATGTTTGTTTTGAAATACTATTGAAAGCACAAGGTTCACTATTGTTTTTTATTTTTTAAAATATATTATTACAGGAGAGCATTTCACAAGAGAGTACTAGCCATAGTGGAAATAAGACGAGTCGAGATGACCTATTGACTAAAGCTCTTAAAAAGAAAGAGCATCTGGGTCGTGTTAGGGGTGTTGGCTTTGGGGTCTCACAAAGAGACTATTTTAAGGATCCAAAGCCTACTACAGAAATGAAGATGGAAAACTTGAGAAACATGGTAAAAAACCCCTCCGAAACTATGGTTGCCATGCAACAACAAATTGATGTTTTGGACGCCCCTAACTCGCGTCAACCACATGAAGATAACGTGATTTCTTTGAAAGATAACAACCCAGAACCAGGTTATAAGATGCTTCCTGAGGTAAAAATTTGAACTTGTTTATTAATTAACTCTCTATTTCTGTAAATCATACAAAACTTTCTAATATAATGTTGTATATATATATATATGTGTATGTATATATATATGTGCGTGTGTGTAGGGTATCACTCCATGTAAATTAGCACTTTCATCACCATCATATCGTGTGGTGGCTAAAGGACAGCTATACAATCGACCGGTGACTGATAGAACACTTCACAACTGTCCATTAGCCACCAACAATGTGAAAGTGCGCATTGACACTGCAGTTGAGGCGAATACACTCCTACCCGTCCCTATCAATGATGAAATGTTCACCATTTCTAATGGTCTGGGTACCTTTGTTGCTTGGCCAGCGAGTCTTGTCATTGTCACTGATGCACCGGTATGTAATTAATAGCTAGTCATTAATAAATTATAACAATTTGTTTGAGGTTACTAAATATACTTTGGTGTGTAAGATTCATTTTTTATTTTCTTGCTTAAACAGTCTCTTGGACCATCCAAATCATCTGGAAACCGTAAGTCAGGGACGTCGAAGCGGTCAGCTGTCAAAGGAAAATCTCCAGTGGCCGAGCCTGCAGATGAAGTAGACATATGTGCAGACCTTCAACTAGATGGACTCCCTAATGACCTTGTATTTCTGGGAAAGTACACGAAGATGATGAAGATTGGTGCCCAGATCAATATATACATGGACGAATCCATTATGAATTTGTCATTCCCAGAGTTCATTGGAAAGGAGGAGATCTGTCACCTTCTGCGTAGAAAAGAGATAGGAGCCTCTATCATTACAGCGTACATAAAGTAAGGTTTTTTATTATTTTATTACATCAACACTACGATTATTTTCGTTACTTGAAATTCATTTTTTATGCTCAATTTAGGTGTTTGTGGTTTAACTATGTGATCCCCGAAGGGAAAATTGCAAGTTTCGGGTTCCTTAGCCCACATTCCATATCTGCTCAAACAAGCCCGCAAATTCAACAAGTGCAGTACAAGCAGGTGCTATGATACAGAGTGCACAACTGAATAAGTTATTTTTTGCACCTTACAACACCGGGTGAGCTACTAAAGACTCGACTTTAATTTGTAAAACTTGCTACGCAAAACAAATTTTTAACTTATCTATTGAATGCTTTGTAGGGGTCATTGGTTGTTGCTTGCAATTGATCCATTTCAAGAGATTGTTTACTATCTGGATTCTGTGCATGGTGAGCCGCAATACCGAGATGATATGATGCTAAAAATCAATCAGTAAGTTTTTCATTCAATCAATGTATCCATTATATTTAATATTTTTTTAAACTGTATTTATTTCACATAATTGCTTGTTTTTAACATATTTCCTTGTTTTTTATATTTTTTTATAGAGCTGTGCACATATTTCGTGCAAATTGCAACAACCAATCCAGGAAATCCAAGAACTCGGTCTGTCAATGGTTTACCATAAACGTTAGCGTTTTCTAGTTTCATGAGATTATATATTCGTATAGAAGTTAGTGTTCTAATACAACGCAACTTTCATTGCTTTTGTAGTGCCCCAGGTAGACCAACGAGGTGGATTGTGGCTATTTTGTTATGAGATTCATGAAAGAGATTATTAGCCACGGACAATCTATAATCCCAACAGCGGTATACATAATCCAAATATATACTTAATTCTATTCCTTTTGAAATTATTAAACCTTTGGTAGGTAATTGAAACGTCATTTCAGTTTGCAATTAATCTCTCTATATATATATATATATATCTTGCAGTACTTTCATGATTCTCAATCCTTCTATACTCAAGAGCAAATTGATGAACTACGCTGCGAAGTTGCACGTTACATTTTATTAGCAGCTCCTTAGAAATTAGGTAATGTAGTTTTTGTACATTGTGACTTGTTGTAAATTGAGATTTGATTTATTGTATTTTGGAAGGTCATTAGTAATTTAATTAGTTGATTGTACATTTTGTTGGAGATTATAACATTTTATTGTTGGAGGAAAGAGATGGTAATATTGAAGTTTGGTGTGGTGTTTGTTTATGTTGAATATGTTTTGTTGTTAGTTGAAATTTGTTGGTTGGTTTATTGCATATTACTGTACAGGAATATTATCATAATAGGACAATAAATAAAAAAAAAAGAAAAAAAAAATTGTACCATGACAGCGGTTCTTTCGGAACCGCTGTCACGGTGTGAACTTGTGACAGCGGTTTTGGCCAAAACCGCTGTCATAGGTTCAAATTTTTTTATTTTTTTTAGTTTTTCGACAGCGATTTCTTGAAAACCGCTGTCATAGGGTCACCCTATGACAGCGGTTAAGAACCGCTGTAATAGGTCCACCCATATAACAGCGGTACCTATGACGGCGGTTAAAACCGCTGTCAATGGCCCAAAAAATCCGTTGTCATAGGTCATTTATGTAGTAGTGTTTCCTTTGAGGTAATACAGACGTGTTCTCTTGGAGCATGGGAGACATGGAGGGGATTGACCCCGAGGTCATAACTCATCATCTGAACACTTGCCCAGATGCCCGCCCTGTGAAATAGCGCAAGCGGACTATGGGAAGAGAAAGAAGTTTGGCTGCTAAGGAAGAAATAGAGAACTCGCTGGCCGCCGGGTACATAAGGGTCGTGCACTACCCAGAGTGGCTAGCCAACGTGGTGTTGGTGGCAAAACCTAATGGTAAGTAGAGGATGTGCATAGACTTCACAGATCTGAATAAGGCATGCCCTAAAGACTCCTACCCTCTTCCCAGATCGATCACTTGATTGATTCCATAGCCGATTGAGAACTGTTAACCTTCCTGGATGCGAGGCAAAGGTATAACCAAATTCCCCTAGAGCCCGAGGACCAGGAGAAAACTAGTTTCATCACCGATCAGGGAACCTTTTGCTACAATGTGATGCCTTTTAGGCTAAAAAATGTCGGTGCCACTTATCAGAGGCTGGTCAATAAAATGTTCGAGGCAGAACTAGGAAGGAACATGAAAAGATATATAGATGACATGTTGGTCAAGAGCATGGATACTTATAGAAATATTTGAAAATTTACAATAAAACTTTGTGTAACTTTAAATATCATAATTCTGCATCTTTTACATAAATAATATTGTATATATAATGTATGTGTAGTGAATTTTTTCAAGTAGTATGATTAAAATCCGTGGCAAAAAATATAAAATAAATATGATTTGAGAAACCAAATCTCTTAGGAACTTCATTAAAACAAAATACCACAATTTTAATACAAATCATCACTTAAAACCATATTATTTTAAATTTTAAAATATTTTGAGTTTGGCCGAAATTTAGGGAAATTTCGGGAATTTTGGGATATTTCAGGAAATTTCTGTAGATATTTAACAAAGTAATTTTATTAAAAATTCAAGATTTCAAAAAATATCGGAAATATCGCGAAACATCAAAAATATCGGAAAACTTCGATAGATATTCTGCAAAATTGGATCGAATGTGAGATTTCGCTTCGAAACCCCCGGAAATCCAAAATTTCGGTCGAAATTTTGAGGTTTTGGAGGATATCTAAAACCATGGCTACAACAACCAAGGTTCAAAGATTCTTTTCTTTTTCATCAAAACGTCTAAAAAGTTTATGTTTTTCAACTTACGAGAAAGAAATCACCATATAGTTTCGAAATTATATTATTTCCTGGAAACTCTTAGGCAATGTTTGATTATGTTTCCATACCATGTTTGGTCCAAAATTCTCACCAAACCATGTTTGGTTCACAAAATATTGGGTCAAAAATACACTACTTTTTTGGTAAAAAAAAACATAATAATTATTTTCATCTTTCTACACCTACTTTGTCCCTAGACTCCTCTTTATATGCTCTCTATCTTCTCTCTCCTCTCTAACAGATTAAAGTTTTATGATTTGACTACTAAATTAACTTTTGTTCCCTCTGAAAACAAAATCAAACATTATCTCACAAAAAACACACACCCAAAAATCAATTTCCAAAATAAAACCAAACACAATCTCATCAAACACGCACGTGTCCCCATAAATTTCACACGAATAATTCTCACCAAAATATCATGCCAAACCATAACCAAACATAGCCTTAATGTTTCCAATGTTTCCATTGAAACTCTCAATGTTTCTATGGTTTCAATGAAAATATTTATTTCTAACATTTTTCACGCTTTACTTCTTTTTTACGGTTTCTACCTTATTTCTAATATTTTTCAAGTTTTCCATGATGTTTCTGTAACATTTTCGATACATTTTTTATATTTAAGAACTCGAAACTTATCATCGAAACCAAATTTTAATTATGAAAATAACCCTTCACTCACTCAATTCCTCATCTCCACCATTCTTATCTTCACCTTCACCTTTCCTCAAATCTCAGCCACACGATACCCCATCAACGTATGGCCCAAACCCAGTACATTCACAAAGATCCTCGTAGTCCCCTTAGCCTAATTTTCCCTTTAGTTTTTATTAACTCTATATGGGGATTTTTGCATTTTTGGTACCATACTACCTCACATTTTGCACTTTTGGTACCATGGTTCCCGAAAAATGCAAATTTCATACCATACTAACGACTGTTAGTGCAAAAAGGGTACCAACGTTAGAAAATTGACGGCAAAAGCCACGTGCTCCTCACGTGGCCGTTAAGTTTACGTTTTGGGGGGAATTTTGGCAGCTGCTTGTGATTTTAGAGGGAAAATTAACCATTTCTCCTACATTAGCCCTAAATTGAGCCTCACCTCTATTTCTCTCTTCACAAAAAAAATCATCAAACCCACAAATCTTCCCAAATAATGTCTGCTTCATCTTCATCAACAACAACTTCGAAAGGTTCAAAACATGAATGCCACTGCAAGATAGCTGCTGTAATCAAGACTTCTTGGACAAAGAAAAATCCAGGTAGACGATTCTATGCATGTGAGATAGGAAAATGTTCTTTCTTTGATTGGGAAGATGATCCCATGTGTGCACGATCCAAGGTTATAATTCCTGGATTATTGGCAAAAATCAACAAATTGGAAAGTGATTTGGCAAAAATCAACAAATTGGAGGAGGAAATTGCTACTATGCGAAAGAAAGAATTTAAATTGAAGAAGAAGGATGAGGAAATTAAAAGGTTGGGCAAGAAGAAAAACATGTATTTGATGTTATTGATCATCACTTGGACCTTGGTGATGCTGAAAAATTGGCTTTAAGTCTTCTGTAGAGTGCCTCTGTTTTGGGCTTTTCTGTTGTGTTAAGAAAGGAAGGGGTTTTTTGTGTTTCTGCTTTGTTAAGAAGTGTAGGGTAGTGTTTAGTTATATGTTGTAATTTGTAATTGTAATTGGTAATGGTAATTGTGTTGTAATTGATATGTACCCCCTTTTGTAATTGGTAATTATGTTGTCCAATTCATTCCACTTTTTTGGTGCAACTCAGGCACTTAATTGCTGTTTGCCAACAACTAACCAACTGTGAAACAAAGTATGATTCAAGACATTATAAAATACTAGACTTAACTTTGAAACTAAAACAAGAAAGGAATGACTTAAAGAAACATGAATCGCATTCCATAATCGCCATTCAATGGCTCAACCAAAACAATCATCCACAACGTTTAATATTCCAGTAATCATATACAAAAGATGACAACAGATGCTATTTAGTAACCCCAACCAATCCACCAAAATATATCTATCTTCATAAATAAATGACATTCAATTGATCCACAAAACAAAGCCAATCTTCACAAAAAAATTCATATCAATCTTTGGCCTTTTTACCACCATCTTTCTTTGATCCTTTCTTTTTCTTTGTGGCTGCAACTACAACATTTAAGTTTGTCATCGTGACAAACTTCTTACCATCTTTCATGATGACTGGGACAGATGATGAAGAAGATGCAGCACCACTATTTCCTCCTGTCTTGGGTGCTGAAACAAACTGATGTTTATGGAAAGTCATAAGAGGTGGTGCTCTGATTTTGACTCTTTGCTCCATATGTGGTGCTGCAATGGGATAACAGGATGGTGGCAGATTGTGTGCCATAAGACTACTGGAGCCTTTAGCTTGTGATCTTGTTCTTTTTTTTCCCTGTGCCATAAAAGAAGTCATACAGTTAGGACAATTAACTTAATAAATGAACATAAACATTTATTTAAGTAAATTATAGCATAAAAATAAACTTACAGGTCCAGGCAAGTCCTTATGGACATTAATTGGTTCACTGCATTTGGATATCAGTGAACTTGGTCTCTTGCTTGCCTGTTTCAAACAAATAAAGAACTCTCAGAAATTTTTGATAAATAACACATAGATAATAAAGCAAAAACACAGTAAATAAAGTGACTTACAGTCATTTTAAATCCAGGAGGTGGTGGTGGTGCAGTATCATCATCAGTTTGTGTGAAATGAGGCACCTCATCTGCAGGTTGGGTCAATTCAACAGGTTGTTCCATTTGAGGCACCTCATTTGCAGGTTGTTCCATTGGAGGCACCTCATTTGCAGGTTGATGTATATCATCCTCCATTGGGAATTCCTCAGCAAATTTCTTCCATTGACAGGATGTTCTGTTATGTCCAATTCCTCCACAAAACTTGCAAGTGACCTTCCACTTCTGTCTTGGCAATCTCACCTGCTTTCTCTTATCTTTCCTGGATTTCCTAACCAACTCATGTGGTTCAAGTCTTCTAGCTTTTGTAGGCCTCCCTCTCTTCCTTCCAAAGTTTGGTGGAAGTGGTGGGATGTAACCTGTTTTCTCCCACAGTTCAGGCCCATCCATTGGTTTGATTGTTGGAGCATAGACTCTACTAAAAGTTTCCACAGAGTAGCAATCCTGTACAAAGTCTTCTGGATCAAGAATTTCAGCACTGATTGCACTCATTCCATGTCTACATGGAATCCCACACAAATCCCATTTTCTGCAGCTACAACTGTGTGCCTTCAAATCCACTGTGAACCTTGTGTGATCATAACCTTCAACCTCATAGTTTGTTGCATCTGATTTGATAGGAATATAATCAGCTGCTCTTCCCATGTTTTTCTCAACAAGTTTCCTAATTTTGGAACAAATCTTTCTGCCTTCCCATCTCTTTTCAGCCATGTCCCTATTCTTTTGTAACCTTATCATCAAATACTGCCTAATCCATTCTAACATTGTGAGAATAGGCTTTTCCCTTGCCTCTAAGATATTGGAGTTAAAAGCCTCACAAATGTTATTTAATAATATATCACACTTAGGGAAGATGTTAAAGTGTGATCTTGACCACTGTGAAGGAGGCTTGTCTTGTAGCCAATCCCATAACTTAGGATCAAGCTCTCCTATTGCTGCCATTTCCTTATCAAAATCAACCACTGTACTTGCTTTAGCAGCACCCCACAATGCCCTCTTAAATGCCAACCCCTTGAATCCTGCAGTTTTCATATTCCCATGGAGGTGTCTGATACAAAACCTCTTGTCAGAACCTGGCAAGACCTTCTCAAGTGCAGGCACCAACCCCTTTTGTTTGTCTGATATGAATGTGAATGCATCATCTCTCTCTATTTGGAGGTCTTCCCTGAGCAACATCAAAAACCATTCCCATGCCTCTTTGGTCTCACTACCCACAACTGCATATGCCAAAGGGTATAAATTGTTGTTTGGGTCAACTGACACAGCTGTGAGCAGTACCCCAGAATGTGGACCCTTTAGATGGCATCCATCTACACCAATTATGGGTCTGCAGCCAGCAAGGAAACCTTGTTTCAGTGCATAAAAACAAACATAAAACTTATGGAACTTTCTCTGTGCACTAGAACCTTCCTGTACTTCATCACTCAAAGCCATGATCACTGTGGATCCAGGATTTTTGGCCCTTAATGCTTGTGCATAATCCCATAACTTGGCATACTGGTCATCAAACTTCCCTTCAATGTCTTGTAATGCCTTTCTTTTTGCCCTATATGCCTGATATGGTGAGACATTCACCCTTATCTCTCTCATGACATCCTTTCTGAATCCTTTAATGTTTCTTTTAGGATCAGACCTGAAATGATCAACAAACTTCTTTGAAAGCCACCTGGAGTTGACATTTTTGCAATGATGAGTCCTCCCACACTTGTGTTTAGGGTTATATGCCCTAATCTGAAAAGAGGCCTCATTTTTCACCTTCAATGCATTGAGGTGCCAATTACAGCCATCACCCATACATTTAGCATATACCCTTCTTTGATCATTACTGGTTATTTTCAAACTTCTTGCTGTTCTAATTGCATGAGAATGGACAGCTTCTCTAAATTCCTTCTTGGTACTAAATATCAAACCAATGCTGAAAGGGGGATCAAATTTGTCCTTTGGGTTGAATATAGGGAATGTTCTTTCCATATTCTCAGCATCTGACCCTACATCACTGTCAAACTCATCCCCAGTAGACCCAAAAATGTCATCTTCATCAGAAGAAGAATGACTTGAAACACTGTCAATGTTCTCTTCCTGGTTCATATGACTTGGTCCAGTCCATTCTACTTCCTTGTCAATGTTCTCTTCAAACATGTTGTCATCATTTCCATTCCCCTCACTATCTTCCTCATCCATATTGTAATCACTGTCAAAAAAGTCACTTTCATCATCTACATTCCCTCCCTCATTTTCATTCTCAACCCCATCATCTACATTCTTCCCCTCATTTGCAGGTTCATTCTGCCTTTCATTTAACCTTTGAAACTCAAAGTCACAATTTATATCATCATTGAACCCCTGAATTCCATCAACATTATTAATCCACTCATCATCACTGATTTCAATAACCTTACCCTTACCCTTATCCATATTAGCCCCAACATTTTTCTTGCCTTTATCAGTGGCTTTATCCTTCTCAGTGACCTTGCCCTTCCCCTTATCCATATTTCCCTTATCAGTAACAGCCACACTCTTCCCATTTCCCTGTTCATTAATAACTACACCCTTACCATTCCTATTTTCATTAATAACCAAACCTTTCTTCTTATTATTAACAACCCCAAATTTGCTTTTACCCTGATCATTCACAGTTTCAGGTGTGTTTAAACCTTTTGACATTGCTTCAATGTTCAATGTTTCATCAGTATTTAGATATAAGCTAACTTCATCCCCTTTCCCATCAACTAATTGATAAAGATCAGTTCCCAAAATCACCATCCTAAATTTTTTAAATACATCAACTCTATATAACCTTTTGAACCCCAAATAACCCAATTCTTCACACATCTTATATAAGTAAGACATATTAACATATCTAAGATGCACATAATCAAAAACACTCACATTACCCCCTATATATTGTGCAGGAGGTCCAGTAGCAAATGTACCTCCATGATGTATCCTAAAGGTCATAATACGTGGACTAGGGCCTGAAAAAACAGAAAACCAAACAAAATAACAAGGTCCCCATGTCAATTTTTTGTCTGTCAAAGCAAAAACAAGTGCCTCTGAAACCATAAATAACTCATTGACTTTAACACTAACACTAAAAGACACAAATCACATGAATAAAGAACCCTAAACAGTACAAACAAAGACTATCCACAAAAAAGTTCAAATCATACCATATACAGGGGCCTTAACATGGTTAAACTTAGTGGGCCTCAACATTTTCGTTGCCAAATCACTGCTCCCGTAAATGCTTAATGTCGATTCTTGAAGTGGAGGGTAAATCGAAGAACAATGGGTGGAATGGTGTTGGGGATAAGGGTTTTGGAAAGGGAAGTTGTGAGGAGCTTTTATTTTTGGAACTGAATTGTGAGAGGCCATTTTATGTTTTCAGCCAAAGCCTAAAGCACGTGACTCTCACGTTCCAAAATTCCCCCCAAAACGTAAACTTAACGGCCACGTGAGGAGCACGTGGCTTCTGCCGTCAATTTTCTAACGTTGGTACCCTTTTTGCACTAAAAGTCGTTAGTATGGTATGAAATTTGCATTTTTCGGGAACCATGGTACCAAAAGTGCAAAATGTGAGGTAGTATGGTACCAAAAATGCAAAAATCCCACTCTATATGTAATTGATCACATACATTGTAAAATATTCTTCCAATCAAGTCAACATAGAAAACATATATATACAACATATATATACATACCCCTTTACATGCATGATACACTTCTAAGCCACCATAATTGCAATGGACAACCATAATTGCAATGGACAACACAACCTCCCAAACATGGGCTACAATAACCCCTCATTTACTCACTCCCTCATCTTCTCCATTCTAATCTTCACCTTCACCTTTCCTCAAATCTCAGCCACACCGTACCCCATCGACGTATGGCCCAAACCCACCACATTCCAGTGGTCACACCCACAGGCGATCACTCTCTCCCCCAAATTCACAATCTCCAGCCCTAACCACCGTTACCTCACCCCCGCCGTCCAACGCTACCTCCGCCAAATCACGACGGAGCACCACCTACCCCTCGTCACTCCGCCGCTCAACCTCACCACATCGCCGCCCCTCACCACTCTCTCCATCACCGTCTCCGACGTCGCCGCTCCGTTAAACCACGGCGCAAACGAATCGTACACCCTAACAATCCCCTCCACCGGCGCTGCCGCGGTAATAACCGCCGCAACCGCATGGGGGGCGATGCGCGGCCTGGAGACGTTCTCGCAGCTTGTGTACTGGAAGCCGTCGAGAGTGGCGTGCGGATTGTACATTTCCGACGCGCCTCTGTTTATGCACAGGGGAATTATGCTGGACACTTCGAGGAATTATTACGAAGTCGATGATTTGTTGCGGCTGATTAGGGCGATGGGTATGAATAAATTGAACGACTTTCATTGGCATATTACGGACTCGCATTCGTTTCCTCTGGTGGTGGCGTCGGAGCCGGAGCTGGCGGCGAAAGGGGCGTACGGGGAGGAGATGATGTACACGGCGGCGGACGTGAAGAGCGTGGTGGAGTATGGGTTGGAGCATGGGGTTAGGGTTGTGCCGGAGATTGATATGCCCGGTGAGTTAAATATAATTTTAGTGCATTTCTACCTTCATTATTAATTTTTATCATTTCTAATTTTTTTGCTTCTTTTATGTTTAAACTTAGGGATAATTGCAGACACCCCTCAGATATGGTAGTCATTGCACTTCATCCCTCACTTACCATAAAATGGGCATTTACCCCCTTTTGGCAGTTTGGGCAAAAAAATACAAAGAAAAATTTAAATTCGGGCAGCAACGTATGGAAAATTCCTTTGCATTTTTTCTGCCTGAACTGCCCGAAGGGGATAAATGCATATTTTATGATAAATGAAGGGGTAAAGTGCACATTTAAATGAGGAGTGAAGTGAAATGACCCCATATGTGAGGGGAGTATGCAATTATCCCTTAAATTTATACAAAATGGTGTTGTGTAATCATTCCGGATAGCGGAGAATAGATTTTAATTATTTAATAAACAAAATCATGACATTTTTTATCCACTCAATGATGGAGAATAAAGATTAATTATTTAATGAACAAAATCGTGACATTTGTTGTAGATTCAAGTTCAACCACTCAATGAATGTTTGTTGTGGCATTGTTATATATTCTATCACTCAATATATGTTTGATGTCGTGTGACATTTGGATTGATTGATTATTCTGTGTTTGTTTTTTCACATTAAAATGTATGAGAACCGCACACAATACAGTTTACTGTGTGCGATAACATAAATGTTAGGACTATTAAACTTTGTGTAGAATAGATTTTTCCGCAGCGTGTCTACCATCTTTAAGGTGGGCTTTTTCAAGGTGCTCCACTATGAACTCTCTCTCTCTTAGTGCTTAGTACAAATTATTATCTTCTCAAGTGGACATATTTAAAGGGGTACTATGCTACGTGAGAATTTTCTATGCTATGCACATCATGCAAGAAATTGTATGCTAATATGCTATCATGTCTGGATCCTATGTCCACTTTACATAATTTAAGAATTTGACTTGCTTAACCTTTTTTGAAGGTACTTTTCTAGTATAATATCCTTTATCTTACTACTCTGTGTCATAAAGTCTATACAAAGTTTTCAAGTTTAATCTGAGTTGAACAATCTGCTTTTGCATTTTGCAGCACATACAGGGTCATGGGCTGAAGCTTACCCTGAGATCATCACTTGTGCAAACGAATTCTGGTTTCCTGCAGATGTCACATGGGAAGATCGGTTCGCAGCCGAGCCAGGAACCGGCCAATTAAATCCCCTAAACCCGAAAACCTATCAAGTCGTCAAAAACGTTATCCACGACGTTGTTTCCATGTTTCCGGACAATCTTTACCACGCAGGAGCTGACGAAATCACTCCAAACTGCTGGAAAATCGACCCTTCAATTCAAACTTTTCTTTCCAACAACGGGACCCTCAGTCAGATTCTCGAGACATTTATAAATTCCACGTTACCTTACATTTTGTCCCTTAACCGTACGGTTGTATATTGGGAAGACATTTTATTGGATGCGCAAGTGAGCGTCTCCTCTTCGTTCCTTCCACCTGAAAACGTAATTCTCCAATCATGGAACAACGGTCCGAATAACATAAAACGGATCGTTAGCTCTGGTTATCGTGCGATTGTTTCTTCGTCTGATTTTTATTATTTGGATTGTGGGCATGGAAATTTTGTAGGGAACAATAGTGTGTATGATCAGCCACCGGGTACTGATCAGGGCAATGGCGGGTCGTGGTGTGGGCCCTTCAAGACGTGGCAACTGATTTACAATTATGATATAACATATGGATTGAGTGAGGCAGAGTCGGAGATGGTGTTAGGTGGTGAGGTGGCGTTGTGGTCGGAGCAAGCTGATTCGACTGTTATGGATAGTCGGATTTGGCCTAGAGCTTCGGCTATGGCTGAAACGTTATGGTCGGGGAATAGAGATGAGACTGGAAAGAAGAGATATGCAGAGGCTACGGATAGGTTGAATGAGTGGAGGTACAGAATGGTGAGTCGAGGAATCGGTGCTGAACCGATTCAGCCACTCTGGTGTATTAGGAATCCAGGGATGTGTAACACTGTTCAACTACTTTAATTGAATTGTTACTCGTGTTGAAGTGAGTCGGATTGGAATGTTTTGTGATGCTAATGTTTTGTATTTTTGTTTGTGAGCATATTACTGTCAATGAGAATCATTTACCTTCGACTATAATTGTTAACAGCATTGAAAACATGATATCTTGTGGGAGACCTCTTCGTTTCATGAGTAATAGGATGCTCTAGTATTCGATTATTAAGGTTTATGAGTAGAAAAGATTCCGGTCGTTAAAACAAGAGGTAACAGGTTTGAATCATTGTGTATACAAAGAATTTTCTTCATAGATGATGTTTCCTCTTTCGAAACGAAAATGAATACAACCATGTGACAGAAATATAGACAATGCAAGTCTTACAACCTAGAATGGACATGCTAGTATCGTTGAGGCTCAGCCTATGTTGGATTGTATGGGATAGAGGGGTGATTCTTAGCCATTCCCGGAACTTGGGCTCACGGGCTAACGTTTCAACTCTTGTGTTTCTCTCTCAAGAATACACTTCATAGAAATAAAAGCGCTACTTCTCATGTTTGTATTTCCTTAATTTTATCATTATCGTGTTTGTGATTATACGATCTTTTGGTGTGTAATTTTGGCCAACATCATACACATATCTTCAATATATCGTATTATACACGTATCTTCATTATATCGTATTCTAGAATTTTAAGATTTATCGTATTTCATATTTGTGTCGTATTATATTTCAATATTTGTATCCGTGTATCATATATTTTAGCCCTACTCTTCACACAATTTTGAAAATAATCCTAATAGACGAAGTAATGATGATAGTCTTTTGCATCATGTATTGTTCACATGGGGCCTTCATGTATTTATCCGCATGAAGGGTATAGATATGCAGGGAGCCCAGGTCCCAAGAGTGGCCAAGTATCACCTGAGATAGAGTCCATCCACTATTCATCGTTAAATTGTAATTGGAGGCGTGTTTTTCATAACCATATCTAGCTTTGTTATTAAGTGAATAATACTCTACCTGAGATCCAATTAAAATTGTAAATGAGTCGAGTCAAACAAGTTGTTGTTCAACCTTATGTATTATGATCGAGCTTCAGAACGTATGTTTGAACTTGGTTTGATTGTTAATGGAGCTGAGTTCAAATGAGTTATAATCGAGCCGAACACAAGTCGATCTCAAGTTGCTTGATCCATTAGCGCATATTTGACCATTTTTTTACTAATTGAGTTGAGATCGAGCAGAATTTCAAACTTATTATACCTATACACACAGAAGGTTGTTTAAACTTGATTTGATATGTTAACGAACAGAACTCAAACAAACTTTTATCGAACGATTTTGAGTTGAGTACCCATTAGTTTGATTCATCTTCCATGCTTATACCAAGTATAATTTTAATGCCCATACTCAGACCCTATCAAATGGGTCTGGCTCAGGTACATACCCGACAAAATCCAAGGGTTCTTTAGCAAAAAAAAAAAAAAAAAACCCCAAAAAAACCCAACCCAGTATCACTATCTACTTCTCCGATTCTACGGTAATCCCACTTCCGCCGTCGCCGTCAGGGACGGAGCCAGGATTCAGAGCTCGGGGGGGGGGGCGAATGTAAAAATTTGGGGAAGCCTTAATATTTTTAGATTTTGAGGGGGCCGAAATGTCAAAAATCAAAAATTTATAGGGGACAAAATGTAAAAAATTAAAACTTTGTAGGTAAAAAAAAAATTTCTCGAAATTGAGGGGGGGTGGGGATCCCCCTAGTCCCCCCTCCCTCCGTCTCTGGTCGCCGTCATATGCCTCCCTCGGTGCCGTCGCTGCCCAATTGGGTAAACTTAATGTCCCTGCTGTATAATGGCTATGAGTTTGATTTTTGACGTTTTTACTAGGAAATGGGAGTGTTGAAAGGCAAGATTAGTTGTATCTTGAAGAGGTGTTATCTTTTCTGAACTTAGAGTGCAGAATATGATATAATTTGTCAATGGCTACTGCTATTTTCGTTGAATTTTAATGCCATTAACTGGATGTCATGTTTTGTGAACTTATAATGCAGATCATGATTGGAAATAGTATGTGAGTGGTTACTGTTCTGTTTTCTATTTACATGAGCTAACTGAAATACATCTCTTTACAGCATACACTATTAAGTCATAAACTTTAGCCAAGAATGTTAATAACTTTGTCTGTTCATAATTATAATCCCAACAAAGCTAAGAATGTGGGTATACAGTATGGTCTCTATACTCACTCCATTAATCTCCATCTTCATATTATTTACAGTCTGTCATAAAGTCAAATTAGTATGTTTACTCCAAAGTTTGGTCCCTATACTTACTCCATTTACGATTATTTTATAGGTTTTGGTATATCGATGTCCGAATCAAGACAATCTAATCGTGTTGGTGGCAATGAAGAGGTGACAAATCAAGTAGAAAACGTTTTTTTCCAGTAAACGTGATCTTAGAACCAGTGGACGTCATGTGACAGTGATTCCATTCGATCAATTGAAAAGTAGAAAAGATTTAGCAATTGCGTGCATAAAACACAAATTCACATTCAATACAGGGGAATATGAATTTTTCAGACTTTTTTGAGCAGATTGAATCCCAATTTTAAGCTTTCTTGTAGAAACACAATTCAGGCTGATGTGATTAGTGTATATGAAGAAGAAAATGTCAAAATTCACAAAGTTTTGGATGGGGTTGAGTCTAAAGTATCCGTGACTATTGCTATATAGACTTCTGAACATTCACATATTGCATATTGCTGTGTAATTGCCCATTTTATTGATGATGATTGGGAGCTTCAGAAAAGAATTCTTGCTTTTAAAAAGATTCCATATCCACATGAAGATGATTCTTTATTTAATTTTATTCAAGATGTTATTTTGGAATGGAATCTGGATAAGAAGTTATTTTCAATAGTTGTTGACAATGCCTTAGCCAATTCTTCTATGATTGAAAAATTAAAAGATTGGCTTGTTTCTATTTCATCAATTGATTTAAATGGTGATTTATTGCATGTGAGTTGTAGTGCACATATTCTAAATTTGATTGTGGAAGATGGGTTGAGTCAGATTAGTGGACTTATTGAAAAGATTCGTGAAAATGTTAGATATCTGAAGAAGTCGTCTTTAGTAGCTCAGAAGTTTGACATTGCATTGGATGAGTGTAACCCGAAGGAAGAGAGACAAGTGGCAATGGATATGCCTAATAAATGGCCTTGCCCCCAAAGAAGCCTTTCATATTCTAGAAACGATAGACAAACAATATCAGTTCAACCCATCTGAGTTAGAATGGGAGATACAAGTGTGTACATAATTTTCATGAAGCTACTTGTCATTTAAGCGGTAGCAAGTATCCGACTTTCTCTTATATATGTCTGATGCATTTGAAGATGATTGACTGGACACATAGTGAGCATTACTTTATCAGGAGCATGACTAGTCTCATGAAGGACAAGTTTGATAGATATTGGGATGAGTGTTATTTGGTCTTAGTAGTTGCAGTGGTATTTGATCCTAGGTTCAAAATGAGTTTGGTGGAGTATTTTTACATTAGGATTTATGGTTCGAGTGCCGATCGATATATCAGGAGGGTTCATGATACTTTGATGGGCTTATTCTTCACTTACGGAGATAGTCATGTTTCTTCAGCGAATCAGATGACCGCTGGAAGTAGCTCCATAATAGAGACAGATGATTTTGACTTTTAAAGATGGTATGATGAGTCGTGTGGTTCAATCAATTAGAAATTGGAAAGCTACCTAGATGACACGAGGTTTCCTAGGATGGAGAACTTTAGTGCCTTGGATTGGTGGAGAATAAACAGTCCTAGATTACCCATTTTGGCAAGGATAGCTCGTGATATTCTAGTTGTCCCAGCTACTACAATTACATCTGCGACATCTTTTGGTATTGAAGGTCGTGTAGTTGACGAGTCACTTGCTTGTTTGCATCCAAATGCGGTTGAAGCACTCATAGTAGCCGATGATTGGATCAGACCAATTCCAAAAAGGTTAAAAAAGGTTAAGTCAATTTTGTTTATTAGTTATATCTAAATTGTAATGATATTCTTTTTCTAATTGTATTTTGATTTTTTTATAGTTGTTAGTGATACATAATCATTTGATCTCAAGTGGAGAGCACACTAAGGTTATGATGTGGGCACACGGCTGGTAAATACAAGTAAATAATATTCATTATTTTCTTTTATAAACCCATATCCTTTTTATTTCGTTAATTTGGTTTGTAATCTAGTTTGTGTTAATCTATTTGTAATTTGCAGCTCTAAACAAGAATAGGAAGGGACGCATGAGTGGCTAAAATGCTTTTTGATCATTTTCATGTTGTTTACAAGAGTCTTAATGGAGAACAAAGATGGTAAGGAAAGATGAACACTTTTTCTTTGAATCGTGTGTTGTGCATGCTGAGATAGTTGACTATTTAGTGGCCGGAAGTCTACCCAACGACCCCAAACTAGCCAGGAGTGTCAGAATAAGGGCCGCAAGATTTGTCATGATAGATGGCGAACTGTACAAGTGAGGGTTTTCACAACCCTACTTAAAATGTTTAACCCCTGCCCGAGCAGACTATGTGTTGCGTGAAATACATGAGGGGTGTTGTGGCAATCACCTGGGGGCAAGACGCTCGCGGCTAAGACATTGCGACAAGGATACTTTTGGCCGATGATGCTTAAAGATGCCCAAAACTTAGTGCAAAAATGCAAAAGCTGCCAGGAGCACTCCAACATAAGTCTCCTCCCAGGGGCCGAGTTGAGACCACTAGAAAGTACGTGCTTAGGAAAAAGGAAGCCACAGGCCCTGTTGGAAAGCTGGAGGCCAAAGGGGAAGGTCCATACCAAGTAAGAGAGATAGTCAACCTAGGTACCTACAAGTTAATGACCACAAGTGGTAAAGAGGTACCATGCACTTGGGGCATATCCAACCTCAAAAGGTATTTTACTTAGTTTATTTTAGCTACTTGACATATTGTCTTGATAGATGCTGTTAATATTTAGTGATATTTCTCATTGGCCAAACATATACTTGAGTGCTTATAGCACCCTTATTATGTTATCGTGTTATCAAGGACCTTAAATACTTAAATGTTTCATCCACGTAGTTGGGGAACAAACATACTGATATGACCCCTAGGAGCTAATTAAGTTTCCATTAGAGGCGTTATAGAATTTATCCGCGACCTAACTCGAGGTCAATATGGGTGACACAACAAAAATCCCCCGAGCTATCAAAGACTCGAACGAAGATGGGCCACCCCATAATCCCTCCAGCAATATCGAGAGAGGTTGAGGACCTATAAAAGGTCTCCCCACTCCCATTAAGGTTCTGGAATGAGATTATACGAAAATAATATATAAGAGGCGACCAAGCCTCCATTTAAAAGTGACCACTAGTATCACGAACCATGTCACTCATTCAAATAAAATAAACATAGTGCAAATGTACCTTGCTACTCCAAGTGTTTGTCACAACCAACACCAAGGAGTTGGGGGGGGGGGGCAGGAGGTGGAGATGGCAAAAGAGATGGCTAGCCCACCCAAAAAGGCCAAAATTATCCACCTACCAAAGCATTACCAATCTGGAAAAGGTGCTAGTTCACTTTATGTTGGAGGTGGAGATGGCAAAAGAGGTGGCTAGCCCACCCAAAAATGCCAAAATTATCCACCCCCCAAAGCATTACCAATATGGCAAAGGTGCTAGTTCACTTCATGCGATACATGAAACTAGTGGCTATTTAAGCCCCCCAAAACAAATGTCACCCAAGTGAAATAGCTACAGAATATCACACTGCATAATAGCTAGGGTCGGCATCATCAAAGCAAGCATGAGCTTTCACTATCCATAAGGCACCACATGCCAAATAAAGAGACTACTTTCTAACTCCCTAGCTTCGAAGAGACGCTGAAGCTACTTGGTCACTTACTTCCCAATATGATTCCAATGTTAGGGAATAGGGGGGTAAGTAGTAGCAAGAAAAAAGCAACTAGCTAATAGATGGCTACTTAGTACTTTGCCAAAATATTATTCACTCTCCCCCCCCCCCCAAATCAAACATGAGGGTAGAAAAACACAAATAAGAGATAAACAATGATAAGACAAAAGCAGCAAGCAAATAGTCTTACAAAGCGCAAAGTACTTAAGAGTTAGTCTTATAAAGTACGAATAAACGAGTCGTGGAGGCTAACTAAAGTCATGAAAACTTGAAAATCTAACAGCACTACATGTAAAAACTTGCGATCATAAGGAGGGTCACCGCTATGTCCAAGCTCCCTGGTGGGTGGCACGCCTTTCTCATCACTGTCGTCAGCAACCCCCTCATTCACCCATAAAAAATCATCATGGGGATAGAGACCGCTCTCTCGAAGAGCATGACAGCACTGACTAACCGTCTTCCCCATGAAACCAAGGGCGATATCATATGCCTTCCTATTGCATTCATTGAGAAACTCGGCGCTCGCCCTAAACTCATTCACCTCTGACTCCTCGGCATCAGCCAAAGTCTGTATACCGACCGAGGAGCCAAAGAAGCTTTGGCCACGTGAGACTTCTTCATCAAAGTCCTTAATGGTAGCTTTATACATTGCCTCCCACTCTGCTGTTGCTGCCTCAACCTTGGAGGATTTTGAAAGAAGTTTCTTATTCTTATTTGAACAATCTTTCAACTTTCCCTTAAAATGCTCATATCGTTGATGAAGGTGATGAGATAATTAGATCAATTGAAAAAGCATAGGCAAGAAAGCTTTGTAAAGGGGACCACTAGTGGGAAATTATAAAGTAGTGATACAATAATAGAACTAAGCTCACCCGACCTTCACCGGTGGAGATCTCCTCATCAATCTGATTTGTTGGCAACATATGCAAGCACTGGGAGTCAAAATCATTCATAGTCAGTCTCGACATTGACCCGTATCCTAGAAAGAATGAGCGGAAGGGTTGCAGTTCACCCCAAAAGTGAACAACCCCTTACCACGACCAGGGGTACCTAAGCTCATGGGAGAAACATCTCGGATGCGCTTCGGGAGAGGAGGAGCTCTAACATAACTAATCTTTGAGGCAGGGACGAGCCACGGGGGGGGGGGGGGGGGGGGGGGGGGCTGGAGTGCGCTTGCCCCTTTTTAATTTTGAAAAATTATTTCTTTTACCTTACAAAATTTTTGATATTTGAATTTTGCCCCCCTCAAAATCGAAAAATATCATGCTTTCTTTCTTTTCTTTGAGTTCCCCCCCCCCCCTCAATCCCAAAATTCTGGCTATAACGAAAGAGATATAAGAGTATAAAGTATGTCAAAAGTTGTAATTGAACCTAGTTCCTTATTATATTTCCCCCCATAAATATAACAAAAAAAAATAAAGTGTATAGCTATATCACAACAATTTCGCCCCCCTCAGTAAAATTGTTGGCTCCGTCCCTGCTCTGAGAAGCGGCCTCGCGCCTCTGCTGTGCCGCCCTTCTCTGCCGGATCCTTCCCCTTGAGATCCCGTGAGGAAGCCCCAACAGTGGAATCATGATGACCCCCGCCATCTTAGAATCAAAATCCAAAGGGCAGGTGCCACGATAGATGGTGATAAATCTGGCAACCCTTGGTCTGTGCCTTTGCCATTCAGAAGAGGATGAGCAGGCTAGGCATGTCTGACTGGATGCCCTCCCTCGGGGGCGGTGGCAGTAGCTGGTACCCTAGAGCGCCTCCTCGCGCCTGAAACACAGTGTTCCAACAAATAAATTGGTGAAACCAGAATATTCTTGCCACTCAAAAGGAAAAAAAAATCATCTAATGCAATATCAAGGTAAAATAAAATGAAGTACCTCCGCGGCATATCTGCCGAATATCATAGCGAGTCTCAAACAGCCCCGCCCCCATGAAATCCATGTAACTGGTGGTGAGTATTTGTAATCCTCTGAGGGGCGAGTCTCTCGCACCACTGCCCAGGCCTAAGAACGAGCAATCTCTGAATAGGGAAGTAGAAGAACTTGTTCTTCCAATTGCCGTTGGAGCTAATTTTTCCCTCCAAAAATCAATATGGGGACGTCGGCTAGAAATGCACATACGGCCCTCCCAAGCTCATCCGGACGTCAAAAAGAGCCTGGAAGGCCTCAAAGCTCACGTCTAGCCTAAGATCCCGAAAGCGCCGAATGAAGCCCTCAAATTGGGCGACAATTGGCTGATGCACACTTGGTAGTAGGTCAAGATCATCCCTAACAAGGGGTCCCACGATAGAGCAAAACCCATGCGCAAATACTCTAAGTAGAGGGTCGCATAACCCCTCGGGGGACTCCAGATCCTGCCATTGTGTCTAGGCTTCACCACGCTAAGGTCCTGCGGGAAATGCTAAAAAAGCATCCGTAACTCGCTGTTGGTGATAGTGGAAGGGCAAGTAGCGAGATTCGTCTTATGGTCCCTCACCGACCTCCCGCTTTGGGAATCATCCTTCCATTTTCCCCATTTCCCTATAGTCACTCGCCAGAGACACTAAGTCATCGCTCCCCGAGCTACCGTTGCTAGATGATGACAAAGAACTCACAACACCTGAAAAGAAATGATTGTGAAATAAACAATAAAAGCACAATTACACGGTACGAACAAAGTCAAAGGGCAACCCCGATTTAATAGCCCAGAACGCCGAGTGCCTCGTGGAAGGCTCGACCAGCCGCGGGGCTTAGATAACCCGGGGCATCGGGGGACCACCCCTCTGGACCAGAGGGGCTCGATTGATTCGCCATCTGCGTACACGAAAACCCCACTGTGCGATAAGTCGAGAAGAAATCAAATATTCAAGTGCAAGTATCAAAGAAGAGCTAAAGAAAGATGTTTACCTTTCCCAAGATTAACACTAGCTTTGGTGAAAAAATGAGAGCCTCCTAGAGAGAGTTTTCTACTAGTTAAAAGTTTTCAATGGATAGGGGCGTGAATGAAATGTGAGAGTGAAAACTTCACACCTACCTCTATCTAAATAAAAGTAGGTGAAGAAGCCACGAAGACTTCCACCTCAGTCCAAGTTGGACTCTACAACTTCACATGCATAGTGTAATTCCTATTCCCGGATTCAACGTCCAATAAAACCCGAGAGTGGGGGGCATTATGATGTGCACCAAAAATGTCTAAGGGCAATACGGTAATTACACGTATTTCCTGCTCGGGCCGGGGCACCCCCCGTGGTTTAAAATCCACGGGTAATATACCAGTCAAGCCCAAAAGGGGCTTGGCGACCCACCGAAAATACTTGGGCTATTTTATTAGTCCAAGTGTTAATAAAGAGGTGAATTATTAAGCTTGATGGGCTATTGATAAAGTTAAGCCCACGGCCCATAAGCCCACCTTCAGCTCCATATAAATACCTTAGAGGAGCTGGGAAAATATCATTATCTACTCTCTCCAGAAAAATCTACTGGCAAGAATTGAGAGAAAAACCAATACAGAACTACGAATTGACTTGATCCTACATTCACAAGTACGTAGGCAGCTCGCTACATTCGAGTGCAGTATATATATTCATCAACCCCCAACCTAGTTTGTCGTGGGTTGGATCGATTCCTCTACCCCATGTGGTCAATCGCGTGATATTCATTGTCTGACGATTTTTACCATCATCAAGTGTCCATTTTTGAATCGTGACATAGTGTCCAAGCACAATCCATGGACCGCCTCGGACAACCCTCTCATATTCCTCTTTTGTCTGGAATCGGACTAAGTAGTAGTCGTTATCAAGGTCGATTGGTTCCAACTCAACTTTGATCTGCCAAAGAGCTTTCATACGTTGTCGGAGTGCCGAAAAGCCGATAGTGCGTCAATGACCTTTACAATAAGTGCTCGTTGGAAGGGTTGGTACAGGCGCCAGGCGCATGAGCTTTTCCTTAGATATCACATAATTTGGACATTGATCGTCTTTGTCATCCCCCTATTGGGTTTGATCTTCCATGATATCTGCCATAAGGTTTTCGAGATCAGTGTCATCTTTCTTGCCTTCCCCCGTATAGAAGTTCTGATTTGTCGTGGGATTATTCCATGAGTCTTTTAATTTCCCCGTTGTCCACACATTCTGATTATGTGTGGGGGTTTGATTTTCAATCACAGTCGATTCCATATTCGCATCAGATGAGGCATTATCTGGGGATGAAGTATACGAACGTTTGTCGCCGGATACTCCTCTCTTGAATTTCTTAATCACTCGTTCATCATCGATCACCGCCGGCGGCGGTTGACCGGAGCTCAGTTCTGACATGCGCGAAAGAAATTAGATAGCTAAAGTGGCCTCTACTTCTGAGAGTTTTCTTAGGCTGTGTTTGGATTGATGGATTTGGATTTGGCAAGAGATTTGAAATGAATGGATTTCAAACCCCTTGGATTTGAAATCCACACCATTATAAATACCTTGTTTGCCTATATATGGATTTATAAAAGGATTTCCAAATCCATGGACTTCAAATTCATTGTTTGGCTATAAATCCTAGAGTATTTGAAATTCTTCAATATTTTATTTGATTTTTACATTACACTACACACAATTACACATATTTTACACATACTACACACTTTTTACACACACAACACACTTTTACACACACTGGACACATTTTCACACACACTGCACATTTCTTACACGCACTGCACACTTTTTACACATATTTTACACACACTACACACATTTACACACACTGCACACATCTTATATGCACAACACACTTTTTACACACACTGCATATTTTTTACATATATTTTACACACTACACACATTTACACATACTGCACACTTCTTACATGCACAACACACTTTTTACATACACTACGCATTTTTTACACACACTACACACTTTTTGCACATATTTTACATACAATATACACATTTACACACACTGCACAATTTTTATATGCAAAACACAATTTTTACACTCACTATATATTTTTTACATATATTTTACACACACTACATACATTTACACACACTGCACACTTCTTATACACACACTACATATTTTTTACATATATTTTACACACATTTACACACTGCACACTTCTTATACACATTTACATATATCTTACACACACACTACACATTGTTTACACTCACTGCACATTTTTTGCATATATTTTACACACACTACACACTTCTTATATGCACAACACATTTTTTACACACTGCATATTTTTTACATATATTTTACGCACGCTACACATATTTACACACATTGGACACTTCTTACAAGCACAGCACACTTTCTACACACACACTACATATTTTTTACACACACTACACATATTTTACACACGCTACACATATTTTACACACGCTGCACACATTTACACACACTACACACTTCTTATACACACAACACACTGCATATTTTTTACATACATTTTACACACACTACGCACATTTACACACACTGCACACTTCTTACATGCACAACACACTTTTTACACACATAGTACATATTTTTTACATACACTGTACACTTTTCACACAAAACACTTCACACATACTACACACATTTACACACACTGCACACTTCTTATATGCACAACACATTTTTTACGCACACTGTATATCTTTTACATACATTTTGCACACACTACACACATTTATACACACTGCACACTTCTTTCACGTACAATACACTTTTTACACACACACTACATATATTTTACACACACTGCACACTTTTTACACATATTTTACACAAACTGCACACTTCTTTACGCACAACACACTTTTTACACACACTGCATATTTTTTACATACATTTTACACACAGTGCACACTTCTTACACGCACAACACATTTTTTACATACAGTGCACACTTTTTACACAAACTACACACATTTACACACACACTTTTTTATGCACATAACACATTTTTCACACGCATTACACATTGTTAACGCAAGCTATCGTTACGAAAAGTTAAAAACGGATTCCAATTAAAAAAATTCGTAACAACTTGTTTATCTTCTCGTAACAAATTTTAATATTGTTACACTAAGTTCATTTGTAACAACTTTAGTTCCTTACAAGATATTTAGATTGTTTGAGCAATTTATTTATACTTTTGGCGGTAAAATGGGCGCCAAATTTTTCTATTTCCTTATCTTTTTCTTTTATTTTTCTAACTAATATCTCTTGGTGTATATGTGTCGCTTGTCTAGTTACTTAAATATGGAACGATAAATTTTGGTATTTAATACATACAAGTATTTTGTGAATTTTTATTGAAAGTTATGGTCAAATAATCGGCTAAAAAATACAAAAATGGGTACCTAGGCCCTAAACTCTATGCTCAAAACCCTAAATCCTAAATGCAAGATACATAAATAGTTTTTGGAACTTTAGACAAATTAAAAGATATTTAACAATTTTAATTGAATTAATTTTTGAATCTTGTGGTTTGGATGATATAGATATTCTAAACTATAATTTGATATATATTATCCAATAACTTATAATGTACGTATAACACATATTTTGTCTCAACCTTTTAAATTTGAGATGAGTTAGACGAAAACAATAAATAAATTTAAATTTCATCTCGGAGATGGGATATAAAATTAATTTTTATATTAATTTTGAATAAAAATTATAGATGAAAAGGAAATTAGTTTAAAAATTTTATTTCATATTCATCTTAATTAGATTTAATTAACAATGACTAATATTCAAATCAAAAATAAAATGTGTGCAGTGTGTATAAAAAATATGTAGTGTGTGTAAAAAGTTTGCAGTGTATGTAAATAGTGTGCAGTGTTTGTAAAAAGTGTGTAGTATGTGTGAAAATATGTGTAGTGTGTGTAAAAATATAGAGTGAGTGTGAAAATGTGGGCAGTGTGTGTAAAAAGTGTGCATTGTGTGTAAAATATGTGCGGTGTGTAAAAAAGTGTGCAGTGTGCGTAAAAGGTATGTAGTGTGTGTGAAAATATGTGCATTGTGTGTAAAAAGTGTGCGTTATGTGTAAAAAGTGTTTAATGTGTGTAAAAAATATGTTGTGTGTGTAAAAAGTGTGTTGTGTGTGTGAAAATATGTGCAGTGTGCGTAAAAAGTATGTTTTCTGTAAACAATGTGTTGTGTATGTAAAAAGTGTGCATTGTGTATAAAAAGTGTGCAGTGTGTGTAAAAAATTTGCAATGTGTGTAAAAAGTGTGTTGTGTGTGTAAAAAGTGTGTTGTGTGTGTGAAAATGTGGAGTGTGTGTAAAAACTGTGCATTATATGTAAAAAAATATGTAGTGTGTAAAAAATTTGCAGTGTGTGTAAAAAGTGTGCAGTGTGTGTGAAAAGTGTGCATTGTGTATAAAATGTGTGCAGTGTGTGTAACAAGTGTATAGTGTGTGTAAAAAATATGCAGTGTGTGTAAAAAGTGTCTAGTGTGTGAAATTGTGTGCAGTGTGTGTAAAAAGTGTGTAAAAAATGTACAGTGTGTGTAAAAAGTGTGTAGTGTGTGTGAAAATAAGTCCATTGTGTGTAAAAAATGTGTTTTATGTGTAAGAAGTGTGTAATGTGTGTAAAAAATATGTTGTGTGTGTAAAAAGTGTTTTGTGTGTATAAAATATGTGCAGTGTGTGTAAAAAGTGTATAGTGTGCGTAAAAAATATGCAGTGTGTGTAAAAAGTGTGTAGTGTGTGAAATTGTGTGCAGTGTGTGTAAAAAGTGTGTAAAAAATGTGCAGTGTGTGTAAAAAGTGTATAGTGTGTGTGAAAATAAGTGCATTGTGTGTAAAAAATGTGCTTTATGTGTAAAAAGTGTGTAATGTGTGTACAACATATGTTGTGTGTGTAAAAAGTGTTTTGTGTGTGTGAAAATATGTGCAGTGTGTGTAAAAAGTGTGTTGTGTATGTAAAAAGTGTGCAGTGTGTGTAAATTATGTGCAGTGTGTGTAAAAAGTGTGCAGTGTGTGTAAAAAGTGTGCAGTGTGTGTAAAAAAATGTGTTGTGTGTAAAAAGTGTGTTGTGTGTGTAAAAAGTATGATGTGTGTGAAAATGTGCAATGTGTGTAAAAAGTGTGCATTATGTGTAAAACATATGTAGTGTGTGTAAAAAATTTGCAGTATGTGTAAATAGTGTGCAATGTGTGTAAAAAGTGTGTAGTGTCTGTGAAAATGAGTGTAGTGTGTAAAAAGTATGGAGTGTGTGTTAAAATGTGGGCAGTGTGTGTAAAAAATGTGTATTGTGTGTAAAATGTGTGCAGTGTATGTAAAAAGTGTGTAGTGTATGTGAAAATGTGTGCAGTGTGTGTAAAAAGCGTGCATTGTGTGTAAAATGTATGCATTGTGTGTAAAAAATGTGCAGTGTATGTAAAAAGTGTGTAGTGTGTGTGAAAATATGTGCAGTGTGTGTAAAAAGAGTGTAGTGTGTGTGAATATGTGTGTAAAAAGTTCGATGTGTGTGTAAATGTGTGTAAAAAGTGTGTTGATTTTAGTTGGAGTGGATTTCAAATGACAGGGTATGAGAGTGGATTCGAAATCCATTAGAAAATGGGCTTCAAATCCACTCAGTCCTACAATGGATTTGAAATCCATTCATTTAGAATTAGAGCCAAACAGTAAAGAATGGATTTGAGCAGGGGATTTGAAATTCCCAGATTCAAATCCACCAATCCAAACACAGCCTTATTGAATTTTGACTGTTTGTTTGATATAGTTCTAGCACAAGCTGGATTTTAAAGTTTTCTTTTCCTTCTATCATCTTTCTTGATTTTTTTTTATATTTCTAAGACATTTAAAGCTTACCTTGAACAGAAATAAATTGACAATATTGATGAAATTAAATATAGAAGACATTCAACCAGGTTTCACGGTCACAAAATCTAAGGCTCCAATTAGATGGAACGCTGTTTCTATTTCTCGATTTATGACAGATTTTTTTTTTTATCAAAAATGCATTTATTTGACATTTCCTAAAAATATCCCTGAAAAATATTACAC
Organism: Buddleja alternifolia; assembly: GCA_019426215.1. Classification (NCBI taxonomy): domain Eukaryota; kingdom Viridiplantae; phylum Streptophyta; class Magnoliopsida; order Lamiales; family Scrophulariaceae; genus Buddleja; species Buddleja alternifolia. Next base: position 9,941,371 of record CM033403.1, read on the forward strand.
ACAATTCCTTAAAAAAATCTCAAATTTCTTTGAAAAATGGATTTCCCTCAAATTTTTATCAGAAATCAGAATTTTTACTATTTATAATTAGATGGGTAAACATAATTAGATAGTTTACCCAATAATTTAAAGTATTTTCTCCTCCAATTTCTTCATATAATTATCAAAATAATCATATACTTTTATTTGAAATGATGTAAGCTATGAAATAAGATCAACTTTGCATATTTTTGGATGACTTAATCGATGAGTTTAACTTAACTATGTCTAAATTTCTTTAAAAAAAAATACTCACCCATACCAATTTTGCACAAACAAATACTTTTTTTTTTAACAAAAAAAAGACATATTACATCACACTTAATCATTAAATTTTTTTCTATCAAAAAAACTCGTCAAACATAATAATCCATGTTCATGTCTTAATATTGGGGTTTCATCCTTGGACCGCAACAAGAAATATTGATCCAGAAAATCAGTTTTAAATTCAGTAAACGAAAATATACATCATTCTTTGTACAAACTACATGTAACTAAAACAAGAATTTAAGACATTAATGTCCACAACACTTTTCAGATTTTAGAAAAAATGAAAGGGAAAATTACTCACAGAACCCCTAACTTATTGTGTAATTACCAAAAGAAATTAATATTTGTACTGCTTTTTTTGATAATCACACTCCATTTAGTTTTATATTTTCATTTTTTTTTGTCAATATACCCTTTTATTTACTAAACAATACTTGACTAATTTATTTGATAGACAAATAAGCATTTCCATTATTATTTGAAATTCTAATATTAAAAAACGTGAATGACTTTTTATTAAAATAATAAAAAATATTGAAAATATTATAATTTAATTAAAAAAATTTAACAACTTGAAGACGGCACCATCCAAGCCGTTTTCATCACTTTCTTTCTGTTATTTATTTTTTGTTTTGGAAAATTCGTGAAAATGGTGTTGTTTTCATGAATTTTATATTTGTATCGTAAATAAAATTGTGTTGTTTTTAATAAATTCTGAAAAAGTATAATAAAGCAAAATTCATGAAAAAGACTCCTCTTTCATGAACTTTCCAAAAAAAAAAAGGAAAGAGGTGAAAACGGCTTGAATGCTATCATCTTCAAGTTGTTAAAAACTTTAAATTTGTATATTTTAAATACTTTTTTGAAATATTATTTTAATAAAAAACTATTCACATTTTTAATACTAGAATTTCAAATAATGATGGAAATGTTATTTGTCCATCAAATAAATTAAGTCAAGCATTGTATAATAAATACAATGGTATATTGGTAGAAGAATAAAGATATAAAGCTAGGTGGAGTGTGATTGTAAAAAATAGGAGTGTGAATATCAATCTCCATACCAAAACCTCCTTTCACTTATTGAAAATTACCTACACCCCTCAATGAGTCTATTTGTAAGATTTACAGGGGTAAAATTGTAAGTTTAAAACATACATGGGGTGTAATTATAAGAAAGTCTTAACGTGAGAGAGTGTGTTGGTAATTTCAAATAAATGAGAGGGGTTTTGGTAATTACACAATAGTGAGGGGGTCTTTGTGTAATTTTTTGAAAAAGAAATATGGTAGATAATTAGTACATGTAGAGAGAATTATGCTAGGAGAGAAGAATTGGATGGCATATCCATTTCAGAGAATTGTTTTTCATGACAAAAGAATGAAAAAATATTTTTAGGGATAAGAAATATTATGTTAAAAGTGTACTTGGATGAGAATTTTTTTTTAGAGAAAAACATGTAATGATTCTGGTTGATGTGATATATTTTTTATTGTAAAAAAATAATTTGGGTTGATGTTTAGATATAATTTTTCATAACATATCTTACTCAAACTCATCTATTTAGACATAGAAAGCAAAATGGATCTTATTTTGCACCTTGCATTAAACTATGTAATTAATTTGACCCTCGGTATTGAGAAATAGCCAGAACAAACCCTTTTAATGAATGAGTGAACTGTCAAATTATGAACAGTAAAAATCTTTTTTTTTTCAATAATTTTAAATAGAAACTTTGAGGGTTTCTTTCAAAAAAAACCTCATAATGTGCCAATCTAACACATTTTTGGAAAAAATATCTAAAAAATACTTTTTCAGAATAGGATTGGTCATCCAATTAAGTCCTAAAAAATTTACAATTTTTATTCAAGGATGGAACAAGTGAAGAGAAAATGGAATATTTGGGGATATAATGTCAGAGAGGAGATATGTTATTATGGTAGTTTTGTGTTGAATATGTCAAAACAATAAAGCCTTGTTGTGTTTTTGAATTGCATTTCCTATATCCTGGCAATCACACTGTAAAGTATTTTAATTCAAATTCATATTTTCTCAACTTCAATCTCTCTTTTTCCTGTATAATTATTTATCAATTATTATATCCGTCATTTCACATAATCATCAATCAATAATCATTCTTTACCAAACAGGAAAAAAAATCAAGCAATAATCATTTACTCCAACTAATATTTTTCTCTCTCTCTCTCTCTCTTTCATACTTTACATTTTTTAATTTATATTTAATTAATCTATCATAAATCAATCAATCATTTTTTATTTGACACACTTTACAAATTTCAACTATTTTTATAAAAATAAACAAACACAACACACATTACATCACATCACATTATTTTCACATGAATCCCATAGTACAAATATTTCTAGAAATTTTCAGAATTCTAACTAAAAAATATAACAAGTCGCAAACTATTTAGTAAAATTGAAAAGGTAAATGACAGTGTCGGCGTACTCCACGATGGATTTGGAGGTGGTGATGTGTCAACTGAGATTGAATTAAAACTTTTGGGGGGGGGGGGGGAGGATTTACAGAAAGACAATTTGAGAAATGAGATGGGAAAAAGGTTTATTAGAAAATTTTATACTAAATGTTTTGATGATAACAATTAGGACCTTGTTAAACCTCAAGTTATGTAAGTTTAATTTCATTAGAAATTTGCAAGTGCTTTGAATTTAGATTTGTATAAGCCTTTTTGTTTTCTTTAGATTGTTAAGCTTAGCGTCTGAATGCCTGAGTGTTGATAGAATTCTAGGTGAGTCTATCAAATCAAGATTGAAGAGCAAGCGCCTGAAGTCTTTAGAAGATGAAGATTTGTTGAAGCGTTGATGAGCGTCGAAGCTAAGTCAACTGCTAAAGATCATTCAAAGTTGAATAAGTATCCATAAGACATAATTCACGTGAATTAAATCTGAAGTCTACAAGGAGTTAAATGCTTTTATTGAAAGAGCATTAATGTCCAACAGATATTTATTTCAAATGCATTAAATGCTGATGAGAGCAATAAACGTGACAAGTACTCCTAGACGTATGGATGAATCTTGCCTTTGGACTGTTAGGTTTCAGAATCTATCGCACCAACTCTTGCAACAAAATTTCAAGGATAAAGGGACAAAAGGTTGTTCACTCGCTATAGTGAAAGGCACGCGCCTACAATGTGTCAAACAGACATTTTTCTCAAGAATGCATATAAATAGAACTTCTAGCAATAAGCCAAAAAAAAATAAAAAAAATACAACTCTGATCATACTAGCCAAAACTATGTTGCATTCAAGTCTTAAATTTAAACCTTCAGAAAAGCTCAAGTTTCATAGCCAATATTCTTCAAGCTTTTAATATCTCAAACATCTTCCATTTGAAGAACCCTCACTATTAATAAGATATTTCCATCGTTTGATTTTATCAAACAAAACCTTAAAAAAAACCATCCAACCTCGTATATGTGTAAAAGACGAAGTTGAAGATCTCAATATTTTTGGGTGAAAGAAGAGATACTCAAGGAGCTGAAATTTTGTGTGACCAAGGAGCTCGAGATATTACTTTTTGTTATTCATTGTATTGTAGAAGCGTTCTGTGTGAAGTTTCAAAGATCAATTAGTGAATTCTTCCAAGTGAAAAATGAGAAGAATGACGTAGCTGAGATTTTATAAACCCAGTGAACCTTACAAATTATTATATCATTTACTTTGCTGTTCATTACTTTTATCTCAATGCTCATCATACATAAAAACATAACATACTCAACGTTTTAACTTGCATTCCAAGCTAAGCAACTAAGTAAAATTTAAACGCCCAAACTCTAAACTTAAGAATGTGTTAACCCAGATATAATTGCTAAATGCTTAATCTTACTTTGATTAACCATTCAAAACTCGTGTCTAAGTTAACTTTCAAAAATAATTTTCAGTCGACGCTCATTTTGCGTCGAGCTTTCCTTAAACTTTCAAAATATTTTAAGTGCGAAAATTTTATAAGTTTGAAAAATTTCAGGGTCTATTCAACCCCCCTCCCCCTTATAGATCCTTTTTGTATGCAACTTGGGACCAATATCAGAGTAGTTGAAGTCGAAATCATAGCGTTTCTGAGCGTAAATGCTTGTTTAGATCCTTTCAAAACTAGTTGTATTTTGAAAATCATCTCATACATATCGTGGCTTACACCAAGATCCCAAAGTTGACTGAGTCATGAAAACCTAGATCTTTGGCTTATTTATCTTCTTGTGATGGTGAAATGGTTGACGTTATTACAGATGGGCCAATCAAAATCATGAAGGTTGTCACTAGAGCGCCAGAAGCTGATGAGACCACTCCAACAGGAAATGTTGAGAAATCTGAGGTTGGATGGACAATTGATGAGTGTCGCAGAGTGAATTTGGACAACGTAGCGAGAAATGCTCTATACATTGCCATTAACAACAATGAAGCATTGTTCAATATGATTAAGAATAACAAGGCACTTGACCCATCTGGAGAAAAACAAGGTAGAGGGTGGTGGTTTTCTGAATAACGAAGAGGACATGGATTACTTGTAACTCAAATCCACCATCAATTCCTGTTCGTTAGGTCATCTGATTTGATCGTGATTTTTGTTAATTACGATATTAATATACCGAGGCATAATGACTATAAAATCCCATATGGATGTTTTTTAAATTTGATGTTACCATGCAGCCTGTTCATCGCGTTGTGCTCTTACATTATTAATTTTAATTGTTGGCTTCTGCTACGCGGGCTGCGATGAATATAGATCCCTGTACAAGTCAATCGTACACAATTGAGGCTCCTTTTTACTTGTGAACTGATCTAGTAATCAAGTATCAAACCCTTCCAGTGCCATTCTCCCTATCTCATAGACAGTGAAAGATTCACCTTGATTACATGGACCAGACGTTGTACACTACTTATACATGCCGATAAGATTTAAGTGAAAACAACTAAATGCCATTGATTATAGAATAAAGTATTACAATTTAGATTGCCCTATACATATTGTCTTCTATAGCATCTGATGACATAATCCTAGCAACGACAACTTTGGTACTGTCACTGAATATTTTAACACTAATATTTTATTTTCTTGTAATTTTTTCTGATCCGCAATCTAAATCAATATCAATAATGATCTCTCCAAATGTGGGGTTTCTTTTGCTTTTATAATTACTTGCAGAAAATTGATAAGAGTGTTTCACTTTGTGGTCATCATAGCAATTGTTTAAATTAGTATTTCATTTTATATGTCACTTCTCAATTGCATTCACATATGTAAAATATTTTTTTAAGTCTGATGAAGATTTTATATACGTATTGTGTACATATATAACATAATACAAGATAATAGGTTAAATTGAAATAGGGGGAATCAAATTTTATTTCACCAATCCTATTTTTTTATTGCAAGTGGACTTAATAATAAATATTTTCAAAAAAAAATGAAAGATGATGAAGGAAAGAAAGTTGAGCAAAAATTTTCAATTAATAAAAGCTTAGTTGTCAAGAAGTTTTAGCCGATACGCAAGCTATATTTGACGCATAAATACGGAGCCACATGCAAAGCTTGAAGTCACTACGCAAGTGGAATAATGGTGCACATTAATGACGATTGAATGATAATAGCAGCGGGATATGAGAAGAAATGAAAAGATTAATGCTGAGGATTTTATTAACGAGGGAATTATAGATCTGAATTAAAACATCGAGTGCCCCAAAAGTTATCATGATTCTCAGCTCATTTTCTATTTATAGCTAATTACAAAAATATTTTCTAAAATATCTAATCAGCTAATTAACTTCCACTAACAGTGTTTACCACTTCTAATTATTTTTAAAAGAAAAAGTGATCATTTTATTTCATTCAATAAAAACGTTTACAACCAATAAAAATACAACTTAAACGCTCTCTAATGATGTTGTAATAACCATTGAATGAATATCAAGTTTCTTCAAGATAACAAATTTTAAGAACTAACAAACGAGCACAAGAAAACTCTTATGCAAAAGACCACACTCTTATTCAAAAGAGACGAAACCCTCATTCGAGAGAGAAAACCAATTCTCATACGAGAGAGAAAACAAAATATCTAAAAAGTTATATAAAATCTAATGTATCATCCGTCTTCATGTCGTCAGATTCATCTCTGTCTCATTAGATCCATCTCTGTCTTCTCAAATTTGAAGTTGAGATATATAGCTTGAAGGAGAGTGATCCAATCCAGCCTGCCAACGATGGTAGTGACATCAGTAGTGATGGAAGTGATTGCTTCACCAAACCATCATCGGTGTAGAAGAAGAGAAAGAAATATTGTTAGGGTTTTGGGAGAGAGAGAACGGGAGGTGGCTTAAATAGTTTACCACTTCTAATTAACTATGTTAATTCCCGCCGCTTCAGTTGCCATGTGTCTCCTTATGGTTAAACCCGCTGACTTTGATCCATTTTTTAGGTTGCTCCCGACTCGGTCGAACTCAATTGTATTTCACAAAATGAGCAAACAATTCCATAAAAAATGTAATCTACTCATTTTGTGAAATATAATTGGATCCGTTAAAATCATGCGCGTATTAGAATTTTCTGTTTAGTATTATTTGCCCTAATTGCCTTTTCCAGCTTCAAACGATGCCACGCTACCTCAAAATTGGCAATTCACTGAAACGAGCGCATGTTTCTTTTAGGGATAATTACACTCACCCCCCTCAATGATGGGGTAATTACACAAACCTCCCCTCACTGATCGATAATTACAAATACACCCCCTCATGTTAAAGATTTCTTATAATTGTACCCCTGTGTGTGTCACAATTCTTACAATTGCACCCCCTGTAAACCTTACAAATAGATTCCCTTAAAGGATGTGTTTGTAATTATCAATTAGTGAAGAGGTGTTTGTGTAACTAACTCATCATTAAGGGGGTGTGAGTGTAATTATCTCTTTCTTTTATTTGCTTCTTACGTTTCTTCCTTTACGTTTTTAGCTACTGTTCTGTCACCACATGTGCAATTTTATTTGTGTCTAAAATAATTTTAAAATAAGCAAGTAATAATTTTAAAATAAGCAAGACATTAAAGAATAGTCACTCCCCACTGTTAATATAATAAAAATATTATATACCACCGTTTTTATAAATTGCCTTTTCTCCATCCCCTGATTTAGAGTATGAATCTATTAAATCAACTAAAATCAATTAATTGCAATAATGATTTCTTAGGGGAAGTGAAAAGGCGGTGATATATGAAAGGTGATAAATATTATTACTAAAATACCATTTGTGATTACCAAAGGCCTTTTGGTCTAATGGTATTTACCTTCCACTTATGTGATAGATCATGAGTTCAAATCCAGTTTGCCACAAGTTGTGGCTCTCTTCTGCTTTATGGAGCTAGATAGAGTCTTTATGACTCAAGATTATGAATATTTACCCGGTTTGTCGGATTAGATATTTAGGGTATTTTTTTTGTCTTGATTTAAAAGAAATATATATATTTATAATTTGTCACGGAAGTCCTTCATGCCTAATTAATAAAGTCGGTCAAGCATGCATTCAAAAATATACAGAGTTGAGAAGGAGAGTTGGGAAATTCATTTTGTATTCTAAAAATATACCAAAACTTTGTATTTTGGAAAACTCATTGTAAATTTGTAATATCCCCATTTCAATATATAATTAATTGTCCTTTATTTATATCATCCGACGTTAATACACATACATAAATAATACGCCCAACACCCATGACTAGTGGTGGATCCAGGAATTTTGTTCAGTGGGGGCACTGGGGATTATATCGAGGGGGCGAGATTGTTGTGATATAATTATACAACATGATAAAGGGGGTGCGGGGGGCTTGCCCCCCGCAGTACGGTACGCTATAATTATGGGGAAAAATATAATAAGGAATTGGTTACAACTTTTGACATAATTTATACTCTTATACCTTTTTTGTTATAGCTACGATTTTGGGTTTTAGGGGGGCGAACTCAAAGTAAAGGGAGAAAACGTGATATTTTTCGAACTTGAAGGGGGCGAAATTTAAATATAAAAAATTTTATAAAGTAAAAAAATATTTTTTTTAAATTGTGGGGGGGCATTTAATACTTTCAAAATTGAGGGGGGGCATTTAATAATTTAAGTGGGGGCATTAGTGCAATTTATAAATTAAAATTAAAAAATATATATTTATAAAGAAATTTTTTTTTTGAGTGGGGGCACTGCCCCCCCCCCCCCCCCCCTATGATGGCTCTAAATCCGCCACTGCCCATGACACCTTCATATAAACCCTCTCCTAGAGCTTCCTAAGAGCAAACTGCAATTGATTTACAAACATATTATACTGTTTGTTTTTCAGGTAACAAACATGAAAGTCCAAGCGGTGAGTCAGAAGCTGATAAAACCATGGACGCCAACTCCGTCTCACCTCCGCATCTATAAGATATCTCTATTGATGAAATCAACCCAGCAATGAATTTGATTCGCATCCTCTACTACCCAACTGATGCCGTTAAGTGCAACATTATGTGCCTCGAAAAATCACTATCGAAGGTCCTCCCCCTCTTTACGCATTACCTGGAAGATATATAAAGGAAAAACACATTGTGGATTGCAATGATGAAGGTGCTAAGTACTTGGTAGTAGTAGTAAACTGTGAACCAACAAGGTCTAGCACTGTTGGTAGATAGCTAGGTTCCTTAAGTATGCTGTCCAGGGTTCGATTCCTAGTCGTGTATATGAAAAGGCTTTATTGGGAGAGACAAAACCCACTTCGGTGATCTCTACGCCTTGAAAGAATTAGTCTCCGACGGTCGACTGGGGGGAAACCCTTGATATAAACCAAAAAAAAACAAAGAAGTAAATTGTGAACTCCTTCAATTCATCAATGCAGCCCATGCGACGACCGAGCACCTAAACCACCTCCTACCGCTGCCCATAGGTGCAGCTGACGAACCTGAGGACCTAATGCTAGCAGTCCAAATCAACAGGTGGTTGTAAATAACACACACACATACATAATATTAGTAAACAAAATTTAAAGTGACAATGTTAAACTTGACACTAGATATACATAATGAGTGATAACAACTATATTCATTGTTACTGAGTTGTTACTATAGGTGTGTTGTTGTGATATATTTTTGTAATGTTATGATTGACTAGTTGACCTTTCCTTTTATAAGTTGGCTTAGTTAGTAGTTTCCTTAGATAGTTATTTACCAAGTAGTATAAATAGTGGTTTTCTCTTTATTTTGTAACAGAACCATTCTTCGTTCAATACCAGAGAAATAATTCTTCTTCTCCATTGTTGGTTCTCTGATTTTAACATGGCACCAGAGCCATTGTTTTTCGATTCTTGATAATCCTTGGTATTTCTTATCGATCTTGGGGGGTGATCTATTCTTGATTTGGGGGTGACTCATTCGATTGTTTAAAATATGAAATTACGGATTCAATTCTTGGATCTCTTTCTGTCTGATCTGTTCTCATATTCTTTCGATTGTTTAAACTCTGAAGTTAGGGATTCAATTCTTGAATCTCTTTCTGTTCGATCTGTTCGCGTTGTATCTGTCGAAGTTAGGGCTTTGCTTTCTGCATATTTTATCGGTCATGTGTAATCGATTTGGGGGTTAGGGTTCTTCACTTGTCTCCCGCTGCTGAGAATTAGATTTTGAGCCCTAGTTCATCATGTCTACCATGGATATTACCCAGGCGTCACAAGTTAAAATTGATTTCAATGATCCTCTATACATCCACCCATCAAATACTCCAAACATTGATCTCGTTACAGAAACGCTCAAAGGCACCAAAATTACAAGGTATGGTCTAGGGAGATGCTTGTGGGTCTCGAAGCCAAAAATAAATTAGGTTTTAATAATGGATTGTGTAAAAAACCTGATGAAGAGTCTCCTAGATGTTTTTACTGGAAAAGGTGCAATACCTTAGTGAAATCCTGGATTACTAGATCGATTTCTGGGGAATTAGTTCATGGTGTTTGTGTACTGTGAATCTGTAGAGTTAATTTGGAAGGATTTAAAGGAGAGGTTTGATAAAATTAATGGGGCAAGGATGTATTCTCTGTATAAACAAATTAATACCATAGCCCAGGGCTCTAACTCTGTTACAGAGTATTATTTCACTTTAAGGCAGTTATGGGATGAGTATGAATCACTCATCCCATCTCCAGCCACTGAAGTTTCAAAAGAATATGTGGACTTTTGCAATCAACTTAAGATGACGACTTTCTTGATGGGCTTGAATGAGTGCTATAGTGGTATAAGATCTCAAATATTGATGATGACTCCTCTTCCCTCTCACAGTCAAGTCTTTTCTATGGTCTGTAATGAAGAAACCCAAAGAGGAATAGGTGTGAAGTCTTCTGATTCCACTGTATTAGTGACTAGTGGTCCTTATAATTCTGTAAATAATCCTGACAAAAAGTTAAAGTGTGATTTCTGCAAATTTACTGGACACACCAGAGAGAATTGTTTTAGGATTATAGGGTATCCACCTGGAAGAGGAAGAGGGGGAAGAAGAGGTGGAGGAAGGCAAGGAGGAAGGAATTTCAACAATCAAAATTTCAATAATCAAAGATGAGGGAATTCCAATTTCAATGCTAACAATGTGTCCACTGATCACTCTATTGTTCAAACTGGTACCAGCCTTCAAAAAGGAAATTCTTGTCAATTTCAGTCTGCTCCAGCACTTACAGTTCAACAGTATCAACAACTGATGAAATTGATTGGCAATCCAAGAGATGATGTGCACAGTTCTCAATCCAATGCTGATGTGAATTTAGCAGGTATCTGTGTAAATTTATCATCGTTAGAAAATCAGTTGTATCATAATAATTGGATTATTGACACTGGGGCTAATCAACATATTACTCATGTGTTTGATCTATTTGATAATAATGTGAGTGAATTCATTAATACCTCTATGAAGCTTCCTAATGGTAGTATGAGTAAAGTTACTCATACTGGTAGCATTATTTTAGCTCCTAATCTTGTCCTGCTGAATGCTCTTTATGTTCCTGAGTTTAAGTTTAATCTCATTTTTGTATCTAAACTTAGTAGAGACAATCAATGTAGTATATGTTTCTATCCTAGTTTTTGTTTGATATAGGAAATTTGGACTGGATTGACCAAGGGGGTTGGTAAACAGCTCAATGGGCCCTACTATTTGGACACCTTCGACAAAGGCAATCTTTTGTCTAGTTTTAAGAAAATAGATTCTGCTTGTAATAATGTGAATATATCTGGTAACCTCACTTCTGTTACCTTCAATAAATCTACCCTATGGCATTATAGGCTAGGCCATTTGTCCTTTGATAGGCTTAGAAGTCTTCCTCAGTTAGGTATTGATGTTAAAAAGGACTCTTGTTTCTGTCCTGTTTGCCCTTTAGCGAAGCACACCAAGACTATTTTTCCTAAACACAGTTGTCATTCTTCTTGTATTCTTCAAATTGTTCATATGGATGTTTGGGGTCCTTATAAGGATGCTACTTACAATCAAGAAAATTTTTTCTTAACTGTTGTGGATGATTTCTCTAGATTTTGTTGGGTGTTTCTGATGAAATATAAGTCAGAAGTTGTTAATCACATCAAGTTTTTCTTATGATATGTTCAGACTCAGTACAATTGTAAAGTTCAAATCATTAGAACTGATAATGCTCTTGACTTTTTTAATCATGAGTGTAATGATTTATCTAAAAAACTTGGTATTGTGTATCAGAGTTCGTGTGTGTACACTCCTCAGCAGAATGGAGTGGTTGAAAGGAAACATAGACATATTTTAAATGTAGCAAGAGCCTTAAAATTTCACAGTCATATTCCTGTTAAGTATTGGGGAGATTGTGTTTTGACTTCTGTGTATCTTATTATCAGAACCCCTACTTCCTATTAAATGATCAAACTCCTTTCTATGTGCTAAATAAGAAATCTCCTAACATTGATCATTTAAAGATTTCTGGCTGTTTGTGTAATGCTAAATTTTGCCTGTGCAAGATAAATTCCATGCTAGGAGTAAGCCTTGTGTTATGATTGGATATTCTTTTAATCAAAAGGGTTATAAACTATTAGATTTAACTACCAAAACATTTGTTGTTTCCAGGGATGTCATTTTTTATGAATCTATTGTGCCTTTTGCTACTTTTGGTACTAATGTTCAATCTCATACTCAGATTTTGAATCATGATCCTCAGTTATATTATGATGATCTTGTGGCTCCTTATATTTCATTTGGGCAAAATTCTAATGTACAGGATAGTCAAGTTATTGTTTGGGATCATAATCTTGATAATTCAGATCCTACTAATAACTCTCAATCTATTTTGAACTTGTAGCTAGAAGGTCTACTAGAGTGACTAAGTTGCCATATTGGTCCAAAGATTATGTATCTCCCTTCTTAGATAAATCTAACAATTCTAGTTCAACTTCTCATCCTCTATCTAAGTTTGTGAATTATAATCATATTTTTAGTTCCTATAAAGCCTTTCTTACCTCTATTGCTTCTGAATCTATCCCTAAACCTTTGTAACTGCTTCTAAGTTAAAGAACTGGCAAGAATCCATGAAAAAGGAGATTCAAGCTTTAGAGGTCAATAAAACTTGGAAAATAGTAGATTTACCCTCTGGTAAACATCCTATTGGTTGTAGATGGATTTATACTATTAAGTATAAGAGTGATGGCTCTATTGATAGATACAAAGCCAGACTTGTTGCAAGGGGGTTCACGCAACAGGAAGGAGAGGATTATTCTGAGACCTTTGCACCTATTGCAAAACATGTCACAGTGAGAATGGTTATATCTTTGGCATCTATAAATAATTGGCATATATTTCAAATAGATGTTACTAATGCTTTTTTGCAGGGTGACCTCAATGTGAAAATTTATATGGATATTCCTCCTGGATTTGGAAATCATGGCAAAGGTAAAGTGTGTAAGTTACTAAAATCTTTATATGGGCTTAAAAAAGCCCCTAGACAGTGGAATCAAAAAATTTCTGTAGCTTTACATGACTTTGGTGTTTTACAATCTAAAAATGATTATTCTCTATTTGTAAAATCAAGGGGGAGTGCTACAGTGATTTTACTTGTTTATGTGGATGATATTTTAATTACTGGTAATTGTCTTGATCTTATAAATGATTGCAAGTTTTATTTGTGTAAAAAGTTTCATATGAAAGATTTGGGTCATTTAAAATTCTTTCTAGGTATTGAAGTTGCTAAATCTGGTAAGGGGATATGTTTGAACCAAAGGAAGTATACATTAGAGTTGTTAGCTGACACTGGAAAGTTAGGTTCCAAACCTGTTTCTAGTCCTATGGAACAAAATATGAAGCTTACTTCTCATGACTATGATGCTGCTTCGGGTGTAAATTCTGATGATAACCTTCTGAGTGACATATCTGAATATCAAAGAATAGTTGGTAAGTTAATATATTTGTGTCTTACAAGGCCTGATATCTCATATTCTGTTCATGTCCTCACTCAGTTTATGCATAAGCCAAAAAGAAGTCATCTTAATGATGTACATAGAGTGTTGAGATACTTGAAAGGTACTCCTGGCCTTGGAATTTTGTTGTCGGCTAACAGTTCCTTGAGGTCAAAGTTTTCTGTGATTCAGATTGGGCTTCCTGCCCAATGACAAGAAAGTCTGTTACAGGATTTGCTGTTCAAATTGGAGATTCTCTAGTGTCTTGGAAAACCAAGAAGCAGAGTGTTGAGATACTTGAAAGGTACTCCTGGCCTTGGAATTTTGTTGTCGGCTAACAGTTCCTTGAGGTCAAAGTTTTCTGTGATTCAGATTGGGCTTCCTGCCCAATGACAAGAAAGTCTGTTACAGGATTTGCTGTTCAAATTGGAGATTCTCTAGTGTCTTGGAAAACCAAGAAGCAGAGTGTTGTGTCAAGATCTTCTGCAGAAGCAGAGTACAGAGCAATAGCTACTGCTACTTGTGAAGTTGTGTGGATTTTAGGAGTTCTTAAGGACCTTGGAGTTCAAGTTCATGAACCCGTGAAGCTATTTAATGATAGTAATTCAGCTCTACAGATTGCCTTCAACCCTGTGTTCCATGAAAGGACCAAACACATAGAGATAGAATGTCACTTCATCAGAGAGAAGATACAACAAGGGATCATTTCAACTCAGTTTATTGCTACTCATCAGCAGCCTGCTGATCTTGTAACAAAAGCCTTGAACAAGTCTCAGGCAGAATTTCTTCTTTCCAAGTTTGGTGTTTTAGATCTATTCAAAAACCAAACTTGAGGGGTGGGGGGGGTGGGGTGTTCTGATACATTTTTGTAATGTTATGATTGACTAGTTGACCTTTCCTTTTATAAGTTGGCTTAGTTAGTAGTTTCCTTAGATAGTTATTTACCAAGTAGTATAAAGAGTGGTTTTCTCTTTATTTTGTAACAGAACCATTTTTCGTTCAATACCAGAGAAATAATTTTTTTTCTCCATTGTTGGTTCTCTGATTTTAACATGTGTCACTAATTGTCAATAGTGATAACAATTTCCTTTTCATTAATTACCGAAAATGACAGTTTTTATACAACTTTTATCATTATTAAAAGCGTAAAATTTATTTTTGTCGCAAAATAAAAATTCTTGTCACAAAATTTATAACTAGTGACAATTATGACAATTGTCCATGACATTTTGTCACTAATGATTTTTATTTTTAGTTACTTCAAATTGATTCAATTTATAATTACAGATTTCAGTGTGGCGGCTTGGCGATTGGGGAGTGCGTTTCCCCTAGGATTTTTGACTCATGCTCAGTAGGCATATTCCTAAAAGCATGGGCCAATGCTGCTACCGGTGGGAAATTAGTAATACACACAGATTTTGTCTCCCCTTTGTATTTTCCCTCTGAGAATTTGGTCCCGGTTCAATATGGGGTGACTAGAACCTGAAACAATAGCATTGTTACCAAGAGGATTGGGTTTGACAGGAATGCCATATCGAGACTACGAGAAAGCATGAGCCGGGTATGGACAGGCGAACGCCCACCGTCCAGGGCAGCAGTGGTCTCAGCACTGCTAACACAGGCTCTTATGTGTGCCGATAGGAATAAGCATGGGAAGACAAGATCTTCAATCATTGGACAAGCGGTCAATGTTCGTGAAAGAACCGTTCCGCCACTGTCCAAATATGCTTGCGGCGCCTGGTATTCCGTGTCCTATGTTGAGTCCACCGCTGATGAGTGTCTTGTTCTGGAGAATGATTTTCCAGGCATGGTTTTGAAGATGCGTGATGTCTCCATGCAAGGCATTAAAGATTGTGAAAGATATTATCTGATAAAAAGTTTGGACGATGGCTTTTGGCTTATAGAGAAAACGAAAGCATGTAGCCCTGATGTGAAATCTATATGTGTTACAGATTGGTCTAAGTTTGGAGATTACGAACTTGATTTTGGATTCGGGAAACCTATATGGGTAAGCTTGGTTGATGTGCCTCTCCAGGACTATATTATTCTGATGAACACGAAAGATTACGATGGGATTGAAGCGTGGGTTTATCTGCATGAGTCGGACATGCCTTATTTCCAACAGGATGAACGTCTTATAATGCTTACCACACATTGATTGAGTTTTCCAATGAATTTCATCTCTACATACAAAATTCTAGCCCAGACCCGGTTTGGCCGCACCCAAGTGAATTTAACGAGGAGAGTGTATTACACTTGCCATATAACTGGTAAGTTATTTCAAAAAATACACATGGGTTTGGCCGAGCCGGGAGCGGACTAGAATTTCCGGTCAGTGTTGTAGTTGTACCCTTTTGTGAAGAATCTATTGGGGCATTTTAATTTTATTTACAAATTAAATAAAGTCCATGTGTTATATGATCACTCCAAATTTACATTGTCTATTTACGAATTCAGTAATGTTGTTTCACAGGGAGAAAACTTTGCAGTCTAGTCCATATTGCCATTATTTTTCGCGCTGTAAAGAGAAAGGAATAAGCGTGGAGAAATCAAATTCAAGTCAATGTCTGTTAGATAATTTCAATTTCAATTCAAATTAAATACATGGAAATAAAATTTTGGTATATAAAACAATACCAAGTTATATATCTACTTCATTATAAAAGGGGTAAAGATAATTTCCGGACTTTGCGGGTTTTTACACATTTTCAAACAAACTTTTTTTTTATCTCAACTTCATAGGTTTTACATTTTCTTATATATTAGCATATTTTGGAGGAATATTCCGCCAGAATTTTAACACATGCGATGGAGGTGGGATAAAAAAGTGTAAAAAAAAATGTGTTTAATCTCCACGGGCTGAAACTCCGGCAGAATATGCTAATACATAGGAAAGTGTAAAACCCTTGGAATTGAGATAAAAAAGTGTAAAAAACAAAAATTTGTTTTAAAAAGTGTAAATTCTCGCAAAATTTGGATAGGTAATGATTTTTAAACCCCTAAAAATATAAGTTGATTTCTTGACATTTTTGATATACGTAAAATGTTCTTATGTAATTCTATATTTTAAAGGCAAAAGAATAAAAAAGAAATAATAAAAAGAAATTTCACATATCTACAACAATAAGGTGTATACTAATAGTTGGATTGTATATTCTATTAACACCGAATAATATTACAATGTTAAATAATTATGCTACAAACCACACGTTGAATACGCGAGTGACCTGCGTAGGGGGTAAAATGTTTCTTTATTTTTCTCTTAGGGGAGTTACTTGATATTTTCTTTCATGGGTGACTGCCCAATTTGATATATCACAGGGTATTATGTATTTACTCCGTTTTCATTAATGCATCTTTGAACAATGGCACTCTTCCTAAATACTGCAAGTATATGTGTCATTTATATTACTTGGAGATGAATAATTTCTTTTTAATTTCTTAGTATGTACTAAAGTAATCCATAACTCAGGTAGCCAATGGCATGGGGGATTCGAAATTATGGATGGAAATTTGGAAGGTCCCGGGAGCCCATCATCGCCGAATGTTTCTTTGGCTCTTTCGTCATAATAAAGTGATCACCAATTCGGTTCTGAGGGATCGGGGAATTGTGGTTTTGGATAGCTGTACTATTTGTGGGATCGGTTCGGAGACCCCATTGCATGCCGTTCGGAATTGTATCTGGGCGAAAAGATATTGGCTTCAACTTGTTCATCCTAATTTTTATAACTCTTTTTTCTCAGGCACAGCGAAGGAATGGATTGAGTGGAACTTATCACACAAGATAAACAGGTATGAGTGGTGTGACAGATGGGATCTTGTGTTTACTGAAACTCTTTCTTTCCTTTGGCAGGTTCGCAATGAAATAACCCATGGTGTTCGGGATGAGGTACCGACAGGGGACCTAGATGTGTTACATAAAAGAATTGACGAAACACTTACAGCCTTCAACTTTGATCTCGACGTGATGCATCTTCAGTTACACACGGGCTGGAAAAAAATGGCCCCAACTATACCAAACTCAATATTGACGTTGCGGTGACGTCGGGCGGCCAGGTGGGGGTCGGAGGTATTCTTAGAGATGAGCATGGAACTTGGTTAAGGGGGTTCAGTGGTCACATTGACCCGTGCTCATCATCGAAGGATGAGATGCTAGCCATCCTGTTGGGACTAGAGATGGCGTGGGCTGCAGGGGTAAAGAAATTAATCGTTGAATCGGATTGTCAGGCTGCACTTAACAGCATTGTGGACGCCTCCACTGAACATCACCACTTTGAGGTGATTTCGCGCATCCGGAGTGTGCAAGGTAGAGATTAGGATGTCTCGTTCCAGTTAGTGTGACGGGAAGCTAATCAAGTGGCAGACGCCTTAGCAATAGCAAAAATGGGTATTGATACTCATATGCACCACATGGTTGCACCTTCGTCACAAATTTACCACCTCTTAGACAATGATAGAGATGGCATTACATGGCCTCGTTTTGTGACTATTAGCCTTGGTTTGTCGGGCTAACGTACAATGTTTGTGATTTGGGTACCCCCTTGGAATATATATATATATTTAAGAACTAGTAGCTTTTGGTGTGTTTTTAACTCCTCTTTGAGATGCCTTTATATAGGTGGAGCAAGGTATGCAAAAACAATTGTGAAATATACAATATGGGATAACAAAAATGAAAGGAAAAAGGATTTTTGCGTGAAAACCTAGGCAAACCAGCCTTTGTCACGTTGTTGGGATCAGGGTGTTAAGTATATGCCCTCAATGCCAATGAGGAATTAGATTGAGTAGGGCATTCATAAGTTATTTTGTACAAACGATTATGTTTCTATTTATAGAATAAAGGTACATTGGTTTTGTTCATATAAATCTCACTGACATTTAATTGTATTGAACTAATAGTTCTTGAAATTTGAAGATAGACTTCCCACCTTTTATATGGATAAAAGGAGGCACTGGAAGAGTCAAGTACTTAATCTCTTAATATTGGTTCGCGAGTTAAGAAATTTTAATTGGGCATTAAAATTCAATTCGTAGGACACATGCTTTGACAAAGAGTGTCAGTCGAACACTGATTTAATAGTGGGAGCCTGTGTCATGGATATTTACTCTTTGACAGTAAAAAATTGGGATTAAGATTAAGATGGTATGTGTGAACTTTTGACTTGAGGAGTTATTTACAATGTGTTTGTAGTATAGGACCTGTTACCAGAGTAGTTAGACCCATATCACCTGATAGGTGAGGTCAACCTCGAAGTACGATTCAAATGTTGCATTCGACATTGTAAGATAACTGCCAATATGGAATTCACCGTCTCGATAGTAAACGAGTATGTGACCTGTACGATCATAAGTAATTGAAATTATAAGTCTTTGGTCAAATCATATAAACTAGCTAGTGATAGTCACTGAGGGTAGTTTGGTAATTTTACATTATTATGATTTCAAAGTACAGTATCAAGTTCTATGAGTTTGACTTACCATGGCTCTTACTTGATCGGATCACTCAGTGAAGAGTTTATACACATATGGTAATCGTAATCAAGGTTTGTGATGACGTATTCATCTCCTCCAGCACCAAATTAATATCAAGCGTCTTCTCCACAAAATCTCTCAGCACCAGTGGTCTCAAAACCACAAACTGCAAGGTTAACAAATGAACAAAAGATGAAAACCAATCTTTGTTATAATTGCAGGAAACCAGGGCACTACCAGGTAAATTGCCCTTATCCAAACGTATGCCCTCAAGGCAATATTACTTGGATAGAAACCAATTCAGGAGCAAGCTTCGTCAACAAGGTTTGCTAGCAGAGTCAGAACCAGGGTCCGCACCTGAAGATTTGGAGTCTTCAGAAGAGAGCAGTGATGATGATGAGCCAATAGATGCTTATCCTCTCTCTTATGAAAAATTGCTTGACAAAGTAAAAGAATGTTATAAAGACTGTTAAGATGCCGCTAAATTATATCAAAATCACTTTGACATCATATCAGTGCTCAAAGGTGATAACGAAACGCTTATGGTAGAGTTGCAAGTTCATCAGCAATGCATTGAGAAGAACAAATCACTTGAGAGTGAGGTAACTCAATTGAAAAGTGATCTTGATATAATAGTCAAGAGAGAAGCTGAGCTGATTGCTAGACTTGCTAAATCAGAGCAACTCGTCTCATCATTGTCTAAAGCATCAAGAAAACTAGACAATGTGACTGAAGTAATAAGAATGTTTGGTAAAAAGACCGGTTTAGGTTGTAATAAATTCGGTAAACAACCAAATAAATTTTGTGTTACGGCAAACACCAAAGGAAAGGGTGTATTCTTTGTTGAGAAAGGTTCAAAGAGTCAAACACCTATTGAACCAAATGACAATGGTACGAGGGCAAATGAGAAAGTCAATGCTGACTCAGGCAAGGGAAAGACGGAAGTAAATGATTCACAAAGAAAGGTTCATCCAAACGCTCAAAAGGCTAAGGATAAACCTTACCACTATGAATCAAGCGCTAAACGTCAAGCAGCAAAAGTGCACCCTAAGCCAGCGCCAAGGAAATACCAATGTCAATATCCACAACGGTCAAGGTCATATTATCGATACTATGATGATTATGACTATGATTATGATTATTATTATAATCGAGGATATTACTATGCACCTAAAAAGCACACACAACACAAGGTGAAACCCAAAAAGGCTAATCCTCCCGCAATGAATACTAAGCAAATATGGGTTCCTAAAGTTCTAATTCAAACTAACGCTACTAATGTGAAAGGACCCAATTCACAATGCGTACCTAAAAATAAGTAGAACTTCCCTTTTGATTGCAGTTACCTAGAGCTAGATCCGATACATCTGTTTGGTACATTGATAGTGGGTCGTCAAGGCACATGACAGGCTCCAAGGATCTCTTGATCTACTATCGAGCTACCAATGGTCCTCAGGTTGTATTTGGTGACAACTCCAAAGGTAAAACCAAAGGTATAGGTACTATGCATAGGGGAAACATCATGATAAGTGATGTTTATTATGTTGAGAGTCTTAAGCATAAGTCAATTTTGTGATAAAGGCTTTGAAGTCAAATTTTCAAGTGATTGTTGCTATATTAATGACGCTAAGACTAAATCTACTAAATTGAAAGGAAAAGGAACAAATAATATTTATTTGGTAGATTGGGGTTCAACAATAGATAACAACCCTACATGCTTTGTGGCTAAAAGTGAATCTAAGACGGGTTGGTTATGGCATAGAAAAATGAATCACCTCAACTTTAAGACAATCTCTCAACTTATATCTTTAAATCTTGTAGAGGGATTACCTAAAGGACCATTTCATAAGGATCGCCTCTGTGACGCTTGTCAAATGGGCAAACAAGTTAAATCATCTTTCAAAAGAAAACCTTGTCTATCTACCTCTAGAATACTTGAACTACTTCACATGGATCTGTTTGGACCCGTTCAAACGATCAGTGTGAGTAGTAAAAAGTATACTTTGGTGATAGTAGATGATTTCTCTAGATTTACTTGGGTGGAATTTCGTTCATCCAAAGATGAAACATGTGACAAGCTAACAGCGCTTATTCAGCAACTTCAAACATTGAAAAATCTTAAGGTTGCAAAAATAAGAAGCGATCACGGTACTGAGTTTACTAACAAGGTTGTTGAGAAGTTTTGTGCAGAAAATGGAATACATCATGAGTATTCAGCTCCTAGAACTCCTCAACGGAATGGTGTTGCTGAGCGCTGGAACAGAACACTTAAGGAAGCCGCTAGGACGATGTTAGCAGAGTCCAAGCTTGCTCCTAGGTTTTAGGCCGAAACGATCAACACTGCTTGTTACACTCAAAACTGTTGCATGATCAACAAATAGCATGAAAAAACTCCATATGAACTATGGAAGGGACGTAAGCCAAATGTTTCATATTTTCATGTCTTTGGTTCAAAATGCTTTATTCATAATAATGGATCCCAAAGCCTAAAGACATTTGATCCTAAAGCGGATGACCGAATCTTTCTAGGCTATGCCAAAAATGGAAAGAATTCTCTCATCCATAATAAGATCAAATCAAAGGTTGAAAAATCTATTCATGTGTGTTTGATGACGCTAATCAAGAATCGAGTAAGGTTAACGCTAATGATGCAGGAGTTGAAGATTTGTGTCATCAAGCGTCAAAAATCACTATTGATGATGAAAGTGACGACAATGATGAAATCTTAGTGCCCCCTCCTCAAATTACTTGTGAGGTTAAGGACAATAATGTAAGTTATGCTAATGATCATGAAGGGAATGATCATCAAAAGCAAAGTAGAATTTGTGAACTAGTAGTGCCTGCAGAGGATAGTCAAGCGCCTGAGCAAGTAAACTAAGCGTCTGTTCAACCTCTTAACCCATTCCAGCCAGATAGACTATGGTTACGTGATCATCCACCAGAGCAAATCATTGGAGATGTTGGAGCCCCTGTAAGGACTAGGGCCGCTACATTTAATAAGGACATGTTCGCAAGCTTCCTATCTGACACGCTAAAAGCTAACGTGCTATAATAGCAAGTGCACTAGTCGTGTGTAGTAATAAAAGTGGACGAGAAGTCCGGATTGTCGAACCACAAGGACTTGAATTCTAGTTTAAGATTTTATAACAACAAAGATCAAAACAATAAAGGTAAAATGAGTGTGAAGATAAGAACAAGGTTGAACAAATGATTTAAAACAAAATAGAAAGGGAGACTAAGGCACATGCTAGGTTCAAATTGATCAATTATACTTATAAAGATTCTCGTTGAAGGATTACGCTTATATTGTTATGGTGAGAGCTCCGAGGGTAGAGAATAACCGATGTCTCGCGTATAAACTCCTATGCTTAGATCGTGATTTCCCAAATATTCCTATCCGGAAATCTAACCACTAAACATGCATTAACGTACTAGAGTTCACTCGATTTGAATCGAACAACTTCACCCGGAAATCTTTTCCTATGTCTAGGGCAATTCCTCATTAGTTACGGGTCATGATGTGAATTTCTTGCACCCTAAGTCAATTTTCTCTTGAAAATTAACCTAGGCATAAGATTCTAACATATAGTGATCAAGTATATGCAAGATAGGCAAAAACACAAATTCACATCACATAACAATATAAGAACAACCTCAACAATCATCTATTATAAGCATATATCACAATTTGACCTTACATGGCCTTAGTCTTATGAAATTAGTTCATAATAGATAGTATGAAAAACAATAATGAGTAAATACACATATTCATAGACATGAATGAAAATGAAAAGGCTATAAAAACTCCCTCTAATTGAATGATGATGGATCTTGAAGTTGAGCCTTCAATCCCCAAACTCTTTTCCTTCCTCTAGTTTTCCCCTCCAAGAGTGATGAAGAATGGTGATGAATGGTGGAGAAATCAGATTAGGGGCTGCCCCCCTCTCCTCCAAGAATCTGAAATTGATAGTGAATGATGAAGAGTATGGGTTCCCCCTCCTTTTATAGCCAAAATTCCACTAAAGTATGCATTAAGAATTCCCATTAAAGTTCCCTAATGAGAATTCCACCTAAGGTGATGCTTAAAGTATGGCTTTTAAGATTCCAACCAGCTAAAAAATGCTGAACTTTCGGCCCTTAAGAATTCCTCCAAGCATAACCATGTGAAAACTTCAACAAAACACATGCATGCTGCCATTTTCTTGCTTTCCAGCGCAGTCTTAGTATTTTCCTCATACAATTCTCCATAGATTTCCAAATTAGATGATTCAAGTCCCCATGTGCAGATAAAACATAGATCTACAACTTTCCAGAAGGACATTTTGTCCAATTTGGTCGCTAAGTATACCTCAATTACGTTTCAACATGGAGGTTGTTTCTGATTTGGCGCCCATAAATTAAATCTACCAAGAAACACACTTATGACAACCCCTCAACACATGTGCTGAATTATGGCCAAAAGTGATTTTTACCCATCATATAATGCTGGAATTTAGGCTGAAAAGGAGTAACATTTGGACTATCCACGCCTAGGCATGACTAGGAGGGCGCTGGGGCGTATCCTGGCACGTGTACTTCTCTGTTCGGCGCAACAATTGTATTTCCTTCATACCTCTCTCCACAGACCTCCGATTTGGATAATTCAAGTTTCCAAGTGAAGCTAACACAGAGATAAACAATGTTGTTGAAGGAGACGTCCTCAAATTCTAACTCGAAATATGCATAAATTCTGTATTTGCGTGCGTTATTCCTCTATTGTAGTGATTTTTCACCTTTACTCGATAAGCACACAAATTAAACGCAAATGTGGTATAAATCATGCATAAACCAATATAAATCCAATAAATATGAGGCTCTAAAACATGTAAATTCACACCCTATCAACACCCCCAAACTTACCCATTGATCGTCCTCGAGCAATGAGAGCTATAAGACAAGATCAACATCATTCAAAGGGAGAAAACAAAACAACTAACTAACTCACTTTCGTGGAGTAAACGATTGCACTTAGCGGGTGCAACAAGCCTTTAAACCCTTGAGTTACCTCAAAGGACGAGTTATAGTCTCGTGAGGGTTTGCATACGATATACCCACAAAATCTAACAAATTTTCAATCCCAACCAAATCAACACATCTCAATATGATCAACAAGAATGAATGGCATAAAATCAACCTTTTAAAGTTCACAAATATATATATACATATCAACTACTTTTGCTCATGTGACACCAATACTTGAAACGACTCCCTAGGGTGTAGTGAAAAATAAATCTAGGGTATTATAGTCGAGAGGCATCCTTACCAAATTTTGGACATTAATCCCATATCTATCAACTTTCGATCAAACGCAAAGCATAAGAATTATAGAAAATCTCATAGCCATTTAAATTTCATTATCTCAAACATTCAACTTTCAATTCATATGAAATTTCTATTTAAACTTCATTAAGACTAGATCATGTGCAATGTTTTATTCCATTAGGCTTTCTATGACACCCATGTAGCAAGCTTTAGACCAATGACTCCCAAACTAGATAGTTTTGGGGCATTAAGTGTAGAGACACTCCTAAGGGTTTAATCACTCGAGTGTCAAAGGCCACGAAATAAAACTAGATCTTTTAACCAATTCACTTCTTTTTGGCTTGAGCAAAGCTCAAATTGGCATAATAGTACAATATGTAGGCATGAAACGTTTCACCTCCGGTACGTATTAGCCTAACCACTTTTGGTCATACCAATATTCATCCTTTTCAATTCATTGTTTAGCATATAAAATTACTACTTAACTTATAACCTTATGAGAAATCTAAGTTAATATTTCCGGGAAAAACTCCTTAAGTGTCTCAAGATGGTTATCCTCTCAACTCCTCTACCCTCGATTCATTGTGCAATGTGAATCATCTAAAGAATCAATCCTAGTCTAGTGTCTCCACGAGCAATTTCAAAGATATATATATATATTTCATTAAATTCAAATTATTTCAAGAATTCATGCCATTTTTTCAAGTTAATCAATTTCAATGCATCAATTGGAAAGAAAATACATATAATTTTTTTTATATACATATGCTTGATTTTTCTCAAAAAGTTAGCACAAAACACATGCAATAGCAACGATTCCCCCAAACTTGAGCTAAAAACAAGATCACATGACAAATAAAATCAATAAGCACTACTCATACCACCCCCAAACTTAAACTTAACATTGCCCTCGATGTTGACTCAATCATACATACTCAAAAGGGGGTAAACGAGGGTACTTACAACAAGGGTGCTAAAAAGCAAACCTTACTCACGTGGAATCCATTTCCAAGCTCAAATTCGTAACAAAAGATCTTCCAAAGCAAAACTCGGCTACTACATGTCATGTACTCACAATACAAACTATCAAGATTCAAAGAGAAGTATGTCAAAAGTGCATACTTGAACATAAAAAAAAGAAACAAACTAAACAAGACAAAAATGAAAGCAAGAAGAAAAGAAAACTTACAAACTTGGGTTGCCTCCCAAGAAGCGCTCTTTTAAAGTCATTAGCTTGACTTTACGCTCCTTGAGGTTCAAATAGGTGGGCCATTTAAAATGACAATATCCTTGTCATTTCTCCTTTCTTTCTCATGTTTCACTCGCGTCCACTCATAACTCGGTGTTTTGAGATTAGCCCTCCGTGCCGGAGTTGTCTTATCGATCTCATGAACACGTTTATGTGGTGGAATGTACTTCATGCATAAATCCTCCTCTCTCACCTTTTCTTGGTTCTCATTGGGGACCTCATTCTCCAACTCAAGAGTGCCCTTAGTTTTGCCACTTGCACATTTTTCATCAAGTAAAGTGTTAATAGCATTGACATTTAAACAAGTAAGATCATCCATGGATGGTTTCATGTTTGTATAAGCATCGAATATCACCTTTTCATCTCTTACCCTCAATGTCAACTTACCTTTTCCCACGTCAATCTTGGCATTGCTAGTGGCTAGGAAAGGTCTTCCTAGGATCAAGGGAACATCAATGTCGTTATCCATCTCGAGAACCACAAAATCGACCGGGAAATAGAATTTGTCAACTTGGACAATAACATCTTCAATTATCCCCTTTGGCCTCTTGATTGATCTATCCGCGAGTTGGAGGCTCATTGCAGTTGGTTTAAGATTGCCAAGGCCCAACTTCCTAAAAAGAGAATACGGAAGGAGGTTGATGCTAGCTCCCGAATCACAAATAACCTTGTCGAATGATAAGGGCCCAATAGTGCAAGGAATCGTAAGACTCCCGGGATCTTGAAGCTTTGTTGGCAATGTGTTGAGCAATATAGGCAAGATTCGGGGGAAACTCGGATCCATCTCCTTCTGTTTCTTTTTATATCCATTGGGAAAGGGGAGGCGTACCTCGATGGGTGGATGCGTTGGAGTCGAAGAGCCGAATTCGGAAGAACCAGGACGTGGCACCTGGGCGCAGCAATTGGCGCCTGGGCGTGGCAACGTAGGCGCCTGGGCGTGGCTGTCTGGGCGCTCGGGCGCCGATGTGCGAACAGCATCATTTGCTGCATGTTTGCCACTTCTCAAGGTAATTGCATAGCATTGCTCTTTCGGGTTCTTTTCCGTGTCACTTGGTAAAGTTCCCGGGGCTCTCTCGCTGATCGCCCTTGCCATTTGACCCATTTGTGTCTTCATATCCTTCATCTCCATCATCAAATCCTTCATCATACTACGGAGTTCGTTGATTGTTGTATCTGATTTCTTTATTTCCTCATCGAGACGTTCATCGGTTGTGGGAGGCCAAACTTGCCTTTGTACATGAGGATTGCCTTGCCTTTGAGCTTGATTGTTGTTGAATGAAGGCCTTGGTGCTTGATAGATACCGGTATGAGCGTTTTGTGCCAGATTTGGCCTTCTTGGAAAATTTTCGGGCACATGAAAATTCAATTGAGGTCGATTGGCATTTCCAACATAGTTAACATTGCCAACCATTGTTTCCAAAAAAACTTCTTCTTGAACACAACCAATTTTTCTGGTGGGTGTGACTTCTTCATCATCGGGATAGAGTTCATCTTCCCGGGCTAATTGCTCAATCTTGTCCCACACACTTTGGCAATCGAGCCCAAGGAGATCACCACCGGCGCCGGCATTGAGCCTATTTCGGATGCGCGATCGGACTCCATCATGGAATCTTAGTACTTGCTCGCTCAACTTTGGGTTGTGATCCGGGCATTTTCGGAGCATGTTTTTATATCTAGCCCATGCCTTGGCTAAGGACTCATGATTCCCTTGCTTAAACTCTTTAATATTGCTCCTTAGCTCGTTGATTTTGGAGGGTGGAAAGAATTTGCTCAAAAAGGCATCAACTAATTGTCCCCATGTTGTGATGGATTGGGGTGGTAGAGACTTATACCACATGGTCGCCCTTTCCTTTAATGAGAAGTGGAAGACTCTTAGACGAATTGCATCAAGATCCCGTGGATGAAATTGGGTAGTCATGAGAGTGTCGTCTAAAGTCTCCAAATGCTCATGAGGTGATTCATGGGGCTCTCCATAGAAGGGTTCGCTTTGCACCATCCTAAAGATGTGTGACGGAATGTGATAATTTGGTGCATAGAAATTTGGAAAGATCACGGGTCCCGGTATGGTGTGGACCCTTGGAGGTAGACTTTCCCGGACCGATGGAAGTCTTTGAGGAGGTGCCGGTTGCATAGCTTGGAAAAGATTTTGCAGCCATTCCCTATTTTCCGGAAGATTTATATCGGGAAAATTCCCATTTGGATTTAGATTGTCGGCCATTTCTCGAGCTTGTCTACTAGATCGAAGAACACGCTCTATCTCCGG
Organism: Buddleja alternifolia; assembly: GCA_019426215.1. Taxonomy (NCBI): domain Eukaryota; kingdom Viridiplantae; phylum Streptophyta; class Magnoliopsida; order Lamiales; family Scrophulariaceae; genus Buddleja; species Buddleja alternifolia. The sequence goes on from CM033403.1 coordinate 9,969,393, forward strand.
CTCAAAATTGTATAGGGGCTCGTTAGAAAAGCGGGTCATGCACCACAAATTACACCTAACAAATAACCACAAGAAAAAAAAATTAGAATAATAAAATAAAAGAAAGGTTAGAAATAAACGAAAAACTAAGAATTATGAAAATTTAAACAAAAAAATCAAAAACTAAAATGAAAAAGTCCACGGCAACGGCGCCAAAAACTTGACACGCTAAAAGCTAACGTGCTATAATAGCAAGTGCACTAGTCGTGTGTAGTAATAAAAGTGGACGAGAAGTCCGGATTGTCGAACCACAAGGACTTGAATTCTAGTTTAAGATTTTATAACAACAAAAAACAAAACAATAAAGGTAAAATGAGTGTGAAGATAAGAACAAGGTTGAACAAATGATTTAAAACAAAATAGAAAGGGAGACTAAGGCACATGCGAGGTTCAAATTGATCAATTATACTTATAAAGATTCTCGTTGAAGGATTACGCTTATATTGTTATGGTGAGAGCTCCGAGGGTAGAGAATAACCAATGTCCCGCGTATAAACTCCTATGCTTAGATCGTGATTTCCCAAATATTCCTATCCGGAAATCTAACCACTAAACATGCATTAACGTACTAGAGTTCACTCGATTTGAATCGAACAACTTCACCCGGGAATCTTTTCCTATGTCTAGGGCAATTCCTCATTAGTTACGGGTCATGATGTGAATTTCTTGCACCCTAAGTCAATTTTCTCCCGAAAATTAACCTAGGCATAAGATTCTAACATATAGTGATCAAGTATATGTAAGATAGGCAAAAACACAAATTCACATCACATAACAATATAAGAACAACCTCAACAATCATCTATTATAAGCATATATCACAATTTGACCTTACATGGCCTTAGTCTTATGAAATTAGTTCATAATAGATAGTATGAAAAACAATAATGAGTAAATACACATATTCATAGACATGAATGAAAATGAAAAGGCTATAAAAACTCCCTCTAATTGAATGATGATGGATCTTGAAGTTGAGCCTTCAATCCCCAAACTCTTTTCCTTCTTCTAGTTTTCCCCTCCAAGAGTGATGAAGAATGGTGATGAATGGTGGAGAAATCAGATTAGGGGCTGCCCCCCTCTCCTCCAAGAATCTGCAATTGATAGTGAATGATGAAGAGTATGGGTTCCCCCTCCTTTTATAGCCAAAATTCCACTAAAGTATGCATTAAGAATTCCCATTAAAGTTCCCTAATGAGAATTCCACCTAAGGTGATGCTTAAAGTATGGCTTTTAAGATTCCAACCAGCTAAAAAATGCTGAACTTTCGGCCCTTAAGAATTCCTCCAAGCATAACCATGTGAAAACTTCAACAAAACACATGCATGCTGCCATTTTCTTGCTTTCCAGCGCAGTCTTAGTATTTTCCTCATACAATTCTCCACAGATTTCCAAATTAGATGATTCAAGTCCCCATGTGCAGATAAAACATAGATCTACAACTTTCCAGAAGGACATTTTGTCCAATTCGGTCGCTAAGTATACCTAAATTACGTTTCAACATGGAGGTTGTTTCTGATTTGGCGCCCATAAATTAAATCTACCAAGAAACACACTTATGACAACCCCTCAACACATGTGCTGAATTATGGCCAAAAGTGATTCTTACCCATCATATAATGCTAGAATTTAGGCTGAAAAGGAGTAACATTTGGACTATCCACGCCTAGGCATGACTAGGAGGGCGCTGGGGCGTATCCTGGCACGTGTACTTCTCTATTCGGCGCAACAATTGTATTTCCTTCATAACTCTCTCCACAGACCTCCGATTTGGATAATTCAAGTTTCCAAGTGAAGCTAACACAGAGATAAACAACGTTGTTGAAGGAGACGTCCTCAAATTCTAACTCGAAATATGCATAAATTCTGTATTTGCGTGCGTTATTCCTCTATTGTAGTGATTTTTCACCTTTACTCGATAAGCACACAAATTAAACGCAAATGTGGTATAAATCATGCATAAACCAATATAAATCCAATAAATATGAGGCTCTAAAACATGTAAATTCACACCCTATCACTATCTCAAATGGAACCTAAGAAAGTGGATGAAGCGCTAAGTGATCCTAGTTGGATTGAAGCCATGCAAGAAGAGCTTAATCAGTTTAAACGTAGTAAGGTTTGGACTCTAGTACCAAGACCAACTCACCAAGGAGTTATTGGGACTAGATGGGTCTATAGAAACAAGATGGATGAGAATGGTATTTTTATAAGAAACAAAGTCAGACTTGTTGCTCAAGGATATTGCCAAGAAGAGGGCATTGATTTTGATGAGACATATGCTCCCGTAGCCCGTCTTGAAGCAATTCGAATGTTTCTAGTGTATGCAACATTTAACAAATTCACAGTGTATCAAATGGACGTGAAGAGTGCCTTCCTGAATGGTAAACTCCAAGAAGAAGTCTATGTGAAGCAAGTACCAGGATTCATCAACCACCATGGTAAGAGTATGGTCTACAAGCTACATAAAGCACTTTATGGGCTAAAGCAAGCACCTCGAGCATGGTATGACACTCTCTCTATTTTTCTTATTGGTAAAGGTTTTTCAAAAGGCAGCGTTGATACAACGTTATTCAAAATTACCAATTGTTATATTTAATTTTTAGGTTTTTATTGTTTCTGTCGAATTTGTTGTACTGTGCAACTGGTTTGTTGTGTTGGTTTATTGAATATGTTTAATCTGTTGTACAGGAAGGTTGCAAACTTGTAGGAAGGAAAAAAAATGAATGCCTATTACAGCAGTTCACATTAGAGCCGCTGTAATAGGGTTCCAAAAAAAAAAAAAAAACCCTGTTACAGCGGTTCATGTTAGAACCCACAGCGGTTTTAACGTGAACCACTGTAATAGGGTTGATAAGTCCATATTTTACAATATTTTATGCCCCATTTTAATATGATTTGATCATTACTTTGATCACTTTTTATCCCTCATAATGCTTTGATTGGTATATATTTTGTTTTGTAGGATAAAAGTTGATTTACGCATGAAAGACGAGAAAAGAGATCCAAATTGAGCTTGAAATTGAAGAAAGAAACAAAAGAAAATATCTGACGAAAGATTTTACACAATGCTCCTAGAGAAACGATGTTTTCGTCCCCTTACAAGCTGAATCAGACTAAGATTTGTTCTCCAATATTGTAGAGCTTTGTCTTAGCTTCGCGTAGCAACTTGAATCACCTTAATCTGGCATTTGTAGAGATAATTATGATCAAAATACTAAAGCTGTGAATTTTGCATCAGAAGACCGCGGCACTTCATCGCGGCACAACAATCCAGTAGCCAAATTGTGCCGCGGTCTGATTCTTTCAGTTTCGCGGTCCTATTGTGCCGCGGCACGTTTTCCCGCTGCCCTAGTTTTAAGTCCGCCATTTTCTTCCTTTATTACACACTTTTCACTTGGAAAAAGACTTAGACTTGCTCTCAAACACCAAGGGGAAGCCATGGGAAGTCCTAAGGAAGCTTGAAGAGCCATTATCATCATCAAAGCTTGGATTCACACTTTGTAATAGGGAGTAATTCAACTCTTTCTCTTATATTAGTATTTCAACTATGTCTTGTAGAATTGTTGGATCACTTTTTGTTGTAAGTATGAGCTAAGTACCTATTTGATTGGGTTATGTGAATACTTTGTGAAGTTTTGTGTTTAATGAATTATTAATTTTTGAATTTATTACATTCTTGTTACATGTTTGATTTTATGCTTAAAACTTGCACATGATTGATCACCATGTGTTTGATATAATGCTTTCACTACCACAAAAAAGTCCTATTACAGCGCACCTATGGCAGCGGTTTTGAAAACTGCTGTAATAGGGGGTACTCGGTTCGGACCTATGACAGCGGTTCGAGCCGAACCGTTGTCATAGGGGTGCCAAAAAAAAAAAAAAATGGACTTTTGGCAGCGGTTCAGCCGAACCGCTGCCACAAAGTTCACTTTTGGCAGCGGTTCGGGCGGAACCGCTGCCACAAGTGCACTTTTGGCAGCGGTTCGGGCAGAACCGCTGCCTTCAAGCGGTTCGGCGAACCGCTGCCAAAAGTTGTCAAAAAAAAAAAAAAAAATTTTTTGAACTTTGTGGCAGCGGTTCTGCCCGAACCGCTGCCAAAAGTTCAAAATTTGGGCGGGTTTATTTCAAACCGGCCCCCCCTCTCTCTCACTCTCACTCTCACTCTCACTCTCTCACTCTCTCTCTCTCTCTCTCTCTCTCTCAACTCTCTCACCACCACCACCACCGCCGACGCCCACCTCTGCCTCTGCCGCCGACGCCGACGCCGCCCACCTCCGCCGCCGCCGCCGCCGACGCCGACGCCGACGCCGCCCTCCTCCGCCGCCGCCGCCGCCGCCGCCGCCGCCGCCTTCCATTTAGTTTTGGTATTTTTTTTTAGATAAATATATACACACACACACACACATAGAGTATATATAGATGTATGTATATGTGGGTGTATGCATATATATGTGGGTGTATGTATATTTGTGTATGTGTGGGTGTATTTATATTTGTGTATATGTGGGTGTATGTGTATGTATATTTGTGTATGAATATTTGTGTATGTATATATGTGGATGGGTGTATGTATATTTGTGTATATGTGGGTGTATGTGTATGTATATTTGTGTATGAATATTTGTGTATGTATATATGTGGATGGGTGTATGTATATTTGTGTATATATATGTTCATGGGTGTATGCATATATGTGTATATGTTAATGGGTGTATTTGTGTATGTGTGGGTGTGTGTATATTTGTGTATGTATATATGTGGATGGGTGTATGTATATTTGTGTATATGTTGATGGGTGTATGTATATTTGTGTATGTGTGGGTGTACGTATATTTGTGTATTTATGAAAATATTTCTCGGTTGAAATTTTGCGGTGTTGGAATGACACGAAATTCACAAGGTCATAGAGAAACGGCATTCTGAACAAAACGCAAGACTTTGTCTTGCGCTCTCGTGATTTTAGCTATCCAAGATCGTTTAAGGCCTCAAATACGTGTTTTATTACAAAAATACGTATTTATGTAATAAAACGCGTATTTGAGGCCTTAAACGATCTCGGATGGCTAAAATCACGAGAGCGCAAGGCAAAACTTGCGTTTTGTTCAGAATGCCGTTTCGCTATGACCGTGTGAATTTCGTGTTATTCCGACATGGTAACATTATAAACGATAAAATAAAATTAAAACAAAATAAATATACCACCCTATGGCAGCGGTTCAGCCGGAACCGCTGCCATAGGGTCCAATTTTTTTTTTTTTTTTTAAATAAATGACCCTATGACAGCGGTTCTGCCGAAACCGCTGCCATAGGGTCACCCTATTGCAGCGGTTTCTATAGAACCGCTGTCATAGGGTGACCTATGGCAGCGGTTCCGGAACCGCTGCCATAGGGTTTTGACCTATGGTAGCGGTACCTATGGCAGCGGTTCAAAACCGCTGTAATAGGCCCAAAAAAACCGCTGCTATAGGTCATTTCTGTAGTAGTGTTTGTCTTGAGACCGAGAGGAGATAGATAAAGGGAGATCGAAAAATCAAACATCATAACGTAACAATTGACTAGAGATAGAATCGATTGCGTCGTGTGGCTTTTTGTGATAAGATGACCCGATTGAATGTAGGATCTTCGTAAGCAAGGAATTCCTTTGAACCTAAATGCATGTTAGTTAATTTAATCTTCACTATAAAGATATAGGAAGTTGTTAACTTGTATAGACTTGTTATTTCAAGAGATTGAGTAATAAATACATTAGGGGGTTTCGCCATAACATGAGCGTTCTAAGAATCCGGGTAATTGAGAGTTTGTGAGCACAAAATAGAACATAGTAGGATCATAGCTCAATCATCTCTTTCCATTTGATTTATTACTTTGTTTATCATTTAGTTGTCTTTAGTTATTTTCATAGTATAATCATCTATCATCTTATAATTTGATTTAGCTTAGAGTTAGATAATATAGCAATTACGAGCATCAAATCCAATTGTCCCTGTGGAGACGATACACACCCCGGGCTAATAGTCCACTTTATTACATTGCACGACCTAGTACACTTGCTAGGAAAAATACGTGTCAAGGGTCCCCTATTACAGCGGTTATAATAATAACCGCTGTAATAGGGGACCCTATTACAGTGGTTTTTAACCGTTGTAATAGGGGACCCTATTACAGTGGTTTTTAACCGTTGTAATAGGCCTAAACCCTATTACAACGGTGCCTATTACAGCGGTTAAAACCACTGTAATAGGTAAAAAAAACCCGATGTAATAGGCGTTTTTGTAGTAATGAGGTTTGCTGTAGAAGCCATTTGTTATGAGCTATAAGTTTGTGTAACATTTTGCCTGTTGGTATGAAAGTTTTTACTTTTCATAAAAAAAAAAAAAAAAAAAAAATTATTTCACAAAATCGACAGTATTGAGACCGATGCAGCAAAACACCCAAGGCAGTCAATGCAAAAAACTTGATCTATAGAGATCAAGGATACCCATAGTTGTTTTATTTATGCAAAATGTGGAACATAAGAATTTATTTTAGGCATTCCCTCAACATAAATAAAACTTTATTATGTTGCATGTAGGAGAGGCTTCGTCCATCTGCGATACATATTTTCCACCTCTTTTTATTTTTTGTTTCTCTTCTTTTAACAACGAAGGTTACTGCCTGGATCAACACCGAATTGATCACAATAGTTTATATAGTTGTCAACTCGAGAAGTCACAGTGGCTGGATTTCCTCCATCGCATTCCATACTATTAATGGCACGAATAGTAGCCCCAAAGCCCTGTCCAGAAATTATGGCATAATGACAATTATTCATCCAAAACCACAGGGCTGTTTTGAAAGATATAACTGGATCAGTGGCTACAATTTCCGGATTGTTCAATCCGTCAAATCCTATGCTTTGGCCTGCTGCACCATAATTGTAGTTCCACGACAGTTGTAGGGGACCTCGCCCATAATAACACTTATTGGGTGCACAAGGATACTGTTGATTATTCCTGTCGCAATAGCAAGAGGGAGGATTTTGTTCTTCTATATAACACAAACCTGCACCGGAAAAAAATAGGTCAATTGTTACTACAATTTTTCCAGATAGATATGGATAAATATCTCAACAATTTAGAAATTATATATGCCCTAGTGTTGTTCACAAGTTAACAATGTCTAAAGTTGATTGACAAGTAATTATTTAATAATATTTTTAAATAAAATTAAGTAACATCGAACCAAATATTAAGATTTGATACTGTAGTAATATTAAAATTTTCAAAAGAAGATAAAATGATAAATTAGTTTGTAAACGTTTGCGTTTGTAGAATTGTTAAAGATTTGATAATTTCGTGAGGTACCGAACAACCATAACATGTCACCATTTCCTTTTACTAAATAAGTAACATATACTCCTAGTTAACCCTTTAATTAGCGAGGAATATTTTAGCTATGTAGCAACAATAGCATATATATATATATACACATATATGGAATGAAATAAAATGTTATAGATAGACTAGTTAGTACAAAACTTACTTCCAGTCTCATGCGTGACATGTGCAAAGAAGGCCGCGATCTCACGCTTAGAATCGTCCGTCGTACCTCTAGTCCCAAAATTGGGATATGAAGTAAGCGCATCGAGAAAAGCAGCGCGGGTATAGAATCCCCTTCCGGGGCAACTGGCGGGTGCCTGATTAACAATCCCGTTAAAGAAAGCATCAGTGACTATATCTGAAACTGTTACGTTATTGGGCGGTGGCTCTAAGCATGGGCCACACTGACATCCGTCACCACAATACTCAATTCCTGTGCCACAGTAACCCCATTGGCTCATACACATGTTATCTGGGCAGCTACAATCCTGGTCGGAAACCGATTTCTCGGTGGGCAGAAGTATGACTATATCAGAAACTTTTCCGTTGGCGGAAACCCATTTCCCGGTGGCCCCAAGTATGACCAACAGAGTGTAAATTGTTATCAGAGATTTTTTGGTGGTGGTGGAGATGATCATATTTTAGTACAAAGGAGTAATTGCAGAAATGAAAGGGGTGGTGTGGAAGAACAAGGCAGGGAATGATGGGTATTTATAATGCATTCGAAGTATATATATATATATATATATATACTTATAAATGTTATGGGGGCACGTGAAAAAATTGTCTACAATGGATGATTGAGTAGTTTTGGCTGGTTTTCTTTTCTACCCACGTGGAAAAGATTTTGCTGTCTTTTTTTAAAAGAAGAAGAAATTTATATGATGGATGGATAAGATTTAGAGTAATGCTTATCTTACAGCCATCTGTAAGATTTATCTAACAGACACTTGTTATGAGAATATTATCATAATAATGTTATTAAATTGTAACATCAATGTATATTAAAAAGACCCTCAATTCCGGTGAAACCCACACGCTTCACTTCACCACCTACATCATTCTCCATCAATTTTCAGCTTGTCGTCACCGACTACCCCATCAATCCTCACTCCGGCGACTACTCCGATCTTCAATAATTTCTTATTCCTATTATTGTAATAATGTCATCATTAATGGCCCTAATTATATTGTCTTTATGATGTTTTTATTATATTGTTAGTGGCCAATTAATCTCTTATAACGGTCAAATATTAGTCTCCTACATAAAGAGGTCAGAGTCTATTTTGTTGGCGCATGTAAGATTATAGTTTTTGAGATGATTTTTTATATTCCTATTAGAGTGTTTTGGCAACGAGATCAAGGAATTGGTTCCTCGTCTCTTTGTGGTCGTGCACATAGAACGAGACATTGATGTGAGTTAATTGAGTTTTATTTTGGAGTCATGATCAGTCCTCAAAACCTGCACTTAGGGAGATAATCATGGTTTTTAGACAACGTTATTTGACGTGACTCTCCATCGGTGCAGTATTTTATTTTAAGTGTTATGTTGTTTTATATCTATTATTTTATAATTTATAATTTTTTATGTCAAGCTTGTAACTAATATATGTAGAAGTGATTTGAGTAATTTATATTTATTAAAATACAAATCACTAAATTCGCAACAAAAAGAATATTGAAGAAATTTCCATCCTTTTTGGTTCTACAATTTGAACAAAAATTTGTGACCTTTGTAGGGAGATAATTCAACATTAATTGTGCAACCTGCTATGCAGGTTGCCTGTCTCCAAGTAAAATATGAAATTCACGGAAAACCACTAGTTTAGGTTGCCGGTTGCCTTGGTAAATATATGTGGCCTAGATTTGTTCGTAAGTTTTTAAGAACTTATGGACTGTGAGAAAATCCTTTTCCTAAGATTTAATATGAGTGGGTTAATTTGACGTTTAGGATCAGATCCTTACTTATTTTTTCTTTTTATTTTACTTTTTTCTTCTAATCTTCTTCATTCCAGCCTATTCTGTAAAAATCATCAGCCATAACCTGAATTTATGGTGTTGGATGTGTTAAGAATATTATTCTGGGTACACCATAAATTTATATTAAAAATATTGAGGATGTAAAGATTACTACTAAAAACAAAGTGTCATCATTAATGGGGCTAAAATTAACAAGGCGTGTTAATCAGTGAAAGTGGGTTTAGTCAAAGAAAGCATTAATAATAGAGCATTATTATTGATTAATTAATTAAGCATAATTAGTCTCGGACATCAAGGCGGCTAGTGGAGTGGGGAAGCACACGTGACATCAAAAACAAATCAAACTTTCACTTTTTTTTTTTTTTTAATCAAAAGCACACATTTTATTTACAGCTAAAACATGATACACGATTTTGTATAAAGACGGCCTCGTTATGCAATCCTATATAAAGTAGATACAAGGTCCCTATAGAGCAGGGAGGTCAAAAGGGCTGGGCAGACCACATAGTAGTCAGCTCGGTCCATTTGAGGGGCGGCGGTTTTCGCCAGGTGGTCAGCTATCATATTTACTTCCCGGTACAAAAATGGATCTCCAGGTGTTGCAGTTTAGTCCAAGAAGTGTGGCAGTTATGGAGTATGATGCGCATTGCTGGGTTCTGCGTGACAGACAATGAAAAAGCACAATAGAGTCAAGTATTAATGATTAAATTCTGTATGTTCATGTCCGCAGCCATTTTTAGGCCGACACTGGCTGCCCAAATTTCTGCAATGTTATTTGTTGTGAAATCGATATTAACCGAGAATGCTGCCACAAAGTTCCCCTGATAATCCAGTATAATAACCCTGATGCCCGCCAGACCGGAATTACCAAAAGATGAACCATCAATATTAACTTTAAACAATCCAGGTGGAGGAACAGTCCAGCAAAAGATGAACCACCAATATTATGTTCAAACTCTCACTTTTGTTGTCTCAATACTGTCCCACACGTCAAGTGTGACAGTCTCCATATTGTTTGCTTCTTTGTTGTGTTGGGTTAGGTTTGATTAGGTTAGGTTGTTTTTTCTTACTTTTTCTTTTTTTCGGTGACCACTCAGTTTAAGGGAAATTTAAATAAATAATAAAAAATTAAATAAAAAATTAAAAAATGTTACAAGTTTTGTTATACCTTAGAAAATAGCTCAAAACGCTATTGGTAACAGCGTCTCACGCGCGCGCACACACACACACACACACACATATATATATATATATATATTTTACAAAATTACAAGAGATGCTCTACATAAGAGCGCCTCGTGTTTTTTTTAATAATTAATTGTGAGACGCTCTTATGCAAAGCGTCTCACAATTAATATTTTTTTTAAAATAATTAATCATGAGAAGCGTCTCATTTTTAACCCCCGTCTCACACTGCCTCTGTATCCCCAAATATCACAATAAATTTTTTTCTCTCTTCTCTCCCCAAAGTTCCGATTTTCTCATCAAATTTCTTCAATGTTTTTTTGGATTTCTCCTCCAATAAAGGAACCAAGGTAATTCTATTTATTATACTTTTAACTTCGTTAAATATAGGGTTTGTATATTGTTATTATTTTATTGTAATGGTATTGTAATTTAGGGTTTCAATTTTAGGTATAATTCTAATTTTTTAGGTATTATTTATATGTATAATTTTTAATTTAGTATTTATTTATGGTTTGAACTTTGATTTAAGTGTTGGTTTGTTATTATGTAGAAATTTAAGTATAATTTTAAATCTTTAAGTATAATTTTGAATTTAGTATTAGGGTTTAAATGTCCATATAAGTTTGAAGTATAATTTCAAATGTTTAGGTTTACATAGTATGTATAATTTTGAATGAGTAGTTATAATTTTTTGGTTTAATTTGTAATATAAAAGTATAATTTGTACACACAAATTCTAATTTTTTAGGTATATAACTTCGAATTTTATGTACAATTTGTAGGTATAATTTTAATTTTTGAAGTATAATTTGTATGTATGATAGTGAGATTTACGTGTTCTAGACCCTCACATTCATTGTGTTTATATTGATTTATGGCACATATGCGTTTAATTTGTGTGCTTATTGAGTAAAGGTAGAAAATCATTGAAATTGAGGAGAATTGGTCGGAAATGCAGAATTTCTGAGTACTTAGAGACTGAATTTGAAAAATGTTTCTTCAACAAAGTTTTAGATCTCTGTATTAGCTTCACGTGGGAGCTTAAATCACCTAAATCTGATATCAGAGGAAACAGTTATGAAAAAAAACACGATTGCTGCGCAGAAGAGAAATTGCTACTGAATCCAACGTACGGGCGTTGGATTTGTAACGTTCGAACGTCAGCCTAGTCAGCAGCCCAGTCACACAACTTATGCCACGTCACAACGTTCGAATGTTGGGTTGGTGAAGTACGGATGTTGAGGTCGTCTGGACAATTTTTGGCAAGTTTTGATACCTAATTCAACTGGAAGACTTGGGGATCCTCTTTTATAAATACCTCCTCTTACAACAACAAAAGGTTTCGAAAATTTGAGCATTGGAAGAGATTTTTGAGCAAGGAGACAAGCAAGATGAAGAGAACGACGATTCTGCATCAATTCATCAATTCGTAATAGGAAGATTTTTAGTTCTAGATTATTTGTCTATGAATAATTCTATGTTTTTGATTGTTTTCCAAATTACAATTATGAACAAATTTTCCTTTAACTAGGGCCATGTGAAGGCCGAATTTATGAGTTTATATATACGAAGTAATTTTTCGTATTAATTCTATAATTGCTTTGTGTGTTAATTTTGCGCTGTTATTCCAATCATATGCTTGATCACCATATGCTTGCTAATTTTCCTAGTAATTAATTAAGGTATTTCCACCAAAGCAATATTAGTCTAATAATTCAAAGAATAATTCATATGTATTAACGAGTAAATACGATTGAAGCATGTGCCTTAGTTATTTTATCTCATAAGAATCTCAAACTCATTGTAAAGTCTTGTTTTCAATTTTTATTTAATTTGTGATACAATCGTTATAATTTAATTTAATTTAATTTCAATTGCTTTAAAATCTATCAATCTAAAATACGTGTTTTTGTCGGTTCGACATCCCGGACTTAAAAATCCATTTTATTACTGCACACGACCAGTTCACTTGTTGTTTAATACACGTAAGGATTTCTCGTGTCAAGTTTTTGGCGCCATTGCCGGGGACTTGATTTATTTTAGTTTGGGATTTTATTGCAATTTTTTTTAGCTTTAATTTCTTTTATCGTTTTTATTTTTATTTTTATTTTTCCATTGTTATTGTTTTTTTCCTAGCTCTAAATTTCTGTGGTTTGCTTCTTTGTTTCGAGCAGGTTGATCTTTTGGTGAATGACCCGAGCCTCAGGAAAGGTTTTAGAGGAATTTGATCCCGAGATCGAGCATACGTTTTGTGCAAACCAGAGAAATCGAGCTATGGCTGGACCATTTCCTGATATGGATCTCCCAAAGAATAGGGAATGGTTTCCAAATCTGTTTCAAGCTATGCTACCAGCACCGCCAGCACCACCTCCATCGGTTCGTGGTAATCAGACGCCCCGTGTGCATACTACACCAGGACCAGTGATTCTCCCAAATTTTGCTACACCAAACTTTCTCATTCCTTCTCACATGTTCACCATGGTTCAGGCTGAACCATTTTATGGTGACCCGAGTGACTCACCTCATGACCATCTGGAGCACTTCGAGAATGTGCTACTTACCATGCAATGCCACCCACGAGATTTGGATGCAATCCGCCTCAGACTATTCCACTTCTCTTTGAAGGATAAGGGGACCTTATGGTATAATTCGTTACCCCCACAATCAATTGAAACGTGAGGTGAACTAGTCGAGGAATTTCTAAATAAGTTCTTTCCACCATCAAGGATTAATGAGCTAAGAAGTGAGATTAAAGGACTTAAGCAAAAGCGGGATGAGTCGTTGGCTTCAACTTGGGCAAGATACAAAGGTCTACTTCGAAAGTGCCCTGATCACAACTACACACGGGATGAGAGAGTGCAACACTTCTACAATGGAGTTCGATCTCGAATTCAACACCGACTCAATGCGGAAGCCGGTGGTGATCTTTTGGGTCTCGATGGCAGAACAGTGTGGGCAAAGCTCGAGCAAATGGCACGAGAAGATGAACTTTACTCCGGAGATGATGATGAGACCCCTCCCTAAACTCGATTGGTTGCCAATGTTCAAGAGGTTAAGATAGGAGTCGAGGAAGAGCCCATAACAGGCGATGTGAATTATGTCGGAAATTCAAATAGACCTCGAGTAAACTTCCACATACCCGAGAATTTTTCAAAAAGGCCAAATCTGGCACAGAATGCACAACCGTGCGTCTACCAAGCACCAAGGCCTCCATTCAACAATACTCAACCTCAAAGGCCTGGAAATTTTAGACCACAAGGTCATGCTCAGAGACCTCCTACTGTGGAAGAAATATTGGATGCTCACATGCTTAAATCGGACGAATCATTCGCAGAGCTTCGATTAATGCTAAAGGATGTTTACACGGGAATGAAGGAGATACAACATCAAATTGGGCGATTGTCAATGAATGCGGATGGAAGATCACCCGACGCACTACCGAGCACTATAGAGAAAAACCCAAAGGAGCAGTGCAATGCCGTTACTCTACGGAGTGGAAAAGAAGTGAAGAATGCACCCTCCCAGCATACAATGTCAGAACGTGAAGAGTACAACGTTTGAACGTTGGAAAATTGTGAAAAATCGGACATACTGCCCTTAACGTTCATACGTCCATGTTCGAACGTGACCATCTTCACGTACGAATGTTGATTGGTCAATGTTCGAACGTGATGGAATCCAACGTTCGAACGTCACAGGCAGACAGGGCCCCTTCTGAAACTCTGACTCTTTCTTCGTCTAGTCCTGTTGAAATATGTCTCCCCTCCCCCTTAGCACATAAAAGGAATAAGAATGACATGGATAAGAGCTTTCTTAGGATTTTAGAAATTCTTCGAGAAGTTCGAATTAATATTCCTTTTATTGATGCAATTTTGCAGATACCCAATTACATCAAGTTCTTCAAGGATATTCTCTCCAATAAGCAGAATTGGGAAGGCAATGGAACGGTGTGCTTGACTGAAGCATGCTCAGCGGTAGTGCTGAACAAGTTGCCACAGAAACTCAAGGATCCGGGGAGCCTCACGATTCCTTGCGCAATTGGGTAACTCAAATTCGATCGAGTGCTATGTGATTCAGGCGCCAGCATAAATCTTCTTCCTTACTTGTTGTTCCAAAAATTGGGTTTATGGAATCCAAAGCCAACCTCGATGAACCTCCAACTTGCAGATCGATCAATCAAATACCCGAAAGGCATCATAGAGGATATAATCGTGCAAGTTGACAAGGTTTATTTCCCGGTGGACTTCGTGGTTCTAGAAATGGAGGAAGATGTTGAAGTCCCTCTCATCCTAGGAAGACCTTTCCAAGCCACAGGTAAAGCTATGATCGACGTAGCAAATGGTAAGTTGACTTTGAATATTGGTAAGGAGAGAGTTACTTATGGCATATACAAGGTTATGAAGCATGTTGGTTATGATGCGTCATGTTTAAGAATAGATGCCTTTGATCCTTTGATTATTGAGCACTTTCAGGAAAACATCTCTGAGGATCCACTTGAGGTATGCATAATGAACTCCATGGATGTTAAGTCAGCCAGTGATAGACAACCAGCTGCTGTTCATAGCTTAGAGAGGCATGCACAATTCCCCACGAAGAAATATGAGAAGTTGGATAGGCCACTGTCTAGCCATTCCAGACCATCCATCGAAGAGCCACCAATTCTTGACCTAAAACCTTTACCTTCTCATCTTAAATATGTTTATTTAAATGATAATGAAACCTTGCCACTCATTATTTCTTCTTCTCTTACAGAGCAACAAGAAGCAAGGTTACTGGAGGTATTGAGAGATCACAAAAAGGGCTTTGGATGGAAGATTGCTGACATCAAGGGGATCAGCCCAGCCATCTGCATGCACAAGATTTTAATGAAAAAAAGGCTCAAAGCCCACGATACAACCACAAAGGAGGTCTAATCCTCAAATTCAAGAAGTGGTGAAAAGAGAGGTAATCGAGCTACTAGATGCCGCCATTATCTTCCCCATCTCTGATAGTCCATAGGTAAGTCCAACTCAGGTAGTGCCCAAGAAGGGAGGTACGACAGTAATTCGTAATGACAATAATGAGTTAATTCAATCTAGAATTGTCACTGGTTTTAAGGTTTACATAGACTACCGAAAATTGAATGAATATACCCATAAAGACCACTTCCCCCCTTCCCTTTGTTGATCAAATGTTAGAAACATTAGCTAAGCATGAATACTATTGTTTTTTGGATGGGTACTCCGGCTATAATCAAATTGCCATTGCACCCGAGGATCAAGAGAAAACTACTTTCACTTGTCCTTATGGCACTTTTGCTTATAAGCGGATGCCCTTTGGCTTATGTAATGCTCCTACTACTTTTCAAAGATGCATGATGGCTATATTTCATGACATGGTCGAGCAATTTCTTGAAATCTTCATCGATGATTTTTTTGTGTTTGGCTCTACATATGATAGGTGTTTGCACAATCTAACCCTGGTATTGCAGAGATGTGAGGAGATTGGTCTAGTCTTAAATTGGGAGAAGTGCCACTTCATGGTACAAGAGGGAATCGTTCTGGGTCATAAGATCTTCCAAAAGGGGATTGAGGTGGATAGAGCGAAAATCGAAGTGATAGCCAATCTTTCGCCACCCACCACGGTCAAAGCCGTGAGAAGTTTTTGGGACATGCTGGGTTTTACAGACGTTTATTTCTAATTTTTCTAAAATTGCGAAACCCCTGTCTAACTTGACCATGAAAGATGCTGTGTTTGACTTTAATGATGCATGCATTCAGGCCTTCCTCACCCTGAAGGAGAAATTGATCTCAGCACTTGTGATGTCCGCCCCGGATTGGAGTCTACCATTTGAGTTGATGTGTGATGTGAGCGACACTTCCGTAGGTGCCGTACTGGGTCAAAGGAAGGGTAAAATCTTTCATACTATTTATTATGCTAGTCGTACCTTAAATGAAGCACAACTCAATTATGCTACGACTGAAAAAGAGCTATTAGCTGTGATTTTTGCTTTTGACAAATTTCACTCCTATCTTGTGCTTAACAAAGTAATATTATAAACTGATCACTTGGCCTTGAAATACTTGCTTGCATAAAAAGATGCAAAACCTAGACTACTTAGGTGAATCTTATTACTACAAGAGTTTGACTTAGAAATAAAAGATAAAAAAGGATCTGAAAATGTAGTAGCTGATCACCTCTCTAGACTAGAGTTAGTGGATGAGAAAGTGGATGAAACCCCAATAAGAGATGAATTCCCTGATGAGCAACTTTTTGCTCTTTCTTCTATTTCAATTCCTTGGTATGCTGATTATGCTAACTATATAGTTGCTGGAATTTTACCCCCTGATTTAACTTTTCATCAAAGGAAGAAGTTTATCAAAGTTGTTAGGCATTATCTGTGGGAAGAGCCCAACTTGTTTAAAATTGGTGTAGAGGGAATTATCAGGCGTTGTGTACCCGAGGAGGAAATGGCCTCCATCTTGGCTAATTGCCATGACATGTTGATCGGTGGCCACTTTATCCCATCCAAGACTGCTGCCAAGGTTCTACAAGCAGGTTTTTTCTGGCCTACTTTATTTAAAGATGCACACGCTTATGTTCAATCCTGTGATAGATGTCAAAGAGTAGGTAATATCTCTAGACGACATGAAATGCCTATGAATGATGTGCTTGAATGTGAACTGTTTGATGTGTGGGGTATAGATTTTATGGGACCCTTTCCTAGCTCTTGTTCCAATAGGTATATTCTAGTCGCTGTTGATTATGTGTCCAAATGGGTCAAAGCTGAGGCTTTGCAAACTAATGATGCTAGGGTTGTTCTTAAATTTCTGAAAAATCATATTTTTACACGATTTGGAACCCCGAGAGCAATTATAAGTGATGGAGGCACACATTTTCGTAACAAGCCATTTGAAAACTTGTTGAACAAATATGGTGTTAAACATAAAATCTCGACCCCTTACCACCCTCAAACTAGTGGGGAAGTCGAAGTGTCTAATAGGGAAATTAAACGGATTTTAGAAAAAACGGTGAATAGCCATCGAACTGATTGGTCTCTGAAATTAGATGATGCATTGTGGGCTTACCGTACTGCTTTTAAAACCCCTATTGGCATGTCCCCATATCATCTTGTTTTTGGAAAAGCTTGTCACTTACCCGTCAAACTTGAACATCGTGCTTATTGGGCTATCAAATTCCTTAATTTCGATGCAAGTGTCGTAGGTAATAAGCAGTTGTTGCAACTAAATGAGCTTGAGGAATGGAGACACGACGCATACGAGAATGCAAAATTGTACAAAGAACAGACCAAGAAGTGGCATGATAAACATATCCTTCCCCGGGAATTCGAGGAAGGCGAGGTGGTATTGACGTACAAATCGAGACTCAAACTCTTTCCTCAGGAGCTGTAAACCTAATCTCTAATGACAAAAAAGTTTTATTGACCAATGGACACCGGCTGAAACATTACTCGGGGACTGACTGGAGCGCAAACAAATCGTCTGTCAAGCTCATTGATTCATCGACTTAGGTCGCTTCTAAACAGTCAAGCTATTGACTATAAACGAGCGTTTCGTGGGAGGCAACCCATGTTCCTTGCTTTTCTTCTTTCTTTTAGCTTTTAGTTTGCTTTTGTTTTTATATTTTAATCTTTCATTTTTGTCGTGTTGTTTTGTTACAGGAAAATGGTCCAAGGGAGGTTGATTTTTCTACTACTACATCCAACGTTCGAACGTGAGCCATGTAACATTCGAACGTTGAAGTTTTCAAAATTTTTGAGCTACTGTACCCAACGTTCAAACGTTGGGCATATAACTTTTGAACGTCAAAATGGAAAAAAAAATTCTTGCTACTGCTTCCAACGTTAGAACGTTGGGCCAGTCACGTTCGGTTGGCTTTTCTTGAAAAAAATAATTCAACAAAATTGGATTTTTTTAAAGGAACAAAGACGCGTAGCGTCTTTTTCTTTCTCTTTCACTCACACAGCCCCAATTTTGCTTTCCCCACTTCTTCAAAACCCTAACTATTCAATTCTTCAAACCCTAATCTCCAAAATTGCCCAACCACCTGTTAGGATTATGCCCTCAGATGCTATAAAGGATAGAATGTATAGGGCATATATCTTGTATTGAACTTAAACTCTTCTTAAATAAAAGGCATTATTGAGTTTTCACTTAATTGTTATCTGCATCTATAAGTTGTGTAAAACGTTTTGTCCATGTTTTCAGTGCGATCCCTCTACTTCCTATGGGATAGGAAGATTGGCACTAGAGAGATCAATCTTGATTACTAAAATAAGTTCGCAAGTAATATGAAGTCTTTAATAGACTAATAAAGACTTCGAATACTTGTACAATCTTAGCTCCGACATGGGAGTGCCTATCTAGTATCATGGGATGATAAGATTAAGATTGTAGACACATCAGTGGAACTGATATATTCGAACACGACTCGCATCGGTTCTGTCACATGGGTTTTCGCTCTGTGACTGTCAATGACGGAACTGATTTTGCGTAATAGGTATATGTGAAGCTTTGACCTCAAGTATCAGGCTGAAGATGCACTTGTGACGTCAAGTCTTTCACTAGAGTAGTTAGACCCAATTCACCCTTTGGTGGGGTCAACCTCAAAATGCGGACTTGACGGGCAAGTGGTAATCTTAGCAGATATCTAATATGGGATTTGTTCTCTCATACGTGAATGAGTATGTACCCTATGTAATTATAGATAAATAGAGATCAAAGTATTTGGCCAAAGCAAATGAGACAATTGTGCTTGGCACTAAATCAATCTCAATGATCTCGTATTTATTATGATTTATATATATGGTCAAGTCCAGTGAGTTTGACATAACCATGACTCTCACTTGACCGGGGAACGTGAACAAAAGGTTTATACATATACAATATTTACGATTGGAAGGTTTCAGAATGATCCTATCATTCGTTTTCATTTGGGTTACGAAGTGGGCCACGTGACTGGCTAGGTATTACCCACTTCCTTTGGTTTCCTCTCATTGCCAAACGAAACGAACCTAAAGAATCGCGCTAAAGGATTGACAAAGAAAAATGAAGAAAAAGGAATTTCTATTATTTCTTCTGGGAGTATTAATTTATTAGATAAATTAAATAATTAATTATTTATTAGATAAAATAATTAATTATAATGATAAGATTAATTATTAATTAATTTCCTTGTGAAATATATTAATGAATTAATTTATCTAATTAATTTGGTTATTTAATTAATTAATTTATTTATTGGATATAATAAATTATTAATTGAAATAAGAAATTAATTAAACAAAACAAATCCCGGGCTAAATAAGGAGTCCAATTGGACGCCTATGAGGCCTCAAAGTGGCGTCTTTGAGAGGCCACATATTAGGGCTCTTTTGTTTTGACTTGTTCAATAAGTCATGAGGTATATAAGGACTCCCAAAAGAAAGAAAAATATCCTCCCCTCCTCTATACCTAGCCGTCGACCATAGAGAAAGAAGAAAGGGAATTTTTTGTTTGTTGATCCGTGCGTGACGATTTAGAGACGACGTGTTTTCGTTGTTCGGATCAAGTTCAGGTTTGAAGAATCAAACCTGTTGGTCCCAAGTGGTATACGAAAGGGTCTAGAAGGGAGGGGTTGAATAGACCCTGAAGTCTTTTTCGACTTTTTAAAAATTCGTATCACTTTGAAGTATTTGAACGCTGGATGTGGCGCTTGAGAAACGTTAACTTAGACTCGGTGATTTCAACGCTTACCAAAGTAGGGCAGAGTTTAATCACTAAATCAGAGTTAGCTCAGCGGAAGTATTTTATAGCTTAGCGTTCGGTTAAATAATCCAAAGTAGTCGCTTAGTTGTTTTAAGACTTTATCAGAATGTATGCAATATGAATAGTAAATCAGTAAACAATGAATGCTTAAAGAGGTAAATGACACAAGATATTTGTAAGGTTCACTGGGTGATGTAATCCCAGCTACGTCCTTCTTCTCCTTTTATCAGGGAGGTTTTTTCACTATGATGATTATCGAAGAGTCACACAGAGACTTCTAGGGAGATTGGATATGATCTCGGAACTCCTTGGTCACACAGATTTCAGCTCCACTAAAGACCTTCTATCCCCTTGCTTCTTTCACTCAGAAATGGTGCAAGTTACTCTTGATCTCGGAACTCCTTGGTCACACAGATTTCAGCTCCAATAGAGATCAACTCCAACAAGCTTCTTTTACACAAAAATATTTCTTGCAAGTCAACCAGCTTTCTCACTCAGATGAAAGGTGTTGATGGTTTTGGTCACGGGTTTGTTTGTTTTTGGAAAGTTCAAACAACTTGGGGATATCTCAATGGTAGTATAGGTTCTTCTTTAAAAAGAGATTTGAGATATGGGTGACTGTGTCTGGAATATTTGTGAAAAGCTTATATGGATATTTGGCTATGATTTTCAGTAAGCTTTTCTTTCAACAAAGTAGGTATTTTTTTTTTTTTTTGTGTGTTTTTTACTTGTTTGTTGAAAGAGCTATTTATAAGGTATTGGTGGTTTTTTGTCCGTTTGACACGGTTGGAGTCTCGTTTCCCCAAACATTCCTTGAGTTCAGACATTTCTAACTTTGGGTATACTTAATTAGTTAGGCATGTTCTTGGTTTCATAACTTCTGACAGTTTCGGTCAAAAGAATGGCTTACCCATACGTTATAGTGCTTATATTTTAATAGCACTTATCCGACTTTTAATGCATCTTGTCTTATTTCCGTTGGAAATAATTCGTCCGTTTGATTCATGCATTTTTTAAGTCTTTGGATGGTTTTGGGTTTGAGTTTTCAGGTTACGTTCTTTGTAGGTTGTGTTGGTTTAACCTTTTGGACGCTTGCTGAAGAGAATAGTTATTCTCGTGTATTGGACAGACGCTTGGACTGATCCTGAGTTTCTTCTCTTTATTTCAGACGCTTACTCTTCAATCTTGTCTTGATGGTCTTACTGAGAATTCCGTCATTTCACTTGATGCTGAGTATTCGGCCTGAGTTATCCATTCTTAGTTTGAGCACTGGGATAATCCCTAAAGCGTTTGACGGACGCTTCAAGATATCTTTATCTATTGTAGTTTCAGACGCTTAATCTTTACCTTCATCACTTGGTAGACTCACCCAGAATTTTCCTAAGTGATTTAGTGTCACATACTTAGTGAATTCTACAAAGATAAATACTATAAGCCTAAGATAAATAAGCTTTCAGGTACTTATACATAACATTCTATGAAAGCTTTTACACTTTTCGGGGTCTAACAGGAAGTCCTATTTGTCATCATCAAAACATCTAATATGAAATTCCTAACAATTTTCCCCTTTTTGATGATGGCAATACTTATTTAGTTCAAGCGTTAGATACCTAAAGTGAAGGTTAGCGTAAGTTTGTAAGTTAGTTTGAGCTTTAACGAGATGTTTCAGCTGTAAAATGCATTATATATATATATTTCATAGTACAGGCATTTTACAACTAAAAAGAGAGAAGCACAAAAAAATCAAGATCGTGACTTGATCTTGTATCTCTTAGTCATTTCAGCACGGATTGCTTCAGTTATCTGATCTTCTAACGTCATCATCGCAGCATGATCTTTACTGATTATGTGCTTGTTTTCTTGAACTTGTCGTGCCTTAAAAGCAATGAAGTGTTTATCCCATTCCTCTGGACTGATGCCTATGTATCGTTGGCAAATTCTGAAGGTTTGGTCGAAGTCAGACATTTTTCTTTCTAAGGCTAATACTGCTGGATCAGATGGTTCTGGAATTGATGCTCTGAGAAGAGGAATGTCAAACTGTTCAAGGAGTGCTCTTGAAGGCAATGGAAGAGTTGGATAGAGCACTCTGGGAGTTTCTTTCTTATTGGACGCTTCAACCGATGTAGTTACCCAAGAGGGATAGGGATACCTTGGTTCTGTACTCAGTGTGAGAGAAGTATCAATATGTTGACGCTTGGATGGTGGAGGAGGAACTTGATCTTTAGATGTTGACGATTTCCTCTTTTCTCCCTTATTTTCTCCCTTATTGCCATCATCAGTCTGTATGAAATGCTGAGTAAGAAGACTGACTTGAGTAGCAATCTGAGCGACAGAGGCCTCAAGAGTGGTTAGACGCTGGTCGAAATGTTCTTTCATGACCAGGAGTTGAGCGTGATTAGCGTCTGTGAGAGAGGTCTCTAGAGCCGTGAACCGATCTTGTAGATCATTGGTTAAAGCCACATGACTTGCCTGAGTAGCTGTAGATAGTTGCTGTATTTGAGTGAGGCATTCAGTCATGGACGGTTGAGCGTCGGGAATTGCAGTGCTGACTCGAGACTTAAAACGAGATGTGTGTTTGAGAGATTCAATAGGTACTTGATAAGTAGGATCAAATACTGTTCCTCGAAGCTCTGGGGCAGTATTGGACTCGGTGGATGCAGTAGAGTCGGATTCAGTTGGACGGGGGAAATGAGGCGCTTGAGGTAATTCTAATAAGCGCTCAGGAGTAGGTAACGTGTCAGCTGGTGCTGCAGTAAATTCTGATTCTATACGGCTAAAGTCCGTAAACCGAAAGTCCAAGCTGGCAAACGGCTCATCTGCATATGGATACGTAGCAATCTGTAGAAGTTCATTCAAATGTAGAGTGGGGAGATAAGTACCTTGAATGAACGTTTTGATAGGACTATCCAGGGCCCTGATATACATTGGCCCGAGGATATCCAGCACATGAGTGGGAAAGATTTTGGAGGGCGCTTGGCAGATGGAGAATAAGGCATCTGGGCAATAGTGTTGTGAGAAGCCAATTAGCCGATCTGTTGGGAGAGTCTTTGGTTTCCGAGAGTCGGGAATGTGGAGCCGGTAATACTGTTCCAAGTATGGGTAGATGGCTGAAGCAAGCGCTTGAGATCTTTCTAGCAGCGATAAAACAAAATCATAGTGACTGAAGACTTCTTGTCGAATAGACGGAAGAAGTGGATATCCTCTGAAAGGATTGATCCGAGAGCCATTCCATTGTCGCAGATTTTCTGTGAAGATTTTGTCGAATAGGGAGACTGGAGGCATAATTGCCATCATGAAAGAAAAGTTGTCTTCACAGTGGCTAGGGGTGCAGTTCAGACAGGACAGGGAAGAAGAACCGCTGGTGGACGCTTGATCAGCAAAGCGTAGAGAAGAGTTGGCCAGTTTGTGCAATGCTTGTCTTAAGAGGTGTTCAGGTTGATGGCGGATCAGAGGCAGCTTCAGAACGGGTCCAAGTCTATGTTGGCGCTGCGTTAGCATGTAGCGTGCAAATTTGGTCTTTTTATCATGAATCCCTATTCTGAACAGATGGGGAGCACTAACCAAGTCTTCAAATTTATACGTGTCACCCATGTAAGCTTCAGCCCATCTTATCTCAGTCATACAATACTCAGTTCCTGCATTAAGTATAGCACGAAACCCTTGGTGATGAATATCACAGATGGATTCAAAACGATACCTGTCTGGTTGGTAGTTAGCGTTCTAGACGCAGTCAAAATATGCATCGGTTTCAAGTTGAATCATCTCGGTCAGGGAAGCTGGACGCTCACCGGCATGTACTCCTTTATTCTTCCACAGGAGGAGAGGATTAGCTGAGCGCTTGTTTTCCCTGCTTTTGACCAGTGTTGGAGAGTGAGAATAGCCTTCTCTGTTTAGTAGCCCTTCCGTTGGGTTCAGAAGCTTATCCTGACGCTCATAGACTCTGATGTTGTAGTCTCTGAGAGCGAAGCCAGTGGGTTTGCTTGTCCCACAGTCCAGATAATAAGCTAAATCAACATCAGCTCTAGGAGTTTTGCCTCCTTGCCGCTGTGCTTGGAGAGTTACAGAAGCCGGGATGTGTTTGGGAGTCTTCCCGAGTTCAAGAGTTGTGTAGTAAGCTTCATCAGCTGGGGGTTGAGGCTGTGTTAAAGAGAGTGTTGCGTACAGCCAGATCAAACTTTATGAGCTTGGCGATATCATTTTCGGCATTGATAAGACTTTCTTCATTGTATCCTGCAGGTATGAAGGTCTCTGCGGGCGCTGGAGGCAAATAATCGACTGAGTGATCGATAGTCTTTAAGGGATCCAGCTTGAAGAAATGTCGATGAATCACAACGTCGTTAGCATCGCTCTGACCTTCTGAGCGTGCCTCTGTTGTACTAGGTAGTGCAAGCAATGGTTGAGCCCTTGGGATTTCAGGTTCATCAGGCTCGAGATTTGTAGATTCGATGGCAGCTTCATGTGCGATGGCCACAATGTGGGCCATATCAACATCCAGATGGACATCAACTGGTGTTTCAAAGGATGATATCGGGACAGCAGCTATGGCTTGATCACGTTGTGTAGCCTCAGAAGAAATGGCAGCAGTTGGACGCTTACGTCTCTTGAAGATACACTTCACATTTATACTTTCGGCGGGGAACGCTTGAGTCTGTGGAACTGCAGGTTCTTCAAAGTCAATATTTTTGAGAACCTTTTCCAGATCTTTCCGACTAATGAGGGGTATAGAATCCTCGTCATCTTCATCGTTTTTGATAGGTTGAGCCTTGGGCTTTCGAGGAGCCCGTTTCTTTGTGACAGTGGGACGCTTCACATTATATTTGGCTTTCTCCTGATCTGGACGCTCAGCCTCCTCATCTGACGCTGCTCGGATAACTTGGCGCTCAGAGAGAGGCTTAGCAGCACCTCCAACTTTGGGTGGATTGAAGAGATTATTGATGATTCTTGGCCCATAGAACTTATGCTTGGCCACGGTGACTCCTGCTGAAGAGGTGCACTCTGCTCGAAAAATTAGATCACTTAAAACTAGACCATAAGGTCTGTTTGAAGTGCGTAGACTGTCTCTGAACTTGCTGAATATATAGGCGCTCCAGTTGATTTTTATCTTGAGCAGGATGACAGTCATCATCTGGAACTGGGTTGGGTTGATTTTGTCGAAGGTTCCCACTCTGCATTCAATGTTTTTACTGCAGAAATCAGCCAAGACTCGATACCTGTTCACTATATCTTTCTTCTCAAAGTATGGTTTGTATGGAACATCATCGTAAGCGCTAATCTGAGTCCAGACTTCTTGAATTTGTTCTTCAGTGATAGTGTCTAAAGTGGCTCCAGCATTAGGTAGAGAGAAATTCTGGGCAATAGAGGCCGCAGAGAGAGTGAACGTCTTTGATTCCTTCTTGGAGACAGGAAACAAACAAGTGATGGAAGTCTCATCGTCAGACAGTCGAGCATTTCTCCAGAAGAATTCTAGTTCTTCAGGAAACATATACGAGTATTTTGTGAGAAATTTCTGAAGCCCAGCCTCTGCTACAGAATCCATCATTTCCGTTAAATCAATTTGGGGGTTTTCATAGAGAAACTTCCAATCAACTATAAGGCCTTCAGTGACCTTAACAACAACTTCAGTGGTTCCAGCAGTAGCTTTCTTGGGTGCCATTAGTGAGAAGTAGACAGAGATTACGAATGAAAATTTTTGTTTTTGAGAAAGAGAGAGAATTTTTCTTGCACGAATGTAATAGAGTATAAGAGTGTTTGTGTTTCTGCAGAAAGTGTGTTTTTTGAGATACTTCAATTTGAATGTTCTTTGTGTTTGAAGTTTGAGATGTTGACACGTGGAGGAATATAAATCTCAGCCATTAAAATATAACTGTGGACGTGAATTTAGATTAAATAGGCACGGTTTCTTTTAGTAACTTCCACATATACTATTTTGAAGTCCGATTAAAAAATTTGAAACAGAGACTTTTGATATACTGAGAGTGATACGTGTTCCCATGAAAAGCGGATACGTTCTTTATGAAAACTGTTCGGGAACCATAATTTTGAACAACTATTCAAATACCTGCCAAAAATTTGTTAAAGCGTCCGGACCTATTCAGAATGACGCTTGAAACAATTCAGTGTTATGTGGACGCTTGAGAATCTTGAGGTTCTCTTTCAAGTAACATTTTGTGCTTTAGCGGTCATTGTAACATATAGAATTATTCTTGTGTATGAGGACACAGTTTCCCAGTACTTATCATTATGTCTTGGTAGTAGTGTTTTACTTTTGGTTTAAAATATTCAGCGCTGGTTGTATTCGTCTAAGATACATGGTAATTGTACTGACGCGTGTACATGTGCTGAACTATCTTTGAAAAACGTGATGAGTACCCATGGGTTTTCTTGAGCGAAGGGTGAGGAATGTCAAGTCAGCATTAATTGGTTTCTATCCGCGTGATCTTGCTTTTTAGGTTTAGACACACTTGGATATGGGCAATTAACTTGGAAATGCCCTGGTCTCCTACAGTTGTAACAAAGATTGGTCTTCATCTTTTGTTCGTTTGTTAATCTTGTGGATCGTTGGTTTAACGCTGCAGGCGCTGAGAGATCTTGCTGAGAAGAAGTTTGATATTGAATTGGCGCTAGGGAGGAGGACGCAGGATAGTGAGGCGCTTGATATTGTGGTTGTATTTGAGGAAGCGCTTGATATGAACTTTGTCCTGAGTGCTTAGGACTGTTTCCCTTCTTTTCATATTTCAGGAATTTCCTGAATCTATTTAGAAGCGCCAGTTCTTCTTCCTCACTTATATCCGAACCTTTTTCTTTGATAGGTTTTCCTTTGATTGATGCCATTAGCGCTCCAGATTCGATCACTGGATTACTTACTGCATCACTGGCCGAATTCAGCTCAAACTCAAATGCTTTGAGTTCTGAAAAAGCATCTTCTGGAGTTAGGCTGTCCAGATTGTTTGATTCTCTCATTGCAGTTGTTTTCATCAGGAATCTGCTTGGAAGACTTCTAAAGATTTTGACCACTGTTTCTCGATTTTGTAGCTCCATACCCAGAGATGTTAGTTCAGTGACAAGGGCTGTAAACCTCATGTCTAATTGCTCTAGCGTCTCATTAGGTAGCATCTTGAAGCCGTTGAATTTTTCTTTGGCAATTGATAATTTGTTTTCCTTTATTTGTGCTGAGCCACCACAAATAGTAGCCAACTTATCCCAAATTTCTTTAGTTGTATTGCATGATTTGACTTTGTTGAATAAGTTGTCATTGTCACCAATGGCTGTGTATAATGCATTTCGACCGACATTGTCTAGATTGGCTCGTCGACGCTCATCGGTGGACCATTCTTGTTTGGGCTTCTCCACATAACCGTCAGGTGTTTCTTCTGTGGCTTCGGGCGCTCTGGTGATAACTTTGTATATTTTGATTAGCCCATCTGAAATGATATCACACATTTCATCATCACATGAACACAAATAAGTAAACGCTTTGACCTTCCAAGAGTCATAATTTGACTCGGTCAACTTGGGAACTTTAGAGAATGCCATGAAGAATTTAAAGTAATTTTAAAGCGACTATAAAGAAGATTTTTTTTTTTTTTAAAAAAATGGATCTGAACAAGCAGTTACGCTTGGAAACGCTTAGGTTTCAACTTCAACCGCTCTGATACCACTTGTTGGTCCCAAGTGGTATACGAAAGGGTCTAGAAGGGGGGGGGTTGAATAGACCTTGAAGTCTTTTTCGACTTTTTAAAAATTCGTATCACTTTGAAGTATTTGAACGCTTGACAAGTTTAAGCGCTGGATGTGGCGCTTGAGAAACGTTAACTTAGACTCGGTGATTTCAACGCTTACCAAAGTAGGGCAGAGTTTAGTCACTAAATCAGAGTTAGCTCAGCGGAAGTATTTTATAGCTTAGCGTTCGGTTAATTAATCGAAAGTAGTTGCTTAGTTGTTTTAAGACTTTATCAGAATGTATGCAATATGAATAGTAAATCAGTCAACAATGAATGCTTAAAGAGGTAAATGACACAAGATATTTGTAAGGTTCACTAGGTGATGTAATCCCAGCTACGTCCTTCTTCTCTTTTTATCAGGGAGGTTTTTCCACTATGATGATTATCGAAGAGTCACACAGAGACTTCTACAAGATAGAGGGAGATTGGATATGATCTCGGAACTCCTTGGTCACACAGATTTCAGCTCCACTAAAGACCTTCTATCCCCTTGCTTCTTTCACTCAGAAATGGTGCAAGTTACTCTTGATCTCGGAACTCCTTGGTCACACAGATTTCAGCTCCAATAGAGATCAACTCCAACAAGCTTCTTTTACACAAAAATATTGCTTGCAAGTCAACTAGCTTTCTCACTCAGATGAAAGGTGTTGATGGTTTTGGTCACGGGTTTGTTGTTTTTGGAAAGTTCAAACAACTTGGGGATATCTCAATGGTAGTATAGGTTCTTCTTTAAAAAGAGATTTGAGATATGGGTGACTGTGTCTGGAATATTTGTGAAAAGCTTATATGGATATTTGGCTATGATTTTCAGTAAGCTTTTCTTTCAACAAAGTAGGTATTTTTTTTTTTTTTTGTGTGTTTTTTACTTGTTTGTTGAAAGAGCTATTTATAAGGTATTGGTGGTTTTTTGTCCGTTTGACACGGTTGGAGTCTCGTTTCCCCAAACATTCCTTGAGTTCAGACATTTCTAACTTTGGGTATACTTAATTAGTTAGGCATGTTCTTGGTTTCATAACTTCTGACAGTTTCGGTCAAAAGAATGGCTTGCCCATACGTTATAGTGCTTATATTTTAATAGCACTTATCCGACTTTTAATGCATCTTGTCTTATTTCCGTTGGAAATAATTCGTCCGTTTGATTCATGCATTTTTTAAGTCTTTGGATGGTTTTGGGTTTGAGTTTTCAGGTTACGTTCTTTGTAGGTTGTGTTGGTTTAACCTTTTGGACGCTTGCTGAAGAGAATAGTTATTCTCGTGTATTGGACAGACGCTTGGACTGATCCTGAGTTTCTTCTCTTTATTTCAGACGCTTACTCTTCAATCTTGTCTTGATGGTCTTACTGAGAATTCCGTCATTTCACTTGATGTTGAGTATTCGGCCTGAGTTATCCATTCTTAGTTTGAGCACTGGGATAATCCCTAAAGCGTTTGACGGACGCTTCAAGATATCTTTATCTATTGTAGTTTCAGACGCTTGATCTTCACCTTCATCACTTGGTAGACTCACCCAGAATTTTCCTAAGTGATTTAGTGTCACATACTTAGTGAATTCTACAAAGATAAATACTATAAGCCTAAGATAAATAAGCTTTCCGGTACTTATACATAACATTCTATGAAAGTTTTTACACTTTTCGGGGTCTAACAGGAAGTCCTATTTGTCATCATCAAAACATCTAATATAAAATTCCTAACAAAACCAAAGGATTGAAGATTTGGAAGCTTCAATATTTCGAGTTTGGAGAAGAAGAAGTTTTTCTCCATCATCATATTCATATTAACGAGTAAGTTTTATTCGTTATACGCTTTTAGATTCAATTATGCGAATTAGAGTACTGACACGCTAAAAGCTAACCTGCTTGGTAGCAAGTGCACTAGTCGTGTGTAGTAATAAAAGTGGACGAGAAGTCCGGGTTGTAGACTTGAATTCTAGTTTATGATTCTATGACGGTAAAGAATAATTACAATAAAGGTAAATTGAATGTAAAAAGTGTACAATAAGAACAAGGTTGCACAAATGATTTTTGAACAAAATATAAAGAGAGACTAAGGCACATGCTAGGTCCAAATTGATCAAATATACTTATAAAGGTTCTCGTTGGAAAATTACGCTTATATTGTTATGGTGAAGACTCCTAGGGTAGTGAATAATCGATGTCTCGCATTAAACCCCTATGCTTAGATCGTGATTTCCCAAATATTCCTATCCAGAAATCTAACCACTAAACATGCATTAACTTACTAGAGTTCACTCGATTTGAATCGAACAACTTCACCCGGGAATCTTTACCTATGTCTAGGGGAATTCCTCATTAGATGCGGGTCATGATGTGAATTTCTTGCACCCTAAGTCAATTTTCTCCCGAAATAATCACCTAGGCATAAGATTCTAACATATAGTGATCAAGTATATGCAAGATAGGTAAAAACACAAATTCACATCACATAACAATATAAGAATAACCTCAAAAATCATCTATTATAAGCATATATCACAATTTGGCCTTACATGACCCTAGTCTTACAAATTTAGTTCATAATTGAAAGCATAAAAGACAAAAGGATTCATATAAATATTCATAGACATAAATGAAATGGAAAGCTCTTAAAAACTCCCTAAATGGTGAATGATTATGGATCTTCAAGTTGAGCCTTTAATCCCCAAGCTCTTTTCCTTCCTCTCGTTTTCCCCTCTCTCCCAATGATAAAGAATGGTGATGAATGATGGTGAAATCAGATTAGGGGCTGCCCCCCTCTCCAATTTCATTGATCAA
The DNA here is from genome assembly GCA_019426215.1 of Buddleja alternifolia. Taxonomy (NCBI): domain Eukaryota; kingdom Viridiplantae; phylum Streptophyta; class Magnoliopsida; order Lamiales; family Scrophulariaceae; genus Buddleja; species Buddleja alternifolia. Next base: position 10,000,205 of record CM033403.1, read on the forward strand.
GAATGAATGCAAGAGATGATTAGCTTTATAGGTGTAGATTCTTCTTCCTCCCATGTGTTGTTCCTCTCTTGTGTCCTCCATTACTCTAAAGTGTGTAGTATAAAATTCCATAAAGTAAATCTACCAAAAAACACACTTATGACACCCCCTCAACACATGTGCTGAATTATGGCTAAAAGTGATTCCTTCCCACCATAAAGAGTTGGAATTTAGGCTGAAAAGGAGTAAGATTCGGACCGTCCACGCCTAGGCGTGACTAGGAAGGTGCTGGGGCGTGTCCTGGCGCATATACTTTTCTGTTCGGCGCAGCAATCGTATTTCCTTCATAATTATATCTATAGACCTCCAATTTGAATGATTCAAGTTCCAAATTGAAGCTAAGACATAGATCTACAACTTTGTAGAAGGAAACGTCGTCCAATTCGGTCTAGAAATGTACAGAAATAGCGCTCAACCGTGGAAAATGTTACGATATTGGCGCCCAGACGTGAGTATGATGGCGCCTAGGCGTGTGAGTGCGAAGCAAATCCTCGGAACTGGGTGTCAGCGGCGCCTGGGCATGGTTGGACGGGCGCTTGGGCGTGGTAAGCCGAATGTCTGAACCGTTTTCTTGATTTTCAGCGCAGCAATCGTGTTTCCTTCATAACTTTCTCCACGGACCTCCGATTTGGATGATTCAAGCTTCCAAGTGAAGCTAACACAGAGATCTACAACTTTGTTGAAGGAAACTTCCTCAAATTCGACCTCAAAATATACATAAATTATGTGTTTGTGCGCATTATTCCTCTATTGTAGTGATTTTCCACCTTTACTCAATAAGCACACAAATTAAGCGCAAATGTGGTATAAATCATGCATAAACCAATATAAATCCAATAAATATGAGGCTCTAAAACATGTAAATTCACACCCTATCAAGTACCAATTGGGTTTTCGTTTTAATTTTGAAATCCCTTCCGTTGCGTTTATGCTTTTTCGAACGAAACCTAACAGTGGTATCAGTGTCAATCTATGATTTGCGTATTTGATCTTGTTTATGTGTTTTTGAAGCATCTTTGTATGTTTTTCTTAAATCTGCGTTTTATGGTTTTTTGCCTAGTTTTTTGATTTTTAGTTATTGTAAATATGGGGATATTTGATGATATTGAAAATCGAAAAATACCGAGAAAAAACAGGGCTCAAAAGCTCCGACAAAAATGCGCACGATACCGAGAAAAAACAGGGCTCAAAAGCTCCGAGAAAAATGCGCGCAATAGCGCGCGAGCACTGTTCACGCATGAACAGTGCGCACACAGCTGCGTGCGCTGTTCACGCGTTGTTTAGCACAGTCAGGCCATTCGGCCTGGCCTTGTCCAGTCATGGCCCGCTGGGTCTTGACCGTGGCCCGATGGGTCGTGGGTTTGGATACCTAATTCGTTGATCTGGGTCATGGATTCGGGTTGTAAAACGACCTATGTTTGGGTCGAAATTGATTTTTGCGTTTTGGATGATTTTAATTAATTGGGTGGATCAAAAGAATGATGACTTGAATAATTTAAATCAAGCCCAATTGAAAATTATTCAATTTTTTTTTATAGAAGCGATTACAACATCATATTATATCAATTACAAAAGAATCTATTACAAGTAAGCATCATTAGCAAATACAATCATAGACTATAAACTATTACAAACTAACTATCATCTAAGTAGAGAGAACACCCACATACATCAATGAGAGTTGAACCCACAACCTCTTGGTTATGGAGCCTCAACCTTAACCAACTAGGCTAGACATCATTGGCGAAAATTATCCAATTTTGATTTGTCAATTAGTTTGGACTTAATTTAATTAAATCTAAATGAGCCAATTAGATTGGTGATTTGGACTTAAATTAAATTTAGCCCAATAAGAAATTAATAAACGTGAATGTTGTTCTATTTAATTATTTTAAGCCCAATTAAATTGAATCCAAGTGGACCAAAAGGATGGTGACTTGGGTTTGATGAAATCGAGCCAAATGAGATTAATTGGAATATAATATTTAATTAGAACTAATTAATTATTTTTCTTGGAGATCAATAATTGATTTATTGATTAAATATTATTATTTTTTCCTCGACTTGGAAATTACTTCATTTTGAATAAGGAGTATAAATTATTTTTCTTAGAGATTAATAATTAATTCTTTGATTAAATAAAAGTATTTCCAATTTTTGATGGTTGTAAATCATAATAAAATAAAATATAGAATTCCATATTTTATGTGTTCATATTATTTTAATTAAAGGTAGATGCACTTAATTCTTAATTTCATACATCTAAGTCATCTAGTTGGACTAGAATGATTTTAATTGAATTAGTGAATATGTGAAATCATAAGGAATTTTATAAAGGACTTTTTAGTTGGACTAAAATTTTAAAAATCAACATAAGTGATTTAATATTGCGAGCATGTATTAAATGTTGCGAGCATGTCTTGTGTGATTAAAACACTAATCATGGACTTAGGATTATATGTTTTACCTTTAATTTTATGAGTTATCAAATTTGAAGCTATTTATTATAGTCTTAAAAATAATGCATGAGTTGTTTTAGGAATCGAAATAAAATAGTTCAAAGTTGATAAAGTCAAAAAACCCATGAATGTTTAATAGGTTTAATCTATGCCTTTTGTGATGGCCCACTGGCTCGGGCCCTCTAGTAAAAGTCCATGATCAAGTGATGAATTTATTTAAATTCTATGTTTATTTATATTGAAAGACTTGATTATTAGTACTATTTTTATGCATGATCAATATAGAATAAAGCGCTATAAATTGAATAATGTGCAAAGTGAGACCAAAATCTTTTGACGAATTAAATTCTCCCAAATAAATTATACCGAGTTAGAAAAAGATGTTTGACATCCTTACTCTCCACTAAGCTTTCTAAAATTAGAATTACTATAAATGTGCAATGCTTCCCAGTTATAGGGGTTATACATTTAGAAATAATTTGAAATTTTATAAAGTGCATGCAAATGCCTTAATCGAAACATATTTCACCCCAGAAACCTATTCGGTTGTAAGGTGAAATTCAAATGCTAGATTATAGAAGTTAGTGGGATAAACTCGGGTAGTTCTCGAACCTAGAAATCCAATGGCTTGCGGTTTGGTGAACTATGGGGAAACGTATTGAAACATTTATTGGATAAATTGATATTAGATATCACTTCAAATAATTAATGGGCCAGAAACCGATTAGGTTGCAACCTATTTAATTAATTGAGGACCTCAATACCTGCTTTGGAATCGATGCCAATGACGATTCCCGATTTTCACATGGGAGTGTGGGATTCGAAAAATGCAGTGGGAGCCAAGATAAATTTTAAGTCCTTAATTTTTCTTGGTTAAGTCAAAACAAGTTATCTAATAAATCTGGTTTATTCTGCAGTTATTTTCTCGTTTATCTCTCTCAAATATGACAAACCCACTTTCAATTCTACTCCGACTGGACCCAATTATGTGGACTGGTTTAGAAATTTAAAGATTGTCCTCAATATAGAATCTTTGGGATACGTCTTGGAGGCTGATATCCTGGCGGCTCCTGCTAGAACACGTGCCAACGAGGAAGAGGTCCAAGACCATGAAAAATGGGTTAAGGATGACCTCTAGGTGAGAGGATAAATGGTGGGATCTATGACTAATGATCTTCAAAGGTCACATGATAAGATGCCCACTACAAGAGCTATCCTAGCTCACCTGGTAGAGCGTTATGGAGAGCATAGTCGAACTGCAAGATATGAGATATCGAAAGAGCTCTTCGGAGCCAAGATGAAAGAAAGTGAGAAGGTTGGTGATCATGTCCTCAAAATGATTTCGAGGATCGAGAAATTGGAAGCTCTCGAATTCACCATGAATGCCACCCTTCAAACTGACTTAATCTTGCAGTCTCTTCCTGATTCCTTCTCCCAATTTGTGGTTAACTTTAATTGCAATGAGATAGAGTGCAATTTAGATGGGCTAATGAACAAGTTGGTTACTGCACAATCTCAAATGAAACCAAAGGGAAAGGAAATTGCTTTGTTCATCTCTTCTGGACCCAAAAAGTCTAAGAAGAAGAACAACAAGAAAAAGTCTGGCGAGCTTGGAGCTCAAGGGGGTACCAAGAAGGGAAAGATGAAGGTTCAAGGGTTTTTCAAGAGCAAAGTACCTAAGAAAACGGGTAGATGTCTCGAGTGCGGTAAGCTTGGCGACTGGAAGAGAAACTGTCCCAAATTAGGCAAAGGCGCACACGGTATGGAACTATTTATTTTTGAAACTAACTGTTCTATGATCGTATTTTCTACTTCGTGGATTCTGGACTCAGAGGCTAGTGCCCATGTTTGTTGTTGGTCCCTAAGTGGCATACGAAAGGGTCTAGAAGGGGGGGGGGGGTTGAATAGACCCTGAAGTCTTTTTCAACTTCAAAAAGTTTCGTATTAAAATGGTTTTGGACGCTTGAGATGTAGACGCTTGACTGAGCGTTTACTTGAAATATAGACGCTTAGGCTAAGCGTCTGATGAAGACTGTTTTTAGAAAGTTAACTTAGACTTCAAGATTTGAATACTTTAACCCAGTAGGTTTAAGCGTTCAGTTCTTTAATCAGTGTTAGCACAGCGGAATGATTTCGGTAGTCTTCCTTTTTAAAGCTTTAGCGTCACAGAAAGTGTATTTAGTTGCTTAGCGTTTGATTAAGTTTTACTTGATCAGTTTATGATATGACAATATGAAAAACTGAATGTAAAGTAAGGAACACAATATTTGTAAGGTTCGTTGGGTGGTGTAATCCCAACTACGTCATTCTTCTCCTTGAACACTTGAAGGCAATCCACTAAAATGATTTTCAAAGAATCACACAGAATCTTCTAAAAATTAGGGAGAGATGGATGTCAATAACTTGAGCTCCTTGATCACACAGATTTCTGCTCCAAATCACTTCAATCCCCTTGCCTCTTTCACCCAGAAATACTGCAAGTATCCAACTTCGACTTCACACAGATTGCGAGTCTTGGATAGGGGTTTTTCTAAAAGGTTTGTTTGATTTTGATAAAGTGCAAACAACTAGGAATATCTCAGTAGAAATGTGGATTTCTCTGAAAAGAATATTTGAGATATTGGTTGACTGTCTCAGGAATTGAAGAAAAGCAAAGAGAATGTTTTCTTGAAAATTCTGGCTTTTCTGAGATTGTAAGGAATGAGACTTCAATGCAACAGCAATTCAACTTGATAATTGTTCTTTATATTTTTGGCTTGTTGTTGAAGTCCTATTTATAGGCATTCTTGGAAAAAGTGTCCGTTTGACACATGCACAAGCGCGTGTCTCTCACTTCCGCGAGTGAACAAATTTTGTCCTTTTTCCTGAAAATCTGCTGCACAAAAGTTGGTGTTGCAGTCTTTGAATAGTTGACAGTCCAATTGGGTGGCTTCTCCGTACGTCTGAAAGTGCTCATCACATTTAATGCTCTTATCAGCATTTAATGCATTTGACTTAAATGCCAGTTGACACTTAATGCATTGAGAATATTTGCATTAAACTCCTTCTGGACTTAGAAATAAATTCAAGTGAAATCAGTCATTGATAGACGCTTATTCAACCTTGAATCACTTCTATCCTATAAGGTGACGCTTGGTGTAACTGGTCATTCTAGACGCTTGGAATCTTCATCTTTATTCAGACTTCAGGCTCTTGAGTTTTCAAACTTTACTTCTGATAAACTCACTCAGAACATATCAGATGCTCAGTCTAAGACAACTTAACCTAACAATCTAGAATAAAAATAAAACAAAGCCTATTACAAATCTAACGCTTCAAAGCTGAAAACAAACTTACATATTTTGGGGTCTAACAAAAAATTCCTAATTGTCATCATCAAAACATCTAACATGAAATTCCTAACAATTTCCCCCTTTTTGATGATGACAATACTTACTCTTTTATAGTTCAAGAGTTAGACAGCCAAAATAAAAGTTAGCTTTGATTAGATAGGGTTAGTTAAAGTTAGTTACGCTTCAACGAGATGTTTCATCTGAAAAAAACACTTTATATATATCAAAGATTATAAGCATTTATACAACTAAACAAACAAAATATAAGAGACAAGAATATAGATAATGCAAATAAAAAAGCTTTAACGACTTGGTCTAACTTTTTATCGCTTGGACATTTCAGCTCGGATAGCTCCAGTCAGGTTGGCTTCCAAGGTCATCATCGCTTCATGATATTTGTTGATTATGAGCTTATTTTCTTCTTGTTGTCTCTTCTTGAAAGCAGTAAAATGTTTATCCAAATCAGTTGGGTCAATACCAATATACCTTAGGCAAATTCTGAAAGTTCGGATGAAGTCAAACATTTGCCTCTCTTCAGCTAAAATTTTTGGATCTGAAGGTTCTTGAATAGATGCTCTTCGAAGAGGGATGTCAAAATGTTTAAGTTGTGCTCTAGAAGGTATTGGTAGATTTGGATATAATGCTTGTGGAGGTTCTCTTAGCGTTCTATTAGGCGCTCCAGCAAAATCACTTACTTCAACAGCAGTTATCCAAGAAGGGAGACTTAGCGTAGAAGGAAAAGGTAAAACTTGACGCTTAGGAAGCGGAGGCTCTTGAGCTCTTGAACTAGACGCTTTCCTCTTTTCTCCTTTCTTCTTCTCTTCCCCCTTATTGCCATCATCAGACTTTAGAAAGTGTTCTGTAAGTAAACTGACCTGATGAGCAATCTGAGACATAGAGTCTGTAATGTCATCCAGACGCTTGTCGAAGCATTCCTGCAGTGCGAGGAGCTTGGCACTGGTAGCATCATTCAGAGATGTCTCTAGGGTTTCGAGGCGCTTTTCAAATTCTTCTTTTATGGCAAGTTGGTTGGCTTGAGTAGCATCATGCATTTCTTGAAAAGTTTGTCTGCACTCATTAACAACCGCTTGAGCTGAACTACGCATATGAGCAATCTGAGCACTCATAACGTGAGACTCAATCTTTGCTAAATCGTTTTTAATCCAGTGGAGAGATTCTTCGTTCTGATTAGCATGAGCACTGATATCCTCCAAAACGGATTTGAGCAAAGGACCGAAAGATTGACTCTCATCTGATTGAATTGCTTGAGGAGCCGGTCGCTTGAACCTGGATGAGTGTTTAAGAGAATCAATGGGAACTTGATACGCTGGATCAAAGACAGTACCTCGTACGTCAAGAGAAAGATCCTCAGCAATATCATCAGCAATGAGTTTAGGAGCGTCAGGAATATCTTTTGGTTGAGACGCTTGAACTGGTTCTTCAGCAGACGCTGGAATACTTGCAACTTCAGAAGTGTACGCTTCAACTGACTTAGCAGGCGCTTCCTCAAGCGCTGACTCTGTTTGGCGAAAGTCATTGAATTAGAAGTTCTAATTTGCTAAATCGACATAAGAAGTGGACGCAGCTTCCAAAAGCTCAGTGAGTCTGGTGCTAAAAATGCAAGTACCGAAAATGAATGTGCGAAGGGGACTATCAATGGCCCTGATGTGCATGGGACCAATGATATCAAGCACATGATGCAGAAAGACTTTGGACGGCGCTTGACAGATAGAAAAAAATGAATCTGGGGAGTAATTTCTAGAAAATCCAATCAAGTAGTCAGAGGGAAGAGACTTGAGACGCTGATCTTCAGGCACATAAGCAGCATAGTACTCTTCTAAATATGGATAGATCGCTTAAGCCAGTCCCTGATTTCTTTCTAGCAGTGAGAGGACAAATTCATAATGACTGAGTACATCTTTGCGGATAGAAGGGAGCAGTGGATATCCTCGAAATGAATTGATTACTGAACCGTTCCGTTGTCTGAGATTGGCAGTGAAGATTCTGTCGAAATGAGATAAGGGAGTCATAATCTTCATCATCAAATTAAAGTTATCTTCACAGTGGCTTGGAGCGAAATTCAAGCTAGTAATTTGAGTACTGCCACTGGTAGACTCTTGAGCATTGAATTGTAGAGGAGTAATGGACAATCAGTGAAGCTCTTGACGCAGACATTGCTCAATCTGATGTCTAATTAGTGGGAGCTTGAGAACAGGCCCAACTCTCTGTTGATGCTTCTTCAGGCAATACTTGGCGAAATGACGCTTCTTGTCATGCATGCCTATGCCAAATAGATGGGGAGCTTGAACTAACTCTATGAAGGTATATTGATGACCCATATCTGCTTCAACCCAATTTACTTTGTTCATACAATAGTCTGTGCCAGCGTTGACAATAGCTCTAATAATTCCTTCTAGCTTCCTGGAAGGAATTCAATTTGTTTAATAATTCCTTCCAGCTTCCTCCGCTTGAGAGGTAACTTATCTTGTGCATCCTCATCAGTTTCCTCATCATCTTTTTGAGGAGCAGGAACAGCTTGTGCCTTGGGCTTTCTAGGAGCCCTCTTCTTGGTAGTAGTCGGACGCCTTCACGGCTTTTTCTTGAACGGGATGCTCAGCCTCTTCATCAGACGCTTCACGTACAGTCTGACGCTCAGAAAGTGGTTTAGCGGCACCACCAACTTTGGGAGGATTAAATAGATTGGTCAGAATCCTTTTTCCCAAAAACTTGGTCTTATTCAAGGAGAGACCAGATGGGTAAACACAGTCTGATTTGTACAGAAGGTCACTCAAGACAAGCCCATACGGTTTATTTGGGGTGTTCAGACAGTCCCTAAACCTTCCGAAGATGTACTCACTCCAGTTGATTTGAATAGAGAGGAGTATCGCTGTCATCATCTGAAATTGCGTTGGGTTGACCCTATCAAAAGTGCCCACTCTACATTCAATAATCTTGCTGCAAAAATCAGCCTACAGACGGTATTGTGATACCATATCTTTCTTTTCAAAGTATTGGGTGTAGGGTACATCTTCATAGGCCCTCATAATCGTCCATGCTTTCTTGATTTGTGCCAGAGTAATACTGTCCAGTGCATCACCCTCATTGGGAAGGTTGAAGTTCTTGGCAATGGATGCAGCAGACAACACAAATTCCCTAGGTGCTTCCTTCTTGGTCATAGGCAGAACACAAGAGATAGACTTCTTGTCCTCCGAGAGTTTAGCAGTCCTCCAGAAAGTGTCAACCTCCGTCGGAAAGAAATATGAATATTGTGTTAAGAAATTCTTAAGCCCGGCCTGTGTAACTGATAGGGTGTGAATTTACATGTTTTAGAGCCTCATATTTATTGGATTTATATTGGTTTATGCATGATTTATACCACATTTGCGTTTAATTTGTGTGCTTATCGAGTAAAGGTGGAAAATCACTACAATAGAGGAATAACGCGCGCAAATACAGATTTTATGTATATTTTGAGGTCGAATTTGAGGAAGTTTCCTTCAACAAGGTTGTATATCTCTGTGTTAGCTTCACTTGGCAACTTGAATCATCCAAATCGGAGGTCCGTGGAGAAAGTTATGAAGGAAACACGATTGCTGCGCTGAAAACCAAGAAAATGGTTCAGACATTCGGCTTACCACGCCCAAGCGCCCCTCCAACCACGCCCAGGCGCCGCTGACATCCAGCTCTGAGGATTTGCTTCGCACTCCCGCACCTAGGCGCCATCATACCCACGCCTGGGCGCGGATTTCGTAACACCTTCCACGGTTGAGCGCTTTTTCTATACATTTCGAGACCGAATTGGACGAAGGTTTCTTCTACAAAGTTGTATATATATGTCTTAGCTTCACATGGGAACTTGAATCATCCAAATCGGAGGTCTTTGGAAAGAGTTATAAAGGAAATATGATTGCGGCGCAGAAAAGTAAGAAAGCTGCCTAGACTTCGCACATACGCGCCTAGGCGCCGAAATACCCGTGCCTGGGCGCCGACACCTCCGACATTTGATTCCTTTTAGCCAAAAGTTCAGCATTTGAAGTGGAAGGGAATCATTTAAAGCCAAGAGGTCAGCACATGTGTTGAGGGATGGTCATAAGTGTGTTTCTTGGTAGATTTACTTTATGGAATTTTATACTACACACTTTAGAGTGATGGAAGACAGAAGAGAGGGACAACACATGGGATGGAGGAGAATATACACCTATAAAGGCAATCATCTCTTGCATTCTTCAGGAGGAAAGGAGAGGGGGGGGGGCAGCCCCTAATTTGATTTCACCATCATTCATCACCATTCTTCATCATTGAGAGAGAGGGGAAAACTAGAGGAAGGAAAAGAGCTTGGGGATTGAAGGCTCAATTTCAAGATCCATCATCATTCACCATTTAGGGAGTTTTTAAGAGCTTTTCATTTCATTTATGTCTATGAATATTCCTCTTATGTCTTTTATGCTTTCAATTATGAACTAAATTCGTAAGATTAGGGCCATGTAAGGCCAAATTGTGATTTATGTTTATAATAGATGATTGTTGAGGTTATTCTTATATTGTTATGTGATGTGAATTGATGTTCTACTTATCTTGCATATACTTGATCACTATATGTTAGAATCTTATGCCTAGATGAATATTTCGGGAGAAAATTGACTTAGGGTGCAAGAAATTCACATCATGACCCGCAACTAATGAGGAATTGCCCTAGACATAGGTAAAAATTCCCGGGTGAAGTTGTTCGATTCAAATCGAGTGAGCTCTAGTAAGTTAATGCATGTTTAGTGGTTAGATTTCCCGATAGGAATATTTGGGAAATCACGATCTAAGCATAGGAGTTTATACGCGAGACATCGGTTATTCTCTACCCTCGGAGCTCTCACCATAACAATATAAGTGTAATCTTTCAACAAGAACCTTTATAAGTATATTTGATCAATTTGAACCTAGCATGTGCCTTAGTCTCCCTTTATAATTGGTTTTAAATCACTTGCTCATCTTTGTTCTTGTTCTTTACAAATTTTATTTGAATTTATTCTTACTTTGTTTATTCACTTCATTACAAATCTTAAACTAAAATTCAAGTCTCCGTGGTTCGACAATCCGGACTTTTCGTCCACACTTATTACTACACACGACTAGTGCACTTGCTACAATAGCACGTTAGCTTTTAGCGTGTCAGTAACAGTATCCATGATATCATGCAGGTTGATCTGGGGTTGATCATATAGGAATTTCCAATCGACAATAAGGCCTTCAGTAACCTTGATGATAGGCTCGGCAGAAGTAGATGAAGCTTTCTTTGATGCCATTTTTGAAAATAGAGTGAACTGAGATTTTCTTTTGCTTTGAGAGAGAGAGAGAGAGAGAGAGAAATTTGCAGAAATTTAGAGTAATAGTGAATGATTTTTCTGCAGAGATTGTTTTAAATGACACAGTAAAGAGATTTTGAAACTTGTGTTCTCTCATCTCTTCAAGATTTAGACACGTGTAAAGTTATTTTAATCTCAGCCATAAATTCATTAACTGCGGACGCGAATTTTGTGTAAGAGAGAGAAGTTACATTTGGTAATTCCCATATATAATGATTTGACCTCCGAGTTATAGTTTTAAAAATGTTTGGCATTTTCAGAGTGTAACACACGCGCCTGATGGTACATTGACACGTACACAAACACGTGCTATCTCTGAACTGTCATTTTAAAAAAATTGATTACCCGCCAGTTTGATGTGATAGAAGCGTGCGAGTAGAGTATAAAATAGACTTTTGAGTCTACCCACTACTTCAAAAAGCTTGTAAAATTTATGCATGACTTAAATTATTTTTATATGAAGTGTTGAATGGAATTGGTTCAACGCTTAACTGATACCACTGGTAGATCTATCATTAGAAAATTAGACGCTTAGGATTGAAAAGTCTTTTTATGTTTGAGCGTCCAATATTTTATGCATAAGTAATACTGAGCGTTGATGATCATGCATCTGAAAATTTTGATCATTGACGCTTGCAGTTATGGTCAAGTACAACTTTAAGGTTCCCCCTAAATTTGATAGCTTGTACCAATAAACAATTTCTAATAAAGTATGATGCAAAAATGATTAAGCGTTTAAATCAATCATACGCAATTCACCTCTCAAAGTGAGAAAACATTGTTCGTTGAGCGCTTTGGTGAAGATATCTGCCAATTGTTTGTCAGTTCCAATGAAGTGCATGGAGATTTCTTTCTTTTGAACATGGTCACGAAAAAAATGGTATCTAATGTCAATGTGTTTGGTTCTGGAATGAAGAACAGGATTTTGAGTCATGGCTAGAGCGTTTTGGTTATCACAATGAATTGGGGTTGGTCCTAGGATTATTCCATAATCTCTAAGTTGTTGCCTCATCCATAACAGTTGTGCACAACAACTTCCTGCAGCTACATACTCAGCTTCGGCAGTGGAGGTAGCTATGGATTGTTGTTTCTTACTATGCCATGAAACTAACCTATCACCTAGAAATTGATATGTACCACTAGTACTCTTACGATCTATTTTGCATCCTGCAAAATCTGCATCTGAGAAACCAATTTGTTCAAAAGGAGAGTCCCTTGGATACCATAAGCCCACATTTTGTGTGCCTTTTAGGTATTTAAGGATCTTCTTGGCAGCACTTAAGTGTGACTCTTTAGGATCAGCTTGAAATCGTGCACACATGCATACCGAAAACATAATATCAGGTCTACTAGCAGTAAGATAAAGAAGTGATCCAATGATACCTCTATAATTAGTGATATCAACTTTCTTTCCACTTTCATCTTTATCTAACTTAAGCTTTTGGCTCATTGGAATTTTCGAATATGATGCATTTTCCATACCAAATTTTTTAATCATATCTCTTGTGTATTTATCTTGGTTTATAAATATGCCATTGTGGAGTTGTTTAACTTGTAATCCTAAGAAAAAAGTTAATTCACCCATCATGCTCATTTCAAATTGTTCTTGCATCATTTTCGAAAATTTCTCACACAGACGCTTGTTAGTAGAACCAAATATAATATCAACATAAATTTGGACTAAGAGAATATCTTCGTTATTGGTAATTTTAAATAACGTTGTATCAACGATGCCTTTTGAAAAGCCTTTACCAATAAGGAAGATAGAGAGAGTGTCATACCATGCTCGGGGTGCTTGCTTAAGCCCTTAAAGCGCTTTGTCTAGCTTGTAAACCATACCCTTACCATGATTGTTGATGAATCCCGGTGGTTGCTCCACATATACTTCTTCTTGGATTTTACCAATCAGGAAAGCACTCTTCACATCCATCTGATACACCATGAACTTGTTGAACGCTGCAAATGCTAGAAACATACGGATTGCTTCAAGACGGGCGATAGGAGCGTATGTCTCATCAAAATCAATACCCTCTTCTTGGTAATATCCTTGAGCTACGAGTCTGGCCTTGTTCCTTATCACAATGCCATTCTCATTCATCTTGTTTTAATAAGCCCATCTAGTCCCAATAACTCCTTGGTGAGTTGGCCTTGGTACTAGCGTCCAAACCTTATTTTGTTCAAAATGATTAAGCTCTTCTTGCATGGCTTCAATCCAACTTGGATCACGTAGCGCTTCATCCACTTTCTTAGGTTCCATTTGAGATAACATCATTGAACGTAGCGGCTCTAGTTCATACAGGTGTTCCAATATCTCCAATAATCTGCTTAGGTGGATGATCACACAGCCATAGTCTATCTGGTTGGAAAGGGTTAAGAGGTTGAACAGGAGCTTGACGATCAGATGCTTCACTATCTTCTTGGGCGTTTCAAGTTTGCAAATCCTTGTTTGCTCTTGATGATCACTCTCTTCATGATCATCAGCATTTCTTACATAATTATCCATAGTAACCTCATGAGTAATCTTAGGAGGTGGCACTGAGATCTCATCATCGTCGTCACTGTCATCGTTAATGGTGATCTTAGACACTTGATGACATAGATCTTCAACTCCTACATCATTTATATTAACCTTACTCGGTTCTTGGTTAGCATCATCAAAAATAACATGAATATATTCCTCAACCTTTGATTTGATCTTATTTAGGATGCGAAAATTCTTTCCATTCTTGGCGTAGCCTAGAAAGATTCCCTCATCCGCTTTAGGATCAAATGTCTTTAGGCTTTGGGATCCATTATTATGGATAAAGCATTTAGAACCAAAGATGTGAAAGTATGAAACATTTGGCTTATGTCCCTTCCATAGTTCATATGGAGTTTTCCCATGCTGTTTGTTGATCATGCAACAGTTTTGAGTGTAACAGGCAGTGTTGATTGCTTCGGCCCAAAACCTAGGAGCAAGCTTGGATTCTGCTAACATTGTCCTAGCGGCTTCCTTGAGCGTTCGGTTCCGGCGCTCATCAACAGCATTTTATTGGGGAGTTCTGGGAGCAGAATACTCATGATATATTCCATTCTCTGCACAAAACTTCTCAACAATCTTATTAGTAAACTCAGTACCGTGATCACTTCTTATTCTTGCAACCTTAAGATCTTTTAATGTTTGAAGTTGCCGAATAAGCGTTGTTAACTTGTCACATGTCTCATCTTTGGATGAAATAAATTCCACCCAAGTAAATCGAGAGAAATCATCTACTATCACCAAAGTATACTTTTTACCGCTTACACTGATCGTTTGAATAGGTCCAAACAAATCCATGTGAAGTAGTTCAAGTATTCTAGAGGTAGATAGATGAGGTTTTCTTTTGAAAGATGATTTGACTTGTTTACCCATTTAACAAGCGTCACAAAGACGATCCTTATGAAAATGTCCATTTGGTAATCCCTCTACAAGATTTTGACTTATAAACTGAGAGATTGTCTTAAAGTTGAGATGATTCATTTTTCTATGCCATAACCAACCCATTTTAGATTCATTTTTAGCAACAAAGCATGTTGGGTTGTTATCAACTATTGAACCCCAATCTACCAAATATACGTTGTTAGTTCTTTTACCCTTCAATTTAGTGGACTTAGTCTTAGCGTCATTTATATAGCAACAGTCGCTTGAGAATATGACTTCAAAGCCTTTATCACAAAATTGACTTATGCTTAATAAATTGTGCTTTAGACCCTCAACATAATAAACATCACTTATCATGATGTTCCCCCTATGCACAATACCTATACCTTTAGTTTTACCTTTGGAGTTGTCACCAAATACAACCTGAGGACCATTGGCTGCTCGATAGTTGATCAGAAGATCCTTGGAACCAGTCATGTGCCTTGATGATCCACTATCGAAGTACCAAACAAATGTATCGGCTCTAGCTCTAGGTATCTGCAATCGAAAGGAAAGTTCTATTTTTGTTCAGGTACCCATTGTTGCTTAGGTCCTTTAACATTAGTAACATTGTTAGTTTGAAATCAAAAGGAAAGTTCTATTTCTCTTCAGGTACCCATTGTTGCTTGGGTCCTTTAACATTAGTAACATTGTTAGTTTGAATTAGAACTTTAGGAAGCCATATTTGCCTGGTCTTCATTGTAGGAATACTGGCCTTTTTGGGTTTCACAACGTGTTGTGTGTGCTTTTTGGGTGTATAGTAATATCCTTGATTATAATAGTAGTCATAATCATAATCATCATAGTATCGATAATATGATCTTAACTGTCTTGGATATTGACGCTGGTATTTCCTTGACGCTGGCTTAGGTTGCACTTTTGGTGCTGGACGCTTAGCGCTTGATTTACAGTGGTCAGACTTATCGTTGGCCTTTTGAGTGTTTGGATAGACCCGTCTTTGTGAATCATTTGCCTTAGCCTTACCCTTGCCTGAGTCAGCTTTGACTTTCTCATTTAGCCTCTTACCATTGTCGCTAGGTTCATTTTGTGTTTGACCTTGTGAACCTTTCTCAATTAAGATAACACCCTTTCCTTTGTTCTTCGCCGTAACATTAGATTTATTAGATTGTTTAACGAGTTTATCGCATCCTAAACTGGTCTTTTCACCAAATAATCTAGTTACTTCAATCACATTATCCAACTTTCTAGAAGCTTTTGATAATGATGAGATGAGCTGCTCTGATTTAGCAAGTCTAACAATCAAATCAGCTTCTCTCTTGACTATAATATCAAGATCGCTTTTTAATTGAATAATCTCACTCTCAAGTGATTGGTTCTTCTCAATGCATTGTTGCTGAACTTTCAACTCTGTTTTGAGCGTTACTTTATCTCTTGTGAGTGATGAGATAATAGCGAGATCGTTTTGATATATTTTGGCAGCTTCTTGACATTCATTGTAGTATTCTTTGACTTTGTCAAGCAATTCATCATAAGAGAGAGGAATAGATAATTCATTGATTACCTCGGGAGGCGCTTAATCATCTCTGGCCATGAGACATATGAGCGCTGAGTCATCTAATGGCTCATCATCATCACTACTCTCCTCTGATGATTCTAAATCTTCAGGTGCGGATGCTGGTTCTGATTCCGCTAGTAAACCTTGTTGATGAAGGTTGCTCCTGAATTGGTTTCTATCCAAGTAATCCTGCCTTGAAGGCTTGGATACGTTTGGATAAGGGCAATTTACCTGGTAGTGCCCTGGTTTCCTGCAATTATAACAAAGATTAGTTTTCATCTTTTGTTCATTTGTTAACCTTGCAATGTGTGGTTTTGAGACTACTGAAGCTGAGAGATTTTGAATAGACGCTTGGGGTGAAGGAACAGAATACTGAGGCGCTTGAAACTGTTGTTGCACCGGAGAAGACGCTTGATATGAACTTTGTCCTTGATTATTGAAACCTTTTCCTTTCTTTTCATATCTCAAGAACTTTCTGAATCTATTCAGCAAAACCAACTCCTCTTCCTCATTGATATCTAAATTCTTTCCTTTATTACCCGATTTGCCTTTGATTGATGCTATAAGCGCTCCAGATTCAATCACCGGACTACTCACAACATCACTTGTAGAATTCAACTCAAACTCAAATGCTTAAAGCTCTGAAAAGGCATCTTCTGGAGTTAGAAGATCCAACATATTTGATTCTCTCATAGCAGTTGTCTTCATCAAGAATTTACTTGGTAAACTTCTAAAGATCTTAACCACCATTTCCCGATTCTGTAAATCCATTCCCAACGATGTAAGTTCTGTAACCAGAGCTGTAAATCTTATGTCTAATTGCTCTAAAGTTTCATTGGGTAACATCTTAAATCCGTTAAACTTTTCTTTTGCAATGGAAAGTTTGTTCTCTTTAATCTGAGCTGAACCACCGCAAATTGTAGTCAACTTATCCCATATTTCTTTAGTGGTTTTGCATGATTTGATCTTGTTAAATAGGTTTTCATTATCACCAATAGCCATATATAGAGCATTCCGACCAACATTGTCCAAATTTTCTCTTCGACGTTCATCTGGAGACCATTCTTGCTTCGGTTTTTCAACGTAACCATCCGGAGTGTCTTCCGTGGCTCCATGCGCTCTTGTGACAACTTTATATAATTTGATTGGCCCATCTGAAATAATATCACACATGTCATCATCACAAGAATAGAGATATGTAAATGTTTTGACTTTCCATGTGTCAAAATTTAACTCAGTCAGTTTGGGAACTTTAGCAAATGCCATTTTCTTTTATTTGAAAATCTAAAGCAACTAAGTTTGAAAAGGATCTAAACAAGCAGTTATGCTTGGAAATTATAATATTTCAACTTTAACGGCTCTGATCCCACTTGTTGGTCCCTAAGTAGCATACGAAAGGGTCTAGAAGGGGGGGGGGGTTGAATAGACCCTGAAGTCTTTTTCAACTTCAAAAAATTTCGTATTAAAATGGTTTTGGACGCTTGAGATGTAGACGCTTGACTGAGCGTTTACTTGAAATATAAACGCTTAGGCTAAGCGTCTGATGAAGACTATTTTTAGAAAGTTAACTTAGACTTCAAGATTTGAATACTTTAACCAAGTAAGTTTAAGCGTTCAGTTCTTTAATCAGTGTTAGCACAACTGAATGATTTTTGTAGTCTTCCTTTTTAAATCTTTAGCGTCACAGAAAGTGTATTTAGTTGCTTAGCGTTTGATTAAGTTTTACTTGATCAGTTTATGATATGACAATACAAAAAACTGAATGTAAAGTAAGGAACACAATATTTGTAAGGTTCGTTGGGTGGTGCAATCCCAACTACGTCCTTCTTCTCCTTGAACACTTGGAGGCAATCCACTAAAATGATTCTCAAAGAATCACATAGAATCTTCTACAAATTAGGGAGAGACGGATATCGATGACTTGAGCTCCTTGATCACACAGATTTCTACTCCAAATCACTTCAATCCCCTTGCTTTTTTCACCCAAAAATATTGCAAGTATCCAACTTCGATTTCACACAGATCGCGAGGCTTGGATAGGGGTTTTTCTAAAAGGTTTGTTTGATTTTGATAAAGTTCAAACAACTAGGAATATCTCAGTAGAAATGTGAGTTTCTCTGAAAAGAATGTTTGAGATATTGGTTGACTGTCTCAGGAATTGAAGAAAAGCAAAGAGAATGTTTTCTTGGAAATTCTGGCTTTTCTGAGAGTTTAAGGAATGAGACTTCAATGCAACAACAATTTGGCTTGGAAATCAATCGTGTTGTATTTTGGCTTGTTATTGAAGTCTTATTTACAGACATTCTTGGAGAAAGTGTCCGTTTGACACATGCACGAGCGGGTGTCTCTCACTTCCGCGAGTGAACAACTTTTGTCCTTTTTCCTGAAAATCTACTGCACAAAGTTGGTGCTGCAGTCTATGAAAGGTTGACAGTCCAATAGGGTGGCTTCTCCGTACGTCTGAAAGTGCTTATCACATTTAATGCTCTTATCAGCATTTAATGCATTTGAATTAAATGCCCGTTGGCACTTAATGCATTGAAAATATTTGCATTAAACTCCTTCTGGACTTAGAAATAAATTCAGGTGAAATCAGTCATTGATAGACGCTTGTTCATCCTTGAATCACTTCTATCCTACAAGGTGATGCTTAATGTAGCTGGTCATTATAGACGCTTGGAATCTTCATCTTTATTCAGACTTCAGGCGCTTGAGTCTTCAAACTTTACTTCTGATAAACTCACTCAGAACATATCAGATGCTCAGTCAAAGACAACTTAACCTAACAATCTAGAATAAAAATAAAAAAAAGCCTATTACAAATCTAACGCTACAAAGCTGAAAACAAACTTACATATTTTGGGGTCTAACAAAAAAATCGTAATTGTCATCATCAAAACATCTAAAATGAAATTCCTAACATTTGTTGTTTGGATCAGGATCTACAGAGAAGTAGAAAGCTGGGCCGAGAAGAAGCGATGATCAAAGTTGGCAGCGGGGAAAGCATCGCAGCTACTAGGATCGGATCTACTTCTTTTTATTTGAATTCTGGACATTTACTGTTTTTAGGTAATGTTTTGGTTTTGCCCAAGGGACTTAAGAACAATGTATCTATTCCTATCTTAGTTAAGATTGGATATACATTCCGTTTTTTAAATTAAATTGCAACATTTATTATGGAAATAAATTAGTTGGCAATGCATGTTTAGTTAATGGTTTGCATTATTTAAATGTCCATTAATTCTTGTTAATTTTGTTGAGTTGTCTTGATTGGCTGTGGTTGGAATTTTCTTGATTTTGTGGGTAAATCATTTGCAAACCCTCACGAGACTATACTCGTCCTCTCTGGTAACTTTGAGGTTTAAAAGCGTATTGCACATGCTAAGTGCAATCGTGCACTCTACGAAAATGAGTTGTTTTTATTTTTGGTTGTTATAGTTTAGTTTTAGTCTTAGATTGATGTTTGATCATGGTTTTGTAGTCTAAGTTTTTTTTATGGCTCGGGGACGATCAATGTTAAGTTTAGGAGTGTTGATAGGTGTGAGATTTACGTGTTCTAGAGCCTCACATTCATTGTGTTTACATTCATTTATGCATGATTTATGCCACATATGCGTTGAATTTGTGTGCTTATTGAGTAAAGGTAGAAAATCATTGCAATTGAGGAGAACTTGTTTGAAACGCAGAATTTTCGAGTACTTAGAGACTGAATTTGACAAATATTTTTTCAACAAAGTTTTACATCTCTATCTGAGCTTCACGTGGGAGCTTGAATCACCTAAATCCAAGATCGGAGGAAAAAGTTATGAAAGAAACATGATTTCTGCACAGAAGAGAAATTGCTACTGATTCCAACGTACGGACGTTGGACTTGTAACGTTCGAACGTCAGCCTAGTCAACAGCCCAGTCACACAACATGTGCCACGTCACAACGTTCGAACGTTGGGTTGGTGAAGTACGGATGTTGAGGTCGGCTGGACGATTTTGGCAAGTTTTGATACCTAATTCAACTAGAAGTGTGGGGATCCTCTTTTATAAATACCTCGTCTTACAACAACGAAATGGTTCGAAAATATAAGCATTGGAAGTGATTTTTGAGTAAGGAGACAAGCATGACGAAGAGAACGACGATTCTGCATCAATTCATCAATTCGTAATAGGGAGATTTTTAGTTCTAGATTATTTGTCTATGAATAATTCTATGTTTTTGATTGTTTTCCAAATTACAATTATGAACTAATTTTCCTTTGACTAGGGCCATGTGAAGGCCGAATTTATGAGTTTATATATATGAAGTGATTTTTCGTATTAATTCTTTTATTGCTTTGTGTGTTAATTTTGCTCTGTTATTCCAATCATATGCTTGATCACCATATGCTTGCTCATTTGCCTAGTCTATTCATTCAAGAGAATATAGGTTAGGGTTCAAAGGGTTTAACACATCATCCGGAAAAAATAGTGGAATTGCCCCTAGAGATAGGTAAAGATTCCTGGGTCCTGTTAGCCAGATTTATCCGGGGAAATTCTAGAACGTAAATACATGGTTGTTGATTAGATTCTCGGATAGACATATTTAGAGAACCGTCAATTAGTCATAGGATTATTACAACCGAGACATCGGGTAGTAATTAATTAAGGAATTTCCACCAAAGTAATATTAGTCTAATAATTCGAAGAATAATTCATATATATTAACGAGTAAATACGGTTCAAGCATGTGCCTTAGTTATTTTATCTCATAAGAATCTCAATCTCATTGTAAAGTCTTGTTTTCAATTTTTCTTTAATTTGTGATACAATCGTTATAATTTAATTTAATTTAATTTCAATTGCTTTAAAATCTGTCAATCTAAAATACGAGTCTCTGTGGGTTCGACATCCCGGACTTAAAAATCCATTTTATTACTGCACACGACTAGTTCACTTGCTGTTTAATACAACGTAAGGATTTCTCGTGTCAACGTATAATTTTGAATTTAGTGTTTATTTATGGTTTGAATTTTGATATTATATAGAAAATATCGAGGCCAAACACAGTTGAAGTTTTAATATACACGGTTGGTCAAATTATTGAAGACTCAAATTCAGTGAGATAGAGCACTCGTCCAAGCACTAACATGCGAATAAGTTGTACGATCAGATATGCTGAATTGTTGGAGAAGTTATATGTGAGAACAAGAACTGATCACAATCATCTTTCATTAAAAGTAATTATAAAATTTGAATTTGAAAAGAGAAATGTGATGAGGGAGAGCACAATGGAGATCAAAGACGATGAGACTTTAGCATTTTTCTTGGATCCTAACGTTGTTCAGGACATAGTTGAGCTTTATATTGAGAAAAAGGCAATTCAACATCAGGATCAATACAAATTGTTGTTAGCCCAAGTGATAACGTCACCCTAATTCATGTCGTATTTTACACAGCCCACAGTATCAGATTTAAATACGCTGTCACAATCACATGTGTTGACAAATCTTGAGTATCACGATCTTTTTTCAAGTGGTTTGGTGAGTTCTACAATTCACGATTTGCATCAAAGTAATTTATTCTTATATTTATATTGTGTCATCCTATTTTCTAGCAATTTTCATATTTGTGTAGATTATTTTTCTTATCTTTGCAGAATTGTAAAATAATTTAACTTTTTGTGATTTGCATTTTTAGGTGCTTCTACAACGGGTCATTTGTTTGGGTGTTTTGAAATTGTACAAAATTCCCCTCTGAAAAATCCTCGTTCAGGGAATTTTGTAATTCCTGACGTGCAAGCAGGTAATTATGAATCTTCTATCAAGTTTCATAATTTTGTATTCCTTTTATTCGTGTCTTGTTATTCTTATTTTTACATATTATCATCATACTTATCTTTAATTGCAGGTCCGTCTACACAAAGTCGTCACGACTTTGAGCATCCCAATTTTGGGTCTAGTGGTTTTGCAGACATTGAGAATGATGATATTGGGAATGACGATAATAGTGTTCATTCTCATTGTTCGATCCATAATCATTCAGACCCCGACGTGGAAGAACACCTCAACAATGTAATGATGGATGAAGATGAAGGTGGTAAGAGTGATGTACCGATTAATGAAGATATCCCTCCCACAAGATCTAAAGAAAGACTTCATGAAGTGCCCCCATTCTACTCCACCACATACCCAGAAGTAGAAGGAGATTCATTATATCGACCAAGTACAAGTTTAAGCCGGAGAATAATTTATGATCCTGTGAAAGGTAATCTTGGTTTGGACCTAGTTTTTGACAACAAACTCAGCTTGCAAACAACTGTGAAAAACTACCACGTGTATCATGCACGGCGCGAGTTTAAGGTGACAATTAGTAACTAGAAAATGTATGTTGTGAACTGCGGGGAGGTTTGTCGAAGAAAACTGGTTTTTGGAAAATTACAAGGTATGAAGGGCCACACAAATGTCTCTTCGACGATTGTTCCAAGAACCACTTTAACTTGGATATAAACATGATCGAAAATAAAATTCTACCAGATATTAGGAAGGATCCGCCATATAAGATCGGTCTAATTGTACTGATGGCATAAAAAAATGGCAATTTGATATTACGTATGGGAAGGCTTGGTACAGTTTGCGACGTGTAAATGAGATTATACATGGGACATGGGAGAATTCCATTACATATTTGCCTAAATTTTTGGAAGCTATCCAGAAGTGGAATCTGGGCACGATTGTTGAATAGCAACACAAAAGACCGGGTCAAAATCCAGAAATGCTAAAATTTCTATTTTGGGCATTCAAGCCATGTATAAATGGATTCCGACATTGTTGAAGAGTCATATGTGTTGACTGGACTCATTTGTATGCACCGCACAAGGCTAAGTTGTTGATCGCATAACTCTGGATGGAAATTAGAATATTTTGCCTTGCATTTGCCATCATTGATAATGAGTCCAATGAGTCTTGGTTATGGTTTCTGAAATTGGTCTGCAAACATTTTGTGAACAATGATGAAGGTGGTTGCCTTATTTCTGATCGTCCTAAGGGCTTATTAAATGCTATTCAATTTATGCCCGCTTTTTCCCCTCCCCTGGGAGCTCATAGATATTTCCTGCAACATGTGAGTTCAAACTTTAATGCTCCATTCAAAAGTAAGTTATGAAGGAACTCTGTTATGCCGCAGGTATGGCACATAACATCCGAAAGTTTAACCAAGAAATGGAACTTATTGGTAATAAGGATCTGGCTGCGTTGAATTAGTTGAAAGTTATCCCACAAGAAAAGTGGACACTGGCATATGATGGAGAGATGTGTGAATGCATTATGACGATGAACATGGGCGAAAGCATACACAACGTGTTGAAACGTACTCGACATCTTCCACCCACATCAATTTTTAAGTGCACATTTCATCGTACTGTCGAATATTTTGCTGATCGAGTGTGAATGGCTTTGGCAATGAGGGAACAACCTATGATGACATATGCATATAAAATGTACCATGAATGGACCAAAAAATCCCAAGCGCACACCGCAATAGTTTTTTCTTGGTTGCATTACACAACTCAAATTAAAAGGGCCCAACAGATCGGATCCGGTGATCACATCGTCGACAACAAAGCTAAATATTGCTCTAGTGGAAAATAGACTCTTCATCAAATTCCGTGCTCACACGCAATAAAATGGTGTAAAGACTTAGGGGTTAGGTCATCCTCGTATGTTGAAGAATATTACCATGTCTATGAATATTTGAAAACATATCATGGAAGGTTCTATCTGTTGGTTGAATCACATTATTGGGATTTGTGGTGCTGAGTCGTGATAATCTTTGGCTTAATAAAGGCCTTCAGCATTTATAAAACTTCTGCCCAACTTCACATGTTTGATTTTTTGTGAACAGTTGTAGTTGGATTGTTACGATTCAACTACATCAATTGTCTGCCTTTTCTTCACGTGTTTTTTTTTGTGAATAGTTGTAGTAAGATTGTGACGATTCAACTACATCAATTGTCTACATAAGGAGTTCAGGCAATGCCATTTGGATCATCTCCCGCCATTTGTCTAGGTACCCTACTAGGCCTTACAACCATGATCCTGGACCACGCCCATATTTGTTAAAGGAGAAATATATTAATTGAATAACCATGAATTATTATAGCGTAAATAATAAATTTTCTCACCTTTAATAATGGCACGAAACTTGCAATATTTCTGGCGTCTATCTTGGTAGCATGCTGGTGGTCCCAAGTAGCATACGAAAGGAGCTAGAAAGGGGGGCGGGGTTGAATAGACCCTGAAGTCTTTTTCCACTTCAAAAATTTCGTATCACTTTTGGTTAGATTATAGAAAACCCCGTAGGGAACTTGTATTATTGAGCAACATATTTATAGAGTTACAAGAGAGAGAATGCAAGAAAACCCTAAACTATAAAGAAGGTAAAAGATAAATAAGGTAATAAGAATACTAGTCTAACTAGGAAAACAATAATAATACTAATCTAATTAGGAGAGCAATAATAATATCTAACACTCCCCCGCAGTCGAAACGTGAAAGTCTTGAACATTGACACTGAACTAAAAATCGAGAAAAGTGTTAACACAGTCCGGGCATAAAGAATGCTTAGTAGAGAGATTTTGACGAATACGTTTCTCAAGGTGGAGCAGTTTCATCTGGAAATCATTAAATAAGGCGGCGGTTCGATGAAGACGCTTCTCAATGTGGAGCAGTTTCGTCTGAAAACCATTAAATAAAGCGGCAACTCCAAGTCCTTGTTTTTCCAAGGGTGAGCGGCGACAACATAAACAAAGATAAAGAAAAAAAAACTACTCTAAACAAAACTAAACTAAACTAGATAAGGTGCGCCCGACGGGGTCGGCGACTTGAGGATGGCGGAAGCGAGAGATCGAGAAACCATGGCTCGAAGCCATGGCTCGAAGCCATGGCTCGATACCATGTTAGATTAGAGAAAACCCTGTAGGGAACTTGTATTATTGAGCAACATATTTATAGAGTTACAAGAGAGAGAATACAAGAAAACCCTAAACTATAAAGAAGGTAAAAGATAAATAAGGTAATAAGAATACTAGTCTAACTAGAAAAATAATAATAATACTAATCTAATTAGGAGAACAATAATAATATCTAACACTTTTAATGGTTAGAACGCTTAGGCAACTGAACGCTTGGGTCAGACGCTTCAGTAAAGATAACTTAGACTTAGTGATTTTAGCAATTTGCCAAAGTAGGGTAATGCTTAGATCACTTAATCAGGGTTAGAACAGCGGAAATAATTTTAAAGCTTTAGCGTTCGTTTTGGTTAAATAGTCGCTTAGCAGATTAGCTTATCTTTTTCAAAGAATATAATATAATGTAAAACAAGACAATAATTAAACTAAATGACACAAGAAATTGTAAGGTACACTGGGTGATGTAATACCAGCTACGTCCTTCTTCTCCTTTTTCACTTGGAGGAAATTCACTAAGATGATTATCAAAGAATCACATAGAATCTTCTACAAGATAATAAGTAGGTGAAAATGATCTTGGGCTCCTTGATCACACAGATTTCAGCACCAATGAAGATCGTCTTCTACAAGCTTCTCTCACTCAGAAATACTGCATGTAATGGATTTCAACAGCTTTCTCACTCAGATGAAAGGTTGAGGGTTTTGTCACAAGGGTTTGATTGTTTTTGGAAAGATCAAACAACTTGGAATATCTCAGTAAGAATTTAGGTTTCTTCTTTGGAAGAGGTTTGAGATATTTGTGACTGTCTGGAATGTATATAAAAAGCTTGAAAGATTTTGGCTATAGAGTTTCTAAGCTTTTTCTTTGAACGAGAAATTTCAACAGAGTTTCTTGTGCATGTACGTATATCTCTATTGTCTCTATATCAGGGTTTGCTGAAGGTAGGGTATTTATGTTAGAATAGTGCCCTGTGAGCCAATCCTAGATAGGCTTTATTTATCTATTCTTGTAGTAAACAATTTCGTTTTACATTATATTAATAAAAGGCATTTCTTCATCTTATGTTTATATCGTTATAACTGTATGATGAAGTCCCTAGAATTCACACATAGCTATGGGGCTTGATATCTCATTGGATGGATATCATAAAACAAGTTTCTAAGGCTGTGATTTCTAAATACTGTCCAAGCATAGTTATCAAGATGGGACATTGATAATTCGGATAGACTTGCTTTGATCACACTCTTAATTGAGAATGTCTCGTTTTATAGACATTAGTGTAGTTGACACAAATGAAACGCGATGCTTGTTGAGAACAAGTTCACTGATTCCCTAACTGAAACTTCCTAAATTGGAATTATTTCATATATGTCGAATTAGAGTTTCTTAACACGATATAAATTAATTCTTTGACTGAATCACAGTTCTGATATTGACACTGCACTTTGACTCCTGTGCCAGTCTTTTAAAAACATATGGTGGTGATTGGTGTAGTGACTTATATGTTGGTGTTGATAACAAAGGATCATCACTTGTCTAAGAACAAGTGAATTTCATAATAGTTTATGAGTTAGTCCTTGGCCAAGGCATTTAATGAAATGAGTTTCTTGAATTAATTAATCTTAAACACACTTGAATTATTAAGATTGAATTTATAAGGATCACCAATAAGATTCCTCGCATTCAATTGGGAATGTTGATGGAAGAATCATTGCATGAATGCGCGATTAAAGGTTTTTGAATCCCTACATCTAGTTTCAAGATAAGAAGAAACTTTTCTTTGATTTATGGGTATCTTATATTTAATGGAGATCCGTTGAAACCCATTACTAGATTGGTGAACCTAAAGGGTCACACACAATACTCGGAAGTCCTTCATGATAAATAAATTAATTAAGTTGATAAGATCTTTAATTAAGAGGATTTAATTTAATTGGAAGTGACTTTTAGGTGAAATTATTAAAAGACTATTTTATTAAGTCTTGGTCGAAAATTTGGTGGAGGAAAATAATTAAAGAGTTTAATTAATTTTCTTCTAGAAGGAAATAAGATTTCGGAGAGAAAGGAAACTATAAAATGAAGAGTTCTTTTAGAAATTAATTAGCTTCTATTCCTACATGAAAAGGATTAATGTATAAGAGTTCATGGGAAAGAATTGCAAGAACTAGTTCTAAATAGGACTAGTATGGAACGAAAATTGATGATGACTTTTGAAGCCAAAATATTTTGTTCCTCTTGATAGAAATCGTTTCTCTCTCTCCACATACAAGTTCTTGAGTTCTTGATTATTCGATCTTGAATTCAAGAATTCTTCCAAATTACTTAGAAAGTAAAATTTTGCTTTCACCTTAATCTACACTATTCATTAGAATAAACTTTATAGATCAACCTAGTAAAGATGAGTGGGTATCCGGGGTTGGATCAACTTTAGAGGAGATACACTTGGGTCTGATGAATCAAGAATTCAAAGACGTTTTTGGTGGAGGAATTCTTCTCAAAAGGAAAAACGAAGGAGTAATACGAAGGAAGAAGAAACTCTTCGATTTTTACCGAATAAGGTAAGATCAGAATAACAAGTGTAGAGATGCTATTAGTGATAAGCGATTCGTTTAAATCCTAGTATCTAGTCGGGCTATACTTAATCCCAACAATAAGGCGATTCTTGGGATCTGTCCTTTGGACACATGTGGGAGCGTGCCTTTCAAGAGCGCGTATTCTACCTTTCTCTGAATTGCTGAAAATTCGCTGATTCATTGGAGGGGAGCCTAAGTAAAAAAAAGGTGGCTTGTCCACATATAATAGCTTTCTCTTAATTTAATGCACTTAAATACATGAGATTTAAGTCTATTAAAACAGAAACTATCGCTATAATGCTTTGAGCGCTTGATTCATGAATCCTAAAATAGTCTTTTATTATTAAGAACATCTTCATCTTCAGTTGACTTCAAACGCTGAAACTTCTTCTCTAATCTCACCCAGAATTCTATTAGGTTCTAACAGTAAAATCTATAAAGATAAAAATTACAAGCCTAATAAAAAATTACATACTTTCAAACGCTTATACATAGATCTATTAAAACAGAAACTTACATTATATTTGAGGTCTAACATAAAATCCTATCTTGTCATCATCAAAACATCTAACATGAAATTTCCTAACAATTTCCCCCTTTTGATGATGTCAAGACTTTTAACTCTTATAACTCTTTTATAGATTTAAGAGTTTAAAGAAAAGCCCAAAAAAAATATAAGTTAGCGTTTGGAAAGTTAGTATGGTTAGCTAATGTTAGATTAGCCTCAACAAGTTATTTCAACGATAAATCATTCATTTATGTAGAAAGATAAGCATACATGATTTAGACTGAATATAAGATAATTGAAAGCGATAACAAAGCAAAATAAAGCATTCATTTTTTTCCGTCGCTTTGCTCTTTCTTAACCATGATAGATCTCATTTGCTAAGTCCATAAGGAGTCGATCAATATCTATCATGGTGGTATGTTGGAGTTCATCATAGTCATGCCTTCGTTTTCTAGCACTTTCATTTAATTCCAACAACCTTTCCACCCATTCCCTTGGAGGAATACCAACTTCACGAATTAAGTCGTGATAGATGTCTTGTCTTCTATCGTTGGATGGTTTCCAGTTGATAGGTCGTCTAAGTGGTCCGGCATAAGGATGAAATCCCATACTCTCCAAAAATTCGATGTCCAAGTCTGGAAGCAAGTACTTTCCTAGATAATATCTTGGCTTTCTATTTTTAGTTAGCATCTTCTTTATGCTCACTATTTCTTCAAACATTGATCGCCAGTGTTTATTATCTATTTTAGATATTGCTTTGAACGACTGATGCTTTTCTTTCTCTTTTTCTCCTTTCTTGGCATCATCAAGAGAGGTTTTCAACTCAGCGATATCTCTGCGCAAAATCCGAACTTCGTCAACAAGTAGAGCGACTTGTTGAGTGATACTTTAGGCAGCGACATCTGAAGAGATGTGCCTTTCAGTATCAGCTGAAGCGCTCTAGGCTAAATGACGATTGAATTCTGAGGAGAGTTCAGCGATTAGAAGAGATATGCTTTCCATGATTGCGATTGTGCTCTTGTTAGCAGCGTTGGAGATATCACGGCTTCGAGTATCAGAAATAATTCGGATTTGCCTATCAGCTGTATCCAAAAACTTTGAGCAAGAAACCTCAATGTTGTTAAGTGAGTTCCGTACTGCTTTTCTGAAATCTCGAGCGTCTGAATCACTATCCGAGTCTGAGTCAGAGGACGAACGCTTAGGAGACGGAATAAGTCCGTAAGAGCTAGAAACTGCAGCCTTGCCTTTGGTTTTATCTCTGATAAATGGCTCTTCAGGCTCTTTAGAAATTCAGTGTGAACTTCTTCTATCGCTTGATCCATGGAAGGATCTGCAATCGCTGACGGGGGCTCAACTACTCTGGCGCTAGAAGGGTCTGGCAAAGAGGCCTCTGGAATTTGAGCGGCATCCACAGTAGGAGAATCGACTGTTTCAACTATTTGGGTGGGAGGAGAAGGTTCTTCAATAGCAATGACCCAGAGTGGGCCAAGCGCTTCCATCACATGCCTTGGACTTAGCAGGCTAGATTGCGGAATAAAGAAAATAGCGTCTTCTCGCTCTTCAGTGCTTAGAGCAAGCTGCACGCCTTCCGGCAAATTAATTCCTGAAGTATAAGAATTGAAAAAGTCCAAAATAAATGGCATTAGCGCTTGAGCTGCTTCCTGGTCCATTGGCCTGATCAGCAAAATCATCTTGGTCACATGAATATTTTGTTGACAAAAGAGCACAGGGTGAAGATTGTGTCCTCGGAAGTTGCTTAGCCCTGAATAGTGGTTGAAAGTGATGTCCAACGCTTGTGCATTTTCTATCACTGCTCTTCTATCTCTGTGGAGTTCAGCAAACGCAGCGTGCTCATTTGAAACATCGACAAAAATTTCACTTTGTCCTGGAAGAAGCGGCCGTTTACTGGTGGAGGCTTCTTCGTTCAAATCTGGAAAGATGCGCTGAACAAACGCTTGACGGGGGTGAAACACATAGCGTCCGCCTTGACTGAATAAGGCTAGCTATTGACGAATGTAGGTCTCAATGGGTTGCCTGTAACCCAGCAGAGCGCTAACATTTCTGACAATATGCTGACGTTGTTGAAGCAAAAATGTAGTGTTAGGAATTTCATGATAGATGTTTTGATGATGACAATTAGGATTTAATGTTAGACCCCAAAATATGTGAGTTTGATTTTAGTAGAAATCATGTATAAGCTTTGAAGCATTAGATTTGTAATAGGCTTTATAGGCTTTGTTTTGTTTTTATTCTAGATTGTTAGGCTAAGTAGTCTTAGGCTGAGCGTCTGATAATTTCTGAGTGAGTTTATCACTGGTAAAGTTTGATGACTCAAGCGCTTGAAGTCTGAATGAAGATAAAGTCTCCAAGCGTCCAAATGACCAGCTATATCAAGCGTCACCATATAGGACAGAAGTGATTCAAGGATGGATAAGCGTCTATCAATGACTGATTTCACCTGAATCTATTTCTAAGTCCGGAAGGAGTTTAATGCAAATATTCTCAACGCATTAAGTGCCAATGGACATTTAATTCAAACGCATTAAATGCTGATAAGAGCATTAAATGTGATAAGCACTTTCAGACGTACGGAGAAGCTACCTTATTAGACTCGCGGAAGTGAGAGACACGCGCCTGTGCATGTGTCAAACGGACACTTTCTCCAAGAATGCCTATAAATAGGACTTCAACAACAAGCCAAATATACAATCAATTTTCAAGCCAAATTGCTGTTGCATTGAAGTCTCATTCCTTAAACTCTCAGAAAAGCCAGAATATTCAAGAAAACATTCTCTTTGCTTTTCTTCAATTCCTGAGACAGTTAACCAATATCTCAAACATTCCTTTCGAAGAAACCACATTACTATTGAGATATTTCCAGTTGTTTGAACTTCATCAAAATCAAACAAACCATTTAGAAAAATCCATCCAAGCCTCGCGATCTATGTGAAGTCGAAGTTGGATACTTGCATTATTTCCGGGTGAAAGAAGTAAGGGGATTGAAGTGATTTGGAGCAGAAATCTGTGTGATCAAGGGG
Organism: Buddleja alternifolia; assembly: GCA_019426215.1. Lineage (NCBI taxonomy): Eukaryota > Viridiplantae > Streptophyta > Magnoliopsida > Lamiales > Scrophulariaceae > Buddleja > Buddleja alternifolia. The sequence goes on from CM033403.1 coordinate 10,031,403, forward strand.
CTCAAGTCATCGACATCTATCTCTCCCTAATTTGTAGAAGATTCTGTGTGATTCTTTGAGAATCATTTTAGTGGATTGTCTCCGAGTGTTCAAGGAGAAGGACGTAGTTAGGATTACACCACCCAACAAATCGTACAAATATTGTGTCTTTTACTTTACAGTCAATTCTCTTATCTATCATATCATTGCATAAATTGATTAAGTAAAACACAATCAAACGCTAAGCAACTAAGAAACAACTTGTGACGCTAAAGATTTCCAAAAGAGAAGACTCTAAAATTATTCCGCTGTGCTAACACTGATTAAAGAACTGAACGCTTAAACCTACTTAGTTAAAGTATTCCAATCTTGAAGTCTAAGTTAACTTTCTAAAAACAGTCTTCATCAGACGCTTAGCCTAAGCGTCTATATTTCAAGTAAACGCTCAGTCAAGCGTCTACATTTCAAGCGTCCAAAACTATTTTAATACGAAACTTTTTGAAGTCAAAAAAGACTTCAGGGTCTATTCAACCCCCCCCCCTTTAGACCCTTTCGTATGCCACTTGGGACCAACAAGTGGTATCAGAGCGGTTGAAGTTGAAATTTAAAAATTTCCAAGCATAACTGCTTGTTTAGATCCTTCTTCAGAATCTAGTTGCCTTTTAAAAAAAATTCTCTATGGCAATTGCTAAAGTTCCCAAACTGACTGAGTCAAATTATGACACATGGAAAGTCAAAGCATTTACATATCTCTGTTCATGTGATGATGACATGTGAGATATTATTTCAGATGGGCGAATCAAAATATATAAAGTTATCACAAGAGCGCCTGAAGCCACGGAAGACACTCCGGATGGTTACGTTGAAAAACCGAAACTAGAATGGTCTCCAGATGAGCGTCGAAGAGCAAATTTGGACAATGTTGGTCGGAATGCTCTGTATACAGCTATTGGTGATAATGATAATCTATTCAACAAGATTAAGTCATGCAACACCACTAAGGAAATCTGGGATAAGTTAGCCATGATCTGTGGTGGTTCAGCTTAGATTAAAGAGAACAAACTTTCCATTGCTAAGAAAAGGTTTAACAGCTTTAAGATGTTGACCAATGAGACTCTAGAGCAACTGGACATAAGATTCACAGCTCTTGTTACGGAACTCACATCTTTGGGTATGAATTTACAGAACCGAGAAATGGTGGTTAAAATCTTTAGAAGACTACCTAGTAGATTCTTGATGAAGACAACAGCTATGAGAGAATCAAATATGTTGGATCGCCTAACTCCAGAAGATGTTTTTTCAGAGCTTAAAGCATTTGAGTTTGAGTTGAATTCGGCTAGTGATGCAGTGAGGAGTCCAGTAATTGAGTTTGGAGTGCTCGTAGCATCAATCAAGGGTAAATCGGGTAATAAAGGAAAAGCTTCAGATATCAGTGAGGAAGAGGAGTTGGCCTTGCTGAATAGATTCAGAAAGTTCTTGAGATATGAAAAGAAAGGAAATAGTCCTAAGCATCAAGGACAGAGTTCATATCAAGCGCCCGCTCCAGTACAACAACAGTACCAAGCGCCTCAGTATTCTATTCCTTCACCCCAAGCGCCTGCTCAATACCAAGCATCTACTCAAAATCTCTCAGCGCCCGTGGTCTCAAAACCACACACTGCAAGGTTAACAAGTGAACAAAAGATGAAAACTAACCTTTGTTATAATTGCAGGAAACCAGGGCACTACCAGGTAAATTGCCCTTATCCAAATGTATCCAAGCCCTCAAGGCAGGATTATGTGGATAGAAACCAATTCAGGAGCATCCTTCGTCAACATGGTTTGCTAGCGAAATTAGAACCAGCGTCCGCACCTGAAGATTTGGAGTCTTCAGAGAAGAGTAGTGATGATGATGAGCCAGTGGATGACTCAGCGCTTATTTGTCTAATGGCCAAAGATGATGAAGCGTCTCCTAGGGTAAACACTGAGATATCTTACCCTATTTCATATGATGAATTACTTGACAAAGTTAATGAATATTATAAAGATTGTCAAGATGCCGCCAAAATATACCAAAATGATCTCGCTACTATCTCATCACTCACAAGAGATAAAGTAACGCTCAAAACAGAGTTGAAAGTTCAGCAACAATGTATTGAGACGAACCAATCACTTGAGAGTGAGATTATTCAATTAAAAGGCGATCTTAATATAATAGTCAAGAGAGAAGCTGATCTAATCGCTAGACTTGCCAAATCAGAGCAGCTCATCTCATCATTATCTAAAGCTTCAAGAAAGTTGGATAATGTGACTGAGGTAAGAAGAACGTTTAGTGAAAAGACCGGTTTAGGATGCAATAAATTCGGTAAACAAACAAACAAACCTAATGTTACAGCAAACAACAAAGTAAAGGGTGTTTTCTTTGTTGAGAAAGGTTCACAAGGTCAAACACAAAATGAACCAAGCGACAAAGGTACGAGGTTAAATCAGAAAGCGAAAGCTGACTCAAGCAAGGGAAAGGCGAAAGCAAATGACTCACAAAGAAAGGTTCATCCGAACGCTCCAAAGGCTAAGGATAAACCCTAATCGCTTTGAGTCAAACGCTAAGCGTCCAGTATCAAAAGTGCACCCCAAGCCAGCGCCCAGGAAATACCAGCGTCAATATCCACAGAGGTCCAGATCCTATTATCGCTACTATGATGATTATGATTATGACTACTATTACAATCAAGGATATTATTATACACCCAAAAGGCACGCACAACATAAGGTGAACAAAAAGCACACACAACACAATATGAAACCTAAAAGGCCAATATTCCTACAATGAAGACTAGGCAACTATGGGTTCCCAAAGTTCTAATTCAAACTAACAATGTTACTAATGTTAAAGGACCCAAGCAACAATGGGTACCTAAACAGAAATTGAACTTCCCTTTTTGAGTGCAGGTACCTAGAGCTAGAGCCGATACATCTGTGTGGTACTTCGATAGTGGATCGTCAAGGCACATGACTGGTTCCAAGGATCTTCTGATCAACTATCGAGCTGCCAATGGTCCTCAGGCTGTATTTGTTGACAACTCCAAAGGTAAAACCAAAGGTATAGGTATTGTGCATAGGGGGAACATCATGATAAGTGTTGTTTATTATGTTGAGGGTCTAAAGCACAATTTATTAAGCATAAGTCAATTTTGTGATAAAGGCTTTGAAGTCATATTCTCAAGCGACTGTTGCTATATAAATGACGCTAAGACTAAGTCTACTAAATTGAAAGGAAAAAGAACTAACAACGTATATTTGGTAGATTCGGGTTCAACACTTGATAACAACCCAACATGTTTTGTTGCTAAATGAATCTAAAATGGGTTGGTTATGGCATAGAAAAATGAATCACCTCAACTTTAAGACAATCTCTCAGCTTATAAATCTAAATCTCATTGAGGGATTACCAAAAGGACCATTTCATAAGGATCGCCTTTGTGATGCTTGTCAACTGGGCAAACAAGTAAAGTCATTGTTCAAGAGAAAACCTCATCTATCTACCTCTAGAATACTTGAACTACTTCACATGGATTTATTTGGACCAGTTCAAACGATTAGTGTAAGCGGTAAAAGTATACTTTTGTGATAGTAGATGATTTCTCTCGATTTACTTGGGTGGAATTTCTTTCATCTAAAGATGAGACATGTGACAAGTTAACAACGCTTATTCGGCAACTTCAAACATTGAAAAATCTTAAGGTTGCAAGAATAAGAAGTGATCACGGTACTGAGTTTACTAATAAGATTGTTGAGAAGTTTTGTGCAAAGAATGGAATACATCATGAGTATTCAACTCCCAGAACTCCCCAACAGAACGGTGTTGCTCAGCGCCGAAACAGAACGCTCAAGGAAGCCGCTAGGACTATGTTAGCAGAGTCCAAGCTTGCTCCTATGTTTTACGCCAAAGCGATCAATACTGCATGTTATACTCAAAACCGTTGCATGATCAACAAACAACATGAGAAAACTCCATATGAACTATGGAAGGGACGTAAGCCAAATGTTTCATATTTTCACGTATTTGGTTCTAAATGCTTTATCCATAATAATGGATCCCAAAGACTAAAGACATTTGATCCTAAAGCAGATGACGAAATCTTTCTAGGCTACTCCAAGAATGGAAAGAATGTTTACATCCTAAATAAGATCAAATCGAAGGTTGAGAAATCTATTCATGTTGTTTTTGATGATGCTAACCAAGAACCGAGTAAGGTTAATATAAATGATGTAGGAGTTGAAGATCTATGTCATCAAGCGTCTAAGATCACCATTAATGCTGCCAGTGACGATGATGATGAGATCTCAGTGCCACCTCCTAAAATTACTCATGAGGTTACTCTAGATAACAATGTAAGAAATGATGATGATCATGAAGAGAATGATCATCAAGAGCAAACAAGGATTTGTGAACTTGAAGCGCCTACGTAAGAAGGTAGTCAAGCGTCTGATCGTCAAGCGCCTGTTCAACCTCTTAACCCTTTCCAACCAGATAAACTATGGCTGCGTGATCATCCACCTGAGCAGATTATTGGCGATATTAGAGCACCTGTTAGGACTAGAGCTGCTACATTCAATGAGGCCATGTTCGCAAGCTTTCTATCTCAAATAGAAAATAAGAGAGTGGATGAAGCGCTAAGTGATCCAAGTTGGATTGAAGCCATGCAAGAAGAGCTTAATCAGTTTGAGCGTAGTAAGGTTTAGACGCTAGTACCAAGACCAACTCACCAAGGAGTCATTGGAACTAGATGGGTTTATAGAAACAATATGGATGAGAATGGCATTGTAATAAGAAACAAGGCCAGACTCGTAGCTCAAGGATATTGCCAAGAAGAGGGTATTGACTTTGATGAGACATATGCTCATGTCGCCCTTCTTGAAGTAATCCATATATTTCTAGCGTATGCAGCGTTCAACAAGTTTACGATATATCAGATGGACATGAAGAGTGTCTTCCTGAATGGTAAACTCCGAGAAGAAATATATGTGGAGCAACCACTGGGATTCATCAACAACCATAGTAAGGGTATGGTTTACAAACTAGACAAAGCACTTTGTGGGCTTAAGCAAGCACCCCGAGCATGGTATGACACTCTCTCTATCTTTCTTATTAGTAAAGGTTTTTCAAAAGGCAGCGTTGATACAACGTTATTTAAAATTACCAATAACGAAGATATTCTCTTAGTCCAAATTTATGGTTATGATATTATATTTGGCTCTACTAACAAGCGTCTGTGTGAGAATTTTCGAAAATGATGCAAGAACAATTTGAAATGAGCATGATGGGTGAATTAACTTTCTTCTTGGACTACAAGTTAAACAACTCCCTAATGACATATTTATTAACCAAGCTAAATATACAAGAGATATGATTAAGAAATTTGGTATGGAGAATGCATCATATTCAAAAATTCCAATGAGCCAAATGCTTAAGTTAGATAAAGATGAAAGTGGAAAGAATGTTGATATCACTAATTATAGAGGTATCATTGGATCACTTCTTTATCTTACTGCCAGTAGACCTGATATTATGTTTTCGGTATGCATGTGTGCACGATTTCAAGCTGATCCTAAAGAGTCACACTTAATTGCTGCCAAGAAGATCCTTAAATACCTAAAAGGCACACAAAATGTGGGCTTATAGTATCCTAGGGATTCTCCTTTTGAACTAATTGGTTACTCAGATGCAGATTTTGCAGGTTGCAATATAGATCGTATGAGTACTAGTGGTACATGTCAATTTCTAGAAGATAGGTTAGTTTCATGGCATAGTAAGAAACAACAATCCATAGCTACCTCCACAGCCGAAGCACAGTATGTAGCTGCAGGAAGTTGTTGTGCACAAGTGTTATGGATGAGGCAACAACTTAGAGATTATGGTATAATCCAAGGTCCAACCCCCATTGATTGTGATAACCAAAGCGCTCTCGCCATGACTCAAAACCCCGTTCTCCATTCTAGAACTAAACATATTGACATTAGATACCATTTCCTTCGTGACCATGTTCAAAAGAAAGATATCTCCTTGCACTTTATTGGAACTGCCAAACAATTGGCAGATATCTTCACCAAAGCACTCAACGAATTAGGTATGGTTGATTTAAATGCTTAATCATTTTGCATCATACTTTATTAGACATATAATTTAGGGGGAATCCACTTGATTTATGTCTAAAAGATTTTCTTAAAACAAAAGTTTGTACAAGTTATCAAATTTAGGAGAAACCTTAAAATTGTACTTGAATATAACTGTAAGCGTTAATGATCAAAATTTTCAGATGCATGATCATCAACGCTCAGTATTATTTATGCATAAAATATTGGACGCCCAAACATAAAAAGGACTTTGATCCCAAGCTTCGATATTACAACAGTTATAATAAATACCAAGAAGTGTTATACCAACCAGTGGTATCAGTTAAGCGTTGAACCAATTCCATTCAACACTTAATATAAAAATGTTTTTAAAAGTCATGCAAAAGTTTTACACGCTTCTTCAAGTAGTGGATAGACTCAAAAGTCGATTGTGTACTCTATTCACACGCTTCTATCACATCCAACTGGCGGGTAATCAAAAACTTTTCAAAATGACGGTTCAGAGATAGCACGTGTTTGTGTACGTGTCAGTGTATCATCAGGCGCATGTGTTACACTCTGAAAATGCCAAACGTTCTTAAAATTTTAAGTCGAATGTCAAATTTTTATATATGGGAATTACCAAATGTAACTTCTCTCTCGTACACAAAACTCGCGTCCGCAGTTAATGAATTCATGGCTAAGATTAAAACTCTTTACACGTGTCTAAATCCTAAAGACACTAGAGAACACAAATTTCAAAAAATTATTACTGTGTCATTTGAAACACAATTTCTGCAGAAAAATCATTCATTTTCACTCAAAGCTTTCTGCAAATCTTACTTTCTCTCTCTCTCTCTCTCAAAGCAAAAAGAAAATCTCAGTTCATCTCTTTCACTAAACATGGCACCAAAGAAATCTTCTTCTTCTTCCGCCGAGCCTACCATCAAGGTTACTGAAGGCCTTGTTGTTGATTGGAAATTTCTTTATGAACATCCTCAAATCAACCTAACAGATATGATGGACATGGTAGTCAAGGCTGGGCTTAAAACATTCTGGACTCAATATTCCTATCTGTTTCCAACTGAAGTTGACACCTTCTGGAAAACTGCTAAACTCTCAGAGGACAAGAAGTCTATCTCTTGTCTAATTCCTCTATCCAAGAAGGAGCCTTCCAAGGAATTTATTTTGTCTGCTGCCTCCATTGCCAAGAACTTCAATCTCCCAAATGAGGGTGAGGCATTGGACTGTGTTACTTTGGATCAAATCAAGGAAGCATGGACAACCATGAGTGCTTATGACTGTGTACCCTACACACAGTATTTTGAAAAGAAAGAACTGGTATCCAAATACCGACTGCTGGCTGATTTCTGCAGCAAGATCATAGAATGCGGAGTGGGTACCTTTGATAAGGTAAACCCAGTACAATTTCAGATGATGACGGCGATACTCCTCAACATCAAGATCAACTGGAGTGAGTATATTTTTGGAAGGTTTCGGGACTGTTTAAGCACCCCGAATAAACATTATGGGTTTGTTCTGAGTGACCTGCTGTACAAATCAGAGTGTATATACTCGTCTGGTTAACCGCTGAATAAGACCAAGTTGCTGGGAAAAAGGATTCTGAGTAATCTCTTCAATCCTCCCAAAGTTGGTGATGCTTCTAGGCCACTATCTGAGCGTCTGGAAATACGTCAAGCGTCCGATGAGGAAGCTGAGCGTCCAGTTCTAGAAGAAGCCGTGAAGCGTTCGGCTGCAACAAAGAAGAAGGCTCCAAGAAAGCCCAAGACTCAAGTTGTTCCCTCTCCCCAAAAGATTGATGAGGAAACTGATAAGGATGTAGAGGACAAGTTACCTCTCAAGCGAAGGAAGCTGGAAGGCATCATTAAACAAATAGACTTTGAGGAACCAGCTGTTGCTTCTCCCGCTCAAAAACTCAAGCTCATTGAAGGAATCAATGTAAAGAAGATCCTTAAGTGTCCATGGACAAGCAAGCGTCAAGCTGCATCTGTTCCTGAGAAGCCTGAGACGGTTGAGCCAAGCTCTCAAGCTGCTGCTGTTGAGCTAAGCGCTCAAATTGCTGTTGAGACAAGTTCTCAGGGTAAGTTAATTTCTTCCCACAACATTTCTATTCCTACATCTGTAGAAGATCCTGCTCTTATAGAGGATAGTTCATGTATTACAGCTTTAGTTCCAGCTACTGTTGAAGCATCAACAGATGTCCACCTAGATGTTGAGATGACAGAAGTTGTGGCTATTGCCAAATACGTTGCCGCAGAAGATGTTGCAATTGAAACTAAGGAACCTACTCCCAAAGAGGTTCAAACATCAATTCCTGTTTTGGCTATAACAGAGGCACGCTCAGAAGGTCAGAGCGTTGTTGAAGACGTTACAAAACCAAGGCACTTCTTCAAGCTGGACACGCTGAAGTCGATTGATCATTCAATCAACTATATGCCCCCAGTGCTCGAAGAAGATTTCATTCCTGCAGGCTATAATGAACAAAGATACATTGCTGCTGAGAATGAGATTGCCCTGCTGATTGACACTGACAATAAGATCAGGGATATAGTGTCAACCGCTAGGCAAGGAGGTAGAACTTCTAGGTACAATGTGGATTTGGCCTACTACCTAGACTACGGACACAGTAAGTCAACTGGTTTTGCTCTGAGAGACTACAACATCAGATTATATGATCCTTTTCGCCCAGAGTTTCTCAACCCTTCCGAGAAATTCTTAAACAGAGAAGGTTACACACATTTTCCTCTTATAGCAAACAATGCTGAGAACAAGAAGTCTGTCAATCCTCTTCAACTGTGGAAGAATAAAGAAGTTCATGCCGGTGAGCATCTCGAATCTCTGACGGTTTTGCTCCAGACTAAAGTTGATGCATACTTTGACAGCGTCTGGAATGCCAACTATCAGCCTGATAGATATCGCTTTGAATCTATCAGAGATATTCATCATGAAGGCATTCGAGCTATGGTCAATGCTGGACTAGACTACTGTTTGACTGAAGTCAACTGGGTCGAAGCGTATGTGGGTCATCGATACTTTCACAGAATTAGTTCAAGCTCCCCACTTATTTGGCATAGGCATGCATGATAAGAAGCGTCAATCCGCCAAGTATTGCCTAAAGAAGCGTCAACCCGCCAAGTATTGCCTAAAGAAGCGTCAACAGAGAGTTGGACCTGTTCTCAAGCTCCCAATCTTTCTACATCAGATTGAGCAGTGTTTGCGTCTAAGAGCTTCACAGATTGTCCATTACTCCTCCCCTATCTCTTTTTGACAGCATCTTCACTGCAAATCTCAGACATTGGAACGACTCAGTACTCTACTCATTTCGAGGATATCCATTGCTCCCTTCTATTCGCAAAGAGGTACTCAATCACTATGAGTTTGTCCTCTCACAGCTGGAAAGAAATCAGGGACTGGCTCAAGCTATCTATCCTTATCTAGAAGAATACTACAATTCGTACGTACCTGAATCTCAACGTCTCCAACATCTTCCAACAGATAGATTGATTGGAGTTTCTAGAGATTACTGCCAAGATGCAATTTTCTCTATCTGCCAAGCGCCGTCCAAAGTCTTCCCGAATCATGTGCTGGATATCATTGGTCCCATATACATCAGGGCCATAGATAGTCCATTTCACGCATTCATTTAAGGTACTTGCCTTCCTCTTCAACATCTGACTTAACTTCTAGAAGCCGCTTCCAATTCTTTTGCCGAGGGAGCAAATTGGAACTTCCACTTCGATGATTCTCGCCAACCAGAGTCAGTGCTTGAAGACAAATCTACTCAGTTGGTTGAAGTGTTTGAACCAGCATAAGTCGCAAGTATTCCAGCGTCTGCTGAAGAACCAGTTCAAGCGTCTCCAACAGAGGATATTTTTTACTCTCCTGAACTCGTTGATTCTGTTGCTGCTGATATTATTGAGGATCTCTCAATTGATGTACGCGGTATAATTTTTGATCCTGCATATCAAGCTCCCCTTGACTCACTCAAGCATACATCCAAATTCAAGCGATCGACTCCTCAAGCGGTTTCATCGGATGTTAGTCAAACGTTTGGACCTTTGCTGAAATCTGTATTAGCGGAGATAAGCAATCACACTACTCAGAATGAAGAATCTCTTCACTAGATTAAGACCGATTTAGCAAAGATTGAATCCCAAACCTTGAACGCTCAAATAGGTCATATGAAAGGTTCTGCTCAAGCGGCTGTTGGTGAGTGTTAAAAAGAATTTCAAGAAATGAGTGACGCTACTCGAGCCAACCAACTAGCCATGAAAGAACAATTTGAAAAGTGTCCAGACTCCTTAGAGACCTCATTGAATGATGCTACCAGCACTAAGATCCTCGCTTTGCAGGAACATTTCGACAAGCGTCTGGATGATCTTACAGATTCTATGTCTCAAATTGCTCACAGAACATTTTCTGAAGAGTGATGATGGCAATAAGGGGGAAGAGAAAAGGAAAGAAAAGAAGAGGAGAGCGTCCAGTTCAAGTGCTCAAAAACCTCCTCCGCCTTCGAAGCGTCAGCTACTATCTCGTCCTTCTGTGCTAAGTCTTCCATCTTGGATAACTGCAGTTGGGGTAAGTGATTCTGCTGGAGTGCCTAGTAGAACGCTAAGAGAAACTCCAAGAGCACTGTATCCAAATCTACCAATACCTTCTCGGGCACTGCTTAAACAGTTTAACATCCCTCTTCAAAGAGCATCTATTCCAAAACCTACAGATCCAAGAATTTTAGCTGAAGAGAGGCTGTTGACTGAATTCATCCGAACCTTCAGAATTTGCCTAAGGTATATTGGTATTGACCCAACTGATTGGGACAAACACTTTTCTACTTTCAAGAAGAGACAAAAGGAAGAAAATAAACTCATAATCAACAAAGATCATGAAGCGATGATGACTTTGGAAGTTAACCTAACTGAAGTTATCCGAGCTGAAATGCCCAAGCGATAGAAAGTTAGACCAAGTCGTTAAGGTTTTTTTTATTTACATTATCTATATTCTTGTCTCGTAGGAAATTTTTGTTCAGTTGTAAAAATGTGTGTAATCATTGATATATATAAAATGCATTTTTCAGCTAAAACATCTCGTTGAAGTGTAACTAATGTTATCTAACCAAAGCGAACTTTTATTTTGGCTGTCTAACTCTTGAACTATAAAAGAGTAAGTATTGCCATCATCAAAAAGGGGAAAATTGTCAAGAATTTCATGTTAGATGTTTTGACGATGACAATTAGGACTTTATGTTAGACCCCAAAATATGTAAGTTTGATTTTAGTAGAAATCATGTATAAGCTTTGAAGTGTTAGATTTATAATAGGCTTTATAGGCATTGTTTTGTTTTTATTCTAGATTGTTAGGCTAAGTAGTCGTAGGCTGAGCGTTTGATAATTTCTGAGTGAGTTTATCAGTAGTAAAGTTTGAAAACTCAAGCGCCTAAAGTCTGAACGAAGATAAAGTCTCCAAGTGTCCAAATGACGAGCTATATCAAGCATCACTTTATAGAACAGAAGTGATTCAAGGATGGATAAGCGTCTATCAATGACTGATTTCACCTGAATCTATTTCTAAGTCCACAAGGAATTTAATGCAAATATTCTCAACGCATTAAGTGCCAACGGGCATTTAATTCAAATGCATTAAATGCTAATAAGAGCATTAAATGTGATAGGCACTTTCAGAAGTACGAAGAAGCCACCCTATTGGACTGTTAACTATTCATAGACTGCAGCACCAACTTTTGTGCAGCAGATTTTCAGGAAAAAGGACAAAAGTTGTTCACTCGGGGAAGTGAGAGACACGCGCCTGTGCATGTGTCAAACAGACACTTTCTCCAAGAATGCCTATAAATAGGACTTCAACAACAAGTCAAATATACAATCAATTTCCAAGCCAAATTGCTGTTGCATTGAAGTCTCATTCCTTAAACTCTCAGAAAAGCCAGAATATTCAAGAAAACATTCTCTTTGTTTTTCTTCAATTCCTGAGATAATCAACCAATATCTCAAACATTCTTTTCAAAGAAACCACATTACTATTGACATATTTCCAGTTGTTTGAATTTCATCAAAATCAAACAAACCGTTTAGAAAACTCCATTCAAGCCTCGCGATCTGTGTGAAGTCGAAGTTGGGTACTTGCATTATTTCTGGGTGAAAGAAGCAAGGGGATTGAAGTGATTTGGAGCAAAAATCTGTGTGATCAAGGAACTCAAGTCCTCGACATCTATCTCTCCCTAATTTGTAGAAGATTTTATGTGATTCTTTGAGAATCATTTTAGTGGATTGCCTCCGAGTGTTCAAGGAGAAGAAAGACGTAGTTGGGATTACACCACCCAACGAACCTTACAAATATTGTGTCTTTTACTTTACAGTCAATTCTCTTATCTATCATATCATTGCATAAATTGATTAAGTAAAACACAATCAAACGCTAAGCAACTAAGAAACAACTTGTGACGCTAAAGATTTCCAAAAGAGAAGACTCTAAAATTATTCCGCTGTGCTAACACTGATTAAAGAACTGAACGCTTAAACCTACTTGGTTAAAGTATTCAAATCTTGAAGTCTAAGTTAACTTTCTAAAAACAGTCTTCATCAGACGCTTAGGCTAAGCGTCTATATTTCAAGTAAACGCTCAGTCAAGCGTCCACATTTCAAGTGTCCAAAACTATTTTAATACGAAACTTTTTGAAGTCGAAAAAGACTTCGGGATTTATTCAATCCCTCCCCTTCCAGAACCTTTAGTATGCCACTTGGGACCAACAAGTGGTATCAGAGCGATTAAAGTTGAAATTTAAAAATCTCCAAGCATAACTGCTTGTTTAGATCCTTCTTCAGAATCTAGTTGCCTTTTAAAAAAAATTCTATATGGCATTTGCTAAAGTTCCCAAACTGACTGAGTCGAATTATGACACATGGAAAGTCAAATCATTTACATATCTCTGTTCATGTGATGATGACATGTGCGATATTATTTCAGATGGGCCAATCAAAATATATAAAGTTATCACAAGAGCGCCTGGAGCCACGGAAGACACTCCGGATGGTTACGTTGAAAAACCGAAACAATAATGGTCTCCAAATGAGCGTCGAAGAGCAAATTTGGACAATGTTGGTTGGAATGCTCTGTATACAGCTATTGGTGATAATGATAATCTATTCAACAAGATTAAGTCATGCAACACCACTAAGGAAATCTTGGATAAGTTAGCCATGATCTATGGTGGTTCAGCTCAGATTAAAGAGAACAAACTTTCCATTGCCAAGGAAAGGTTTAACAGCTTTAAGATGTTGACCAATGAGACTCTAGAGCAACTGGACATAAGATTCACAGCTCTTGTTACGGAACTCACATCTTTGGGTATGAATTTACAGAACCGAGGAATGGTGGTTAAAATCTTTAGAAGTCTACCTAGTAGATTCTTGATGAAGACAACAGCTATGAGAGAATCAAATATGTTGGATCGCCTAACTCTAGAAGATGCTTTTTCAGAGCTTAAAGCATTTGAGTTTGAGTTGATTTCGGCTAGTGATGCAGTGAGCAGTCCAGTAATTGAGTCTGGAGCGCTCGTAGCATCAATCAAGGGTAAATCGGGTAATAAAGGAAAAGCTTTAGATATTAGTGAGGAAGAGGAGTTGGCCTTGCTGAATAGATTCAGAAAGTTCTTCAGATATGAAAACAATGGAAATAGTCCTAAACATCAAGGACAGAGTTCATATCAAGCGCCCGCTCCAGTACAAAAACAGTACCAAGCACCTCAGTATTCTGTTCCTTCACCCCCAAGCGCCTGCTCAATACCAAGCGTCTACTCAAAATCTCTTAGCGCCCGTGGTCTCAAAACCACATACTGCAAGGTTAACAAGTGAACGAAAGATGAAAACTAACCTTTGTTATAATTGCAGGAAACCAGGGCACTACCAGGTAAATTGCCCTTATCCATATGTATCCAAGCCCTCAAGGCTGGATTATGTGGATAGAAACCAATTTAGGAGCTACCTTCGTCAACAAGGTTTGCTAGCGGAATCAGAACCAGCGTCCGCACTTGAAGATTTGGAGTCTTCAAAGGAGAGTAGTGATGATGATGATGAGCCAGTGGATGAATCAATGCTTATTTGTGTTGTTAGGAAATTCATTGTTAGATGTTTTGATGATGACAAGATAGGATTTCATGTTTGACCCAAAAAACAATGTAAGTTTATACTTTCATAGAATATCTGTATAAGCGTTTGAAAGTGTATTAGTTTGTTAGGCTTGTAATCTTTATCTTTGTAGATTTTAGATTAAGTATTTAATACCAAGTCACTGATAGAATTCTAAGTGAGTCTATCAAGGATGAAGTTGAAGATCAGCGTCTGAAGTCAAGTAAAGATGAAGATTTGTCTTAAGCGTTTGTCAAACGCTTAAGAGTCTATTTCAGAAGTTATGAATCAAGCGTTCGAGAGAATGTTCTTAGCGCCTAGCTAACGCTAAAGGACTGTTCCAGAAGTGTGAATCGAGAGCTCAGATACTCAAGCGTTCATCGAAAGGATTCACCTGAAATACATCCTCAAGTCATCTAATCCTCAACGGTCATTTATTTCCAGCGGGAAATAAATTCAAGTGCATTAAATGCGATCTGACTTATGGACATGCCACCTTTTGACTAGACTGTCAGTTTTTCAAGTTCAACCTGCTCCTGTCAAATCGGATTTAGCAGAAATTAAGGAATGTCAGAAAAGGGACTATTTGCGCTCAATTGTGTCCAACGGACAAATCCCAAGAAACCCTATAAATAGTACCCTTCAGTAAAACCTCACGAGTGAGACGTGTGAGACGAGTGAGACGTGAGAGAGAATGTGCGAAAATCCAAAACTTTGCTGAAATAATTTGAGAGAAAAAGCTTCCAAACTCCATAGCCAATTGGAATTCAAGAAAGTTAATTCTTTCAACAAGCAGTATTTTTGTGTAAGAGAAGCTTGTTGAAGAAGATCTTTCTTGAAGCTCCAATATCTTTTAAAGCTTCTCAAATACATTCCAAGACAGTCATCCGATATCTCAAACCTCTTTAAAGAAGAACCCAAACTATTATGGAGATATCCCAAGTTATTTGAACTTCCCAACATCAAACAAACTTGTTACAATAAACCCTCAACATCTTTCATCTGAGTGAGAAAGTTTGTTGACTTCTACAAGCAATATCTTCGAGTAAGAGAAGCTTGTTGAAGAAGGTCTTTATTGGAGGTGAAGTCTGTGTGATCAAGGAGCTCAAGGCCATCTTGGAGAAGATCTTTATTGGAGCTTAAATCTGTGTGATCAAGGAGCTCGAGATCGTCTTTCCAGAAGTAGAGGATTGAAGTGGCTTGTAGCAGAAATCTATGTGACCAAGGAGCTCAAGTCATCCATATACATCTCTTCCCTGTTCCCTATTTTGTAGAAGTCTCTGTGTGACTCTTCGAGAATCAATTTAGTGGATTGCCTCCGAGTGTTCGAGGAGAAGAAGGACGTAGTTGAAATTACACCACCCAACGAACCTTACAAATATTGTGTCTTTTACTTTTCAGTCAATTCTGTTATCTATCATATCATTGCATAAACTGATTAAGTAAAACACAATCAAAAGCTAAGCAACTAAGAAACTTCTTGTGACGCTAAAGCTTTCAAAGAGAAGACTCCAAAAATTATTCTGCTGTGCTAACACTGATTAAAGAACTGAACACTTAAATCTACTTGGTTAAAGTATTCAAATCTTGAAGTCTAAGTTAACTTTCTAAAAACAGTTTTCATCAGATGCTTCGCCAAAGCGCCTATATTTTAAGTGAACGCTTAAGTCAAGCGTTAGACACTTCAAGCGTCTACTATTTCAAGCGTCCAAAAACCATTTTAATAGGAAATCTTTTGAAGTCGAAAAAAACTTCAGGGTCTATTCAACCCCCCCCCCCCCCTTCTAGACCCTTTCGTATGCCTCTTGGGAGCAATATGTCTCATGGCCAGAGATGATGAAGCGTCTCCTGAGGTAAACACTGAGATCTGAGATATCTTACCCCCTTTCATGACAAAGTTAATGAATATTATAAAGATTGTCAAGATGCTGCCAAAATATATCAAAATGATCTCGCTATTATCTCATCACTCAAAAGAGATAAAGTAACGCTCAAAGCAGAGTTGAAAGTTCAGCAACAATGCATTGAGAAGAACCAATCACTTGAGAGTGAGATTATTCAATTAAAAGACGATCTTGATATAATAGTCAAGAAAGAAGCTAATCTGATTGCTAGACTTGCCAAATAAGAGCAGCTCATCTCATCATTATCAAAAGCTTCAAGAAAGTTGGATAATGTGGCTGAGGTAAGAAGAATGTTTGGAGAAAAGACCGGTTTAGGATGCAATAAATTTGGTAAACAACCAAACAAACCTAATGTTACGGCAAACAACAAAGGAAAGGGTGTTTTCTTTGTTGAGAAAGGTTCACAAGGTCAAACACAAAACGAACCAAGCGACAAAGGTACGAGGTCAAATGAGAAAGCCAAAGCTGACTCGGGCAAGGGAAAGGCGAAAGCAAATGATTCACAAAGAAAGGTTCATCCTAACGCTCCAAAGGCTAAGGATAAACCTATCACTGTGAGTTAAAAGCTAAGTTTAACCAGCATCAAAAGTGCACCCCAAGCCCGCACCTAGGAAATACCAGCGTTAATATCCATAGAGGTCCAGATCATATTATCACTACTATGATGATTATGATTATGACTATGATTATGACTACTATTATAATCGAGGATATTATTATACACCCAAAAGGCACACACAACACAATGTGAAACCCCAAAAGGCCAATAATCCTAAAATGAAGACTAGGCAACTATGGGTTCCTAAAGTTCTAATTCAAACTAACAATGTTACTAATGTTAAAGGACCCAAGCAACAATGGGTACTTAAACAGAAATAGAACTTCCCTTTTTGAGTACAGGTACCTAGAGCTAGAGCCGATACATCTGTGTGGTACTTCGATAGTGGATCGTCAAGGCACATGACTGGTTCCAAGGATCTTCTGATCAACTATCGAGCTGCCAATGGTCCTTAGGTTGTATTTGGTGACAACTCCAAAGGTAAAACTAAAGGTATAGGTACTGTCCATAGGGGGAACATCATCATAAGTGATGTTTATTATGTTGAGGGTCTAAAGCACAATTTATTAAGCATAAGTCAATTTTGTGATAAAGGCTTTGAAGTCATATTCTCAAGTGACTGTTGCTATATAAATGACTCTAAGACTAAGTCTACTAAATTGAAAGGAAAAAGAACTAACAACGTATATTTGGTAGATTGGGGTTCAACACTTGATAACAACCCAACATGTTTTGTTGTTCAAAATGAATCTAAAATGGGTTGGTTATGGCATAGAAAAATGAATCACCTCAATTTTAAGACAATCTCTCAGCTTATAAATCTAAATCTCGTAGAGGGATTACCAAAAGGACCATTTCACAAGGATCGCCTTTGTGACGCTTGTCAAATGGGCAAACAAGTAAAGTCATCGTTCAAGAGAAAACCTCATCTATCTACCTCTAGAATACTTGAACTACTTCGCATGGATTTATTTGGACCAGTTCAAATGATTAGTGTAAGCGGTAAAAAGTATACTGAGTTTACTAACAAGATTGTTGAGAAGTTTTGTGCAGAGAATGGAATACAGCATGAGTATTCAGCTCCCAGAACTCTCCAATAGAACGGTGTTGCTGAGCGCTGAAACAGAACGCTCAAGGAAGCCGCTAGGACTTTGTTAGCAGAGTCCAAGCTTGCACCTAGGTTTTGGGCCGAAGCAATCAATACTGCATGTTATACTCAAAATCGTTGCATGATCAACAAACAGCATGGGAAAACTCCATATGAACTATGGAAGGGACGTAAGCCAAATGTTTCATATTTTCACGTCTTTGGTTCTAAATGCTTTATCCATAATAATGGATCCCAAAACCTAAAAACATTTGATCTTAAAGTAGATGAGGGAATCTTTCGCATCCTAAATAAGGTCAAATCAAAGGTTGAGGAATCTATTCATGTTGTTTTTGATGATGCTAACGAAGAACCGAGTAAGGTTAATATAAATGATGTAGGAGTTGAAAATCTATGTCATCAAGCATCTAAGATCACCATTAATGATGACGGTGACGACGATGATGAGATCTCAGTGCCACCTCCTAAGATTACTCGTGAGGTTACTCTGGATAACAATGTAAGAAATGCTGATGATCATGAAAAGAGTGATCATCAAGAGCAAACAAGGATTTGTGAACTTGAAGCGCCTACGCAAGAAGGTGGTCAAGCGTCTGATCGTCAAGCGCCTGTTCAACCTCTTAACCCTTTCCAACCAGATGGACTATGGCTGCGTGATCATCCACCTGAGCAAATTATTGGAGATATTGGAGCGCCTGTTAGGACTAGAGCCACTACATTCAATGAGGCCATGTTCGCAAGCTTTCTATCTCAAATGGAACCTAAGAAAGTGGATGAAGCGCTAAGTGATCCAAGTTGGATTGAAGCCATGCAAGAAGAGCTTAATCAGTTTGAGTGTAGTAAGGTTTGGACGCTAGTACCAAGACCAACTCACCAAGGAGTCATTGGAACTAAATGGGTTTATAGAAACAAGATGGATGAGAATGGCATTGTAATAAGAAACAAGGCCAGACTCGTAGCTCAAGGATATTGCTAAGAAGAGGGTATTGACTTTGATGAGACATATGCTCCTGTCGCCCGTCTTGAAGCAATCCGCATGTTTACGGTATATCAGATGGACGTGAAGAGTGCCTTCCTGAATGGTAAACTCCAAGAAGAAGTATTTGTGGAGCAACCACCGGGATTCATCAACAACCATTATAAGGGTATGGTTTACAAGTTAGACAAAGCACTTTATAGGCTTCAGCAAGCACCCCGACCATGGTATGACACTCTATCTTTCTTATTAGTAAAGGCTTTTCAAAAGGCAGTGTTGATACAACGTTATTTAAAATTACCAATAACGAAGATATTCTCTTATCCAAATTTATGGTTATGATATTATATTTGGCTCTACTAACAAGCGTCTGTGTGAGAAATTTTCGAAAATGATACAAGAACAATTTGAAATGAGCATGATGGGTGAATTAACTTTCTTCTTAGGACTACAAGTTAAACAACTCGCTAATGGCATATTTATTAACCAAGCTAAATATACAAGAGATATGATTAAGAAATTTGGTATGGAGAATGCATCATATTCAAAAATTCCAATGAGCCAAATGCTTAAGTTCAATAAAGATGAAAGTGGAAAGAATGTTGATATCACTAATTATAGAGGTATCATGGGATCACTTCTTTATCTTACTGCCAGTAGACCTGATATTATGTTTTTGGTATGCATGTGTGCATGATTTCAAGATAATCCTAAAGAGTCACACTTAATTGCTGCCAAGAAGATCCTTAAATACCTAAAAGGCACAGAAAATGTGGGCTTATGGTATCCTAGTGATTCTCCTTTTACACTAATTGGTTACTTAGATACAGATTTTGCAGGTTGCAAAATAGATCGTAAGAGTACTAGTGGTACATGTCAATTTCTAGGTGATAGGTCAGTTTCATGGCATAGTAAGAAACAACAATCCATAGCTACCTCCACAGCCAAAGCTCAGTATGTAACTGCAGGAAGTTGTTGTGCACAAGTTTTATGGATGAGGCAACAGCTTAGAGATTATGGAATATTTAATGCAAATATTCTCAACGCATTAAGTGCCAACGTGCATTTAATTCAAATGCATTAAATGCTAATAAGAGCATTAAATGTGATAAGCACTTTCAGACGTACGGAGAAGCCACCCTATTGGACTGTCAACTATTCATAGACTTCAGCACCAACTTTTGTGCAGCAGATTTTCAAGAAAAAGGACAAAAGTTGTTCACTCGCGGAAGTGAGAGACACGCGCCTGTGCATGTGTCAAATGGACACTTTCTCCATGAATGCCTATAAATAGTACTTCAACAACAATCCAAATATACAATCAATTTCCAAGCCAAATTGCTGTTGCATTGAAGTCTCATTCCTTAAACTCTCAGAAAAGCCAGAATATTCAAGAAAACATTATCATTGCTTTTCTTTAATTCCTGAGACAGTCAACCAATATCTCAAACATTCTTTTCAAAGAAACCACATTACTATTGAGATATTTCCAGTTGTTTGAATTTCATCAAAATCAAACAAACCGTTTAGAAAACTCCATCCAAGCCTCGCGATCTGTGTGAAGTCAAAGTTGGATACTTGCATTATTTATGGGTGAAAGAAGCAAGGGGATTGAAGTGATTTGGAGCAGAAATCTGTGTGATCAAGGAGCTCAAGTCATCGACGTCTATCTCTCCCTAATTTGTAGAAGATTTTGTGTGATTCTTTGAGAATCATTTTAGTGGATTGCCTCCGAGTGTTCAAAGAGAAGAAGGACGTAGTTGGGATTACACCACCCAACGAACCTTACAAATATTGTGTCTTTTACTTTACAGTCAATTCTCTTATCTATCATATCATTGCATAAATTGATTAAGTAAAACACAATCAAACGCTAAGCAACTAAGAAACAACTTGTGACGCTAAAGATTTCCAAAAGAGAAGACTCTAAAATTATTCTGCTGTGCTAACACTGATTAAAGAACTGAACGCTTAAACCTACTTGGTTAAAGTATTCAAATCTTGAAATCTAAGTTGACTTTCTAAAAACAGTTTTCATCAAACGCTTAGCCTAAGCGTCTATATTTCAAGTAAACCCTCAGTCAAGCGTCTACATTTCAAGCGTCCAAAACTATTTTAATACGAAACTTTTTGAAGTCGAAAAAGACTTCAGGGTTTATTCACCCTCCCCCCTTCTAGACCCTTTCGTATGCCACTTGGGACCAACAAGTGGTATCAGAGCGGTTAAAGTTGAAATTTAAAAATTTCCAAGCATAATTGCTTGTTTAGATCCTTCTTCAGAATCTAGTTGCCTTTTAAAAAAATTTCTCTATGGCATTTGCTAAAGTTCCCAAACTGACTGAGTCGAATTATGACACATGGACAGTCAAAGCATTTACATATCTCCATTCTTGTGATGATGACATGTGCGATATTATTTCAGATGGGCCAATCAAAATATATAAAGTTATCACAAGAGCGCCTGGAGCCACGGAAGACACTCTGGATGGTTACGTTGAAAAACCGAAACAAGAATGGTCTCTAGATGAGCGTCGAAGAGCAAATTTGGACAATGTTGGTCGGAATGCTCTGTATAGAGCTTTTGGTGATAATGATAATCTATTCAACAAGATTAAGTCATGCAACACCCCTAAGGAAATCTGGGTTAAGTTAGCCATGATCTGTGGTGGTTCAGCTCAGATTAAAGAGAACAAACTTTCCATTGCCAAGGAAAGGTTTAACAGCTTTAAGATGTTGACCAATGAGACTCTAGAGCAACTGGACATAAGATTCACAGCTCTTGTTACGGAACTCACATCTTTGGGTATGAATTTACAGAACCGAGAAATGGTGGTTAAAATCTTTAGAAGACTACCTAGTAGATTCTTGATGAAGACAACAGCTATGAGAGAATCAAATATGTTGAATCAAATATGTTGAAGTCGAAAAAGACTTCAGGGTCTATTCAACCCCCCCCCCTCTAGACCCTTTTGTATGCCACTTGGGACCAACAGGTAGCAAACCTTCTGCGTCTGTATTATATTCCAAATTCAAAAAGGAATGGATATCTCACGAGTTCTTCAAGAGTATAGAAGAGTAAAACAAACTCTTCAGCCCATCTGGCTGTATCTATCATCCGTCGCTTGCCAAGCTTGTCAGCTTTCTTTTGATCTTTTCTAGTGGCAAGGAATTTCTCAAAAGGTTCAGTTTCTTCATCGTAATCCTCATCCCATAATCTTGCAAGGTATTCACGGGCTTCATTTCTATCCATGAATTGATAGGATTGGGACACTCAGCAACTACTGGTTCTTTTCCTTTCCACGGTTTTAGAGGTTTAGGGGATAGAGCATTTTGAGGAGAACGAACGAATTTGGGATAGGCAGAGTATCCGATCTTGTTGAGAATTTCTTCGTCAGGATTCTTTGACCAATCACCCATATGGGGATTCTTGATGACAATCTTAGTCTGGCGCAAAGGATAAAAAGACTCATCAGAGCGACCGGTGAAATTAATCGCTTCTCGTCAAATTCTGTTCTGTTGAACGCTGGTCTTCGGATATACTCAAGTCGAGATTGAAGACGCTCCAGATTGTAGAGACCAAGGTCGGCGAATCGCTCGAAGAATTCAAATTTATCAGTGTTGGAAACATCAGGCCAATGAAGAGTGGTTTGAAAACTGATTTCTGATTCAGCAAAGGTCTGAGTGTCTCGTTCTCTAGCGGCATAATAAAATTCAACTTCGGAAGAATATCCGCGAGGAAAGAAATCGATGACATGAGGTGGAGATCCAGTTGGAGTAGGAACAAGGGCAATTTCTTCTGTTGGAATAGGGGCCACTTCTATCGACCGCTCAGCATGTTTAGTCGCTTCATTGACTGGTGAAGTTTCAGCGTCAGGAAGGACTTGAGCTACTACTTTAGCTATATCCACAACAGTTTCCATATCAACATCTACTTCAATGGGAACCTCTGAAAGTGGAGGTGCATCAGCGTCTGGTGCATCTTGAGCTGATATATGTAAGCGCGTGCATCTTGAGCTGATATATGTAAGCGCTTGAGAAAAGCAAGCAAAATTTCTACAGAGTAGAAATTATAAAAAAAAGACTAAAACGCTTACCCTGAGGATTATCATCGACTGTCTCAGTCGTTTGATCTGTTTCTATGGTTGGTACAATTTCCTCAGGCTCCATAACAACTTCTTTTGTATCTAAATCGAGAAAAGAAGTAATGGGATCAGCATGGATGGGAATATGCAAATCCTCAAGAGTGTTAAGAACAGTCTGAATATTTGCTTCACACTCGGCTGAAAAAGATTTTATCCTAGCGTTAGGGACTGGAAACTAATGAGGAAAGGATAAATGACGTTGCTTAACACAAGTACTTACCCCGAACACGAGAAAGCTTTTCAGATTGAGCATAGGCTTTAGGATCTGAGCTGATTTCTGGAACAACGTCAGAAGGAGGTGGAACACTCGCTGGCTTTTCAAGCGTTGGCTCTGTTGGAGCGCTTGTCGAAGCAGCTGGATTGGATGAAGGAGTACGCCTTCGGGCAAGCGGTACTTCTTCTACCTCTTCGTCCTCTTCTGGAGAGATGATGAAGGCAGGTAGAGGAGAGGGAGATTTAGGAGAAGGAGAAGGATACTTTTGTTTCTTCTTGCGCTTCGGCTTCTGCTTCTTCTTCTTTGCTAGCTTGGCTGGCTCAGCGACCTTAACAGCAATCTTTTGTTTGGGTCTCTTAACCACCACCTCTTCTTTCGATAAAGATGATGATGAAGACGAAGACGCTTGCTCTTCATCATCGTTGCGAACAACTCCTTCGGCAAGAAGTCGCTCACGCTCATCTTTGGGAACCGCTGCACCACCTCATTTTCTTGGTTTGAGCAGCTCGCTGATTATCTTCTGTCCATAAAACTTGAGCGCTGGGATCTTTTTTCCAGCAGAATTGTTGTAACCGCTAGCGCTAAGAATTCGACTTAAAACAATTCCGTAAGGCTTGGGATTAACTGACTTGGCCATCGCTGCCTTGAAGCGATTAAAAACGTAAAGCGACCAATTTATATTCAGTTTGGTCAGAATGGTCACCATCATCTTGTATTGAAGGTTTGTAACCTTATCGAAGCTTCCCTTTCTGCATTCGATCATTTTGCCGCATATGTCCGCAAGAATGACATATTCACCCTTCATGTCGTTTTTCTTGAAATTGGGTTCATAGGCAGCTTCAACTTCATCTTTGTTGATCAATGCCCAGACCTTGGTAGCATCTCCAAGAGTAACAATTTCAACTTTGGCACCATCGTTTGGTAAGTGCATTAAAGATGAAATCAAAGAAGGAGTGAGAATGAAGGTCTCACGGGCAAAAGGAAAGACGCAGGAAATGGAGTTTCCATCGTCGGAGATTTTTGCATTCTTGAAGAAGAATAGGATTTCTTCCTCAAAGAAGTTGAAAATAGTAGTTAGCATATAATATAAACCAGACTCCTAGACGAGTGGAAGAACAATCCTCAGAGGGAAATTCTGGCTATCGAATAGATAGTCCCAGTTAACAAGAAAACCAGCATTAATAGTGACTGGTTTCTCTGGTTTGGAAGATTTTTCGGCTGCAGATTTTGAAGACTTCGGTGCCATTGAAGAACTAAAGAAAACTTCGGTTGAGGAGAGGAAAAGATGTTATTTTTGCCTTTAGAGAGAAAGAACTTTTATAGTAGATGAATTTAGGAGTGATAAAGTTTTACTGTAAAGGTTTTGAAGGGTTTAAATAGGAGGCAAAAGTAACTCCTCAACTGGTAGATGAATGACAGGTGTACAGAAGTTAATGACAAACAGAAATCTGAGTCGTTTACACATAAATACGGATGTCAAAAAGTACGGCAAAATGGGTTAACTGCTGTGAAATATAAAGTTTTTCGGATCCGCATTTACTTTTTGAAAACGTTTGAATTTTTTAAATTTTCAGCGTGAAATGCACGCACCTGATAGTACACTGACATATACTCAGACATGTGCAGTTACTGAACCGCCTAGTTTTTAGATAGGAATCATTAACCGTCAGTTTGATTTGATAAGCACGTGTGAGCAGTTGTCAAATTGATCTTTTGGACTTATCCACACGTTACTTTTAGCGATGAAAACTATGCATGATTTTTAGAGAAATTCACTAAGCATTAAAGTGGCAATCTTTTTAACGCTGAAGTCTTTTTGAGACCAGAATTTAATTTCTTAAAGTTTGAGATAAAATCAATCGCTTGAATTTATAAAAGACATTTTCATTTATTGAAGATTGATTTTTGTCATGCATAAAGATAAGCATTAGTGATCAATGCATAAAATTTTAAAAGTCATTTTTGATCACAGTCGCTTTATATATTGAGACAAGTACAATTTTAAAGTTCCCCTTAAAATTGATGACTTATTTCAGATTTTGATAAACGCTTTAGACATAAACATAAAGTGGATTCCCCATAAAAATTATATGCCTATAAATATGATGCTTTATTATTTAAGCGTTTAAATCGATCATACCTAATTCACTTCTCAAAGTGAGAAAGCGTTGTTCGTTAAGCGCTTTGGTGAAGATGTCTGCCAACTATTTGTCAGTTCCAATGAAGTGCATGGAGATATCTTTCTTTTGAACATGATCGCGCAAGAAATGGTATCGAATGTCAATGTGTTTGGTTCTAGAATGAAGGACAGGATTTTGGGTCATAGCTAAAGCGCTTTGGTTATCACAATGGATTAATGTAGGACCTAAGATCGTTCCATAATCTCTAAGTTGTTGCCTCATCCAAAGGATTTGTGCACAACAGCTCCCAGCGGCTACGTATTCTGCCTCAGCAGTAGAAGTCGCTATGGATTGTTGTTTCTTACTATGCCACGAAATTAATCTATCACCTAGAAATTGACATGTACCACTAGTAATTTTTCTATCTATTTTGCATCCTACAAAATCTGTGTCTGAATAACCAATAAGTTCAAAAGGAGAGTCCCTTGGATACCATAAGCCCACATTTTGTGTGCCTTTTAGGTAGTTAAGGATTCTCTTGGCAGCATTTAAGTGTGACTCTCTAGGATCAACTGGAAAGCGTGCACACGTGCATACCGAAAACATAATATCAGGTCTACTAGCGGTAAGATAAAGGAGTGATCTAATGATACCTCTATAGTTAGTGATATCAATTTTCTTCCCACTTTCATCTTTATCTAACTTAAGCGTTTGGCTCATTGGAATTTTTGAAGATGATGCATTTTTCATACCAAATTTCTTAATCATATCTCTTGTATATTTAGCTTGGTTTATAAATATTCTATTAGGGAGTTGTTTAACTTGTAATCCTAAGAAGAAAGTTAATTCACCCATGCACTCTTCACGTCCATTTGGTATACTATGAACTTGTTGAATGCGGCAAACGCTAGGAACATCCTAATCGCTTCAAGACGGGCTACTAGGGCATACATCTCATCAAAATCAATACCCTCTTCTTGACAATAACCCTGAGCGCCTAATCTGGCTTTGTTTCTTATAATAATACCATCTTCATCCATCTTGTTCCTAAAAACCCATCTAGTCCCAATAACTCCTTGGTGAGTTGGTCTTGGTACTAGCGTCCAAACCTTGCTTCTCTCAAATGGGTTAAGCTCTTCTTGCATTGCTACTACCCAACTTGAATCACTGAGCGCTTCATCCACTTTCTTTGGTTCCATTTGAGATAGGAAGCTTGCGAACATGGCCTCATTAATTGTAGCGAACCTAGTTCTAACAGGTGCTTCAACGTCTCCAATTACTAGCTCTGGTGGATGATCTCTAAGCCATTTGCGGTCTGGTTGGAATGGGTTGAGAGACTATTGGTTGTCAATCGCTTGACCCTCATTTGTCTCTTGCGCAGTCGCTGCGTCATTCACAGTTCCAATTTGCTCTTGATGATCATTTTCTTCATGATCATCAGCAATTCTGACAGTATCACCATTGTTAACCTCACGAGTATCCTTAGGAATGGGCATAAAGATTTCAAAATTCTCATCATCATCACTATCATCACCAAGATTGATTTGTGTTGCTTGTTGAGTGAGATCTTCAATTCCTACATCATCAGGATTAACCTTACTCGGTTCGTGGTTAGCATCATCAAACACAACATGAATGGACTCTTCAACCTTCGATTTGATCTTATTTAGGAGGCAAAAACTCTTTCCATTCTTGGCATAGCCTAAAAAGATTCCCTCATCCGCTTTTGGATCAAATGTCTTTAGGCTTTGGGATCCATTGTTATGAATGAAACATTTTGAACCAAATACATGAAAATATGAAACGTTAGGCTTACATCCCTTCCACAACTCATATGGAGTCTTCTCATGTTGCTTGTTGATCATACACGGGTTCTGAGTGTAGCAAGCGGTGTTGATGGCTTCGGCCCAAAACCTTTGAGGCAGCTTAGACTCTGCAAGCATAGTCCTAGCAGCTTCTTTAAGCGTTTTGTTCCATCGCTCAGCAACTCCATTCTATTGAGGTATTCTAGAAGCGGAATACTCATGAAGTATTCCAAAGTCTATACAAAATTTCTCAACAAATTGGTTAGTAAATTCAGTTCCTCTTTCACTTCTAATTCTTATCACCTTTAAATCTTTATAAGTTTGCAATTGACGAATTAGCGATGTGAGCTTGATACTAGTCTCATCTTTGGTCACTAGGAATTCTACCCATGTATAGCGAGAGAAATCATCAACTATTACTAGAGAGTACTTTTTACCACTAACGCTTATGATTTGAATAGGACCAAACAAATCTAGATGCAATAGTTCAAGAACTCTAGAAGTAGATAGGCATTGTTTACCCATTTGACATGCATCACATAAGCGATTCTTCTGAAAGGAACCTTTAGGTAATCCCTCCACTAGATTTAGCGATATTAATTGAGAGATTGCCTTAAAGTTGAGGTGATTCACTTTTCTATGCCATAACCAACCCAATTCATTTTGACTTTTAGCTACAAAGCATGTGTGGTTGTTATCAATTGTAGAATCCCAATCTACTAAATACACATTGTTTGTTCTTTTTCCTCTTAATTTAGTAGACTTAGTCTTAGCGTCGTTAACATAGCAGAAGTCGCTTGAAAATTTTACTTCAAAGCCTTTATCACAAAATTGACTAATGCTTAACAAATTATGCTTAAGACCCTCAACATAATATACATCACTAATCATGATGTTCCCCCTATGCATGATACCTATACCTTTGGTTTTACCTTTCGAGTTATCACCGAATATAACTTGAGGACCGTTGGTAGCTTGATAGTTGATTAAGAGATCTTTGGAATCCGTCATGTGTCTTGACGATCCACTATCGATGTACCAAACTGAAGTATCAGTGTTGGCTCTGGGTACCTGCATTTAAAGGACAATTCTAATTCTTCTTAGGTACCCATGTTGTCTTGGGTCCTTCAGCGTTTGTAACTTTGGTTTGAATTAAAATTTTAGGAACCCATATTTGCCTAGTCTTCATTGTAGGAATACTGGCCTTCTTGGGTTTCACATCATGTTGTGTGTGCTTTTTGTTCACCTTGTGATGTGTGTGCTTTTTGGGTGTATAATAATATCCTTGATTATAATAGTAGTCATAATCATAATCATCATAGTATCGATAATATGATCTTGACTGTCTTGGATATTGACGCTGGTATTTTCTTTGCGCTGGCTTGGGTTGCACTTTTGGTGCTAGACGCTTAGCGCTTGATTCACAGTGGTTAGGTTTATCCTTAGCCTTTTGAGCGTTTGGATGAACCTTTCTTTGTGAATCATTTACCTTTGTCTTTCCCTTGCCAGAGTCAGCTTTGGCTTTCTCATTTGGCCTCGTACCATTGTCGCTTGGTTCATTCAGTGTTTGACTTTGTGAACCTTTCTCAACAAAGAAAACACCCTTTCCTTTGTTGTTTGCCGTAACATTAGATTTATTTGGTTGTTTGCCGAATTTATTGCATCCTAAACCGGTCTTTTCACCAAACATTCTTGTTACCTCAATCACATTATCCAACTTTCTTGAAGCTTTTGATAATGATGAGATGAGCTGCTCTGATTTGGCAAGTCTAGCGATCAGATCAACTTCTCTCTTGACTATTCTATCAAGATCGCTTTTCAGTTGAGTAATCTCACTCTCAAGTGATTGGTTCTTCTCAATGCATTGTTGCTGAACTTGCAACTCTGCTTTGAGCGTTACTTTATCACTTTTGAGCGATGAGATAATAGCGAAGTGATTTTGATATATTTTGGCGGCATCTTGACAATCTTTATAATATTCATTGACTTTGTCAAGCAATTCATCATAAGAAAGAGGATGAGATAATTCATTGGTTACCTCTGGTAGCGAATCGTCAGACGCTTCATCATCTCTTGCCATAAGACAAATCAACGCTGAGTCGCTTGTAGGCTCATCATCACTGCTTTCATCTGATGATTCCAAGTCCTCTTCAGGTGCGGAGAATGGTTCAGATTCCGCTAGCAAACCTTGTTGGCGAAGGTTGCTCCAGAATTGGTTTCTATCCGCATAGTCTTGCCTTGTGGGCTTAGACACATTTGGATAAGGGCAATTTACCTGGTAGTGCCCTGGTTTCCTGCAATTATAACACAAATTAGTTTTCATTTTCTGTTTAGTGGTTAATCGCTTTGTTCCAACTGGCGCTGAGAGATTCTGAGTAGGAGTTGTAGGCGCTTGATAAGGAACTGGCGCTAATGGCTAGGTGCAGAATATACTGGCGCTTGATACTGAGGCGCGCTGGTGCTGGGGGAGGAGTTTGAAATGAAGTTTGTCCAATAGAATTTCTCTTTTCATATCTTAGA
Source organism: Buddleja alternifolia (assembly GCA_019426215.1). NCBI lineage: Eukaryota > Viridiplantae > Streptophyta > Magnoliopsida > Lamiales > Scrophulariaceae > Buddleja > Buddleja alternifolia. The sequence continues at coordinate 10,060,982 of CM033403.1, forward strand.
AATTTCTTGAATTTCTTGAATTTCTTGACTAATAAGGCCATTTCCTTTTCTTCATTTGATTCCGTTGATTTAACCTCACTGACCGTTTTTCCCTTACTCTTGGTAGTAGCGATTAAAGCTCCTGATTCAGTCGCTAAAGTCAATGTGTCGCTGACTTCACCTAATTCAAACTCAAATGCCTTTAATTCTGAAAACACATGTTCTAGAGTAAGAGTCTCCAATGTCTATGATTCTCTCATAGCAACAATTTTAATCAAATACTTTCTTGGAAGACTTCTGAAAATCTTATTGACCAATTCCTTGTTGGTCAACTCCTTGTCTAATGACGCTAACTCTGTAATGAGCAAAGTGAACTTTGCGTCCAATTGTTCTAGCGTCTCATTGGGCTGCATCTTGAAATGCTCAAATCTTTGCATGGCTATGGAGAGCTTGTTCTCCTTCATTTGTGCTGAACCTTCACATACTATAGCCAGCTTATCCCATATTTCTTTGCAAGTCTTACATTGCTTGATCTTGTTGAACAATGCATCATTATCTCCTAATGCTGAGTAGAGTGCACTTCGTCCAACATTATCCAAATTCGCTCTTTTTCTATCCTCTGGCGTCCATTCTAACTTAGGTTTCTCGACGTAACCATCTGGAGTAGCCTCGGTCGCTCCAGGGGCTCGAGTTACAACTTTCATAATCTGAATGGGTCCATCTGTAATCACATCACACATTTCATTATCGCAAGAGCATAAATAAGCGAATGCTCTAAGTTTTCAAGAATCATAGTTTGATTCTACCAACTTAGGCATTTTGTTAAAAGCCATAATGAGATGTTTTTGAAAGAAAACTTAAAGCGACTAAGTTTAAAAACAATGGATCTGAACAAGCAATTACGCTCGGAAATGCTTAGGTTTCTAATTCAACGGCTCTGGTACCACTTGGTGGTCCCAAGTGTCATATGAAAGGGTCTAGAAGGGGGGGTTGAATAGACCCTGAAATCATTTTTGACTTCAAAAATTTCATATCACTTTTAATGGTTAGAACGCTTAGGCAACTGAACGCTTGGGTCAGATGCTTCAGTATAGATAACTTAGACTTAGTGATTTTAGCAATTTACCAAAGTAGGGTAACGCTTAGATCACTTAATCAGGGTTAGCACAGCGGAAATGATTTTAAAGCTTTAGCGTTCGTTTTGGTTAAATAATCGCTTAGCAGATTAGCTTGTCTTTTTCAAAGAATATAATATAATGTAAAACAAGACAATAATTAAAGTAAATGACACAAGAAATTGTAAGGTTCACTGGGTGATGTAATCCCAACTATGTCTTTCTACAAGATAGTAAGTAGGTGAAAATGATCTTGGGCTCCTTGATCACACAGATTTCAGCACCAATGAAGATCATCTTCTACAAGCTTCTCTCACTCAGAAATATTGCATGTAAGGGGTTTCAACAGCTTTCTCACTCAGATGAAAGGTTGAGGGTTTTGTCACAAGGGTTTGTTTGTTTTTGGGAAGATCAAACAAATTGGAATATCTCAGTAAGAATTTAGGTTTCTTCTTTGGAAGAGGTTTCAGATATTTGTGACTGTCTGGAATGTATATAAAAAGCTTGAAAGATTTTGGCTATGGAGTTTCTAAGCTTTTTCTTTGAACGAGAAATTTCAACAAAGTTTCTTATGCATGTACGTATATCTCTATTGTCTCTATATCAGGGTTTGCTGAAGGTAGGGTATTTATAGGCAATTCTCAGGATCTGTCCATTGGACACATGTGGGAGCGTGCCTTTCATGCAGCGCGTGATTCTACCTTTTCTCTGACATTCCTAAAAATTTGCTGGTTCCGATTGGACGGGGAGCAGCTATAAACTCTGAAGTTCTGACAGTCAAGTCAAAAAGGTGGCTTGTCCACAAGTCATAATAGCTTATCACATTTAATGCTCTTATCAGGCATTTAATGCATTTGAATTTATTTCCCGTTGGAAATGAATGTCTGTTGAATGATTGCATTTAAGTCCTTCATGACTTGAGGATTTAATTCAGGTGAATCTGATACATATCGCTATAATGCTTTGAACACTTAATTCATGAATCCTGAAATAGTCCTTTAGCGTTTGACAGGCGCTAAGAACAAATCTTCATCTTCAGTTGACTTCAAACGCTGATCTTCAACTTCCTCTCTAATAGACTCACCCAGAATTCTATTAGCGATTCGATATCTAATATTTAGTCTAAAATCTCTAAAGATAAAAATTACAAGCCTAATCAAAAATTACATACTTTCAAACGCTTATACATAGATCTATTAAAACAGAAACTTACATTATATTTGTGGTTTAACATAAAATCCTATCTTATCATCATCAAAACATCTAACATGAAATTTTCTAACACATGCGCTAATTTCCGGAACAAATGAGCCAATATAGCACTCCCCAACCAACAACTGGTAGACCATATATAACAACAATATCTTGGAGAGTTATCGTAGCCTTTCTGGTTCTGAAATGGAATGTGTTTGTCTCTAGAGGCCATCTCTTGATTAGGCCGGTCACAAGGTCCATATCGTTTTTGAAAAGAGGTAACTTGTATACCCTATAGAACCCCATCTGATGAAGTTTTCACAGGACACGGCGATACGCAACAACTGGATAGGCCCTTTTGAAATATAAATTGTCACATCGTTGGGCAAGAAACACAAAGTCTACCTGATCAGCAACCTGCTCAGATATATGATTCTTCTTATCATATAATACGCTATCGTCTATCGGACCATATATATGATCACTGTACCACTTAGCCATCCTGCATTTAAATAACCACAAGAATGTTAATTTACATTAAATGGTAGAAATTACACATACTAATTACAAATTGTACATACTAAATAGAAATTGTATCTATTAATTCAAAATTAAACCTACTAATTACAAATAATACCTGCTAATTAGAGATTATACATACAAATTCAAAATTAAAGATTATACCTAATAATTGATAATTATACCTAAAAATTGAATTTCAACATACTAATTAGAGCTTATACCTAAAAATTGGAGATTATACTTAGAAATTAAAAATTATACCTGCTAATAGATATTACACCTAAAAATCAAAATTAAACCTATTACTCCAAAATTATACCAAACCATTCAAAAATTATACCAACCAATTTGAAAATTATACCAAAAAATTCGAAATTAAAGCTAATAATTCAAAATTAAACATAACTACTAGAAATTAAACCTATTAATTTAAACTTATACTGAAAAATTCAAAAAACTCTTCTATCCAATTCGAAATTAAACCTAACAAATCGAAATTAAACTTTACAATTCGAAATTAAACTAAAAATTCAAATTATACCAAACAATTCGAAAATTATACCAACTAATTCGAACATTATACCGAACAATTGCAAAAATATACCAAACAATTCAAAATTAAACCTATTAATTCGAACTTATACCTAACAATTCGAAAATAAAACTGTTAGGAAATTTCATGTTAGATGTTTTGATGATGACAAGATAGGTTTTATGTTAGACCCCAAAGATATATAAGTTTATCTTTATTAGAATATATCTAAGCGTTTAAAGTTATCGAGTTGTAATTTCTAGTATAAGTCTTTTTATCTTTTTATCGAGTTGTAATTTCTAGTATAAGCCTGTCCTCACCCGAATTAAATCCGAAGTCAATAAGCACTTAATTGCAACATTCAACGGACATTTAAAGATAAAAAGACTAAGTCACGCGCCTCGTGTTAAACAGCTCCTGCTTGTGTCCAATGGACAAATCCCGAGAAAGTCTATAAATAGATCCTCACAGCTCAATCCTAAACAACGAGAAACATTATCAAAACTTTGTATACACTTACACTGTTGAAATTATCCCTAAAAGCTCAAAACCTCCATAGCCAAAATATCTTTGAGCTTATACATCTCTACAGCCAAATTAATATCTCTTACATCTTCATCGAAGAACATCTTTTTTAAAGAGATATTCCAAAAGTGTTTGAACTTTTCAAATCAAACAAACCTTGATAAAATCCATCAATCTCTTCAATCTGTGTGACGAAGTTGTGGACGACAAAGCAGTATTTCTGTGTGAGAGAAGCTTGTCAGAAGCAGATCTTAGACGAGTTGAAATCTTTGTGATCAGGGAACTCAAGATCAAGCCTTCACCATTTGCAATTGTGTTAAAGTTGTCTGTGTGAAGGTTTGTGATTCATCATAGTGAATTCCTCCTGTGTGGAAAGGAGTAGGAAGACGTAGCTGGGATTACATAAACCCAGTGAACCTTACAATTCTTATGTCTTCATTACTTACTATTTTATTGTTTTATTCATTATTATCTTCCTACTTTATCTTAAAGCATACCCTATTAAAACGCGTGCAACTAAACAATTTCTAAGCGCCTATTTACTTATACTAAGAGACTTGTACAAATCTTCTGTTGTGCTAACCCTGATATAAGAGCTGAGAGCCTGATCTATAGTGACAAGCACTCAGACCAAGTATCTAAGTAATCTTTCTAAAACAAGTCTACAAATTCGAAAAGAATTTCGGGGTCTATTCAAGCCCCCCCTCCCCCTTTTAGACCCTTTCGTATGCCACTTGGGACCAACAAGTGGTATTAGAGCAGTTGAACTTGAATTTTTTTTTAAATTCCCAAGCATAACTGCTTGTTTAGATCCTTTTTAAAATTAGTAGCTTTAAAAATTTCTTTTATGGCATTCGCTAAAGTACCTAAGTTGACCGAGTCAAATTATGACTCATGGAAGGTCAAAGCATTTACTTATCTTTGTTCTTGTGATGATGGAATGCGTGATATCATTTCAGATGGTCTGATTCAAATCTTTAAAGTCATCACTAGAGCGCCTGAAGCCACAAAAGAGACCCCCGACGGTTATGTTGAAAAACCAAAGCATGAGTGGTCTACAGATAAGCGTCGGAGAGCAAATTTGGATAATGTTGGTCGGAAAGATCTATTTACAGCCATCGGTGATAATGATAATTTATTCAATAAGGTCAAGTCGTGCTCTACGACTAAGGAAATATGGGACAAGTTGGCTACAATATGTGGTGGGTCAGCGCAAATCAAAGAAAACAAGCTTTCGATTGCCAAGAAAAGGTTTAATAGTTTCAAATGTTGCCTAATGAAACATAGAACAATTAGATATAAGATTTACTGCTCTTGTTACAGAGTTAACGTCTCTAGTCATGGATTTGCAAAATAGAAAAATGTGGTTAAGATTTTCAGAAGTCTCCCCAGTAGATTTTTGATGAAAACAATAGCTATGAGAGAATCGAATATGTTGGATCATCTAACTCCGTAAGATGCTTTTTCAGAACTTAAGGCTTTTGAATTCGACTTAAATTCAGCAAGCGATGTAGTAAGCAGTCCAGCGATAGAGTCTGGAGCGCTAATAGCATCAGTCAAGGGTAAATCAGGTAATAAGGGAAAAGTGTGAGATATAAGGAAGAGGAATTAGTGTTGCTAAATAGGTTTAGAAAGTTTCTAAAGTATGAAAAGAAAGGAAAAGCTCCTAAGCATCAAGGATAGAATTCCTATCAAGTGCCTCCTCCAGCACAACTACATTATCAAGCACCTCAATATTCTACCCCTTCTCCCTTAGCGCCAAACCAATACCAAGTTTCTTCTCCGCAGAATCTCTTAGCTCCAGTGGCTTCAAAACCACAAACTATAAGGTTAATAAATGAGCAAAAGATGAAACTAATCTCTGTTATAACTACAGAAAACCAAGGCACTACCAGGTAAATTGCCCTTATCCAAACGTATCCAAACCCACAAGGCAGAATTACTTGGATAGAAACCAATTCAGGAGCAAACTTCGTCAACAAGGTTTGTTAGCGGAATCAGAACTAGCATCCGCACCTGAAGATTTGGAGTCTTCAGAAGAGAGTAGTGATGATGATAAGCCAGTGGATGATTCAGAGCTAATCTGTCTCATGACCAAAGATGATGAAGCGTCTTCAGACTCACTATCTGAGGTAAATACTGAATTAGCTTATCCTCTCTCTTATGAAGAATTATTTGTCAAAGTAAAAGAATATTATAAAAATTATCAAAATGCCATCAAATTATATCAAAATCATTCTGATATCATATCAGCGTCAGAAGTAAAACGGTGACGCTCAAGGCAGAGTTACAAATTCAGCAACAATGCTTTGAGAAGAACCAATCACTTGAGACTAAAATAATTCAGTTGAAAGGTGACCTTGATATAATAGTCAAGAGAGAAGCTGAGCTGATTGCTAAACTTTCTAAATCAGAGCAGCTCATCTCATCATTGTCTAAAGCGTCAAGAAAGCTAGACAATGTGACCGAGGTAAAAAGGTTATTTGGTGAGAAGAACTGTTTAGGATGCAATAAATTCGGTAAACAACCAAATAAATCCAATGTTATGGCAAACAACAAAGGAAAGTGTGTGTTCTTTGTTGAGAAAGGTTCAAAAAGTCAAACACCTATTGAACCAAAGGACAATGCTACGAGGTCAAATGAGAAAGCCAAAGTTGACTCAGGCAAGGGAACACCAAAGTGAATAATTCTTAAAGAAAGGTTTATCCAAACGCTCAAAAGGCTAAGGAAAAACCTTATCACTGTGAATCAAACGCTATGGTCAAGCGCCCAAAGTGCACCCTAAGCTAACGCCAAGGAAATACCAACGTCAATATCCACAACGATCAAGGTCATATTATAAATAATATGATCATTATGATTACGATTGGGATTATGATTACTATTATAATCCAAGATATTACTATACACCCAAGAAGCACACACAACAGAAGATGAAACCCATAAAGGCTAATCATCCCGCAATGAAGACTAAGCAAACATGGGTTCCTAAAGTTCTAATTCAGACTAACACTACTAATGTGAAATGACCCAAGTCACAATGGGTACCTAAAAAGAAATAGAACTCCCCTTTTGAATGAAGGTACCTAGAGCCAGAGCCGATACATCTGTTTGTTACATCGATCGTGGGTCGTCAAGACACATGACGGTCTCCAAGGATCTCTTGATCAACTATTGAGCTACCAATGGTCCTCAGGTTGTATTTGGTGACAACTCCAAAGGTAAAACCAAAGGTATAGGTACTATGCATAGGGGGAACGTCATGGTAAGTGATGTATATTATGTTGAGGGTCTTAAGCAGAATCTTTTAAGCATAAGTCAATTTTGTGATAAAGGTGTTGAAGTCAAATTTTCAAGTGACTATTGCTACATTAATGACGCTAAGACTGGATCTACTAAATTGAAAGGAAAAGGAACAAACAATATTTATTTGGCAGATTGGGGTTCAACAATTGATAACAACCTAATAAAGTGGGTGAAGTGCTAAGTGATCCTAGTTGGATTGAGGCCATGCAAAAAGAGCTTAATCAATTTGAGCGTAGTAAGGTTTGAACACTAGTACTAAGACCAACTCACTAAGGAGTTATTAGGACTAGATGGGTTTATAGAAACAAGATGGATGAGAATGATATTGTTATAAGAAACAAAGCCATACTTGTCGCTCAAGGATATTGCGAAGAAGAGGGCATTGATTTTGATGAGACATATGGTCCCGTCGCCCTTATTGAAGCAATTCGTATGTTTCTAGTGTGTGCAGCCTTCAACAAATTCACGATATATAAAATGGACGTGAAAAGTGCCTTCCTGAATGGTAAACTCCAAGAAAAAGTCTATGTGTAGCACCCACCAGGATTCATCAACAACCATGATAAGAGTATGGTCTATAAGCTAGATAAAGCGCTCCATGTGGTCCAAATATATATTAATGATATTATTTTCGGATCTACTAACAAGCGTCTGTGTGAGAAATTTTCGAAAATGATGCAAGATCAATTTGAAATGAGCATGATGGATGAATTAACTTTCTTCTTAGGATTACTTGTTAAACAACTACCTAATGACATATTTATTAACCAAACTAAATATACACAAAATATGATTAAGAAATTTGGTATGGAAAATGCATCCTCTTCGAAAATTCCAATGAGGCAAACGCCTAAGTTAGATAAAGATGAAAGTGGGAAGAAGGTTGATATCACTAATTATATAGGTATCATGGGATCACTTCTTTATCTTACCGCTAGTAGACATGATATTATGTTTTCGTATACATGTGTGTACATTTTCAAGCCTATCCTAAAGAGTCACACTTAATTGCTGCCAAGAGAATCCTTAAATACCTAAAAGGCACACAAAATGTGGGCTTGTGGTATCCAAGGGACTCTCCTTTTGAACTAATTGGTTACTCAGATCAGATTTTGCAGGATGTAAAATAGATCGTAAAAGTACTAGTGGTACATGTAAATTTCTAGGTGATAGATTGGTTTCGTGGCATAGTAAGAAACAACAATCCATAGCGACGTCTACTGCTGAAGCCGAGTATGTAGCCGTTGGAAGCTGTTGTGCAGAAATCCTTTGGATGAGGCAACAAATTAGAGATTATGGAATTCTCTTAGGTCCAACCCCTATCCATTGTGATAACCAAAGCGCTTTAGCTATGATCCAAAACCCAGTCCTTCATTATAGAACTAAACACATTGATATTCGCTATCATTTCTTACGTGACTATGTTCAAATGCAAGATATCTCCATGCGGTTTATTGGTACAGAAAAACAATTGGCAGATATCTTTACCAAAGCACTCAACGAACAACGCTTTCTCACTTTAAGAAGTGAATCAGGTATGATTGATTTATATGCTTGATCATCCAAAATATCATACTTTATAGGCATAAAATTTAGAGGGAATTTACCTTGTTTTATGCTCAAATGTTTCAAAGCAAATACTAATAAGTTGTTAATTTTAAGGGAAACCTTAAAAAGAGAACTTTATTAGAAAAGTGAAATTGACCAAAAATATTGGTCATAAGCACTTTCATTTATGTATTAAAAATTGTCTAGACGCTTTAACTTTTTCAGCGTCTGAACATTCTCTTAAAAAAGCTAAACGCTTAACCAATTCCCATTTAGCGCTTAGTAGAAATGAATTTTAAAAGGGCGTTCTACCTGACGCTAAACAGAGATAGTGGATAAGTCAAAGCAATTAATGCTGATATGACATGCACCTCCTCTGATCAGTAAACCAAAAAGGTACTCATTATTTTTTTAAATGACGGTTCAGCGAATGTACTAGCGTGTCTACACTACAGTGTATTCTGGGCGGGTACAACTCACGCTGAATGTTTCAAAAACCTTTGAAATTTAAAAAGTAACTACAAAAGTAACCAGACACCAAATTTTATATTTTGTCTTTAATAAATGCAGTTTCCATATTTATCGCCCATTTTCACATCCACCTTTATGGAATTTACGGCACAGATTTGATTTCTTTGACACGTGGCCATATCGTAATTGATCAGTTATTTTCTCTTCCTTATAAATTCAAGAATTTGCAGAGATATTCATTTTATCATTCTCATATTCTCTAAAAGCTTTCTGCAAATTATCCTTTACTCAAAAAATAACTGAATCAAAGTTCTTCAACTTCTTCAAAAATGGCTCCACGTAAATCTTCCAAATCTGTTGTTGTTGTTTCTTCACCGAAAGCCAAGGATCAAGTTCATGTTAATCCTGGATTTCTTGTTGATTGGGATTATCTTCACTCCAAACAACATTTTCCTGTTCGCAGCATCCTTCTATCTTTGAAGAACAAAATCTCAAACCTCTTATGACTAGTCATTTTCAACTGTACTCCTTGGCTCATAAAGAATTCTACGAGAATGCCAAGATTTCTGATGATGGTCTTTCTATTACCTATATGTTCCTGGAATTTCCAGACAAAATTTTCACTCTTTCATCAAATCTCATTGCCGATTTCTTTCAACTTCCAAATAAAGGGATTTCGCCCTTAGATGTCAGAATTGGAGATTTTCCCACCGTTTGGGAACTGATGAGATGAAAGGAAGACGCTTCCTACTCGCACAACTTCAAGAAAAAGGACCTGAAGAAGAAGTACCAGATTATGGCAGACATCTGCGAGAAGGTACTTGAGTGCAGAGCTGGATCTTTTGATAAAATTAGTCATTTGTAGTTTCAGATGATGGTCTCCATAGCTAAGAATTATCAAATAAATTGGGTGAGGTATATTTTTTAAAGGGTAGTATCCATGTTAGGAAAGAAGCCTGACACGCTAATACCTAACGTGCTTGGATAGAAAGTATACTAGTCGTGCGTAGTAATAAGTGGACTAAAAGTCCGGGTTGTCGAACCTCAAGGACTAGGTATTTTAGTTTATGATTAACAAAAAAAAGGACAATTTAAGTAATGTGCAAGAATTGATTGAATATACGAAGGATAAAAGAGGAAACGAGCTATAGATCTAAAACTCACGTATGATAAAATGACTAAGGCACATGCTACAACCGAATCTATTCGTCAATATATATGGGTTACTCCTCGAATTATTAGACTCCTATTGCTTTGGTGGAAACTCATTAGTTAACTATTACCCGATGTCTCGGCTCATAATAATCCTATGATTAATTGACGGTTCTCTAAATATGTCTATCCGAGAATCTAATCAATAACCACGCATTAACATTCTAGAGTTTTCCCAGATAAATCCGGCTAACAGCACCCGAAAATCTTTACCTATCTCTAGGGGCAATTCCTCATTTGTTTCGGATGATGGTTAATTCCCTTGAACCTTAACCTATCTTCTCTCAAACGACTAGATTAGGCAAGATAGCAAGCATATGGTGATCAAGCACATGATTGGAATAAAAACATAAAATTAACACACAAAGCAATAGGAGAATTAATACAAAAATCACTTCATATATATTGACTCATAAATTTGGCCTTCACATGGCCTTAGTTCTACAAAATTAGCTCATCATCAATAGCTCAAGAAGATCTAGAACAATCATATACATAATTATGAACATAAACATGTAATGAAAGCAAGTAAAACTCTCTAAGGCTTCGTTGATGATGAATCCTAGCTTGAAACTTCAATCTCTACCTTAATCCCCCTTCTTTTCCCTCAAAGATTGATGAATTTTGGCTCAAAATCCCAGAAAAATGCCTTCCTTCCCCAGATTTTTGAACCCCTCTTCATTGCTGAAATCTGGCTTTTATACACTTGGAAAACGGTTATGTCGTTGCCCAGGCGCGGGCTGTACGGCGCCTAGGCGCGGCCTACGTGGAGTATCTTTCTTGGGGGATAAGTCCGGCGGTGCCCAGGCGTGGCGACAACTGCGCTCAGGCACAGACAGGTCGGCGCCTAGGCTTGGGCAATAGGATGCTGAACTTGCTGCTTCTTGCTCGGCGCCCGGGCGTGGTCATACTGGCGCCCGGGCGTGGTCATACTGGCTCCCGGGCGTGGTCATACTGGCGCCTGGGCGTGGTCAACAGGCTTGAAATTGTGTCGTGCATCGTTTTTCGCCCTTTTCTTCGTGTGCTCTTGTTTATCATCTGAAGTCACTTAACACTCCGATTAAACGCAAATGTGGCATGATTTAGGCAATAAATAAATCCAAAAATATCAAATCATGGGCTTAAAAACACATAAGAACGCCTTTTATCAAAGCCTCTTGCTAAGCCCTATGGATTGCTTTTAAGTTATGTTCTCTATCGGAGAGGTCATGTTCCAAGCGCTGGGACATGCCTAAAGAAAAGTTTTTGGGTAAGAAGATGATCTCGACTCTTCTCAACCTCCTGCTGTCGGTGGCACTGTGTTGCCAAAAGAAGAACGTGCTTGTCGCCAGGAAGAAAAGTTAAGCAAGAAGTAGGAAGAGGAAGCTCTTCAATGAATCGCTATGGCTGAGTTTCGTGAAAATTTTCCAGAGTTGACATATCCCGCTGAAGAGCGCCCAACTGATGTCGTTCTGGGCATGAGCATGAAGAAATCTAAGAAGGCTCCTCAAGCGCCTTCTAAGAAGTCCAAGCGGAAGAAGTTGTCGTCCCCTCCTCCTTTGCCTTTGAATTTTCAGAAGGAAGCTGAGGAAGAAGAGCAAACAGAAGCTCTTAAGCGCCAGAAAATGGCTGGATCTGTCGCAGCTGAGACTGAGGTAATTTTGTTAGGTTTATACCAATAAAACGCAGCGAAAAAAATAAAATCCCAAGTGGTTCATCTCGATTTCGCATATTCAAATTGATTTAGAATTCATGTACCTTTCTTCTCGTATGTTGAATTCTGAACAAGCTTTCGTGATCCTTTCTTGAACACAAATTTGTCGCTATCTCAAACTCACCATGCCTGAATCAAAGGAAAAAATTCCCTCCTTGTTCTTCCTCAGAGACGAGTAGAGAGAGAGATAGAGAGTGGAGAGTTTAACTTGGAGAGAAAGTAATATTGGAGGCTTACATTAATTTTTCACTAAGTAGTATATTTATACTACTTTAGAAAAGCAAATAACCTAATAAACTAAGGCCTATGAGGACGCCCCCTTGGGCTTTTCTAAGCCCTAGGCTTAGTAAATTTTTAATTGTTTAATTTATTTATTTAATTAATATTATTTATCCAATAAATAAATTAATCAAATAATTAATTAAATCTATGTTAACTCTATAATTAATTTTCTCCAAGAAATTAATTAGCATGTCAACTTAATTAATTAATTAATAAGATCATCCAATGATTAATTAATTAATTAATTTCGATATCCAATACCGAATATTCTCTCAAGTCAATTCCATGATTTTTCCTTTTGCCATTCCTTTATGCGCGACTCTTTAAGTTTGTCTCAAAAGGCAATTCGGAGGAAACCAAAAGGATGTGAGTAACACCTAGCCAGTCACGTGGCTCACATCGTATCCCAATTGAGAACGAATGAATAGAATCATTCCAAACATTTTACGTTGTGAATACCGTATGAGTATAAACCTTTTATTCATATATCCCAGTCAAGTGAGAGTTATGGTTTTGTCAAACTCACAGGACTTTACCATATGCTTAGCTTATAATGAATCGAGGTCAATGAGTATACCTTCATGTCTAACATGAGTATCTCTTTATGCTTTGGCGAAAGTCTTTTGACCTCATTCATTCATGACTGCATAGGATATTTAGCTCATCCACTTATGAGAGAATAAATCCCATTTTGCTAATCAATTAAGACTGGTACTTGCCCATCAAGCCGACCTTCCAAGTCGATCCTGTTGGGTTGACTCATTCCCTTGGGTGGCTCGTGGCAGCGGAAATTAAAATTTTACAAAAGTAAACGTGCAACCACCCGAAAACAGGAATATGGAATTGATTCGATCGAATTTGATAAGAAGGTAAATGAAATTATACCTTTCAAAAATTTCGTTTAACCTCGTACTTTGGATCTCAGCAACCCTGTGGTGCAAATCCACACAATTTCCCCTGGGTGAGAAATTGCCCGTCGTTTTTCATATCTCCCGGTTTAGAGTGCTCCAAGCGTCGCACCTCTAAGATGTATCCACACCTCGTTCAAGTCACCAATCGTCTTGCCTTGCGTGCTAGACAACAAAACGATTCTAAGCTTAAATTAGGCTTGATTATGTGAAAGGTAGGAATATTTTCTAAGTCGTTTAATTCAACACATGAATGGAACGACATCTTGTTGGAAAGAGGAGAGAGGTGGCCGATTTTAGGTCTAAGAGAGGGGGCGGATTTTTCAGCTTTTTTCATCATCTATTTTAGTCTCCTTCATCTCTTATTTATAGGTGAAGATTACCTAGTGTCCTATTAGGAAAAGGAGACTTTCTTTCTCCCAAACTCTCTAGTAATCCTTATCCTATGAAGACTTGGAGGAGGGGAAAACTCTTTTCCTCTTCCACCACACATAAAATCGCCCCCTCCCTTATTTACACTCACAAATCGGTCAACTCCATTTAATTGGACTTTAGGATTTAATTTTGATTTCTCAATTTAATTATAGGTGCAACCCATCAATTAAATACAAGTCAAATTAAATCTAACCAACTAACTAGGTCCATCAATTAACTTGGGCTCCACCCAATTAAATAAAATACTTGGACTCTACTAGGTCCATTAATTTAATTAATTCTACAAGATTAATTAAAAGAGTAAAATTAATTGAATCCTTCAATTAATTTATATTCCATATTAGGAAAGTACTAAACTTTCCTAATTCCCTCAATTTCCTCGAAATTGATTAATCACATCTATTCAAGCAGTGACTCTCTCGAGTTAGTGTGTGACCCCTTAGACTCGTTTCTATCTAGTAGTAAGTACACCTTCCCACAGTGCTAGTGTACCTTCCTAAAATGGAAAGTACTAGATTAAATCAATCCTTTGATTTAATCAAGCCTCGAATTCGTCACCAAGCTAATTCTCGGCACTTACAAATCGTGGTTGCCCACCTAGCATAGGGTCCCGAAGACCTAGATAAAACGAAAGTAAAGATATGCCTTTTGCGATCTTGATCCTCTCATAAGTAAGATCTCTCTATCTAATCTCCCGATTGAATCTAGAGCATTGGCTAAGGTCGAAGCTCTATTAATTCAATACTATGTTTCCCACGTTATGTGAAATCGACTTCGACTATCTAAACAAGGAAACCCTACGCCTCTTTAGATATCATACTTCGGCCGAAGATTCCTTAAGTCGATTCACTATGTAACCATAGGAGATTAACCGACTGGATAATGACAGAGATAGATTCCTCTTGATTCTCACGTGCCTTACTACGTAAGACGTGCATGTCTGAGTTTGCCCATATTCGATCATCTAAAGTGATCATGTAACAAATCAAGAACATGCGCGGTTACGCATAAGACATCCAATGGAATCTTAGGTCCATAAGGATTACTCTTATACTACAAGACCACTAGAAGTTCCACATTTGACTGGGAATCCATTTCAAGAACTTCCATGGGGTTGTTCAGTTCGCCCATTACCAAAATGGCAACCCTCATATATGCATTGGCTTTCATCGTGCCAGTATCTATGGAACGAGATACACTTCTACCAGAGTATGCATCATATGAGCAAGTCTTTTGGGTTGCATCGATATCCCTTTATTTCGATGAACCCTTTCACGACTTGGAACAATGTTTAAAGATCACAGCCTTCGAGACGTATTCCATCATTGCCACACCCAATGTGCAATGATGTCCAATAGCTATGTGTGATCCTTCGGGACTTTATTCTAAGACAAAGTAAAAACTAATTTAAGAATAAAGACATGCCACACATAAAAAAGAGATTGACTTTATTTATAAGAAAATGATTGTTCAACTCTAGAGTTACTATTACAAAGAATGGCGCCCAATAATTGGTGCGCCGGGCACTAACTCTAACAATCTCCCACTTGCCCTAGCACCAATTGCCCATGTACTTAAGGCCCATTCTTCCCAGATGTCCTTCAAATACTTTTTGGCTAAGGGGTTTGGTGAGTGGGTCCGCTATGTTGTTCGTTGTATCCACGCCCTCCATTCGCACGTCGCCTCTTCCAATGATTTCTCGTATCAATCGAAATTTCCTTAGAACATGTTTGGATTTCTGATGAGACCTCGGCTCTTTTGCTTGCGCAATAGCCCCGCTGTTATCACAGTATACCGTTACTGGATCCCCAACGGATGGAACGACACCCAATTCTTGGATGATGTTCCTCATCCAAACAACTTCTTTTGCAGCCTCATTTGCTGCAATGAATTCTGCTTCAGTGGTGGAGTCGGCTATGGTTGCTTGCTTGGAACTCTTCCAGCTAACCGCTCCGCTATTAAGCAGAAATACAAACCCAGAGACCGACTTCGAGTCATCCTTGTCAGATTGGAAACTCGAACCAGTGAACCCCTCTAATTCCAATTCTCCTCGTTCGTATATCAAGAACAATTCCTTAGATCTCCTTAGATATTTAAGGATTATTTTCACCGAACTCCAGTGTGCCATGCCTGGATTCGCATGATATCGACTGCACGCACTCAATGCATAAGCTACATCGGGTCTTGTGCATATCATCGCGTACATTATACTACCTATCGCAGCAGTTTTGGACATTTTCACTCTTTCTTCCTCAGTCTTTGGGCACATAGACTTGGAAAGTGTGATGCCATGTCCTATTAGCAAGAATCCCTTCTTGGACTCTTCTATTTCAAATCTTTTGAGTACGCGATCAACATATGCAGATTGGGAGAGACCTAGCATCCTATTCGATCTATCCCTATAGATCTTCATACCGAGTATGTAGGACGCCTCTCCCATATCTTTCATGAAGAATTTATTAGAGAGCTATACTTTAGTTGACTGCATCATCCTTACATCATTTCCAATTAGTAGGATGTCATCGACATAAAGTATGATGAACGTGACTGCGCTCCCACTGTCTTTCTTATACACACATGCCTCTTCAACGTTTTGAACGTATCCATACTCTTGTATGACAGTGTCAAAACATTTGTTCCAACTTCGAGAAGCTTGCTTAAGTCCATAAATGGACCTTTGGAGTTTGCACACTTTGTGTTCGCTCCCTTTGGATGTAAAGCCCTTTGGTTGTTGCATGTAAATCTCTTCCTCAATTTCTCCATTGAGGAATGCAGTCTTTACATCCATCTGCCATATTTCATAATCAACATATGCAGATATTGCAAGCATAATCCTAATGGATTTCAGCATAGCCACTGGAGAGAAGGTTTCCTCATAGTCAATCCCTTGTCTTTGAGTAAATCCTTTTGCCACGAGGCGAGCCTTATAGGTGACTACCTCTCCATCGACTCTACGCTTTCGCTTATAGACCCACTTACAGCCAATGGGCTTGATGCCCTCAGGTGGGTCAACCAAGGTCCATACCTTGTTGGAGTACATGGAGTCTATTTCGGACGTCATGGCCTCTAGCCATTTCCTCGAATCAATGTCAGACATTGCACTCTTAAAACTCTTCGGATCAGAATCTAGAGGAGGATCTTGAGTGCCCTCTTCTTGCAATAGGCCTAGCCATCTTTCAGGCTCCTTTGGGATCCTCTTTGATCTCCTCAAAGGTTGTGTGTTTTCAGTGGGTGCCTCTGATGTAGCCTCGTTGGTGTCGGGTGGGTTAATTTGTATCTCTTGACTTGATCCATTCTCATGCACCTCCTCAAGTTCTACAGCCTCGCCTTCCCTATCTAGAAGGTGACCCCTCTCCAAGAAATTGGCGTTTCTTGAAACAATAACCTTTTGTTTCGTTGGGCTGTAGAAGTAATATCCAACAGTTTCCTTTGGATATCCTACAAAATAGCACAAAGAGGACTTGGGTTCCAATTTGTCTCCCACTAAGTGCTTTACATAAGCTGGACACCCCCATATTCTCAAATGATTATATGAGGGCGTCTTTGGACACCAACTTTTATATGGGGTATTGGGCACCGTCTTGCTAGGCGATTTATCAACAGATAGACAGCCGTTTCAAGAGCATAGCCCCACATGGACTTAGGAACTTTAGTGAAACCCATCATGGATCAAACCATATCTAGCAATGTTTGATTCCTACGCTCGGCTACCTCATTATGTTGAGGCGTGCCGGGCGGTGTCCACTGTGAGAGAATTCCATTCTCTCTAAGATAATCAAGAAACTTGGTAGACAAGTATTCTCCTTCTCGATCCGATTGAAGAGCCTTAATACTTCTACCAAGTTGTTTCTCTACTTCATTTCTGAACTCCTTAAACTTCTCAAAGGATTCAGATTTATATCTCATAAGATATAAGTGACCATACCGTGAATAATCATCGGTAAAAGTTATGAAGTAGCTTTGGCTACCATGAGTGCTCACACTCATTGGCCCACACACGTCCGTATGGACCAAGTCCAATGGTTTTGTGGCTCGTTCCGTTTTCCCCGAAAATGGTAACTTGGTCATTTTTCCTTTAAGACATGATTCGCAACTTGACAATTCATCTAAGTCATTTACACCTAAATGTTTTGCCATTGTTCGAATTCTTTCTTTGGAAATATGTCCAAGTCTTTCGTGCCACATTTGTGCGTTTACTTGATTATCTTGTTTGCGTTTGTTACTTTGTTGAATATTGAGATTGGAAATTATTGGGGATATAGTATACATTCCATCCTTCATTTTCAATTCCATAACAAGAGACGATTCATAAAACAAAAGCAAACTTTTATTACGAATCTCAAAACAATATCCTTCTCTATCCAAAATCGGAATCGAGATAATATTTCTTATTATTTCAGGAACAAAATAAACGGAATGTAAAACTAATTTCTTATCTCCTAACTCTAAGTAGATTGTCCCCATGGCTTTGGCAGCAACCAATGCTCCATTCCCCATCCGCAGGGTCATATCTCCTCTAATTAGCTCCTTGGTTCTTTTCATCACCTGCAAATCATTGCAGATATGAACACCGCATCCAGTGTCAAAAACCCAAGAAGAATCGTTAACAGTGAAGTTAACTTCAACAAAGAACATACCTTGAGCCGGAGGCTCTTTGCAGTTCCTTTGCCAGTGCCCTACTTTCCCACATTTGAAGCACTCATCAGACTTTTTAGACTTGGACTTCTTACCCTTCTTCACACCACCATTACCTTTCAGCTTCTTAGTCATATTCTTCTTCTTGTTGCCCTTCTTGGCTTTTGATGAAGAATTCATAAGAAGCACCGGTTTATCCTTCTTGATGGTGCTTTCAGCAGTCTTCAACATGTTCAACAGCTCAGGAAGCTTTGCTTCAAGTTGGTTCATGTTGAAATTGACCACAAATTGATCATAAGAGTTAGGCAATGATTGTAGGACCAAATCTATAGAAAGCTCATTGTCAAGTGCCACGCCCAGACCAGTCAATTTTTCAATTAGCCCAATCATTTTAAGTACGTGCGCACTTACATCAGAGTTTTCACTCATTCAAGCTTTGAAGAGCTCCTTGGAGATAGCATATCTTTCTCGCCTAGTTCTAGTGCCATACGGCTCTTGCAAATGAAGGAGGATCGACGCAGCATTCTCGATCGTCTCATGTTGTCTCTGCAACTCGTTGCTCATAGAGGCCAACATGAGACATCGCATTTGCATGTCATCTTCCTTCCATTGTTGGTACTGGAACTTTTCATCATCAGATGAATCCTCTTCCGGCTCGTCTTGCACCGGTATGTCAAGCACATATTGTCTTCTTTCAGACAAAAGGATAATCTTAAGGTTACGAAGCCAATCTTCAAAGTTTGATCCAGTCAGTTTGTTTGTTTCAATTAGGGTTTTGAAAGGATTATTGGCCATTTTCGTTTATCTACAAAAAATGCATAACAGACAATCAATAACGGATTTTCAAATAAAGTCCTTATACAATTTGGTCTTTAATTGTACAAGTCTCCCACTATTTTTCTCAAATCACACCACCCTCTTGACATGATTCGAAGAAACGTTAGTTTCTTTAGTGGGCTTGAGATCCATTCTCACTTCATCATATGCCCCATTTTCTGAGCTAACATACGATGATTTTGAATAGTAGCCTTACCGGACCTTCTATCTTTTTAGATAGTTCTCAAGATGGTTTTCCTCATCTCCCACATGTGCCCCATTTTCTGAGCTAACACATGAGGGACGATGTTAGGCTCGACCCATCAACTATCCCATGTATAACCATCAATTTCATTGCCCCCATTTTCTGAGCAAAGCAATTAAACCAACCGATTTCCACGGGGCACCGTAGTGTTTAGTAAACACTCATAGCCTACCTCGGATCCAATCCACCCCATTTTCTGAGCAAAAGGATTGAACCTTTAGCGGCGTTTCACATGGTGTATACTTATGATGGAAGGCATGATAATAGAATTCCATTCTTAATATCATATAAGCCTAATATTTTCACAGGAGGGAATTATAACATGCTTATTGGGGGGTCTCATCAGATTTAATTATCTTGTTCTAATTATCTATCCTATGCATGCATTACATCACATAATCATCATAGACAGATAAGTAAAACATCCATAAAGCGGTAAAATTGAGGATGAATCACCTCGAGCCCTAACCTAGCAACCCACTCGAGCCAAAGTGGGTTTGGACATTCTAGAAAATAAAAACACAGCCTAGACTATTACAATGGTATCGTCTCAGCATACAAGTCTTCAAGTCTTGGCTCCGTCTCCTTGCTCCGTCTTCGATTACATAGAATATCAAAAACTACTAATCTACTATACGAAAAGGAAAGAGCCAAACCGGCTATTATTTACAACTCTAGAATAATTACATACATAGAAAACCAACACTACGACTAGGCTTGTGGTTCATCCTTTTATCACATAAACATGCCAAGCAACAAACATACATGTGATAAAGTAAATTTTACCCATTCATCATTCAAACTAGATTGAAAATATCATTGGGATAAGTTCGATATTGATTTCTAAAACCTTTCTCAGAGTTTACAAGTCTAAAACATCATAGGTAAGGTCTTTGGGTCACCCACCTTCAGAAAGTACGAAGAAAGGGAAAAAAACAATTTATTTAACTTTCTGTTGGCGTGGTCTGACCCACGCCTAGGCGTGGGTTACCCCATGCCTAGGCGCCGCGTGCAGCGGCGGTTACTATTCGCGATTTTCAAATCAGATTATGACAAGTTACACTTTACCTAGAACACTCAACAATTTGAAAGCCTCCAAAACATCTTTGACTCCATCTCTAAATCATGAACTCCATATCCATTTTTATGACAAGAGCACACTTTAAACAAGATTATGCAAACCTATTTGATACTAAAGACATTAAAACACTCCAATACTTGGTAACCTATCGGTATGCATGAACTGTGAAAGTCACGATCAAAAGGTCTTTTTGGCTTGTAACGTAAGGCTAGGTAATGGCTTGGACGGGAATGTATGGATAAAGTGACTAAATTCAAGAGAGCATACAACTCAATATCATCAAGCTAAACACTCACTTATCACCCGAACAAATCTCTACATCTTGTCACTTATCACTTTTAAGTTTCTCTCTTCTTGTCTCACATATCCCACAACCCCCAAACTTGTTTCTTTTTGATACCGGGGGTGTAATGATTCCAAAACCAATCAATTCGCATTGAAATTCCATTTCATTGTCTAGTCGAGAGAACCATATTTTATTTTATTAAAAAAAAATTATATATATAAATATCTCTCGACTATTTAGCCAACTTTCAGTTCTTCATCTCATCCCCTCTTTTCACATAAAATCCAAACCTCCAATTATTTATCATAAGCAAGAACAACAACACCTTCTAAACCACTAATCAATGAGCTTCAATACCCAAAACAAAGTGTATACCCAAATAATTATCAAATGATATGAAGTTCCATGCTCTCTCAATTAGGAATTAGACTTTGTTTTACTTTTAGGCTAGAGGGTGGTTGGCGTGGCTTATGAAAGAAAAGCGAATGATGGTTTTTAGTGTGCTTAGCACACTCCATTCTTATCAATAAAGCTCAAAGCAAGGTCTAGATATTATGCAATATAGTGAAGGCTAAATGTAAGGCTAAAGACAATGAAAGATGGCCTAAATCATTTCATGACTTCGCACAATCAATACACACTTCAAAGTCGACAAAAGTGAAAGTTCAATGCTTTACATCCTCAAAAAATTCACATAATCATGGCTAAAAATGCTTTCAAGGTATAAAATACGATATGTTGATCAAAGACGAAGGATTTCATCTTAGATAAAGTGGAGACACTCAAACAAATCATGCTCCAAGATAAGATATAACAAAACACGAATTTAAAACTCAACAAAGCTTTACTTGCTAACACCAAATCACGTATGAAATTTAACAAATGAATACAAATTGCGCCAAATTGCCACATCATAATTAAATTGGGACATCTAACCCACCCCCCAACCAATCTAGCACATTGTCCCCAATGAGAGGGCATACACATGTAATAGTAAGGGAAAGAAAGACGTCCCTGATAGCTGAAGCTAACGGATGTCTAAGTAGTGAATGAGCAAGAAGGCGAAGAAGCTGCCAATAAAACCTAGCCATCTGAAGATAGAAAAAACAAGAAGAGACAAAAGTATTCATCATAACAACTTAGAACACTCAAAACGAGAAAAATAAAATAAAAAGAAAAATAACAAAAATGAAAGAAAGCATGTAAAACGTGGGTTGCCTCCCACGAAGCGCTTGTTTTAAGTCATTAGCTCGACTCCCTTGCACTGCTCATGGCGGATCATAAGGAGCAATGCCAACTTTGTAGGGACGAGCCTTTTTGTGCTTTTTCCAATTGCGTAAAGGCTTATCATGTCCCATCACATTCACAAATTCTGAAAAACTAAGATATGAGCTCAGATTCACTTTTATAAAAATGTAATAAAATTGTAAATAACTAAAAGTGAATTTTAAAGATGGGGATTGGTGGTTTTAATAAATATGTGGCTAGGCCTAACTCCCCGAGCCTTGATTCTGACAACTTTAATGGTGATATATCCCAGTGACTTTGATATCTTCGGATCTCCTCGTTCTCAACCGTAGTATCACTTGGGTTCTTAGTGTATGCCTCGAACGGGCCACTAAAGTTGTAAACTTGTCTTTAACCTCCACCACTCTATCTCTCTGGTTATTGATGCACTTTTTCAAGAAATCAAGAGATGTGATGGTAGGTGGTCTTGGATTCTTGAAGATTTCTAATGCTTTTTCTTGGTCATTTGATGGGATGGATTTCGGAGACTCTATTCTGAATTGTGAGTCCTCTAGTGATGTTGCTTTTGGAGCCTCATCATTCTCTTCTGTGCTAATACATGTGGTGTTCGATGATCTCTCTGCAACTAAGTTGGAGATTTGGTTTAGTTGTGCTTGCAATTCCATCATAGATGCTTCGAGATTTTGAGACCGCTCATCGTTCGACTTCATCCATTGGATCACCAACTCCTCAAAACTTGGGTTCCTATCACATTGTTGTTGATAATCCCCATGGTTCTGAAAGTTAGTCGGTTCAAATTCTCCCTGCATTAGAAAGGGGGACCTATCTTGTTGCAGGTATGCTTGTGAACCTCTCATAGCAGAATAACTGAATGGCAAGTCCTGCTGACTTCTCCATCCGTGTTGACAGTAATCGCTATGATGAACGTCTCCACACCACGAACATAAATCTTGTACTTGACTCCCGTATTCGGCACCTTCATCCCATCCTTGTTTTGACCAATAAAATTCATAATTGCTCATCTATTCAAGAATAATAAAAAAAAACATAACAAAACAGCAACTTAAAAAAAACAAAAACAGCAACTTAGAAAACAAAAACATCAACTAAAAACACAAAAACAGCAACTAAAACCACAAAAACAGCAACTAAAACACAAAAACAGCAACTTAAAACACAAAAACAGCAACTAAAACACAAAAACAGCAACTTAGTCTTAGAATAGATAAGTGAATTACAATATCAAATAACACAATTGTCCCCGGCAACGGCGCCAAGAACTTGACACGCGTTTATCCTAGCAAGTATACTAGGTCGTGCAAAGTAATAAAGTGGACTATTTAGCCCGGGGTGTATCGTCTCCACAGGGACAATTGGATTCAATGCTCGTAATTGCTATATTACCTATTTCTAAGCTAAATCAAATTATAAGATGATAGATGGTTGAACTATGAAAATAATTGAAGACAACTATATGATAAACAAGGTATTATATCAAATGGAAAGAGATGATTGGGCTATGATCCTACTATGTTCTATCTTATGTTCATAAACTCTAAATTACCCGGATTTTTAGAACACTCTTGTTATGGCAAAACCCCCTAATGTATTCATTACTCAATCTCTTGAAATAACGATCCTATACTAGTTAACAACTTCCCATATCTCTATAGCGAAGATTGAATTAACTAACATGCATTAAGGTTCAAAGGGATTCCTTGCTTACGAAGATCCAACATTCACTCGGGTCATCTTATCACAAAAAGCCACACAACGCAATTGATTCTATCTCTAGTCAATTGTTACGTTATGATATTTGATTTTATGATCTACCTTTATCTATCTCCTCTCGGTCTCAAGACAAAGCATTAAATCAAACACATGGTGATCAAGCATGTGCAAGCATTAAGCATAAAAATCAAATATGCAACAAGAATGTAATAAATCCGGAAACTAGGAATTCATTAAACACAAAATATCACAAGGTATTCACATAACCCAACCACAAAGATACTTAGCTCATACTTGCAACAAAAGATAATCCAATATTTCTAAAAGACATAGTTGATATACTAATCTAAGAGAAAGAGTTGAATTACTCCCTATTACAAAGTGTGATTCCAAGATTTTATGATGATAATCACTCTTCAAGCTTCCTTGGGACTTGGAGAGCAAGAATCCTCCTTTTGGTAGGTGAAAAGTGTGTCTAAAAAATGGCAAAACGGCGGACTAAAACTAGGGCACGGGAAAACGGACTGCGGTCTAAAACGTGGCAGACCGCGGTCCACTTACGTGCAAGATCGCGGTCTAGAAAGACAGATTCCAATTTTCACTTGCATCGCGCCTTTTCTTCAGCCTTCTCACTCAATTATCGATCTATTCAACTTGAATCCCTGCACACATGAAATGACAACAAATCAAAGCAACATGCGGGATTATCGTTACTAAACTATGACGAAAATACCTATATAAAGGGGGTAAATAATCGTAAAATGTGAACTTATCAAGCAACCAGAACTGAGTGGCTAGTTAAGAGAGCAGAATGGGTTGAAGCATATGTATCTAAGCGCCATACCTTTGAAGACATGGTTGCCAACTGACTTTTTTTCAATCGGGCAATTCATGAGAAGCAAAAATAGTGTGCCCGCTATTGCCTTGATCCCCGGATTCAACGACTCGGACAAGTTCATTCTTTGCCATCTATTCAGCAACCAGTTTAAGAATCTCTTTGCCAAGCACTTGCTGAGCTCAGTCAATCCAATCTCATTCGCTATCATTTTTTATGTGACCATGTTTAAAAGAAAGATATGTCCATGCAATTCATTGGTACAGAAAAACAATTGGCAGATATCTTCACCAAAGCGCTCAATGAACAACGATTTCTCACTTTAAGAAGTGAATTAGGTATGATTGATTTAAATGCTTAATCATTCGAAACATCATGCTTTATAGGCATAAAATTTAGGAGGAATTTACCTTATTTTATGTTTGAAGGCTTCAAAAGAAAATACTAATAAATTGTTAATTTTAGGGGGAACCTTAAAATGGATTACTTTATTAGAAAAGTGAAATTGACCAAAAATGTTTTTCTCTTGCATTGGACATAAGCACTCAATCTATATGCATTAAAATTTGTTTAAACGCTTTTAACTTTTTCAGCGACTGAACATTATCTTGAAAGAAACTAAACGCTTAACCCATTCCCAGTTAGTGCTTACTAAAAATGAATTTCGAAAGAGCATGCTACCTGACGCTAAACAGAGTTAGTGGAAAATTCAAAGCAATTAATGCTGACAGGACATTCCTCACCTTTGTTCAAGAAAACCAAAGGGTACTCATTACTTTTAAATGGCAGTTCAGCGAATGTACGTGCGTGTCTACACTATAGTGTATTTCCGGCGCTTGTAGCTCACGCTGAATATTTCAAAACCTTTTGAAGTTCAAAAATTAACTGCAAAGGTAACCGCGGACACAAAATTTTATATTGTCTTTATCCAATGCAGTTTCCATATTTATTGCATATTTTCCCACACATTATTATGAAATTTATGGCACAGATTTAAAATTCATCTTGAAACGTGGTCGTATCTTAAATGAGCAGTTATTTCCCTTTTCTCTATAAATTCAAGAAATTGCAGAAGCTTTTCCTTTTATCACTTTCATAACTTTCAAAAAGCTAACTGCCTCAATTTCTTCAAACTTTTCCAAAATAGCCCCAAAGAAATCCTCCAAATCTACTGCTACTCCTTCTTCACCAAACCCCCAGGTTGAAGTTCATGTGAATCCCGGCTTCTTGGTTGATTGGGATTATCTTCACTCCCAATAACATTTTCCAGTGCGTAGTGTTCTACTTTCCTTCGAAGAACAAAAGTTGAAGACTCTCATGACCAGTCATTACCAGCTTCATCCAGTGGCTCTCAAACAATTCTATGAGAATGCCCAGCTTTCAGATGATGGTCTCTCTATAACGTACTTATTTTCTGAGTTTCCTGACAAAGTTTTTTACCCTCTCTTCAGATCTCATTGCCGATTTTGTTAAACTTTCAAACGAAGGGATCTTACCCTCTGATGTTGTCGTCGTAGATTTTTCGATTGTTTGGGAACTCATGTGTTCAAAGAAAGACTTCTCCTATTCGCACAATTTCATGAAAAAAGAGTCAAAGACCAAGTACCAGATCATGGCGGACATCTGCACTAAAGTTATTGAATGCAGAGCCGGTTCATTTGACAATATCAGCCATCTCCAGTTTCAGATGATGGTGGCCATCGAGAAAAATTATCAAATTAATTGCTCTAGGTTTATCTTTGAAAGAATCGCCTCAATGTTAGGGAAGAAGCCTTCCGCTAAACCTTATGGCTTGTTATTGAGTTATATTTTGTATCGCAGCGGTCATGTTCCAAGCGCTGGAACAACCATTCCAAAAGTGAATTTTTTGGATAAAAAGATGATTTCCACTCTTCTCCATCCTCCCACGGTTGGTGGCGCTGCGTTGTCGATGGAAGAACGCTCTAGACACCAAGAAGAGAAGTTGAAAAAGAAACAGAAGAAGCAGCGCTTCAGAGAATTGTTGTCGCTGAGTTCAAAGAAGATTATCCTGAGCTGGCGTCTCCCACTGAAGAGTGCCCAGAGGATGTTGTTTTGGACTTGAATGTTAAGAAGTCCAAGAAGGCTCCCCAAGCTCCTTCTAAGAAGTTAAAGAGAAAGAAGCCATCCTCCCTTCCTCCTTCGCCCGTGCATTTTCAGAAGGACGCTGAGGAAGAAAAGCAAACAGAAGCTCTTAAGCAGCAGAAAATAGTTGGATCTATCCCAGCTGAATCTGAGGTAATTTACATTACCAAAGCTCGTGAAAAATCTATTTCTTTAACACACCAAAAGATTCGCACTACAGTGGCTAGAAAGCAATCTGACCCTCATGGTATCTCGCAGTCAAGCGCCCCAGCAAGTGCTCCTGTAGAGCCAAGTGCAGAATCTATCAGAGCATTAGACGCTCGTGAAGAACTATCAGCCGCTGAAGTTGATGTGCAAAAGGAGCATGAGGCCAGTGAACCACAAGTTCATCCTCTGGAGCCCATTGCTGAGACTAGCGCTCAGGGTAAGAAATTTCTTCTACCAAGGCCTTCTCTCAATTTTCTACCTTCTGTAGAAAATTTAGTTCTTAATGTGCGTTTCTTTCTTTCAGCTCCTTTAGAAGTCATTTTTGAAGCAGACGCTGCTGCCCCCGTTTCTGAGAGCATGCCAGTGGAGTTAGACGTTGACCTTTCCACTATTGTGGCAATCGCTCAAGAGGTTGCTGCAACCGCTGAAGGTGATCTCCCATACACTGGGTGGATCAACCGCTAGGCATTGGGTGGTGCCAGACAGAGACATAGACCACTCCGCTCTCCCTCAAACTTTACTCAATGAAGACTTCGTTCCGCATGGAGACATTGAAGAAGGTTATGTCCATGCCGAACACTGTATTCGAGAAGTAATTGAGTACAATGCCTAGTTTTCCTAAATTCTATTTGATCAAGAGTTAACATACGCACAGAAAGAGGAGCTGATTAGAATTGCATTTGAGGATCCAGCGCCTCCCCCAAAAAAGTCGAAGATGACTAAAGTGTCTAAGTCTTCTAAGTCTAAGTCTTCTTCCAGTGTTGCAGAAAAGGAAGTCCCTAAAAGGACTTTGGCCGATATTGTTGCTGAAATTGCAGCCTCTAAGCCTCCAAAAGATCCTAAGCCCGTTCAATGGACTTTAGCTGAAATTGATTCTGCATACTATGATGTTCATTTGCACAGTGAGCCAGAGGCTAGGCCGCCGAGGAATGAGTTGCTCAACTTTTATGATAACTATTCTTCAGTTCCTCAGGGTTCAAGTGAGGAGACACTCAACAAGCTCGGCTATTCTCATTTTTCTGAGAAAGTCGCTCACTATTCCAGTCTTGAGACTGCGCAGCCCCTACGCTTGTGGAAAGCTAAAGGAATTGTCATTCCTAACAAGCTAGTGGATTTGAAGCAAATGATTTCCCGAGAAGCGCAGCATACTTCGAAAGAGTGTGGCATGGAGATTATAGTCCAGACCTCCAGCGTTTCCTTGCTTTAAAAAGTATTCATGATCACGGATTTAGAG
This sequence comes from Buddleja alternifolia, assembly GCA_019426215.1. Lineage (NCBI taxonomy): Eukaryota > Viridiplantae > Streptophyta > Magnoliopsida > Lamiales > Scrophulariaceae > Buddleja > Buddleja alternifolia. Next base: position 10,089,145 of record CM033403.1, read on the forward strand.
CTATCATTGCAGCCAGTTCAGAGTGGCTCCTTCAAGAAACAGAACGGGTTGAGGCATATGATTCGAAGTGCCATACTATTGAAGAAATGGTTGCTTACCCTTTGCTGTTTATTCAAGCTATTCATGATAAGCGAAACTTCTTTGCCAGTTATTGTCTTGATTCCATAGTTCAGCGCCTCGGACCTATTCCATTATTTCCATCTATTCATCGTCTGGTTGAAGAATCTCTGCGCTAAGCACTTGCCGAGCTCAGTCAGTCCAATCTTGTTCTAGATGATAGCAGCTCTCCTAGTGGCGAGTCTTCAAGAGCCAATGTGGAAATTGACAATGAACGGCGTTATGAGTTTCTCTTCAATCATATGAAACTCAGAGATGCAGTCAAAGTCTTTGACCACATTTTTACCAAGAATGTTGTGACAGCCTCTGGGGCCAGTGTTAACGAATTTTCAGGTTTCATCTTTTTAGATTCATACCCCCAGGAGTTAAGCGCTCATTACCAGAGGGTAATTGATGTGCTAGAAGGGCATTGTAGCCCAGCGCTTGCTCATGCTGTTTTGCCATACTTGGAGGACTATTGCAAGCTCTACATTTCCAATCTTCAAGTCTTGTCAGCTGATAGATTGCTGTACTTCAGCAAGGAGAAAACCGAGGACTCTCTCTTCTTAAGCTCCAGGTTAACTCCAGTTCATCCTATCGATGCTATTGGTCCTATGTGGGTAGCAGCTCGAGAAAGCCCACTTTATGTATTTTTGCAAGAATAGTTCCAGCTCTCTACTTCATAAAATATTACATAGCTTGATGTTATGCCAACGACAGGGATGACTCCCGTAGAGATCATTATAGAATCTTCCACGATTTTGTCGTTGCGGTGGCTCTCAAAGTTTCTTAAGTTTTATTCTACATTGCCACTTTTTGCTAATTCTATTTTTAAGTAAACAGATACTCTTGTTCCTTTTGTCCGAGAAACGTCTTCTAAGGAGGACGTGGCGACAATTTTAGAAGAAGAAGCCCCTGCCAGTGCTCTTGCTCCAGTAATTATTGAAAATCTTTCAAGTGCTGAGGCCGATGGAGTTGATGTAATCATGGATACTGCAGAAGTCCATGCTCCAGACGCTGCTCTTCCAGAAATGGAACTTGTTATTAAATCAGAGGAACCTCTCGTAAGAGATCCAGTGCGTGGCAAAGCGATTGCTTCCAAAGAACCATTGCACATTCAGGCGCATTCCTCCAGTGACTCTGAAAGTGACGATTAGGCTAAGGACTTCCAGACAGTGGTTAAAAACTCTCTTGCTGATATCAAAGGATCTTGCTCCTGCTTGGAAGACGAAGCACATCAAGTCGAATGCACTTGACTCAATGACATGAGAAACGCGGTCAATCAGAACACAGTCTCTATCATGAATCAGAGCACGCCGCTTGTTAAAGATCTTTCAGATAGCGTCAATTAATCGCTCACCGAGAATGCAAATACAGAAGCTAAACATCACTCTCTCTCTAACTCAGCAGCTGATAGTATTGTTGCTCAAGTCGCTCTATTGATTGATGAGCTTAAGCTCCTCTGCAGATATTTATCTAAGATCCGCTCATCTCAACCTCTTGATGCTGATGTCAAGAAGGGGGGAAAGGGTAAACAGTCCAAAAGCTTTCCAAGCTCTGATGATAAACGCTGGGAAGACCAACAAAGTGCAATCTATTCGATCCAGTAGGCTGTCCTCAAGAAGCGTAAACCTCATTTCTATAAAGGTTACCCAATTCCAGATTTCTCAGTTGAGCTACTTGAAGAGTTAGGAATCCCGCCATTTGCAGCTTATGTGCCACTTTATGTTCATCCCAACAGAGCTCCAGTCATAAGAACGTACAAAATTTTTGAAAGAACTTTTGTGTGAACTGGGAGTTTTTGACAATGCAGTTTGGCACAAGCGCCTTCATAGCTTTGAAGAGTTAGCTGAAAGAATGGGACGCGTACAATTTGCCAACAGTACTCACAAAAAGATGAGGGAAGCAAACGACAAGCTATGGAAGTTCGCGAAGATGCTCTTCAGACAAGAGAAGAAGCCAGATTTAAAGAAATCCCAAACTTCCTCATCTAAGAGAAAGCACTAAAGCTTTGTTGTTCTATTTTTTTAAGCACTTTATATTTTATGTTTTATGTAACTCATGTACTCAAAGATATATTCAATGAATGAGTTTGCTGAAATATCTTGTTTTTGGCTATATACTAACTTATAGCTAACCTCTAATTTTTAAATGCTAACTTTATATTATCTTTGGTAATTTTTATTTTATTTTTTAGCTCTTGGACTATAAAAGAGTTAAGGTCTTGACATCATCAAAAAGGGGGAAATTCTTAGAAAATTTCGTATTAGATGTTTTGATGATGACAAGATAGGTTTATGTTAGACCCCAAAGATATGTAAGTTTACCTTTATTAGAATATGTATAAATGTTTAAATTTATTGAGTTGTAATTTTAGTTAAGGCTTTTTATCTTTATAGTTTTAGACTAGTATCTAGCGCTTGAGCTATGATAGAATTCTAGGTGAGTCTATCAAAGTGAAATCAAAGATCAGCATCTGAAGACTTTGAAGATAAAGGATTCCTTAAGTGTCTGATAAGCGCCTAAGAATCAATTCAAAGTGATAACGCCACAAGCGCCTGTTGTCACTTGAATTTAATCCGAAGTCAATAAGCTATTAAATGCAATCATCAACGGACATTTATTTCCAACAGGAAATAAATTCAAATGCATTAAATGCTTGATAAGAGCATTAAATTCTTGATAAGAGCATTAAATGTGATAAGGACTATTGACGGTACGGATAAGCCTTCCCCATTGGCTGTCAACTCAAAGTAGGTCTGCTACCAACTCTGTGTAGCAGAATTTTTGGAGATGTCAGAAAAAGACTGATTCACGCGCCTCGTGTTTAACATGTCCCTGCATGTGTCCAACGGACAAATCCCAAGAAAAAGTCTATAAATAGATACTCACAGCTCAACCTTAAATACCGAGAATTATTATCAAAAACTTGACATACAATTACGCTGTTGAAATCTATATTTATCCCTAAAAGCTCAAAACCTCCATAGCCAAAAAAAAATTTGAGCTTATACATCTCCACAGCCGAACTAATATCTCTTATCTCTTCAAATAAGAACCATCCTTTCTAAAGAGATATTACAAAAGTGTTTGAACTTTTCAAATCAAACAAACAGTGATAAAAACCCATCAACCTCTTCAATCTGAGTGACAAAGTTGTTGAAGACAAAGCATTATTTCTGAGTGAGAGAAGCATTTTCAGAAGCAGATCTTAGCCGAGTTGAAATCTTTGTGACCAGGGAACTCAAGATCAAGTCTTCACCATTTGCTATTATGTTGAAGTTGTCTTTGTGAAGCTTCTTGATTCATTTTTAGTATATTCCTCCTGTGTGGAACGAAATAGAAGGACATAGCTGGGATTACACAAACCCAGTGAACCTTACAATTCTCTTGTCTTATTTACTTACTATTTTATTGCTTATCATTTTCATACATTATCATAAAGCATACATTATTAAATCTCTAAAAGCTACTAAACACTTACTAAGCGCCTAATCTTTCAGACTTGTAAAAATCTTCCACTGTGCTAACCCTGATATAAGTGTTGAGCGTCTGATCCATCTTGATCAAGTACACAAAACTATTGTCTAAGTTACCTTACAAAAGCAAGTCTTAAAATTCGAAAAAAAATTCAGGGTATATTCAAACCCCCCCACCCCCTTTCTAGACCCTTTATATGCCACTTGAGACCAACATTTATTCACATCATAATACAAAAAATAAAAAAAATTGAAATTGTCTACCTCTTGTGCAGATTCACTTTCTCCATTCAACCTAAAGAAGTTGCATAAAATTTTAGATCCCGAGATATAATAAACACATTCTTTTCCGAATAAATAAGTTTATAAGATTTCTTGTTCCCACAATAACCAATAAAAACACATTTTTTAGCATGTGCATCAAACTTCTCTTTAGCACCCACGACAGTAGCTCAACTAAAGCAACCAAAGGTACGTAAATGCTGAAAGCTTGGTTGAAAATTAAAGATTGTTTCAAATGAAGTTTTGCCATTTAATACAAAGTTAGGAGTCCGATTAATTAGGTATACAACAGCCAAGACATATTCGGACCAATATTTAATAGGATACGAACTTTCAAGCATGAAAGGACCGAGCTATGTTTAAAAAATGTCTATGTTTCAGTTCAACAACCCCATTTTGTTGTGGGGGTCTCAATGCAAGAAGTATGATGAATAATGCCTTTAGTTTTGAAAAAGTGAGCTAAGGTGTTGGTTTTAAACTCAGCTCCATTACCACTATGAAAATTTTTAACCGTTTTAGAAAATTAGTTTTTAACCATTTTACAAAAGTCAATAATGATGTTGGTGGTTTTAGATTTGTTGCACAATAAAAACAACCACACAGCATATGAGAAATCATCAACAACCATAAGGAAATAACGATAGCCATTATGACTTTTCACTTTACTAGCATAAAGTATGTATGTTGCACGTGAATGCCCGATCTTTTTTAATACTATTAGGAAATTTAATGTTGAAATAAGATGGATAGATTTTTTCTAAGAATAAGATTAAATGAGAGATATATTATAGAACAAAGTTTCTCTTCAACATTGAACCCATTGTTTACTCATCCTAATCCTGGAGCAATCCTTGACGTTACGTTAATGAACTAGCTCACATTTCGGTGCCAACCATTCTTTATATATCTTGCAAACAGAATCCCAAATTGAACAATTTTGATTCTAGCACAATCTTTGATTTGAACACATCAGATGGACATTCTAATGATTTACATATTCCAGGCAATAAAATCAAGTGTAACCAAATTTCTAGAGCTATCATCTTTTCAGTGTATGTGGAGATTTATTTGAAATAAAATATTCCCATGAAAGGTGTTGCAGTTAAGTTGCAAAAGGTCTCAAGATCATGATCATATTTATAAATTTGTTTTGATAGACTATCATCATGAAAACAATGTTTTTGTGTGAAGTTATTGTGAGGAAGAGAATTTTTTGCATCCTCGTATGGCACTAATACTAATAGTGCTGCATATGTACAAATTTGGAGAAGGCATATTTTGAAGTATACACACATAGACCTTTGGAATAGCCACTGTTGATCCCAAGTGGCATACGAAAGGGTCTAGAAGGGGGGGTTGAATAGACCCTGAAGCCTTTTTCGACTTAAAAAAATATTCGTATTAAAATTTGTTGGACGCTTGAAAAGTAGGCGCTTGACTGAGCGTCTATTGAAGACTGTTTTTAGAAAGTTAACTTAGACTTCAAGATTTGAATACTATAACCAAATAGGTTTAAGCGTTCAGTTCTTTGACCAGTGTTAGCACAGTTGAATGATTTTAAAGTCTTCTCTTTGAAAGCTTTAGCGTCACAGAAAGTGAGTTTAGTTGCATAGCGTTCAATTGAGTTTTACTTAACAAATTTATGCAATAATATGACAATAAGGAAACTGACTGTCAAGTAAAGAACATAATATTTGTAAGGTTCGTTGGGTGGTGTAATCCCAACTACGTCCTTCTTCTCCTTTGATCACTCGGAGGCAATCCACTAAATTGATTCTCGAAGAGTCACAGAGAGACTTCTACAAAATAGGGAACAAATGGATGTTGATGGCTTGAGCTCCTTGGTCATACAAATTTCTGCTACAAGACACTTCTATGCTCGGAAGATGATCTCGAGCTCCTTGGCCACACAGATTTCAGCTCCAATAAAGACCTTCTTCAACAAGCTTCTTTTACACAAAAATACTGCTTGTGAATCAACAAACTTTCTCACTCAGATGAAAGGTGTTGAGAGTTTTTGTCACGGGTTTGTTTGATTTTGGGAAGTTCAAACAACTTAGGATATCTCAATAGGAATTTAAGGTTCTTCTTTGAAGATGTTTGAGATATCTGTGACTATCTTTGGAATGTATTTGAGAAGCTTGAAGGATTTTGGCTATGGGGTTTCTAAGCTTTTCTCTCAAATAATTTTAGCCAAGTTTCGACCTTTTCTAGTATATATACGTGTATATTCTTGGTCTCTTCTCCTCTTTAAGGTTTTTGCTGAAGGGTACTATTTATAGAGATTCTCGGTATTTGTCCGTTAGACACAATCAGGCTCGTGTCTCTCACGCAGCGCGTCAAATAGTCCTTTTCTGACATTCCTAAAATTCTGTTGGTTCCGATTGGACAGGAGCAGACTTGAACTCTGAAAAGCTGACAGTCTAGTCAAAAGGTGGCTTGTCCACAAGTCATATTGTCTTGTTACATTTAATGCACTTATCAAGCATTTAATGCATTTTGAATTTATTTCCCGTTAGAAATAAATGTCTGTTGGTGATTGCATTTAAGTATTTTGATAACTTGGGTTTTATCCTTCAGGTGAATCTGAAAGCTGGACGCTAGAGTCTGAGCACATGAGTCACTGAGCGCTTGAGACAGTCTTTAAGCGCTTGACAGATGCTTAAGACAGTTCTTCAACTTTTAGACGCTGATCTTCAACTTCATCCTTGATAGACTCACTCGGAATTCCATCAGTGACTTGGTATCAAATACTTAGTCTAAAATCCATTCAGTTCTTGAGTGTTTGATTCATAAACCTGAAATAGTCCTTTAGCGTTTGACGGACGCTTAGAACAAATCTTCATCTTTACTTGACTTTGGGCGCTTGATCTTCAACTTCCTCTCTAAAAGACTCACTCAGAATTCTACTAGCGACTTAGTCTCTGATAGTCCAAAATCTATAAAGATAAAAATTACAAGCCTAACAACATAATTAAACTTTCAAACGCTTATACAATATTTCTATGAAAGCATACACTTACATTCTTTTGGGGTCTAACATGAAATCCTATCTTGTCATCATCAAAACATCTAACATGAAATTCCTAACAATTTTCCCCTTTTTGATGATGTCAAGACTTAACTCTTATAACTCTTTTATAGTTTAAGAGTTCAAAGAAAAGCCCAAAATAATATAAGTTAGCGTTTAGAAAGTTAGATAAGTTAGCTAATGTTAGATTAGCTTCAACAAGATATTTCAGCGATAAATCATTTATTCATGTATATAGAATTGAAAGCGTATATGATTTATACTGAAATGAATAATACCTGCCTTTTCTTTCTCTTCTTCCCTCTTAGACTGCTTTTCTTTCTCTTCTTCCTCCTTCTTGGCATCATCAAGGGAAGACAGCAGTTCAAGCGATACTCACTAGAGGAGGAGGACTAGTTGGTGTGGGGAAAAACTCGGTCACTTCTATCGACCGATCAGCATCCACAGTCGCATCCACGTCTGGACGGACAGTGAAAGAATTCTCTAGCGATTTCCACCACCATTGATACCACTTGTAGGTATCACTTGTTGATACCACTTGTTGGTAAATCAACATCCACCTATGTCTGCCTCTAGTCCTCTAGTTATTTAAATAATGCATGAATTTTATAAAAGTTTATATTAAGTGTTGAAGGGAATATGTTCAACGCTTAACATATACCACTTGTTGTAATGGTATCACTTGTTGTAAGATTTATGTTGACGCTTGAAATTAAATCTTTTTATGTTTGAGCGTCGAACATATCATGCACAAATAACGATAAGCATTGATGACCGATGCATATGAAAAAAGTTTTTGATCATTGACGCTTATAGATATGTACAAGTACAATTTTAAGGTTCCCCCTAAATTTGATAACTTGTAACAATTTTGAAAACGCTTTTAGACATTATAATAAAGTGAATTCCCCCTACCTTGCGTGTCTAATGAAAATATGATGCATAATGATTAAGCGTTTAAATCATTCATACCTCGTCTTGGAATGAAGAACAAGATTTTTTTCTTTTCATTTCTTAGAAATTTCTTGACCAATAAAGCCATTTTCTTTTCTTCACTCGATTCTATCGCTTCCACCTCACTGAATGATTTTCCCTTGTTTTTAGTAGTAGCGATTAAAGCTCCGGATTCAGTCACTGAAGTCGACTTGTCGTTGATTGCACCCAATTCGAATTCAAAAGTCTTTAGCTCTGAAAACACATGCTCTGAAGTTAGATTCTCCAACATCTGTGATTCTCTCATAGCCATTGTCTTCATAAAAAATCTACTGGGAAGACTTCTGAAAATCTTGCTGGTCATTTCCTTGTTGGTCAACTTCATGCCTAGTGACTCTAACTCTGTAAAGAGCAAAGTGAATCTCGCGTCCAATTGTTCTAGCGTCTCATTGGGCTGCATCTTAAAACCATTAAATCTTTCCTTGGCAATCGAAAGCTTGTTTTCCTTGATTTGTGCTGAGCCACCACATATTATAGCCAACTTATCCCATATTTCCTTAGTCGTATTACATGACTTAACCTTGTTGAATAAGTTGTCATTGTCACCAATAGCTGTATATAGAGCGTTCCGTCCAACATTATCTAGATTTGCTCTTCGACGCTAATCTGGGGACCACTCATGCTTTGGCTTCTCTATATAATCGTCAGGGGTTGCCTTTGTGGCTCCAGGCGTTTTGGTGATGACCTTAAGAATCTAGATTGGCCCATCTGAAATAATATCACACATTTCATCATCACACGAACACAAATAAGTAAACACTTTGACCTTCCATGAGTCATAATTTGACTCGGTCAACATAGGTACTCTAGTGAATGCCATGAAAAAAAAAATTTAAAGCAACTAAATCTTAAAGGGATCTGAACAAGTAGTTATGCTTGGAACTTTAAAATTTCACTTTCAACCGCTCTGATACCACTTATTGGTCCCAAGTGGCATACGAAAGGGTCTAGAAGGGAGGGGATTGAATAGACCCTAAAGTCTTTTTCGACTTAAAAAATATTCTTATTAAAATTTGTTAGACGCTTGAAAAGTAGGCGCTTGACTAAGTGTCTGTTGAAGACTGTTTTTAAAAAGTTAACTTAGACTTCAAGATTTGAATACTATAACCAAATAGGTTTAAGCGTTCAGTTCTTTGATCAGTGTTAGCACAACGGAATAATTTTAAAGTCTTCTCTTTGAAAGCTTTAGCGTCACAGAAAGTGAGTTTAGTTGCTTAACGTTCAATTGAGTTTTACTTAACAGATTTATGCAATAATATGAAAATAAGGAAATTGACTGTAAAGCAAAGAACATAATATTTGTAAGGTTCGTTGGGTGGTGTAATTCCAACTATATCCTTCTTCTCCTTTGATCACTCGGAGGCAATCCACTAAATTGATTCTCGAAGAGTCACACAGAGACTTCTACAAAATAGGGAAAAAATGGATGTCGATGGCTTGAGCTCCTTGGTCATACAGATTTCTCCTACAAGACACTTTTATCCTCGGAAGATGATCTCGGGCTCCTTGGTCACACAGATTTCAGCTCCAATAAAGACCTTCTTCAACAAGCTTCTTTTACACAAAAATACTGCTTGTCAGTCAACAAATTTTCTCACTCAGATGAAAGGTGTTGAAAGTTTTTGTCACAGGTTTGTTTGATGTTGGGAAGTTCAAACAACTTAGGATATCTCAATAGGAATTTAGGGTTCTTCTTTGAAGATGTTTGAGATATCTGTGACTGTCTTTGGAATGTATTTGAGAAGCTTGAAGGATTTTGGCTATGGGGTTTCTAAGCTTTTCTCTCAAATAATTTTAGCAAAGTTTCGACCTTTTCTAGTACATATACGTGTATATTCTTGGTCTCTTCTCCTCTTTAAGGTTTTTGCTGAAGGGCACTATTTATAGAGATTCTTGGGACATGTCCGTTAGACACAATCAGGCGCGTGTCTCTCACGCAGCGCGTCAAATAGTCTTTTTCTGACATTCTTGAAATTCTGCTGGTTCAGATTGGACAGGAGCAGACTTGAACTTTGAAAAGCTGACAATCTAGTCAAAAGGTGGCTTGTCCACAAGTCATACTGTCTTGTTACATTTAATCCACTTATCAAGCATTTAATGCATTTTGAATTTATTTCCCGTTAGAAATAAATGTCCGTTGGTGATTGCATTTAAGTCCTTGATAACTTGGGTTTTATCCTTCAGGTGAATCTGAAAGCTGGACGCATGAGTCAGAGCGCATGAGTCGCTGAGCGCTTGAGTTGCTGAGTGCTTAAGATAGTCTTTAAGCGCTTAACAGATGCTTAAGACAGTTCTTCAACTTCTCTTGACTTCAGACGCTGATCTTCAACTTCATCCTTGATAGACTCACTCAGAATTCCATCAGTGACTTGGTATTAAATACTTAGTCTAAAATCCATTCAGTTCTTGAGCGTTTGATTCATAAACTTGAAATAGTCCTTTAGCGTTTGACGGACACTTAGAACAAATCTTCATCTTTACTTGACTTTGGACGCTTGATATTCAACTTCCTCTCTAATAGACTCACTCAGAATTCTACTAGCGACTTAGTCTCAGATAGTCTAAAATCTATAAAGATAAAAATTACAAGTCTAACAACATAAGTAAACTTTCAAACGCTTATACAATATTTCTATGAAAGCATACACTTACATTCTTCTGGGGTCTAACATGAAATCCTATCTTGTCATCATCAAAACATCTAACATGAAATTCCTAACAGCCACCATCATTGTAACAACCTTTTATTTATTTTCCTAGTTTGTTCGTCTTAGGGACTTTTATTTTGATGTCCTTAATAACAAACATAACGTCTATTTTCTCTCGTCTTCTTAACATTTCTTTTCAATTTCTTCTTTTTACCCTACTAAGTGTCATGGGTAGTTCAGAAGACATATTATGTAAAAGTAATTATTCATTTATTTATTAATCAATTAAATAAATATTGAGGGCAAATGTGTCTTTTTATAATTGGAAGTAACACTTTTAGGATCATACTTTTAGTATAGTATAGATATGGATCCCAAATTTCTAGATGCACAAGTTGAAAAATAGAATTTGTTTTGTGTTCACTACGAGGAAAAGGTTCCCTAGTCTGTTTAGATTTATGACACACATCACAATGGGAGAAATCCACAAAACCATTAATCTTAAGATTGGATTTCAAAATTTATAAAATAATATGAGACGGGTGACCAGAAGCGTTTATGCCAAAGATAAACAAATTTTGAGTTAGAATTACTAACAACAGAATTAATTTCAAACCTAAATTAGGATGGAAAAAACAATCCACCTCTTTGATCACCAATCTCCAAGTTTTTTCGACTCGGAGATTCATGAAATGTACGGGTATCTTTAGAAAACTTAACAAGACAATTGTTATCCTGAGTTAATTATGAAACAGACAAAAAATAAATTTGAACTCAGGTACAACTAAAATATTTGTGAGAGTGATGTTCTAAAGCAAATCAAGTTTACCAACAAAATTCACTTTAACAACATAATTATTAGGAAGCTTAATAGTCATATTATCATCTTCGATAGAGACAATATCATACAAATTTTCCATAGTAAAAACCATGTGATCAGTGGCAGCCGAATTAACCACCCAACCATTCGTATTCACACTTAATAAAAAAGAATTTGAAGACAAAACTGTCATATTTGCCTCGGTGTCGTCGGATTCCTTGATTTTCTTTAAGAGCTTAAGAAGTTGAGTGACTAGTTCAGGTGTGAAATTTTGATCAGGGAAAATCAAATCTGAAATAGTGTTTTGCACATATACATTATTAGAAGCCTTTTAAGAGCCCTGACTTCATTTCGAATTAGAATTTTTTTTATTTTTAGGAAAATCAATTATTTGAAAACATCTCTCAATTTTGTGACCCATTTCATTACAGTGTTTGCAAATCAAATTAGGGTTCTTAACTGATATTTTCCAAATCCTTTGTTCATGAAGGTGTTAGGTGTTATGCCCTTTATGCCATTGAGGAATTAGATTTAAGAGGGCATTTTATTTATATTGTATGAACATTATTATTGATTAATAAAAGGCATTGAGTTTCTTATAAATCTAATTATATCATTGAATGTATTGAACAAATAGGTCCTTAAGATCAGGGTGTACTCACCACTGCTTAGTTGTTGAGTACGAGCACTGGTGGAGTTAAGTGCTTGATCTTATAAACACGTTTCGCGAGTTAAAGAATCTAGATTGGGCGTTTGGATTCAACTAGTATGACATTTTCTTTGACAAGGAAAGTGCTAAGTCTTACACTGATTGGATGGTGAAAGCTGGTGTCATGAATATGATTGACGGAGTTAACATATTCGAACACGACTCGTTCTAATCCTCTCACATAGGTTTTTACTCAGTGACAGTCAATGATGAGGATTACCATTATAATAGTATGAGTCAACTTTAGACCTGAGGAGTCATTTACATTGTGATTGTACCATTGAATAAGTTATTAAGGAAATTATGCCCAATCACCCTTGGTGGGTTCGACCTCGAAGTACAATTCAATTGGTGCATTCGACAATGGGAAATGGACTGCCAATAAGGAATTCACTGTCTCAAAAGTAAACGAGAAGCCGCCTGTACATCATAAGTGTTGTGAAATTAAAGTCTTTGGCCAAAGCATTAATAACTGACTTATATTGGATATGAAGGGTAGTTTAGTAATTTCACATTAATATGGTTATAAAATACAATATCAAGTTGTATGAGTTTGACATTCCATGGCTCTTACTTGATCGTGTTGCGTTAGTGAAGAGTTTATACTCATATGGTATTTATAACATAAAGGTTCGTGATGAAATATTCATCTCGTACTTGATTGGGTTTCGGTATAGCTTCACGGGATGACTTGGTGATAACTATATCCTTGAAATCCTCACAATGCCAATCAAGACGAGCCTAGAGAGTCCGCTATGTAAAGATGATAAAATAAAGGAGTTTTACTTTTTGAAGGGTATTTTGGTAATTTCACTTAAAGTGGAAATTATCAAAGGATATGTATTTACTATAACAAATATATTTAATTTTTTTAATTCAATTATTTTATTCAATCAATATTAATAGTATGGTATTATTAATTTAGAATTAATAAAGTACTATTAATAAAAGGAAATTAGTATTTAATTAATTACCAATTGGATTGGACTGGGAATATGAATTAAATACTTAACACTGGGCTTGGAGTTAGAAAAAGCCCAGTACACCTATCCCTACGGTAGTGCGCGGCCGCCCCCCTCTTCTCCTAGGGCAAGAAGAAGTCTTTTATTTAAAGACTAGGTGTTTAACGAAAATCAGAACTTTAAGTCAGTTTTTCATCTTAGAGAGTGAAAAATAGTAAAACACAAAATCATTTTCCCTCCACATAAACCCTAAAGGCACCCAACCCAGTCTAAGGTAGAGGAGGTCGAGCTTCAAGATTTGAAGTTCATCTTTCGCGTGATTATCTAGAGGAATGAACGATCTGTTGCTTCTCAAAAAGGCTAAGTTTTGGATTTTATCGAAAAGGTAATTAGATTACCACCTATTCTGGATATCGTTTCTGTGACCATGAAATTATCAAAAACATGAATTGAACCTGGGCTATGTGAATCGGGAAAAAAAATTATCTATTGGTTCGATTCACAACAGAAGGCAGAGGCAAGCTTGTCCCCAAGGGAACTACTAAAATTGAATCTATGTGTCTCTGCTTGAGATCTGATGTTAAAAGCTTGCGTAACAGTAGGAAAGGGATCACATGTTAAAATGTCGCTTCTAACATGCAAGTATAACTAATTTAACCCCATTAGAAACTGCATTAGTTTTAAATGTTGATCATGTTTAACAAAGTTAACAAATTCACATTTACGGGTTGGTAATGCAATCAAGGTAGAATAATTATCCCAAATAAAATTTAGGTTAGAATAATAACTCACAACATAATCAGATCCTTGGAAAAATTTTGAAATATTTTGATATAAAGAAAACATATGAGATCCATCGATTTTAGCATGTCATTTTTAAATCAGAACAAACTTCCAATTGCTTTTTTTGAAAGAACAAGACCAGAATATAGCTCTTTAGCCACAGAGTTCAAGATCCAAGAAAGACGAATTCCAATTTTATTTTTCCATTCAGAGCTATAGTCATGGCACGATTTCATACAGAATAATTTGCACAACCATTTAATTGCACAGAATAAGCCAAGTTTTAGTGGAATCTGAAGGGTGTAAATATAGCGGATCACTGAAATCAAGATTTGAGACAGTGGTAACAATAGTGGTGGTGGTAGCAGGAATAATATCAGTCATCATGCAAAGGCCCAGAAAAAACACCCACAATGTCGACATTCAGATCGCCAGCCAACATTAACAGGAAAAAACCCCAGGTCATGTCGACAGATCGACAACCAATAGAAAAACCAGACAATGGAGACACACCGATCGACTATCAACAGAGGGGAGATCAAGCCAATTTACCATAGTTTTTTTTTTGTTATTAGAAAAATACAAAAAAAAGCGAAGTGGTTATCTTTCTCGGACAGAGCAACAAAGAGAAGGGCATCAAAGACACATAGTGAGATGTAATAGAAGCTCAAGTTGTCTAGAGCCTTGAATCCAAGGCACAACCAACACATTAAATCTTAGAATGATACAGAGAGATTATCAATCACAGAGATAACAAATCTGGCGGTAGTGCACAGATCTAATGCAATCGCACTCAAAAATCAACAAATAGGGTGCACTAGATCTAATACACCTTCGATTCCCAGACCTAAAAGCAAAAAAAAAAGAGGTAAGATTATGGAATAAATGCAAGTAAAGAACGATAACACGAGCGATCGATAAACAAATGATGCAATATAGAATACATGGATTTATCTTACCAAAACAAAAAAAAATACCCACAAGCACTCATCTCATTCATTGGCTATGTAGAATTCAATTAAATTACAAGAAAAAAAGTAAACCAAACTTTTTACAAGCATTGGCCAAAGAACCTATGTGCATCCATTGGATTATCATTTAGTCAATTGTTTTAGAGCCTAATTTTGGGATGCACACGGTGGGTATGAAGACAATTTCCGTGTCCAATGAACTCACGAGTCATGACAATTGGTATTAGAGTCGGCCATCATATCTTCCAATGCAATCATACGGCTCGGGTGGTGAGGGCGCCTACTCGATGGATCCACAGAGAGTCGAGGTCCGGAGCTGCCACCTGCGTGAGCACCGGGCTGCGGAGCGTGGTGGAATATTATAATTCCAGTTCTAAATCTATGGGGACTTGAATCCCACATTGAAAGTATGGGGTTCTAATGTGGGGTTTCTGGCTTTGGGCACTTCCACCTCAATAAGCTAGCTTTTGAGATTAGGTTCTCCCAAGGTCATATCAATTGGTATCGTAGCCGCTCGCCGGTCGAAATACTGGTAGCTAATACACGGGGGCAAAGTGCTACACATGCGGGAGCCACCTCTTGAGGTTGTGGTCAAAGTGCTATGCGCGTGGCAGCCACCGCTAGGGTCCCAACGTCTGGCGACGGATCCTGGATGGTGTCATGCAGTGATGAGGACATCGCGTTCTAAAAGTGCGGTGATTGTGATGCCCCACATCCCACATGGGATAAAGATTGAAATATTGAACTTCTTATAAGCATTGACCAAAGAACCCATGTGCATCCATTGGATACCATTTTAGGCAAGTGTTTTAGAGCTTAATTACAGGATGCACATAGTGGGTTTGGAGGCAATTTTCGCGTCCAACGGACTCACAAGTCCAGGGCGTGACACAGCGGTCCAAGTGCGTCGAAACTTAGACTGTATCCCATAAAAGCACATCACATTAGCCATATTTTGCTCTCAGTATCTATGGTTGACAAACAGAAAATGACTCAAACACATCCGTTATTCAACTTTATAAGATCAACAATGATAATGTTTGCTCAAGAAGGCGGGAAGCAATACAATTCCCAACAAAGCTAAGAGACCAAACTAGAAATGATCAAAAAATAAGGGGTCCAACCAATAGATATAAAAACTTAAGGAACCAAACTGGAACTAATATCTTGAATTGATTTTTTTAAACTTCAAATAGGTCATTTGAGGCGCACATGACCTATTTTCTTGCCAAAATTAATCTGAAGGACTACATTGAATTTTATTTTATTTTTTAAAATAAAGGACTCAATCAACCGTATTCAAGACAAAATGAGTAAAAAAATTTCTAATGTGAAAGATGAAAGACCAAAATTGACATTATCCCAAAAAAATTCTTATAAGAACTTGAATGAAACAAAATAAAAAGGGCCAAAGTAGCCCATTTACAACCCAACAAGAGATGGACCGTAAATAATAAATCTTACAAAACACCAAAGGCCAATTAGGGTTTTATTTTCTAAGATTTAGTAATTATATATAAAAGCTCCACATAAATTTCGCCGGAGCCTCAAAATTAGGGTTTGGAAATTTGCGCACTCTTCATCGTCAGTATCCGCCTCTCCAAACCCATCTTAGAAAATGGTACTCTTCTTCTATCTGTCTTGGCGTTTGTTCTGCATGTTGTATGTACTGAACTGCGAATCTGTATATTTTCTTGTATTTCACCATGGTTTTGTGCTATCCCATTTGTATTCAGTGTTATATATTTATAGGTTTATAAAGATGAACGAAGTTAAGTTACGTGATTCATCTCTTTGTTAATTACTAGATGTTGTAATTACGTTTAATGTTGAATTGAGATTTCACTTTTCAAAGAAAGAAGTACGAGATGAATTTAATGGGATGAAGGAAGGTTAATTAAATAAACTTTTTGTTATTGATTTAATTTATGTGACTCCAATTTATAGTGTAAATGAGATCTCTGTAAATTACGGGAACATTCATGTTCTTCCTGTATTTGTTTCTCTTATGGGCGTTTTAAGATCCTTTTTAATTTTTAATTTGGGTAATAGATTACAATTTTGAAAAGACATGTTCAAATTAGAGATGATTTTGGAGTAAAATCAATGGAAATTGTAGTTAGTAATAGTTACAAATTTATGGTGTTACTGACAAGCTTATATGCTATCACCATATTGCATTTTGTGCGGAGATGCAAATTCTCTTCT
Source organism: Buddleja alternifolia (assembly GCA_019426215.1). NCBI lineage: Eukaryota > Viridiplantae > Streptophyta > Magnoliopsida > Lamiales > Scrophulariaceae > Buddleja > Buddleja alternifolia. The sequence continues at coordinate 10,106,127 of CM033403.1, forward strand.
TGTGACGTTTGAGATGGAGGTTGCCTTTGTCCAAAAACTTCGATGTAGATTGTGTCGTTTGTGTTTCTAGTTCTCTGCCTGTGATTGCTGATTTTACCTGGGGTTTGGGACTGAGATGTCTTATTTATTTGAAAGTAGCCGAGTAAGTCTTGGTTTTACCACTTAAAAGCTGTGCTGTGATTCATATGCATTAGACGCTATATTATTGATTAAGTACTTTTTGAAATTTCATGGATAAACTTTGGTTTTAACTGGTTTAGTCTTGTTTTCTTCGGTATGTTATCTGCAGCCGAAGCAGATTAATGAGATAAAGGACTTCCTGCTCACAGCGAGAAGGAAGGATGCACGATCTGTGAAGATCAAAAGGAGCAAAGATGTGGTGAAGTTCAAGGTTAGGTGCTCAAAGTACCTTTATACCCTCTGTGTCTTTGATCCCGAGAAGGCTGACAAATTGAAGCAATCCCTTCCACCAGGTCTGTTGACTTTGACCCCTTTTTATTTTATTCTAGCAATCTTTTGCTACTTGTAGTCATTCAGATTTTATAACTTGATCAATCCTGTTCGATTGAAAAAAAATGTCCTGGAATAAGGAGTAGTATATAAACTTAATCTGATATCAATTCTCGAACATCTTATCGTCTGCTTTAAACAGTACTTTAATCTATTAAGCTCCACTTTTACTGATACGAGGCTGAAAATTTACTGTGTTTTTGAAAAGTTTTGTCCTTATCAATGCTGATATTGACTAATTGGGCAATTGCATTTTAGTTTTGAATGTGCATTTTCGTATTAGCAAATAATCGAGTGACAATTGTTTGCTTCAGTTTGTGGGCTATTTAGGACTCAGTGGTGACTCCTATGTTTGTTTCACATCATTTGCAGGTTTAAGCGTGCAAGACCTGTGAAATGGAACTTGCCATCAGAGGATGTAGTTTCTCGAAATATATTTTGTTTCATCTTTTTGGACGTTTGATTGAAACATTATTATGAATGGATTTCTAAATTTTGTAGCAAAACAATGTGAGTGCTTTTTTGGTGATTAATGTATGCCTTTTTTTATTTTGAGTTTGAAAAATTGGAATATTTATCCTCTCATACATGAACATGAGATTCTTTGATTTCACCATTTTACGTGTTCATGCATATATATATATAGGGAAAATTACACTGAGTACCCCTGAGGTATTGCCTAATTACGGTTTACATTCCCTAATTTAAAAAATTACATCTAATATTCTGTAGTTTCATATATTGATGTAAGGTTGGATGGAAGTTGCAAATTGATCTAAATACCTCTAACAGAATATTTTTTAAAAAAAAAAATTAGAAAAATGAAAAAGACTGAATTATCATGTTGCCCCTAAGGGAAAATTATGAGTACTCTTGAGGTATTGTCTAATTACGGTTTACATCCCATAGTTTATAAAATTACAAATAACATCTTGTAGTTTCATATATTGATGTAAAACTATTTTCTGAAATTATCAAATAATACTAATTTGTTTATTTCTGAAATTATCAAAAATCAAATCAAATAAAATATTATTTTTCGAATAAATTATAATGTAATTAAAAATAATTAAAATATTTTCAAATAATATTGAAATTATAACTCAAATATTGAAACATTATATATAATATCTATGCCTTTACAAAATATTACAAATAACACCAAAAGGGTATAATTGTCCAAAAAATTAGGGTTTTCAGGTTCAAAAAAATCTCCCGCCAAAATAAGGGGTATTTTCGGAAGTTCACAAAAATTTTAACGGCGCCGTACTGAAACTCTAACAGAAGGTGCCGATTGTTGGACAGAAGGAAACTTTAGGATGTTAGATGTAATTTTTTAAACTAGAGGGTGTAAATCGTAATTAGGCAATACCTCAAGGTTATTCAGTATAATTTTCCATATATATGTAAAACCATATACATGTAAAGCTGCGTGAAATTTTGTGGTCGAGATAAGTTTAATGAAGAATGTCCAGTTAGCTTAGAGTTGTAGCTGTCATGTTCGTCTCTAATGCCGATGTAACTAAATTGATCTGAAGTCTTAAAACGTATTTTGGGTGATTTTGTAAAGTTGAATCTAAAATGGCATTTCTAGGAATGGTGTCAAACATGGACAAGGCACAAGAGTTTCCTGATTGTCAATGACATTATGGAAAAATTGCATTGACCTCCCCCAAACTATAGGTATTTGGCATCCACGCTCCCTCACATTTGATATATTGGCAAAGGCCTCCCCTCCGTCAACTTTTTCCTAAACTTTAGGCTCTGTTTGTTTATGTTTTTGAGATGAAATTTTGAAAATTTCTCGGGGAATGCGTACTACATGGATTCGTGTGAGAATTGATGTGATGTGTGTTGTGTTTGTTTATGTTTTTAAATAGTGGTTGAGATTTGTAAAATATGAGTTAAATAATTGAGTTAGTTATTTGTGTAATGATTATGTGAATAAATAAATAATAGAATAAGATAGATAAATATATAAAGTTAATTTAATATTAATATATTTTGAAATTTGAAATTTGAAATTTGAAATTTATTATTAATATATAGTAAAAGTGGAAGATTGAATATAAAAGTAATGATTGGAGGAAATGATGTTGATTGATAAATGTGTGAAATGATTGATATAGTGAGTGATAGGTAGTTATATGGGGAATTGAAAAAGTTAAGTAGAATTTAAATGAAAATGGTTTGTGTTATGGATTTTTAGAATTTTGTGATTCAGAATATTGAAAATGGAATTTGAAAACATAAACAAACAAGGCCTTACAAATTAAAGACTATTATACCCTACACATTTTAGCTAAAAAGGTTTAATTGAATAAAAAATTGTCAAAATATTATCAAATTACTTTGCAATAAAATATTTAATTTTTTTTTTGAAATATCTCTAAAATCCTTAAACCTTAAATTATATATTTAAAAAGAATATTTCCTAATTTCGTGAATAGTTCATCATGGACAAATATTTTCTATTTTAATTGTGCTATTTTTATTTGTTACCTCACTTTTTATTTCTATATCAATATTGAATCAATTTGTCAAGTACTTTTTTATTTTGTATTTAGTACTTTTTTATATTGTATTTAGTATAATTTCGTATTCGGAATTAAGGATTTATGGTGATATTTGGGTTTCTCTTTTTATTTATATATATATATATATATATGTTTGCTACATGTTGAGTTATAATTTTTCATTAATTTGTAGTTTATTTATACAACATTCATAAGTTAATTTTTCATTGTAAATTTTTTAAATTTCAACTTAAGAATAAAAGTATCCAAGGTTTTTTTATTATTAATTTATGGTATAAGAGTTTTAGAAATGTATTTCTAATTTTTTTTTAAAATTTTGGATGATTATGCTTTATATTTTATTAAAATATCATTTAATGATACTTTGTAAAAAAAAATTCAAAAAATAATCAAGTCTAATTCAATATTTTTAGCTCTAACAATAAAGGGCATTTTAGTCTTTAATTAATAAATTTAATTGAAAAATTGAAGGAAGGGAGGTTCATGCCAATATTCCAAAAGTGAGGGGTGTGGATGCCAATTATCTATAGTTCAGGGGAGGTTGAAGCAATTATCCCATGACATTATGGATAGAATGAAAAATATACCCCAATACGTCACCAGGAATGACGCGATGGAAAAGAGGAGCTATGGGTGTGTTTGGATTGAAGGATTTGAAAGCCATGAATCTTAAGACTTAAATTCATCAACAAAGTCATTGGCTTGTTTGGATGGTTTCAATTTTCAAGTTGCCATGACTTTGAATTTGAAATCTCTTGATACTCATTTTGAGTTATTTTGCAATCGTCCATAGATTTTAAATGACCTTTATAATTTATTAGATCCTCTGTCTCATCCAATTTTATAGTCAGAGACATTTATGAAGTCTATTGTGCCTTTGCTATCTGTAACGCCTTTATAATGTAACTAAGTTTGTCTGAGATCTCCGAACAATGCTACAAATATCTGATGTTGGAAAATAATCATTTTTCTTTCTTATTCCGACTAAAGGGGGCAACCTTAGACGACTATCCCGACACACCCTGGTCATAGTTGTAATCCTGGGCCAAGTGGTCCTGATCTATCTTGCCCAAGGAGCAAGCTGAACTTGTTCGTTGGCTTGTCAAGAGGCTGCAACGTATGATTCAAACCAATCTTTACCATCAAGTATGCCAATTTGTTAGCTTCTCTCAACACGTTGGAAATGCGAAGGAAGGTCCGACATATCTTGGATGCGAACAATAACATAAAATTCTTGGTGATTATATCATGTTGTCCAAGGTTGATGAAGGTCAATTGTATCATTTTCATATATCAAAAGGCGGAGAGGTGCGCCACTATCATTTATTGGAGCGCTAACAACAATACCCCAATACTATTATTAACAGCTATCAACAATTAGCAATAAATTAACCAACTACTATAAAAATAGGTAATACCTACACATCTTGTGAGAATTTAACCTTTGACTTTAAAGTCATTGGGGTTCGATTTAGGCACTTGAACTATGTCTCATTGCACTATAACAAAATAGATATTAGTGACAAAATATTAAGTGACAAAGTTAAAACTATCATTAATTATGGATAATAAGGATAAAAATATTTATTTTGCCACAATAGTGATTATTAAAAGATCACTAATAATTATAGTTGTGAATAAATTGTCAATATATAAGAATTAGTTACATAAAAGAGTGCATTACCGTCCTTGACATTGAATTAGTGTTAAGTGGCGGGGGCAATTTAATGCCAATTAAGGATTATCAAAATTGTATGAACACCAGGAGTGGTCTGATCCTTACTACCCCCCAACCCCTATTGAAGAAGTCACTTTCTTGACTATGTTTGTGTTATTACGTATATCATCAATATCTTAATGGACTATTTAGACAATTCTTGTCATTGCTGAATATGTAACAATTATTATTATTATAGCAAAAATAACAACTATTGTTACTAAATTTTTATCATTAACGACAATTTTGACATTATAATTTTTAATTTTGCAATAAACATTATTTATTTGATTCTGTTAGATCCTTGATGTCACTGGTTATAAGTATTTGTTATTCTAAACCTTCCACGCATTATTATATATTTTAATCTTTCTATTTCTCAAACTTAAAATTCTTATCACTCATCTCCATTTCTCAAACTTAAAATCCTTCTCACTTCTATTTCTCAAAACTAAAAATCCTTCTGACTTTTCTCCTGTTTCTTAAACTTATAATCGTCTCTATTGCGTACAACTATTGAATTATTTTCCTTCGTTGATAAATTTGATAAAAATTATAATGAATAATTTACTCAAAAAAATATAATGAATAATAACTCTTAGTTGCACTATTGTTTCTTTTTTCTCTTGCAAAATTCGTTCATTTCAATTCTTTAATGTCAAAAGTTGAAGATGACAATAGAACATGATAATATTATGGATCATAAAGTAATTAAAAAATAGTGGACCACCGGCAGAAAAACTAATCAACCCACTAGATCTTTAGCAACTGTTAGTGTGCATTTTATGCATATTTTACATATATTTCCTTTATTCTTTTATTAGTATTTGAGTTAAAATTATAGATATTTATTATGATTTTTTATTTTGATAGGTGAAATTTGAAAGAAGAATAAAATGAAGAAAAAGATGGAGAAAAAGAAGAAGACACATGAAATTGTAGGAGTCTTCCCATCTTTTAGGAGCTTTCCTATTTCTTTTAGGAGTCTTATTAGTATTTTATTCTATTAAGTAATTATTTTCCTTATTCCTTTAGAATTAGAGTTTTGTTTTAGTTAGAAGTCTTTTGGCTAGGCATATATAATTAGATTTGCTGGAATTTTATTCTCTCTTCCACTCTTCTACAATTTATCATATTACACGTTTTTTTCATGGAGAAGAGAAGAAAATTCTGCGTTTTTATTTCTTTCAAGATGTATTGCTAAGAACTTTATTTCTAGCCAAGGATTATTGAAGTTTTGATTCTACAAAAGTTGTGAGATCTAATTTATATTTATTCCTTCTTTATTCTCGAGTATTTGCATATTTTCTGTGTTTGCTGAAATTATTATTTTGATTAATTAAATAATAAGGGCCCGTTATTTGATTGTCGGAATAGTAAATAGCCATTTAGAATCCCAAATCCGTAATTGTTTGGTCAATTCTAATATTTGTGGCAGTTAATAACATTGATTATGGACAAGTTTTCGATTGTTGTTATGGGAATATGTAATCTAATCTAAATGAACCGAGCTTGCGAGTTTGTTGGTTATAATTGGTGTTTCTCTATTTCTTAATGTTATTGTTAAATTAAATCCTAAGAGCTTATTTAGGGTTGTTTAATCAATAAGAGAAGTAATCAAAGAGCTTGTTTTGGTTATCGATAAATTAAGGAGAAACTAGGTTGTTAGAGCTTGTTAATAACTATAGCCAATTTATTCAAGAATATTGAATTATCTTTGCATCAAGGATCAACTATTTGAATCAAAACGGAAATAACTCCTTAGGCTAGAATCTCACCATCTATTGATTTATTCTACTTGTTTAATTTTGCATCTCTTGATTTTAATAATTTTTGTTATTTATTTTGATTTTAGTTTAATTGATTATTAAAAATCCCCCCCTTTTATTTTATTCGTTTATTGGAGAAATAATCTGAACCAATCCCTGTGGATTCGACCCTGCTCATCGCTATCTACAAATTTAGGAGTAGGAATTATTTTTGTGTGGATTCGACACCCATCAAATTTTGGAACTTTATTTCTAGCCAAGGATTATTGAAGTTTTGATTCTACAAAAGTTGTGAGATCTAATTTATATTTATTCCTTCTTTATTCTTGAGTATTTGCATATTTTCTGTGTTTGCTGAAATTATTATTTTGATTAATTAAATAATAAGGGCCCGTTATTTGATTGTCGGAATAGTAAATAGCCATTTAGAATCCCAAATCCGTAATTGTTTGGTCAATTCTAATATTTGTGGCAGTTAATAACATTGATTATGGACAAGTTTTCGATTGTTGTTATTGGAATATGTAATCTAATCTAAATGAACCGAGCTTGCGAGTTTGTTGGTTATAATTGGTGTTTCTCTATTTCTTAATGCTATTGTTAAATTAAATCCTAAGAGCTTATTTAGGGTTGTTTAATCAATAAGAGAAGTAATCAAAGAGCTTGTTTTGGTTATCGATAAATTAAGGAGAAACTAGGTTATTAGAGCTAGTTAATAACTATAGCCAATTTATTCAAGAATATTGAATTATCTTTGCATCAAGGATCAACTATTTGAATCAAAACGGAGATAATTCCTTAGGCTAGAATCTCACTACATATTGATTTATTCTATTTGATTAATTTTGCATTTCTTGATTTTAGTAATTTTAGTTATTTACTTTAATTTTAGTTTAATCAATTATAAAAAAAATCCCCCCCTTTTATTTTATTCGTTTATTGGAGAAATAATCTGAACCAATCCCTGTGGATTCGACCCTGCTCATCGCTATCTACAAATTTAGGAGTAGGAATTATTTTTGTGTGGATTCGACACCCATCAAATTTTGGCGCCGTTGCCGGGGATTGGTGCTTTTAGATTTATTTCTCATTATATAGTTAATTTTTGTTGCTTGTTCTGTTTTATGCCTCGATCTTTTCGTGCAGGTGAACTTCAATACGATCCTGAAATTGAAAAAAAACAGCTCGCCGACTACGAAAAGAAGCCAAGCAACGTGCTCAAGGAGTCCCATCTACTTCATCTCCCGGGCTCAACTTAACTTTGGATTTGAGTGATACGTCTAGTGATTCAGAAGAGGAACTTGAAGACATGGCCAATGCCAACGAAAGAACTTTAAGGGAGTTAGCCATGCCAAACATGAACCAACAACCTCTTTGCATTCAATATCCCACCCTTGAGGTAGATTTTGAATTAAAATCTGGGCTTATTCACTTACTTCCTACTTTTCGTGGTCTTGCAGGAGAAGATCCCCACAAACATTTGAAAGAATTCCATGTGGTATGCTCAACGATGAAACCAAGGAATGTCACTGAAGACCAAATCAAGCTGAGAGCTTTTCCATTTTCACTAGCTGACAGAGCTAAGGCTTGGCTCTATTATCTACCCTCTGGTTCAATCGAGACATGGACCGAAATGAAGAAACAATTTTTGGAGAAATTCTTTCCCGCCTCGCGAGTTGCTAACATAAGAAAGGAGATATGCGGAATTAGGCAACTCAGTGGAGAATCGTTGTATGAGTACTGGGAGCGGTTTAAACAACTAGTAGCCAGTTGTCCACAATACCAAATTCCTGAACAACTCCTAATCCAGTATTTCTATGAGGGTTTATCAACAATGGAGAGAAATATGATAGATGCTGCGAGTGGAGGCGCACTGGTTCACAAAACTCCCACAGAAGCAAGAAATCTAATCTCCAACATGGCTGCCAACACCCAACAATTTGGCACTCGACAAGATACTGCACTGAAGGGGGTGAATGAGGTGAATTTCGCATCAGTGAATCAACGTCTGGATGATTTGACTTCCCTAGTGCAAAAATTAGTAGTAGGCAATACACAGCAAGTGAAGGCATGTGGTATCTGCTTCAATCATAGTCATACTACCGAGGTGTGTCCTACACTTCAAGAGGATCCACACGAACAAGCCAATGCCATTGGATTTCCGGGGGCTCCACAGAGAAAGTATGATCCCTTCTCCAATACCTACAATGCCGGGTGGAGGGATCATCCTAATTTGAGTTATGGTCCACGGTCTAATGGATTCCAACAATCATATCAATCCAGACAACAAGCACAACCACCTCAGCCATTCTCCAACCCACAAGGCATGCCTCTTGAAGAAATTGTTAAACAATTAGCAACTAACACACAACAATTTCAACAAGAGACGAGGACCAGTATACAACATCTAGAGAGTCAAATGAGTCAGTTAGCTACAACTGTGAATGAGTTGGTTTCCCAAAGCTCGAGTAAACTACCCTCTCAGCCCATAGTGAATCCAAAGCAGAATGTCAGTGCAGTCGCTGTGAGAAGTGAAAAGGGGTTACAAGAGCTCAAGAAATTTGTAATACCTCCACCGTTTCCTAGTCGGTTTGCTCACTCTAAGCGTAAGGCAGAAGAAGAGTTGGAGAAGAAATCCGTGGAACCTCAACTCCGCCCACCGACTGAGACACGAGCCGAGCAGGTCAAGCTAATTGAGTTATCTCCCCCGTTTCCTGGTGAGCTTGTAGAACATGAGAAGGAAGAGCAAGTCAAGGAAATTCGAGAGACTCCCCGAAAAATTGAGGTAAATGCACCTACAGTCCTTCAAAAGAAATTACCTGCAAAATGCGAGGACCCAGGTATGTTTACTATTCCTTGTAAGATAGGTGATGTGCAAATTGAAAAGGCTATGTTAGATCTAGGAGCTTCTATTAATATCATGTCTCGTTCTCTTTATGAATCTTTGAATATGGGAAAATTGAAAGGAACGGATGTGATTATCCAATTGATTGATAGGTCTAATACATATCCTGATGGTGTTCTTGAAAGCGTATTAGTTCAAGTTAATGATTTGGTTTTTCCTGCTGATTTTTATATTATTGATATGGGTGAAGATAACTCTTGTGATTTTGCCCCCATTTTACTTGGAAGACCATTTCTTAAGACATCTAGAACTAACTTTGATCTTCATGATGGCATAATTACTATGGAATGGAATGGTGAAATTATAGAATTTTGTATTTATGATTCCATGAAATATCCTAATGATGATCATTCTATGTTTGTCAAAGATGATACTGACTTGTTCATGCAGCGAGTTATTGAACTCAATGATGATGATCTATTAAAGGTAGCTTGGCACAATGATGGCTTTGAACCTCCTACTCATGCAACTTGAGCCATAACCTCGTCTAGCCAAAGACGTTAAAGAAAAGCGCTACTTGGGAGGCAACCCACGATTTTACCTTTTCTAGTTCTTAAATTTGATGTTTTTGTTGGTTTTATTTTATTTTATTTTAACTTTTTCTTTGAGGGGAAACACTTCCCAAGGCCACACGGGGGTACGTTTTAAATTTGGATTTTCGAAAAAAAAAAAAAAGTTTTTAATTGACAGATTACAACTTCAAATTAGGCGTGCCCACGCTTTATTCAAAGTTGCAATCTGTTTCACTGTGCACATTGAGAAAAATTCATGACTTAAAATTAGGCGTGCCCACGCTCTATTTGAAGTTACAATCTGTCCTAATCCCCCCTTAGTCAATTTCCGAAATTTTATTTTTTTTCTCAGTTTTTTACTTTTCCCCCTTTCTTCCCCTTTTCTTCTCACCCAATTCTCACCTAACTCTTCCCCTCTCCCAATCTTTTTTGCAGCAACACCCACACCCCAAACCACCCATCAAATCCACCATTGAAGCAACAAGCTCCATAGCCACCACCATGGGAAGAGCTACACTCTCCAACACCAACACCGCCCGCCACCGATTGCGACGCCGCTGCTCAAACTGCCGACGCGCCGCCTCCTCCTCGAAAGTAGCCGCTGCTACGTCGCCGAAACCGGTGGCAAAATCGAAAGCCGCCGAGGTAGCCGCTCCAAACGCGCCGCTGCTACACCGGCGAAATCCAACTTCCGCCGAGACAGCCGATCACGCCACCACCACAGCTGCATCGCTGCCGCCGGTCACACGACCAGATCTGAAGCGCCGGCGTCCACCTTTAACAAATCTGAAATCGAGCGAATCCGCCGCCGGACACCACCGCGAACCACGGCCGCCGCCTCCACACTGTCGGAACCTGCACCGATATAGAACCGACGCCGCCTCATCAAAACGCCTATGCCGGTCACAGCCGAGACGCCACCAACCGCCGCGCGCGAGCCAGCCTCCGCTGACGTCAGCAAACAAACACGCCTCCACCACCGCCGACTTCCAATAACCCGATGGCCGCTTCAGCTTCTAAGTCAACTCCAGCCACCACCGGTCGCGATTCGACCAGAAAAAAAAAAAAAAAACTCCGCCGTCGGAAAACCAACCATGTCGACCACTCTTGTTCGTCTACGCTGACGAATTCTTCCGGTTCAGTTCTTCGAGTCTAATTACAAATTAGTCACCATCGGATTGATCTCGGGTTCACACATCTAAATTCAGGGGAGTCTCGTTTCTTTAACTTCAATTTTTTCCTCTTGCGCTTTTTATTTTTATACATTGAGGACAATGCATGAAATAAGTGTGGGGGAAGGGTTAAATCTTTGTCGTGATGTGTATAATTCTCTTAGTGTGCAACGAGTTAAGTTAGTGTAAATTTTTTCGAAATATCAATTCTTTTGATTTGAGAAATTTGATGAAATTCATGAGAGAAGTCGAGCATGCTTATACCGTTACAATTGTTGAAGTACATGTTTCTTTGAGAAATTTACGGAAGTTTTTAATCTAGCATAATTGTATATGTGATATTTGACTCGCAGAAATTCGTTGATATTTTCTTAGGTATAAATTTTAGTGAAATTAAATTGATAATGAGTTGAAAATATGGGTATTAAGACCCTATGAAGTAGTTTGTGCTTAAAATGTGTATGATATAACCTCTTGTATGATATTTTAATCTTTCTATTTCTCAAACTTAAAATTCTTATCACTCATCTCCATTTCTCAAACTTAAAATCCTTCTCACTTCTATTTCTCAAAACTAAAAATCCTTCTGACTTTTCTCCTGTTTCTTAAACTTATAATCGTCTCTATTGCGTACAACTATTGAATTATTTTCCTTCGTTGATAAATTTGATAAAAATTATAATGAATAATTTACTCAAAAAAATATAATGAATAATAACTCTTAGTTGCACTATTGTTTCTTTTTTCTCTTGCAAAATTCGTTCATTTCAATTCTTTAATGTCAAAAGTTGAAGATGACAATAGAACATGATAATATTATGGATCATAAAGTAATTAAAAAATAGTGGACCACCGGCAGAAAAACTAATCAACCCACTAGATCTTTAGCAACTGTTAGTGTGCATTTTATGCATATTTTACATATATTTTCTTTATTCTTTTATTAGTATTTGAGTTAAAATTATAGATATTTATTATGATTTTTTATTTTGATAGGTGAAATTTGAAAGAAGAATAAAATGAAGAAAAAGATGGAGAAAAGAAGAAGACACATGAAATTGTAGGAGTCTTCCCATCTTTTAGGAGCTTTCCTATTTCTTTTAGGAGTCTTATTAGTATTTTATTCTATTAAGTAATTATTTTCCTTATTCCTTTAGAATTAGAGTTTTGTTTTAGTTAGAAGTCTTTTGGCTAGGCATATATAATTAGATTTGCTGGAATTTTATTCTCTCTTCCACTCTTCTACAATTTATCATATTACACGTTTTTTTCATGGAGAAGAGAAGAAAATTTTGCGTTTTTATTTCTTTCAAGATGTATTGCTAAGAACTTTATTTCTAGCCAAGGATTATTGAAGTTTTGATTCTACAAAAGTTGTGAGATCTAATTTATATTTATTCCTTCTTTATTCTTGAGTATTTGCATATTTTCTGTGTTTGCTGAAATTATTATTTTGATTAATTAAATAATAAGGGCCCGTTATTTGATTGTCGGAATAGTAAATAGCCATTTAGAATCCCAAATCCGTAATTGTTTGGTCAATTCTAATATTTGTGGCAGTTAATAACATTGATTATGGACAAGTTTTCGATTGTTGTTATGGGAATATGTAATCTAATCTAAATGAACCGAGCTTGCGAGTTTGTTGGTTATAATTGGTGTTTCTCTATTTCTTAATGTTATTGTTAAATTAAATCCTAAGAGCTTATTTAGGGTTGTTTAATCAATAAGAGAAGTAATCAAAGAGCTTGTTTTGGTTATCGATAAATTAAGGAGAAACTAGGTTATTAGAGCTTGTTAATAACTATAGCCAATTTATTCAAGAATATTGAATTATCTTTGCATCAAGGATCAACTATTTGAATCAAAACGGAGATAATTCCTTAGGCTAGAATCTCACTACATATTGATTTATTCTATTTGATTAATTTTGCATTTCTTGATTTTAGTAATTTTAGTTATTTACTTTAATTTTAGTTTAATCAATTATAAAAAAAATCCCCCCCTTTTATTTTATTCGTTTATTGGAGAAATAATCTGAACCAATCCCTGTGGATTCGACCCTGCTCATCGCTATCTACAAATTTAGGAGTAGGAATTATTTTTGTGTGGATTCGACACCCATCAGCAACAGTCAAATTATAAATATTGAAATTTCATACGAAAGACCAAATTTTTTATCTCAAAGTTTAAGTTATTGGTCTGGATCAAGTTTTTAGCCTAAACTTAACACTTGAATCTGAGTCTAGATCCACGCTTAACGTTTGGCTCTGCTCATGAATTTAGACCCAGACAAAAGTTTGGATCTGGTTAACTACACATTGAGAATTCTACTCTAATTTATGTTCTTCTTTGCACATTTTTATATATAAACCTCTTACTTATCAAAAGAAAATTACTTGAGGATTGTTTCTTTTATAATGTTTCAGTTGCCACAATCAACACAAATAATGATATCATGTATTATTAGTACCAGAATTTGCTTCATTATTAGCATTATTGACTTACATTATAATTTATTTAAGAACTGACTATAAGAATAATCATAATAAGGTAATAGAGTTTTTCAAAAGAATCAAAACTAACTTAACATTTTAATCAACGTTACGAATTCGTAATGATCGATACGACAACACGAATAATTTGCCCAAGTGGTACAACCAATAAGTTATAAACAAGGCCACAAAGGCCTATTTTTGTTTTGATCTATAACCCAATTTGATTGGTGATATAACATTTTCCAAGTAAATAAACATAAACAAAACTAGATAGAACACCTCCACCTAATTCAACAAAATTAATAGAAAGTAATACTAAGGAAAGACTAATTTTTATTCTTAAACTGATTCGATATTACCTATGAAGCATGGATTCTCGTAAAAATGTCTCCATGCAATACCATATTCGTATGGCATTCGTATCGAATACGATACTTTGCGTGTCGAATGCTTTTTTGAAGTGTTAGAAAATAAAAAATAAAAAAGAAAATACCGCATACCATATTGATGATGATAAAAATCGTCAGACAGTTGATGTCACGTGATTGACCACGTGGAGTAAGGGAACCGGTCCAACTCACGACAAACTAGGTGAAGGGTTGGATAATTTATAGACTGCACTCGGTTACTTCGAGCTGCCTACGTACCCACTGTCGTGGGATCAATTTAGTTCGTAGTTCTTTTGTGGGGTTACTCTCAGTAGCCAGTGAATTTTTACTGGGAGAGTAGATAATGAGCCCCTCCCAGCTCCTCTAAGGTATTTTTAGAGAGCTGGTAGTGGGCTATGGGCTATGGGCCATGGGTAGGGGTGTAAACGAGCCGAGCTCGAGCCAAGCCTAACGAATTTGCTAGGCTCGAGCTCGAGCCTGTATACACGAGCTCGAGCTCGAGCTCGCACTCGTCGAGCCCGACTTTGAGGGGCTCGAGCTCAAGCTCATTAGGTTAAAAACTAGCTCGGCTCGAGCTCACGAGCTCGAGCTGAGCCCAAGCTCCCGAGCTCGAGCCTGAATTGGATTAATCAACAAATATCAACAAAATCAAGGCTAATATTAACCCCAATCAAGGCTTTAATCAAATATTATGACCCAAATCAACAAAATCAACTAACAAAATATCAACAACCAAAAATTAACAAAATCAACAACAAAACTCAACCTAAAAACAGAATTACCGGGGTGAACAAGGGTTTGGCGGCAATTTTGCGGCGGTTTTTTGCGACGGAGGTGATGAAGGCGGATGGAGGTGAACGCTGCGTATCGAGGCACTGCGCAGCGGGCCGATGGAGGTGATGGCAGACGGAGAAGGAGGTGACGATGGGTGGAAACGAAGGTGCCTTCGCCGGCGGGAAGCGTGGGGAACGGGGTGTGTGTGTGTGTGTTTTCTTTCTCCCTGCTGCTGCTGCGTGAAAACTGAAAAGGGAAATTTGAAAATGAAAGTTTCAAGTAGAGTTTTCTATTTTGGCTCAATTGAATATTAAATATTTAATATATATAATTAATATTTATAATATTAAAATAAATATATATAAAAATTTCGAGTAAGGCTCGCGAGCTTTTTGAAGAAAGAAATAGGCTCAAGCTCGAGAGAAGCTCAAGCTCATGAAGCTCGAGCTCGAGTCAAGCTGGCTCGCCAGGCTCGCGAGCCGGCTCGGCTCAACTTACACCCCTAGCCATGGGCCTCAATTAGTTAACAACCTATCAGGGTTAGTCTCTTTAAGAGTGTAGTCTTTTAGACTAATACTTGGACCCAACTATTTTTGGTGGGTCGGTGGTTCCTTTGTCCTTTTTGGACTTATAAGTCGGGTCCCCCACGGATCAGCTTGCGGGTAGCGACCCGACCCATCTTATGCACACCAACAATTACCATAGTACCCTTGGGTACTTTTTGGTGCACATCATAATGCCCTCCCACTCCCGGGTGCTATCGACTGTTGAATCCGGGAGTAGGAACTGTACTGCACCTATTGGACGCTTCAGTTTGCTTTGTAATGGGGTGGAAGCCTTCAAGGCCTCACCACCTACCCTTATTTAAATGGGGGGTAGGTGAAAACCTTTTCACTTCACCTCACCTTCATTATTTCACTTGTGATAATCTCTCATCTTGAGATAAACACTCTCTAGGAGGAGCTTACATGCTTAGCCATGGCCAAAGACACTCTAGGAAAGGATACGTTTCTTTCCCCTTCATCCATACTTTTACAGATAAGTTTTATATACGCGATTGATTGAATCAGAGCAATCCTCGAACCAGGGCAAGAGATGGAGCCTTCGCTACTCGGGGCGACACGACGTGTCCCCTCGCGACCACGAGGCACCATGTGCTTTGCTGTTCTCCGCGAGGCAATCTTGGCGCTTTGCCTTTTCTATTGTGTTATTGCTGTGTGACTTACACCCCTTATTTTCAGGTGTTGTGCTTATGTCGTCATCGTCTAACAATAGCAGCTCTGACAGAGAAGACTTGGTGTCACTACCAAGTGACTATAGAGAGTTTGGTGAGTGGAAGAAAGATGCTCGGATTGAGAGGACATCGCGAGATCGCAAGACGGATCTGGCTACTTGTTTTTCCACTATCACCGACTGTGAGCTACGAAAGTTATGTGGAGGTTTCCCGTCAGATATCTAGGTGGTGAGGCCTAAGACAGATAATCGTATCCGGAATCTCCCAAAGGGTTACGTTACCGTCTCTTTGGAGTTCTTTCGCATGGGTTTCAGCTTATCGTGCGACCCCTTACTAGGGCGGATCCTGACACACTATCATGTGTGCCTTAGCTAGCTATCACCTAACAGCTTTGCCCACTTCGAGGGCTTTGTCCGGCATCTGTGGAAGTATAAGTTGACTGTGAGTCTTGAGGCCTTTCAGGCTTTATTCGATGTCAGGATGAATCAGAGAGGACCCTTCATGTACTTCTACCCGATTTCTCAATGCAGGTTTATATCGGGGAAGGTCAGCTCGAATGGAAACTCGAAGAACAAATTCTTTTATTTTCCCATCCAGAACCTGCCTATCCTTACACCCCCGCAATGGTGTGAGAAGATTGCCCCTCAGAAGCTTACTGATACCCACCATCAGTTGAGGCTGGAGTTTATGGGGGCGGGTCTATTTGAGTCCCGTTTTGATATTAGAACTATCTATCGCGGAGGTATTTTCTTTATTTTATTTGGCAATACCTCTTATGATTTGTTATGTATATGTGAAGTGATAAGTATATTCTAATGCCCGTATTGTATTTGTCGGGATACTTAGTATCAGGAGCTAGGAGGCGCTCATAAGTTTCAGCGACTGCCCCTGCTCCCGAGGGAGGGCGATCAACCTTTCGCACTGAGCTAGTTCGCTCTCCTCCAAAGGGAAAGAAAAATGTGAAAGGGGTGTCAGTTGTATCCACGCCCGATATGGAGGTGGATCCCTTAGACTTCGATACTATGATGTCAAGCTTGTTTGCCAGGGGCCTTAGTGACTCCGCTGTCGGGGCTTCCTCTCAGACTCATAAAGGGAAAGCTCCGATGGAGGGGGAAAGCGCATTGGAGGCCCCAGACCACTCCCCGGAGCTCACCTATATTCGGGCTCCTACACTCCCTAAGAGAAGTCGAGATGCATCTCCAGCGAGCACGGGCACCCCGGGACGTGGCAAGTGTCTGTTCAATTTTGGGGCGAACCGCGACCTCAACACTCACTCCTTTTGGAATAATAGTGATGTTGACACCCCGTGGGCAATGACGAGGCCAGCGGTGACTGATTTTGATTCTCAGCTCTTGTACATGCTGCCGGTGGATCAAATCGATGAAGAGATTTCTGCGGCCTTCCGAAGGCCGAGTAAGCTCAATTTTATTATTGTACTCTTATTTTGTAGTTTTCCTTCATTGATTATAGACCCCCTAAAGCATACTTGTCTTTACCTTTTCAGCTGATCCAGCTATCTCATCACCTCCATCAGAGGTATGACCATTATGCGAAGAAGTTGAAGGACTGTTCTCAGAAAAATGAGAAGCTTCTTTCAAAGACTCCTAAGGTGGCGGAGGCAACCGCGAAATGGGAGGCTAAATACAATGAAGCTATTGGGGGGGGTTTGATCAGGAGGCCTCCACGGGCCAGAGCTTTCTTAGGTCATCGGCTGGTAAACAAGCGTCGGCTGATGCCGAGGAGTCAGCTGTGAATGAGTTTAGGGCGAGCAACGACTTTATCAGCGAGTGCAATAAAAAGGCCTATGACATCACCATTGGCTTCATGGGGAAGACGGTTCGGTAGTGTCGTTGCGCTCTTCACAAGAGCAACCGCTACCCCCAAGATGACTTCCTCTGGCTATATGAGGGAGTGGCTGATGACTGTGATGAGGATGATGTGCCTCCCACCCGCGGAGGCGGTAACGACCCTCCTCAGTAGGGGTAGTCAGGTTCACTGGTTGTCTAGGTTCACTTGGTTATTCAGCCTTAGCTTTTTGTGTATTTTCTGAGATTTATTCTCAAGCACTCCACTTTTTTGTGTAAGATTGAGATTATTTGTGTAAGGCACAGACTATTTGCTTACTTTTATTGTAAGAATCAGACTATTCGCTTACTTTTATTACGATTAATTTTTGCACATGATTTATAATATAGCCAATTAGCTATACTGGTGATTCTGCAAGGCTAGTCTCCGCTTATGCCCCCTACTCCTGAATTGTGTTTAACAAAATTTAGGAGTAAGTAAACACATTGTAAGGAAGTTAGAGAGTTTGGGTTAATGTTGATACTTGCCCATTGCATACCTTTTCGTTGAGGATGGGAAGAAATGGACAATTATTCCTTGGGCTATGTAGTACCTAGATATGGACTAGCTAGCTCTTCAATAGGTGAATACTTAGTCAACTCCTACTCTCACGCATTGGGAGAATGAAGTAATGTTTGGTTCATTATTAGATAACCTCTATTTAACTATCTCCTTGGTGTTTGTTAATAACACATAGAGTAATGTGGTGGATGACTGATACTAGTAGTCAGTCGTTCTTTTATTTGGGCATGATTTCCTTTTGTTTGTTCACAATCTCAATTCGTACCCTTAGTAGGAGTAGGGGGACCTTTTATGTGTCCTCTACCTCTCTCGGTATTATCGGAGGGATTATGTGGTATAATCTCTATCCATAGCCTTAGCGGGAGGGGGGAGACCTTTTATAGGTCCTCGGCCTTTCTCGGTCTTATGGAGGCACTATGGGGCATGATCTCAATCCATAGTCCTAGTGGGAGTGGGGAGACCTTTTGTAGATCCTCAACCTCTCTCGGTACTATGGACGGATTATAGGGTCGCCTATCCTCCTTCGAATCGTATATGACTCGGGGGATTTTAGCTATACCACCCATGTTGACCTTAAATGGGGTCGTGTATTAAAGCCTCCATTGGGAGCTCTATAGTTCCCGGGGGCCGTATTAAAGTTCTTGTTATCCACTTGAGTGGATGAAGATGTTTAAGTATTTGACGTTAACATAGTAGTGGCGACAATCATTTAAACATAAGTTAGCCAATGGCCATTGTCATTAATTGTTAACTAATGGCTATTAAGATAACATATACAATAGGCAAAATAATTGATGTAAAATACCTTTTGAGGTTAGATATACCCCACGTGCGGGGCACTTCTCTACCATCTGCTGTCATCAACTTGTATATGCTAGGGCCAACTATATCCCTTACTTGGTAAGGGCCTTCCCATTTGGCCTCTAGCTTTTCGACAAGGCTGGTAGCTTTTTTTTTCCTCAGCACTAAGTCACCCACTTGGAAACCTCGGGGGCGTACCCGACGATTGTAGGCTCGTGCCATCCTTGACTTATACTTTGCAATTCTTACAGCGGCTTCATCTCTTACTTCAGCGATGAAGTCCAAATTTTCTCTTCGGCAACGCCCATTTTCAGTGAGGCTATATTAACTTATCCTTAAACTCCTTTCACCAATATCCACCGAGGTGATGGCCTCGACTCCGAAAACTAAGTTGAAGGGGGTCTCTCCGGTGCTAACTATGGGAGTGGTGTGGTATGCCCATAGTAATGCAGGGATATCATCCGCCCAACCTTCTTTTGCTTCTCCGAGCTCAGTCTTCAAGTGTTGTAGAATAGTGCGATTGGTGACCTCTGTCTGGCCATTTGCCTAAGGGTTGTTGACGGAGGTAAAGTGCTGCCTTATGTTCAACTCTTGGCACCATTCCCTCAGCTTTACTCCTTGAAATTGGGTGTCGTTGTCCGAGACCAAAGACCTTGAGATCCCAAACAGCGTGATTATGTTCTTCCATAGGAACTTCATCACTTCTTTTTTAGATATCTTGGCCAAGGGTTCAACTTCTACCCACTTGGTGAAATAGTCTATAGCGACCAGCAGGAATATCCTTTGACCCGTGGCTAAGGGAAAAGGCCCAACTATATCTAACCCCCACATATCAAAGGGGCAAGTACTTTCCAACGGCCGCATCTCATCCCCGGGGAGGTGACTTATGTTGGAATGCTCTTGGCAACTCCGGCATCTTCGCACTAAGTTTTGAGCATCTCTTAGTATAGTTGGCCAGAAGTATCCTTGTTGTAGTGTCTTGGCAGCTAGTGCTTTGCCTCCCCAGGTAATTGCCACAACAGCATTCATATATTTTGCGCAGCACATATTTAGCTTTGGCAGGAGTCAGGAACTTCAAGTACGGCTGGGAGAACCCTCTCTTGTACAGTTCGCCATCTATAATGACGAATTGAACTGCCCTCATCCTCACCTTTCGGGCCATCCTAGGATCGTTGGGCAATCTTCCGGCTGCTAAGTAGTCCACTATCTCATCCTTCCAGCTAGGCTCCTCAGCCTCCCCACACAGCACCTCAAGGCCCCCTTTCTCCACCTCAGGCTTGCCGGAGGCGATGAAGGTTATCTTCCTATTTTTTATGGACGCTATAGAACTTGCTAACTTGGCCACTTGATCTGCAGCCTCATTCTATGCTCTTGGTATTTGCCTAAGGTCAAACTCTTCGAAGCGTTCTCTTGTCTCTTGGACCAAGGCTGTTAGGATTATGCCCTCAGATGCCATAGATGATAGAATGTATAGGGCATATATCATGTATTAAACTTAAACTCTTCTTAAATAAAAGGCATTATTGAGTTTTCACTTAATTCTTATCTGCATCTATAAGTTGTGTAAAACGTTTTGTCCATGTTTTCAGTGCAATCCCTCTACTTCCTATGGGATAGGAAGATTGGCACTAGAGAGATCGATCTTGATTACTAAAATAAGTTCGCAAGTAATATGAAGTCTTTAATAGACAAATAAAGACTTCGAATACTTGTACAATCTTAGCTCCGACATGGGAGTGCCTGTCTGGTATCATGGGATGATAGGAGATTAAGATTGTAGACACGCCAGTGGAACTGATATGTTCGAACACGACTCATATCGGTTCTGTCACATTGGTTTTCACTCTCTGATTGTCAATGACGGAACTGATTATGCGTAATAGGTATATGTGAACCTTTGACCTGAAGTATCAGGCTGAAGATGCACTTGTGACGTCAAGTCTTTCACTAGAGTAGTTAGACCCAATTCACCCTTTGGTGGGGTCAACCTCGAAATGCGGACTTGATGGGCAAGTGGTAATCTTAGAAGATATCTAATATGGGATTTGTTATCTCATAAATGAATGAGTATGTACCCCATGTAATTATAGATAAATAGAGATCAAAGTCTTTGGCCAAAGCAAACGAGACGATTGTGCTTGGCACTAAATCCATCTCAATGATCTCGTATTTATTATGATTTATACATATGGTCAAGTCTAGTGAGTTTGATATAACCATGACTCTCACTTGACCAGGGAACGTGAACAAAGGGTTTATACATATACGGTATATACAATTGGAAGGTTTCGGAATGATCCTATCATTCGTTTTCATTTGGGTTACGAAGTGGGCCACGTGACTGGCTAGGTGTTACCCACTTCCTTTGGTTTCCTCTCATTGCCAAACGAAACGAACCTAAAGAGTCGTGCTAAAGGATTGACAAAGAAAAATGAAGAAAAAGAAATTTCTATTATTTCTTCTGGGAGTTTTAATTTATTGGATAAATTAAATAATTAATTATTCATTAGATGAAATAATTAATTATGATGATAAGATTAATTATTAATTAATTTCCTTGTGAAATATATTAATGAATTAATTTATCTAATTAATCTGGTTATTTAATTTATTTATTTATTTATTGGATTTAATAAATTATTAATTGAAATAAGAAATTAATTAAAAAAAATAAATCCCGGGGCTAAATAAGGAGTCCAGTTGGACGCCTACTAGGCCTCAATGTGGCGTCTTTGAGAGGCCACATATTAGGGCTCTTTTGTTTTGACTTGTTCAATAAGTCATGAGGTATATAAGGACTCTTTGACTTAGAACAAGTAAGAAGAGAATACATAACTCTCATAACTCTCAAAAGAAAGAAAAATATTCCTCCCCTACTCTATACCTATCCGTCGACCACAGAGAAAGAAGAAAGGGGATTTTTCGTTTGTTGATCCGTGCGTGACGATTTAGAGACAACGTATTTTTGTTGTTCGGATCAAGTTCAAGTTTGAAGAATCAAACCAAAGGATTGAAGATTTGGAAGCATCAATATTTTGAGTTTGGAGAAGAAGAAGTTTTTCTCCATCATCATATTCATATTAACGAGTAAGTTTTATTCGTTATACGCTTTTAGATTCAATTATGCGAATTAGAGTACCAATTGGGTTTTCGTTTTAATTTTTGAAATCCCTTCCGTTGTGTTTATGCTTTTTCAAACGAAACCCAACAAAGGTAAGGTACTGGGTCATCCTTATTTCCTCAGCCTCGTATACTCCATTCACCTGGTTGATTAACAGCTGTGAATCGCTGTATGCTATCAACTTTTTTGCCCCGACAACGAGGGCTAACTTGGCGCCTGCCAATAGTGCCTCGTATTCAGCTTCATTATTTGAGGCACCAAACTCAAATCTTATTGAATATTCAAGCTTGTCCCCTTGAGGACTTTTGATGATCACTCTGGCTCCACTACCAACATTGGTGGAGGAGCCATCTACCCATATAGTCTATGTTGGTGAGGAACAACTGGCCTCACCCTCCATCATCTCGGCAACAAAGTCAGCTAACACTTGTGCTTTGATAGCTGGTCTCTTCTGATACTCGATGTCGTGCTCACTAAGTTCCACCATCCACTTAACCATTATTCCAGATATGTCGGGCCTCGACAGTATTCTCTTCAAGGGGTGATTAGTGAGCACTACCACATGATGTGACTGGAAGTAGGGCCTTAGTTTTCTAGCCGCCACTACTAAAGCGAGGGCCAACTTTGTTAGAGTTAGTGCCCGGCACACCAATTATTGGGCGCCATTCTTTGTAATAGTAACTCTAGAATTGAACAATCGTTTTCTTATAAATAAAGTCAATCTCTTTTTTATGTGTGGCATGTCTTTATTCTTAAATTAGTTTTTACTTTGGCTTAGAATAAAGTCCCGAAGGATCACACATAGCTATGGGACATCATTGCACATTGGGTGTGGCAATGATGGAATATGTCTCAAAGGCTGTGATCTTTAAACATTGTTCCAACTCGTGAAAGGGTTCATCGAGATAAAGGGATATCGATGCAACCCAAAAGACTTGCTCATATGATGCATACTCTGGTAGAAGTGTATCTCGTTCCATAGATACTGGCACGGTGAAAGCCAATGCATATATGAGGGTTGCCATAGTGGTAATGGGAGAACTGAACAACCCCATGGAAGTTCCTGAAATGGATTCCCAGTCGAATGTGGAACTTCCAGTGGTCTTGTAGTATAAGAGTAATCCTTATGGACCTAAGATTCCATTGGATGTCTTATGCGTAACCGCGCATGTTCTTGATTTGTTACATGATCACTTTAGATGATCGAATATGGGCAAACTCAGATATGCACGTCTTACGTAGTAAGGCACGTGAGAATCAAGAGGAATCTATCTCTGACATTAGCCAGTCGGTTAATCTCCTATGGTTACATAGTGAATCGACTTAAGGAATCTTCGGCCGAAGTATGATATCTAAAGAGGCGTAGGGTTTCCTCGTTTAGATAGTCGAAGTCGATTTCACATAACGTGGGAAACATAGTATTGAATTAATAGAGCTTCGACCTTAGCCAATGCTCTAGATTCAATCGGGAGATTAGATAGAGAGATCTTACTTATGCGAGGATCAAGATCGCAAAAGGCGTATCTTTACTTTCGTTTTATCTAGGTCTTCGGGACCCTATGCTAGGTGGGCAACCGCGATTTGTAAGTGCCGAGAATTAGCTTGGTGACTAATTCGAGGCTTGATTAAATCAAAGGATTGATTTAATCTAGTACTTTCCATTTTAGGAAGGTACACTAGCACTGTGGGAAGGTGTACTTACTACTAGATAGAAACGAGCCTAAGGGGTCACACACTAACTCGAGAGAGTCACTGCTTGAATAGATGTGATTAATCAATTTTGAGGAAATTGAGGGAATTAGGAAAGCTTAGTACTTTCCTAATATGGAATATAAATTAATTGAAGGATTCAATTAATTTTACTCTTTTAATTCATCTTGTAGAATTAATTAAATTAATGGACCTAGTAGAGTCCAAGTATTTTATTTAATTGGGTGGGGCCCAAGTTAAATAAATAAATGTTGAAATTAGTTGGTTGGATTTAATTTTACTTGTATTTAATTGATGGGTTGCACCTATAATTAAATTTAGAAATCAAAATTAAATCCTAAAGTCCAATTAAATGGAGTTGACAGATTTGTGAGTGTAAATAAGGGAGAAGGCGATTTTATGTGTGGTGGAAGAGGAAAAGAGTTTCTCCCTCCTCCAAGTCTTCATAGGATAAGGATTACTAGAGAGTTTGGGAGAAAGGAAGTTTCCTTTTCCTAATAGGACTCTAGGTAATCTTCACCTATAAATAAGAGATGAAGGAGACTAAAATAGATGATGAAAAAGCATAAAAATCCGCCCCCCTCTCTTAGACCTAAAATCGGCCACCTCTCTCCTCTTTCCAACAAGACGTCGTTCTATTCATGTGTTGAATTAAACGACTTAGAAAATATTCCTACCTTTCACATAATCAAGCCTAAGTTAAGCTTAGAATCGTTTTGTTGTCTAGCACGCAAGGCAAGACGATTGGTGACTTGAACGAGGTGTGGATACATCTTAGAGGTGCGACGCTTGGAGCACTCTAAATCGGGAGATACGAAAAACGACGGTCAATTTCTCACCCAAGGGAAATTGTGTGGATTTGCACCACAGGATTGCTGAGATCCAAAGTACGAGGTGAAACGAAATTTTTGAAAGGTATAATTTCGTTTACCTCCTTATCAAATTCGATCGAACCAATTCCATATTCCTATTTTCGAGTGGTTGTACGTTTACTTTTGTAAAATTTTAATTTTCGCTGCCACGAGCCACCCGAGGGAATGAGTCAACCCAACAAACTTCTCAATGAGATGGTATCTTGGCTCGACCGCCCTTAGTAGTCGGCTGATATAATATATGGGTTTGTGATCCCCATGGTCATCTCGAACCAATACTGCACTGACAGCTTCCTGGGTGACTGCCAAATATAAGTAAAACGTTTCTTCGTCTAGGGGCTTAGTGAGCAGTGGTGGGGAACCAAGAATTCCTTTAATTTCTCAAACGCCACTTGACACAAAGCATCCCATTCTAAGCTTTTGGCTTTTCTTATTTCTTTAAAGAATGGCAGCCCCTTGTCGGCTGATCGCGAGATAAACCTATTGAGGGCTGCAGCTTACCCCATCAGTTCCTGCATCTCTTTCTTAGATCTGGGGGGAGCTAAATCTAAGATGGCCCGAATCTTCTCGGGGTTCGCTTCTATTCCTCTTTCGCTCACCATGTAGCCTAGGAATTTTCCTCCTCGTACCCTAAACATACACTTAGAGAGATTAAGCTTTAACTTGTAACGCCTGAGTACCTCAAAACATTCTCGCAAGTCCTTCACATGGTTTATTCCCCTCTTTCTCTTGACCAGCATATCATCTATGTATGCTTCCATGTTCCTTCCCAGTTATGCTTCGAACACTTTGATGACCAGCCTCTGATAAGTGCACCAGCATTCTTCAGCCCAAAAGGCATCACATTATAGTAGAAGGTACCCTGATCCGTGATGA
The DNA here is from genome assembly GCA_019426215.1 of Buddleja alternifolia. Taxonomy (NCBI): domain Eukaryota; kingdom Viridiplantae; phylum Streptophyta; class Magnoliopsida; order Lamiales; family Scrophulariaceae; genus Buddleja; species Buddleja alternifolia. The sequence goes on from CM033403.1 coordinate 10,131,891, forward strand.
AGCTGGTCTTCTCCTGATCTTCTGGAGCCAGTGGTACTTGGTTATATCCTTGCTTTGCGTCCAGGAAGGTTAAAAGTTCACATCCTGCTGTGGAGTCGATTAGGTCATCGATCTGGGGGGGAGAAGATAAGAATCCTTAGGACACGCTTTATTCAGATCTATGAAGTTTATGCACATTCTCCATTTGCCTTTGGCCTTTGCTACCATCACTGCATTGGCTAGCCACATGGGGTAGTGCACAACTCTTATGTACCCAGCTGCCAACAAGTTCTCTACCTCTTCCTTAGCCGCTAGACTTTTCTCCTTCCCCATAGTCCGTTTGCGCTGTTTCACAGGGTGAACATCCGGGGAGGTGTTAAGTGTTAGGATTATGCCCTCAGATGCCATACAGGATAGAATGTATATGGCATATATCTTGTATTGAACTTAAACTCTTCTTAAATAAAAGGCATTATTGAGTTTTCACTTAATTCTTATCTGCATCTATAAGTTGTGTAAAACGTTTTGTCCATGTTTTCAGTACGATCCCTCTACTTCCTATGGGATAGGAAGATTGGCACTAGAGAGATCGATCTTGATTACTAAAATAAGTTCTCAAGTAATATGAAGTCTTTAATGGACAAATAAAGACTTCGAATACTTGTACAATCTTAGCTCCGACATGGGAGTGCCTGTCTGGTATCATGGGATAATAGGAGATTAAGATTGTAGACATGTCAGTGGAACTGATATGTTCGAACACGACTCGTATGGGTTCTGTCACCTGGGTTTTCACTCTGTGACTGTCAATGACGGAACTGATTATGTGTAATAGGTATATGTGAACCTTTGACCTGAAGTATCAAGCTGAAGATGCACTTATGACGTCAAGTCTTTCACTAGAGTAGTTAGACCTAATTCACCCTTTGATGGGGTCAACCTCGAAATGCGGACTTGATGACCAAGTGGTAATCTTAGCAGATATCTAATATGGGATTTGTTCTCTCATAAGTGAATGAGTATGTACCCTATGTAATTATAGATAAATAGAGATCAAAGTTTTTGGCCAAAGCAAACGAGACGATTGTGCTTGGCACTAAATCGATCTCAATGATCTCGTATTTATTATGATTTATACATATGGTCAAGTCCAGTGAGTTTGACATAACCATGACTCTCACTTGACCTGGGAACGTGAACAAAGAGTTTATACATATACGGTATTTACGATTGGAAGGTTTCCGAATGATCCTATTAGTCATTTTCGTTTGGGTTGCGAAGTGGGCTACGTGACTGGCTAGGTGTTACCCACTTCCTTTGGTTTCCTCTCATTGCCAAACGAAACGAACCTAAATAGTCACGCTAAAGGATTGACAAAGAAAAATGAAGAAAAAGAAATTTCTATTATTTCTTCTGGGAGTTTTAATTTATTGGATAAATTAAATAATTACTTATTCATTAGATGAAATAATTAACTATAATGATAAGATTAATTCTTAATTAATTTCGTTGTGAAATATATTAATGAATTAATTTATCTAATTAATTTGGTTATTTAATTTATTTATTTATTTATTGGATATAATAAATTTTAATTGAAATAAGAAATTAATTAAACAAAACAAATCCCGAGGCTAAATAAGGAGTCCATTTGGACGCCTACTAGGCCTCAAATATGTGTAGTATGTGAAAATATGTGTAGTGTTTGAAAATGTGTATAGTGTGTGTAAATATGTGTAGTTTGTGTAAAATATGTGTAGCGTGTGTAAAAAGTGTGTAGTGTATGTGTAAATGTGTTCAAGTGTTTGTGTAAATTGTGTGTTGGGTGTGTATTAAATTTTAAACTAAGTTAGACCCATTTGGACCCAGTTTGGACCCATATTGGGCCCAACTTAAGACGCAATTGGACCAAAAAATAAGTGAGAACCAACCCAGTTGGAACCATAGAGAAAAAACTTAGGACCCAACCCAACTAAAACCTAGGTGAGTTGGGTTTGAAATATATCCTTGGACCCAAATTGCCACCTGTAGATATAATAAATTATTAATTGAAATAAGAAATTAATTAAACAAAACAAATCCAGGGGCTAAATAAGGAGTCCAATTGGACGCCTATGAGGCCTCAAAGTGGCGTCTTTGAGAGGCCACATATTAGGGCTCTTTTGTTTTGACTTATTCAATAAGTCATGAGGTATATAAGGACTCTTTGACTTAGAACAAGAAGAGAATATACACAACTCTCATAACCCTCAAAAGAAAGAAAAATATTCCTCCCCTCCTCTATACCTAGCCGTCGACAATAGAGAAAGAAGAAAGGGAATTTTTCATTTGTTGATCCGTGCATGACGATTAAGAGACGACGTATTTTCGTTGTTCTGATCAAGTTCAAATTTGAAGAATCAAATCAAAGGATTGAAGATTTGGAAGCTTCAATATTTCAAGTTTGGAGAAGAATAAGTTTTTCTCCATCATCATATTCATATTACCGAGTAAGCTTTATTCGTTATACGCTTTTAGATTCAATTATGCGAATTAGAGTACCAATTGGGTTTTCGTTTTAGTTTTTGAAATCCCTTCCGCTGCGTTTATGCTTTTTCGAACGAAACCCAACAGTGGTATCAGAGCCAATCTCTGATTTGCATATTTGATCTTGTTTACGTGATTTAAGAATTGCATGTTATGTGTTTTTGAAGCATGTTTGTATGTTTTTCTTAAATCTGCGTTTTATGGTTTTTGCCTAATTTTTTTTATTTTTAGCACCGGCCCGGCCCTGCCGAGTCACGGCCCGCCGGGTCAAGACCATGGCTCGACGTGTTGTGGGTTTGGATACCCAATTCGTTGATCTGGGTCATAGATTCAAGTCGTAAAACGGGCTATGTTTGGGTCGAAATTGTTTTTTGAATTTTGGATGATTTTAATTAATTGGGTGGATCAAAAGGATGATGACCCGAATAATTTAAATCAAGCCCAATTGAAAATTATCCAATTTCGATTTGTTAATTAGTTTGGACTTAATCTAATTAAATCTAAATGGGCCAATTAGATTGGTGATTTGAACTTAAATTAAATTTAGCCCAATAAGAAATTAATAACATGAATGTTGTTCTAATTAATTATTTTGAGCCCAATTAAATTGAATCTAAGTGGACCAAAAGGATGGTGACTTGGGTTTGATGAAATTGAGCCCAATGAGATTAATTGGAATATAATATTTAATTAGAACTAATTAATTATTTTTCTTGGAGATTAATAATTGATTTATGGATTAAATATTATTATTTTTTCCTCGACTTGGAAATTACTTCATTTTGAATAAGGAATATAAATTATTTTTCTTAGAGATTAATAATTAATTCTTTGATCAAATAAAAGTATTTCCAATTTTTGATGGCTTTAATCATAATAAAATAAAATATAGAATTCCATATTTTATGTGTTCATATTATTTTGATTAAAGGTAGATGCACTTAATTCTTAATTTCGTACATCTAAGTCATCTAGTTGGACTAGAATGATTTTAATTGAAATAGTGAATATGTGAAATAATAAGGAATCTTATAAAGGACTTTTTAGTTGGACTAAAATTTTAATAATCAACATAAGTGATTTAATATTACGAGCATGTATTAAATGTTGAGAGCATGTATTAATTGATGCGAGCATGTCTTATATGATTAAAACACTAATCATGGACTTAGTATTATATGTTTTACCTTTAATTTATGGGTTATCAAATTTGAAGCTATTTATTATATTCCTAGAAATAATGCATGAGTTGTTTTAGGAATCGAGATAAAATAGTTCAAAGTTGATAAAGTCAAAAGGCCCATGAATGTTTAATAGCTTTAATCTATGCCTTTTGTGATGGTCCATTGGCTCGGGCCCTCTAGTAAAAGTCCATGATCAAGTGATAAATTTATTTATTCATTTATTTAAATTCTATGTTTATTTATATTGAAAGGCATGATTATTAGTAGTATTTTTATGCATGATCAATATAGAATGAAGCGCTATATAAATTGAATAATGTGCAAAGTGAGACCAAAATCTTTTGACGAATTAAATTCTTCCATATAAATTATACCGAGTTAGAAAAGGATGTTTGACATCCCCACCCTCCACTAAACTTTCTAAAATTAGACTTACTATAAATGTGTAATGCTTTCCAGTTATGGGGGTTATACATTTAGAAATAATTTGAAATTTTATAAAGTACATGCAAATGCCTTAATCGAAACATATTTCACCCTAGAAACCTGTTCGGTTGCAAGGTGAAATTCAAATGCTAGATTATAGGAAGTGGGATAAACTCGGGTAGTTCACGAACCTAGAAATCGAATAGGTTGCGGTTTGGTGAACTATGGGGAAACGTATTGAAACATTTATTGGATAAATTGATATTAGATATCACTTCAAATAATTAATGGGCTAGAAATCGGTTAGGTTGCAACCTATTTAATTAATTGAGGACCTCAATACCTGCTGTGGAATCGATGCCAATGATGATTCCCGATTTTCACATGGGAGTGTGGGATTCGAAAAATGTAGTGGGAGCCAAGATAAATTTTAAGTCCTTAATTTTTCTTGGTTAAGTCAAAACAAGTAATCTAATAAATCTTGTTTATTTCTGCAGTTATTTTCTCGTTTATCTCTCTCAAATATGACAAACCCACTTTCAATTCTACTCGAAAAGAATACTCTGACTGGGCCCAATTATGTGGACTGGCTTAGAAATTTGAGGATTGTCCTCAATATGGAATCACTGGGATACGTCTTGGAGGTTGATATCCCGGCGGCTCCTGCTAGAACACGTGCCAACGAGGAAGAGGTCTAAGCCCATGAAAAATGGGTTAAGGATGACCTCCGGGTGAAAGGATACATGGTGGGATCTATGACTAATGATCTTCAAAGGTCACATGATAAGATGCCCACTGCAAGAGCTATCCTAGCTCACCTGGTAGAGCTCTGTGGAGAGCATAGTCGTACTGCACGATATGAGATATCGAAAGAGCTCTTCGGAGCCAAGATGAAAGAAAGTGAGAAGGTTGGTGATCATGTCCTCAAAATGATTTCGAGGATCGATAAATTGGAAGCTCTCGAATTCACCATGAATGCCACCCTTCAAACAGACTTAATCTTGCAGTCTCTTCCTGATTCCTTCTCCCAATTTGTGGTTAACTTTAACTGCAATGAGAGAGAGTGCAATTTAGCTGGGCTAATGAACAAGTTGGTTACTGCACAATCTCAAATGAAACCGAAGGGAAAGGAAACTAACTTGGTCATCTCTTCTAGACCCAAAAAGTCTAAGAAGAACAACAACAAGAAAAAGTCTGGCGAGCTTGGAGCTCAAGGGGGTACCAAGAAGGGTAAGGGAAAGGCTCAAGGGTTTTACAAGAGCAAAGGACCTAAGAAAACGGATAGATGTCTCGAGTGCGGTGAGCTTGGCCACTGGAAGAGAAACTGTCCCAAATTAGGCAAAGGCGCACAAGGTATGGAACTATTAGTTTTTTAAACTAACTATTCTATGACCGTATTTTCTACTTCGTGGATTCTGGACTCAGGGGCTAGTGCCCATGTTTGTTGTTTGGATCAGGATTTACAGAGAAGTAGAAAGCTGGGCCGAGAAGAAGTGATGATCAAAGTAGGCAGCGGGGAAAGCGTCTCAGCTACTAGGATCGGATCTACTTCTTTTTATTTGAATTCTGGACATTTACTATTTTTAGATAATGTTTTGGTTTTGCCCAAGGGGCTTAAGAACATTGTATCTATTCCTATCTTAGTTAAGATTGGATATACATTCCGTTTTTCTAAATAAAATTGCGACATTTATTGTGGAAATAAATTAGTTGGCAATGCATGTTTAGTTAATGGTTTCTATTATTTAAATGTCTGTAATTCATCTGATGTTAATATTGTAACACGTAAATGTGGTAGGCAAGAAACTAACTTAAGACTCAAGTGACATCTTAGACTAGGCCTTGCCGGAGAGCACAAGATCCACAAAATGGAAAAAGATGGGCTTTTAAGCTCACTAGGGTCGGGCCCTATTCCTACATGTGAGCTAGATCCCCCTTCACAGGGACTTTTGAAAGGGCTGCGCAAGTCTTAGGATTAGTGCATACCGACGTCTGCGGACCATTTGGAGAAATGACTCGTGGAGGTTTCTACTACTTCATCACTTTCACTGAAGACCATTCAAGATTTGGTCTAGTGTATCTATTGAATCAAAAGTCTGAATTCTTTGAAAGATTCAAAGAGTTCAAGGCCTTAGTAGAAAATCAAACTGGGCAAAATATAAAAACTCTACGATCAGATCGTGGAGGAGAATATATGAGTGCCGAGTTTGATGAATTCCTAAGACAACAAGGAATAATGTTACAACTAACACCACCAGCAACTCCTCAACTGAATGGAGTAGCTGATAAGAGTCATTTTTATGTGTTTTTAAGCCCTTACGCTTATGTTTTAGATTCATTTATCGCTTGATTTATGCCACATATGCATATAACCTGTGTGCTTATTGAGTAAAGGTGGAAAATCACTGTAATCGACATAAAGTGTACAAAACTTCAGTATTTTAGTATATTTTAAAATTGAATTTGAGTATATTTTCTTCTATAAAGTTGTAGATCTCCTTCTTGGTTTCACGTGGCAACTTGAATCATCCAAATCCGAGGTCCTTGGAGAAATCTATGAAGAAAATACGATTGCTGCGCTGAAAAACAAGAAAATGGTTAAGACTTCGCACTGTGGCGCCTAGGCGACACCTTATCCGTGCCTAGGCGCCGATCAACTTATTCCCCAAGCCACTTAGGCCACCTGAACCATGCCTAGGCGCCACTTAGGCAACGCTTGGGCGCCGGTACAGCGGTTTTGAAGTTATAAAGGCCAAAAATAAAAGGAAGAAGGGGGAGGTTCGAATTCAAAAGGAATTTTGGGGATTTCTTGGGATTGTGACCTCACTTTTCATCACTTTAGAAGAGCAAAAGATAAGGGAAAGAAGAGATTCAAGCCTCGAATTAAAGATTCGATCATCAATTCAACATAGGGAGTTTCTTAGCTTTAGATTCATCTTTGTCTATGAACATGGATCTTATGCTTAGCTTTTTCCTTATGCATTTTATGAGCTAAATTGTTGAACTAGGGCCATGAGAAGGCCATGTTGTTAGTATTGTGATAATAAGATCATTTTCCATTTCAATTCGTATATTGCTATGTGTTGTGATTTTGTGGTTGAATGCCTTACATATGCTTGATCACCATGTGTTTGATATCATGCCTAGGGGAATTATTTGAGAGAAAGTTGACTTAGGGTGCAAGAATTTCACAACATCACCGACCAAATAGGAATTGCCCTAGACATAGGTAAAGATTCCCGGGTGAAGTCGTTCAATTTTAATCGAGAAAGCTCTAGCTCTTTAATGCATGCCTAGTGGTTAGATTTCCGGGTAGACATACTTAGGAAACCACCAATTAAGTATAGGAGTCTATCACGAGACATCGGTTATTGTCTAACGAATTGGTAATGATCTTAGGATAGCAATATGCAACATGTGCCCGAACATGAGCCTTAGTCACCCATCCACCTTGGAAGTTTAATCCCTCTTTACTCTCGTTTTAGTTCTTCTACCTTCTTGCTCAGTTAAATCTCTATTTTAATTCCTTTTCTTATTGTCAATCATAAACTAAAATTCAAGTCTCTGTGGTTCGACAACCCGGACTTCTTTTTGTCCACTTTTATTACTACACACGACTAGTACACTTGCTATTCAAGCACGTTAGGTATTAGCGTGTCAGTAGCCGAGCGAAGGAATTGAACACTGTTGGACATGGTTCGTTCCATGCTTAGTTACACTGATTTATCCATTTCGTTGTGGGGATACGCGCTCCTTACCGCTGCTCAAGTTTTGAACAGATGTTCCTCCAAATCCGTTCTTAAAACCAGTGTTTTAAAAGGCAATCTCGGGGCGCGCCCGCCCGGGGCGGGGCGTTGCTGAAACGCCCGGGGCAATAGGAGGGGGGCGTAACCCCTCATGGGCGTACGCCCAATCAATTGGGGCATACGCCCCGGGTGAAAACGTGCCCCGTCCTTGGTCGTACGCCCAATGTATTTCATGTCCATACGGAACGATTTTAGGCCTAAATTGATTTTTTTTTAATTTCCAATCTAAAACCCACTTAAACTTTTTACATGTTTTATTCTTTTAGTAAAAACCCATTGTCCACTTATTCTATTAAATCAAACATTAAAAAAAAATAAGCTGCAAGAGCAACACAACTTAATGCTTGAGTATTGAGAGCCGAAGATGAAGATAATGATCTTAATGACGAGACTTTTGATAGTGATTGAGTAAATTAGTGCTCATTAAAAATTAGTTTAAATCTTTATTTTGCATAACGCTAGAATTTGAAACAATTATTTGTCTTTCTTGATTGTTTTTTGCAAGAGTTGAGTTTGGACTTTAAGTTTGCATGGTTGAATATATTATTATTTTTAACTTTCTCTATTTTATTTTTTTGACTTAATTTTATCCTTCAATTTTATAATTCTTTGCTAATTTAATTTAATTCTTAACATTATATTATATTTTTTTAATACTAAAAAAGCAAAATTAGCGGGGCATACGCCCCGCCTTGTGGGACATAAAACGCCCCGCCCCGCCCCGCGCCTTCGCCTTTTAAAACACTGCCTAAAACTCCGCATGAGATGTGGAATAATAAGAAATCGAGTCTTAATCATATTAAGATTTGGGGACGCCCCGCTTATGTCAAGAAGACTAAAGTGGAGAAATTGGAGGCAAAATCCCTAATGGGACGTTTCATTGGCGATCTTGAAGATTCCATGGGATTCTCCTTTTACCTGCATGATGATCAAAGAATCATCGTGGCCCTACAAGCTCACTTCCTTGAGTATGAGTTCATCTTGGAAGGGGGCAAAGGTAAGAAAATTGTTTTAGAAGAACAAAATAAAACTCCCTCAAATACATCTGTTCAAGAACCGAGGCCTGAACCCATAGTAGCACAACCACCACGTAGATCTGGTAGAATACCGCATGAACCTAAGAGGTATGGGTATCTACTGCAGGGGGAGCGAGAGCTTCACACTGTAGTACAAGAAGGTCATGAAGATGATCTTTGTAACTATGATCAAGAGATGGTGGATGTCGACACTTCAAGATGGCGAGAAACCATGGAAATAGAAATGAACTCTATGCAATCGAACCATGTCTGGACTTTGGTAGATCGTCCTGAAGGAATAAAACCTATAGGATGTAAGTGGATCTACAAAAGAAAGATAGGTAGCGATGGCAAGGTTGACACCTTTAAAGCCAGGCTCTTAGCGAAAGGGTGTAGTCAAAGAGAAGGAATTGACTATCAAGAAACCTTTTCACCCGTGGCTATGATAAAGTCCATACGAATTCTATTATCCATAGCTGCATACTTAGATTATGAGATATGGCAAATGGCTGTCAAAATGGCCTTTCTAAATGGATTCCTAGAGGAGGATACCTATATGGAATGGCCAAAGGGTTTTGTGTCCGAGTCCGATATCCATAAAGTATATAAAATTGAGAGGTCCATTTACGGTCTCAAGCAAGCATCTTGAAGCTGGAATCTCCATTTTGATGAAGTTAAGAGATATGGCTTTATCAAGAACGAAGATGAACCATGTGTCTACAAGAAGACTAGTGGGAACAAACTCTCGTTCTTAGTACTATATGTGGATGGCATTCTATTTATAGGAAATGACGTAGGAATGCTCACCACTGTTAAGAAATGGCTTTCGAGTACATTTTCCATGAAAGACTTGGGAGAAGCCACATACATTCTAGGAATTCGTATCTACAGGGATAGAACGAATAGAATAATAGACCTCTCTCAAGCCCTTTACTTAGAAAAGGTCCTAAAGAGGTTTAGGATGGACAACTCTAAGAAAGGGTTTTTTCCCATGAGGCATGGAGTACACTTATCCAAGTCTATGTGTCCTCAAAGTGAGGAAGATAGACAAGAGATGAGTAATGTACCCTATGCTTTTGCAGTTGGTAGCCTGATGTATGCAATGTTGTGTACTAGACCCGACATTGCCTATGCTGTGAGCGTGGTGAGTCGATTTCAGGCAAACCCGGGAAAGGAACATTGGATAGCTGTGAAGAATATCCTAAAGTATCTTAAAAGAACTAAGGATATGATTCTCATCTATGGAGGTGGAGACCTGAAGATGGAAGGTTATTCTAATTCAGACTTTCAGTCGAATGTTGATGACCCGAAATCCACTTCAGGGTTTATTTTTAATCTCAATGGTGGAGCGGTGTCTTGGAAGAGCTCCAAGCAAAGCACAACCGTTGATTCCACCACTGAAGCAGAGTCTGTAGCAGCCTCATAGGCAGCGAAAGAATCTGTTTGGATGAGGAAGTTTCTTGGAGAACTTGGAACGGTCCCTAGTGCTCAGCTCCCATTGCCACTTTATTGTGATAACAAGAGAGCGATAGCGCAAGCCAAGGAACCGAGGTCTCATAACAAGTCCAAACATATTGAGAGAAGATTTCACATCATCAGGGAGATCGTTGGCAAAGGAGAGATAGCAGTGCAGAAAATAACCTCAACTGACAATATAGCTGACCCGTTCACCAAACCACTACCTCAAGCTATTTTGGACCGACACCTAGAAAGGATGGGTATTAGATACCACAATGAGTGACATTGAGTGCACGTGGGAGATTGTTAGGATTATGCCGTCAGATGCCATAAAGGATAGAATGTATAAGGCATATATCTTGTATTGAACTTAAACTCTTCTTAAATAAAAGGCATTATTGAATTTTCACTTAATTCTTATCTGCATCTATAAGTTGTGTAAAACGTTTTGTCCATGTTTTCAGTGAGATCCCTCTACTTCCTATGGGATAGGAAGATTGGCACTAGAGAGATCGATCTTGATTACTAAAATAAGTTCGCAAGTAATATGAAATCTTTAATGGACAAATAAAGACTTCGAATACTTGTACAATCTTAGCTCCGACATGGGAGTGCCTATCTAGTATCATGGGAGGATAGGAGATTAAGATTGTAGACACGTCAGTGGAACTGATATGTTCGAACACGACTCGCATCGGTTCTGTCACGTGAGTTTTCACTCTGTGACTGTCAATAACGGAACTGATTATGCGTAATAGGTATATGTGAACCTTTAACTTGAAGTATCAGGCTGAAGATGCACTTGTGACGTCAAGTCTTTCATTAGAGTAGTTAGACCTAATTCACCCTTTGGTGGGGTCAACCTCGAAATGCGGACTTGATGACCAAGTGGTAATCTTAGCAGATATCTAATATGGGATTTGTTCTCTCATAAGTGAATGAGTATGTACCCTATGTAATTATAGATAAATAGAGATCAAAGTCTTTGACCAAAGCAAACGAGACGATTGTACTTGGCACTAAATCGATCTCAATGATCTCGTATTTATTATGATTTATACATATGGTCAAGTCCAGTGAGTTTGACATAACCATGACTCTCACTTGACCGGGGAACGTGAACAAAGCGTTTATACATATACAGTATTTACGGTTGGAAGGTTTCAAAATGATCCTATCATTCGTTTTCGTTTGGGTTACGAAGTGGACCACGTGACTGGCTAGGTGTTACCCACTTCCTTTGGTTTCCTCTCATTGCCAAACGAAACGAACCTAAAGAGTCGCGCTAAAGGATTGACAAAGAAAAATGAAGAAAAAGGAATTTCTATTATTTCTTCTGGGAGTTTTAATTTATTGGATAAATTAAATAATTAATTATTCATCAGATGAAATAACTAATTATAATGATAAGATTAATAATTAATTAATTTCCTTGTGAAATATATTAATGAATTGATTTATCTAATTAATTTGGTTATTTAATTAATTAATTTATTCATTGGATACAATAAATTATTAATTGAAATAAGAAATTAGTTAAACAAAACAAATCTCAGGGCTAAATAAGGAGTCCAATTGGACGCCTATGAGGCCTCAAAGTGGCGTCTTTGAGAGGCCAAATATTAAGACTCTTTTGTTTTGACTTGTTCAATAAGTCATGAGGTATATAAGGACTCTTTGACTTAGAACAAGAAGAGAATATACACAACTCTCATAACTCTCAAAAGAAAGAAAAATATTCCTTCCCTCCTCTATACCTAGACGTTGACAATAAACAAAGAAGAAAGGGGTTTTTTTGTTTGTTGATCCGTGCATGACGATTTAGAGAGACATACTTTCGTTGTTCGGATCAAGTTCAAATTTGAAGAATCAAATCAAAGGATTGAAGATTTGGAAGCTTCAATATTTCGAGTTTGGAGAAGAAGAAGTTTTTCTCCATCATCATGTTCATATTAACGAGTAAGTTTTATTCGTTATACGTTTTTAGATTCAATTATGCGAATTAGAGTACCAATTGGGTTTTCGTTTTAATTTTTGAAATCCCTTCCGCTGCGTTTATGCTTTTTCGAACGAGACTTAACATTAAGGTGGTGAGTCATGACCTCGGGGTCAATCCCCCTCATACTCTAAGAGAACACATTCGCATTTTGGTGGAGGAACTGTATCAGATCACCCTCAAGTGCCGTCCCCAAGGCGGTTCCAATCTTAGCTTTTTTTTCTCGAGATTGCCTGGTCCTAACTCTACTGTCTTTAGGCTCTCAACTGCTTCTCCTCGGGTATCACTATCAACTTTCATCGTCTTACTGGCTTTGCCTTCCACTCGTGCTACCATGTTAATTTCTATGAACTCACGCCCGACGCCTGGCTCCAAGTCTCTTTGCTTTCTCTTGAGTGAAGCCAAGGCCTTGGAGCAGTACTCCCGGGTCAGGTGCTTATCTCCTATGACTTTGCCAGTTCCGTGGGGAGTTGGGAACTTTATCTTCGAATAGAAGGTAGAAATAGCAACTCGAAAGAGGTTCAAGCTCGGCCTCCCTAATATTACATTATACTCAGAGGGGCTTTCACCACTAAGAACTTCACATCCTTGGTCATACGCTGAGGGAGCGTACCCAACAATAAAGGTAAGGTCACCTCTGCTAAAGCATCTACCGCTTCGCCGAAACCAATTAGTTGGGTCTTCACCGCCTGAACTTTGGCTCCGCCACTCAACAACTATTTGAAGGTGTTGAAAAAGATAGGATCCGCTTGCAAACCCATGAATCGGAGATGGTGACTGAGATCACTAGAGCCTCGTTCTTAGAGGGGACTTGACTTTCCAAATTTTGGGGCCCGAACGTAATGCTCTGTGTCTCAGACTCCATGTGTCCGCTGCATTTACCCGGATTGGAGGCCACCACAGGGGGCATATGGCTAGTAATCTCCTTTACCCTTTTTGAAAGGGGGGATTCACTATTGGTGTCCCCTGAAGTGCCTGATGATCACTTGCACGTACCATACTTGGCATGTCGCTGTTATCACTTTGATCGCTGATATTCCATACTTGATCCCTAGTCTGCATGCTCAGTGGTTATACCGTGTTCCCACAGACGGCGCCAATCTGATGATGCTAAAAATTGTCAGACAGTTGATGTCATGTGATTGATCACGTGGAGTAAGAGAACCGGTCCAACTCACGACAAACTAGGTGAAGGGTTGGATAATTTATAGACTGCACTCGGTTACTTCGAGCTGCCTATGTACCCACTGTTGTGGAATCAAGTCAGTTCGTAGTTCTTTTGTGGGGTTACTCTCAGTAGCCAGTGAATTTTTACTGGGAGAATAGATAATGAACCTCTCCCAGCTCCTTTAAGATATTTATAGGGAGCTGGTAGTGGGCTATGGGTCATGGGTCTCAATTAGTTAACAACCCATCAGGGTTAGTCTCCTTGAGAGTGTGGTCTTTTAGACTGATACTTGGACCCAACTATCTTTGGTGGGTCCTTTGTCCTTTTTGGACTTATAAGCCGGGTCCCCCACGGATCAACTTGCAGGTAGCGACCCGACCCATCTTATGCACACCAACAATACCATAGTACCCTTGGGTACTTTTTGGTGCACACCACACACACACACACACATATATATATTTCCAATGTAAAATTTGAAGTATCTGACACGACTTGAATACCAAACATAGTATCTTTCTAATATTGTACAATACTTTTTATGCTAAAATAGAAAAATTAATAATATTATTAGTCATTCTTTTATTGCATGTGAAACATATTTTTTGCATTCTATTACGGAACATTTTGAAAAAAGTAATTGTTGGTATCAATAAAGTCACGTTAGTAAATAGCCAATTATTAATTTTTTTTGTTATCTTTGGAAAACTTTTGAACTTATAAACAATAAACTGTGATCTACCTAATATTGCTGTTTATTTATGTCTATAAACCTAATGAATCAAATTTATTTCTACTTCTCATATATATGTATGTATGTATTCTCAACGTATTATATATTAGAATTTTAAAATTTATCTTATTTTGTATGCGTATCGTATCTTGTCCGCATCTTCATATTCCTATTCGTGCATTATAGAAAATTATCCTCGGAACATATTTCATTGTTTGTTTTAAAAATTATGATTTGGGAACTCAGCGGACAATTATAGCCAAAACTAAATTTATTAGAAACAATGGGTTTTCTTTTGAAAATACGTCGAAGGAATTAAGTTACTAAATTTAAAGAAGTAAGCTTCATTACAATTTTTTTCTTTTGTATTCGATTAAATATCAAATGACATTAAAAAATAATTTATATCCATTTAAAGATGATTTGATATTTTGTGAAATGAAAACTTATTGATGACTCACTATTCTCTATTTCTATTTATTTGTATAATGATGAAATTTCTTCTAATGCCCTACCTATTTATTTTTTTATAAGGTTTAGGGTTATGCTTTATCCGATTGGTGAAATTGCTACATTCATAGCTACTGGTCCTATGCTACAAGAGTTCATGAGCCACATGTTTTTATGTGATAGTTTAAGAATATGAAACAAAGAGAGAGATCAGCAGGTGCAGGTGCAGGTCCAACCCCCCCCCCCCCCCCCCCCCCCCCCCAACCCCCAAAAAAATTTATAATAATAATAATAAAGAAATAAATAAAGAAAAGAAGAGGGTGTTGTTTAGAATATTCAATTTTATTATTCTAAAATCTGACATTTTTTGGCATAAATGTAACCGACAATGCCATCTCATGCACATGCATCCATTTATGCACCCCCCACCTCATCACCTCACAAATGTGCAATATATATGTGAAGCCACGACAATATATGCATATTTGTTGTGTATTAGCCCTTCTAGATTGCCCCCTCAACTTCGGATTTATTGTGTATTAGCCCTTCTAGATTCAAGTTTTACGCATTTGTACTCCTATAATTTGTTTGATCATTTTGTAAAGTGTAGTGATGGATCAAATTCATACTTACCTTCTTATCAAAAAAAAAAAAAATTCATACTTACCTGGACGGGGTCAATGGGCGATCAAGAAGACCCATGGCCTAGGCTGGTGACTTCCATTGCACTTTGGAGGGGTGCCCGCTTAAGGTCGGTCCAAGTGGTCGAGCCTACGTCATAATTTGTTGCAGTGGGGGCCTGCGTTCGCGCGGCCCCTACCCAAAAGAAAAAACTATGTTTGATTTATCATCAACATCGATCATCATGCCAAAAAGAAAGTTGGAACCAAATCCACAAATATCTCAACGAAAATGTAATCCTTACACCCTGCAATATGTATGATGAGTTTTACAGAATGTCCACTACTTCCATATGTCTAGCCACATTGTCTCGGTAAAGCATAGATCTGATCCAAGTCCATGCCGTTCACCACCTTTTTTTTTTTTTTGGAAAAAATACTTGTGTTGTGTATTTCTGATAGAACTCAGAGGGACGGGAGGTTACGAACAATTTTGGAAAAATACCGGCATAAGGTAGGTGGTGAGAGGAGATTGCAATTCATCAGAAATAGATAAATGAATTCATAACCCTATAAATAGTTCAAAAATGTCACATGCTTTCTTTATGGGCTTATGTCTCTCATTCGGCCATTCCCAATATATAGTAGGACTAAAAGACATTAATCTAAACCTTGTGTAGCAACTTGAATGTTACACAAACAAAGCATCCATGTCATACAATTATAGAAAAGGATAAAACAAAAGCCCCCACAACCATATTTAATTTGAATAAAAACTTGCAAAAAAGATTCTCCTACAAAAATCCCCCCACTGCTTCACAGCCTAACAGTACTTGCTATTTGTTATGTAGATTAGACCCAACCCACTTATTTGAAGAAACAATAAATAAATAAATGAGAAGCTCTATCAGCCAAGAAATGATCTGTTAAAGTGCATAGAATACAATAGAAGTAGAGTATACATACATATATATATATATAATTCAGAAGTGGGGCTTTGGCTTTCTCTGTATTTTGGCAGTGTTAAGAGGACCAGCTCTATAGCTCCATGTTTACACCAATCATGGATGGAGTGGCCTTTCCTTCACTCCATCTGGCATAAATTGTATATATTATCTCTCTCCCTATGTTTCCATTTTTATAAGTCTTCCTAAGTAACGATTTTGTTGCCCAATTGATTAGCCTTCCCATCTTCAGAAATAAATTTTGGACATTTTCACAAGTTATCCCTTCCCTTTCTTTTTACGTTGCATTTTCATAGGCCGATTTTCATTTAACTTCAAGTTTTGGTAGGAATTCATAAACTAAATTCTAGAATGATTTTATAATTATTATTCTTCATACAATAATTTATAAGTAGTGAAATCTTATCGTTATGTTTGTTTGTATTTTTCAATGAGCTTGGTGTGACTAAGAGGGTGTTGGGCTGAGCTTATGAGCTCCTTGGAACATTATGGGTAATTCTATGTCGGACCGAGTCCAATGGTCCGATTGTGAATTTTGTGTCTATTTCTTTCACACAAGTGTGCGAGAATCGCACACAATACACCTTACTATGTGAGAGATATAAACACTAGAACCATTGGAATCGGTCTAGCATAAATTTTTCCGAACATTTTGATATCTTATAAATTTTTACAAAGTATTTGGTAAAACAACTTATAAGTTCTTAAAATAAGTTGTCATGAATTTATAAGCTCCTAAAAAATACAAGTAATGAAACCCGAACTTTGTTGTTAAGCTATAGAAAGCATATAACCTTAAAAAAAAATTATAAATATTAAGAGCATATAAGTTTTTTAAAATAAGTTTTGCCAAACACCCTTTGAATCTGGAGTAGAATTTTCTAATTCTAGTTTAGATGTGCTATTTGTAGGTATTTTCTAATTTAATAAATTTAGATATGAGTTAATAAAATTAAATATGTAATATCAAAACAAATAGTGGCTAAATTGCAATTTAGCTCCTCAGTGAAACATCGAAAAATGAAAGCATGAAAAAAAAGAAAACATCGAAAGTGCCAAAAAAAAAAAAAAAAAAACTCTGTGAAAAACACAGGGCAATTTAACTCCCTATGTAAAAAATAATGAAGCACATTGCCTCCATTTATATATTTAACCTACATTTATCGATATAAAGACCAAAATTACACTTACTTTTTTAATTATTCATATTTAATTTTTCTTTCGATTTCCTTCCCAACTCATCATCTTTTCAAAACCCTAACCGTAATTTACCTGCATCCTCACCTCCAACATTCATCTAACCTCAACCCCCATCTCTACCAATCAATTATCAATTTGAGGAGCCAACGCCGCCATCCCCACTGTCATCAACCATCCCCCCAGTCAACCCCCCCCCCCTCTCCCCATTGCTGGCTCGTTCCCGCTACACTCCTCAGCCAACCCCACTCCACCCATCCCCGGCCCTGCTATTTTCCCAAGCAAACCTTGCCATGCGCTGTCGCTTGCCACACCCCCATCCAACCTACTTCGCCGCCCCCTGCTCTAATTCTCCCCGCCATACTTCACCGCTGCCATCGCCTTCTCTACCGCTATTGTCATCATCGCATTGACGCCGCTGGCGGCCACTATGTACCGAAACATAAACATATATACAATACGTCATAGCTATAAATTTTAATATATTAATTATGAATATAATTAGAGGATAAATCATGACCGTAAATCTCCATTAAGATGTATGGTTGATATTCATTTGATTAAATAATATATATGTATTTAATCTCCTAACCACTCGCAACATGTGTGAGTAGCGCGTGGGGACCTAAAGTGCTTCATTATATTTTACATGGGAAGCTAAATTACAATTAACCCAATAAATAATATAAAAATTTAAATTTTATTTGTAAATGTCTAAAAGAAATAGTATTTGTTAGACATTTGTATTAAACTTTGGACTAGGTTGCAAGCAGTAATAATTTCCTTAAAAAAGCCACCTTTTATATCCATCTGGATTTCGCTAAGCATTAAATACTTGCAGTGTACTTTTTTCTTCGGGTCTTGTTAAGCTGTCCCATCACTCCTCTCCTAAACATTAATAATTTGATTTTCCAATCAATCAAAGCTTCTGCACAAAACCACATGGCCTGCAATTTACTGGGTATAAAATTCATTTCTGTTTTGGATTTTTTTGGTTTGGAGATTTTTCCCCCCCTCATTTTGATATTATTAGTAGCTTGAAGATTTTAACTTTCTGTTCTTGTTATTTTATATATATATATATATATATATACTATTCTTCTGGTTTGGGATTTGTAGAGGCCCATTTAGTAACACCAACAGAATAGGTCAGCATTTACATCTCCCTCATTTGTTGCGTTAATTTGTGCTCAAACAGAACCCCCCATTTGCCCCCCTGATCTGTTTATTTCCATTTCTTTATATATATAGATTGTTTTACTTTTTTAATTTTCTTGGAATTTGTACGCACTTGGGTGTGAATCTATATTCTATTGGCGACCCATTTACAAAATGTGTATTCTTTGTAAAGAATATTGAAAATCTGCATCTGGGATTTTCTCAAATTGTGGAAAAAGAAAAAATGGCAACTTTGGTACCAGGAGTATTGTTAAAGTTACTTCAGCATATGAACACAGATGTGAGGGTTGCAGGTGAGCACAGGTCATCTCTATTGCAAGTTGTGAGCATTGTTCCTGCATTAGCAGGTGGTGAGCTTTTCCCAAATCAAGGGTTTTACTTGAAGGTATCTGATTCTTCTCATGCTACTTATGTTTCTCTCCCTGATGAGCATGATGATCTTATTCTTAGTGATAAGATTCAATTAGGTCAATTTATACATGTTGAGAGGCTTGAGGCTGCATCCCCTGTCCCTATCCTTATCGGTGTTAGGCCCGTCCCTGGCCGACACCCTTGTGTGGGTACCCCTGAAGATATAGTTGCTACTCATTCATTAGGATTTTTAAACAACAATGGTAATTCATCTTCGGAATCGAGATCGGTGGATAAATCTAAGTTTCCTTCGAAGTTGTTGTTAAGTAATGGTAAGGATGCTAAATTGACTCTTCCGAGATTGAGTGTTAGCAGTTCTAAGGATGATAAAGTAGATAAGAAGACACCTGGATTATCTCGATCCAAGTCTCAGTTATCGAAGCTGGCTTTGACTTTGGATCTGAAAAAGGAATTTGTTGGAAAATTGAAGCCTTCGGGGGGTTCAAGGTCTATACCATCGTCGCCTACGAGTTGTTATTCATTGCCAACTTCTTTTGAGGGTTTTGCAAATGGGGTTAAGCAGCAATCTAAAATCAAGGGACTGGCAGCTAAAGTTGGCTTAAAAGAAAAGGCAAGTCCTGTTCGTGGGGCGAGCCCAAGTCCAGCTACAAAGAAAACGGGTAGCGGGAATTTGATGAAGAATATTGTTCAAGGACTTGAATTGGGCCCGAAAGCATTGAGAAAGAGCTGGGAAGGGAAAATGGATGTTAGAGGTAGAGAAAGCCCGAGACTGAAGGTAAAAACGCAGGATTTGAAGTCAGAAGGAAGAAGTACTTCAGTAAGTCCTTTTTCCTTTTTTTCCGGTCTTCTTATGATTTCTAAGCATTTTAATGTACTGCAGCTCTAAATGGGAAGATGAAGATAGATGCAACTCAACTTAATATGATACCTTTTGATCATTTTTTCTGGAGTAAACAATTAAATTAATAATGTCCTTGCACAGAGTAGTAGATTGCCAGTTATTGGATTTTCTACTCATTTTGGCAAAATAATTTATTAAGTTGCACCATATGGAAAAATTGCAGCCGTTCCAAATACATCGGTGTGGTTAAATAGCCTTTTGAGTTTGCTTCAGGCTGGCCTCTTTATTTTTCTATTTATCTGCAATGTTTTTATGCCCTACCTACTGATGTCAGTTTTTTAGCATAATCCTCACATTCCACCTTATTATCTCTATTGTGCAGGCACCTAGAAAATCAACAAGCGAAAGATTGCCATCTAAAGAGGAGAATAAGGTTGTATCTTCAAAGTTACCCAGAGAGGAAAGTAAGGTCAATGCATCTGTGAAGAAAACTTCTGCAAATGGAGATTCGATGGATATTGTTAAGTCATCTGCACGAACAACTTCCGGCGGAAAGAAGTCATCTGGAGAAGCCAATAATAGTTTTCCAGGAAATTTGGTCAAGGTTTCTCTCAGTAATCGAAGACTAGCAGATGCAAGTGTTTCGTGGACCTCACTCCCATCTTCTTTGGCAAAGCTTGGAAAGGTACAAAATTTGTCCAATTAATGTTATTTTTTTAGCCCTTGCTGGAAAGCTTGGGACCTTACAGCTTGTTTTTCAAACTACAAGTTCCTTTACTTGTCTATTAGCCTTTGCACAACCTAAGTAATATGAAATAGTTGTGAAAGGCTTTTATTCCAACATTAATTGCCCATATTTCCTTTCTGGGACATCTCGAAATAAGAATTCATTTCCAAAAATGAGAATATTTTTCCAAAACTACCCTCTCAATTGATATAGTAATGTGACATTCAACCATTACTTTTAAAGGCAATAAGGTAAAGATACACAAAAGCTTTCACTTTTTCAACTCATTTAAAACTCCATTTTTCGTTAAACTTGACCTATTTTTATGGGGTGGAGGAAGTATTATATTTCATCTGGTGGAAGTTGGTATCTTGACAATTATATTAATGGTTTAAATTCAAGAAAGAGATGATAGATCTCATAATAAATTGGAGATATCTTGGAAATTGGTGGAATCTTTTTTAGCTTAATATTCTTTTCTTTCACTCCGAGAATATGTTTCAGCCGAGATTCATCCTTGGCTTATATTATTGTTGTTGAATGAACTGCCTTTGGAGGATCTCAAGACATGTACTTGCCTAATTTCTGATTGTGGAAACTCTCTGCTCACCAGGAAGTCCTGAAGCACAGAGATGCTGCTCAGACGGCTGCTACAGATGCAATGCAAGAAGCTTCTGTTGCAGAAAGTCTGCTTCGATGCTTAAGGTACTTCTTCGAATGATCTCAATAAACATTATCATCATCCTTCGGCTGAGGCTATACAATGGACTAATTTATATGATTACCGATTTCTAATTATGAATATATCTGGTATTGCTATAGTGCTTTGCTTAAATTACAAAAGTTAGTTTGTTTCTGGGCATATGCATTACAATGGATTCTCTATGCTTGCATAGTTAGTTGTGGACTTCGATATTAATTGATTCACATCGAATTTGAATGCCATCATTTAATATGAAAAGCTTTGTTAGGTATTTAAATTAGGGCAAATCTCACTTACCCCCCTTATACTCCACCTCAAAAATACAGTGCCCCCCTCAATTATTTAATGCATCACTTAATCCCCTCCATTTATTCTATTAGCTTCAATGCACCCCCTCCACTTATTTGATGCTTCCAAACATAAATATAGAATATAAATTCACAAAAAGAGAAGAAAAAAATAATATAAGACTTTGTCAATATTACCCCTTAAGTATATAACATAAATATATCACACATATATCTATATCTTCTCTCTCCAAGAACTTATCTGCTCTAACATTTTTCTTCTCTGTACAATATTTCTCTCTCTTCTTCTCCAAACAATTTCATTTTCCTTTTTTTTTTAATTACAATCTCACACACCATAATTAAAAAAATAAGAATAATAATAATGTGTGTTAAAAAAATAAGAATAATAATTATGGTGTGTAATAAGAATAATAATGTGTGTGAAAAACGTTAGAGCAATATTGTAATTAAAAAAACGTTAGAGCAATATTTGTGATATATTTATGTTATATACTTAAGGGGTAATATTAACAAAGTCTTGTATTCTTTTTTTCTTCTCTTTTTGTGAATTTATATTCTATATTTGTGATATATTTATGTTATATTGACACGCTAAAAGCCAACGTGCTATGATAGCAAGTGCACTAGTCGTGTGTAGTAATAAGTGGACTAAAAGTCCGGATTGTCGAACCACGGAGACTTGAATTTTAGTTTATGATTTTAACGAAAAAAAGAACAAATATAATTAAAGTAAATTATAGGTAAAATGCATACAATAAGAACAAGATTACACAACTGATTTTACACAAAGTATAAAGGGAGATTAAGGCACATGCTAGGTTCAAATTGATCAATTATACTTATAAAGATTCTAGTTGAAGGATTACGCTTATATTGTTATGGTGAGAACTCCGAGGGTAGAGAATAACCGATGTCTCGCGTATAAACTCCTATGCTTAGATCGTGATTTCCCAAATATTCCTATCCGGAAATCTAACCACTAAACATGCATTAACGTACTAGAGTTCACTCGATTTGAATCGAACAACTTCACCCGGGAATCTTTACCTATGTCTAGGGCAATTCCTCATTAGTTACGGGTCATGATGTGAATTTCTTGCACCCTAAGTCAATTTTCTCCCGAAATATTAACCTAGGCATAAGATTCTAACATATAGTGATCAAGTATATGCAAGATAGGCAAAAACACAAATTCACATCACATAACAATATAAGAACAACCTCAACAATCATCTATTATAAGCATATATCACAATTTGGCCTTACATGGCCCTAGTCTTATGAATTTAGTTCATAATGGATAATATGAAAAACATAAATGAATTAATACACATGTTCATAGACATAATTGAAATGAAAAGCTATAAAAACTCCCTCAAAAGTGAATAATGATGGATCTTGAAGTTGAGCCTTCAATCCCCAAGCTCTTTTCCTTCCTCTAGTTTTCCCCTCCAAGAGTGATGAAGAATGGTGATGAATGGTGGAGAAATCAGATTAGGGGCTGCCCCCCTCTCCTCTAAGAATCTGAAATTGATAGTGAATGATGAAGAGTATGGGTTCCCCCTCCTTTTATAGTCAAAATTCCACTATAGTATGCATTAAGAATTCCCATTAAAGTTCCCCAATGAGAATTCCACCTAAGGTGATGCTTAAAGTATGGCTTTTAAGATTCCAACCAGCTAAAAAATGCTGAACTTTCGGCCCTTAAGAATTCCTCCAAGCATAACCATGTGAAAACTTCAACAAAACACATGCATGCTGCCATTTTCTTGCTTTCCAGCGCAGTCTTAGTATTTTCCTCATAAAATTCTCCACAGATCTCCAAATTGGATGATTCAAGTCCCCATGTGCAGATAAAACATAGATCTACAACTTTCCAGAAGGACATTTTGTCCAATTCGGTCGCTAAGTATACCTAAATTACGTTTCAACATGGAGGTTGTTTCTGATTTGGCGCCCATAAAGTAAATCTACCAAGAAACACACTTATGACAACCCCTCAACACATGTGCTGAATTATGGCCAAAAGTGATTCTTACCCATCATATAATGTTGGAATTTAGGCTGAAAAGGAGTAACATTTGGACTATCCACGCCTAGGCATGACTAGGAGGGCGCTGGGGCGTATCCTGGCACGTGTACTTCTCTGTTCGGCGCAACAATTGTATTTCCTTCATAACTCTCTCCAAAGACCTCCGATTTGGATAATTCAAGTTGCCAAGTGAAGCTAACACAGAGATAAACAACTTTGTTGAAGGAGACGTTCTCAAATTCGAACTCGAAATATGCATAAATTCTGTATTTGCGTGCGTTATTCCTCTATTGTAGTGATTTTTCACCTTTACTCGATAAGCACACAAATTAAACGCAAATGTGGTATAAATCATGCATAAATCAATATAAATCCAATAAATATGAGGCTCTAAAACATGTAAATTCACACCCTATCATATATACCTAAGGGGTAATATTGACAAAGTCTTATATTCTTTTTTTCTTCTCTTTTTGTGAATTTATATTCTATATTTATGTTTGGAAGCATTAAATAAGTTGGGGGAGGGGGGGCGCATTGAGGCTAATAGAATAAATGGAGGGGGTTAAGCGATGCATTAAATAATTGAGGGGGGCACTGTATTTTTGAGGTGGAGTATAAGGGGGGTAAGTGAGATTTGCCCTTTAAATTATAGTTGCTGTTTGAGGCTTTGAGCCTTGAAAAATTGTTGTCCTGAATTCTTTCTTCGGACGATAATCATTCCCCATGTTGCACTTCAATTAGATTTAAACACTTTGAACTGTTTGCTTATATGTTTATTCTGTGCATAATTTCTAAAAGATTAAATCACTTTAACGGGATTTGCTGTGTCATTGTTATTGAACAGCTCCTTGATTCTCTTTTATCCTTCCTTTTCTAACTCCTCAATTACATAAACACACAATAGTATATCACACACACATACAAAGACACTAGTTGTTGTTCATCCTATTTTTGTTATGCATAGTGAAGTAAAGTTGGGAAAACTTTTTATGCCTGGTGAAGTAAATTGAACTCTCTAATCTGCCAGGGAAAGAAGACAATGGTTGTTGTTCGTCATATTTTTGTTATATAAACCTGGAATTGGCTAACTTATTAGTTATATCAAAACTGGCTCGCAAATCTCATTAACATCCAGTGCACCAAATAGCTTTGTCTGGAGTCAGCTTCTGTATGCCCAACAGTTATGGCGACTTCCAAAGAGAAGTAATTTCAATCTGGGTTGTTCCATTCGCTGGTTAACTATTGTTTTTCTTTTTCGAAATAACTTTGATCTTCACCCTTGCTGAATTCAGCAAAACAAAAAAATTAGACGTAAACATGACAGCTTGCAAACTGATGGGCAGTTGAGTTTGTCTGTTGCTCATTCAGCTGTTAAGAACTCATGGTATGGTCCCTCATTGGACGTTTATTTACCTGCTAGCTCCTGCTCTTTCTGTTTTAAGAGAATACCGGACTCAACAAATATTCTACTATGGATGCTTAGGTCGCCTTGTTTGATAAAATAATTAGCATTCAGAGACTTCTATTTTCACTTGAAGTTTTTCTAATTTTTAAGGCTTTTACAATAACACTCATTAGCATCCGAAGACTTCTATAAGTTTGTGCAAAGCCTCTCTAATAAAAGATTTTATGAAAAAGTTTATTCGTCTGCAATTTGACTTAACTTATGTTGTTATTATGCGAATACATCTTGCCACTATGAGGTTTGCTTGCTTTAAAAGAAAAATAAAAAGAAATACTAGCACCAGTACATGATTTGGCCTTTCGACCAAAAAGAGGCCTAATATTTACAATAATTTGGTAGTTAAAGGTGAAACATCTTATTCTTTTGGGTAGAGACATGGGGGATTTCTTCTGGTTGGGAAGTGCAAATATAAAATACAGAACTTGAAACTAGATGTCAGATAATGGAAGCTGAAATGAATTCTATGAAATCATCTGGTTTGGAGTCTGCACTAGTTTTCGACGCTCATTTGAAATTGGCTTTATGCTCTTTCAGTAAGTTGCCGAATTACATCAGCTGAAACCAGCGGCATGTTGTATTTAGTAAACCTGGTTCAAGCCTTCACGCAAGAGCTTCTGAGCCTTCGTTCTTATCCTTTACTAAACTGCAATATCATAGACGTAGCTGTAAGAATTGCAAATTTTGACCTCCCTTTGGTTTTACTTTATTTTGATCTCTGTATTAATTGAAAACCTTATCATCACAAATTTTAATTTGATTTAGTTCGAGACTTTTGATGCTGAAACCTTTTTCTTTATAGATCTTTTTACCCCCAAAGATAACATACAAGACGTTGAATTTTGATTGTTTAGATTTCAGCAACAGTGCCGATCTGTATGGAGTTATTTGATCATTGACAAGTTGACCTACGTTGCATTTGGATCTGAAGATTATCTTTAAATCCACAGTAACAAATCCTTTGTGTTTGCTTGAATACTTTTCAATTGCTATAAGTTTCAGTGTCCAATAGTAACCAGTTTTGAGTTATCTTGACCATTGTTACGATAGATTTGAGAACCACTTGATATTGGTGTTGTTTGAAAATCTGTATCTTAAATCGTTCCTTCAATCCAAATGCAATCTTCAAAAAAGATCTACACTAAGACCCCGTCAGACTTGCACACTATATACCATCCTCTAATCACCTATCTTTTGGTTGCAGCACATATTCTGAGATGAGTTCATCCGCGAAAGAAGATAACCCACAACCTGCAGTGGAGCAGTTCTTGTCTCTACATGCAAGCTTGAATAAAACCCGTCTTCTTGCTGATTCCTTATCAAAAACCCTTTCTACTGATTCATTAGATGATGAAGAAAATCCATCAGAAGAAGCATTAAAGCTCACATCTGAGGGACGTAAACATGCTTCTTCTTGGGTCAATGCTGCATTAGCTACCAATTTATCATCTTTCACTGCATATACTAAACCTAGTACCCCGAGCCCAAATACAACACCCATTAATCAACCCATTTTAGTTCTCGGGAACTCTGCTAAGTCCACATCTTCAAAAGTTCCAGCAAAACCCCGCCAAGCAGCTAATTCCAAGAATACCCCTGTCGGCCGGCTAAATGGGGCGACTGTTACTCAGAACATAAAAACTTCACCTCCATTAGAATGGGCTAAAGGTGATGGTCTTGATGATGTCGTCAATCTCTCTGAAATGTTACAAGTGGAGTCCCAAGATTGGTTCTTGGGTTTCGTGGAAAGATTCTTGGATACTGATGTTGACGCCTCGGCTTTGTCAGATAATGGTCAAATAGCCGGCATGTTAAGTCAGCTGAAAAGTGTGAATGCTTGGTTGGATGAAATTGGATCCGGATCAAATGATGATGAAATACCTAATGTATCCATAGAGACCGTTGAGAGGATTAGAAAGAAGATATACGAGTATCTTCTCACGCATGTTGAATCTGCAGCAGCAGCACTTGGTGGTGGCACACAATCATCTCCGACTACAGAAGTGAAAGCACGAAGATGATATTCGGAAATCTCATGAGAAATACATGGCCAATGAAAACCGCCAAGCGGCTATACTTGCTAGAATTGATGTATATAATTTTTAGTGGGTTGAGGTATAGATTGAGTAGTCATATTGATGTGAAGCTGGCATTTTATATGGAGTTCAAGATTTGTTCATCTGTTTCTTTTTTGCTTAAAAAGAGTTGGCCCTTCTTTTCAATTTACTAAAATCTACATTGCTAATAGTGGTAAAAAGTTTTAGTTAGACGACAATCAGTGTTCTTTTATTTTTTTTATCCCTCGGAGTTCATACAAGTTGTGATAATTAAATGGAATAGCTATAGTTTTATTTTCCATTTTTTTATTAGAAATGCTTTTGTTTTTTTTTTTTTTCCTCGGAGTTCATACAAGTTGTGATAATTAAATGGAATAGCTATAGTTTTATTTTCCATTTTTTTATTAGAAATGCCGAGATATCTGAATTTGTGTGTAATTTTTAGATGGGTCGAGAACGATTTTGTATTCTATCCATTATAGAATTGCGACAAATTTACTTAGGTTGGAAGAACTAATCTAAAGATGACTTGCACTTTGAGAAAATGACAATGTTTTGGCAGGTTCGTTCGAGGTCTGCATAGTTTGAGATAACTCTTTTTTTTTTTTTTTAACAAGAATAAACTTAGCATTCAACTGCGCAATATATAATAATATATGCAAGGGGAATTTGTACATCAAACAACACTATTGTTAATTTAACAAATAGCAATGCGGAATGCGGGTGATACTTAGTGAGACCGGGAGTGAAATGCGGGTGATACTTAGTGAGACCGGGAGTTGGACTCCCGATCTCACTAAGTATCACCCGCTGAATGCCGAGCCTGCGTTTGCTAATATGTCTGCTATCAGATCGATTTCATATTCGACACTAACACCAGAGTATGAAATCCCTGATGAGGTAGTGCAGTCCTATCATCTTTATAGTGTATTAATGATCCTCATATATGCACAAGTCTTCAATCAATACTTATGGAACAAGACACTCCATTAAATAAACATGCAGGCACAGGCAGGTGTTGATGAATCATTGATCTCTCAATCCCAATGATTCTATGACTTGTAATAATGCTTTTGAATCACATATTTGCGATGTAAAACATATTTCACATCACCATACTTGGTGTGTGACCACATCCCATAACTTTGTGCGACTCAAGGTACTCTATCATACATCATAGACAAAATTTAAGATAAAGAAATGTCTTTTTATTAATAATATAAAACAGATTGTACAGTGTTACAAAGTTTGACAACTAATTGGCTTGCCGGATACCTAACACTAACACTAATCACAATGACAAATGACCTTAGGAGTAGTTTGAATTATCTATTTTAAAATGGTATTTTATCTCGTATTCTACTTCATCTATGCATGATATATGTATAAAGAATTATAAAAAAAACACATGAAAATATAGGTAAAATAGAATAAGAGATGACACATCATTTTAGAATAGAAAATCTAAAATGGCCTATCAGCTATTCGAGAGTAAATTATAAAGTAAGTTTTGCCAAAATCAAAACTAACCCTACAATGTTATCCTTGTTAAAAGACCAGATTTAGGAAAAAAAAAATTCAAAACACCGGTTCTAACAATTGAATATTGTAGATTTTGCCACATCAATAATGAGACATCAATAGTGAGTAATGACAGGTCATTTCATGTTGTTAAAATCTAATGAACACATGAATAATTTTCTTGCTTGAAGATGAATTCGTTTACAAGATTGTGTTCTGTTCTCTAACAAAGAAGAGGAAGAGTATTTTATACTCTTTCCTAATTAGCCAAACACCACCTGCTTACCATATATAAAAAAAGCTATTCTAACATAACACAAGAAGTGTTATTTTAAATCACAACTCTTACTAATAAACTTAACACTCCCTCTTAAGCTTGTTGTCAAAAAGATTGAAGACACCAAGCTTACAAAGCAAATACTCAAACTGTATTCTCCCTAAAGCCTTTGTTAGCAAATCGGCAGGTTGTTCACTTGAAGGAACAAAAATTGTCTTGATTACACCCTGTTGGATTTTATCCCTGATAAAATGACAGTCCACTTCTATATGCTTGGACTTTTCATGAAACACTGGATTAGCTGCCAATTGAATGGCAGATTTACTGTCTGTATGTACTGGAATAGGCAACTTCACTTCAACTTCAGATCTTTAAAAATACTCAACAACCAAAGAACTTCACATGTAACAGAACCTAAGGCTCTGTATTCAGCTTCTGCAGAGCTCCTGGAAACTGTACTCTGCTTCTTTACTTTCCATGAAATCAATGATCCTCCAAACATCACAGCATATCCGGTCAAGGATCTCCTTGTCATTGGGCATGAGGCCCAATCTGAATCACAATAAACTTTCAAACCAAAGTCAGCATTAGAAGGCATAAGCAATCCCAAACCCGGTTTACCTTTTAAGTATTTCAGCACCCTATACATAGCATCAAGATGAGATTTTCGTGGGCTATGCATAAACTGACTCAATACTTGTACAGAATAATCAATATCAGGTCTGGTCAAACAAAGATATATCAACTTACCAACTATTTTCTGATATTCAGTCACATTATTAATGAGAGGATCTGTAGTATCTGAATGATCATCAGAGAACTTAACATTTTGCTCAATAGGAATAGCAACCGGTTTACTTCCTAGCATGCCAGATTCACAAAGAAGTTCTAAACAATATTTTCTCTGATTCATGACAATGCCTTTACTTGATCTAGCTATTTCAATCCCTAGGAAATACTTAAGCTCTCCCAAATCCTTCATATGAAAAGTTCTATTCAAATATTGTTTACAATCATCAATAAGCAAAGCATCATTACCACAGATCAAAATATCATCAACATATACTAATAAGTAAACTATGCTACTCCCCCTTGATTTGATAAACAGAGAGTAGTCATTTTTAGATTGAATGAAATCATAATCATGCATAGCAGTAGTGAATTTATGATTCCATTGCCTAGAGGCTTGTTTCAAGCCATAGAGAGATTTAAGAAGCTTACATACCTGAGGTTTAGTTGCATTACCTGTATTGCTAAATCCAGGAGGAATATTCATATAGACTTCTTCATCCAAATCTCCTTGCAAGAAGGCATTGGTTACATCCATTTGCCATATAGGCCACCCAAATTTAGCTGCAAGAGAGACTACAAGTCTAACAGTAACATGTTTAGCCACAGGTGAAAAGGTTTCTTTATAATCTATACCTGCCTGTTGAGTATATCCTTGGGCTACAAGTCTAGCCTTAAACCTATCTATGGTTCCATCAGATTTATATTTAATGTTATACACCCACCTACAACCTATAGGTTGCTTATCAGAAGGTAAATCCACAATGGACCAAGTTTTATTTAATTCAAGAGCAGCTATCTCAGTTTTCATAGCCTGCTGCCATCTCTTATCTTTACTAGCCTCATTAAAAGATGAAGGAATATATTCGCTAGAAAGAGCAGTAAGATATGCTGCATATTTAGGCTTAATAGAATCATATTGCATAAAATGAGACAAAGGATATTGAATAGAATTAGCATCATTAGAAGATTTAATGAAGGGTGAGATGTAGTCTTTTGCCCAATAAGGAGGCTTAGAAACTCTTTCAGATCTCCTAGAAACTTGCTGATTCTGAGCACTGGATATACTGTTTTCATTGATAACTTGATTTTCTATAACATGAATATCATTACTGGAATTATCAGAATGATGAACATCATCATTATCAATGGATATATAAGGCAGAATAAGATCATCATGATACATTTTTGGATCATGCACAGGAAAACTCTGTTTATCAGAATCATTATCAGATATAACAAAAGGAAAAACATGCTCATGAAACATTACATCTCTGGAAACAAAAAAAACTTTGGAATTCAGATCCAACAACTTATATCCCTTTTGATTAGGGGCATAACCCATAAAGACACAGGGTTTGGATCTAGGCTGAAATTTGTCAAGCTGTGGAAGAATTTTAGCAAAGCATAAGCATCCAAAAGTTCTAAGATGAGAATAACCAGGTTGTTTCCCATAAAGCATATAATAAGGGGTTTTACCGTTTAATAAAGGAGTAGGGGTTCTATTAATAAGGTATACAGCAGTGAGCACACATTCACCCCAATATATCATGGGAACATGAAACAAAAATTTTAAAGACCTAGCCACATCTAAAATATGCCTATGCTTTCTTTCTACCACCCCATTCTGTTGGGGTGTGTACACACAGGAACTCTGGTGTACGATTCCAAGATATTCAAACAAAGTTTTGCATTCATGACTAAAGAATTCCATAGCATTATCTGTTCTAATAGTCTTGACTTTAACAGAAAACTGAGTTGCAACATATTTCATGAATTTCTTTAGAATTTCTAGCATGTCAGACTTATAATTCATCAAAAAAACCCAAGTTGATCTGGAATAGTCATCAACAACAGTTAGAAAATAAGCTTCTTTATTATAAGTCTGCTCTCTATAAGGACCCCAAATATCAATGTGTAAAAGCTCAAAAACAACAGAAGTAACACTAGTTCTCTTAGGAAAAACAGTCCTTGAATGTTTGGCCATAGGACATATGTTACAGTACATCTTATCATCATCAACATGTATGCCTAATTCAGGCAGAAATTTGAATCTCTGAAATGACATATGTCCTAGCCTCTTATGCCACAATTTGGCTTTATTTTGCATTACAACAGAAAGAGAATTGGTATTAGAAACAGTATTACAAGATTTTTCAAACACATCAACAGATTGATCTAAGAGATCTTGGGGAGTTGGTTGAAGAAGATACAAGCCATTTTTAAGCTTACCAATCCCCTTGATCTTGCCATTCCAAATTCCCTGTATTAAACAAAAGTTAGGAAAGAAACTCACAAAAACCTCATTATCAGTGGTTAGTTTAGAAACAGATAATAAATTGTGCTTGAATTCAGGAACATAAAGCACATCTTTCAGAACTAAATCTGTTTCTAACTTTAAAGTTCCAGTGTGAGTAACTTCACTAAATCCTCCATTTGGAAGATTAACAGTATTTTGTATAGGAGTCTTAACAAAATTATTACCAAGAAAGTCTTGACTAGCTAACATATGTTGGTTAGCACCAGTATCTATGATCCAAGAACACATATTATGCACACATGTAGTCTCAGCAGTATTAGATATGCAAGAATAAGACATACCTGCTAAATTGGCAGTAGCTCCTTGAGTATTTCCTTGCTGAGCTTCAGTATTGCCAAACATCTGCATGAGTTGCTGGTATTGTTGGGCAGTGAAAACTGACTGCTTCACCATAGCATTACTTCCAGTTCCATCCTCACTAGTAGTGTGAGCATTAGCAGAAACATATTCTTGTGGAGCACTCACAGAATTGGCCTGACTTCCCTGATTGTTATTGAATCCCCTGCCACTATTATTACCTCTACCACCTCCCCTTCTGCCACCTCTTCTTCCTCCTCTAACCCAACCAGGAGGATAACCTATAATCTTGAAGCACTTTTCCTTTGTGTGTCCAGGGAGGTTACAGTGTTCACAATTCACATCAGGTTTGTTATTATTAATTTGTGAACTAGACATAAAGGCAACAGAGGTGTCCATTGTATTATTCTGACTGCTAATTCCTCTCTGAGTCTCCTCATTACTAATCATAGAGTATACTTGATTGTGTGTAGGTAATGGAGACATCATCAATATTTGTGACCTCAAATTGCTATAACAGTCACTTAATCCCATTAAGAACTGCATCATCTTAAGTTGAGTGCAAAAATCAATATATTCTTTAGAAACTACCACAGATGGAGAGGGTATCAATGACTCATACTCATCCCATAGGCAACGAATTTTAGAGTAATATTCTGTAACAGTGCTTGTACCTTGTGTAATCGTATTAAGAGACCTATATAAAGAATATAGTCTAGCACCATTTACTCTATCAAATCGTTCTTTAAGATCTTTCCATATCATAAACGCAGATTCTATATAAACAACGCCATGAATTAATTCTCTAGAAATAGACCTGTGAATCCACGATTTGACGATAGCATTGCACCTCTTCCAGTATGGTAAAAGATCTGAATCTGCAGCAGGTTCTTTACATTCTCCAGTGATAAATCCAAGCTTGTTCTTGGCCTCTAAGGCCACAATCATCTCTCTGCTCCAAATTTTGTAGTTCTCTGATCCTTTCAATATCTCTGTAACAAGATCAAGACTAGGAGTATCAGACGGATGAAGATACATTGGATTCTGAAAATCAATCGTAGAAATCGCCGTAGATGTTGACTCTTTAGGATCTGTAGGATTTGTGAGAGACATATTGAAGAACTAGGGTTACGATATGCGCGCAGAAGCAATCGAACGAAAATCCCCAAAATTTCAGATTCAATTGAAAGAAAGAAAAAATCGATTAGAATCGATTTTGATCGGAGAAATCACCAAAATCCCCAAAATTTCAGATTCAATCGAAAGAAAGAAGAAATCGATTAGGATCGATTTTGATCGGAGAAATCACCGGAAATATAGCCGGAGAAG
The DNA here is from genome assembly GCA_019426215.1 of Buddleja alternifolia. Taxonomy (NCBI): domain Eukaryota; kingdom Viridiplantae; phylum Streptophyta; class Magnoliopsida; order Lamiales; family Scrophulariaceae; genus Buddleja; species Buddleja alternifolia. The sequence continues at coordinate 10,165,635 of CM033403.1, forward strand.
ATATGAAGATCGATCGGAAAACAGTGGCTCTGGTGCCATGTTAAAATCTAATGAACACATGAATAATTTCCTTGCTTGAAGATGAATTCGTTTACAAGATTGTGTCCTGTTCTCTAACAAAGAAGAGGAAGAGTATTTTATACTCTTTCCTAATTAGCCAAACACCACCTGCTTACCATATACAAAAAAAGCTATTCTAACATAACACAAGAAGTGTTATTTTAAATCACAACTCTTACTAATAAACTTAACACATGTCACCCAAGTGGGTATGCACCCAAGTGAGTTGTGAGTCGTTGGAACTTATATAATAATATCATCATTTCATTTTATGACATCATCAAATACAAATCTAATAATTCAAATATACAATTGGGTATACCAAAGTTGGTTAACATACGCCACTTACTCAATAGGCGTTAATCGACGCCCTTTAGTGCACCCTTATATTGGGTGTATTTAAGAATTTTCCCCAAACTTAGGGGACCTCGATGCAAATTGTAATTTTCCAAGCATCAAAATCTTCACAGCACAAAAGGTTTGAAATGAAGATGAAAAAAAGAAAGGAAGAAAAACAAGAGAAGCCAATAAATACCCCCAACAATTCAAAGAGTAATAGCGATGGCGGCGGTGGAGAGCGTGGTGGTGGTGGAGCTGGGGTGGTACAAAGGGAAAGTGGAATTAGTGAGTGATTGCGAAGAGGAGATTATGCTTCTTTGGGCAATCCAACAACCAATATTCTCCAAGCACAATGCTTACGTCACTCAATCCTCTCTTCAGCTCAACATTGATGCTTGTGGCCGCTCTCTCTCCATTCTCCAGTCCCCTTCTTCTCTCGTTCGTTCGTTCCTCCACTTCTTACTCCCTTGCGTTAATGTTTCTATATATATATATGTATATATGTGTGTATATATTTATAGGCTAACCCTAAAGTAATTAGAATTAGCAGTAGGTTATGCCTGGGGATTCATCTATGTTTCATTATAACGTGTGTTTGTGTTTGTCGACTGACAGATTATTATGAATTGAATTGAATAATTTGGTAGTCTTCAAGTTGTACATTCATTAAGAACATCTTACTTCACTAACTTTTTATTTGAGCATGGATTTTAGATTTCAACACAATAAAAGAAGTGATTAATTTTCGTTAACACGAAGAAATTAAGTTGCAGCATGGATTCGGGGATTCGTGGGAGATATTATTTTTTAATTAAGACCAGATTATGAGTTTTTAAAAAAGTATAATGCCGGTGACAGGGTCGCTTAAATCATTTCTTTCAGAGGTACCCATGAATAAGAGATTTAATTGACAAATAGTTTGGTCATGGGATAAATAAACCATTATCATGACGATTAAGGCGAAAAGGACTTTATTTGTCCACCTTTGCTCTATATATGAAATGCAAATTGCAACTCTGAGGTTTATGTATAGTTTATGTAGGACATGATATTGTTGAAAAAGGGATTTTGAGCACAAGGATGCATTATTGTGTACCCTTTTGGATCAGGCTCATATAGTTACTTGGACAGTTATCTTTAACATCATCATCACGGTCTGATTCAAGACGAGATTTGGTTACTTATGCTGGAATTACCTTTATTTCAAACTTAGTATTTAAATAGAAGTAAGTAATTGTTTGTACGTGTAACCTGGATATATATGAGGGTCAGTTGGCTGGATAATAGCATTGATTTCAGATGGTGTACACTCTGATATATGTGCTATGATTCCTATGAAGTAAGATGGGCTGTTGTTTGTCACCAATTAAATGAAAATAAACCTTTTTTAATTCTTATTGTAAGTGTTCTATTGTTTTTTTTTGTTTATCTCAATTAGAATTATTCTACGTGTTTGATTCACCTACCAGTTCGACTTGACTTTAAAAAATTAAAGCATTTTATATATCTTCTTTCTTTAATGTTTTTAGAAGACCTTTTTCTACGTGTTTGATTCACCTACCAGTTCCTCATGCCTGCAATCCATATTTAGAGTGGATAATTATATATTGCCTAAAAAGTTTCAGTTTTGGCCACATGCTATTCTCACATAATTACTTCCATGATATTTTTTCATTTGTTCTGGATTCATCGCTCCTCTGACAAATACTTTAATGATGGTTCTCTTCTCAAGTGCAGGGCACTGCTGGAGTAACTGGCTCAGTGATGTGGGACAGCGGCATTATTCTTGGGAAGTTTTTAGAGCACTCTACGGAATCTGGAACAATTTTCCTCCAAGGGAAGAAGGTTGTTGAATTGGGCTCAGGCTGTGGATTAGTTGGGTAACATTTCATCAGTAGTTTCTAAGATTTATTTGTGAACATTTCTTTGATCAATTTCTAATTCAGCTGCTCATTGACTTTTGAAATATGAAAGTCCCAAAGGATTTAAGTGTTACAGCCCTGCAAGATCTCTTCTCTAAGAATCTTTCATGTATTCGTTTGCTGGTCTTGGTTAAACAGCGCCATCCTAATACAACACTTTAGCATTCTGTACCGTTGAAACCCAAATTTACCACTTTGCATACTCAAATCATAAATCCATTAAATTCTTGCTTACTTTTCCAGCTGAAAAACTTAGCAAATAAAGGAGTCTGACTAATGACCGGAGGGACTTTAAAGGTAAAATGGTGAATTGAAATGGATTCCACGTGTTTATTCTTTCTCCCCAAAATAAACTTCTTTAAGAGATGGCGCTTTCTTTCACATAAATACCTCATTCACTATATTTATCAAATTCATGTGATAACTGGAGTAGATTGATGTGTTGACGTAGTATGGAAATGGAAACGCAATCTGCTTTGTTCTGTAAATGTTTATGTGATGCTGCTTTATTCTGAAACACGTCTTCTTTGTTGTCTGGAGTGGAACTGGACTTCTTCCTTAACTCAACCTAATTTTTTTTGGTTTAAAATAGGCGCAACAAATAATATATCTTCTTTCTTTAATGTTTTTAGAAGACCTTTTTTCTTATATGTTAGCACATTCCAAATAAGTAAGTACTGGAGGTTAAACTTCGTTGATATAATTTTAGTTCCTTGTATGTGTCTATCAGCTGTATTGCTGCTTTATTGGGAGCTCAAGTAATTCTCACCGACCTTCCTGATAGACTAAAGCTATTAAAAAAGAACGTCGAAACCAATCTGTATGGAGACGTGAGAGGGTCTGCGAAAGTGAATGAACTAACATGGGGAGATGATCTGGACCCAGATTTCACCGATCCTTTACCTGATTATGGTAACAGTAATACTATTTCATGTCTAATAGATTAAGCTTCAATGATCTGGCTGTGATACTTCAAGCCTTGTTTATGCGAAAATTTTTGGAAGGAAAGTTTTTATGTATAAAATTATAAAGCCCTCCCAAAGTTGTGGGTCCATTAATGTTGTTGACCAATTGACACGCTAGAAGCTAACTTGTTTTTATAGCAAGTGCACTAGTTGTATGTAGTAATAAAAGTAGACAAAATAAGTCCGAGTTGTCGAACCACGGAGACTTGGATTTTAGTTTATGATTTCAATAAGAGAAAAGACAATTAAAGTAAAGTAAGAGCAAAACAATTAAGTAAACAAAGAACAAAAGTAAGAACAAGCAATGGATTGAAACTCAAGTATGAAAATAGACTAAGGCACATGCAAGACTTGATTTGATCCTTATTCGCACAAAGACTCTCGTTGAATTATTAGACTTAGTTGCTCTGGTGAAAACTCCTAAGGTAAAGAATAACCCATGTCTCGTGATAGACTCCTATACTTAAATGGCGGATTCCGAAGTATGTCTATCCGGAAATCTATCCTCTAAGTATGCATTAAAGAACTAGAGTTTACTCGATTAGAATCGAACTACTTCATCCGGGAGTCTTTACCTATGTTTAGGGCAACTCCTATTTGGTTCGTTGATGTTATAAATTTCTTGCACCCTAGTTTAAGTCTTTCTCAAAACGCTAAACTAGTCAATAAACCATACATACGGTGATCAATCACATGTAAGAAACATAAGCACAAATTGATAACACATAACAACATAAGAATTAATTCAACAATTATCAATAATACGAATAAGTCACAAATCAATTCTTACAAGGCCCTAGCCATATGAATTTTCGCCCATAACCATCAACATAGAAGAATTCAACATATTTATATACATAAGTGTAAACACAAAATGCAATAAACAATGAATAAATTCCCTAAAAAGGTTAATGGTGATGGATCCTCAAGTGGAGCTTCAATCCTTAGCTCTTATCTTCTTCTTGCCCTTCAAGGTAGGTGAAGGTAGGTGAAAATATGGCCAAAACCCAGAAAAATGCTTCCAATCCCCCGGATTTTGAACCCTTGAAATGAGCTAAAATTCGCTTTATAGCTTCCAAAAAACGGTTACAGCGGCGCCCACGCGCCGCCTACGTGGCAGGAGTTTCTTGGGGGAAAAGTCAGTCGGCGCCCAAACGTGAATAATCTGGCTCCTAGGCGTGGGTCTGCGTGCACTTGCTGCTTCTCTTCATCTTCTGGCGCCTGGGAGCGAGTAATGTGGCGCCTAGGCGCGGATCTGCGAAGCATTAATCTGGACTTCGTTTGATACGCTAATTTTCGCTCTTTTCTTCGTGTGCTCTCGTTTATCACCTGAAATCACTTAACACCCCGATTAAACGCAAATGTAGCATGATTTAGGCAATAATTGAATCCAAAGTATAAGCATCACGGGCTTAAAAACACGTAAAAACGCCTCTTATCACCAATCAATTTGACTTTTTTCAAGTGTGATAATAAATCACTTCTATTTATTTAACTTAACTATTTAAAGAACATGACAAAAATTAAGATATTTCTTTTAGTAATATTTGAAAATTGTCAACAGATAAATTTGATAAATGGTCAAAGATTTGACTTCGTATTGTAACAAAAAAGAGCAATATTTTTAGGAAAAAGGACGATTTGAATTGTATATTGCTCATTGTGAAAAAAACTGTGTTGCAGTGATTGGATCGGATGTAATATACAGCGAAGGAGCTGTAATGGATTTGATGGAAACACTTGCAGAGCTCTGTGGAAAACAAACAACCGTTATTTTGGCTGGAGAGCTTCGAAATGGTACTAAAATTTCATTCTCATGATTCCAAGCCTTTTAAGACAAGTCCTTAATACAGTGATTCATGTGACAGATGCCATCCTCGAATACTTCCTGGAAGCTGCAACTAAAGAGTTTATAGTTGGTCGTATCAATCAAGAGCAATGGCATCCAGATTATTGCAGTTCACGTGTTGCGATATATGTCTTGGTGAAGAAGTAGAGTGTAAAATCAAGGACAGCATTATATCATGTATCTTGCAGGTGGTGATAGGCTGATAGCTATTAGGCTTTGATGTTGTAGGACTGTACTCGAAAATAGTTCTAGATTTTTTGGGGCACAAATGAATGAAAGGGATAATTATATGCACACCTTCTCACTTGCTGAGTAATTACTACAAACCAGCCTAAGGTTTTGCAAATTACCAAGATGCCCCTTGTCAGATCTTAACAACTCGAAAATTAGGGAGTGAAATTGTAATCTATTTTGCTTTGTACTAATAGTGGAATTTATGGTAATTTCTCAGACCTCGTGGTGTTTTTTGTAATTAGAGTGTCAAGCTGGGAGCATTGATAGTTTATCCTAAATAAGATCACAAGAAGCATATTATATAAAATTTCGAAGCATCTTCAAAGAGTGAAAAACAAAAAAGACTTGCCAGTAGTCATTTTATGTTGTGATGAAATTGTTGTGGCCTCTCTTCGTTAGGTAGTTGCGATCAACTCAAGAGGGCCGCAACAAAGAAGCTAGATTTGGCGTAGTTCTTATTGGTGCATGTGGATTCTTTTAGTATTTGGCTGAGATTATAAGATTACATATATTTCGTAGATGATACTATTCTATTATATTTACGGGGTGGGGGCTTGCAAGCTGATGATGGTAAAATTCGTCCATCAGAGAATATCATGTGATTCATCACGTGGGGAGGGAATACGATCCAACTCACGACAAATTAGGTTGGGGTTGAAGAATTTATAGATTGCACTCGCTGTTATGCGAGCTGTCTACGTATCCGATGAAATGGAATTAAATCAGTTCGTAGTTCTATGGTGAGATTACTCTCAGAAGTAGCCAGTGGATTTTTTCTGAGAGAGTAGATAATGGATGGCCTAAGCCTCTTTGAAGGTATATATAGGACTAATGGTAGGCTATGGGCCGTGGGCTCAATTTTAGCAGTAGCCCACCAGATTACTAAAATAGTCTAATTAACTTTACGGTCTTAATAACGTAACAACCCATATTCCCAATGGGCCGTCAGCCCTTTGGGCTTGACTAGCATATTAATCGCGAACTTGATCCACGAGTGGCGGGCCGGAGGTATGCAAATTATCATAATGACATTAGACATTTTTTATGCACATCATAATGCCCCTACTCTCGGGTTTACCTAATGGTATATCCGGGAGTAGAAATAATTTCGTTTAGGCAATACCACTCAGCTCAAATTTGTACTGGATTAGGGGTCATAAAAGCTCCCCACCTACTTTTTGTCTAAGTGTAAGTGGGTTGGTGGCTTTCATTCTAACACCTCTTCATATCCTCATTTTTCCAAAAATCCTCTCTTAGAGAAATTCTCTCTCTAGGATCTCTCTTTCTTAGCCAACAATGGGTGGAAGCCAAGGTGACCAAGGTAACTCTAAAATCTTTTACATTTGCTCCCCCTTTTGTTGTGTTATGTTAGTAGTGTGATAAATTACTTGTTTTTTCGCCACCACTATAATCGATTCAACCTATGACCCCTTCGCCCTCATGGAGCACTTTTTTAGGGGTCGTTGACTTTTTACCTGGGGGCGTCGAGCCTCGCTTATTGAACAGGAGGGGGGCGCCACTTGGCCACCCCGAAGAACTGGCCTCGCGGTCGGGGCGCGAGGCGTGGTACCTTGTGGCTCGACCGTGAGGCATAGGGCGTCGCGGCCCTGTGGTCTTGCCACGAGGCGGTGAGTTTCACCTCTCGTGGCTCGATTTGCCCCGGGGGTTTGTTGGTCCTTTTTGACATGTAAAATTTTTGTATGTGTGCTATCATTTTCGATAACATCTATTAACTTGTTGTTAATTGAACCCCCTATTTTTCATAGGACGAGAGAGCTCTTCTTCCCCTGATAGTGAGGGTTCTACTCTTCAGGAGGATCTAGCGTTCGACTCTTGTGATTCCACTATCTTTGAAGTAGAACTTTTAGCCCTTTTCGAGGACACCGCAATGGACTTTGAGTTGCCATTGCCTATAGCGGGTTGTCAAATTTCTGACCCTCCAGAGGGACACGTGATCCTTTACTTAGAGTATTTTTGTTCGCGGTTCACCATCCCCTATCAAAAGCTTTTTGGAAAAATCTTAGCCCACTATCAAATTTGTATAAGTCAATTAACCCCCAATTGCTTTATCTTCTTTGAGGATCGTATTCGTCGGTTTACCGAACTAAACCTCGAGATAAATTTGGATGCCTTCCAGGCTCTATTTGAGGTTAAGATGTGCTCTACCGTGCCTTTAGTGTACCTTTTTCCCTCACTGACTATTAGGTTCTTGGAGGGTAACATTCGTCATAAGGGTACTTGGAAATCGAAGTTCTTTTACTTTCTTATTGACCGCTTGGGTATATTGACACCATTGCATTGGAATAGGGGTGTTTCCCCTCACAAGGTCACCCGTACCCTAAAACAACTTAGGGTTATCTTTAGCAAGATGGGTTTATTTGACCATAGGTTTGACGTTAGTCGATTATATACTCATGGTATACTTGTGTTTTTAACTTTTTCTCACTCCATGTTGTAGCTCTTAAGCGTTGTTTGGAATTATGCTCTTACATACTAATGCTTGGTCTTCTTATGTATTTTTTGTAGGTGCGAAGGTAGCCAAGGGTGGAAAAGTGAGCTCCACCGCCCCTCTGACCCCTCACCCCACTCTTAGCCATGGTGATGTGTCCAACCTGTCAACAACCTCGCGCCCTGCACTGAAGGGCGTGACTGGGGTTGTTACACCTTTGGCTCTCGCCCCATTTGACTAGGTGCCATGCAAACTGGACTTTTATTCCATGATTGAGGGTTTAGGCTCTAGGGGTGCTTAGGGCCCTTAGTTGGGCGCCCCTGCTAGCCCTCAAGGCACGGTAGTGTTGGAAAGAGCGGATGGCGAGAGTACGCTTGGGGGCTCGACCCACTCCCCTCCTAAAGATAACCGCGATAAGGAGATAGCCATTCGAGGAGGGTGCATCATTCCTTGGGGTTGTGCGCCCACGTACCCTTCACCTCCGCCAGCTCCACCAGTGAAGCGTGCTCGCGATTCCTCTCCGGGGAGCTCTAGTTTCACCGGCCTTGGCAAGGGGTTATTCAACTCTGAGGCGAACCTGGATCCCAACATTAGCTCTTTTTGGGATACCACTAATTCTGTGACCCCTTGGTCTTTGATGAGAGTGGTTGTGACTGATTACGACTATACCCGTTTATCATCTCTATCAACAGAGCGCCTTGACCAGGAGATCTCCACAGGGGCCGGTGGGTAAGCATTTACATGTGCTATTGCCATCTTTTAGAGTCTACATGTTTACGTTTATAAGTTTTTTACACAATTTTTGCCTTCTCAGTCAATCCAACTATCCTACCATCTTCGAGTTAAGTGGGAAGATGTGGAGAAAAAAATATGACGAGAGTTGCCAACAGAATCAGAAGCTTCATTCGAAGTTCTTTGGAGCTAAGAATTTGGCTGAAAAATGGGAGAAGAAATATAGGGAGGCCAAGAAGAATCTTGAGACGGCAAAATCCGAGGGTAGCTGCTTCCTTGGCTCAGATGTCGGAAAAAAGACTTTAAATGATGCCCGAAAGTCGGCGGTGGATAAACTTCGCAAGAGCGCCGACTTCATCGACGAGTGCAACAAGCGAGCGTATAATATTGCTTAGGGCTTCATGACCAAGACGGTTCACAAATGCCGTAGAACTCTTCGTCAGAGTGATCGGTTTCTTGGCGATGATTTCAAGTGGTTGTATGGTAATGTCCCCGACACTAGCGATGGGGAGGCCGAGGTGGGGAGCGATATTGCTAGTTGAGGTGTTGGTCACCCTCTTAGCATTTTAGCCCTCTCTTGCCTTTAGTTCTCCGGCCTGTTTACTTGTTTTTGAACTATTTTTATTCTAGTCTTGTTTAGTTATTTGTAAGATTTATTCTTGTCTACCCGAATGTGGGTTAGTTTCATCCTCGAATTGTTTTTTTGCTTTGGCTTGTAGCCCTTTGGATCTGCATGGATATTTTCTATCTCTTTGGCATGTTGCCTTTTGGATTTTCATGGATATTGACTATATCTTTTCGCCTCTTAGCTATCTTAGCGTGCCATTGGCGTGATTTCATGAGTGCTAGATAATTTACTATACTATTTTGCCTTAGTACCTCACGGCTTCATGAGCATCCGTTTAGGTACTTAGCTATTTTAACGCCCCATTGGCAGGATTTAATGAATGCTAGAGGTGAGTGTCCCTTGGGTATTTTTGCTATATTTGAGCTTCACTTAGCAATTTATTTTTTAAATGCTAAAAAATGCTTGGCCTGGGCTTTGAAATATTAGCTAGCCATGGCTTTAACCTATTAGCTAGTCACTAGCTAGCTGTTTCTTTGTATCTCCATTCCTTGCCCCCTACTCCTTAATATGTGAAACATATTCTGGAGTAAGTTACAAAGTGGTGTTTTTTCAACACCTGGGAGTTAAATTTTTCTTAAGTAGGCTTGCTGATGATGTGTTTTTTTTGCGTAGCGTATTGTGTTTCGCTAATAATGAGAGCTCTAGGCCCTATTTGTCGAGTGTCGACCCTTGTGATTTTGCGGCCTGATGCCTTGAGGCTTACAACCTTGCAACTTTTTCACTAGGGTGACATTTGCCTTTTTTGTATGCACTTTTGCGTCATTATTTGCTCAACTTTTTTCATGGTTATTTGAAAATATTTATTTTTTCAGACTTAGAGGAGCGTTCAAAATTTTAGTGCCCCCGATTCCTTAGGATTTTTTGAGTTTTCAGAGGCTTGAATAGCCACAAGTGTTATTTATTTGTGGCATGAGGTGAATTATCACGCTAGGCATATTGGTATAATCTCGGTCCAGAGTCCATGTCGGAGAGGGGTAGTTTTTCAAACCTCATACCCTCTTGGTACTGCTGAAAGGATCATAAGGTGAGGTAGCCTCAACCAAGCTCTTAAGGGTTCGGGAAGCATTCGTTGCTCCACCTATGTTAGCCTAAAAAATGGGGCTTTAAGTTTTTTTGAAATAGCTTCGGTCGGCAACAATGGTTCCGAGGAGAGTTTGTTTTGGGTGTTGTTATGTCACCCATTTGGTAATATAATACACATTCATAGGATATGCTAGCACGTTGACAAATAAAACTAATATACACCACAGTATAATGAGAAAATGTGTTACTCGACACTTAACAAATAAATGGCCAAAATTTAAAATATCCAACCATCAATGTAAAAAGTAAAGGGGGTGCACTTAGGCACCTCAAAACCACAATGTATGCGGGTGCACATAGGCACCTCAAAACTAAAGTAAAAGGTAGGCCGCGTTGGTGGGCACCACAACTCAACACTTGGCTCGTGGCCAACTCAAGATTGTTTAATAGTAATATAGGAAGTAAGATAGTTTTTTGTACTTGTTACCTGCTAAGGCCCCATGAGGCCTAATACTTTTCCAAGTTTGAGTAGGTTTCCCAGAGGGGTTCATCTCATGCTTGGTCTCCAATGCTGGCACGCCCATCGCCTCCCTTGGCGCCCTTGCATTGGAGTCCTCCACTTTAGTGATGGGCGCCGTGCTATTGAAATGTGCATCGCCTTCTTGGGGTGGCCTGTCCCGGCTCTCGTTTTCTCATGGGCGTCTGATTGCTGGGATTTTGGCCAAGTGTTGACTAATCAGGTCCTGCCCCCCAGGTGACTTTTCTCCAGTAAGATTAAGTTGATGGCAATTTGTTTTCCCTTATCACTGTGATGATTGTCGTCGTGCTTTCTTCTAGGCTTCTTCAGGGCATTGGCATAACATTCTCTCGCTACCTTCACGTTGCCCACAGCTTCCCCCGTTCCCACGAGGGTGGGAAACTTGACCTTCATATGAAAGGTGGATATGACGGCTTGAAACTGGTTTAATCTCGGCATCCCTAATATGACATTGCATGTGGAGGGGGCTTTGACCAACAAAAACTTCACCATTTTAGTGGAGCGGGCATGAAATGTGCTCAATGATATGGGTAGAGACACATCCCCTAATGCTTCCACTACCTCACCAGTGAATCCAGTGAGGGAGGTGTTGGTCGCTTGAAGTTGTGCATTGTCTACCCCTAGTTGGGTGAAGGCATTGTAAAAGATGATGCCTCACCCAAAAGTTGGAGATGGTCGCCATACCAATAAGGCGTCATTCATCAATGGTATGCTATTTTCTAGGTCTTATATACCAAACTCTATGATTTGAGCCTTTGGTTCTACCTGATTCACTTGCACCCCCTACCACTGTTGGGAGCTGATGGCATATAGCCCTGTGGTAGCTCTTAGTGAAGCTTCCCTTGAGTTCGCGGTGTTCCCCCCTGCAGCGCCTCCCAAAATCACCCCTATGATCCATTTCACTGGGGGTTGTCCATATCTAAATTAGCCCTTGGGGGGTTGCCTTTGCCTACATCTCTACCCCTCGATCCCGAAGGGTTTGTATGGTTGATCCCGATGGTGTTATTACCTCTTGTAAGTAACCTCTTTTGATAAGATTTTCTATCTCCACCTGCAGATGATGGCATTCTTCGGTAGTGTGACCCTTGTCACGATGAAATCTACAGTACTTCTTCGACTTAAGGCGGCTAGGATTGTCCTTCATCTTCTTAAGTCGTTGGACTATGCCTTGTTGCTCGGCGATGACCAGGACTTGTTCCATCGGGAGTGTAAGGGGGGTATACTTAATGAACTCTGAAGAAGGCATGTGCTTGCGCTCCTTGGACTCCGGCATTTTGTCATCATCTCTGGCCTTTCTCTTATTGCCGCCACCTTTATTCTTTATTGGCCCTACTGTCTCTTTGATTCTTACATATTTTTCAGCTCTGGCCAACAACTCTTCCATGGTCGACGGTGGCTTCCCAACTATGGACTCCTTGAACCTACTATTGAGTAAGTTCCTCTGTATTATTCCTAATAACTAGATGTAACCCCGTGCCAAGGCACGAGCTACTGAATATGTAACAAAAATATATTAAAAATTCATATTTATCATGACATTATTTATTTCTTTATTATATATAAAAAACAGATGATTCAATTTTAATGATTATCATTACAAATTTTCTTTATATGAATTTATTTTATATTTATTTTGTTTGAAAAATATTAGTACACCATTGGCATATTTAATAAAAAAAATTAAAAGATAAAATGAAAGGAAAGATGATTCAATTTTAATGATTATCATTGCAAAATTTCTTTATATGAATTTATTTTATATTTATTTTGTTTGAAAAATATTAGTACACCATTGGCATATTTAATAAAAAAAATTAAAAGATAAAATGAAAAGTAATTGCCATTATTAATAAAAAGAATTGACTCAATTTTTTTGGTTATGAATGAATTTTTTACTAACAGGTAAAAAAACAAAATAAAAGACAATATAGGTAATTTGGACTTAAATAAGTATGATAAAGTGGAACTTATAATTATTATATTTGATTATAATAAAAGCCCTCAATTGCTATGTTGAAGAAATTCAAAATATATAATCATATATTGATACGCATGCATGGGTGAAAAGTGAAATACAACAAAACATGCATAGATTTTTATCATGTAAAATTGAAACAACAAAATCTTGTAAAAGGGTGAAATAAATATTAACTCTTATATAATTTATTCTTTTTTTGGTTGTTGTTGCAAAGTACTTGACATTTCAAAAGTTTATAAAATTGACATTTATTTCGAAAAATACTACAACGATTATTTACACATAAAGACGAAGTCTATACAATTATAAATATTCAATCAAAAAAAAAACTCTAGGCATTTGAATTAGAAAATGAGTAATAATAAAAATCTTTAAAAATAAACCCAACTCCAGCGCTCTCATTTCTTCATCATTGCGACTATGTTTTACCTTTCACATTTTATCTTTATTCCCCAGTATATAATCATAGAATTTTCTATTACATCTGCAAATACGAAGAAATAAATAGACATTAATACATTACATTAATCATAAAAGAAATCACATGAAAATCAAGATAAATAAATAAATATTTTTTGCTTTTTTGATAAATTAATTTTATTTTTTCAATACCTTATATTGTTGGGTCTTGACAAATGTAGTTATACAAATATTTCATTGATTCATTTTTCAGGACCTCCTTCGTATGAAAAGTTCTAAGTGATGTTCTCACTTGATTGTATCTAGTTTTATTGTCCATAAGATTTTGTTTCGAATCACAATGCACCACTACATAAACATCTAGTTAGATTCCTGCCAAAAAAATATATGTAAAAGTTCAAAATAAAAAACAAATGGAAAATTACCTTTGTATATATAATGAAAAATTTATCTCATTTTACTCAATTAACAAATTTCTATTATGCACATTGAATCAATAAGTAACTCAAATAGATTTTGATGGGTTGATAAATTGTAACCTAGTGACTACTTCAATTGACTGTATCTAGTACTATTATCACGATAATTTTATTTTGAGTCGCTATTCACCACCACAAAAACATGAGTTGTCCCATTAGATTCCTACAAAATTTGGTCAAAATCAACCAAACGATGAAACCGAATACCAAATTCATATATCATACCATGTTGAGTTAAATTTCAAGAATTGCACAAATATATTGTTAAATTGTATGTTGTGCTATATCTCGTGCAAGCAAATATATCTTATTAAGAAAAGATATATATTGCACTCTTATTATATCACTTAATTTAATGTTAGTTGTAGTAGTTAATGAGAAATGACAAATATTGTTAGTTGTAGTAGATGATGAGAAATGACAAATATATAATTAATGAAAAATAAAATTAAATACATTTATAATTAAATAAAAAGATAAAACCAACAAAATGAAAACTAAGATATACATATTGAACATTTTTCACAAATTTAATTTGAAGTATAAAATTATTTGTGAAGATTAATACATATCAAAATCTTATGTGGTTATATTTATAGATATAATATAATATAAAACCGTAATAATGACCAGAATGATTGCGCAGTAAAACACCAAAACCTGAAAAAACATGCTAAAAATGACATGAAATGCAAACTTAATAATTGTAATGTGGTTGAGACAAAAAAGGAAAAAAAATAAAATATGACACTTCATTAGCCACAAAAGTGCAATAAATCACAATTTTTCGGAACATGGCAATGATAAAAAATGCATTTTTTTTTTGGTTTCAGATAAAAAATGCATTGAGAAACACATTATAAACATAAAAATTGTGCCATAGTCTAATGTCTCAAATTTAAAGACAAATTCCTTTGATGTGATAAAATTCTTGACATGTTGTGATTTGGTAGATGTAGAGCCATTTATCAAATTTCGTAAAAAGAAACGAAGAATTTAGAAAATATGAAACAACGTATACATACTTAGGGAAGGAAATATTTAGTGAGAAAATGTAAATATATAAGAATATATAGGTGAAAAGATAAAACTATAAATATAGAGAATAATTAATCCCAGCCACACATTAAACAATCAAATATGCATTCTGAGGATATAAAAACATGAAATAATTGAAAAGGAGAGAAAAAAGTGAGAAAAAAAAATGTACAAACTATGTAATTATAGTAACTTGTAGAATATCTTCAAATAAAGAAGAAGAAACAATTCGAAAGTAAAAACATGGTAATTTGAACATGAAAAGAAAAAAAATAGTACAATCATTAAAAAAATTAAAAAGAAAATGTCAGTTTCATCAAATGGATTCACTGTTTTTATTTTAACATGTAATATCAATCAAAATATGTTAAGATTTAACACATGCAAGAATAAAAACTAAATGTTGGTCCCAAGTGGCATACGAAAGGGTCTAGAAGGGGGGGGGGCAGATTGAATAGATCCTGAAGTCTTTCTCGACTTCAAAAATTCGTATTAAAAATGTGTTGGACGATTGAAAAGTAGGCGCTTGACTGAGCGTCTATTGAAGACTGTTATTAGAAAGATAACTTAGACTTCAAGATTTGAATACTATAACCAAATAGGTTTAAGCGTTCACTTCTTTGATCACTGTTAGCACAGCGAAATTGATTTGATAGTCTTCTTGTTTGAAAGCTTTTAGCGTCACAAAATGTTTCTTAGTTGCTTAACTTTTAATTGTATTTTATTTAATCAATTTATGC
Organism: Buddleja alternifolia; assembly: GCA_019426215.1. Classification (NCBI taxonomy): domain Eukaryota; kingdom Viridiplantae; phylum Streptophyta; class Magnoliopsida; order Lamiales; family Scrophulariaceae; genus Buddleja; species Buddleja alternifolia. The sequence continues at coordinate 10,181,029 of CM033403.1, forward strand.
AATGATATGTTAATAAGAAAATTGAATGTAAAGTAAATAACACAATATTTGTAAGATTCGTTGGGTGGTATAATCCCAACTACGTCTTTTTTCTCTTTGAACACTTGGAGGCAATCCACTAAAATGATTCTCAAAGAATCACACAGAATCTTCTACAAATTAGGGAAAGAGATGGACGTCGATGACCTGAGCTCCTTGATCACACAGATTTCTGCTCCAAATCACTTCTATCCCCTTGCTTCTTTCATCCAGAAATAATGCAAGTATCCAACTTTGACTTCATACAGATCGCGAGGCTTGGATGGGGTTTTTCTGAACGGTTTGTTTGATTTTGATGAAGTTCAAACAACTGGGAATATCTCAATAGTAATGTAGGTTTCTTCAAAAAGAATGTTTCAGATATTGGTTAACTGTCTAAGGATTTGAAGAAAAGCAAAGGGAAGGTTTGCTTGAATATTCTGGCTTTTCTGAGAATTTAAGGAATGAGACTTCAATGCAACAACAATTTGGCTTGGAATTTATCGGGTATTTTTGGCTTGTTGTTGAAGTCCTATTTATAGGCATTCTTGGAAAAAGTGTCCGTTTGACACATGGACAGGCGCGTGTCTCTCACTTCCGCGAGTGAACAACTTTTGTCCTTTTTCCTGAAAATCTGTTGCACAAAAGTTGGTGCTGCAGTCTGTGAATGGTTAACAGTCCAATAGGGTGTTTTCTCCGTACGTCCGAAAGAGCTTATCACATTTAATGCTCTTATAAGCATTTAATGCATTTGAATTAAATGCCCATTGACATTTAATGCACTGAGAATATTTGCATTAAACTCCTTCTGGACTTAGAAATAAATTCAGGTGAAATCAGTCATTGATAGATGCTCATTCATCCTTGAATAACTTCTATCCTAATGAACGCTTGAAATAGTTGGTCGTTTCAGACGCTTGGAATCTTTATCTTCATTCAGACTTCAGGCGCTTGTGTCTTCAAACTTAACTACTGATAAACTCGCTCAGAACTTATCAGATGCTCAGTCTAAGAATACTTAGTCTCACCCTAGAATAAAAATAAAACAAAGCCTATAAAGCCTATTACAATTCTAACGCTTAAAGCTTATACATGATTTCTACTAAAATCAAACTTACATATTTTGGGGTCTAACAAGTAATCCTCATTGTCATCATCAAAACATCTAACATGAAATTCCTAACAATTTCCCCCTTTTTGATAATGACAATACTTACTCTTTTATAGTTCAAGAGTTAGACAACCAAAAATAAAAGTTATCTTTGGTTAGTAAAAGTTAGTTAATGTTAGTTACGCTTCAATGAGATGTTTCAGCTAAAAAATGTATTTTTATATAAATCAATGATTACACACATTTTTACAACAAAAAAAAATATAAGAGACAAGAATATAGATAATGCAAAGTAGACAAGCTCTTAATCATCTTCTTCTTCTTGAGCGTTTAGTCTTCTGTTTACCTCAGCCCTGATTGCTTCAGAAATATTTTCTTCAAGCCTAATCATGGCGGCATGTTCTTTATTTATTACTATCTTCTTTTCTTCTTGCTGTATCTTTTTATAAGCAACAAATTGCTTAGCCCATTCAACTGGGTCGATGCCAATCATCCTTAGGCATACTCTGAGCGCTCTATTGAAATCTGACTTCTTTTGCTCTTTAGCAATGATCTTTGGGTCAGAAGGCTCTGGAATAGGCGGTCTAGATAATGGAACATCAAACTGTACAAGCAATGCCCTTGAAGGTACTGGCAAAATTTGGAAGAAGGTTTGACGCTTGAGCGGAGGGCTGAAAGCTCTTGAACTGGACACTTTCCTCTTCTCCCCTCTTCTCTGTCCTTCCCCCTTATTGCCATCATCAGCCTTTAGAAAATGCTCGGTGAGCAAGCTAACTTGACTAGCAATCTGTGAAACAGAGGCTGAAAGATCGTCCAGGCGCTTATCAAAATGCTCCTTCATGGCCAGTTTATGCTTGAGCGTCCAACATATTATGCACAAATAATACTGAGCGTAGATGATCATGCATATGAAAGTTTTTGATCATTGACGCTTGCAGTTAGGTTTAAGTACAATTTTAAGGTTCCCCCTAAATTTGTTAACTTGTAACAACTTCTCAAAGATCTTTTGCACATAATTAAAGTGGAGTCCCCCTAAATTATATGTCTAATAAAATATGATGCAGAAAATGATTAAGCATTTAAGTCGATCATACCTAATTCACTTCTCAAAGTGAGAAAACGTTGTTCGTTGAGAGCTTTGGTGAAGATATCTGCCAATTGTTTGTCAATTCTAATAAAGTGAATGGAGATATCTTTCTTTTGAACATGGTCACGGAGAAAATGGTATCTAATGTCAATATGTTTGGTTCTGAAATGAAGAACAGGGTTTTGAGTCATGGCTAGAGCACTTTGGTTATCGCAATGAATGGGGGTTGGACCTAGAATTATACCATAATCTCTAAGTTTTTACCTCATCCATAATACTTATGCACAACAACTTCCTGCGGCTACATACTCGGCTTCCGCTGTAGAGGTAGCTATGGATTGTTGTTTCTAACTATGCCATGAAACTAACCTATCTCCTATAAATTGACATGTAGCACTAGTACTCTTACGATCTATTTTGCAACCTGCAAAATTTGAGTCTGAATAACCAATTAGTTCAAAAGGAGAGTCCCTTGGATACCATAAGCCCACATTTTGTGTGCCTTTTAGGTATTTAAGGATTCTCTTGGCAGCAATTAAGTGTGACTCTTTAGGATCAGCTTGAAATTGTGCACACATGCATACCGAAAACATAATATTAGGTCGACTAGCAGTAATATAAAGAAGTGATCCAATGATACCTCTATAATTAGTGATATCAACTTTCTTCCCACTTTCATCTTTATCTAACTTAAGCGTTTGGCTCATTGGAATTTTTGAATATGATGCATTTTCCATACCAAATTTCTTAATCATATCACGTGTATATTTAGCTTGGTTAATAAATATGTCATTAGGGAGTTGTTTAACTTGTAATCCTAAGAAGAAAGTTAATTCACCCATCATGCTCATTTCAAATTGTTCTTGCATCATTTTTGAAAATTTCTCACACAGACGCTTGTTAGTAGAACCAAATATAATATCATCAACATAAATTTGGACTAAGAGAATATCTTCGTCATTGGTAATTTTAAATAACGTTGTGTCAATGCTGCCTTTTGAAAAGCCTTTACCAATAAGAAAGATAGAGAGAGTGTCATACCATGCTTGGGGTGCTTGCTTAAGCCCATAAAGTGCTTTGTCTAGCTTGTAAAACATACCCCTACCATGGTTGTTGATGAATCCTGGTGGTTGCTCCACATATACCTCTTCTTGGAGTTTACCATTCAGGAAGGCACTTTTAACGTCCATCTGATACACCGTAAACTTGTTGAACGCTGCATACGCTAGAAACATGCAGATTGCTTCAAGACGGGCTACAGGAGCATATGTCTCATCAAAGTCAATACCCTCTTCTTGACAATATCCTTGAGCTACAAGTCTGGCCTTGTTCCTTATCACAATGCCATTCTCATCCATCTTGTTTCTATAAACCTATATAGTTCCAATAACTCTTTGGTGAGTTGGTCTAGGTACTAGCGTCTTAATTAAGCTCTTCTTGTATGGCTTCAATCCAACTTAGGTCGCTTAGCGCTTCATCCACTTTTTTAGGTTCCATTTGAGATAGAAAGCTTGCGAATATAGCCTCATTGAATGTAGCAGCTCTAGTCCTAACAAGCACTTCAATATCTCCAATAATCTTCTCAAGTGGATGATCACATAGCCATAGTCTATCTGGTTGTAAAGGGTTAAGAGGTTGAATAGGCGCTTAACGATCAGACGCTTGACTTCCCTCCTGCGTAGACACTTCAAGTTCACAGATCCTTGTTTGCTCTTGATGATCACTCTCCTAATGATCATCAGCAGATCTTGCATTGTTATTCGAAATGTCCTCACGAGTAATCTTAGGAGGTGGCACTGAGATCTCATCATCGTCGTCACTGTCATCATCAATGGTAATCTTAGACGCTTGATGACATAGATCTTTAATTCCTACATCATTCATATTAACCTTACTCGGTTCTTGGTTAGCATCATCAAAAACGACATGAATAGATTCCTCAACCTTTGATTTGATCTTGTTTAAGATGCGAAAATTCTTTCCATTCTTGGCATAGCCTAGAAAGATTCCCTCATCCGCTTTAGGATCAAATGTCTTTAAGCTTTGGGATCCATTATTATGGATAAAACATTTAGAACCAAAGACGTGAAAATATGAAACATTTAGCTTACGTCCCTTCCATAGTTCATATGGAGTTTACCCATGCTGTTTGTTGATCATGCAACGGTTTTGAGTGTAACAAGCAGTGTTGATCGCTTCAGCCCAAAACCTAGGAGCAAGCTTGGACTCTGCTAACATCGTCCTAGCGGCTTCCTTGAGCGTTCTGTTCCGGCGCTCAGCAACACCATTCTGTTGGAGAGTTCTGGGAGCTGAATACTCATGATGTATTCCATTCTTTGCACAAAACTTCTCAACAACCTTGTTAGTAAACTAAGTATCGTGATCGCTTCTTATTCTTGTAACCTTAAGATTTTTCAATGTTTGAAGTTTCCGAATAAGCGTTGTTAACTTGTCACATGTTTCATCTTTGGATGAAAGAAATTTCACCCAAGTAAATCGAGAGAAATCATCTACTATCACCAACGTATACTTTTTACCGCTCACACTAATCGTTTGAACAGGTCTAAACAGATCCATGTGAAGTAGTTCAAGTATTCTAGTGGTAGATAGATGAGGTTTTCTCTTGAAAGATGAGTTAACCTGTTTGCCCATTTGACAAGCGTCACAAAGGCAATCCTTGCGAAATGGTCCTTTTGGTAATCTCTCTACAAGATTTAGATTTATAAGATTAGAGATTGTCTTAAAGTTGAGGTGATTCATCTTTCTATGCCATAACCAACCTGTTTTAGATTCATTTTTAACAACAAAACACGTTGGGTTGTTATTAGTTATTAAACCCCAATCTACCAAATATACGTTGTTAGTTCTTTTACCTCTCAATTTAGTAGACTTAGTCTTAGCGTCATTTATATAGCAACAGTCGCTTGAGAATATGACTTTAAAGCCTTTATCACAGAATTGACTTATGCTTAATAAATTGTGCTTCAGAGCCTCAACATAATAAACATCACTTATCATGATGTTCCCCCTATGCACCGTACCTATACCTTTGGTTTTACCTTTGGAGTTGTCACCAAATACAACCTGAGGACCATTGGCAGCTCAATAGTTGATCAATAGATCCTTGGAACCAGTCATGTGCCTTGACGATCCACTGTCGAATTACCAAACACCATTTTGTTGGGGAGTTCTGGGAGCAAAATATTCATGATGTATTCCATTTTCTGCACAAAGCTTCTCAACAATCTTGTTAGTAAACTCAGTACCGTGATCGCTTCTTATTCTTGCAACCTTAAGATTTTTCAATATTTGAAGTTGTCGAATAAGCGTTGTTAACTTGTCACATGTCTCATCTTTGGATGAAAGAAATTCCACCCAAGTAAATCGAGAGAAATCATCTACTATCACCAAAGTATACTTTTTACCGCTTACACTAATCATTTGAACAGGTCCAAACAAATCCATGTGAAGTAGTTCAAGTATTCTAGAGGTAGATAGATGAGGTTTTCTCTTCAACGATGACTTAACTTGTTTACCCATTTGACAAGCGTCACAAAGCGATCCTTGTGAAATGGTCCATTTGGTAATCCCTCTCCAAAATTTTGACTTCTAAGCTGAGAGATTGTTTTGAAGTTGAGGTGATTCATTTTTCTATGCCATAACCAACCCATTTTAGATTCATTTTTAGCAACAAAGCATGTTAGGTTGTTATCATCTGTTGAACCCCAATCTACCAAATATATGTTGTTAGTTCTTTTACCATTCAATTTAGTAGACTTAGTCTTAGCGTCATTTATATAGCAACAGTCACTTGAGAATATGACTTCAAAGCCTTTATCACAAAATTGACTTAGGCTTGATAAATTGTGCTTTAGACCCTCAACATATAAACATCACTTATCATGATGTTCCCCCTATGCATAGTACCTACACCTTTGGTTTTACCTTTGGAGTTGTCACCAAATACAACCTGAGGACCATTGGCAGCTTGATAGTTGATCAAAAGATCCTTGGAACCAATCATGTGGCTTGACGATCCACTATCGAAGTACCAAACAGATGTATCGGCTCTAGCTCTAGGTACCTGCAATCAAAAGGGAAGTTCTATTTCTGTTTAGGTACTCATTGTTGCTTGGGTCCTTTAACATTAGTAGCATCGTTAGTTTGAATTAGAACTTTAGGAACCCATATTTGCCTAGTATTCATTGTAGGAATACTAGCCTTCTTGGGTTTCACATTGTGTTGTGTGTGCTTTTTGGGTGTATAATAATATCCTCGATTATAATAGTAATCATAATCATAATTATCGTAGTGTTGATAATATGATCTAGACTGCCTTGGATATTCACGCTGGTATTTCCTGGGCATTGGCTTGGGTTGCACTTTTGGTGCTAGACGCTTAGCGCTTGATTCACAGTGGTTAGGTTTATCCTTTACGTTTTGAGCGTTTAGATGAACCCATCTTTGTGAATCATTTGCCTTTGCCTTACCCTTGCCTGAATCAGCTTTGGCTTTCTCATTTGGCCTCGTACCATTGTCGCTTGGTTCATTTTGTGTTTGACCTTGTGAACCTTTCTTAACAAAGAAAACACCCTTTCCTTTGTTGTTTGCCGTAACATTAGATTTGTTTAGTTGTTTACCAAATTTATTGCATCCTAAACCAGTCTTTTCACCAAATAATCCTGTTACCTCAGTCACATTGTCTAGCTTTCTTGATGCGTTGGACAATGATGAGACGAGCTATTCTGATTTAGCAAGTCTAGCAATCAGCCCAGCTTCTCTTTTGAATATTATATCAAGGTCACTTTTCAGATTTCTTATATCACTTTCAAGTGATTTGTTTTTCTCAATGCATTGTTGCTGAACTTGCAACTCTGCTTTGAGCATCACATTATCACTTTGGAGTGATGAAATGATATGAAAGTGATTTTGATATAATTCAGCGGCATCTTGACAATCATTATAATATTCTTTGACTTTGTCAAGTAATTCATCATATGAAAGAGGAAGAGATAATTCAGTGTTTATCTCAGGGGACGCTTCATCATCTCTGGCCATGAGACAAATAAGCGCTGAGTCATCCACTGGCTCATCATCATCACTACTCTCCTCTGATGATTCCAAATCTTCAGGTGCGGACGCTTGTTCTGATTCTGCTAGCAAACCTTGTTGACGAAGGTTGCTCCTGAATTGGTTTCTATCCAAGTAATCCTGCCTTCAAGGCTTAGGTACGTTTGGATAAGGGCAATTTACCTGGTAGTGCCCTGGTTTCCTGCAATTATAACAAAAATTAGTTTTCATTTTTTGCTCATTTGTTAACCTTGCATTGTGTGGTTTTGAGACCACGGGTGTTGAAGTATTTTGAGCAGACGCTTGGTATTGAACAGGCGCTTGGGATGTAGGAACAGAATACTGAGGCGCTTGAAACTGTTGTTGTACTGGAGCAGGCGCTTGATATGAATTTTGTCCTTGATTGCTAAAACCTTTTCCTTTCTTTTCATATCTCAAGAACTTCCTTAATCTATTTAGTAAAGCCAATTCCTCTTCCTCACTAATATCTGAAACCTTTCCCTTGTTACTCGATTTACCCTTGATTGACGCTATAAGCACTCCAGACTCAATCACTGGATTGCTCACTGCATCACTAGTCGAATTCAACTCAAACTCAAATGCTTTGAGTTCTAAAAAGGCATCTTCTGGAGTTAAACTATCCAAATTGTTCGACTCCCTCATAGCTATTATCTTTATCAAAAATCTAGTAGGTAAACTTCTAAAGATTTTGACCACCATTTCCCGATTTTGTAAATCCATACCCAAAGATGTTAATTTCTGTAGTAAGAGCTGTGAATCTTATATCCAATTGTTCTAAAGTCTCTTTGGGCAACATCTTGAAATCGTTAAATCTTTCCTTGGCAATGGAAAGCTTGTTCTCTTTAATCTGAGTTGAACCACCACAAATTATGGCCAACTTATCCCATATCTCCTTGGTAGTGTTACAAGATTTGACCTTGTTAAATAAGTTGTCTTTATCACCAATAGCAGTGTACAAAGCGTTCCGTCCAACATTGTCTAGATTAAATCTTCGACGCTCATCTGTGGACCATTCCTGCTTGGGCTTCTCAACATAGCCATCTGGAGTTGCTTCTGTGGCTCCAGGCGCTCTGGTGATTACTTTGTTAATCTGAATGGGTCCATCTGAAATGACATCACACATTTCCTCATCACAGGAGCACAAGTAGGTAAAAGCTTTGACCTTCCATGAGTCATAGTTTGACTCGGTCAACTTAGGAACTTCAGAAAATGCCATGAAAAATTTAAAAGCAACTAAATTTTGAAAAAGGATCTAAACAAGCAGTTATGCTTGAAAATTTTAAAATTTCAATTCTAACCGCTCTGATACCACTTGTTGGTCTCAAGTGGCATACGAAAGGGTCTAGAAGGTGGGGGAGATTGAATAGACCCTGAAGTCTTTTTCAACTTCAAAAATTTGTATTAAAAATGTGTCGGACGCTTGAAAAGTAGGCGCTTGACTGAGCGTCTATTGAATACTGTTTTTAGAAAGATAACTTAGATTTCATTGAATACTGTTTTTAGAAAGATAACTTAGACTTCAAGATTAAAATACTATAACCAAATAGCTTAAAAGTTCACTTCTTTGATCAGTGTTAGCACAACGGAATTGATTTGATAGTCTTCTTGTTTGAAAGTTTTTAGCATCACAAATTGTTTCTTAGTTGCTTAGCTTTTAATTGTGTTTTACTTAATCAATTTATGCAATGATATGTTAATAAGAAAATTGACTGTAAAGTAAATAACACAATATTTGTAAGGTTCGTTGGGTGGTGTAATCCCAACTACGTCCTTATTTTCCTTAAACACTTGGAGGCAATCCACTAAAATGATTCTCAAAGAATCACACAGAATCTTCTACAAATTAGGGAGAGAGATGGATGTCGATGACTTGATCTCCTTGATCATACAGATTTCTTCTCCAAATCACTTCTATCCCCTTGCTTCTTTCACCCAAAAATAATGCAAGTATCCAACTTCGATTTCACACAGATCGCGAGGCTTGGATGGGGTTTTTCTGAACGGTTTGTTTGATTTTGATAAAGTTCAAACAATTGGGAATATCTCAATAGTAATGTATGTTTCTTCAAAAAGAATGTTTGAGATATTGGTTGACCGTCTCAGGATTTGAAGAAAAGCAAAGGGAAGGTTTGCTTGAATATTCTGGCTTTTCTGAGAATTTAAGGAATGCGACTTCAATGTAACAGCAATTTGGCTTGGTATTAATCGGGTATTTTTGGCTTGTTGTTGAAGTCCTATTTATAGGCATTCTTGGAAAAAGTGTCCATTTGACACATGTACAGGCGCGTGTCTCTCACTTCCGCGAGTGAAAAACTTTTTTCCTTTTTCCTAAAAATTTGTTGCACAAAAGTCGGTGCTGCAGTCTGTGAATAGTTGACAGTCCAATAGGGTGGCTTCTCCGTACGTCCGAAAGAGCTTATCACATTTAATGTTCTTATCAGCATTTAATGCATTTGAATTAAATGTCCGTTGGCATTTAATGCAATGAGAATATTTGCATTAAACTCCTTCTGGATTTAGAAATAAATTCAGGTGAAATCAGTCATTGATAGACGCTCATTCATCCTTGAATAACTTCTGTCCTAATGAACGCTTGAAATAGCTGGTCATTTCAGACGGTTGGAATCTTTATCTTCATTCAGACTTTAGGCGCTTGTGTCTTCAAAATTAACTACTGATAAACTCGCTTAGAAATTATCAGACGCTCAGTCTAAGAATACTTAGCCTAACACCCTAGAATAAAAATAAAACAAAGCCTATAAAGCCTATTACAATTCTAACACTTAAAGCTTATACATGATTTCTACTAAAATCAAACTTACATATTTTGAGGTCTAACAAGTAATCTTCATTGTCATCATCAAAATATCTAACATGAAATTCCTAACACTAAATAAAAAACTTCTTCATTCTAACTTGTAGAATTAAAAGTGAAGTATTAAAAAGAAAGATAAAAAATGAGGCAAAAATATCTTATAACATCTCAAATAAATGTCTTATAAATTTGGAAAATTGCAAATCTAAGAACATTGCATAATATGTAAATGTCAATAATGATATAACCAAAAAACTTTTACACAACTAAAACAGAAGAAAGTATTTTTTACACAACTAAAAAAGAAGAAAGTATTAAAAGAATGTAAGTATATATTAACGTAGATAAACTTGGCGAATGCTACACAAAAAAATATAGATCAATAAAAAAAGAAATTATGATGAAAAGTATAAATTAATTAATCAAAGTAAATAATTTAGGAAACACAAATGAAAAGAAGAAAAAAGCTTACATCGTGGTAGCAAGCCGAATTGACAAAATTGAAGTGACAGAGGAAAAACAAATTCAAAGATGAAGGGGATGATAATGGAGAAGAAAAACATACATTAATTGTTATACATGTAAAACATGAGCAGATCAAGATTTGATGGATACATGCGCATCATAGGAAGTGTTGTTGAATTTTTTTTCATGGATCCATTCGCCTACAGGAAGTGTTCTTGCATAAGCTTCTTCTTCCGGCATTATCAACAACCATCAAATTCAATTAACTTGTTAGCATAATTAAGATTAATTCATAAGTCATAAGTGGGTCCAACTATTCGGATCTTAATTGAGTAAAAATAGGGATTTTCTTAGTTGTGTGATAATATCAAAATAAATTTACCAAAGGTATAGTGGTGATTAGTCTCAAAATTTGAAATGACCAAAATTTGGGCTTAAACATGGATTTGTATTTTTAATGAATTTATTTTACAATTAACAGCATTAACAACCAATGAGACTTGAAAATTGAATTCTTGATTAAATAAAAAAACCAATTATTTATTAACTTTATTCGAAAAGATATGAAGTTGTTAAGATTGATAATTATATTTATTTAAATTTAATATATATATATATATATATTTATTCAATCTTGCTTACGTGGCAAAATTGAGCTCAATTAGGCCATCCACATGTGCGCTTATTTAGATGGCCTCAAAGATTGTAACTTATTATATATAGACAACTCATAGTTGATGTGCGGTACTTCAGACACCGCTATGGAGAATCGCTGTACGTACTCTCTCAAGGACTCACCATCTATCTGAACCACAGTGAACAGGAAGGATGCCGCCTTGGGGTATTTCTTGTTCTTGGAAATTTGCTTAAGGAAGTGCTTGGTCGGCTACGAAGTTGGTAATGATACCGGTGGGCAATTGATTGAACCAGCTAAGCGCTCGTCCAGAGAGTGTGGTTGGAATTTTTTTGCAGTAGGCTGCATCGCTGACATCGTACATGTCAGCTATAGCATTGAATTTATTAACGTGCTATTGAGGTTCTCCAACTCCTTCATACTCATTCAAGTGTGGTATCTTAAGTCTTTGTGGTAAAGACTCTAAAATTGCAGGGCAAAAAGGACTTTTCTTAGGAGGAGCTACAACTAATGGTACCAGCTGCATATCCTCATATCTTCCACGGTCATCTATGTTGGGTTATGGCATATAAAACGTAGTGGAATAAAAAATTTCCCACGGTGATTCATCTCTGATTTCACATATTCAAGTCATGATTAGAAAAGCGTACCTTTCTTCGAGTTATTGAATTTTCTAAACCAGCTTCTAGTTCCTTTTCCAAGAAGCGAATCAGCCACTGCCTCTAAATCACCACGACGAAATTGAGAGTGAAAAATCCCTTTCTTTTCTTCCCCTTGGACGGCTAGAGAGAGAGAGAGAGAGAGAGAGAGGGGTGGAGTTCTTTTGACTTGGAAAGAAAGATAATTAGTGAGGCTAGGGTTAATTATTTCCACTAAGTAGTATTTATACTACAAAAGGAAATAATTAAGCCTAAATTACTAAGGCCTAGGCATCCATAATGGACGCCCACTTGGGAATTTTTAAGCCTTCGGGCTTAGTCCATGTATATGATTTTAATTTAATTAATATTATTTATCCAATAAATTATTAAATAACTAATTAATCCAAGTTAATTCTATAATTAATTCCTTAAAGAAGTTAATTAACACATTAACATAATTAATTAATAAGATCATCCAATGATTTAATAAATTAATTAACTACGGTATCAAATACTGAAAATCTCTCAAGTCTCACACCATAATTTTTCCTTTGCAATTCCTTTAAGTGCAGCCCTTTAGGTTCGTCTCAAAAGGAAAATGGGAGGAAAGCAAAAGGATGTGGATAACACCTAGCTAGTCTCGTGGCCCACATCGTATCCCAATTGAGAACGAAAGAATAGAATCATTCCAAACCTTTCACGCTGTGAATACCGTACGAGTATAAACCCTTTATTCTTATATCTCAATCAAGTGCGAGTCATGGTTTAGTCAAACTCACAGTACTTGACCATATGCTTAGCTCATAATGAATCGAGGTCACTGAGTATACTCTTATGTCCAATATGATCATCTCCATTGCTTTGGCCAAAGACTTTTGACCTCATTCATTCATGCTGGCATAGGATATTTTGTTCATTCACTTATAACAGAATAAATTATATTGTGCTAATCAGTTAAGACTGCTACTTGTCCATCAAGCCGCACTTCGAGGTTGACCCCACCAAGGGATGAATTGGATCTGACTACTCTAATGATAGACTTGATGTCACAAGTACATCTTCAACGTGATTACTCAGGTCTAAGGTTCACGCGTACCTATCACAACTTATCAGTTCTATCATTGACTGTTATAGAGTAAAAACCAATGTGACAGAACTGATGTGAGCCGTGTTCAAACTTATCAATCCCACTGATGCGTCTCTGACACAAGTTCCCACTAACATACTCATAGTGTTCGACTAGCACTTCCCTGTCAAAACTTATGTCATACAAATCTCTATCCAGTAATGATGTCCAGTCAATACTCTATTCGACTTGCGAACCAATTTAGATATTAAGGATCAAACTCTTTTAGTGCCAATCTCCCTAACTCATAGGGAGTAGAAGATTCGCCTCTATAAGATTGTTTAGTTACAAATTAATGCGCTATAATTCTATTCTCTATGGAATTTGAGGGCATAACACTAACAATCTCCCATTTGCACTCAATGTCATTTGCTATGGTATTTTATACCCATCTTCTCGAGATGTCCTTCTAGCACCTCCTGTGCCAATGGCTTGGTCAATGGGTCATCGACATTATCTGCTGAGGCTATTTTCTGAATAGCTATTTCCCATCTGGCAACGATCTCTCTAATGATGTGATATCTTCTCTCTATGTGTTTCGACTTGTTGTGAGACCTTGGTTCCTTTGCTTGCGCTATTGCTTCAATGTTGTCACAATAAAGTGGCAACAGGAGCTCCACGCTAGGAACCACTTGAAGTTCTCCAAGAAACTTCCTTAGCCAAATAGCTTCCATAGCTGCCTCAGAGGCAGCTATGTATTCATAGGGTACAGTGCTCATCTCTTTTCTATCTTCCTCTCTTTGAGGACACATTTTTGAGAGATGCACCCCGTGTCTCATTGGCAGGAACCTTTTCTTAAAATCTTCCATCCTAAATCTTTTCAGGACCTTTTCTAAGTAAGGGGCTTGAGAGATCATTATATTAGTTCGATCTCTATAGATTCGAATCCCTAGAATGTAAGTAGCTTCTCCCAAGTCTTTCATGGAGAATGTACTCGAAAGCCACTTCTTAACAGTGGTGAGCATTCTTATATTGTTTCCTATGAGAAATATGTCATCTACATATAGCACAAGGAAAGATATCTTGCTCCCACTAACCTTCTTATAAACACATAGCTCGTCTTTATTTTTGATGAAGTCAAATCCTTTGATTGCCTCATCAAATCGTGGATTTTATCTACGAGATGCTTGCTTGAGTCTATAAATGGATCTTTTAAGCTTGCACACCTTATGGATACCATCCTCGGACATAAAACCTATGGGCTGTTCCATATAGATATCCTCTTCCAGGAATCCATTTAGAAAAGTGATTTTGATATCCATTTGCCATATCTCATAGTCAAGGTGAGTTGCTATTGCAAGTGGAATTCTTATAAACCTGATCATGTCTACTGGCGAAAAGGTTTCTTGGTAGTCAATTCTTTCATTTTGACTATACCCTTTTACCACTAGCCTGGCTTTATAGATGCTAACCTTGCCATCAACACCAATCTTTCTCTTGTAAATCCATTTACACCCAATTGGTACAATACCATTACGCCGATCTACAAGTGTCCAGACTTGGTTTGAATGCATTGAGTCTATCTCTACTTGCATAGCTTCATGCCATCTTGCAACATCCATATCTACCATCACTCGATCATATGTAGAGGGATCATATCCATGACCCTTCTCTAATACAGAATGGAGACTTAGTTCCTTCTGTAGTAAATATCCATATCTCTCAGGCGGTTGAGGTACCCTATTTAATCTTTGAGGTTGTGGTTGTGTTATAAAAGGTTCGGTTCTTACTTCATGTGCAAATGTATCCAAAGGAGTTTCATTTTGTTCTTCAAGAACAATCTTTCTACCCGCTCCACCTTCTTGAACGAACTCATCTTCAAGAAAGTAGGCTTGTAAAGCTACAATGATCCTTTGATCATCATGTAGGTAAAAGAGGTATCCCATGGAATTCTCAGGATAACCAATGAAACGCCCTTTTAAGGATCTTGCCTCCAACTTGTCTACTTTAGTCTTTTTAACATAAGCAGGACATCCCCAAATCTTGATGTGATTAAAACTCGGCTTCCTATTTCTCTATATCTCATGTGGGGTCTTAGGAACGGATTTGGGCGGATATCTATTTAAGATATGTACAGCTGTAAGGAGTGCGTGATCCCACAGCGAAATGGTAAGTCAGTGTAGTTAAGCTTGGAGCATGTCTAGCAAAGTACGATTCCTTCGTTCGGCTACTCCATTTAACTGTGGTGTCGCTGGAGGTGTGAGTTGTAATACTATACCATTCTCTCTAAGGTATTCATCAAACTCCGCACTCATATATTTTCTTCTTCAGTCAGACCGAAGAGCCTTTGTATGTTGTCCAATTTGATTTTCCACTAAAGCATTGAATTCTTTGAATCTTTCAATAGATTCAGACTTATGCTTCATCAAGTACACTAACCATATCTTGAATGGTCATCTGTGAATGTGATGAAGTAAAGGAAAACTCCACGAGCCATTTTTTCAAATGGTCCACAAACATCGGTATGCACTGAACCCAAGACTCGTGTAGCTCTTTCAGAAGTTCCAGTAAAGGGGGATCTAGCCATTTTTCCCTTGAGACAAGATTCACAAGTAGGATAGGGATCCAATCCCAATGGGCCTATTAGTCCATCTTTCTCCATTTTGTGAATCTTGTGCTCACCAGCATGGCCTAATCTAAGATCCCAAACTAATCTTTGGTTAGTTCCTTACCTACCACGTTTTCTCTGTATAGTATTAGTAGCACACTCATTCTGGACATTAAGGTAATACAAACCATTTACTAAAGAAGCAAAGCCTACTAATTTATTACCATAATAAATGTTGCAATGTTCGTTAATAAAACGAAAAGTATAACCATGCTTAACTAAAACAGGAATTGAAACAATGTTCTTAAGCCCCGGTTAGCCGGATTTATCCGGGAAAATTCTAAGGCGTTAATGTGTGGTTATTGATTAGATTCTCGGATAGACATATTTAGAGAACTGTCAATTAATCATAGGATTATTATGAGCCAAGACATCGGGTAATAGTTAACTAAGGAGTTTCCACCAAAGCAATAGGAGTCTAATAATTCGAGGAGTAACCCATATATATTGACGAGTAGATTTGGTCGTAGCATGTGCCTTATTCATTTATCATATGTGAGTTTTAATCTATAGCACGTTTCCTCTTTTATCCTTCGTTTACTCAATCAATTCTTGCAATTTACTTTATTTGTCTTTTATTTTATTGAAAATCTAAAGCTAAAATCCAAGTCTCCGTGGTTCGACAACCCGGACTTATTTTGTCCACTTATTACTATGCACGACTAGTATACTTGCTATTAAAGCACGTTAGCTTCTAGCGTGTCAAGTTTTTGGCGCCGTTGCCGGGGACTTGTTTATTTTAGTTTTTGACTACTTGCTTGCCAAAGTTAGCACCATGTTTTGGACAAAACGGAGGTTCTCACAACCTCTTTGAATGGAATAAAGGAGATAATGAGGAAAATGAGCGCATCTGGTAGAATTGAAAATAATTATTGTTTCTTCGAATATATTTGAGCGTGGGATTAAAATACTATTCTATGATAAGAAAGTGTTGTGAGGGGCGAGTAATGGAGGATTTAGAAGGATAATACATATATTTTATAGGGAATGGATGAGGGAGTGATATCTGGATTGCGTGTTGTCAGATCTGAAAATCATTGCGTCGCTCGAAATAAAAGTGGGGTGAGTATAGCGCTAGGATGAATTTGAAGAAAAGAAGTAAAACTTGAGCAATCTCGGATGGACGTATTCGATTGAAATATTGAATTATATTCCGGGCACAGCGGGCTCCCCCTAGTGTGTTTGTGTGTGTGTGTGTCTATATTAATTTATTTATTTATATATTTGCATGCACTAAGTATATATATGCAAATTGAATTTTTATGCCGTCAATTTTTGTCATGCAACAACCGACACTTATTTTGCAAGTAGAGGCTTGATTTTACCCTTGAAGGAGAATGTTGTGCACGTGTGTACAGTTGTATGCTTTGGGTATATTATACCAGACCGTGCTGCTGGGCAGCGCGATAAGCCACGACACCATCTGTTTTGGCGGCGGCACCACACACGAAGGTGGGGGGAGGGCTAGGACTCTCAATCTTATCTAGTTTCTTGACTATTTTCTCAATATTAGTTTTTTGAAAAATTATAATTTCTAAAATTGGACTTTGGAAATTGGTGTATTTTTGGGTTTAAAAATTTTATTTTCGGAATGTATTATTTCTAAACCTATAAAATAATTTTCTGAAAATTGAATTTTGGAAGATGGAAATTATTTTGATCTAAAATTATATTTTTGAAAACTAATGATTTTTGGAGCTTGGAAAATAATTTTATGAAAAATCCAAATTTATTCGATTAAATTGAAATTTTAAATTAGACGATAAATCGGTAAATTTTAATTATAGCATTTAGAAGAGCTTGGCATGTTTGTATGATATGAATGAATCATGAGTTTAGTAGGTCTGTTTTGTTTTCTCTGTATATGATTTCTACAGTTGTAAAAATAGCCCATAGTAAAAGATACATCATTTTTTACTTTATTAGAAGTCCAGACCCATGTTGGCTCAATGAGTGCAGAGGTTAGGGCTCTAGGTGATTCATCCTAGTTTTCCACTTTATGGTTGTTTATCCTTTTCTATCTGTGTTTATATGATGGGTATAGAATGCGTGCATTGGATAAAAAAGACTAAACAAGATAAATATTTATATGATGAGACCCTTTTTATATATGTTTAATATTCACTGTTGTTTGAAAGGAAGTAACCAATATTCTGCCCAAGACAACCATCAGACACATTTTCACGGTTGTTCTGAAGAGAAACACCTCAAGTAAGTCTTGAGCACCCTATTCAAAACATTGGTTTGTCCATCCATCTTGGAATGATAAGCCGTACTATATTTCAACTTCGTCCCTTGCAAACGAAATAACTCGCGCCAAAACAAATTCAAAAAAAATGGGTCTCGATCACTCACAATAGAACGGGGAACACCATGCAAGCGAACCACCTCCTTTAAGAAATTTTCAGCCACCAGTCGAGCCCTTATTAGCAGCTTAAATTCGATAAAATGTCTGTGTTTCGAGAGTCGATCAACCACCACGAAAAGACACGAAAACCAAAGTGACTTTGGAAGCCCGGTGATGAAATCCATCGATATCTCTTCCCAAACCATCTCTAGAATAGGCAAAGATTGAAGAAGACCCACCGGGGATTGAGAATCATACTTTGATTTTTGACAATTAGGTATATGCCCTAGATGCCAATGAGGACAAATAGATTGTATAGGGTATTCAATTATGTTGTACAAACTAATAATCAATAAAGGCAATTATTATTCGGTTCATGTAAAACTTTGTGGCATCAAATAATTATCGAACAAACAGTCCTTTTGTATCGAGATTGACTCTTCACCCTTTATGGAATAAAGATGTGGCACGGGGAGAGTCTTATTCCTAATCACTCAAAAGGGGTTCACAAGTCAAGGAATCTTAATTGGGCATTAAGATTCGACTTGTATGACACATGCTTTGACAAGGAGTGTCAGTCGAACACTATGGGATAGTGAGACACGTGTCATAGATATATCAATGGAATTGTATTCGAACACGGCTCACAGTAATCCAATCACATGGGTATTTACTCGGTGTCTGTCAATGAATGGATTACTGACCATAATAGTATGCGTGGACTTTAGACCTGAGGGTTCATGATCAATGTGCTTGTGCTGTCTGTTGCTAGAGTAGTTAGGCCCAACTCACCCTTTGGTGGGGCCAACCTCGAAGTGAGATCTCAATTAGTCAAGTAGCAGTTGTTCAGTGATCGCCAAGATAGGATTCACTGTCTCGATAGTAAACGAGAAAGTATCATGTGCAATCATATGCATATGAAATTATAAGTCTTTGCCCAAAGCAATAAAACTAACCCATGTGGGACATGGAGGGGGAGGGTAGTTTGGTAATTTCATCATGATATGATTACAAGCAGAGTATCAAGTTTAGTGAGTTTGACATAAACCATGACTCTCATTTGATCGGAATACATTAGTGAAGGGCTTATCCTCGTATGGTATTTATGGTCCAGAGGTTCGTAAATGATTCATTCATTTTGTACTCAATTGGGTTACAATGTGAGTCCATGGGACTGGTTAGGTGATACTCACATCCTTTGGTAATTTTCTCCCATTGCCAATTGAGACGAACCTAAAGAGTCGCGCTATAAGAAACGAATGGGATGTCTTTTGGGTTAATCTTTTAGAAAGATGTAATTAAATGGACACATTGATTTATTGGTTAAATCAATGAATTAAATATTTAATTTAATAAGATTAAATTAAATTATTTAATTGAAGATTAATTAATTAGGAATTAATTAATTATTTAATATGTATTAGAATTTAAATGGGATTTAAATTAAATACATGTTAAATAGGTGGGCTAAGTTGAATGGGCCAACGAAGCCCACCCACGTCCTATCAAAGCCCTAGGGGGCGGCCACCATGGAGTCAAAGAAGACTCCTTGACTTGTTTACTAAGAAAAAGGAGTTATAAGGTAACTCTAACACTTAACAAGTCAATTAAGGATTTTAACCTAGTTGCATAACACAAGAGAAAAATACTCCTCCCTCCTCCATAGCTTTCCTTAGCCGTCCACCGCATAAACAAGGAAGCTTTAGAAGAACTTTTGAAGGTTCATTTCGCATGCATCTTTAGAGACAGGAGCTCGGGGAGTTGCTGTTACGTGAAGTAATATACGAAATTGATAAGGTAATCTATTTCGTTTAAGTTTTTGGAAAACTTTTTAAAATTCATTAATCCGTTAAAGTGGTCCATGTTTAGGAATCCAAAATTTTTTATTCCGCTGCGTTTTTACCCGAAGGATTCCCAACATCCTTGACCCTCCGAAACATCCCTATCCAATAAACACTAGATGTGAGACGATGATATGTACGTAATACCCCCGCATGACCCTCCGCCGGCATGTCATGAAATTCATGTAGCAATCGAGGATTCAAATCGAAGTGTTGTGCAGCACAAATTGGCCCTTATAAAATAGCCGTCCATCCACCACCAAAAACCCCAGCTTACTCACCTTATCTCGCTGCACAGCCTCAATGAGCCCCTTAACATAAGCATCATGGTGTTACTCCTCTAGTACTTTGGCCATTGTAGTCCAAATCGGCCAACTCACTACATCACACAAACCCTCTTCTTCGACTCAACGAGACAGCGAGTCGGCTTTTATGGGAAGGCCCCGTCTTATAGAAAATCTCAAAGTCATAACCGAGCAACTTTGCCACCCAATTTTGCTGTGAAGGTGTAAAAATCCTCTGATTTAATAAATGCTTAAGGCTATGGTCACCGTATTGACCACAAAATTGATGACCAATCAAGTTATAAGGTCACCACCGCGAGCATCAATCCCATCAACTCTCGTTCTTACGCTGACTTAGATAATGGACTTTCCCTAAAGCCTTACTAAATATGCAATTGACCTTCTTTCTTGCATCAATACCGCCCTGAACCCCGTTCCTTATGCATCACATTCGATGATAAAGGGTTTAGTAAAGTCCAACATTGCCAAAACCGGAGCTGAAGTTAGGGTAGTTTTTAATGCACAAAATGCGGATGCCGTCCACCCGAAGCGTGGTGGAGCATCTTGTTGGGAAATATACAAATAGCCTGACTAAGCACAGCGGAAAATTAAAATTTTTGTTTCTAAGATTTAAACATGCGAGTTTATTAATCCTACAGGCTTATCACATATCATAGGCTTGCGCATCTCTACACTAGTTATTTAAAACTTAAATAAAGAAAATCTTACCTTATTCGATTTTTCACAAAAATCGAAGAGTTTCTTCTTCCTTAACGTAAGCTCCCTAGTTTGCTCCTTATTCTTTGAATCGACTCCTTCGTTTATCCCTTTGATGAAGATTTCAAATTCCTCCACCAAAATTCACCCTTGCCCGGATTCTTGATTCACTTCAAAGACCCAAGTGTTTCTCCTCTAAAGTTGATCCACACCCCGAATACCCACTCGTTTATAATCTTTAGCTAGATTGATCTATAAACGTTTATTCTAACTCTAAAGAATAGTGTATGGGATTAAGGTGAAAGCAAAAATTACTTCTCTAAGTATTTTGGAAGAATTCTTGAGTTCAAGATCTTGATGAATAATCAAGAACTCAAGAACTTATATTTGAGAGAGAAAGAGAGGAACGATTTTTCTATGCTAGAGGAACGAAATTTTTTGGCTTGTGAAGCTATCTCAATTTCGTTCTCTACATGTCCTATTTATAGAACTAGGTTATTGCAATTCTTTCTCATGTAGAACTCTTCTACATTAAATCTTTTCCATGTAGGAATAGAAGACTAATTAATTCTCAAATAGAACTCTTTTATTTTAATTAGTTTTCTTTCTCTCTAAGAAATCTTATTTTCGTCTAAAAGAAAATTAATTAAACTCTTTAATTATTTTCCTCCACCAAATTTTCGACCAAGGCTTAATAAAATTGTCTTTTAATAATTAATCCACCATACTAGATTAATTAAAAGTCACTTCCAATTAATTAAATGTTTTTTAAACTTAAGCATAATTAAATTAATCTTATCAACTTAATTAATTTATTTATCCAACACTTGAATAAATAAAAGTCTTAATTAATTAATCTAATTAATTAATATATTAACTCAACTACTTTGAATTAAATTTCCTTAGTTAACAAATGATTGTCCGAGTATTGTGTGTGACCCTTTAGGTTCACCAACATACTAGTAATGAGTTCATAACCTTTATGATTTAATTTGGACAATTAAATTATCTCGATTAATTAAACACTTTTAATTAACCATCTTATTATTTAATCTTCATTAAATATAAGATACCCATAAATAAAAAAAAAGTATCTAGCTACTTATCTTGAAGACCTAGATGTAGGCGATTCAAAGTGAACCTTTCCAATCGCGCATTCCATGCAAGTGAGATTCTTCCATTAACTAATTTCTCAATTAAATTAAGGATCGAGGAATCTTATTGGTCGAGATCCTTGTAAATTCAATCTTAATAATTCAAGTGTGTTTGACTAGTGATTAATTAATTCAAGAAACTCATTTCTTAATTAATTACTTACTTGCCTTGGCCAAGGACTAACTCAGTCTAACCACTTTGAATATTATAGGAAATTCACTTGTTCATCTAGACAAGTGATGAATCCTTTGTTGTCAATACCAACCTCCATATACGAGTCACTACACCCAATCACCAATCCATATGTGTATGTGTCCTTGTAAAAGAACTAACACATGAGTCAAAGTGCAGTGAGTCAATATACAAGATTACTGTGATGACTTAAATCAAAGAATTAATCTTGCACTATCGTGATTAAGAAACTCCTAATTCGACATTTATAGAAATAATTCCAATTTAAGAAGTTTCAGTCAGGGTGATCAGTGAACTTGTTCTCAGCAAGCACCCGCATATGTGCATTTGTGTCAACTACACTAATGTCTATAAAATGAGACATTCTCTAATTAAGAGTGTGCATCATAGGCGCAAGTCTATCTGAATTATCAATGTCCCATCTTGATAATTCTATGACTTGGACAGTATTTAGAAATCACAGCCTTAGAGACTTGTTTTATGATACCCATCCAATGAGATATCAAGCCCCATAGCTATGTGTGAATTCTAGGGACTCCATCATACAGTTATAACAATATAAACATAAGATGAAGAAATGCCATTTTTTAATATAATGTAAAACGAAATTATTTATTACAAGAATAGATAAAGAAAGTTTATCTAGGATTGGCTCGCAGGGCACTATTCTAACACATCTTTTTTCAACAACTGAGTCAAAAGTCTCCCGAGCAAGCCATAATCCCGAACAAAACTCCTATAATATCATGTCAAGCCCAAGAATCCTCATACCGTCTTTACTGACTTAGGCGTGGGCCACTCCACAACAGCCGCCATCTTTGTTAGATCCATTGACACCCCGAGGCCAAATAATGTGGCCTAAGTACTCCACATGTGCACCTACAAACACACACTTCTTCCTATTTGCCTTAAAGTTATTATTTCTCAAAATTTCCAACACTTGTGAGAGGTGCTCCAAATGCTCTAAACCTGAACGACTATAAACTAGAATATCATAAAAAAAAATAGAACAAACTTATGTAATAAAGGTCGGAAGAGATCGTTCATGGTGGACTGGAAGGTTGTCGGAGCATTGGACAATCAAAACGGCATAACAAGGAACTCATAAAGTGATGGCGCGACTGTAGAGGAGCTAATCGGCAGCAGTGGTACTAGGGGTGGTGGACTCAATTTTCTGGTCCCTAAAACGTTGCTGGAGAGGGGTGGGGGACAATTTTAGTAGTGGTAGAGCTGTGGTAGCACGACAAACAAGGTGGTGGAACAGCGGTGGCACGACGAAGAAAGCGGCAGAGCGGCTAAGATCGTTTTACATCTGTGAAAATGGTAACTTAGAGATGTCAAATGGTAATTTAGGGTTAAAAGGATAAAAGAGGGAAAATGGAGCAGTCAGGGAAAAAGGAGGGAAAAATGATAAGTAAGGGGCAAATTCGTCCTTTCAGGTGGCTAGGGAGTAAATCATAAGTTGTATTTGCAATTGAGGAGTGCAGCGTTCATTTTCTTTCCTGGGGACTGATCCAAAAGTTGATTTTGGCGAATAGGGATTTATCCCCAAAAACCCATTTAATCAATCTAATATTATCTATTATTTTTTTATACTATTCACA
This sequence comes from Buddleja alternifolia, assembly GCA_019426215.1. NCBI lineage: Eukaryota > Viridiplantae > Streptophyta > Magnoliopsida > Lamiales > Scrophulariaceae > Buddleja > Buddleja alternifolia. The sequence continues at coordinate 10,204,765 of CM033403.1, forward strand.
TAAATATTACTTTTAACGAACCCAATCATTTCACACATCATCAAATCATCAACTCAAACCATTAAAAAACAACCAAACATATGTACATTTAACCAGGGACAGAGGGAGGGGGGGTGGTGGGTGCCACCACCACCCCCCCCCCCCCTCAATTTTTATTTTATCCAATTTCGACATGTAAAAAATTTGAAAAATTTGATTTCGCCCCCCCTCAAAAATTGCAAACTTAATTTACATCCCTAATAAACTAAAGAATAACCTATATATATGGTAATTTGTAAAGTAGTTAGCCCACTTTTAAACTTAAATGGACTACAACTATATATTTCGGCCCATATATCTAAATATCAAGCTAAATTGTAGTTCCACTTTTGTATATATTCATCATTCACAACAGTCCAATAAATTTGATTTATGAGTTATGACTTTAAATTTTTTCCTTTAACTTTCTCCTCCAAACATACTTTTTAGGCTTTTTATATTTTGTTTTATTTAATATTAGGACCATTTTCTATTTTAGTTTTAAAATTATATTTTATTTAATTAGTTACGAAAATTGTATCAAATATTATTTCTATATGGTTCGACAATTGCCTACATCCACGGGAGAGGATAAGAGAATTTCACTATTAACAAAAAAAGTATAGAGTACAAAGTATGTCAAAAATGTTCTTACTATCAATTTTTTCGCATACATATAACGTACCGTATCTCGGGGGACAAGCTCCCCGCACCCCCCATACAATCCTTCGTTACCGGGTAAATGAAACTCACAAAAATCTCGCCCCCCTCGCCATAATTCCTGGCTCCGTCCCTACATTTAACATAAAAATAAAAAAAACTCATTTTTTCATTTGTTTTAGGAAATGACGGTTGAAAATAAAATGAAAACTCTTCCAAACAAAGCCTGAGTGTTTCTAGTACTAAATGAATTAGGTTTTATTCCATTCCTTTTCTTTTTTCAACTTTGAAATAGGAAGTTGTTCGTTTTTCTTTTCCTTTTTCTAATTTTAGTTGGTTGCAAAGAAAAACGTAAATTGAGGGGGGGAGGGGCACATGGTGTAGTTTAAACTATATATTGGGACGGAGACCTAACTCATATATATATATAGAAGAAATTAAAAGTCAAATCTTATTGGCGGTCTCTCAAATCTTACTTCTGCCATATTGTTGTCTCTTAAAGTCTAAATGTGTCTCATTCGTCCTTCAACTCTCAAAATCATCTCACTTTAGTTGTTGAGGTCACAATTCTATTAAGAATTGACGAAAATTAATATATTTTATGAGTTTGCTCTTGCATGTACGATATTCCATCAAAATGATGGAATATTCCATCAACTCCTAATGGAATTGTGACCTCATGAATTATAGCTACATGCTATTGAAAGTTGAGGAACCAATAAAATGCAAACTAAAATGAGATAGAGATAAGATTTAATAGACCAACACAGACATTTGGTCAACTAAAACTAAGGGCCTAATTGGTTGGCATATCCGTCTCACAGAAAAAATATTCATGATAAAAGTGAGAAAAAATATTTTTAGAGATAAGAAATATGAGGTGAATAGTGTGTTTGGATGGATTTTTTTTTAGAAAAACATGTAATGATTATGTTTGATGTGACATATTTTTTTTTGTAAGAAAAAGTGTTTATGTGACATTTTTGTGAGGTTGGTGTAAGAAAAGTTGGTTGTATTTATAGATAATTTTGAAGAAAATGGTTTGGATGATGTATCTCATATTTCTATAACTATTTTTATAAATATATTGAATCAATAAACTATAATAATTTATTATTTTCTATGTGAATTTTCGTAAAATACATATTATTTTCATAAACTTTTGTTTTAATAAATCAATCGAATATTGAATTTCATTTTAGAAGAAAAACCTTATAATAATATCCAAAATTTAATTAAATTAGTTTGCTAAAATATCCTCGTTTACAGTACAAGAAAAATTGGTCAACCTTGCACAACACTATAATAAAGTCAATTTGTGTAGTAATTGCTACAAGGTAGCTATATACGTATGTGTATATACATCATTACCATGCATTGTATGGGTGAAAGTTATTACGAGAGAGATTTTTTTTTAAAAGACAATGAGGAGAGTGAAAGTGGGGTCGGGTGGGTGGGGCATTAAGAGAGAGATTTTTTTAAAAAAAAATAAGAAGAGAGAAGGTGGGGCCGGATGGGTGAGAGGCATTAGGAGAGAGAGTTTTTTTAAAAAAAGAAAATTAGGAGAGAGAAGGAGTATGTGAGAGGTATAAGAGAGAGAGGGAGATATTTTTTTTTAAAGAAAATTTGATAACATGACAACCAACCACATTTTTCGGAGACTTTTACTGTGAAATTAATTTTTTGGGAATAGAGATAACCAACCAATTAGGCCCTAATTTTTTTAAGGAGGGGTTGAATTAAAAAGTAAAAATGAATATAAGGATTTTGACTAACTTGTTGTAAATAATCAAATAGTAAAAAGTTGTAGTTGACTAGCTGTCTTATCATACATTAATACCTACGAAAATTAATGAAAACCCCGTCTTTCGTTAAGAGACGAATTCAATATCTCTAATATTTTGAGTTGGCAGGACATATAACAGTTGTATGTATAATAGTTGTACGTGTGAGCGCATGCCGCGTACTCCCCTCCCACACGGACCCCCCCGCACACTCTTTCTCGCTCCGAAACTGAAAAAGGGAAAGAAAAACAAAAGTGTGTTTGTATAAAGATGCAAATGATCTTGTGTAGAGCTGCACCCAAGGCCATGGCTTCCGTCCCTCGTCCTAGGGTCCCCTCTCTCTCTCTCTAATTATTTTGAAATTATGTGTGCATATTCTTGCAATCTGGACAATTTTTATATTATTTTTCGAGCCGTGAATTTTAGAATTACTTACAGGGCTAATTCTGATCAAATTCTTTAGCTTTTTTTCCCTTTTAAATCCGCTATAATGTAATCTTTAATTGGTGTTTTCTCATTTATATCTATTGTAATCTTAATTGTGTAACATATACCGTTCTCAGTAAAATAGGTTCTCGATTTTGTGTTTTTGATTAACCTGCCATTTCATTCACTGTTCATGATCATTGTATTTTATTTTATTTTTTAATTGTGAATATTTATTTTGAATTGCATTTGGAATCATAACTTCAATTTCTATATTCATGTTTTTGGTTTAACTTGAATTGTAAGGAGCAAGATTTTGTTGAATTTTTTCGTTGTATTTAACACACAATTGTAAATGTACTTTTGTTGATTTGGAGTTTGGTTTTTTTAGTACTATTCGGTATAATATTTGCATAATAATTAGAATGGTGGTAATCCGCTGGTTATTTTATACTTCTGTTGGTTTGGAGATTGCTCTTCTATTCTATTCCGTTAATATGTGTATATTAATTAGATGGTGGTGTCTGTCTATGCATCCCTTGTAATTTATGTTGTTGTATTTTTATTTCAGAAGGGGTCGGAGCTGTGCGTATGGCCTGGAATGGGACAACTTTGCATAAGAAAGAAGCTTTTGTATGGCTTTATGAGGCTCTTCTCTATGCCATTCAAAAGTTTTCGTAGTATTACCAGGGCCTTAGGAGGGGTTTCCAATTTTTGCAGCGTCACCAATATGTTATCAAGTTTACAAGTTGAACTGGTAAAGCCATGGTTTTTTAAGTTTAAGCACTCTCTAATAAAATTATGTTCTAGCGTTCTTAAATAGAACTCCTTATATTTATTTTGGTATTAAGATAGGATTGCCTATTCATCAAAGGATTGCCTATTTATCAGAATAAAATTCATTTAAGTTGATCACAGTTAGATTATGTGAGTTTCATCTTAGTGGACAAGCTTCTTCACTGCCCTCGTGGACATTTGCTTGTTATCCCTCTCCCTCTCTCTCTCTATATATATGTATGTGTGTGTGTGTGTGTGTGTACTACATAATTTTCTGAAAACTGGAGCAAGGGTTGCCTCAGTACTACTGCATTGTTGTGTCTAATTCGAAGGCTCATGCAGTTGGTTCATAGTGTCCTCTACAGGATACTGAATCCAGAGTCACAGGGCTGAGATTCAGTTATGCGAGTTATTTTCAATTTTCGGTTTTCAGTATTTGGATCTAATATTGTCCTTTGCAGTTTTAAGTTTTATTTTTGTGCAAGTTTGAGTCAAAAGTGGCTGATTTAGACTTCAGATATGTATGTTGTGGTAGAGAAGGAACAGCTCTTAGTATAGCACCCTGGATTCTTCATCTACACCAAATAAAGCTTGACTGGAAATTCCAAGCTCTTACCAAGAAAACATAAAATATCACAATACAAGCTCATTCAATCCCGAGGAATTTCCTGAATCTATTCTTAGCAGGATGTCAAATTCTATTTGTGAAAGGAGCTACTTATAAACCTATGATAGTGGCTGAAAAGGACACGACTTCACTTGACTGCTACAAACTCTTCTTGAAGTTTGCAATTTCATATTTTCTGAAATTGCATAATGGCACCTGGAAAGACTTTGAAACTTATGTATCCATTTTCCCTGTGGAAGATTTACTTTTCTCATTACAAGAAAGATGAAAATAGAAGATGGTCTTAGATAGACCTAGACTTTGCACTTGAATATGTTCTCAAAAATACCCAAGTGAGTTGAATATGCAGCCAAGTCAAATTATGAGTTTCAAATTTTCCGAATGGGGAAAATAAAGCAAGACAAAAATCACCAATTTAGATTATTGTACCAACAATTTCCCTTTTCTTTTGCCGGGTGGGGGAGTGAGGGTAGGGTTTCATTTATTTCTATTTCATTGTAAGCAAGTCCCAGAGGCGTATTATGAGCCTGTTGTCATATGCATTCTTTACTTGTTTGAGATATGTGTTTTTACTTAGCTGGATAAACTTACATAAGTTGTATCTTATTTGTCTTTCCTCTCTTATAGGTACCATGTCTTCAAGATAACTATGCATATCTTTTACATGATGTGGATACTGGAACTGTTGGAGTGGTTGATCCTTCTGAAGCAGTACCTATTATAGCTGCATTGAACAGGAAAAATTGGAATCTGAATTACATACTGAACACTCATCATCATCATGATCACACTGGTGGCAACATGGACTTAAAAGAAAGGTACGGTGCAAAGGTATGATATACTTCACCTTTTGTAACATCTGACCTTCAAGAACACCAAACGACATAAAAGCATGCATTTATATATGCCTATATACGTTTGTGATACTGAGTGTGAATTCAGTGGCCTTGTGATCTAGTTATTGTTTATTAAGATGTTTCTGGTTTCCATATATGCACTCTGTTGCACCTAATTAGCTGAGAATTAAGTTTTGAGATTGCCTTCATACCTAAACTGCCAATTGTATATCCTTCCTTGTAGGTGATTGGATCAGGTTTAGACAAGGAGAGAATTCCTGGTATTGACATAGCCTTGAATGACGGCGACAAATGGATGTTTGCAAGTCATGAGGTTCTTGTGATGGCTACTCCTGGTCATACAAGAGGTTGTTCTCATAAGCTTCGTTAATCTGCTTCTTTAATTGAAGATATAGAGTAACTGTTTTTTACTTGCTCTAATTTTGGAGTCTTCTCAACTGCATAGGTACCACCATTCATTTTATCAGTAAGCTAAATTGACACATATATTCTATTTCATTGCTCAGAACCATTTGAATCTCTCATTGCTTGACTATGCTTGGTTCAAGGATTTTGGTGAGGAAAAGAAAATGGTTGTGAAAAGAAAAATTAAATCATAGATGTACAAAATCCTATCTCATTTTGGTTATGATGGAAAACAATGGGGAGGAGAGAGAGCAGCATATAATCCTTTCCTCATGTTTTTCTTTCATTTTCCTCGCCTTTTTTCGTGAGGAAAATGAGTTTCCCCCATCATACAACCTTTTCGGTCAAATTTTCTTTTCTATAGTATTAGCATTAGAAACCAAACATTTTAATTTCTCTTCATTTGCTTTTCTTTTCTTTTCCTTGCCAGAATCCACGTAGCAAACATGATATATGGCTGTTGTACATGGGATTCCTGTTTCCTCTTTTGACTCTGCTCTGTTATCATGATGAGTTCTCATACCTTTTCATTTCATTCTCAAAATGTAGTGGGTATAAGCTGGGTTATCAATAACATCTCTTTTTGCTTTACATGCTCATCATCTAAGCAGATCACAATAGTATAATGTTTCCTCACCTCTTATTGCTATTTGCAATCAGGTCATATTAGTTTCTACTTTCCAAGATCAAAGTCGATTTTCACAGGAGACACTTTATTCAGCTTATCATGTGGTAAACTTTTCGAAGGAACTCCTCAGCAGGTAAATTTTAATGACGTCTTCTTTTGTAAGCTCTCAATGTTACAGCTCATGTCTTAAACATTTATCGCCAATGCCTTGTTTATATTGACTTCCATCAGTGATTACACTCTACTGCTGCTTTAGACTGATCTCGTAGTGTTCCTAATTTCTATTTTGGACATAACTAATTTCTGGATTAATATAACATTGTTATGAATTCTGATCACTTAATGAAATATCAGTAGGCTCATGAAAATTTCAGCCATTTTGCTGGGCCATGTTGGGGCTGTACGTGAGACCGTATGTTCAGATATTTGAGTGTCACGAAAGCACATTTTATCTTTTATTTGGTGACAATTGAAAAAGGGTTTCATGGGATTTTATAAGCATTGAAATATCTAGATGATGACCTTTGGGAGTCATAATTTTGTTTGGAAGTGGAGTAACTTTTAAACTGACAATGATGCATAACATTTTCTTCTCTGCTTGGTTGTTACGAGTTTCTAGATGCCTTTGCAATGAAATATGTTCGGCTCTGCATCTGGGAATGCATAACAAAGTTATAGGTTGAATTGCTAGGAACCTCAGGTCTCCGTTCACTCTTTTAACCATGAAGTCCGTCTAGTACCACACAACAATTAGCATTACGACAGAAATAAGATAATATGATAATATAGAATTATAATGTAATATGATAGTAAAAGTTTGTTAGTTGTTGTCCACATGATTGCCTTGTCTTTTCCTCCATGACAACTGTGATGCCTTGTTGAATTCAATCCCATGTTTTGGGAAATTTACAATATTGATCTCATAGGATTGGGTCAATTGCAATTTTAGTCTCATTGTTTGCCAAGTTGCAAATTTAGTCCTGTGGAATTCCTTTTTTTGCAGTTTTGTTCCCATCCGTTAAGAAAACGGATGGAATTCACAAGTAGCATGCAAGCCTTTAAGGTTTTAGAATAGATAGGATAAATTGCATAAATACCGCCCGACTTTTACAACACTAAACGCCAAACATTAATCAAAAAGTGAGTTTTTTTTTTGGCAAGTTATGTTTTTTTTATAAAATTTATGCAAATTAAGAAACTAACGGTTTTCTTAAATTTTTAACAACTGGGACTAAAACTGCAAAAACATACGTCCTATGGAGTAATTTTGTAAATTTGTAAACAATGGAGCCAAAATTGCACAGGGACCTATACTATGGGACGAATACTGCAATTTCACCCCATGTTAAAATATGGCTCAATACTCAATAGTGTTCCCCTTTTCAACAGCTACTACTATTGGAATTCTAACTAATGCTCAAAAATTACTTAAATTATCTTATCAAAATTCATAATCCTAAATATATATCAACTCAGGTAATTATTATTATAAAATAATTATAATATTTACTAAACCATGCGTGATATAATCTGATAATACTATTGAAAAGATTAGTTTTGGAATCCTTTCCTCAAATCTTTACTTCTAGAATTAGTTTTTAAATGTTGAATCAAATGGAACAATCTTCTTAGAATTGCTTTATCTGAAGCCAATTAACATCAGTATTTAAAAGATCTCATGCTTATTATACAATCTTTTTGCAATAGATGCTTTCTTCCCTGGGGAAGATTACATCACTTCCAGATGATACCAGTGTATATTGTGGTCATGAATACACATTGGTAAGCAACATCATATTTTCATTCTTATTTTTTTCTTTGTTTCCCTTTCCCTAAATCGATTTCTCAGCTAATCGCTCTATGTGGTTATAATATTGTGTGGCATGTTGGGCAGAGTAATTCAAAGTTTGCACTATCTATCGAACCTGGAAATGAGGAGTTGCAATCTTATGCGACACATGTAGCTCACCTCCGCAACAAGGGCTTCCCAACGGTATTTTCTATATTCCATCAACTTTGTCCATGAAGTTTTAATGTTGAAATATTTTTGATGCTTTACTACAAACTTTTTAAATTTTTGTTCATATTTGTGTGATTTCTAAGTGAGGAGTCTTAGGCTAAGTTTGGTTCGTAGATTTTGGTAGGGAAAAGGAAAATATTTTCTTTGCATTAAATGATAGTATATTTTGCTGTACTGTTTTTTTATCATTTTTATTTTTCTTTTATTTTTCCATCCCAAAATCCACTAACCAAACATAGTCTTAAGAAAGTGTTATATGTAATCAAGCAAGTCTCTTGGGACACAATTTTGCTTCAGCATGAACTCGCTTCTCTAGGTGAATTGAGATAATGTAACGAACGATATAACTGTTGCAACTGTTTAACTTGATGGTGAGACAGATTGCTTGCTTTTGTGGAGAGAGCATGTGGAGTGTAGAAATCAACCCTCTAATAAGCCTTTAAAAGTGCCTTTAGATTGGAGGATTTGGGACCTAAAGATTTCAATTCCATAATGACAAATCCAATGCACTTGTTTCGATTAAAAAAAAATCAACCATTACAATTTGTTAGTTTCAAGTTATAGTTTCTGTCTTTTGGTTTAATATTGTCTTTCAGTGTGATCAATTGGTTTGATATATTTTTTCGATTTCACTATACGTTTTCCTTTTTCTATTCTCTGTGCATTAGATCCCCACCTTACTAAGAAAGGAGAAGTTGTGTAACCCGTTCCTTCGCACTTCAAGTATGGAAATTCGACGGTCATTGAATATTCCCAAGTCTGCAGACGATGCAGAGGCCTTAGGCGCCATCCGTCAAGCCAAAGACAACTTTTAGGTTCAAGTGAAGAAGTTTTGCATTATCATACAAACCATAGATACTGATGTAGAAAGCCCCCATGCACAACTATCAAACAATCCTTGAAGTGAAGATAACATTCCTAATACATCTTATATATATGTCAGTATTGTGTAGGAAAATTGATTTCATTTTATATGCATGAAATGTAAGTCATGTAGATAGATTGTTTGCAGTGTGTTTCATTCCAAGGTCCCCATAAAATTTTCGCTTCATCTCGAAGCCAGTATTGTGTGTTTCCTGTTACCATATTGAAAATTTGACCTCTATTGGTTTCGGTGAATGGATGTATCATTTTTCTCTTGTTTTAAGAAATTCAATCCTAACCATCTTTTTCTATATTTTGCGTTATTATGATCTGAAAAATTTTGAAAAAATCTGGGTGATTCTGTTCTAAAAATGGGTTTGGTTTTGTTGTGGAGAAACTGTAGGCCTTAGTTCTGGTTTTGAATAATATCGACGGTTGATATAAACTCCTATATGAACTATGTTCCAAAATTTGAAGGGAAACATACATCAATACTTCTAAAATAAATTTTTGATGAAAAAAATTTATGATAATACTTGTCAATCCGAAAACTTCATTGCACCATCTTTTTTAATCAAGGAAACATAAAAGATAATTGTTTTTTGTAATCATTGGACAAAATTTAGTTGATTAAAAAATTCAGTTGATAAGAATTAAGATTAAACGCCACACCCCAAAACTATTTATACATTTTTTTTACCAATTGTTACCTGTTATAATTGACAAAATATACGAGTTTGTAAAATTTATATCAAGTCTTATTGGTTCTATATTTGACAATACAAAGAAGTTTCAAATTGATAGTTATACAAAATTTCTCACAATACATTTCTAACCATGAATCTTGGTCAATTTTTTACTTAAGAAATTCGGTATCCTTTTAACTAGCCTAATATACTCTTGACTTTCTAAGCAACTATCCCGGTCCTCGGGCTTCATATTATCCTCGTCTGGAAAAAATAAATACTTAAATATCTAAGTAAAAAATTAAGTGGGGTCAATAGTAGGATGTATGTGCAAACATAACCATGCATATGATAATATGATCAACAAATACTTCAAAAAGAGTTTTCAAATGAATGATTTTGTTTGGATTCAACGAAATGATCACCAATTTAACTTTAAAACTAGTAAAGGGGTAAAAAAAAAAAAAAAAATTTGGTATTTTTATCCAATATTGTTTCTTTTGTTTAAATGGCATTCACTTGTACTTTTTTATTGTAAAATCTTGAGTCGAGCTGGCTCACACCTTATAAGATCACTTGTTAATCAACACAAAATAATGTAAATTATTTCTTAAATATAGTTTAAAATGACTTAGAAGATGAAACTGGGTAAATGATATAATCCTAAGCAAGTGCTTGAATTGACCAAGCGTGTTCTCCTTCTCGCTCAATTGTTTTTCTTTTCTCCTTTGATCTTTCTATTCCTCTTGTTTGTACAAATTGTCACCTCCTCAAATAATTTTTGTGCCAACTCCACAGGAAATTCTAGAATAAATCAGATCCAATGGAGCCAGTCTATTCAACACTATTGAATGCAAGTGTTAGTTTTTACTATCTTGTCCCTACATCCAATGATGTATGGTGTACCAACACTGTTGGACTTGGTTTGGCATAGAATCACCCACCTCCACCACCCAAACTCACATACAACTGTTAACCTTATTGGTTTAGCTTTCCTTGATTTTGCGATGACAAGGCTCCTTGCCTTTTATTTAAATCGCTACTTTTATCTTGCAGATTCGGCTAATATCACCTCCTTCATTATCGGCCTCTTATAAAGGGAAGATTTCATCCTTGTCTCCTTTCCTTTATTTACCGCTTAAATCTTGCCTAAATTAGATTATCTCTTCTAGCATATCTCTTATATATATGGCATATATCCGATTAGAGTCTTTTTGGAAAGAAGCCATTGGTATCTATCTTTGGAATGGACTGTTTCCTTCCTCTCTATATATTCTTTGTGTTTGGCTTCGATAAGAGCACGAATTACATAGCATAAAATAGCAAGTACTCATTATGTGTCTTTTCTTTTCTCACAGGTCATTCTTATGTTAGTACCTTGAGAAAGAGTGTGAGCACAAGCTAGCTTGGAGTTTGCCTTGAAATACACGAGTGATAAGAGTGGAGTCTTTGTTTTAAGTTACTCTTACATTTACACCTAATTGAGTTGTCATCTTGTGGATAAACCTTTTGGTTACACAGTCATATCTCTAGGGTTGAAGTGTAGCAGTGCTTATCTCTCTTTTTATCGAGTTTGTTAGTTCTTTGTCTTTCTATTTCTGTTCAAATATCCATCTGGATTACTTTGTTACCTTATCTCTGGAACTTATAAGTTCCAGACAGTTTATTAGTCAAATAATTTCATGTTTTCTTTTCACTACTTTTGTTCTCCACTGTGCTTTATTGCAAAATCCTAATAACCTAATTGACCCCGCTCTCAGGCAATTCTATACTTACAATTGGCACTAGAGCCAGGTTTCTCCTTTCTCAAGGTTTAACCACCCGAGTACAAAGATCCTCATGACAACCACAATTGCCGACATGTATGTTGAGGGACAATCTCACTCTCGCCCACCTCTGTGCAATGGATCAAATTATGCCACCTGGAGGAACCGAATGCATAAATATGTAGTTTCGGTAGACTTCAAGATCTGGAGGGTTATCATGAAAGGACCCACCATTCCAATAAAGAGTGTCAATGGAACAAACGTACCAAAGGAATGGGATGACTATGACAGTGATGATGAAAAGGCTCCGCAGATGAATGCTAAGGCAAATAACATTATGTCCTGTGCCCTAACCAAAGATGAATACAACAGGGTTAGTACTTGTGTCTCAGCCAAACAAATGTGGGACATGCTACAAGTCAAATATGGAGGTACCTGCCAAGTCAAACAAGAAAGGGTCGCACTTCTAGTGCATCAATACGAGATGTTTCAAATGAAACCTGATGAATTCATAAACCAAATGTACAGTCGATTTCGCCATGGTCACTAGAAGGATGCAATTTCTCAAATAAAGTCGGAAGTTCCAACGCGATCCTAAAGCTAACTTCCGAGCAAATGATCCTCAGAAGAATAACAAAATAATTTGTCATGAATGTTTTGAACCAAGGCACGTCAGACCTGAATGCCCCAGACTCTAGAAGTTCCAGCGAAATGATCAAAATTTCTAATAGCATGCTCTATCCACACCATGGGATGACTCAGAAACAGATGTTTTTGATAATGAAGATGATTGTCTTATGGCAAAGAATCAAGTACCAAATTACAATTCTAACTGTTCTGATAATGAATCTGAAAATTCTTATTTACATGATTTTATAAAGGATTATGAGGAGCAAATTGAGAATTTGATTTATAAAAACAAGTTACTTAAAAGAAAAATCAAAGACCTTCTTGACAGCAAAACCTCTTTGGAAAAACAAATCAAAAATCTTTTGGATGACAAACAGTGCTTTGAGAAAGAAAAAGAATATCTTACTGAAGAAAATATTTCTGTGTGAAAACAAATATCCGATTTAAAAAGGGAGATTAAAGAAGGAATTTCTTATCCAAATTACAATATCTCCAATCATGTCTCATATTCCAAGACCTCCATAAATGAAAAATCACACAAACACTATCACACTCACGTTCCAAGGAAAAGCTTTCCTCATAAAAGATGCAATGTATGCGCAAGAACCGGGCAAACAACATATCGATGTTACTTGAAAAAGGATATTGGTACCAAATTAATTTGGGTTCCCAAAATCCACTGTGCTAACCTTGCAGGACCCACTGATAAATGGGTACCTAAACAATAGAAATTAATGCAGGAACAACCGCACAATCAAAATCAGAAGCATAAATGGTACTTAGATAGCGGATGTTCCAGACATATGACAGGAGATATTCAAAATTCGTAATTCTCAGCGTATTCTCTTGCGGGAACGTTTCTTTTGTTGACAATACTGAAGGAACCATTATCGGTAAGGGATCCATTGGTAAGGATGGATCCACAATCATTGAGGAAGTCTGTTTGGTTAAAGGATTAAAATATAATTTGCTTAGTATCAGTCAATTCTGTGACAAAGGATACGAAGTAGAATTTTTTTCCTTCACACTGCTCCATTATGAAAAACAATGAACTAGTTTTCAATGCTTTTCGTGATGGAAATCTTTACTGCATCAACTTGAATAATCTATCTAAACAAAAAGTTGAGTGTTTGGTAGTTGCAAATGACGAAAGTTGGACTTGGCATCGAAGATTGGGACATGCGAATATGGATCTTCTTACTCACATATCAAAGAAGGATTTGGAATGAGATATTCCCAAAATTCAGTTTGTAAAGGACAAGTGACACACTAAATGCTAGCGTGCGTAGTAGCAAGTGCACTAGTCGTGATAGTAATAAAAGTGGACTAAAAGTCCGGGTTGTCGAACCACAAGGACTTGAATTTTAGTTTATGATTTTATAATGAAAAAGAACAAATAAAGTAAAGGTAAATTGAAGGTAAAACGCGTAAGATAAGAACGAAGACACACGAAGGGTTGAAGACCAATTATAAAGGGAGACTAAAGCACATGTTAGGTCCAAATTGCTCAATTATACTTATAAAGATTCTCGTTGAAGGTTTACGCTTATGTTGCTATGGTGAAAGCTCCTAGGGTAAAGAATAAACGATGTCTCGTGCTAAACTCCTATGATTGAATGATGGTTTTCTAAGTATATCTACCAGGAAATCTAATCACCAAACACGCATTAACGCACTAGAGCTCACTCGACTTAGATCGAACGACTTCACCCGGGAATCTTTACCTATGTCTAGGGCAATTCCTCATTGGTTGCGGGTTATGGTGTGAATTTCTTGCACCCTAAGTTAATTTTCGCTCGAAATATTCACCTAGGCATAAGATTCAAACATATGTTGATCAAGCATATATCAAACAAGCAAAAACACAAATTCACACCACATAACAACATAAGAATCACTTCAACAATCCTCTATTATAAACATAAATCACAATTTGGTCTTACATGCCCCTAGTCTTACAAATTTAGCTCATAGTTAATGGCATAAAGGACATAGATAGATTCATATACATATTCATGGACAATAATGAAAAGAGAGAGCTATTAAAACTCCCTATGTTGAATTGATGATGGATCTTCACTTCAATCTTCAATCCCCAAGCTAACCTTCCTTCTTGATCTCTTCCAATTGATGATAAAATGGCTCAAAAACCCAGAAATATGCCTTCAATCCCCCAAGAATTTGAACCCGAATAATGTGCTAAAAATTGGGCTTTATGGGTTCAAAAAACGGTTACAGCGGCACCCAGGAACGGGTGGATCGGTGCCCAGGCGCCGCCTACGTGGCAGGAGTTTCTTGGAGGAAAAGTAGGACGGCGCTCAGGCGTGGATAATGTGGCGCTCGGGCGTGGAATGCACAGCGCCTGGGCATGGGTAAGTCTGCGCCTAGGAGCGGGTCTGCGTGCAATAAGAGCTATAGGATAGGAAAAACATCATCGAACACGGGAGAAACAGAAAGAAAGAAAAACAACTACCTAACTCACTTTCGTGGAGTACACGGTTGCATTTAGCGAATGCAACAAGCCTTTGAACCCTTGAGTTACCTCAAAGGACGAGTTATAGTCTCGTGAGGGTTTGCATACGATGTACCCACAAAATCGAAAGATTTTCAACCCCGATCAATCAACGCAAATTAATATGATTAATAAAACACAACGGCATGAATTCATCTTTTTAAGCTCAAATTTACATATATATACACGTCACACACTTGTACATGTTACGCCTTAACATCGAAAAGATCATCCTAAGGGTGTAGTGTAATAAATCTCAAGCATTATAGTAGAGTGGCATTCTTACCACTTTTCAAGCATTAATCCCCTATCTATCAATTTTCGATTAGTCACATTGTACGAGAATTGAAGAAAACTTCATAGCCATTTAAAATTCATCACTTTGTCCACTTTAGGCTTTAACTTATGCCACTTTCAACTTAAAACATTAGAGGCTAGACCATGTGCAATGTTCGGTTATCTTAGGCTTTCTATGACACTCTTGTAACGAGCTTTAGGCCAATAACTCCCAAACCGGATGGCTTTAGGGTATTAAATGTAGAGACACTCCTAAGGGCTTAATCGCCCGAGTGTCAAAGCCCACAAAACCAAACTAGGTCCTTATTCCCTTTACACTTTCATTGTCTTGAGCTTAGCTAAAATTAGCTTAATAGTACAGTATTCTAGGCATGGTGCTCTTCGCCCCCAGTATCTATTAAGCCTGACTCTTACAGTCATACCAATGTTCAACCTCTTTTTATTCTTGTTAAGCATACAAAGTTAACATTCTCTGCTCATAACACATGTGAAAATTCCAGATTGATATTTTCGGGATCAAGCCTTTAAGTGTTTCACAATGGTTACCCACTCAACTCCTCTACTCTCGACTTATGTGCATATGTGAATCATTATAAGGTCAATCTAGTCTAGTTTAGGGTCCCACAAGCAAGGAACGATGTGTATAGTCATTAAAATCCATATTGATAGAGAAAATATGCCATGTATTCAAATTAACCATTCTCAATGCATCGAGTGAAGGGTTGAAACTCTATCCAAAAAATTTCAAAATTGCATAAGTTTCACATGTAGAGGTACCACCCCCCCCCCCCCCCCAAACTTGGACTGAAATATATAAAACATGGATAAACACGACTACAATGGATCTAGTACCCCCCTCCCCCAAACTTAATATGAACATTATCCCCAATGTTCGAAAAAGAAAAGGGCAAAGTACACATCACCATAGAGTTGCTGAAAAGAAAACCCGAGTCCTCAATTGCAACTGTGTCCAAGAGTGGCAATAGCGATGAGAGCAATGAAAGCAACAACTACACACGAAACGATGCTAGCCAGATAAAGCGTTAAGAATGGATAGAAGCGAGAAATGACAAAACACCAAACAACAAAACACAAGATAACAGAAATAAACATGCTTCTAATAAAAACAACGGATGGAATAAACATAACAAAAATGAAAACGAAAAGAAAAGAAAACTTACAAACTTGGGTTGCCTCCCAAGAAACGCTTGTTTATAGTCATTAGCTTGACTTTTGTGCTTTAAGGTTCAATTAGGTGGCCCATTTAGGACGACAATATCCTTGCCATTTCTCCTTTTGTTCTTGGACCCCACTCGTCTCCACTCATATTGCGGTGATTTGAGATTAAACCTTCATTCCGGATTTGTCTTATCGATCTCACGAACACGTAGATGTGGTAGAATGTACTTCATGCAAAAATCATCTTTTCTCACCTTGCCTTGTTGCTCATTAGGGACCTCATCCTTCACCGTACAAGTGCCCTTAGTCTTACCAAGTGCACATTTCTCATCAAACAAAAGGTGGATAGCATCGACATATGAACAAGTAAGATCATCCATAGGCGGTTGCATGGCATGATAAACATCGAATATCACCTTTTCGGCACCCACCTTCAATGTCAACTTACCCTTTCCCACATCGATCTTGGCGTTGCTAGTGGCTAGGAAGGGTCTTCCTAGAATCAAGGGAACGCCAATGTCACTATCCATTTCGAGAACCGCGAAGTCAACCAGATAGAAGAATTTGTTGACTTGTACAATGACATCCTCGATTATTCCATTTGGTTTCTTGATAGAGCGATCCGCCAATTGCACGGACATGGATGTTGGCGTAAGATCTTCAAGGCGTAGCTTCTTAAAAATAGAGTAAGGAAAAAGGTTGAAATTCGCTCCCGAATCACAAATAACTTTGTCGAACTTGAGATGGCCAATAGTGCACGGTATTGTGAGACTCTCTGGGTCCTTTAGCTTGCAAGGTAATTGGTTAAGTAAGATGGTGGAGCACTCCTTGATTAGACAAACCGTTTTATTTTCCTCCCACTTTTTCTTGTTGGATAGAATATCCTTGAAGAACTTAATATAGTTTGGCATTTGCAAAATAGCGTACACAAAAGGAATATTTATCCTCACCTCACGA
This sequence comes from Buddleja alternifolia, assembly GCA_019426215.1. Lineage (NCBI taxonomy): Eukaryota > Viridiplantae > Streptophyta > Magnoliopsida > Lamiales > Scrophulariaceae > Buddleja > Buddleja alternifolia. The sequence goes on from CM033403.1 coordinate 10,221,859, forward strand.
AGAATAGACAAAATACGGAGGAAACTCGGATCCATCTCCCTCTGTTTCTTTTTTTGTGCATTTGGAAAGGGAAGACGGATCTCAATGGGAGGAGGAGGCATTGGAGTCGAGGAACCAAGACTAGACGTAGCATGAACTGGCGCCTGGGCGCTGATATCGACGCCTGGGCTTGAAGTTGGATACGCCTGGGCGTGTGGAAAGTGGCGCTCAGGCGCGACTGTGCGTACCAATTCTTCCTGCTGAATGAGATCCAGTGCCAGGGAGCCATCTGAGTCACGCCTAGGCGCGGGAGTGCGTAGCAGATTTTCAATTCTAGGTGTGTTTGGCACCCGGACGCCATCCGAGGGGCGCTTGGGCGCCGACACTCTGACTGCTTCATTTTCCAATTGTGCTCCACTCCTTAAAGAAATTGCATAGCATTGTTCTTTCGGGTTCTTCTCCGTGTCGCTTGGTAGAGTTTCCGGGGCTCTTGCACTAATTGTATTGGAGATTTGACCCATTTGTGTTCGCATATCCTTCATCTCCATGAACATATCCTTCATCATATTACGGAGTTCATTGATCGCCATATCCGATTTTTTTATTTGAGCATCAAGTCGCTCGTCTATTGCGGGAGGTCGTGCTTGCCATTGCCCTTGTACATTGAGATCTCCTTGCCTCGGAGGTGGGTTTTTAAAAGGAGGCCTCGGTTGTTGGTTGTTGAAAGGAAGCCTCGGAGGTTGATAAATGCCTGGTTGTGTGTTTTGTGCGGGGTTTGGCCTCTTTGGGAAGTTTTCGGGTACATGAAAGTTCATTTGGTGCCGGTTATGATTCCCAACAAAATTTACATCTACAACCACCGGTTTCGGGGCAACCACTTCCTCTAATTCTTGCACACAAGCAACCCTTTGATTTGGTGGAGGAAGCTCGTCCTCATCTTTGGGGTAAAGTTCATCCTCTCTAGCCATTTGCTCAAACTTAATCCACACGGTCCTACTATCAAGACCCAAAAGGTCACCACCGGCTCCCGCATTGAGTCGGTGTTGAATCCGAGATCGGACTCCATTATAGAAATGTTGCACTTGCTCGTCTAGTGTATAATTGTGATCGGGGCACTTTCGAACCATACTCTTGTGCCTTGCCCATGCGGATGCTAAAGACTCGTTCCTTGTTTGTTTAAACCCTTTGATCTCACTTCTAAGCTCGTTGATTTTTGATGGAGGAAAGAATTTGTTGAGAAACTCATCTACTAGATCATCCCATGTTCTAATTGATTGTGGTGGCAACGACTTGTACCAAAGAGTCGCCTCATCTTTCAAGAAGAAGTGAAATAATCGGAGGCGAATGGCATCAAGATCTCGGGGGTTGAATTGCATAGTAGAAATCACATTCTCAAAGTGATCTAAGTGGTCATGAGGTGAGTCTCTCGAGTCGCCATAAAACGGCTCCGCTTGAACCATCCCGAACATATGAGACAGAATGTGGAAATGTGGGGTAGCATAGTTCGGGAAGACAACGGGTCCCAGTATAGTGTGTACCTGGGGTGGTTGATTACCACGAACCGATGGAGGAGGCGGTGGAGATGCCGGTCGCATAGCTTGGAGTATATTTTGCAACCATTCCCTATTTTTCGGGAGATTCATATCGGGGAAGTTCCCATTCGGATTAGGATTGAAATTGTGGGCCATTTCTCGAGCTCTTCTACTAGCCCGAAGAACACTGTTAGGAATTTCATGTTAAATGACCGTTGAAAACTTGAGGATATATTTCAGGTGAATCTGAAAGTTAGACGCTTGAGTCGCTGACTTGAGTCACTGCGATCAGTTGCTGAGCGCTTGAATTGTGATGCGTGAATAGTAGCACTATTCAGAAGACGCTTGGATATTGTTCACTTGAATAGTAGCGCTTGAATCAACACTCCTTGGATAGTCCTTTAGCGTTAGCTGGGTGCTAAGAACATTCTCTTGAACGCTTGATTCATAACTCCTGAAATAGACTCTTAAGCGCTTGACGAACGCTTAAGACAAATCTTCATCTTCTTCTGACTTCAGACGCTGATCTTCAACTTCATCTCTAATAGACTCACCTAGAATTCTATTAGCGACACAGTATCTATCACTTAGTCTAAAATCTACAAAGATAAAAATTACAAGTCAAACAAACTAACAAACTTTCAAACGCTTATACATATATTCTATGAAAGTGTAAACTTACATTCTTTTGGGGTCTAACATGAAATCCTATCTTGTCATCATCAAAACATCTAACATGAAATTCCTAACAATTTCCCCCTTTTTAATGATGTCAAGACCTTAACTCTTATAACTCTTTTATAGATTAAGAGTTCAAAGAAAAGCCCAAAATAAATTAAGTTAGCGTTTAGAAAGTTAGATTAGTTAGCTAATATTAGATTAGCTTCAACAAGGCGTTTCAGCGATAAATCATTCATATATATATGGAATTGAAAGCGTAATGATCTATACTGAAAATTCAAACCTTGTTTCCTTTTTTTTTTTTTTTTTTTTACTTACTTCTCCCTTAAACTGACTTCCCCCTTAAACTGACTTCCCCTTTAAACTGCTTTTCTTACCTTTTCCCCCTTCTTGGCATCATCAACATCAGAGGAAAGGCTGCAGAATCTGCTCTAAGCGTTTGGGTGTAGGAAAGTACTACTGGCACGCGACTCAGGGAGTTTTTCTTTTTAGCTCTTAGGACAAGTTGGTGTGGGGATAATCTTTCGGCCACTTCTATCGACCGCTCAGCATCCACAATCTCATCCACGTCTGGACTGACAGTGTAATAAAGGAATCTCCTAGCGATTTACACAGTTGCTTCCACGTCTGGAAGGACAGTGACAAATCTCTATCGATTTCCACCACAGTTGATACAACTAGTAGATATCCTTGATATCACTCGTTGATAAATCAACATCCCAACTGAGTCTACCTTTAGTTTTCTTTTTTTAAAAAAAAAAATTAATAAATAAATAAATAAATTTATGCATGATTTTGTAAATATTTTATTAAGTGTTGAAGGGAATGTTCAACGCTTAATATACCAATTTGAAATATGATACCAAGTGTTTAAAGATTAATGTTGACGCTTGAAAATAAATTCCTTTTGTATTTGAGCGTCTAACACATCATGCACAAATAATGATAAGCGTTGATGATCTATGCAAATGAAAACGGTTTTTGATCATTGACGCTTAAAGATATGATCAAGTACAATTTTAAAGTTCCCCCTAAATTTAATAACTTGTAACACTTTTGAAAAAAACGCTTTTAGACAATATAATAAAGTGAATTCCCCCTACATTATATGTCTAATAAAATATGATGCATAATGATTAAGCGTTTAAATAAATTGTACCTTCAGAAATGAGAAGCAAGATTTCTCTTTTCATGTCTTAGAAATTTCTCAAATTTCTTGACCAATAAATCCATTTCCTGATCCTCATCTGAATCTGATTCTGTCGCTTTCACCTCACTGACTGATTTTCCTTTGATTTTGGTTGTAGCAATTAAGGCTCTGGATTCAGTCGCTGAAGATGAGGTATTGCTGACTTCTCCTAATTCGAATTCAAAAGCCCTTAGCTTCGAGAACACATGTTCTGGCGTAATGATGTCCAACATTTGTGATTCTCTCATTGCTACGGTCTTTATCAAATATTTGCTCGGGAGACTTCTAATAATCTTTTTGACCATTTCCTTATTGGTCAACTCCTTATCCAATGATGCTAACTCTGTAATAAGCGACGAAAATCTCGCATCCAATTGATCTAGCGTTTCATTTGGCATCATCTTAAACTGCTCAAATCTTTGCATGGCTATGGAGAGCTTGTTTTCTCTCATCTTTGTTGAACCTTCACATATTGTGGCTAACTTATCCCAAATTTTCTTAGTCGTCTTGCATGATTTGACCTTATTGAATAAGTTATCATTGTCTTCAATGGCTGTATAGAGAGTGTTTCGTCCTACATTATCCAAATTTACTCTTCGACGCTCATCAGCTAACCACTCATGTTTAGGCTTCTCAACATAACCATCTGGAGTCGGTTCAGTCGCTCCAGGCGCTCTCGTGATTTCTTTGAATATTCTGATCGGTCCATTTGAAATGATATCACACATTTCATCATCACAGGCACAAAGATAAGCAAAAGCTTTGACCTTCCATGAGTCATAATTTGACTCAGTCAACTTTGGAACTCTTGAAAATGCCATTCTTTTTTTTAAAAAAAATAAAGCAACTAAGTTTTAAAAAGGGATCTGAACAAGCAGTTACGCTCGGAAATTTGAAAATTTCAAATTTCAAATTTCAAGTTGTCAACGGTCATTTATTTCCAACGGAAATAAATTCAAAATGCATTAAATGCAAACAAGACAGTATGACTTGTGGACAAGCTACTTTTGTTGACTAGACTATCGGCTTTTTAGAAATCAAACCTGCTCTTGTCCAATAGGAATCAGCAGAAATTAAGGAATGTCAGAAAAGGGACTATTTGAAGCTCCGCGTGAGGTACACGCGCCTGACTTGTGTCCAACGGACAATTTCCAAGAAACCCTATAAATAGTTCCCCTCAGCAAATTCAGAGAGAGTGAGTATGCGAAGAGCCAAAACTTTGCTGAAATAATTTGAGAGAAAAAGCTTCCAAACTCCATAGCCAATTGGAATTCAAGAAAGTTAATTCTTTCAACAAGCAGTATTTTTGTGTAAGAGAAGCTTGTTGAAGAAGATCTTTCTTGAAGCTCCAATATCATTAAAGCTTCTCAAATACATTCCAGACAGTCACCCGATATCTCAAACATCTTCCAAGAAGAACCCTAAACTATTATTGAGATATCCCAAGTTGTTTGAACTTCCCAACATCAAACAAACCTGTTACAATAAACCCTTAACACCTTTCATCTGAGTGAGAAAGATTGTTGACTTCCACAAGCAGTATTTTTGAGTAAGAGAAACTTGTTGAAGAAGGTCTTTATTGGAGTTGAAGTCTGTGTGATCAAGGAGCTCAAGGTCATCTTGGAGAAGATCTTTATTGGAGCTGAAATCTGTGTGATCAAGGAGCTCGAGATCGTCTTTCCAGAAGTAGAGGATTGAAGTGGCTTGTAGCAGAAATCTGTGTGACCAAGGAGCTCAAGTCATCCACATCCATCTCTTCCTGTTTCCCTATTTTGTAGAAGTCTCTGTGTGACTCTTCGAGAATCAATTTAGTGGATTGCCTCCGAGTGCAAAGGAGAAGAAGGACATAGCTGGGATTACACCACCCAGTGAACCTTACAAATATCTTGTGTCACTTTACTGTTTTAATACTTTGCTCTACATTTGCATATTATCTTGAAAAAGGCTTTAAAACAGTTAAGCGACTATCTTGGTGAAAAAGAGAACGCTAAGCTTTCAAAATAAGCTTCAGCGCTTGAAAAAGCGCTGAGCACTTCTAAGCGTTCAAAACGATTTAAAAGGAAAGCAACTAAAGAAAAACTTTTGTAACGCTAAAACATTTTCAAAGAGAAGACTTTAAAATACTTCCGCTGTGCTAACCCTGATTAAGCGATTGAGACATTACCCTACTTTGGTAATAGTTGAAATCACTAAGTCTAAGTTAACTTTATCAAACCAGTCTTCAAGTAAGCGACTAGTCAAGCGCCTACACTTGTAAGCGACTAGTCAAGCGATTACTATCCTTAAGCATTCAAAAGAGATTTTAATACGAAACTTTTTGAAGTCGAAAAAGACTTCAGGGTCTATTCAACCCCCCCCCCCCTTCTAGACCTTTTCGTATGCCATTGTGGGACCAACAAACACGCTCTATCTCGGGCTCAAAATCATATAGGGGCTTTTTGGATGAGCGGGTCATGCACCACAAGTCAACCTTTCAATTAAGCACAAGAAACTAAATTAGACTAATACTAAAATAAAGTAAAAGCATGAAATAAACGAAAAACTAAGAATTATGAAAATATAAACACAAATCAAAAACTAAAAATAAACAAGTCCCCGGAAACGGCGCCAAAAACTTGACACGCTAAATGCTAACGTGCATAGTAGCAAGTGCACTAGTCGTGATAGTAATAAAAGTGGACTAAAAGTCCGGGTTGTCGAACCACAAGGACTTGAATTTTAGTTTATGATTTTATAATGAAAAAGAACAAATAAAGGAAAGGTAAATTGAAGGTAAAACGCGTAAGATAAGAACGAAGACACACAATGGGTTGAAGACCAATTATAAAGGGAGACTAAAGCACATGTTAGGTCCAAATTGCTCAATTATACTTATAAAGATTCTCGTTGAAGGTTTACGCTCATGTTGCTATGGTGAAAGCTCCTAGGGTAAAGAATAAACGATGTCTCGTGCTAAACTCCTATGATTGAATGATGGTTTCCTAAGTATATCTACCAGGAAATCTAATCACCAAACACGCATTAACGCACTAGAGCTCACTCGACTTAGATCGAACGACTTTACCCGGGAATCTTTACCTATGTCTAGGGCAATTCCTCATTGGTTGCGGGTTATGGTGTGAATTTCTTGCACCCTAAGTTAATTTTCTCTCGAAATATTCACCTAGGCATAAGATTCAAACATATGGTGATCAAGCATATGTCAAACAAGCAAAAACACAAATTCACACCACATAACAACATAAGAATCACTTCAACAATCCTCTATTATAAGCATAAATCACAATTTGACCTTACATGCCCCTAGTCTTACAAATTTAGCTCATAGTTAATGGCATTAAGGACATAGATAGATTCATATACATATTCATGGACAATAATGAAAAGAGAAAGCTATTAAAACTCCCTATGTTGAATTGATGATGGATCTTCACTTCAATCTTCAATCCCCAAGCTAACCTTCCTTCTTGATCTCTTCCAATTGATGATAAAATGGCTCAAAAACCCAGAAATATGCCTTCAATCCCCCAGGAATTCGAACCCAAATAATGTGCTGAAAATTGGGCTTTATAGGTTCAAAAAATGGTTACAGCGGCGCCCAGGCGAGGGTGGATCGGCGCCCAGGCACCGCCTACGTGGCAGAAGTTTCTTGGAGGAAAAGTCGGGCGGCGCCCAGGTGTGGATAATGTGGCGCTCGGGCGTGGGTAAGTCTACGCCTAAGCCCGGGTCTACGTGCAATTGCTGCTTCTCTGCATCTTCTGGCGCCTGGGCACGAGTAATGTGGCACCTAGGCGCCGACATGCGAAGCATCTCCTCTTGATCATTTGATACGCCGTATTTTGCCTTTTTCTTTGTGTGCTCTCGTTTATCACCTGAAGTCACTTAACACCCCGATTAAATGCAAATGTAGCATGATTTAGGCAATAATTGAATCTAAAGCATAAGCATCACGGGCTTTAAAACACGTAAAAATGCCTCTTATCAACAAGATCTGTGATGCTTGTTAAAAAGGAAAACAAATAAAATCGTCTTTCAAACCCGAGCATGATATCTCTACTTCAAGTCCCCTGGAACTTCTGCACCTTGATCTTTTCGGGCCCAAGAAGACTGCTACCATGGCCGGTAAGAAATATGCTTTTGTAGTTGTGGATGATTATACACGATTTACTTGGTTATTTTTGTTTTGGGATGGCAGGTATCAGAGCACGAAGAATAATCTGGAAACAATAATATCTTAAGCTTAAACATGAAGATAAATGACACGAGAATTTTAACGTGGTCGGCATAACTTGCCTACATCTACGAGCCAACCTAGACTACATCTTTATTTCTCAATAAGTGAATCAACCAATGTTTACAAGAGTGAGTTCTCATATTTATAATGGTGAACCCTAACAAATTAGGAAAAGCAGTCTTAAACAACTAGGGAATAATTCCTAACACAATAGAAAACAATTCCATACAAGGTAGGACTCAAAACAGGTCAAAAATCCGCCAAAATACTAAAACACGTCGAAAAAAAGTGTTGTCAGCGCACTGCCCGCGCCAGCGCCACCTTGCTGTTAGCGGCGCCTGGGCACCGCCATCAGCGCCTACGCTCCCTTAACTTCATTTTTCAACTCCTTTTATCCTCTTGCGGTCCCGATCAACCTTGACCCTTCTTGACTCTATTTTGGCTCCTCTTCTTGACCATATTTTGATCCGACTCCACCAAACCCATCAATTATTTCTATCTCATAAAAAACGAAGCTCTAAGCTCATTTATTTCTCTTACCAAATGCTTTCAAAATAAAAAAGGGGATTTTCAAACAAATCCGCAGTGATTATGGTACTGAATTTGAGGAAAATTTTTTACATCATATTGTAAGGTAAATGGCTCTATACATAATTTTTCTTCTCCAAAAACTCCTCACAAAATGGGATAGTCGAAAGGAAAAATCGTGCTTTACAAGAAATGGCTAGAACAATGCTTCATAAATATGATCTTCCTAAGTTTTTTTGGGGTGAAACTATAAATGCAGCTTGTCACATAGCAAATCGATTATTTTTAAGACCTCTTATTGTTAGTGTTATGCCCTCAAATGCATTGAATTGTAACTAAACATTCTTATATTAACAAAAAGCATTTCATGTTGTTTCTTATAGGCATTTGTAAGGTTTTATAAACAACGTATAGTCCTTGATAATAAGACGAACCTTCTACTCCCTATGGGTTAGGGAGAATGTCACTAGAAGTGTTTGATCCTTAGAATCTAAATTGGTTCGCAAGTCGAAGAGAGTATTGACTGGACATCATTACTAGATAAAAACTTGTATGATATAAGTTTTGGCAGGGAAGTGCCAGTCGAACACTATAAGTATGTTGGTGGGAACTTATGTCATAGACACATCAGTCAGAGTGATGAGTTTGAACACGGCTCGTATCAGTTATGTCACATGGGTTTTCACTCAATGACAGTCAGTGACAAAGTTGATAAGCTGTGATAGGTACGGGTGAATCTTAGACCTGAGTAATCACGTTGAAGATGTGCTTGTGACATCAAGTCTGCCATTAGAGTTGTTAGATCCAATTCACCTGTTGGTGGGGTCAACCTCGAAGTGCGGCTTGATGGGCAAGTAGCAATCTTAACTAATTAGCAAAATGGAATATATTCTCTCATAAGTGAATGAGCTAAATATCCTATGCCGTCATGAATGGGTGAGGTCAAAGACTTTGGTCAAAGCATTAGAGATACTCATGTTGGACATAAGAGTATACTCAGTGACCTCGATTCATTATGAGCTAAGCATATGGTCAAGTCCTGTGAGTTTGACTAAATCATGATTCTCACTTGACTAGGATATAAGAGTACAGGGTTTATACTCGTACGGTATTCACAGCATGAAGTAACGATTCTATTCATTCATTCTCAATTGGGATACGATATGGGCCACGAGACTGGCTAGGTGTTACCCATACCCTTTTGGCTTTCTCCCAATTGCGTTTTGAGAATAACCTAAAGAGTCGCGCTTAAAGGAATTGTAAAGGAAAAATTATGGAATAAGGCTTGAGAGATTTTTCGGTATTTGATATCGCAATTAATTAATTAAGTTAATGTGTCAATTAATTTCTTTATGAAATTAATTATAGAATTAACTTGGATTAATTAGTTATTTAATAATTTATTTATTGGAAAAATAATTAAATTAAATTAAATTAAAACCATATACATGGACTAAGCCCGAGGGCTTAAAAACACCCAAGTGGGCGTCCATTATGGACGCCTAGGCCTTAGTAATTTAGGCTTAATTATTTCTTTGTATAGTATAAATACTATTTAGTGGAAATAATTAACCCTAACCCCATAATTGTGTTTCTCTCCAAGTCATAGAATTCCACTTCTCTCTCTCTCTAGCCGTCCATAGGGGAAGAAAAATACGGATTTTTCGCTCTCGATTTCGGCGTGGTGATTTAGAAGCAATGGCTATTTCACTGCTTGGAAAAGGGATCAAAAGCTAGTTCAGAAGTTTCAATGACACGAAGAAAGGTACACTTTCTTTAACATGACTTGAATACATGAAATTGGAGATGAACCACCTTGGGATTTAAATTTTTCGATGCGTTTTATATGTAAAAACCCAACAGTGGTATCAGAGCCAAACTCTGACTTTCGTATTTAGTCAAATACGTGATTTTATGTGTTTTTTTTGTTTTTAAAGCATGGCTTTGCATTTTTCTTGGATATTATTGCATGATAATATGGTAAATCGAGAAGAGTAAAAAAGGGTAAGAAAACGGAGCTCGAAGGCTCCGTGTATGTGCGCCACAGTGCACAATAGGTCACCCGATGGCAGGCGCACGGCCTGGCCCATGGGGGCCTGGTTTTTGACCCAGGTCGGGTGGGTCGGGTTGTGTAAACGGGTCTAATTTTTTGATAAACGGGTTTTGAGTGAAAAATTATTAACTTTTTGGAAATTACCTTTTGTCGTTATCCATATCTTGGAAACTGCCTTTTGCAGTTACTTTCCCGAAAACCAACATCAATCACCATTCCTATTCATAGGGTTAGTCTTTATCGCCGTTCTTTCACATCACCTCTGCATCTTTCAAAATATGGGCAAAAGAAGAACTATCTCTCTTGCAAAACGCCGACTCTCTTAGGCTCTGAAAGCACCTCCTACCGAAATTCCCTCTTCCTCAAATCTTCCTATCACAGAGGCACGTCCTTTCGATATGGCTCAAAACCCTCCAATCTCGGGTACTCATGACTCTGCAGCAAATTCTGACGTCGACTATGACTTCAACTTCAATAATTTTGAATCTCTTCACGTCCATATGAAGTTTTATAACCCCAGTTCTATAACAATCTTTAATGACATGTTTGCATCTCGAAAAATTAATCGAGATCACTCAGTAAATTTCTCTGATATTTCTCTCTCCCCTGTCATTGATTGGGTTAAAATCATGGATTGGAACAAATTTTGCTATCCTATTGTTGTGCATCTATTTTATGGAAACTTATGGTTTCAAATTTCTGAAGATTTATCTGAAATTCAAATGGTCTCATATGTTTTGGGGCATGAGGTTACTTTTACTGTGGAATCTATTTACGCCTCTCTCGCCCTAGATAATTCTGGCATTCGTTATTTTGAGATGGTTGAATAGTATTCTCTCCCTGAGTTCAATGAAGAAAAAGCTCACAATATCTTTTGGGGAGGAGCCTTTCTCGCCCTAGATAATTCTGGCATTCGTTATTTTGAGATGGTTGAATGGTATTCTCTCCCTGAGTTCAATGAAGAAAAAGCTCGCAATATCTTTTGGGGAGGAGAAAACTTTAGTCTCTCTGGTGGAACTTCTCTGAACAATCTTTCTGTAGAGCACTTTTTTCTTCAGAAACTCATTGCCATGACCATTCTCTCTAGTTCCACCAAAAGCGGTGGTCACTCTACCGACATGAACAAAATGTTCGAGTGTCTTCTCTATATAGCAGTCAAAGGCCTCAAATTGAATTTGGGGCAATTTATTCTAAGATACATCATTTCATCTATGAACATTAGTCCAAAAATCTTCCTTAAGGAATGATTTTAACTTCCGACTGCTCGCAAGTCATCAACATGGCCAGCTTAAAGCATTCACTGTTCTAATTCTGTTGAATGGTACAAAGGCATCAAAAAATTCCCTACCTTGGGGCTTTGCACATTGTCCCAAAATCTTCCCTCCAATGCTGGCGAGGGAACTTCTGCTCCCACAGCTCCCTTTACTAGATCTTTCGCTCCTTCTCTTCAGGATCTTGCTGATTCCATCAACGATCTACGCACAGATCTTGGAACTGTTCGTACCGAGTTTAATCATTCTCTCAAGGGTCTTAGATCTGCCATCAAGAAGTTATCTTCCAAAGTCAAGCATTTCCTATCTTAATTCTGTTTTTTGATGATGAAGGGGGAGAATTCTATATCATGGAACAGTTGATTCGTATTTAGTTGTTATAATTTTTTCTTTTGTTTTTGTTTCTAGACTCCTTTCGCTTGTTCTGTTATGTGATGAGTTTATCTTAGTTCTGTTTAATATGTTTCATGCTATCCTCTGTTATTAGCTATCTTAGTTTTTATGCTATAAAATATCATCTAGACACTGCTCATATCAAGGTGAGTATTCACTAAGTCAGGGGGACCTTCCGGTATGATCTTCTCTCGCTCTTTATATATTCTTCCTTGTCATCATCTAAAAGGGGGAGATTATTAACCTTATTGGTTTAACTTTCCTTGATTTTGACAATGACAAGGCTCCTTTCCTTTTATCTAAATCGCTCTTCTTTTATCTTGTAGATTCGGCCAAGATCACCTCCTTCAGTATCAGCCTCTTATAAAGGGAAAATTTCATCCTTATCTCCTTGTCTTTATTTACCGCTTAAATCTTGCCTAAATCTAATTATCTCTTCTAGCATATCTCTTATATATATGGCATATATCCGATTAGAGTTTTTCTAGAAAGAAGTCGTTGGTATCTATCTTTGGAATGGACCGTTTCCTTCCTCTCTCTATATTCTTTGTGTTTGGCTTCGATAAGAGTACGAATTGCATAGCATAAAATAGCAATTACTCATGATGCGTCTTTTCTTTTCTCACAGGTCATTCTTCTATTAGTACCTTGAGAAAGAGCGTGAGCACAAGCTAGCTTGGAGTTTGTCTTGAAATACACGATTGATAAGGGTGGAGTCTTTGTTTTAAGTTATTCTTATATTTACACCTGATTGAGTTGTAATCTTGTGGATAAACCTTTTAGTTCCACAGTCATATCTCTAAGGTTGAAGTATAGCAGTGCCTGTCTCTCTTCTTATCGAGTTTTTTTTTTAGGTAAAAGTAGTTACTTTATTCCCACAATCAAAATACAAACACCAAACCAAACTTAGCACTCAAACATAGTGGCTAAGTAGTTTTACCAATTACACAGGGATATCATGAAATTTAGAGATTATATCGCACAAGCTAATAGCCTTCTATCTCTAATAGTTTTAACTCTAGCAACTAACTTGGCAAATCTCATACCTAGGTCCTGTTTTAAACCTGCACTTAATCTCCTCCAATCTGCACTCTCTTGCTCAAAGATCCTTCTATTTCTTTCCTGCCAGATCTTGTAAATACAACCCACTACACCAGCTATTATGATTTTCTATTTAAGCCCCCAAGTTCTGAAAGCAAACATCAACCATCTCATCCATTAACTCATCACTAATGGACAATGATCAACCTGTAACCATTGCAAGATATGCCCCAGCAACTGCTTGGACCATTCACACTGAAAGAAGAGATGATCCACAAATTCCATCCCATTTCCACACAACACACATGTACAGTCTTCTAATTGCAAAAATCTGCATAATCTCTCCTTGGTTAAGAGTTTCTTCTGCACAGTTAACCAAAAAATAAAGGAGTGTCTTGGAAGGTTCATGTTATTCCAAACCACTCTAGCCTCTCTAAACTCACCTTGCTCATTCTTGAGCAGATCATAACTGCTCTGAATAGTGTAAGCACCCGTTTGAGTTAATTGCCACATGTCCTGATTATAACCTCCCCTCAGTTTTTGTTTGATTTTATTGATTTTTCTCCATGCCCAGCTACAGTCCTAGGGAGGACTGTAGTCCCAAAACTCCTCATGCTTTAAATAAACGATTGCAATTCATTTAACCCATAAACTGTCTTTTTTCTGCGAGACATCCCATATCTGCTTGCCAACAGCAGCAATATTCCACAGATTACAGTCTTTAATATCTAAGCCACCATTCTTCTTTCTTGAGCATACATTGTTCCAACTAATCAAAGGGATCTTCCTATTGCCAATGGAGCTGCCCCATAGGAAATCCCTACATTTCTATTCAACAAGCTTAATAACAGATTTGGGCAAAAGAAAAATACCAAACCAGTACACATGCATTGAAAATAGGGCTGAATTGATGAGTTGGCATCTTCCTACATATGATAAGTGTCTTGATGCCCATCTAGCCAATCGAGCAGCTATCCTCTCCACCAAGGTATAACAATCAATTTTTGACCACTTTGTTGGGGATAAAGGTACTCCTAGGCATCTCATTGGGAAATTTCCATCTCTGAATCCATTAAGTTGTAGAATTTCAGTTTTTATCTCCTCACTAACCACTTTAACATACACATTGGACTTTGAGTGGTTTGCATAGAGACCTGTAGTTCTTGAGAATGCATCAAATCGATCCTGAATGAGCTGTACAGAGAGTGTAGTTTCTTTGCAGAAAATTATAAGATCATCTGCAAAGCATATATTTGTCAGTTGCAAAGATTTACAGTCAGGATGAAATCGAAATCTGGAATCACTTGCAGCAATCTTCAAACTCCTTGTGAGGTATTCCATTACAAGAACAAACAATAATGGTGACATGGGACCCCCCTGCCTGATCCCCCTCCCTCCATGAAAGAAACCATGATGCTCCCTATTGAGGATAAGAGTGAATGTTACTGTCTGGATACATTCCATAATCCAGTTTGTGAACTGTTGAGGAAACCTATATCCCATTAACATCTCTTTAACAAAGGACCAATCCACAGTGTCATAGGCCTTCTTCAGGTCAATATTCATAAGGCATCTAGGGGACACTTGTTTTCTGTTATACAGTCTAATGAGTTCTTGACTGCGAAGAACATTATCAATGATAGTCCTATTTTTTACAAATGCCCCTTGATTTGCATGTACAAGGGATGGTAAAACTGCAGCCAATCTGAGTGTTATCATTTTATAAATACATTTGTAAAAGGTGTTACAACACGCTATGGTTGGATTGTCTACCTTTGGTACTAGTGTTAGAAGGGTTGTGTTCCACTATTTTATTAATCTTCCATTTTTGAAGAAGTCCAACACTGCTTTTGTAACTGAGTCTCCTACTATACTCCTGGAAGCCTTGAAGAAGCCACTGCCATAACCATCAAGCCCTAAACTCTTAGCATTATTTAAGTTGAACAGAGCATGTTTCACATCCTCCTTTGTGAAAGGCTTGATGAGCTCCAACTGTTGTTCTACGGTCAATCTAGGCCCCATAGCATATACTCCAGCCTCTGACCGAGTTCTTTCCACTGAACCCCCCAGCATCTATTTCTAAAACTCAACAATGTGGTCTCTGACTTGCTTATAGTCAGTAAGGATGTCCCCTTGATCATTGGCAATACTGACAATCCTATTCCTGTAGTTCTTCATTTTAAAACACATGTGAAAGAACTTGGTATTCTGATCCCCCAGGTTTATCCAAGCAACTTTTGATTTTTACCTCATGAACTTTTCCAGGGCTACCGTCGTAGTCTTAAGATGGGCTTTTAAGTCTGTTTCTTTCTGCTGCAATTCCCCACAGTAAGGATCTAACTGAATCTGATTCTGAATATTATCAAGATCCATTCTGATTTGCTCAGTTTGCCTCTCAATATCAGAAAATTGACTTATATTCAGCTGCTTGAGCTTGCTTTTTAGGAATCCTAGTTTCTGAGTTACAATATACATCAAGTTACCAACCACTGATTGGTCCCACACCTTACTAATTATTTCCTTAAATTGAGGGGCGGATATATTGAAAAATTTAAATGCTTTTCCCCACCCCTTTTGATTCTGAAATTTCACATATATAGGGCTATGATCTGACACCCCATCAGACATAAAGAAGGCCTCAGCTAAAGGAAATTCCATACACCATTGAGGGTTACCAAGAATCCTATCAATCTTTGAATAAATCCTCGTACCAGGATCATGGTAATTAGTCCATGTATATGTGTGCCCCTTCCAATTCACATCCACCAACTCACAATAGTGCAAGCAAGCCTGGAAATCAACAATTTCATGAACAGTAACGGGGCAGCCCCCTATTCTGTCGTCCATATGCAGTACATTGTTAAAATCACCTAATACTAACCAAGCTCCATTACTAGTATCCATTATCATTTTCGGAGAATCCCACAGACTTTGTCTCTCCTGATGGTGATTAAAAGCGTACACAAATGTGGCTTTAAAGTTTTTCTTAGTAGCAAGATGTAAAACTGAACAGTGAATATACTATCCCGTTTTACTCTCCAACACCACATCAAACATATCCTTTCTTCAAACTACCCATATTCTACCTTCCGGATACTCTTCCAGATTTGTTATACTCCCCCAACCTGTACACATACTGGTGTAAACTTTCCCATATTTTTGTTTTTTGATTTTATCGAGTTTGTTATTTCTTTGTCTTTCTGTTTCTATTCAAGTATCCATCCGGATTATTTTTTTACCTTATCTCTGGAACATATCAGTTCCAAACAGTTTATTAATCAAATAATTTCATGTTCTCTTTTCACTACTTTTGTTCTCCGTTGTGCTCTATCTCAAAATCTTAAATAACCTAATTCACCCCCCCTCTTAGGCAATTCTATACTTACACAAACTCTTTTAAAGCACGCAAATACTACATGTTAGGGATTATTTTTTAATTTTGGTGATGGCAGTAGGCAGTAAGTAGACATCCAAAGTTGTAATTTGATATTAGCAGTAATGACATTAATCCATCCAAATTTTATGGGTTTTTGCACTTTTGTAAACAAACTTTATTTTTTTGCACTTTCTTATCTGAACTATATTGATTTTTACAAAATTTTATATTTTAGAATTTTTCGACAAAATAGAGGGAGCATTCCGCCAGGGTTTCATCATATATATCACATGTGACCTATTCAAGGATAAATATGAAATTTTATCTATGGAAACAACAATTTGTTGTGGTTTCACTTTTTTTAATTCTACTATTCAAGGTATCATTTTTAACTTAAAAGGGTAAAAATAGCAAACTGCAAGGTCCATTAAATGTTATTTTTACTCATAAAAGGGTCACATGCAATGTATGAAATGAAATTCTGGCGAATATTCCGCCAAAAAAATGCTAAAAGTGTAAAATTTTGTAAAAATCCGTGTAGTTTAGATAAGAAAGTGTAAAATTAAACAAGTTTAAATAAAATAGTGTAAAAACAAGTGTAGTGCAGATAAAAAAATGCAAAAAAATAAATTTAGTTTACAAAAGCGCAAAAACTCGAATAGTTTGGATGAGTCAATGTCATTACCCCTTGATATTAACAGGAAACCTTTCTTAGGATTGATTTTAGGGGGCTACATCAATCAGATGACAAGTGGTGGAGGCCACTATTAAGTCAACTGCAAGAGGATTGTGAGAGCAAACAACTACAAGTCTATCAAAGACTATTCAAGTCCAAAAACAAGGCTGAAGTTTGAGGCGAGGCCAAGAAAACTTGCAAAGAAATGAGGATGTGGAAGGACTTCAGTGAATCGTACAACCAACTCACACTTGTACTGGAGCAATTTAAATAATATGATTTTTTAGTAAGTATTGTTAGACTAATACTCAGGCTTCAACTAATAATAGTATTGTTAGAATAATGTTGTTTTAGTAGAAGTAATATTTTATCAATTATTGGATAAAGTGATTAAGTTACTTATATCGCTTACTATAATATAATATGAAAATACCGTTTTATAAGCATACTTATTTTTTCTTAATTAGTTATCAACGACTCATTTCTTTACTCATGTCAAGTAAATTATTTAATCATTTACTTATGGAAGTGCAACGAAAAATTCAAAGCAATTTATACAAGAACTTTTCTGTAACTGTTTTTTAGCAAAACTAATGTTTTTAAGTAGAAGATGAGTAGATTTATGATATTTTTTCTAACAGGAACAAGAATATATAAGATGGTACTCGAGATAAATATAAAGGTCATTGTGTCTTCTCGATATTATTGTGATCATATATTCATATTTATTTAACTTAGATTTAATTGAAGGTCAATTAATTTAATAAAATTTCAAATTAATCAAAGTTTGATGGTATCATAATAGATAATGTAAAGTGAATTTATCATGTAACATAGATAGATCAAGGATATTTGGCCCAGCAATATTGTTTAGGAGGATATTTAAATTTTTCATTAGTATAGGGGCCTATTTATACCAACTACATGATACAAGGGGTCAAAGTGGGAAAAAAAAGTGAACTAACCCTAAAACTAATGAAGAAAAAAGTGCTTAATATTTGCAGCAAGGAATCTCCCCAAAAGCAAAGAGCATCGAGTTTGAGTGGCTTCAAAAACAGGTGGAGATCCAACTTTTCTTGTGACTTTTTCACTCTTTTGGTTGGAAAGAAATTTGATTAATGGATAGGTTCACCAAACTGTCAGCATATGCCCATCAACTTTCAATAACTCTTTCTTTCTTTGTGCTACGGGTAGATTTTGCATCAAAGATTTTTAAGGTCAACTTCATGATTCTTCCATGAATTCCTTATACATGCATAAAACATATAATATATATAGAAGGCACCCCCGAGTAATTCCCCAGCGTTTGCCCTCCGGCTCTCAAGTCAAAAAAGGGAATATATATCAAAGCACATATTAAAGTCATATCTCCATTTTTTTTTAATTCTACATGAAGGGCATACCCTGACCCGACGAATCCGAGCGGATAGTTTTTTAATCATGGGTCACACAAAACCTATAAGACTCTAAATAAGGAGAGAAAAGTCACAACTTGTGACAGCCTAGAATTGAACTCAGGACCTCCTACATGAAAGACGAAACTGATATCACTAGGCTAACAAGCCTTGTGTTCATATCTTCTTTCTCTTCCCTCTTCGAAAGGGTAGTACTTATAAATGTCAAGAAATAATGACAAGAAGCCCTAATTGTCAAAAGCTTCTTAGGCCCGGACCATAACCTGATCCTCTAATATCATAGTAAGCAAAAACATAATTGTTCCCTAACAAACTACTAATGCAAGAATTCTTTAGTGTTACATTATAAATTTGCTTGGAGGTATGTTATTCTATGTCTAATAGAAAATGTTCCATTTGACCTTTTCTTTTTAGAATTGAGAATAGTCAACAAATTACTACTTTCTTCCAAGAGTGCCGTTATTATTAGATTGGAATTGGATCGTATGATTTTGATTTGATTTGTATGTATAGTTTCTAATCTACGTAGATATAAGTATAGTTCCTTAAATAATGAGATTATATTATGGAAAAATGATATATTTTAATGATTCTAAATTTGAGGATATAACTGCCATACCTTTTACAGTACCCGACAATTAGGCTACGTTTGTTTATGTTTTTGAGTTAGAATTTTGAAAATTTCTCTGGAAATGCGTACTACGAAAATTCGTGTAAAACTGATGTGAAGTGTGTTGTGTTTGTTTAGGTTTTACAAAAATGGTTGAAATTTGTAAAATGGGTCCAATCAATGGTGATAGGTTGATGTAAGATGTGTTGAATGATTGAGTTAGTTATTTATATAATAATTATGTGAATAAAGAAATAATAAAATATAAATTAAAAATTGTAAAGTATGTAAAAAAAAAAGAGAAGTAATGATTGGACTAAATGATTTTAACTGATGATTGTGTGAAATGACAGAGAAATTGAGAGATAGGTAGTTATATAAGAGATTGAAAAAGTTAAGTTGAAAAAATATGAACTTAGATGAAAATAGTTTGTGTTATAATTTTTTAGGATTGTGTGATCCATAATATTGAAACTGGAATTTAAAACAAACAAGGCCTTAATTTTTCAGATATATCAAAATAGAAAACTAGACATTCTTTTATAAGTCGGGGTAAATTATAATTTCTTGTTTCCTTGGAAATAAGAATTTCTTTTACAACATCTCAAATTATCTAGAGATTAGGATAAGAACTGATCACCAAGATGAGAGTTATTCTCTCGTAAGTGAACGAGAATGTATTCTATGCAGTCATAAGTAAGTGAGTTCAAAGTTTTTGGTCAAAACGGTTGAGCTGCTCGTGTTGGGCACGAGAGGAAGCTCAATGACCTCATGTTATTATAACACATACATATAGTCAAACTCAGTGAGTTTAATAAAAAAAATGACTGTCACTTGATTGAGATTCGTAAATAAATTTTTTTTACTCTTACAATATTCATAATTGGAAGGTTCGGTGTAATTCACTCTTTTGAGCTCAATTGTACTGTGATGTGGGTCATGTGGCTAGCTAAGTGTTGCTCACATTTTTTGAATTCCTACCATTGTCAACTGAGATGAACCTAGAAGAGTCACGCTTAAAAGAATTCATTTGACGACTATACTTTTGAATTTAAGGGCAAAATTTGCATTTGATATCAATTCATTCACTAGATGAATTCACATAGAGTAGAATTACTTATCAATTAATTATTTCATTGATTGGAATAGATAATTAAATAATTAATTAGAAGTATTAGAATTAGTTAATTAATAAATTAATTGGTTTGATTGATTAATTTATTAATTGATCAAGTTAATTTAATACTAGTGTATATTTATTTAATAAATATATATACACGTCACACACGTCGTGTGACTTGGAATCACACGCCTAGGCATGTAGGTCAAATAGGGGAGGTCAAAATTTGAGTAGTATATAAACTTCTCTTATATTTTAAGTCTCCACGTGCTCATTCTAACTCTGTAAAAAAACTAAAAATTCAAAAAACCACCTCTCTATACACACTAGTCAGTCACCTCCTTTAGCAAGGAAGTCTTCATCTTTCTTTCGGAATAGAATCTAGAGGCAAGGTGATTTTGTTGCTTGGATTACAAGAGATTTTCTTGTTCGTTAGATGAGCAAAAAAGTCAAAAAATGTGAAAATCTCTACCACTTCGCTAAAAGAAGTTTGTTCTTCATATCCTATTGGTAAAGTTGCAAGTTGATATTATGGAATTTTACTTTTCCGCTGCGCATATATTTTATTGAATATTTCCCAACAATTATTATAAAATTTATTAATAATAAATATATCAAATAATAAGCTGATATGTAAATCTAAAAATAATAATATATTAACAATCAGGGCGATTTCAGATCCCAGACGAGTTTTTCTTAGACTTTGGCCCAAACCTAGTTGGGTCTAGAATTTGAATACCCTAATTCGAACTCGAGCCTATTTAACTAAACTCGTACCCATCCCAAAATAAAACGAATCCAAAACAGGTGCTCGCTTGACCCGAATCCATTGACATGCCCTCGTTCTCTTTTCCAAAGAAAAGGATACGTAAAAAGGGCAAAATTGATTTTTTACATTATTCTTCTTTTCCATTTTTTCTTTTGGCTAATGAGCAAAAAAGTAATACGGACAAAGATTAATTACAAAAGGTGAAAGTTGGTGAATGAAAGCATTCAATTCAACCGACCACCCCCAACTCTTTTCTTGATTTACGCGCCACCATCATTTTCGTCGCTCAATCTCAAAATTGATTCTTCGCTCATTTGGCGATTTCTTGAAAATGGAGAACATCAAAAATGATTTGGACAAAGAGTTGAAAACATGCGCTGTATTGGGTGGCAGGGGCTTTGTAGGCCGCGCCTTGGTGGAGAGGCTGTTGAGACTCGGCAATTGGATCGTCCGAGTCTCCGATTCCGCCAAATCTCCCGAACTTGAACCGTCGGAGTCGGTTCTTGCCGACGCCTTCGCCTCTGGCCGCGCTGCTTATTACCATGTTGATGTTCGCCATAAATCCCAAATCATAGATGGTAATTTGTTTATGAATTTGTAAATGTTTCATTCGTTTACTGCGAGTATTTATTGTTTTGATTTAAACATGGAAATTGGCGTTTCTTAATGTCCATTTGTTGATTGAGTATCAGGTTCTTCACGGTTTTGGATTTTAATATTGGTGTGCTCTTGAAATTTCGATGCGTAATATACTGCTGCTTCCTTGTGATATGTTTGTATGTAATGGTGTTTAATGAGCATCGGATCATTTAGAGATGAATAGAAGTTATTTCACATATGTGTGTTTATGGTTGTTTGTGCGTACAGTTCTTGGCATTTTATCTATTTATTGATACATAAGTTGTTTAAGGGGGTGTGTTTGATTGATCTGGGTCGAATTTTTATGGGCTGGACTGGGTCCAGTCTGGATGACAAACCTGATATTGAAGGAACCTTGTTAGGGACTTCGGCCAACCCTCCGAATGTTAAGTCAGCTCACGATGGAGGAATTAAGCTGATCAAAGTAGTAGACTTACTAAAGTAAGAATGACATACCTGATTCAGTTGGAATAGGTTGTATTTATAGTGTTTAGTCTCGTGCGCCTATCATGTGTCAATAAATATGTCAAAGATTCACAAGGTTGTGACCTACATTTAGGACTCAGACCCCAATTTTCTATCAAGATCGGCCCGATCTGACCAGAGAAAAAATGACTCAGGTCGCTGGTGTTTAGGTAACACCTTTAGCTATTGGGAGTAAATTGGCCAATCAAGCCTAAAATCTGAAATGGGGTGCTTAATTTAGTCCCCTCCCTTCATCAAATTTGGAGGGAAAAGTGACCTTTGAACTCAAAATGAAGAAGTGGAAAATTCCATTTGTCAAGACCCTAGAATGATACAATCCAAAGCCTTCCGACCGTTCTTGATGTAGCAGCTCGTTGCTCCAAGAGCTGCCAACTCCACATTCTGACATACCTAAGCAATCTGAGCCGTGCATTGCAAGTAATTATTATGCGGTTAAATCTACCCTAGGCTCCTTCTCAGTCAAACTCAGATTTGAAACCTGGTAAATTGTAAGACATGATATTATGTAGAGGTATTTGTAACATTATTTGAGTTTATGTTTCCTATTTTGATATTGTTGATGTGTCACTATAATCTGGGTGCCTATTTATGATATCTTTATCACTGTAGGCAGAACCTATTTTTAATTGACATGCACACAAATGCAGTTTGATATTTCATTTTTGTTGTCAGATACGGGAGTGTTAAGTGATGGGTATACTTTTGTAATTTTCCTTTTGTTACATTTTCTTTACTTCACTATTTTTGCAGAAAAGAAAAAGACTTAACAGGATGAGAGATATTAGCTATTTGAACTAACTGTTCAGCTTTATTTTGCCTTTCTTCATTTAATGATGTTAACTTTGATAAGACTTAATAAGCTCAGGAAAAGGAAGAGGAATAGCATAAATGGCCAATGTGACCTATTTGACGCCTATTTATTAGCTTTCCGCTCAGGTCATAATACATTTTTTTGGGTAGTTGGTGAAGTAGATTCATCCTAAGAAATCCACTTTAATATTATCTACAATAAACTTTAATTGATTTACCGCTTGCAGCGCATGCATAAAACTTGTAAAGACCTTTCTCATTTTTCTTACTCAAAGGGAAAAAGATAAAAAAAGAAATATACAAGAAATGAAAAGTTTCGGAGTAGGCTTATACTTCTGTGGCACACTCTCTGGTGTAGTTGGTCTGTGGACTTAACAAGATATCTTTCTTATGTAAACCTTTAATTATTGGTTACTTTTGTTCATTTACGATGCAGGGGACCTTGATTGTGCCCCATATGCTGTTTCATCTGATTCAACTGTACTGGTTTTCAGTAGAGTTTACTCTTGGTTTCTGATCTTATAATATATCCTTGATAAGGTTTTAACTTCGAAAAGTTAGAATTCCAAACTTTGCACCTAAATTTTTCCTAGTAACAGTGTATTCTTCTCGTGCAGCTATTGAAGGTGTATCAGTTGTATTTTATTCTGACTCTTTGGATTCATTCTCCCAAGATTTCTATTTTTGCTACACAGTTATTGTTCAAGGTAATTGCTCTCACTTGGCAAAGTAATGATATGAATCATGCTATCTTGCATTCTTTCTGTAGTGATTTCCCTGTTGCCTAAATTGATCAGGTACAAAAAATGTAGTGAGTGCTTGTCGAGAATGTAAAGTTAAACGGCTAATATACAACAGTTCTGCTGATGTAATTTTTGATGATGTCCATGACATACGAGGCGGAGATGAATCCTTGCCTTTTTCTGGCCAAGTATGTGTCTGACTTAAAAGTCTGAGGTTTCTTTCTTTTGCTCTATCTGCCAAGATTTCTAACTCTACATAACTCTATTTTTTGTGTGCTATAATACAGTTGTGGGACATGGTCGCTGACCTTAGAGCTCAAGCAGAGGCACTGGTCTTATCTGCAAATGATATTGATGGCCTTTTAACCTGCGCACTTCGTCCTTGCAATGTATTTGGACCTGGAGAAAAAAAGCTCATACCATTGCTAGTGAATATGGCAAATTCCAACTGGGCTAAGGTCCGAAAGCTACTATTTGAACTCATAGTTATGTTGCATAAGATCTGTTGTATCTTTTGAAATGTTCATGAATGTTCTTTAGTTAGATTCCATATGTTACTTCTGCTGATCACTATTTATCACAGCATATTCCATGCTATTCTGGCTACTGTGCATGTGAAATACCTGCTTCTTTTTCACTAGAATGGAATGAATGTAATTTATGAAATTATTGCATTTGCAATATTTTTTTTGAATCTTGCATTACTAATTGAATTAGTGATGTATTGTTTTTGAATTAGTAATAGGCTTTCTCATTTCAGTTTATTATAGGAAGTGGAAAAAATCTGTCAGACTTCACCTATGTTGAAAATGTTGCCCATGCTCATATCTGTACTGAAGAATCTCTAACTCAGATGGTTTCTGTGTCTGGAAAGGTATTCTCAAGTTCTGAGTTGCTCTTTTGTTATTTTTTACTTTTACTAGTTGTAACAGAATTCGACGGGAATTTTTATAGGTCTTTTTTATAACTAATTTGGAGCCAATGGAGTTTTGGGATTTTGCATCTCTTTTACTGGAGGGCTTAGGCTATCAGAGGTATCAAGTTATCAACATCTTTTATTGTTCTTTAATATTTTAGAATCTGCACTACAGACGAATTAGATCTTTCAAGGGCTGTAGTTTTGTGTGTTCTTGGTTTTCTGACTTATATATTTGATCTTTTCCTTATTGTACACTTACAAGTTCAGTGAACCTCGCTCTCGGCCCGGGGAATAATTTATGATGCATTTTGAATGACATTTTTCTTATGCTTTTAACTCTGAGAGTTCATGTCCAAGGGCTGGATTACGAGCCACAAATTTCATTCTGAACCATTGATATCTAATCATTTTCTTGAAATCATATACTCCTTAAGTACATATACACACACAACACCAAGGCCCCGACCCTCGTGGTATCAACCCCCACTTCTGAGCGGGAGTTTGTTGGTTCTAAACCCAGGAGCCACAAGTGTCGTGGTGTGTGCACGTGTGGGTATACATGTGTGTGTGTGTGTATATTGTGCTGATAAACATCTTGGTCAGTGGGAGGACCTGTCAGCATTGCACTTTCCCCCCAATTTCCTGTCTTAAGTTAACCATCTCATCATATTTAAATTGATTTGAACTTTTCAAAAGTTTCTTCTCTTACTTCTTGATCAATAGGCATTTTTCTGGTGTAGATGTCTCCGGTGTTATTTAAATCACAATGTTCTTCCTTCAAGCAATACATTTCGTAAGGATGACCATTAAAAGAACTTGTTGGTTTCACATCCGGCTGTAAGGCATTACACTTATAACATAATTTTCATGAGCCAATCTGATTGAGTTTCATCTATCATTCTACAATTTCATGAGACTTGACCATCCTTGCTCCAAGGAGTCCAAGTTTCTCAAAAAAGAAACCTTTAAACCAGAAAAATGGAGTTTGAGCATTTATTAACTAATTCCCCAGTAAAGTAACAAATGCAAAAGAATATGTCTTCTGTGCACGAAAGATTCAGGGATGAAGGTTCATGAGGTCTTTTGTGCTGCAAGTATTCAGTGATGGTATTTAACTAGCATGTTTTCTATGATGAAGCCTCCACTAAATTAAGGAAGTTACATATCTGAGTGTATGGTTAAAGATGAATCAGAAGGACTTCTTCTTGGATAATAAATGAAAATAAAATTTCATAGTTCCTTAATATGTAGGTTATCTTGTTTTCTGTTCCACTATCCTTTGTCCACAGACCACAATGAGAAAGCTGGAGTGCCGGTGCCACTTTACTAATATTTGTGGCAGCTTCTATGCTGATATTTTTAGTTCATCACTTGTGTTGCAATTTTTATTGGGTAAGTGGAATTCTACACCTTGTGTTCTTGTTCTTGAAAAGGGGCACCTATTTGTTGAAAAATGGTAAATAAATCCCTTGTGTTTTCAAGAACAAGCATGAGACACAGAAAAGCAACGTTGTCCTACTAGGACCGGTTTAACCGCGAACTGGCCTCCAAGCCGGTCCGATTACTGCCTGAAACGGGTTACTTAATAGCCCATGGCAAGCAGGCCAAAACCGGCAGGCATGGCAACATGAACGGAGCGGATGAGCCCGAGTCTATAATTCAAATTTGAAAGATTCATCTTTGATTTTTGTTCATTTTTCAGTCATTGGGACGGTGGTTGAGAGGCTGGTGATGAGGGAGCGAAATAATAGAAATGGATTGGAGAGCAAAATTTGGATAAACAATGGAGAAAACTAGGTTATTTTAAGAGAAGAGGAAAAATAGACATGAGAAGGAAGTGAGAACCGATGCTTGTGGGGTGGGCTGCGGCTACAACCTTCAAGTGAAAGGTTGGTAGGGTTTGAAGATTCTTTCAATCTAAATGAAATTGGTACATAAAATTAATTATTAATTAAAAAAAGAAAAGAACTTTTCGCACAAATATGAGAAAAGTAAAGTAGAATATGAGCTGCTTTTGAAATGATATTCTATTCCATAAAAAATAATTTATACAAACATTAACTTTTGTGACATTTATATGTAAAGTAAACCTATTTATATATTTATAAAATATATCATAACATACATACATATATTTATTTATTTGTAATATACTAATATATATATATAGGGATAATTACATATACTAACCCTTGGGGTTTGGCTTAATTACAAGTCCCCCCCTGCTTTTTCATAAATTAAATCTTTTATCCTATGATTTGTTCCGTCCAACAATCACCACCTTCTGTTAGGGTTTCTGTATGGCGCCGTTAAAAAATTATGTGAATTTCCGAAAACACCCCTAATTTGGCGGGAAATTTTTGAACCTGTAAACCGTAATTTCCAGGACAATTATACCTTTGGGTGTATTTGTAATGTTTTTCAAATCATAGGTGTGTAAATGAAACATTTTGAATTTTTTTTCTAAAAGTAACCTTTTATGTTACCGCCTCCACCCCGTCAGGAAACCTCCAGTAGCCACCCCGATTTCCAGCCGTCAGAAAACCCTCTGCCTAGTCATTTCCCTTTTTGTTTCCTTTTAAGTTTTCCATTTTTAATTTCATTTTGAAATTGGTATTAGAAGCAAATCTAGAGATGGAAAGGGACAACATGATCATATAGATTTTAGCTTTTTTTCATTTTTTTTATTTTTTATTTTTTCATTTTTTTAAACATTCCGTAACAGTATGGTCATATTGCATTTTTCGACCAACCTTACATGATTAAAGCAAACAACAGGATGGTAGATGTAATTTATGAAAAAACAGGGGGGTTTTGTAATGGAGCCAAACCTCAAGGGTGGTAAAAATGTAATTATCCCTATATATATATTGAATGTATTATATTCAGGGTCATCGAGTTTTTTAACTAGTCCAACCGATTAGACCAGTGATTCAATTAATTGTCCGTTTCAATTTCCGGTCCAGCTTTAAAAACATTGCAGAAAAGCACATGTGTGAGTTACACACTTATATGAAAGTAATCTAACTTTGTTGCCTGTTTTATAGTGCAAATGACCAAAATCCAAATTAACCACAAACCCTAAATATATGTGACTAAACTCCTAGTATTTAAGCCTATAAAGTAAAATTCAGCAAAATATAAAATAATAGTAATACTTCTCATATGCCTTTTAAGTATCTTCCGTCCAGAAAATGTCTTGTAAAGCTACCAGAATTCACAATTGTAACAAGTAATTTCTTCACCTTAAAATATTATAATTGCATCTAACATTAACAAATTTGACAAACTTTTTGCTTTCGTTTGCATTTTTTAGCTTAAAAAAGTAATATGTTGAATATTATTTTTGCTAGGAATTATTTAGTCACATGATTTTCATCACAATTATTTTTTCCTTAATGGCCTAGTAAATAGTTTACTGGAATTTCTTTCATTTTATCTTGATATAAAGACTACATACTACATTTTCTACTTACAATTTAAACATGTTGAGATTTTAACTAAAATTCTCATTTTTCTAAGGAAAAAACAATTGATTAGGAGAGCCCTGAAAGTAAATATTCCCATAGAAAAGTGAGCAAAAGTGTCATTCTAAAGCAAAATCAGTGTTTGAAAAGATTTGAGAAAAGTGTGCTATATTCTTTAACACAAGCGGGTTACGTGCCATTTCCGGAAACACAGTGGGGAAATGTGCCTCTTTTCCAGAAACATAGGGGTAAAATACCATTTACCCAATTTTTATTCCATTCAGTAGCCAATTTTTTGAATCCTTTTGGCCTGCGCTTGGGCTGCACCAGATAGAATTTTCATTTTGTTTGTTGAATTGCATGTTGTTCAACATGATTGCAGGCCTGTCATCAGTCTTCCTGCTTGGGTGGTACACTGTGTCCTTTTTCTTATAAAGTTGCTGCATGTGAAATCAGACTCCAGAAAGGTTGATCCATGTGTCTCTGTTTACAATGTTGCTGCTTTAGCTTCACGGACAAGGACATTTAGTTGTTCAGCAGCTCAGGAGCATATTAAATACTCACCAGTTGTTTCCATGGAAGTTAGTGTTCTCAGCCTTGACTTTCGTTGAAACCGTTTTTTGTAAGCAGTTATTTCTAGTAATCTTTCGTGTTCTCATTCTGGAGTACCTAGAAGAGCCGAGGTCAAGCAGCCCAAACCTGGCTTGATTATAATTTGAGCCTCACATGTTGAATGTCAGAATGGTGAAAACTGTTAGCTTGGCTTGATATTGTTTAGATTGAAGCCAAACTCCATCAATTTCATATTTAAAGTAAACCCAATTGAAAAGTGATCACTAACATGAATAGAAACTACTTAGAGATAAATTGGAAACTTGGTTGACCTACTTGTGGAAATTACCATGTGCCTGGTACGTGTTGGTGGTCAAGGTCCCTCACCATTCCTCTTTGTTAAGATGTTATAGACTGTTCTCCTTGAGTGTGAATGATAACATGACTGTGAATGGCACACAACTTTAGAACCTAGTGTTTCACGTAAACTGCTCGGGGAGAGTATAATATATATGCAAAGTTCAGTTACTTCAATTTGGGTTTGGTTGATTTCTGTAGCAGAACTCTACAGTCAGTCTTGAACATTTGAACTACGTCTAATTCTTTTTGCAAATTGTTTAGTTGATCTACATTGTTTCCCTTTTATGTAAAACGAAAAATTTCCTATTCTAGGAATTTGCTGTCCATCTATCTCGCAAATTAGAGCTTTGTCAGCTATTTAATGTTTTTCCTTGTCTCAATTGCACTGTGGTTTAGAAAATGAGAATTGTTGTTGAGAACTTTATCTGGTTTGCTTATTGCTTGCTCATTGAGTTGGAAACTTTGCAGCCCAAGTCCAATTAGATTTACATACTAGATATATGTCCTGAACTGGAGGATATTGTTTGACACAGGAGGCAGTCACATTAACTGTTGATTCGTTCTCCCATTCAGCCATAGGCTTGCCTTTCACGAGATATAACTACTCTGAAAAACCGTCAAAAGTGGATAAGGTGTTGGGCAATGGAAAAGGTTAGTTATTATTTCCAATTTGTGATGCTATAATTTTTTTTTTCAGTCATTATCTTTTAAATTGCATCCTACTAATCTGTTCAAATACTTGGAAGATATCGTGATGTTGAA
Source organism: Buddleja alternifolia (assembly GCA_019426215.1). NCBI lineage: Eukaryota > Viridiplantae > Streptophyta > Magnoliopsida > Lamiales > Scrophulariaceae > Buddleja > Buddleja alternifolia. Next base: position 10,251,464 of record CM033403.1, read on the forward strand.
TCCCTTTTAGAATCAATGAGCACATTATTCAACAGCATATCTAGTCTTGTGTATGACTACTACTGATGAGTTGAATCTTTATCCTACTGACTAACATAAGCCCTTCGTGTCCATTCCTTCGGTTGAAACAAGACCATTTCAACTCTCCTAGGTCTTGGTTTCATTTGGTTTATTTTTGTGCTTAATGCAATTCAACTCCCCACCCCCCACCCTTCCTAGGGGTGTAAGGTGAGTCGAGCCGCCTCATGAGCATGGTGAGCCTGCTCGACTGGAGCTCAGCTCGAGCTCGAGCTCACTTATATATGTTCATATGCTCGTGAGCCGGTTCGTGAGCTTTTATTATTATTTTTTATTAATTTTTAATATATGACTAAAAATATTCGAATTTCGTAAAAACAATACTTACAATTTTATATACAACATAGTTTAATAATACTTAAGTTTGTTTTTTTCTATTTTGTTTAAATCGTGCAAAACAACAACAACAATTATAAAATTATATATTTTAGTTGATATGATATACTTTTCTATAAAATAATTTAATGAAGTCATGTTTTCACAACACTCTCCTCTATTGTCTAAATACTTGTTGAATATAAGAAGATATTTACTTATTATTTATCTGAATAATGTATACTAACATTATTAACGTATTGTTATAAGCAAAAAAAGCAGAATTTATTTTATTTTATTTTCTAAATAAAGAAAAAAATAATTAAATTTAATTTTTACTTCGAGCTCGAGCTCGGCTCATCTACTTCGAGCTTGAACTCGAGCCCTAGAAAATGAGGCCCATCGAGTATAATCGAGCTCGAGCCTGAAAATTTCATTAGGCTCAGCTCGAGCTCGGCTCATTTATAGCCTTACTCCCTCCCTCTCCCTCCCTCCCCCATATGAATATATATATGTGTGTGTGTGTGTGTTTACCTTTGTGTGTGTTGATGTTGTGGAAACGAGTGATTCAGTAATGTTTTGTTTTTTTCTTCCCATTGACACTATGCTATTTTGCTACAGTTGCAGATATTTTGCTGTGGAGAGATGAGAAGAAAACCTTTTTATGCTTCTTATTGCTTGCTCTTCTGTATCTCTGGTTTTTCCTCTCTGGAAGAACTTTTATCTCATCTCTTGCTAAGCTGCTTTTGCTAACCATCGTCATGCTTTGCGGGCATCACATTTTACCAGTGTAAGTGAGACCCTGAAAGTTATCATGATATAATACTTCCATAAAATTGTCCTTTTTCTGCTTGTTACACTCATTTCACTTGTTTCTTCTCTTGTAGACGTGGGGCTGTTCTATGTGGCACGATTTTTTCTACTTTCTTTTCATTTTAATGATTATCATACTTTTATATGATTCTGTGTATTTCTGTTTCTGAAACTGAGCTGGTTTCCAAAGTAAACAGTACATTGTGATTTATTAGTGGGGTTCAATTCTATACTGTGAATAAAATCCTAACTAATCAATATTATTTTATTTATGAGTGAGTGAGTATATAATGTTTCTTCCATTTTAATTTTCCTTGTTACGTTGTACATTTTATTAATGTCATGTTGATTGTTTCACTTTCACATTTTCTACAGATTTGGAGTCAGAATTCCTAGATTATCGTCGTCGTGTTTTGAGATTTCGGAAGTTGATATGAGAAATTCTTTTTTCACCATGTCATGTATGTGGAATAAGCTGGATGGTCTAACAAGGTCATTGGCTCAAGGAGAAGATTGGTTTACCTTCTTAAAGGTATATTGACTGAAACGTGTTCTCATTTGAGGTTGTTTGATTATCTATTTGGAATGAACTAAGCCTCACTCCCATTGCTTTCTCGTTTATCTGATGGTTTCTTGTTTAGTTGGTCCTTTTTTTCGGTGGGGGGTGGGGTTAACTGGTGCAGTTTTTGGTTTTATTATTATCAACTTTTTTTTTTTTTTTGGCATGAATCTTGATGAACTACACACCCTTAAGCTTATTTTAGTAACAAGTTTAAAGTTCTGCATGTTGGTCAAACATTGAGCATGGTATCTCCTTATGAAGCAAATTGTTGAAAGTGATTTCTTCATGCGTTATAACATCTAGTCCTACCATCTGCATTTGCATACCTTAAAATGCTTGATGTGGATGACACCCGTTTTTAGAATTACTTTGAGGTAAAATGTAAAGTGACATGAGATTCTCACTCTGATGAGAGACTTTTAGGTGTGGAGTTGGACTAAGAGAGTGTCCTTAATATTTGATTTTTTGAAGAAAGTGTTGAGATGTCCAAGAAGATGGAAAAGAAAGAACGAATTTGATTTACTTGTGTGTGTGTGTGTGTTTTGCTGTATTACTTGCTGATTAAGCATAAACTGCTTTCTCTACAATTGAAGATATAGTTTCACCATGACATAATATTTGTATAGAGGTTTGAGTTCATTTTGCTTTTTTACATTTTAGTATGTTACTTTGAATTTAAATTTAGAGGAATATTGTTTATCTTGAGATGACCCCTTGAAATACCCATTAAAATATTGTTTGAGAGACAATGAAAGGAATAGAGGTACTAGGAATATGGTTGACAATGTTATTGTTCACTTAGTACTTGACTGACATTCATTGTGGTCTATAGCGTACCAAGATATATCCATAATATCATTGAGTTCATAAACTGCAATTTTTTTCATCATTTCCCTTTGATTTCTCCACTCCCACCCCTAAAAGTAAAGGCTACTTACAACCTCCTCCCTTGGTGACTAGTTAAATTACTATGTCATCCCTCTTTCGAATTACCAAAACCTTCAACTCTACTCTCTTTACCTGACTAGTCCTTCCCATCGGGGTATCGGGTGAAGGTATTTGCGTCATATATATATATATATAAAGTATCACAGATCCTGTTTTGCCCCTGATCCAATGTTCGACTTCATTCAACTTTCTATGGACAAGATACCCTTTTGGCAATATGCTCAACTTGGAGGGGTGTGATTTTAATGGATTTAGATTCTTTATGGTGTTGTTTTCTTTCACAATATAACTCTTAGAATTTCCTTTTCAAAATGTTTTTCTATCTTTAAGCTCTCTATTTTCCTTAATAATTAAAGATGTTCTTTCTTTAACAATCTTTCTTCATGATTTTCTTTCTTCAAATTTTTCCTTTATTTGAGAATTTCATCTTTTAAGAATTATCCTTTCATTTCTTTTCTTTTCTCTTTTGTTTTGCCTTTCTTTCCCTCTTTCCCAATCCCTTTCGTCCGTGAAAGCCACGTGCCTTCACCAGTGACGGCAAAGACTTCGTTGCATTTGTATCTCTGTGGTTGTGTGTATCTCAAAAGCACAACATGATTGTGAAACTATGCTCTAAATTACGACTTTTTGATTGCTATCTTGTGGAGCATTCAAATGCCTATAATTGACCGTTAACCCATCTATATTGTTCAAAAGTTTTTTTGTAATTAATTTAGTTGTAGGTATCATTAGTCGGTCTATGGAATTTTCTTTTGTAGTTTCTTTGAAATACTAAAAGAGATATATGTGAGAGCGGGACTCGGTTTCCAGATATGGTTTCTGCTTCTCATTAATTTCAATGTGTGTCACTTGAGTATGCTTGTTTATCTATATTTTATTGACTTGTTGGATTGAGTTCGATTGTGCCTTGTATTTATGGTATGTCACCCATATCATTTTGGGGTAAAAACATTAAACCCTCCAAACTATGACTGTTTTGACACCTTTTTAGTGATACTATTTTTATTTTATTTTTCACTTTACCTACTGAACTTCACGGGATTGGCATTTTTTTTATATTTTTGCATATTCCAGCGGAATATTCCTTTTGAGATTCCATCACATGCGGGTCACATGCCTTTTTTTAAGGGCACATCAGTCATTTGACATTTTTCTTTTCTTTTTATTTTTTAAACTTCATCTTCCCCACCTTAACCTAAACCCTAAAGTTCTTCGACCACCTCCCCAATTCCTCTGGTGACCACTCCCCCTACCACCCCAGCTCCTAAATTTCGAAAACCCACAACCACATTCCCATCATGTTTCAAAATCAGCATCCCAACCATCTTAAATTGATCCACCATCTCACATATTTCCCCACCATGAACAAGAAAACAAACAAATTATACACACACAGACACAAAGAATCTGGAATGTTTATTCCATCGCAGATTTCGATGGCGAACGGTGCAATCCTTATAGATTTCATGAGCTATATAAAACTGTATTAATTAATTTAAACAAGTTTTATTTAATTAAATCCTTATTAAACGTTAGTTCATGTGGATCTTTAGAATCAGGATAAGATAAACGTCTTATGTTTAGAGAATTATTTAGACCGCATTTGGTTGTCTTTCTCCGAAGCAACTGGGGAAATACCAATATAAATAAAATTTTAGAGTTGATTCCGCTAAATTACTTGCCCACAAAAAAATATGATAAATGGATAATTTCTTGACCACTTTAAAAAGTCTGATTGTTTGGATCGTGCATTTTGGTGATTTTCCTTCTTTTTTTTTAAGTGAAAAAATGATGTGTTACACACACACACACACACATATACAGATACACACACACACACACACATATATTATATATATATATATATATTTAAGTATATAATGCTGGGAAATGATTTTGCACGTTTACTGTTGTTCTTACATTTCTTTTATTTTTCTCATTTTGTTAAATTAGAAAATGACTCTTCTAGAAGGAAAAAAGTTAATTTCACAAAAAATCTCACCTGGAATGACTATTTTACCCTTAAAAAATGGCATGTGGCATGCATGTGATAGAAATCTCGGTGGCATATTCCGTCGGAATATGCCAATATATAAGAAAAGTGTTAATCCCGTGAAGTTCAGGAAGTAAAAGTGAAAACAAAAAATCGTATCTCTAAAAAAGTGTGAAAACGACCATAGTTTGGAGGATTTAATGTTTTTACTTCTATTGTTTTCTTGTGCTTTTCAATTTTTTGTTGAACCAACCGTGGACTAGCGAATTTAGTTACATTGCTTAAAAATGACAGTTAAATACACTTCTATGCTTCAGTCATTAAGTTTATATGATATTATCAACTATGCATATCAGAACTCAATGTTGTATTCTCTCTCTCTCTAATAAATAGTTTTAGTACATTACTATTTACTAGTTTCCTTGTAATATTTTTATTGAACATATCTAACTTGTTTTCTAACTGGTATAGGTGGCAGCTTTCCTTTATATCTGTAAGTTGATTGTTCCCCATTACTTGAACGTGGCAATTGGTTTAGGTATGAAGTAGCTTCCATCATATACTTATGCTTAATGTTGCTTTTTATATTCATATATCATTTCTTATGTGGCTAAAAAATTGCAGCATTGGTCCTTTCATTCACTTGTTGTTTCGTGTATGATCAATATGAGGAGAAATTTGACGGGATAGCAGGAGTTGTATTCAGTTGTGGTAGGGAGGCCATGACCTTGGTTGTAAGCAATCTGCCTTTGACTGACAAGGGATCTAACCGACATACTTCGTTAGGTGGCAGGAAATGAGAGAGCTCTGGCTATCTATCCAATTCTCCTTATAACTTTACCCTGTCATTGGTTGGTATGTATTTAGCTTCTATAGTTTGAGGATATATAACATGAGTTTAATTACTCAAGAGTTGCTCCTTTTACTCGAACAATATTCGATGTTAAGAACGTATTACATTACCACTGATACAGATTTTTAACTGTTGGTATAATCCGACATAAGAAAGTATAAGATTGTTGTATTGCATTCTGCTTTGTTGACATTTTGGAGCTGGATTTCTAGTAAGCAGGTTGACATGCAAACTGTAGTATCTTTTGCTACTGGGTAGAAGGGCTGATCTTGACAAATCCAATGAAGTTTCCAGCCCTTAATCTTTTAACTGGTTTAATAATGATTTCATGTTCCCATTAACATCCTCTTTGGAAGAGAGATCTGGTGGAGGTAAAAAAATAGAGGGATCTGGTGGAGAATTGTTTTTTCTTTTTCATTCCATGAATCATCACCTAAAATTGTATTAATGAAGAATAAATTTGATCCATGCGAAAGTCGTGGCAATTAACGTTGAGTTTAAAAATTGAAGGAATGCTCATTAACTAGAACCAATGTTTTGAAAACCGGACCGGACCGGCCGGTCCGCCCGGTTAAAACCGGAATCGGCCATCAAACCGGTCCGGTTATGCTAAAAAACCGTTCGGGGGTCAGAACTGGTCAGAACTGCGGTTCAAAACCGGTTGAACCGCACAACTTTGAGAATTTTGAAATTCAACCTTTTAAACTCTAAAAATCTGAAATTGACCCCTTTAAAATCTAAAAATATGCAATTGGCCCCCAAAAGTATAGGAAATACATATTTTTTTTTCATATTTTCATATATATATAGAAAATACATTTTTTTTTCCATATTTTCATATTTTATATATTTAATAGTATATTAATTATTATTTATTGCATAATTATGACGTCACTGGTTCGACCCCGGTTGAACCGGTGATCCGTGACCCGGTCACTTTTTCGGTTCGCTATCCGGTCCAGTTTTCAGAACATTGACTAGAACCTTATGTCAGCTAAAGTTGATACACCAACGGCGAGTTTGATTTGGTGGACTTGAGTACAGTTGTAACTTGTAACATCCTAATGTTAAATGATATAGAAAAAAGTGAAAGTATATATTATCCGAAGGACCGTGGATGATATTCAGTCATTATTTGGGATGAGGAAGTGATCCTCAACTTTACGGTGTCTAAGACAGGATACTACAACCAATACAGATACTTGTGTTCGGGGTAGGGGTGACCAACGAGTTGAGCCGGCTCGAAAAAAGCTCGACTCAAGCCTATCAAGCCAAGCTTTTCTGACAAGCCGAGCTTGAACCCAAATATGCATGTTCGAAGGCTCGCGAATCTGAATAAAAGATAGTATCTTATTATTATTATTATTATTATTGTTTACTTTTTAATATATATGATGTGGGTGGAATTTACATGGATTGGACCAAGCTAATAAAGAATAGCGGATAAAGACTCGTCTTAGTAATAATGGGCTGAGGCCTAGGTAGGGGCGTAATCGAGCCGAGCCTGGCCATTTTTCCAAGCTCGAGCTCGAGCTTAACTACTCCAGCTCGAGCTCGAGCTCGTCGAGCCGTGTTTCGAGCTCGAGCTCGAGCTCGTAGGCGGTAGAAATAGCTCGGCTCGAGCTCACGAGCTTGAGCTTGCACGCTCGAGCTGAGCCCAGTTTGTGAAGCAAAATGATTCAAGTCAAGACACAGGTTCGCAAGAAACAAAAATCAGAAAAACAGGTCTCTATTCATTTGAAACAAAAATCAGAAAAAACAACAAAAAATCGATTACAAGTGAAAAGTGGGCGGTTGTGGCTGTGCGCGGCGGTGATGCGAGTGCCGATGGTGGCGCACGAAAATTGCAGAGCTTCAGGCGACGGAGCAGAGGCCGCACAAGTTGGGATGGGTGGCGCATGAACAGGTGGAATTGTGGGGCTTTAGGAGATGGTAGTTGGTGGGTGGTCTGCCGCCGGCAATTTGGCATGAGGCGGAGAGAATGGGTGGTATAATTTTCCCATAATTTCTTTACCCCCTCTGTTAAACACGCTGCTATGGCGGAGAGGTTTTATTTTTTGAAGCAGATGTGATGTGGGTAGGTGAAGAGTTGAAAACTGAAGTGAGATATTTTAATTTCTAATTTTTTTACTTATTTAATTAGTTTTACTATTAACTAATAATATAAAAATATAATAATATTAAAAATGAAAAAGTTCGCGAGCCGAACAAGTGAAATTGGGCTCGAGCTCGGCTCAACGAGAAGCTCGAGCTCGTGAAGCTCGGCTCGAGCTCGAAAAAGCTTGAGCTCGATTAGAGCCGGCTCGGCTCAACTTATACCCCTAGGCTTAGGTAGCTGATTCACCCAACTGAATTCGAGTTGTACTTAAGGAAAGTCTTTGGTCACGAGGAAGAACGAATCAAGATCTAATTAAGGGGCAAGCATAGTCCAACAATCAAACACTTACCATAACAGGCCGAGGTAATCACGTGGATTTGGCCCTAATCCAAGCTGGATTTGGCACAGACCAATGCCTCTGATTTCTGGTAATACAACTACCCGAATTAGCCACCTGCCATAAATAGATAAGGAAAGCAGCAGGCTTCGCTCCAGCTGCCATAGCTAACCTATATCATCAAGACTTGTATAAATACTTCCATTGAAGATGAATAAAACAAGACTTTTATGCTTTATTATTGTTTCCCTGTTGAATTATTTATGACTTTACGCATTATTCTCAGTTATCCTATACAAGATAAATAATATTGGTGTGAATCGGACACGTATCAATTAGGGTCGTATGTGGAAATTGAGTTCAAGACGTAGGGTAATTTTATTCATTTTCTGTAAGTTTTTGTTAACGAGTTTTGATGGCAGGGAAAGATATGGCGGAAATTCAAGAAGCCATGAGAATTGAAGAAAAGAAGAAGAAGCTATTTTGTCCAGGCAAGGACAATCATGCACCTGAAACGCCGGCTATCATAGATAGGCGTTTGATTGATGAAATCCAAGAATTGCCGCTGGACTATGTGGCTAAAGTTCCAGTGGGGGAGAAAGAGACTCCCCAGCAACCTGCGAAGTAGGCTGGTCAGAAGGAAATCCCTCCACAGTTGATTCCCTCTTATCGTTCGACAGTTGAACAATTGCAAGCAATTATGGATGCAGCTCGTTGAAAAGGCGAAAGATCCGAATTTGCAAGGATCATGAAGGCTTGGAGAAAAAATAATGTCGCAGGTACCTGGATAAAGAATTGATAAAAGGTTGCAACCCAATGACTTGATAAAGAATTTAATCAACACTACAAAATCTATCCAATGAGATTTCCGAAAATTGCAGTGGAAGTGCAATGTTTCGAAAAATGTAGTGGGAGCCAAGTAAAATTAAAGTTCTAGTTTTACTTATGTGCAATATAAACACCTAATTGATATCTTGGTTTATTTTTTGTTTTAGTTAACATCTCTCTTGGACTAGAAACCCATTTAGTTAGTCATGCTCGAGAAAAATTGTAAATACTGACCCAACCTTATCAATTGACTTGGAAAATTGAGGATAGTCCTCGATTTAGAGTCATTGATCAATATGCTTGAACAAAGCATTACTCATGTCTAAAGAATGGGTGACGAGTAGGGCTTTTATATGAGGCACATTGGGTACAGAACTATGTGTTTTTAGAAATTAGTATTCTACAACCGGTTTTCTCATCTTCTTGAATTCTGCATTCTAGAGCTAGTGCTCATGTTTGAAGAATTAGAAAGAAGTACAAAGTTGGAAGAACGAGAGGTGACTAATGGTGGAACCAGACTTGGTGTCGTGGGTGTCCACATAAGATCCAACTCTGTTCTTTCAAATATTCTGGACGTTTATTATAGTTTTGGATGATTGATTAGTTTTGCCAAATGGTATTAAGAACGTTATCCTTTTCTGACTTGGTCAAGAAATGATACTTCTTTAAGTTTAGTAATAACTTACATGGCATTTATTTAGGAAATAAATGTGGGAACAATGCATCTTTACTAATATTGTTAACATGATTTAAAGGTTAAGAATTAGTGTACTGTGAACACAAAGACTAGAGTAAGAAGTATGCTAGAGACAAACTAGAAGAATTGTTTAGCACCTAAGATTAGGTTATGCCTTAGGAACATAAGATCCACGAGTTAGGAGAAACATATGGTAATAGCCCATTGGGATTGGAATCCTATCCAACTTAAGAATCTTATCTCATAGAAAGGTTGACCGAGTCTCCCTTCATTGGGAAAGCATTAAAGGGCTACTCAAATTTTGAAGTTTGGTGCGTACTGACGTCTATGGTTGAAAATGGATATCATATAAGGGCACTACGATTGTATTGTAATGACAAGTATATGATTGTTTAATTTGACCCGTTCTTAAAAGACTTAGCATAGCTTCACAACTGACACTTCTAGTGACTCTACAGTTGAATAGGGGCTCAATGACTTGTATCAAGACATAAATCTCGAGCATACACTCCATGAAAGACTTGGGAATAGCGACCTACATCCTTAGAATTTGCGTCTATGGAGATAGAGCGAATAGGATGATAGGGCCCTCCCAAGCCCTTTGCTTGGAATAAATCCTAAAGTTATTTAGGATAGAAGATCTGAGAAAGGGCTATTGTTTAACTAGAAGAGCAATGGCTAGACATAAAATATATCATGAAGCTCTTGAGAAGAACTTAGGATATGTTTTTTGTCTATGCCCACGCAGAACTGATAGTGGAAGTTTATTTCTTACTCGGACTTTGAGTCTGACAAAGAAGATTAAAATTTCACTTTGGGTTTGTATTCACCATCAACTGTAGAGTAGTGACTTAGAAGAGTTCCAAGTAAAGTACTCCATTACTGAGAATGAATATGAAACTGCCTTGGAGCCTTGGAGGTTGTCAAGGAAACTGTTTGGATCTGAAGTTCGTGGTGGAACTTCCACAGGTCCCTAGTGTAAAGCTTGCATTTGTCACTAGGCTGTGATGAAATGGAGCTGACGTGCAGGCTAGGAACTGAGGTCTCACAAATCCAGACACATTGTTGAGAGATACAACATATTTTGAGAGATCGTTGGAAAAGGCGATATAGCCTTGTAGAAAATAACCTCAGCCGATAACACGGCTGACCCACTCACTAAGCCACTTTCACAGGAGGTGCTAGAGTAATATCTTTGGAAGATGGGTATTAGATATCGTAGCGATTAGCATTGAGTGCAAAAGGGAGATTGTTGGGAAAGTGGCCATGTTGCCAATCGAGACTAACCTAAAGAGTCGTGTTATATAGGAATAGACGGAAAATCATAGTTTTGTATTTGGAGGGCATTTTGGTAATTTGTCCTTTGGAATGACGAATTAATTAAATGGATGAGTTAATTTAATTAGTTGTTTAATTGGATCAAACAATGATAAATTAAATTAATTAATTTGAATACTTAATTGACTAGGTTAATTAAATATTTAAATGATATTAATATAATTAGTACATAGTTAATTGGATTAAATACGATATGATTAAATTAAGTGGACTAAGTTGACTGGGTCAACTTAGCCCACATGGGGTGGCTAATAAGCCCTAAGGGGTGTGTGGTTTACGGGCTTAAGTTAGAGAATTTTATTTAATCCTCCAACACAAGCCTTAGAGATAACACAAGAATTATAACGTGAAAAATAATTCCCCCTCCAAAAATACAAGATAGAGAAAAGAATTCCTTTCATCTCTGCCTAGCCGCCTATGGGAGATGGAGAAGAAGATTTCTAGTGTCAATTCCTCGCGTGACAATCTAGAGACGAGACACTTGGACCATTCGTGAAATGTGATGATTATTTGAATACGTTACAAGAGGTAGGTTTTATTGTATTCATCTTTTTGTTAAGAATCAACAAAAAGCCACAAATTGATCTTGGCTTTGGGAATCCGGATATATTTTAAATTCCGTTATGCATGAATGATACCAGGATTCTCAACAGCTTGATCATCTTATCAAGGCTTCCAGCCTTGATTTCATCCTTAATCTTGACCGACTCACCTAAAATACTGTAAACACTTCAAGGTCTCCAAGCTAATAACCTAAACAAGACTAATACGACCCATTACAAATTATTTCAAAACCTATGCAAGTCTTCTATGAATTTCAAACTTACATAGTTTTTTGGGATCTAACATATCTAACAAAATACTTTAATTTGATAGAGAGAGTGCAAAGATTAAAATCAGTGTTTTGAAACCCGGGTCAAACCACACGGTCAGACTGTTCGAACCGGGACCCGGGCCTCAAAATGGCTCGGTCAGACCCCCAAAATTGGAAAGAGCTAAAAACCACTTTTTTTTTTTAAGAGAACCATTCGACCCGGCGATTCTACCATCTACCAGCTCGAACCGCTCGCGGCTCACTAAAACTGGATTGTTCTTTGACTGTTAGAAAAAGAAGAAAAATCTAACTAAATTGTTTAATCTCCCAAGCCCCAAATTTCAATATACCTTCTCTTCTTCTCGCATGTTGCTCTTCTTCTTAAAACCTTCTTGTCCCATCAAATCAGTCTTCAAACCCTCAAAACTCTTCTCCAAACACGCCGGTTGCTGCTTAGTCTTCCTTTTCTTCTACAAATTCAACCCCTCAAACCCTCAAAACTCATCTTTCTGTCCACCTCAAATTAAGAAAATATTAGTGTTTTGGCCATTGCATATTTGTTGGGATTATTTTACCAAATATGGTTTTGTCTGCAAATATAAGTTGGGTTCTGATTATTCCTTTTCATATGCTTCTTCCTGTGGATTGAGGAGGAAATCGAAATTATGAAGGAGAAGTTGGAGTTTTGTGTGTGTTGATTTAAGAATTATGGACGGTGAATTACACATGTCAAATTGTGAATATAGAGAGAATACAAAGAAAATAGTTTTGGAAATATAGGGTAAATTACATATAATCCTCCTGTGATATGCAAAACCTGCACCAAACTACCATGTGTTAATTTTATTGCATAGCACCCCCCTTGGGTTAAAATATATCATGCACACTCGCCCTCAATGCTCCCCTTCCATTAATTAATGCTAACTCGGTCAATTTTTTGGTGGAATGATAGTTATGTCCATATATATTTACTTAATAGTATCTATACTATTATAAAAAGAAAGCCATTTTTACCTCACAAATGGCTGTTATTTCTAGAGTTTTTACAAAATTTAGCCCTCAGATATCCGCAAACTGAAAACGACAGACATATTTTGAAGGGCAAAAGGGGGACAAAATGCACAAATTGAGCAGTTTGGATACCAATTTCCTTTGTCCAACTTTACCCTTAAACTTATTCGACACAAACAATTAAAACTAGGTTATATTTTTAATTTTCCAATGAAAAACTAAAGCCATATTCTCAACCCACCATCGTTAACCCCCTCATCTCACATTGCAACCACCCACGTCTGTCTACAATGCTCAGTTTCATTTCCTCTTTGTTTCTCAGAAGTAACACACGACCAAGTCACCTTCAATCTTCATCGCCTCACTGCAAAAGTGTTATAAGGGTGCGAAATTGTTCGAGGGTTTTAATTGCAAAAGTAAATACATAACTATTTCAGTGTTTACTGATCATGTATAATCTTTGGGTTCCTCTCTTATTCTCTATATATTTTGATTAATTTTTTCAGTTTTGAGTTTTAATTTGTTCTAAAGTTCATATTATTTTTACTGATTGCAGATTTTGTGGGTTCGAGGGCTTCCTGAAGCTGTCAGCTAATAATCATGGACTTCATCTGTTATGGTAATACTTCTTACTCAAGTTATTTGAACTTTTGATATTTTTTTCCCTATTCATTGAATAGGGTTTGTGATCTACTATGATAATGTTTTCCTCTATGCATGAACTTTTAAATGGATTAGGCCTTCAAATTGAAAATGGTTTAGCTTTAGTTCAAACAATATTCTTGAAAACATTTATATTTTTTGTATGTGCAGATAGAAAGGCATTACATATCGTAATGAGTTGAGTGCTAGAATATCATAAATTTTGGTAGACATGTTATTCCAGATCTATAAAGGAATTTCGAATCTTCCATGTAATGTCCATATTATGCAAAGAGAAATGAAGGGTCTGATTACAATATTGTTGGTTATAAGAATGCTTATTGAGTTAAAAGGTATAACAGAATTTTGTTGTGCTTGTATATGTAAGTTGGTTTTTGGTTCCTTACCTTTTGTGTTGTGCTTTACATAGGATTATTGTTTTGTGCACAGTGCATTACTCAGAGTTTCTCAACTGCAAGGTTACATATAGCGCTGGACTTGATAGAATTTAAGCTCAGAAGTCTAGACTTGAAACAGGGTTGAGTTTCTTTTTCAAGAGAGGATGGAGTGGGGTTTTTTTTATTCTTCTCTTATGCAGAAGAAAAAATGTAAAAGGGGAAATATATTTTGTTTTACGGAAAGTTAAAAATCGCATATCTTGATAGAATAGTTAGTCTTTTGTTAAGACTTAACAACTCTAAGCATGGAGTGGAGTTTTTATTCTTCTTATGTAGAAGAAAAAATCTAAAAGGAGAAATATTTTTTTTTCACGTAAAGTTGAAAATCGCATATCTTGATAGAATAGTTAGCCTTTTGTTAACTTTAAGCATGTGTTCTATGATTCATTTCAAAGAACAGAATACCTAGCCTTTTGTTAAGAACTCTAACCTTGATTATATTATTCATTTTACATATTCTACTCACTCTTGCTAACCTTTTGTTCTACCTTTTGTTTTAAAATATCAATTCACATAATACATCCCTGGAAATTTATCCTAGAGACAAAAATGTACATAGTTTTTAATGTAACAATAAGGTATTTGCGCACGGGAACCGCGAGCGATGGAAGCTAGTATATGTATACAAACACTAATATATTAGGTGGATTCATAAGATAACCTCTCACTCTATTTGTTTAAACAAAACGAAAAAAAAACTCTAACCCTACACAACATCCGCCGGTGGATCGACGACACCAGACGACTGACGAGGGAAGACCTATCTTAAGTGTTGCTTTTGGCTTTACTACTGTTGCTGATTTCTTATTTCAGACAAAATATTAGTTCGACCTATTTGAAAATGTGGAGGGGCTGTTGGGGGGCAAGTTCGCCGGGGGTATTGATGTGGGATCGAGGGCAAACTTAGGGGGATGAGTAGTGATGATTAGTGGCAGCAGTTGTGAAACGGGGGTGCTTCGTGGTATTAGTTACGCCTGATCTAGAGAAAATGGGGTTGGGGAGGAAGGGTTGTTGGTTAATCTTCATTTTTGGTTAATTTGATAAGAAAATCATTTCTATGATTTTGATTAATTTGATTTGTGGACAGATTGTACAGATAGGGTAGTTAGAGGTGGAACAAGAAAACAACCAGAGAGAAATAAATGGTGGAAGAATGTGATACCGTGTAAATAAGAAATAAGAAAATAAAATGAAGAAGTGACAAAAAAAAGACTTCATTTTTAAGAAAATAATGATTAAAACTATGAAATTTTTAACTGAAAAGTATGTAAAGTATATTTATTTGAATTATTTTGTGATTTTATAACGTAACATATTTGTTATTAACTTAAAAGTTGAATACTTTTATTGTTATTTATAATTATTTGGTTGTAATGTGATTTATAATATTTTTCAAGTTTAGAAACTTTTATTTACTGTCAATGTTGTAGATAATATTAAATTTTTTTTTTTGAGATTTTAGAAATTATGAAAATTAAATTATTTAGTGATTTTTATCAATTGTCTTTTTAAATGGTTTTTTAGTTGATAAAACATATCTATCAATGAGGGGTTATAATGGTCCATTACATATGTAATAATCATGAAAAGAATGTCAAAAACATCACCCACCGCACACTTAGCACGTGTACACCACTTTCCGCTAATTTGTAACATTAGGTGGGTTTCGTGCAGAATTTTTTGGAACATAAGGGGGTGCTATGCAATAAACTTAACACAGAGTAGCTTCGTACAAGTTTCGCATATCACAAGGGGATCATATGCAATTATCCTGAAAATACATGGAATTTTTATTTTATATTTTCATATTTTATATTATTTACTAATATATTAATTATTATTTATTGCATAATTATGACATCATTGTTTCCACTACCTTTGACCTGACGGTTGAACCGTTGACCCTTGAACCGGTCGATTTTTCGGTTCGATAAAGGGTCCGAGTTTCAAAACATTGATTAAAATCACAGCTGTGATTGTCACTCGTTCACAAGTTTGAAATTGTTAGACCCTTAAGATGTTGGGTGAACTTGGCATGTCTAGCTAGCGTGCCAAGTACTAAAGAGTGTCGGCTGGGCGGCACGTCAGGTTGGCTAAGTGGTGTTGGTACCATGACACGAGCTGCTTGGCAGTACAAAGCACACTGTGGGACTCTTGGTGGCACTTTGGAAATGTTTGGCTTGGCACATTGTGGAGATTGTAGTGTGATTCGCAGGAAAATGTACGACGGGTGCACGATGCGGGCAAACATTGGCCAAGTGGCCGGGAAATTAAGCAATGGTGTGTGCATGCTTGGTGGTCCGTGCAAACTTATGTGGGATTTTATCGGATAGCTAAGGAATCTGAAAGACGGGCGAGTACTTGGGCGAGTTTGGGTCAGTTGGTCAAGAAATCCTTGAGCTGGACGGACACTGTGCGGGTGTTGAGCCAAGCTGCAGAGAAAACTCTGCAGCATGTGAGTCGGGCTGAATCATGCCGAGAAAACTCGGCAGCATGTGTGGCCTTGGGCCAGGCTGCAGAGAAAAATTGGAAGATTGCGAGTCAGGTTGGGATCCTGCCGAGAAACCTCGG
Organism: Buddleja alternifolia; assembly: GCA_019426215.1. Classification (NCBI taxonomy): domain Eukaryota; kingdom Viridiplantae; phylum Streptophyta; class Magnoliopsida; order Lamiales; family Scrophulariaceae; genus Buddleja; species Buddleja alternifolia. Next base: position 10,267,820 of record CM033403.1, read on the forward strand.
CAGCGGGTGGAAAATCTCAGCAGCATGCGAGCTGGCAGAGACCGACAGTTACTGGAACACATGCGGGGCATGTGCGGGAGTGGTGCTTAACATAGGGAAGGCAGTTACAACTGCCGTGCATGTGTTAGCATAGGATTGGCCGAGTTTGCCCTAGCAGTTGGGGGTGTCAACTACATGTTTTTGTATTATTTAGGCAGGATTCCATGAGTTGCACGAATTATTGTGTGCAAGCCTTGAGTAAACCATTGTTCCTTGTATTTTTGTGTGGAATAAAATATAAGGTTGAGCATTGCCCGTAAATCTGTGTGCATTGTGTTTCTTTACGTTTTAAGCTTGTATGTGTGGCTGAAAAAGTGTGAAAGGCTTGATCAATCAAACATTCGGGTTGTGGGAAAAACACGAGAGTTAAAGTGAGGGAAAGGCTTACTGGTTTTGTGGGAAAACCAGGCCGCACAGCGGGCCTACGTGTGGGAAAATTCGTAGTGAAAAATTACCCATGTGACAAAAATCCATTTGGAACTTTTCCAAATTAACCATATGTTGAATAATATTTCAAAGTACTTGCTAAAAAAATAGAAAAAAAATTAAAAGATTCCAAAATAATAACAGATAGTCAAGTTTTGAAAGTTGAAATAAATCCAATCACAGATTACAATACTACTCCATCCTCCCACACAAATAACAGGAAGTTAGCAATTTTAGACCCCAATTGCATATGCCTAGTCAAATTTAGATCTCATTGAAAAAGCAAGACATTTGTAATCCCCTGTGAGATCCATTCAATTGAAAGTTCTAAAATACCCTTACTAACCAAATTGTATTAAAAGAAAAGAATAATCCCCTGTGGGATCCATTGACTTGAAAGTAATAATATACCCTTACTCACAAAACTATGTTAAAAGAAAAGAATAAATCAGCCATTTATCAAATATCTAAAATAACCTTACATTCGATTCAATAATAAAAAAGAAGAGAAAACTAAAATTAATGTTGATCCCGCACTTGCTGACTTCCCGCTGAGGAATACGTTTTTGTGCAATAAAATTTCCCCCAATTCATTCCAAATTTAGGGTTGTTCTTTGCCCAAATTTTTTTTCCCCAATTGATTCGAAATTCTTTGCAAATGATTGATATTTACCAATGAAAACTTGCGCATTGTTGTCCTCTATTTCGGAAGACTGCAATTTGTTGTTTTGGTCGTGTATTTATAGTTGTTGGAGGTGCAATTGGAGTTTAATCGTCCTGAATACTTGGTAACTTTGTACACTATTTCATCAAATTCTTTGTTTAAATAACATAATAAGGTGTTTGGATATATGGGTTTTCTCTATTTCCCCCAAATTTCATTTTTTATGCAGTTTTTGAACCAATTTCGGCTTCTTCTTCTTCTTCATTGTGACTGTGTGTATTGTGATTTTGAGGTTGCTTTCCAAGGTTAATTTTGTTGTTGTGCGATAGGCAATGTAGGCAGGTTGAAGAATTCTGGGTATACATATTAAATAAGAATATCCTTCTGTATACTGGTGTATATTTCAATCATAAATATTTTCAATAGCAACAACTATTTTTTGTTGTTCCTTTAGGCAAATGTCAGAATATCTGTTGTACTATCGATACGATGGAGAGTGGCAGAAGAAAGATGGAGAATTAGGAGCATATTAATGGATTTCAAGGAATAGTTATGAAATTCACAATACAATAATCAGAGAAGAGGGAGATGATCGAGATAACGGTTTCAAAGTTTCATGATTTTATATTTGAAAGGCTCCTTTTAAACGGAAGGACTTTGAAATTAAATTGAGTTATATGCCTTTGTCCTGTAAAGGTTTGAACCCTAAATATATTTTGGCCGATTTTGATGTAAGGTGTTATCTTATAGACCAATGTCGTATATCTAAATGTAGAAGCATTCTCCATGTTGAGCTTATTAAGAAGACGGTTCCTGTTGAACATAATTGGTTTGAAAATGGTAATGGTGTTGATATTGATGATGCGGAATCTGATACCGAGGACTCAGGTTCTTATGTGGATGTCAATTTGGCTGAAGATTATACATCTACTGCTGGTCTACCGGGTGTTGTTTTAGATAAGCCGATGTCCCCGCCCATATCTATGGCCTCTGCCCCTCCTGTGAAACCGACTCCTCAAATTGATGAAAATTTAGAATCAACTCCCTTTTCGACTCCAAATGTTGAAAATCTGCAATCAACTCCTGCGACTCCCTCAAATCCAATACCTGGTTACACAACATCTTTCTTAAGGGATGACTCAATTCCAATTCCTCAAGCTACCATAAATGAACCTGTTCCTGATGAGATTGTTGAAACCTTCAGTTTTGTTGATGGTATAGGTCTGTCAATTAGACATGAATTCAGCACCAAAGATGAGGTGTTTGACGTGGTTTTGAAAGCTTCGATGAAAGAAACTTTCAATTTTAAAAGAGCTAAGTCAACAACAAAGATATTCTCTTTTAAGTGGAGGGTCCCAGATTGCAAGTGGAGTTTGTGTGCAGGAAAGACCGGAGAGTTAGATGTTTTCTCCTTGCACATTCATAATAATAGCCATACATGCTCAACTTCAGTGGGACTTAGAGGAGAAAACAAGAATGGCTAAACAATTAAAATTAGAAAATTAAAATTATTTCACAAAAACCCTAAATTTGCGAATACAGCTTCAAAATTCAAATTATATTGGGGGAATGCTCAAGAGGTGGGAGGAAGCTGTTGATGAACAATTACACTAAATTTACTTGGCTTCTTTCCTCCGGTATATTGTATAAATATACCTTCGGTATGGTCAAATTCTTTTGCTCTCGTCGGCCGCTCTCTCAGTTGGTTCCTATTGGAGATTTCAATTTTCTTCCAAGTGTTAAATTGAAGAGTTTTAAGGAGTTGTCAAAGCATTTTTTTAATTGTTATTAGTGTTTTTCACTTATTTGGCCTGAAAGGGCTAAAATGTAATTACTTAATACATTACATCAAAAAAAAAAAAATGAATACAAGAAAAGTTATACCGTTTCTTCTTTTAGGTGAGACTCTTATTAGGAGGTACTTTGGGCATTGTCGCTCGGAATTTAAAAAAAAAAAAAAATCCACTCTCCTGCAATTGGGTCTAAAAATGCTAAGGCTGCGTATGGTTATGTTTTCAGAATTGCATTTGCATTTTCATTTTCTGGATCACCAGAAAATAAAAATACACACTTCTAAATAAAATTTACAGAAAATACTCAAATTTTAAATCCTACTCCACATTCCCCTATTCAGCAACCAATCATTTCACCCTTTTAATCAATCCACAATCTTTCATCATTAATTACATTATCCCACTTTTCAACTAATTCTCTTTCTTACTTTATCATATTTTATAATAACTAAATATATATGTATATATATATACACACACACATACTTTATATCAAATCATATATATATATATATATATATATACACACATTTATAATTAATTCAATCAGTTCATCTATCAAATCCCAATAAAATTCAACTTTATGTCACATCAAACACCACTTCCTATTATTTTCTAAAAACACATCGAAACAAACAATGAAAATCAATATTTTTACACAAATTTCTATAATTCACAATTTTAAAAAAAAAACTCAAAATTTAACTAAGAAAACATACCCATACCCTAACTTAGGGCTGTCCAAAAAAATCGGAAATTCGGTTAACCGCCCGAACCGGACCGAAAACCGAAAATTCGGTTCAAACCGAAACCGAACCGAAAATTTCGGTTCGGTTTTCGGTTTTTTTTTTTTACAGAAATTCGGTTTTCGGTTCGGTTTCGGTTTTGGAGTTCGGTTCGGTTCGGTTAACCGAAAACCGAAATTTTTTTATTATTTAATTTTTTTTATTTTTTATTTTATTTTTATATAGTATAATATAGATAAAAAAATTATAAAAAGTGTGTTTTCTAATGGCAACTTATAGGAAAAAGAAAGAAAGTGACCAAATTTTTTTACTGTTATTTTTTTTATATTATTTTTTACATTATTTTTATTTTTTATTTATTTTTTTATTTTTTTCCCGAAAATTCGGTTTAACCGAAAATCGAACCGAACCGAACCGAACCGAACCGAACCGTCGGTTTTCGGTTCGGAATTTCGGAGAACCGAAATTTCGATTAACCGAAATTTCGGTTCGGTTTTGGACCGAACCGAACCGATGAACACCTCTACCCTAACTTTCCCCACGAATAACCCTAATCCACACAAATAGCCCTAATCACAGATTTCGCTTTAGCCCTCGCTCTGTTTTTCCATTTCGAAACCTCCGCCATCCCTTCTCCGTCTCCTAGGTTAATTTTCGAGTTGCTTCGGTTTTCATGGCACCGCCCATTAAATCGGCGGCGAATCCGATCCATGGCCAAGGTGCCGCCGCCGATCCACCACGGGAGAATCCGCCCTCGAACAATTTGTGGATCGGCAACGTATCGCCGGATGTCAGTGATACTGAACTGAAAGCGCTGTTTGAGAAGCACGGCAAAGTGGACAGCGTCACCTCATACCCACCCCGCAATTACGCATTCGTCTATTTCAAAGACGTCGAGGGCGCCAGATCTGCGAAACAGGCTCTCCAAGGGCACGTCTTCCGTGGCAATTCTTTGAAAATTGAGTTTGCGAAACCGGTTGGTGAATGAACTTTGATTTCGCGTGTTTTTGGTTTGTTCAAATTTATCAATTGAGTTGGTTTACTGAATTTCTATCTGTATTTCAGCTACAACAAGCGAGGGTAGATATAAATCTAAATCATGCAGGATTAGGGTTTCTATTGAACATTTTGGTGTGCACATGGAAACATTTAGTGGCATTGACAATTTTATTAGGTTCTAACACTTTTTTCATTCTAATTGGCGAATTGAAAATGACATTTTTGTTGCTAGAGAATTGATTTGACGAATATATTGGTTCGTTCTTAAAATCCCTTTCTCGAGGTGGTTTATGCAATCTAAAGTCCTCAACCTTTCGGCCACCTCCTTTCATCTCCAATGTTGTTTTATCTTTAGTATGGTTGCCTTGCCAGACATTTTTGTAAAATTATGATCTGGATGGAACATGAGATGGTCCTGGAATTCAAATCACAAGGGGGGTGTCTACATTGGAAATGGACCTTTATCACATTAAATTTAAAAGTCATTTATTACCAAGCAGATCTAAAAAGGTTCCTAGACTAGCTCACTTCTCCAGATCCTGCTCCGGTATAGATATCATACTGTATGAAATATACTCAATCCTTTTGAATAGCATTCTATGACGTTCTTTTGTGGTTGGGTATCAAAGTAACTCGACAGCCTAGTTATCTTTAGAAGACCTACAAGATTAAGGGTGTGTTTGGAATAACTTCATCACCAATATAATGGGAAATGTAAAATCAACCTGTGTTACATTAAGATATACAAATTAAGCTTTAAATTATCATGGCTCACCCCAATTCTTTATGCATTACTATTCAAGATATGAACTAATTTGTGTAAGAAATTCTGAAAGCTGTTGCTATTTGTATTATGCGATTGTCCCTGGTTTGGTTTTTATGATATCAGTATCAAACTACAATCTCTGGAATGCTTAACCTGCCTTGCTTGCAGGCTAAACCATGTAAGACTTTGTGGGTGGCTGGAATCAACCAATCTGTTTCCAAAGAAGAATTGGAGAAAGAGTTCCTTAGATTCGGTAAAATCCAGGAATTTAGATTTATCAGAGATCGGAACACTGCATATGTCGATTATATTAGATTGGAAGACGCCACTCAGGCATTGAAGAGTATGAATGGGAAACGAATTGGTGGTGCTCCAGTACGTGTAGATTATCTGAGGTCACAAACCTCCAGAAGAGTAAGTTAATTTCCATTAAATGATGCAGTGAGTCTCTAGGGCCCTTCATGTCCCAATAAGAAAATATGTTTTAAGTATTGATCTGATGTATTAGCTGCTCTCTAATAGGCTGTGCTGTATTTAGTAACATCAGTAATCTTCTTGGGGGTGGTCACAAGAATTTAATGTATTAGCTGCTCTCTAATGGGCTGTGCTGTATTTAGTAACAACAGTAATCTTCTTGGGGGTGGTCACAAGAATTTAATGCGTCTTGACTGTGCATAAAAGCTTCATCTGGCTTGCAAATTGACGTAATGAATCGGATTGGTGAAGCTTTGTAGATGTTCTTTTAGCTTCAGATTATAATCTGCTAATTTTATTTGCTAACCTTATCTGGAAATGACTTGTTCCTTCTGTTCTCTATACTTCTTAAGGGTTGTGGCATTGAATTTTTATTGGATGGCCTTTCCCTTCATTAAAATTTTGGTTGTCTGCCAAATCTTACAGGAGCAGGGTCCAGATATGAGGGAAGGCCAGTTTTCTAGTAGGTATATGGGGCCTTCTGATTTTCACTGGATGGGACAAGATTCCTTGAACCATTACCCTGAGCATAGTCTTTCTGGGTCCAAAAGGCAAAATGTAAGTGGCCACTTTGGTAGCTGTAGCTTTCTTTTGTGAATACCATTAAATGCTTTGACATGAGCATAGTTGATGAAGTTGACTAACCGGACTATGTTGCATCTATAGTACCTTCCAGGCAACAATTCTACGTATGAGAAGTGGATCCTCTGGTCTTATGATATGTTTTGTGGAAAATGTTAAGAACATATTAACCTATTTCCCATGTCAATGGACTGTATCTGCTATATGTTTTCATCAAACTATCTCCCATGTCAATGGACTGTATTTGCTATACGTTTTCATCAATCTTTCAGACGTCTTCAACTTTTCTTTAACTTCTCTGTCTGGTGTTGGACTGCAGCAACTCCCTTCCATAGGATCGGATGCACCGCCTAGTAAAGTTTTGTGGATAAGACATCCTCCTTCTGTAAACATTGAAGACGATATGCTACATAATGCTATGATTTTATTTGGGGAAATTGAGAGGATAAAGACATTTGGTGACCGGAATTACGCTTTTGTAGAATTCAGAAGTGTTGAAGAAGCTAGGCGTGCTAAAGAGGGATTGCAGGGCAAGCTCTTTAATGATCCTAGAATATCAATAGAGTATTCCAGCATTGAATTTCCTGGAGTGAGAGGCCAGGCTGGTGAATTTCCATTGCAACCTGTTCAGATGGACATTCTTGGTCTCAACCGCCCTGTTTTAGGACATCCACCTTCCCTTGGAATTCGTGGACCTGATCTATATATGAGACCACCCATAGGTCATCAGAGGACCTTTGAACCTGCTCTTCATGGATCAGAATTTATTGATTTGGCTGCTGTTCATAAATTGCAGAACCCTAGTCCCCAAACACTGATGGGAGGGCCAACTTGGAGAAGGTCCTCTCCTACTCCTGGAAGAGTCTCTTCTCCTTCAGCAGGTTTTAATGTACCGAACAGATCTGCATCTGGAGCATGGGATGTTTTTGATTCTAACCAACTTCAGAGAGAATCTAAAAGGTCAAGGATTGATGCTGCTTTACCTCTTGAAAGAACAGAAAATCATGGTGGATTTGATGAGCAATATGGTCTGCATTCACTAAGTGGAGCTTCTGGTTCTCTAACAAAGGCCAGTACTGGTGAACTTGGACAGCGCCATGCTGAGAGTGATTGCATATGGAGGGGTCTTATTGCCAAGGGTGGAACACCTGTTTGTCGTGCTCGATGTGTTCCTTTAGGAGAAGGGCTTGATACTGATATGTAAGTGTGACTTTTGAACAGCTCTATAACTTCTCTTACTGAAGTTAGAGTTGATATAGACCAAAGGCTTGGTTTGAGATGCATTTTTCTTCTTAGCGTAAATCTTTCAATTAGGAAAAGTTTTTGGTTCAGTTATTCATGAGTATTATAATGTTAGATATCCATTATGATTATACTGTTTGCTGATTACTTGGGCAATTTCCCCCTTAAATAATGAGATTCTATAAATGTTCTCAAGGTGTTAATTATGACTGTCTCTAGAATGGTTTCTCTCTCTATGTTTTTCGTGCTTGAGATCTAACCCATGATGCCCATGTCCAAAAACAAAAAACAGTTTGTTTTTCTACTTCAAAGTTATCACAATGATGCAACATTTTTACTAAATAAGTGTACATTAGTAGTGGAATACTGATGGAGAAAAGGACCATTTCTGAAACAGTTAGGCTGTGTTTGGTTTTATTTTGGGGTTTTTTTTTGGTGAAAATTTTGGTGAAAAGGTTTATTGGAAGTTGTGTATTTTGATGAAAATGTGTTTGATTTAGTGTTTGATTTTATTTTCAGAAGAGACAAAAGTTCCTGTAGCAGTCAAATCATGTAAGTTTTTGTCTGAAAAGTTGTGTTTATAATTAGTTAATGATTGAAAAATATAATATAATATAAGTTTTAAATGATTATATTGTAGTTGACCTAATTAGTAGGTACCCTAAAGTAGAGACAAATAGGGAGACAATAGCTGACAACTTTTTTGACCAAAAAAACTATTTTTGGTCAAAAAAACACAAAACAAACAAGTTTTGGCCAAAATTTTTGACCAAAATGGGTTTGAAAACAAAACCAAACACAGCCTTAGTGTGCCATGTTTTGCTGCCCTGAGGTTTGGTTGTTAATTTAGTTTTGATACTTTTGGAATCTCTTAATATAATTTTTGGTAGTGCCAGATTATTGGTTACAATTATTCTAATGAATAAATGTGTTTTGTTCTCTCATTCTTTGAAAATTCTAACATGTCTAAGAATTAGTTATGAAAGTATGGATCTTATGCATTTTTGTAATATATGTTAACTTCTTAATTTATTGGTCGACATTACTTTGTTGCAGCCCTGATGTGGTTAATTGCTCCGCACGAATAAATGTGTTTTGTTCTCTCATTCTTTGAAAATTCTAACATGTCTAAGAATTAGTTATGAAATTATGGATCTTATGCATTTTTGTAATATATGTTAACTTCTTAATTTATTGGTCGATATTACTTTGTTGCAGCCCTGATGTGGTTAATTGCTCCGCACGAACTGGATTGGACTTGCTGAGCAAACATTATGACGATGCTATTGGGTTCAACATAGTTTTCTTTTTGCCTGATAGTGAGGAAGATTTTGCTTCATACACGGAGTTCCTGAGATATCTGGGTTCAAGAGACAGGGCCGGAGTTGCAAAGTTTGATGATGGAACTACCTTATTTTTGGTGCCTCCATCTGAATTCCTGACTAAAGTTCTTAAAATTTCTGGACCGCCACGCCTTTATGGAGTAGTTCTAAAGTTTGATCAAGCAGTCCCTACTAGCACATCCATGAATGCCCCGTCAATTCATCCTCATTATGCTGGTCCACATAAAATGACTTCCTTGCAAACAGGATTTAGTGCTATTCCCCCACAGGAGAGGGTTTTTCCTTTGGACAATCCTAGGGTTTTACCCGACGAATCAAAGTTGCCTCCAAAGACACCTGATCCTGTTGCAAGCTCTTTCCCTGCACACTCTGCTCCACCGACTACAGTAGCATCTCAAGCAAGTTTAGCTTTGACGCCTGAACTTATTGCTACTCTAACTTCTCTGCTACCTGCTACTAATGGTTCATCTGGTGCACAAAGTGTATCATTATCCCAGATGCAGTCTATGCTTGGTTCGACATCAAATGTTGCTGCTGATCCAGACAGTAATGTAGCCCATTGGAAGCATGGACATCATGCCTTAGATAACAATGTCCAGCATGTGCAACAGCTGAGCAGTCAGATGAACTCCCAATTGCAGCATCAGCCATTAGCTCAGTCAGCTCCTATGGTTTCAAATATGACAAGCAATTTTCATCAAACATTGAGCCCATACAGCCAAATGCATGAACGCACAATCAATTTTCCACCTCAGGGTGCTATTTCATCTAAACCAATGACCTCTGTATTTCCTTTGCAAAATGGACCATTTTCAGTGGCACCACAGTTCAACCAGCAGTATCAGCAAATTAGTTCTCAGGGTGTTTCAAGGGGTCAGGGGATAGATAACGGGACAGATGCTCTAAGGTCCTACAATTCACCTAATGTCCAGCAACATGCATATCCTGTGGCATCATCCAATCAGGTTCAGGTTAATGATGTCTCCGTGGTGCAGCCTTATATGCCCCTGCCTCCTGAGGCAGAGCTCCCAAATCAAAGTCAACCGCTTCAGACTGCTCAATATGGAGTGGTACAGGAAAGCGCCGAAGCTGAGGCTGATAAAAATGAGCGTTACAAGACAACACTCTTATTTGCAGCCAATCTCCTCTCTCGAATACACCAGCCGCCAGGTAATCAGCCCGGGGAGGGTGCGGGGAGTCATTGAATATATATTCTCCATCAGGTAACTACACACTCTGAGATTGCTTTTCTTTTTGGAAAGCTGTGATGCATGTTTTTCTTTTTTGGAATTGTTATTGTTTGTACCCTGCTCACACCAATTTTCATCTTGTTTCCTCTTTATTTGCTGCATTTCACTGTATAGTAGGAGGGAGATGCATTGGGATGTTATTTGTTGAGAATCTTTCAAGGTCTTGAAAAATCTTTATGAAACACTTAAAGTCCGGTAAATTGAAGTAGTTAATGTACCATTGTCGCAGTAGGTTGCTTCAGAGGAAGTAGTAAGATGTTTGAGAACTCTGTGAGGTATACCTTTGGGATTGAGCAAGTGTTTGATTCATCTGGTGAGTTCTGATGATTTTCAAAGGTCTTTAGGAACTGAAAGATTGCTTACGTTTGGGAATAATCCCTCTGGAACTATCAGTTTGATGCTGTCTTATCAAGAGTGGACGCTCTTAAATGATTGAGTGATTTAGTGTTATTATCTATATTTGAAGTCAAAGCATTTGAGTTTATTAGTTGAACTCTGAGCAGCATTTATAGGTCTTACAGATCAGTGCAAATCCAATCAAAAGATAGGATGTTGGTAATTTGACACGCTTGAGGAGAACTAGCTTTACATATTCATGTGAAGATCAGTTTGACTAGTCATATTAATAATTTAAAGATTATGCCTCCAGCAATCTGTAGGAGCAGCCGTGATACATGAGACTGGCCAGTTATAGAACTGTAACAGTTGTCTGCCTTATATTGTTGAACACCTACATCCTTTATTATGGTCATTGTAGAATCATGTAGCTTGGTTACTCATTGTTTTGGTTGTTCTTCCATTATTGCCCGGTATTAAATGAGCTAGTCATGATGTCTTGTGATTTCCTTTGCTTGATGTGTCTTTAAGATGTATATTCTTCATGTAACTTCTAGAGTAAGAATGGGAAAGAAGTAGAATGTAATATTTAGAAACCAGTGATAATCCCATCAAGTTTGCCTTCTGTATTAGGATAGGAATCAGCTCATGTTTTGAGTAGTCTTTTCTAAGTGAACTTCTGTACCATATTCTATGCTAATTTTGGTTTTTTAGGTATTTAACAAATATAGTTTTATATCCAGTTGATTCCTCTCTTTAAGGGATTGAAGGACCGAATGGGAAATTAAATATATTTAAAAACTAACTATGATTCATTGTTTGAACCTCATCCTTGAGTATCATCGGGCTGATAGTTATATTTTGAAATTTATGATACATTATAGGGGATGGCTTTTCGTAATTATATGATTTACAGAAGCGATACTGTATGACATTTTGTGGTGAACTGGTAAACACATATGTAATGGCTCTTCATATACTGCATCTGTTTTCTGGATCAAGCAAAATATCTAAGCTAACAAGAAATTGAATTCTGGATTTAGATCTAAACAATGCGAATAAACGCATTGGCAAAGTGCGATTCTTTAAGAGAATTGTACAGGTCTCCTGCAGTCTGTTGCTACAGGAGGAGTTTATTATCTTGCATATGCAAAGAATTAATATCTTAAGCTAGTTATCTCAGTCTTCGTGAAAAGTTGAGGTTCTGGGCATAAACAAAAAAGGAAAAGAGTGATGATTGAACGAAAATAGATTGAAGTAATAATATGGAAAGACTTGGGATTTTAGAAACTTGTAAGCCGTTATAAATTAGTAATAACTTAAAATCCAAATGAGAGAAATGGTAATTAGAGCCAATCTAAATGCAATATTAGATGAAATTGATGCTCAATAATACATTTTGGCACGCTGAATTAAATATAAATGATAGTATATCCATGCAGGGAAAGTTGTCAAAACTCGGGTTTTTCCAGGGAAAGGTATAAATCAAGTGCAATCTTTCAGATGTACATAGAAGTTGACCTGTTTCAGGTATTTTAGGATTTATGATTGTGTTCATCATATGTCCAATAATCTAAACATTTCTGTCTAGGCTGTTTGATATGGAAATAAAGTCTACAAGTAAAGGAAAGTAGAGGAAAACTAGAAAGTGTGCACTGCCTCCATTTGTTGTTTCGAGACAAATGCAGAAACAGGAAAACTTCCTTTTTTCTTTCTTGCAAGTATTTTTCAGTCATTGCTAACCAAAGGCAAGATTGGTGAAAATATAGGTATCATTTCATCATCTACCTTTGCCTCTTTATCCATTGAACAATATATTGTAATGAACCATAATATTCTTCTTGCGCCTCAACCAAACTCCATTGGGCAGATTTAGATTTCAGTACAGACCAATTGCTAATTTATATATGAACTTAGCCATGGTTGTCCTGCTAAGCCTGATTTTGTCACGCCTACTTTAGCTAATGCATCACCTCTGAATATACCCTCGCATTAACGATATGATGTTGTCCAGTAAAAGGAAAGCTAATAACCAGGCTTACTATCATGGATGGGTCTCAAATGATGAGAAAGCTACCATCAATAGGTTTGTTCAGTGAAAGCTGATCAGATTTGGAATTATGGAGCAACTTAATAATTTTCAGGTTGGAAGCTGTTTGGGAAGTTTTGATAGTGCTAAAATTATTACTTTGAAAAATTAGTCTATGCTAGAGTTCTTTTAGTGTTATTATAGTGGATGTAACATTGGTTGTCTCTGGTAGCTGTAGTTCTGCCCGGATATAGTTGCTAATTGCTAAGCAAACTTCTTTAGTCCTCTAAAGTGTATTTAAGTATGAAGTATGGAGAGCAAGGTGCCTCGCTGATAGGTAATGTTTCAAGATTGAATTCGAACCTGTCAAATGCTGTATAAGAGTGAAAACACGTGCTATATTTATGTAACTTCAGTAGGCCACTTCTGTGTTACATGTGTTTGTCGTGCCTTAGTGATTGAGATTTGATTTATATTCGTTTTCCCTTTTTGCCTTTTGATTTTGACAAGGGGACGAGATGTTGAATAGCTAATTCACTATGAAGTTAATAGAACACCTTGTTGTAACAATCCTCGGTTTATCATGATGGTAAATACTGATATATTCAAGAAGACAAGAACTGATGTTTTAGATTACATCCCTGTAGAATTTGCTCTTATATAAGTTGTCTTATAATTTTCAAGAGTTATCAAGTGGTTCATTGAGCCCCAAGTATTCATTGTTTTGTAACTGAAATTTTTTTTCATTGTTCAATCTTAAATTGTGTTCTTTATAAATCTAACAAGTCAACTTTCTGATCTTTTGTCATAGCTGGGATTGTAGTTTCTTTTTCATGCTTCATGATATAAGCAATGAAGATTTTTATGGCAACTCTGTTTGTATTCTTGTTTTAGGTGTCTTGAATGCTTGTTTGTAATATTTGTACTGTATGGATAGGTGTGAATGTGCATGTATATGTTTCTCCATCTTACAACGGCCATCTCATGTGTCAGGCTAAGCTAATAGTGCTGGGGGGGATGTTTAGGCACTAGCACACACACACACATGGAGGGATCTAGACATATGTGATGCCTACTTGCCTCTGAACAAGGCATCCCGAGTTACTGTTTTGGATGTAACTCTAGTGGATTGCACTGTAGGTTACGGTCCTCTAAGTAGCAAACAATTTTTCTCGTGAAAGTATGGCATTACGTCCAAGTAATCCTTGTTAATGAGAATGGTATATGTTGGAAGTGTTTGACTACGAGTTTGTAGGCTGTTAGAGAGTGTTTAGGAGTTGCAGTGAAGTGATGGAGCTATATTTAGATTAAGTTTATTGCATTTTGTGCATAAATTGGAACTATTCTGTTATCATTTTCTCTGTGGTTCTTATTCGTTTATACCTTCTGTTCTCTGCATACCTTTTATCTTCATAGTACATTAATTTTTGCTCGTGGCTATCTTATACAAGAAATTTATTAATAGTAGATGTAACCATGGTATCTCTTTTCATTATCTATGTTTACAGAATATAACTTTTTGGTACAACTACATGACTCATCATAATATATATTTTCTGAATTTTGTCTTGTCTTTTTTCTTGCAACTTCTGCTCGAGTTAATAGCTACTAGCCTACTAGTAGTAGCAATAGTCGACGAGAGCTTTTTAGCACCCTTTTCAGTTTGTATATTAAATTTGTAAACTCATCTCCCTAAAGCTACAAAGATTTATCCTATGGTGACATTTCCCTAAAATTTCACATACAACACTTCGTCAAATTATTATTCACATATATCAGCAAATATATAAAAAGAACCTTGCGCCTTGGAAACTTCTCAGACTACAAACTGACTATTATTTTTTTCTTTTCAAAATCAGCCAATAATATTTATATTCATTAAAATGACCTGTTTTCACTTGCAATATTAGGTCAATTTTATGATATAGAACCCAGAACCAAAAACAGAACTACGGTCGTCCAATCATGAATTTACCTGGTTTTTGCCGAACGTCAAAGTTCCAAGTGGCCAGAATATTGCGAACAAATTATATAATTATCATTATCGCCTTGATTAATTAATTCTCGTAACTTTTTCTTTTCAAAATACGAATTAATTCTCAAAACTTAGCTATAAGTAATGTTTCCTATGCTTTTATCTTTCTTAAATAAATATAAGCCATCATCTATTTTCTTTTCAAATTTATACTAATGAATAACACCTACACATAGTTAATGCAACTGGGAAAACCGTCCTCCCGTTGATGTTTAGAGTGATGGCAATAAATTCGATATCCATTGTTTCAGCAATTTGATCTCGAAAAAATCTTGTTTTGGATCATAGGTGGTCAGAAGATGGAAACAAATCGTATGGTACATACTAAAACTTTGGTAAAGTTGCTCATCTCTGGGTAAGTTCAACCCCTTTAGAACAAACTGACGATCATGAACGAGATGAATATGTAACTTCTTTTTTTTGGTAATTAATAAGATGAATATATAACAACCAAGTAATAGTATGTATAATCTTATCCAAGAGTGTACTTCAAAAATTTGAAAACGGTTGGTAACTGCCTATCTATTCTTTTTAATGGCGTCTTAAAAGACTTCGGTGTCTATCCATTCATCTGGCTATCTGTTCCTGCCGTGTTGAACAGAAAACATGTTAAAACTCATAAAATATAAGTTATTGGTTTTCTTTCAAACTAAAATACAATAAATTGTGAAAGAAATAAACAGAAAGCTTGTATAATTGTCCCAGCATTTCGTGCCGTTTAATCATGGAAGAATTTCCTATCGTCTCGTTTCGCGGGTTTTTTCAAGCTACTGCAATACCATGCGCTTTTTTCTTTTGTCTTTCGTTAGCTCGATTAATTTGGTGTGTGAGGCATACGAATCTAGTTAAGGATTTATAATAACTTGATCAAAACTTCATTAGTATGAAAACGTGTTCTCACATGCGATAAAGGCTGGGAAACTTTATTTTTGGTTTGAATCAATTTGCGTTGCTGGTAGATCTTTCAGTTTTTACTTTGGTAGAGTCACTTTCCTATTCGATAAACAGTTTTCGGTTTGAGTTTCTGAAGATTAACCTGATGCACAACTGGAAAGAAATTGAAAGATTGAAGTTCAATTTTTGTGTAACTTGAGTAGAATAAAATCAGTGTAGTCTTAATCCGGAGGGAAAATTGCATATAACCCCCTTGTGTTATCACTTTTTTTGTTGAAAATCCCCTTGTGTTAATTTTTTTGCATGGAACCCTCTTGTATTAGTCTAAACCCTGCAAAAAACCCCCAATTCGTGTTAAATCCGCAGAAAGTAGCATACACGCGCAGTGTATTTGATGTAGGGTTGGGGGTTTCGTGCAGGGTTTAGGCTAACACAAGGGGGTTTTGTTCAAAAAAATTAACACAAGGGGGTTTTTAGCAAAAAAGTGATAATACGGGGGGTTATATGCAATTTCCCTAATCCGGAAGGTTCCGCGATACGGTTTTATTTTTTGACGATTTTTGCTCTAGAAGATATAATAAAGTGCAATAAACAATTTACGACCAACATTCTTAATAATCCTGAAACGTTTTTTAGGTTCAATTCATCATCTTTTAAGGGTCAAAAGCAGAAATTCGTGGTAGGCTTTGTTTGGAGTAAATAATATATAAATATAATATAAAGAGTTCAAAAGTGCGGAGAATGTTCATCATCATATTTAATTGAGTGACGTTGCTTTTCATAGATCACGCGCTACCATATTATTATTATTATTATTATTCTGGATGTTAAAATTATTTTGTGGACACACAATGCCTTCAGTTTGATCAAGGATTCAAGTGCGAAACATGAAATTTTTTGAGCCGGAAAATCAATTTTTTTTCACTATTCCTACGCTTTTTGTTATTTTCCGTAATAAGAAGTCTCGGAAGAAAATTATATATAAAATGACGTGAACTGTTCGTGTTTCGTTTTCGAAGAATGGCACATTAGAATAATTGCAAATTGTGGAAAAAGCATCTAAACGTGGGATTTTTGCAATGTGTAGGGGTAAAAGAAGAAAGGCACCAAAGGCAATCGCTCAAGCATCTCTCCCTCTCAAGAACCCCTTTTTTTTTTTGGATGAAAAGAACTTTTTAGTTGGTTTCACCTCTACCCCTCATTTTGTTTCTTTTATGTTTTGCTTGGATTTATGCAACCTCACCTTATTGGTGGATGAAAGACAAATCTCTCTCTCTCTCTCTCTCTCTCTCTCTCTCTCTCTCTCTATATATATATATATATATATATCGCTAGGACTATTAATAGGGACAAACTAATGTTAAGCCCATCCACATCGCCCTATCAATATTAGATTAGATCATCTAAATTAAACGTGCAACAAATTTGGGTATGAATTAACCAACCAGGGCTCAAATATATGAAAATTGGGTGCAAGATTTATAGAGTTTGCACTTTCGCACAGTAACACAAAATGTGTAATGTTAATAGTTGCTATTTTAATGTGCTAAATACTTATATATAAGTATATTTATTTATATTGTAGTACTATATTAACACAAAAATTTCAATATATTTAGAGATATATAAATATACATCATTGTTACAAAATAATCGCTCACTACGTATGTAAATATTTATTACACGTGTTATATGAACTCTTATCAATATGTCCCAATAGAAACTCCTCGGGTAATTTACTATCCAATATTATGTACATCAAATACAAATGAATTATTGTATATGAAGCTACACAGTTATATGTTTTATAGTATGGTATAAAATGTGTATGTTTCATGCAGATATACATTTATACATCTTTTACGTATTATCAATACATTATTCACAAAATAGACGTTAATTATATAAATTATATACATGATGAACATGTTATATTATTTTTATTAATACGAAATTTTAACTAAAATTATGTTAGTAATATAACATATCGATTTGAAATAATTGGGAATAGCCAAATTATGAGGAGTGGTGGAAATAATTGATCTCATATTTTCGGAAACGGTGACTCGGTGAGAAGGACAATTCTTAGCACTTTACTATGCTATCCATTTACGAGTATTAGAATGGAGTAGAAAATTTCTCGTTCCGTCTCCATTCCTAAAGATATGGTGCATGCTTGAACACAACACTATCTTGTCTCTTTTTCTTAACAAACAAGCACACTTTTATTACATCAAAGTAACCGAGAGATTACAAAATATTCCCTTTTTAATACATTGTATATATTTTTGCAATTAGTCACTAAACGAAACAAGCTTGGCTATCACAAAAATGGAGGGCAGAAGGCCCTCACGTCGTGTGTGGCTGGGCCATGTTTATGGCTAGCATGTCAGCTGACATGTTAATCTCTCGGTATGCAAAAACAAGCTTGACTCCCTAGAATTCAGTTAAGCTCTGTTAGCTATCTCATATCAACAATTTGTCTTTTAATTGTTGCAAGTGGACATCTGAGTGAATTTATTTATTTTTCAAGATATCTTATATAAGATGTTATAGAATTTTAAGTGAGCTTATAAATTCCTCATTTATGTGACATGTTTGAAAACTTATACCATCATATAATATTTGGATGATATTTTAAGAGATACCCTTACAAGCTTTTAAGATTAAATGTTGAAAGAGTATAGACTTTTGAAAGTAAATTAGAGCTTTGAACTTCTTTTATTAATTTCTAACAAATCTCTTAAGATTCGTCAATTAAGTTACATTCTAGTCATTTTTAATAACTTTGGAAGTTCTATGATTTTTGATCTGTTGTAATTGTGATTAAGGGTAATTTAGCCATTTAAACCTATATTAATAATTAGTTGTAATCCCGCTAGTCATATAAAAATTAATAACAACAAAATTTATCATTATACAATTTATTTATATATAGTGATTTCATTCAAATTTGATTATTACCATCACAAAATCTTTTTACATTACCATCACAAAATCTTTTTATACGAGTACTAAATCATGTTAATGTAATTTCAAAAACATGATGCATAACTGTTCAATCCAATAAAATAAAATTTAAAAATAAATGGTTAACAACTATCATTAACAAAAGAAACAAATTAAAAAAAAGATAATTATTTGAATTCAAATTATGTCTGTTATAGCTTATTTTGAAATTTTAAATTTGATTATTTTAGATAAAGATTGATAACTATATCTGATATGGGTCATAATATTAATGATTTCAAATGGGCTTAATTAATTAAATTGAAGAAGGCCTTCAAAAGGAAAGCTCGTGAAAAGCCCAAGAAAATGCTCGGGAGAATGCAAGGAGAAAAACCCAAAAAAAATCTCATCAAAATGCTTACAAAAAGGCTTGCGTGGACATGGACTCTTAGAGGAGATAATATCCTCATAACAACTAAATCCTAAATTGTGAGATTTATTTATTTTAAATCCTTAAAATATCTAAATGGAGTGGAAGACAAGTTGAGAACTCTTCATCCTCAACTTGGCCGTCCACTCCCCTTATAAATATGGGGGATTTTTATTTTTTGTGTAATTTTTTGGAAAGTTGGAAGTTGGGAGTGAAGTTGTAATTCTTTTGCTTGAAAAGTAGGGTTTATGTATTTCAATATTCAAACTCAATAAAGATGTCACTCTTTTTCTATTTCGCTCCATAAATTTTGATTTTTAGTATTTATTATTTTAGTACGTTAGTTATAAAAATAAATCGAAGACCTTGTTTAGTTCTTCAACTTTCTTGGTGTAAAATCGAACCAACATCAAGTGGCGCTGTCTGTAGGAAAAGGAGTTTAAGACGTGAGTTATTGCATTGAAATGGAAGGAGTTCAAGGATTGAGACGTTTGGAGCGAAGAAATGCCGGCGTTCAACCGCCGGCGGCAGCGGCACAAGGAAAGATCACCGCCGACCCGGTGGCGGGTAAAGAGGCCTCACCTCCCACGACCACCACGCAGCCCGGTGTTGCACCGGGGGAGTTGTTGATGGTAAATCCCGCGCCTGCTTCGATTTTCATGTTACCCATTTCGGAAAACACCACCGTTGCATCGGGATTCATTCAATCATTACCTCAAGGGAGCTTACCTTCGTAGCAGGTGGCCGCGCCGGCTATCCCACGTGCATACACACGTTGTCAGGAAGCAGGTCACGTATCCCCTCCTAACTCGGAGGGACCTATCTAGCCACCTCATCCACCACTGGCCAATGAGAACGGAGGACTCACCCCGCCAGCGCATGGACAAGTATCTGTAGGCGTAGGAGGTCAACAATTGAAAGAAAACAAGGATCAAAGCATCAAATGTGATCAAATTATCAAGGAAACAATCAAAACCAAGTCGATAAACGGGGGGAAACTAGTGTAAAAATAACATATATCAACTACCCCCAAACTTAGCTTTGATCGTCCTCGATCAAATACAATCAAGCACACACATGAAAGCTCAAAATGGTTTTTCTTTTGCAATCTCATACACACAAAAGCAAGCATTAAACCTTCGAAGAAGTTTCAGAAGAGTTACCCGATGCTTTGAACATTCAGCAATTTGAAAACCACACAAAATCTTAGTTTCCATCCCTAAATCATGAACTCCCACTCCCATATTCCTGTCAAGAGCACACTTTAGATAAGATTATGCAAATCAATTTGAAAGTAAAGCCATTGAAACAATTCAACATTCGTTAACCCATCGGTGTGTATAAAGTGCAATTGTCACAATCAAAAGGTCTTTACGGCTTGTAATGTAAAACTAGGTGATGGCTAGGATTGGAAAATATAGATAAAGTGACTAAGTCAAGAGAGCCTATAACTCAAAATCATTGATCTAAATTCGCAAATAGACTACAAAAACTTTCACTCCTTATCACTTATCCCTTTTTCACTCTCTTTTTCCTATCAACTTACAACCCCCAAACTTGTTTCTTTTCATATCGGGTTGTACATAGATTTCCAAGCCAAATGATCCAATTGAGTGCCAAGATCAAAGCCTAGTCGAGAGCACACTTTTTTTTCTTTTTCTTTTTTTCCCCATATATATCTCTCTCTCGAATATTTAGCCCATTGCTCAAGTTTTCATTTCATCCCCTTTTTTACATAATACTTCAAACCTCAAATATCCCAACATAGCCAAAACATCACTATCTAACTCATGTACATTCAAATCAAAACAAGGTGACTACCCATATTCAAGTCAAATGATATGAAGTTCTAAACTCTCTTGATTGGGTGCAAGACATTGTTTTTCTTTTAGGCTAGAAGGTGGTTGTCTTGGCATATGAAATAAAGAATAATGGTGGTTTCTAGTGTGCTTAGCACACTCCATTCTTATCAATACGGCTCAAATCAAGGTCTAGAGATTATGCAATATAGAGAAGGCCAAAATGTAAGGCTAACAACAATGAAATATGGCCTAAATCATTTTATGACTTTACAACATTAATACACACTTCATAGTCAACAAAATTGAAAGTCCAACGTTTTAAATCCTCAAAAAAATTTGCATAAGCATGACTAAAAAGGGCTTTCAAGTCACAACATATGACATGTTGACCACAGATAAGGGACTTTGACTTCGAGAGAGTAGAGATATTCAAACGCATTATGCTCTCATGCAAGGGTGCACCAATTCATGAATTCTATATCAACAAGGTTGTACCCCCAAACTTAAATTAAACATTGTCCTCAATGTTCATGAAATAAATGCAAGGTAAGAGGGATAAGCGATACAACCCTGAAATGGAGAGAAACGGGGGGAGCATGGTGGTGGGCTCATATTCCAGGATCAAACTGTGATCAAAACCTGAACAAGAGAAAACTCAAAGGAAACCATATCAAATCGAGTCAAGGGGGAAGAAAACAAAACGAAGGCACAAAAGAAAAGAAAGAAAGCAATAAAAGAAACTTGGGTTGCCTCCCAAGAAGCGCTTGTTTATAGTCATTAGCTTGACTTAGGTGCAATCAATGTGGTGGATCAACGAGGGTAACGTGCACATGGTCCCTCATACAACCATTTTCTTCATAGTGTTTCAAACGTTGGCCATTAACAATGAAAGACCCCTTTGTTTCGTGTGAAATTTCAACCACACCGGAGGGGTAAACTTTCATGACAGTGAAAGGTCCTGACCATTTAGAGCGTAGTTTACCGGGAAAAATTCGGAGGCGAGAATTGAATAAAAGGACCTGTTCTCCCTCGGTAAACTCCCTCTGTGTGATGCGCTTGTCGTGCCAGCGTTTTGTTCGTTCCTTGTAGATTTTTGCATTTTCATAGGCCTCCTGTCGGAACTCATCCAGCTCGTTCAATTGCAACAACCTGTGTTTGCCAACATCTTGCAAATCAAAATTAAGCAGTTTAATTGCCCAAAATGCCCTATGCTCTAGCTCAACGGGTAGGTGGCAAGCTTTCCCAAAAACGAGTCGGTAAGGTGACATGCCAATAGGTGTCTTAAAAGCAGTTCGATATGCCCATAGGGCATCATCTAACTTAAGAGACCAATCCTTTCGAGATGAATTTACCGTTTTCTCAAGGATGCGTTTAAGTTCTCGATTGGACACTTCAACTTGACCACTCGTTTGAGGATGGTACGGTGTGGAAATCTTATGTGTGACACCATATTTTTGCAAAAGATTATGAAACTGTTTGTTGCAAAAATGAGTGCCACCATCACTTATAATGGCTCGAGGGGTATCGAATCGAGTGAAAATGTGTTTTTTCAAAAATTTAATTACCACCCTTGAATCATTCGTACGTAAAGCCTCCGCTTCGACCCATTTAGACACATAATCAACCGCTACTAGAATGTATTTATTAGAGCATGAGCTAGGGAATGGTCCCATAAAGTCAATGCCCCAAACATGAAAAAGTTCGCATTCTAGTATGTTGTTTAACGACATTTCATGTTTCCTCGAAATATTCCCTGTTCTTTGGCATTGATCACAAGAAGATACATATGCATGCACATCTTTAAATAGAGAGGGCCAGAAAAAACCTGATTGGAGAACTTTTGAGGCGGTCTTAGTAGGCCCAAAGTGGCCACCTACCTTGCCATCATGGCAATGGCTCATAATAGATGTCATTTCTTCCGCCGGGACACAACGCCTGATAATGCCATCTGCACAATTCTTAAACAAAATGGCTCTTTCCAAAAATAATGCTTGACATCAGATAAAAATTTCTTCTTTTGATAAAAAGTGAGATTAGGGGGAAGTGCACCCATGACAACATAATTTGCAAAATCAGCATACCAGGGAAAAGCACCATGAATCACCGCATACAATTGTTCATCCGGAAATTCTTCCCCGATTGGTTTTTCAATGATTGAATCGGAGACAGGAGCTTCTATCCTAGACAAATGGTCAGCTACCACATTATCAACTCCCTTTTTATCCCTAATTTCTAAATCAAATTCTTGGAGAAGAAGAATCCATCTAATAAGGCGAGGTTTGGCGTCCTTCTTTGCAAGTAGATACTTAAGTGCAGAGTGATCAGTGTAAACAATGACTTTGTTCAAGACAAGGTATGAATGACATTTATCAAATGCAAAGACTATAGCTAGAAATTCCTTTTCCGTCGTGGCATAATTTAACTGAGCATCATTTAAAGTTCGACTCGCATAATAAATGATGTAGAATACCTTATCTTTCCTTTGTCCGAGTACAGCTTCAACTGCTGAATCACTAGCATAACACATAAGCTCAAATGGGAGGTTCCAATCTGGAGGTGCCATGATGGGCGCTGAAATTAATTTTTCCTTGAGCGTGTGAAAAGCCTGCAAACACTTATCATCAAAGTTAAACGGTGCATCTTTTACCAACAAATTAGACAATGGTTTAGCAATTTTCGAAAAGTCTAAAATGAAACGCCTGTAAAATTCTGCATGACCAAGAAAGCTCCTGACGGCTTTCACCGAGGAGGGTGGGGGAAGCTTTTCAATGACCTCAACTTTAGCTTTATCCACTTCAATCCCCTTGTGAGAGATTTTGTGGCCAAGCACAATTCCTTCTTGAACCATAAAATGACATTTTTCCCAATTTAACACAAGATTAGTTTCTTCACATCGTTTTAGAACACGTGTTAAATGGTTAAGACATGTATCGAAAGAAGTTCCAAAAACTGAAAAATCATCCATAAAAATTTCTAGGAAATCCTCGACCATGTCATGAAAAATAGCTATCATACATTTTTGAAAGGTGGCAGGGGCATTACATAGGCCAAATGGCATCCGCCTATAAGCAAATGTGCCATAAGGACAAGTGAAAGTAGTTTTCTCTTGATCCTCAGGTGTGATGGCAATTTGATTATAGCCAGAGTAGCCATCTAGTAAACAATAAAACTCATATCCGGCTAACCTCTCAAGCATTTGATCAATGAAGGGAAGGGGAAAGTGGTCTTTCCGGGTGGCCTCATTTAATTTTCGATAATCGATACATACTCGCCACCCGGTGACTGTTCGTGTGGGAATTAATTCATTGTTAGCATTGGTAATAACAGTCATACCTCCTTTCTTCGGGACCACTTGAGTTGGACTCACCCAATTGCTATCGGAGATAGGATAGATAATACCTGCATCGAGTAGCTTAATTACCTTCTTTTTAACAACTTCTTGCATCATTGGATTGAGTCGTCTTTGCGGTTGAATGATGGGCTTATATTCATCCTCCATGAGGATCTTATGCATACATACCGTTGGACAAATCCCCTTAATATCAGCTATTTTCCATCCAAAAGCCTTTTTATGGGCTTTCAACACCGTAAGCAGTTTCTCCTCCATAATGTCTATCAAAGATGAAGAGATTATAACAGGTAAAAATTCTGAATCTTGTAAGTAAGCATACTTGAGATGAGAAGGAAGAGGTTTAAGCTCAAGAGTTGGCGGTTCTTCAATTGAGGGCTTTGGTGATGAAGTGATTGGTCTATCCAAAACTTCGAAACGAGGTTGAAAACTTCGTTTGTAAGGTGGATTTGCCTCGAGAAAAGCAACAGTGTCCCTCAAGTTATTGTTTTCCATTGTCTCATCCATGGGATTCACAAGACATGCCTCCACTTGATCTTCGTATTGATTTCCCTGAAAATGTTCAGAAATTAACGTATCAAATGCATCAATGTGGAAAAAAGTAGAATCATTAGATGGTGTTCGCATAGCATGATACACATTGATTGTCACTTGCTCATCTCCCACTCTAAGAGTTAATTGACCATTGGCAATATCAATTAATGCTCGTCCGGTGGCGAGGAATGGCCGACCAAGAATGAGTGGTAGCTCGACATCCTCCTCCATATCTGGAACTACAAAGTCCACCGGGAATATGAATTTTTCGACTTTCACTAAAACATCTTCCACTATTCCTGGTGGATACTTGATAGACCTATCAGCGAGTTGCAACGAGATAGTGGTAGGTTTGGGCTCGCCAAGTCCTAATTTCCTGAAAAGTGACAAAGGCAACAAATTAATACTGGCACCGGAATCGCACAAAACTTTAGAAAAAAAATAGAACCGATAGTGCAAGGAATTGTAAAGCTTCCGGGATCCTTAAGCTTTTGAGGTATCCGGTTTTGCAATATAGCCGAGCATTCTGCAGTAAGGGCTACAGTTTCATGTTCCTCCAACTTTCTCTTGTTAGAAAGAATATCCTTGAGATATTTAGCGTAGCTCGGCATTTGCAACAAAGCATCTACAAGAGGAATGTTAATACGCAATTGTTTAAATATATCAAGAAACTTGGCAAATTGCTTATCTAACTTTCCTTTTTGTAATGCAAGTGGAAATGGAGGTCTTGGTTTGGGCACGGAGGGTTCGGGAGAGGAATGTCCCGAAACAGGGGATGATGTCTCGGCGTTCTTTCCGGAGTTGGATGTTGCCTTGGTTTTATCCAAATGTTCTGGTGTATCATCCATTTTCTCTCCCAATTTTGGATCAACGAGGTTCTTTCCGCTACGAAGTGAAACTGCTTGAACTTGTTCCTTTGAATTTTTCTCGGTATCACTTGGTAACGTGCCTTGGGTTCGTCCAGAAAGCATGTTGGCAATTTGCCCAATTTGAGTTTTTAAGTTTTTGAGTGCAAGTTCTTGATTTTTTAAGCTTGCTTCTTGTTTCTTGGACATCATTTCTTGATATTGAAACTTCTGTGTTGCATCCATCATGAACTTTTGCCACACATCTTCCATATTATTCTTTTTCTCGCTTTGTTGTGGTTGTTGGAGCCCCCCTTGCCTTTGAAATGGAGGTTGTTGGAAACCTCCTTGGTTTTGCTGAAAACCCGGTGGTGGTGGTTTCGCCATATTCGAATTTTGGCTCCATGAGAAATTGGGATGATTCTTCCATCCCGGATTGAAAGAATTCGAGTAGGGATTGTTCTGTTGACGACTTGCATTTCCCATGAAGTTAGCACTTTCAACCGAGTTAGATGTCCCACATAAATCTCCTTGTAAGCACTCAAAGTTTGTGTGATCCCTTCCGCAATTTCACAAGTGGATTTGACTTGATTTACCGTACCTTGCATGAGTCCTAAAGAATCTAATCTTTTGTTTAGGACCTCCAATTGAACGGCTACTGTGGAGTTATTCCCAATTTCATACAATCCGGCGGGCCTCTCGGGCAACGTGATTCGTTCGGCTGGCCATTGATAGTTGTTCTCGGCCATGAGCTCAATTAAGGCCCAAGCTTCCTCTGGTGATTTGTTCATGATAGTACCTCCAGCGGCGACATCAAGATTTGTATGGAGATTCGGTCCTAAACCCAAATAGAAAGTTTGAACAAGTGTGGGCACAACTAACCCATGGTGTGGGCATTTCCTCAAAAGTTCCTTAAAACGTTCCCATGCCTCATAAAGTGATTCCCCCTCATATTGACGAAAGCTGGTGATTTCATTTTTCATTGCGGCCGTCTTACCCGGTGGAAAATACTTAGACAAAAATTTATCCTCCATTTGTTCCCAAGTACGGATAGAGGCGGGTGGCAAAGAGTTGAACCATTGTTTAGCCTTGTCTTTGAGAGAGAATGGAAATAACCGTAAGCGTATGGCATCGTCGGTGACTCCATTGTTCTTGAAAGTATGGATAATCTCCGAGAATGTGGCTATATGAGTGTGTGGATCATCATGTTGTAAACCGGAGAATTGAACCTGGTTTCCTATCATTTGGATATACCCCGGCAGGATTTGAAAAGTGTTAGCCTCTACCGGTGGTAAAACGATTGGCCCTACGGCTCCTTGGATGTTTGGCATCATATAATCCCTCAAAGGGCGTTGCGGAGGTGCCTCTGGTTGGTTTTGATGAACGCGAAGATTCACAAGCTCCCGACGAACCGCTTCTTCTAAGATAGCGGGATCTATGTGAATAGGAGGAGAATTCAGATTTGGATCCATTGTGGCTTGATAATGTTGAGCCACTATTTGTAGTCTTACCCCTCGAGTAAACGTTCGTTCAATTTCAGGGTCCAACTCCGCTAGTCCCACTCGACTAGTACTGGTCATGCACTAACCGAGATCAACCTGGCACAAAGAAAGACACACAAATTAAAAATAAAAGAAATGATCTAAGCTCAGAAAGAATAAGGGAATCTCAATATTAGATAAAAATAGTTATCTCCGGCAACGGAACTAGGTCGCGTAAGTAGTAAAGTGGATTTCTAAGTCCGGGGTTATCGTATCCATGGGGACAACTATAATCTAAGTACCAAGACTACTATATTGCTCAATTCTAAGTTAAATCGGTCGATAGAAGGTTGATTAACTAATTAATAAATACTAGAAAATAAACTAAGGCAACGTCACACCAAATAAAGGGAAGAAACAATAGAGAGAAGCGATCAAGGCACATCGTTCAACCAATTATGCATTTCGATTGTGATTTAGGTTCTATTGGATTATTAGATTGATTTAGCTAAGGCGAAATTCCCTAACGTACGTACCATCCAATCTCTTGGCATAGCAACCCTACCATTGGTAACGATTTCCTATATATCTCTATATGAAAACCCGATTAACGAGGATGCATTTAAGGTCTAGGAATTCCCCACGTGAATGGAAAGCCACCTAAAGAAACCGAGTCTATCTCTAGTCGGTTTAACTATAGGGTATTCAATGTTTATATCTTCCCTAGGTTATTATCTCTCGATCTCTAACCTAGGCATTTTATCAAACACTTGGTGATCAAGCAAATGTAGCATTGAGATCAAATATTGAATACATAGCTAAAACCAAAATTAATCCAATAAACACCAACAAATCAACAATCAAAATAACATAAACGGCCTATCCATGGCCTCAATCAAACAAGTTTAGCTCATATTCATGTCAAAAGTGCAATTATAAATCATACAAGCCCTAAGAGGTTTGAACAAATTCAAGAAATAAAGATGTAAAAACTCCCTAATTCTTGTAGAGATGTGGATTCCTTGTTGAATTCTCCATGTCTTGACCTCCAATCTTCTCTCCCAAGCTCTCTCTCTCTCTATTTTCGTATGGCAACTGCTATCCAAGGTGAGTTAGGGTAAAAAATGGCTAAAAGGGGTATTTATAGACCAACCCGCTGCCTCGAACGCCGCGGCATTGGCTACTGCATGTGA
The DNA here is from genome assembly GCA_019426215.1 of Buddleja alternifolia. Classification (NCBI taxonomy): domain Eukaryota; kingdom Viridiplantae; phylum Streptophyta; class Magnoliopsida; order Lamiales; family Scrophulariaceae; genus Buddleja; species Buddleja alternifolia. The sequence goes on from CM033403.1 coordinate 10,296,021, forward strand.
ACGCCGCGGCGTTCGTGGATGAATGCCTCGGCGTTCGTCCCCTGCTCCTCCAGCCAGTTTTGGTAAACTTCGCATAACTTTCTCTACCGATGTCGGAATAAGCTGGTTCAAGTTGCTATAGAATCCTCAAACAAAGATCTACAACTCTAAAGAAGACACCAAGGCCTAAATCAAACGTTATAGGGGATAAACGTGCCTCACAAGTTACTGAATGAGAAAACTCCGTCGTAAGACGTCTCTTCCGATGACGTTTTCACTTCTTTCCCTACATATCTGATCTTTGTCTTCAACATAAGAAATGTACCTTTCCCTATTATATTTCCATTGGTATACCAAGTGTGTAATTTGGACATGGGTAGAGAAATCTATTCCATAAACTCTAGCACAGTGCATACAGCATTTTACCTTGTGTTGTATCTTTATTCATGATTTACCTTCAATCCTTGTTCTTTTCCTCCAAATCATATGTTATTCTAGAAAATATGAGAAAACAAGGATCAAAGCATCAAATGTGATCAAATTATCAAGGAAACAATCAAAACCAAGTCGATAAACGGGGGGAAACTAGTGTAAAAATAACATATATCAATGAGCAACATGCTCACCAAGTAGCATATGCTATCCCATCAGGTGTCGCGCCAGTAGGGAGTGAGCTCTCTCCAGCGGATCAATGGGGACGAATATTCACTATGGCGATGGCCTCTGTTTTACAAGGAGGATACACACAACCGAGGAGAGAGGTTTCGGTGAGCATTCCATTGCCACCCCCTCCAGCTGTCACTCCTGCTATCCCTGTGGCTCAAGGTTCAAGGTGGGCGACGTTCTTTACGATACCTTTCCCTCCTAGTCAAACCTACGGGAGGAGTGGTCATCTTCATGAAGGGACCTCAGGAGGAAACTAACAAGGATGGAGTCACCAGCACCTTGGTGAGATGGGTAATACACCCTGGAGGCAACAACTGGTGAACCCTATGGGCAACAATATGATGTGCCCAGAGGTGATGGAAGGATTCGAGGACTTAAGGGAGGAAATGAGGCAACGCTTAGAGGGGTATGCCCCACCACCTCCTAGAGGAGTTCCATTCGGGCTCCGGATCCTGGTGGAAGAGCATCCCAATAATTTCCAAGCCCCAAATATTGCGGAGTATGATGGATCGACGGACCCTACAGAGCACTTGTCAAAGTTCGAGAATAGTGCTCTACTTCATCAGTACTCTGATAGGGTGAAGTGTCGAGTCTTCTTGACCACCCTGACGAAAACTGCTCACCACTGGTTCAATCATCTAGCCCCTAGCTTGATCCACTCATTTAAAGAGTCCAGCTTGATGTTTTTACATCAGTTTGCCAATAGCAAGAGGTATCAAAAGACCTCTTTGAGCTTGTTCAATATGCGTCAGGGAGCTAATGAGCCCTTAAGAGGGACTGTAAAGGAGATTCAATGAGGCTGTTTTGGAGGTACCTTCTGCGAATGCTGAGGTTCTAGCTAATGCATTCGCCCAGGGTTTGAAGAATGGAAATTTCTTTAGGTCCCTGGCCAAAAAGTCGGCTGTCAACTTTGACAACCTGCTAAAAAGGGCAGAGAAATATGTGAATCTGGAAGAAGCAACCTAAGCGAAGCTAGCTAGCAGCAACCCGACTGCTAAGAATGAAAAGAAGATCCCGGTGGAGTCCAAGAAGCCTGCCTATCTAAATAGGTATAGAGAAGAGTATTGTAATCCAACTCGAACACCTCTTAAGGTGACTCCTGAAAAAGCTCTTATGGCGATAGAGAAGGAGAACATGATGATGATAAAATGGCCAAGGAGTTCTAAGCATGGGCCCACTCAGCCCAAATCTTACCAGTATTGCCGCTTTCACAAAGATTATGGGCATAATACTAACACCTGTCGCCATTTACTGAATGAGATAGAAAGATTCATAGCATGTGGGCACTTACAAGAGCTCATATATCGCGATCGAGAAAAGAACATGAGGATGTTCGAAAGGAGTCCAACCCGCCACGATACAGTGCGGATGTCAAAATTCGTCCCCAGGAAGATCCCCGTGGAGTGGCAGAAAGACGAGAGGAAGAGGAAAGACCGAATCAAAGAAGGAGGTTTATTAGCATGATATCCAGAGGTCCCATCGATGGAGATTCACATAGAGCTCGACGAGCTCAGCTTAGGGCTCTGAGGGAGTTATCTAATTTAGAGATGACTGAAGAAGAAACTGAGGAAAAAATCGAGATAGCCGCGATTAATACAGGACCTCTAATACAATTCAGGCCTAGTAAAAATAAGTTCATCTTTTAACGCCCTGCTCGGAAGGGATTGGATTCATCAAAATTATTGTTTGCCTTCGACATTGCATCAGCTTTTGATATGTTGGAATGGGGTAAAATTCAAAGTAGTTAAGGCCGAAAGTAATTCTTATTTTGTTGATGCTCAAATTGTGAATGCTAGGTGCAACACCGAAAAGCTCGAAGTGAAAGATCAGGAAGGAGCATCTGTCCCAGTTATCGAAAAGACCATAGGGGAAGATGCGGAAAAGAAAGAGGTTGAAGGCCAGTTCGAGGAGGAATGTCAAAGATAGCCCAAATCGAAATAGGGCAATCTTAATTAGTTTTGCGAAATGTAATATTTAAGTTTTTATGGATAATGTCGAACAATGGAATGTTATCGAAGATGTTTTTAAGAAATTAGTAGTAGGAAAACTTGATTCAAATGTGCTCTCTTATTCGTCTTGTTTATTTGAAAGTGTTGGCTCGAATTCTGATACAAGTGATCTCGCTAGAAAAACAAATCACAAGATAGAAAATACAATCAAAGAAGGGATCTTGGAACCTGATGAAGATATCAGGCAAAATGTACAAGACCTTTTAGAAGAAGTCAATCTTGGTACACTTGAAAAACCAAGACTGACTTACATTAGTTCGAAAATAGAGCAGAGTGAGAAGGGAGATTTGATCGAAGTTTTGCATACCTATAAGGATTGCTTTACCTGGGCTCAACATGAGATGCCGGGAATAGATATGTCTGTAGCTAAGCACGAATTACCAATAAAACCTGGATTTAGAGCAATAATTTAGGCTCTAAAAAGGTTGTCACCTGATTTAATAGGTGCAATCAAAGAGGAAATTGAAAAATTGGTTGAAGCCAAGTTCATTAGACCAACTAGATACGTAGAATGGTTGGCAAATATAGTGCCAGTTATTAAGAAAAATGGCAAAGTTCGGGTGTGTATTGATTTTAGGGACTTAAACAAAGCTACACCAAAAGATGAATATCCAATGTCAATGGTTGACATTTTAATTGATGCAGTGGCTCGATTTCAATATATGTCTTTTATGGACGGGTACTTGGGCTATTACGAGTTAAAAATAGCATAGGATGATAGGAACAAGACAGCATTTCGATGTCCAGGTGCTATTGGTACGTTCGAATGGGTAGTAATGCCCTTTGGTCTAAAGAACGCTGGAGCCACTTATCAGAGGACCATGAACTATATGTTTCATGATCTCATTGGGAAGTGTTAACCGTCCGTAACAACACGGAATCGAACAAATAATATAGTGAAAGTAAGATCGTCTCCACAGAGAAGGTTATCAAGTACCAAACAAAGTTTATCTTATTATTTAGACTATCGATTATCAAAGATTTGAGATTTTAATTAATTAAAAGCAGAAATTTATAAAAACAGAATTAATTATAAATAATAAACACAAATATAATTAAAACGAACAATCAATTAACGAAAAGCCTAGGGATTAAGATTTCATCAAGGTATTTTTGTGGATTATTGACTTTCAATGGATTATCATTCTTGTTTAAATTAAAGACTCAATTTCCTTAAATACATGAATACTCTCCCGAGATCTTCATGAGTACCCACCTAAATTAATTAACATCACTCCCATGATCGAAAACTAATTTAGATGAATCCATTAAGTTCTATGAATATTGTTTAACTAGTCTCATGCAAAATTACCAATATCCCTATTAAGCAATTTACACATGTCTATTAAATCTGAACCGATAAACTAATTCACCTCCCGGTACTTCTTAATTCATCTTAAATCATGCAATTGGTGATCAAGCAATTACAAGCATTAAACTCTCATTAATAGATAAACCAAACAAGAAATCACATCCATAAATCATCAATAATCCAAATCAATACACAAAACTACATCTTAAACCCTAGAAAATAATTTAGCTATGCTTAATTAAAGAAAAACAAGAAATAAATTGCATAAACATAAAGTTACTCATGTTCAACAATGGAGGATTGGAAGAATACAACTTGAGAAGATGAAGCTTTTCTCCAAGAACTCTTCTCCAAAAACTCTCTAAGATCTATTTTCTCTCTCTAAAAGTCTTCAAGATCTACTTTTTTTTTGCAAGAATGAATTATGCCTCTTCCACCTCCTCTAGCCTATAAAACGTTTTTGCCACTTTTTTTTTTTACTAAAAAGGAGTCTTAGATACATAAATTATGCCCATCCAAGTCATAAAATCGTCCCACAAAAATATAAAAATCCACAGCTGCACAGCTGTGCAGAATATCTGCACAGTTGTGCAGTTGCCTGTGCAGAAATTTTTCTCTTTCATTTTTCTTCAACGAAACATTCTCGTTTGGCCTTTCTAATGCATTTCTTTACTTCCTCTTGGTTAGCCTTCGTTATTCACGTAAAAATACTCCTTTAACTCGTCAAAACAATCGCTTTTAAGCCTACAAAACATTAAAATGACTTAGAAATAAAAATACGTAAATTAGGCAAAAACTAAAGCAAAAGACTAATAACAAAGCATAAAATAAAGATAAATGTGAGGTAAATCATGATAAAAATATGTAAAATATGAGACCTAACAGGAAGTCAATGGAGATCTACATTGATGACATCGTGATCAAAGCACAAACTCATCAGGAGCATGTCAAGTTGTTGATCGAGGCCTTCGAACGAATGAGGCGCTTTATTCTAAAAATGAATCCTTTAAAATGTGCCTTTGGAGTAAAAGCCAGGAATTGTTTGGGTTTCCTTATTCATAATCGAGGAATTGAAGTGGATCAAAATAAATCCAAAGCAATTTTAGAAGCAAAACCTCCTACGAACAAAAAGGAGTTACAACATTTTTTTGGACAGGTAAACTTTCTACGAAGATTTATATCAAACTTAGCAGGAAAAACGGAAGCATTTTCCCCACTTTTGTGATTAAGAGAAGGAGAAGATTTTAATTTGAGAAAAGAGCAGCAAGAAGCTTTCGAGGTAATAAAACGATACCTCACTCAATCGCCAGTTTTAATCCCTCCTTGAAAAGGAAAGAAGCTAAGACTGTACGTATCAGTGGCGAATTGCTCGATTGGATGTCTCTTAGTTCAAGAAAACGATAGAGGATTCGAACAGGCCATTTTTTACTTAAGTAGGCTATTGAACAATGCCGAGAAAAGATATTCATCTATTGAAAAGTGGTGCCTTAGTCTATATTTCACATTTGTTAAATTAAGGCATTATTTCTCCGCGTATATCATAGAGATTGTATCCCCAACAGATGTGATCAAGTTCATGATGAATCAACCTTTGGTAAGAGGGCGGCTAAGTAAATGGAGCCTAAGTTTACTCCAATTCGATTTAATTTATGTGCCCCAGAAAGCTATAAAAGGACAGGCATTGACTGATTTCCTAGCTGACCATCCTTCGAAAACTGATACACTTGATAACCTCGAAATCGAATTTATGGAGTTGGTGCCATGGATCCTTTATTTTGATGGTTCAAGCACGTGGGAAAATGCAGGGATTGGAATATACATCGTATCTCCAAACAAAGCAATCACAAAAATGTACGTGAAAATTGAAGGGGAATGTTCAAACAATAGAGCAGAATACGAAGCTCTCATCTTAGGTTTGGAAGTTTTACTCGAAATGAATGCTAGAGATATTGAAATAAAGGGTGATTCCCAATTAATTATAAATCAAGTGAAGGGGGTATTTAAATGTGTAAGCCCATTGTCAATAGCCTCATTTTCCCGAGTGCACGAACTATTAAAATAATTCAATGACGTTAAAGTTGCCTATGTGCCAAGAGAAAGTAATCAAATAGAAAACGATTTGGCTCAATTATCATCAGAATACAAATTGGACTCTATTTTGCTCAAATCGGCAATCCAGCTTGAACCGAGAACGGTATTACCTTTCGAACGGAGACATATATTGATTAATAAAATAGATATTATTAAAGAGAGCGGCGATTGGCAGCACGAAATTGTTGAATATCTTAAAAATCCGGCAAAGGGAGGATTCTCGAATAAATTAAAATTAACGGTGCATCATTATTTTTATGATGGACAAGAACTGTACAGAAAAGACTCAGAGAGTTTTACTAAAGTGTCTTGATTTAGAAGATGCCATGATCATCATGGTGGAGCCACACGAAGGTATATGTATGGCCCATCAAGCAGGGCAAAAAATGAGATGGTTAATACATAGATACGGGAACTATTGACCAACAGTTTTAAGAGACTGCATAAATTATGCCAAATGATGCAGGTAATGCCAAATGTTTGGCAAAATATTAAGGCAGCCTGCAGCCGAATTAAATTCAATAATCAAGCCCTGGCCATTTGGAGGATGGGCCATGGATATCATTGGTGAAATCAAACCTGCTTCTCGAAAAAGCATAGCTATATCTTAGTAGCGACAAATTATTTCACAAACTAGATCGAGGCTAAGGCTTTCAAGAGCATCAATTCAAAACAAGTGATGAAGTTCATTAAAGAAAACATAGTTACCAGATTTGGGATCCCTGAATTTGTAACGTTTGATCAGGCCAGGATCTTTAACAGTACAGAGATGCTCGAATTCTTAAATCAATTTAGAATCAAGTTATTAAATTCAACACCATATTATGCCCAGGCAAACGGGCAGGTCGAATCATCAAATAAATTGATTAAAGGCTGTATTTAAAAAATGATAGGGAATAACCCCAGAAATTGGCACGAATTGCTAATTGATACGTTATGGGCTTTAAGAACGACCAAAAAGGATAGTTTGGGAATATCTCCATTTCAACTGGTCTATGGGCATGAAGCTATCATTCCGATGGAAAACAATATAAAATCGAGAAGAATTTGCGAACAAATGCATCTTACAACGGAAGAATATGTCAAAAATATGAACATCAAAAAATTAAATCATGAGATGGTACAGATAATAGCTTTGCAGAAAATTGAACTTCAGAAGAAAAGGGTTGAAAAAAGCTATAATAAAAATGTAAAAGTAAGATCTTTCAAAAAAGGAGACTTAGTTTGCAAAATGATCTTACCGGAAGGGTCAAAAGATCATTTTTACGGGAAGTGGTCGCCTAAATGGGAAGGACATTCCAGATTTCAAATGAATTGTCAGAAAACCCATTTAAACTTAGATATTTAAATGGGGTTGAATATGGCAGAGCGATGAATGCAAAGTATTTAAAGAACTATACACCGAGCACATGGGAAGAAAATGAAGTGATTATATTTAAAAGGCTACCCAAAACTGGTAGAAATTTCTTACAATAAAATAATAATGTTAAAATACATTAGTAATATCCTAAAATCGGATAAAATGCAAAGAGCTAACTAATACTTCAAGGGTATATTCGAAGGCATCCCTTTCGAGTAAAGCTGGCCTGACTACCTCCTCGAGCTCATGCGTGAGTTGGGCACTCTAATCTTGGAGACTAGTGATAACCCCTTTGACTTGATTGGTAAGGTCAGAAAGGCGATCTCTTTCGATTTGGAGAGTTGCAATATGTGCATCTATAGCGGCAATCTGGGATCATTAATCTGTTCGAGTGTTCTCCAAGACCAGGGACTAATTTTGGAGTGGGTCATCCGCTGGTAACGCTCAAGGGACACCTCTTCCTCAAAGGGGTTGATACCCTGATCAATAAACTCACGAAGGCCGGCAAGACATGATTCGAATACTTGACGGGCCGGCTTGGAACATAGGCAACCATGGATCGGCTATCCTCGAAGTGGTCTCATCGAGGAGGGCTCGAAGCCTCTCAACCAAAATGGAATCATTAGGATTCCGCCTAATATCGTAAAGAGCCTCAGTCAATTCACTCCTCGAAAATGCCAAAGGCGCAACATCTCCTAGAAAAGTTAAAATAAACGCATAAGTAAGAAAATTGGGAAACTTATGCAATAAAAAATCGAAAAACTTACCTATGAATGGGGCAAGTGTTGCAGGGGCCATCAAGCTCGAAGAAGATGGTTCCATAGAGGCAAGTGCTGCAGGGGCCATCAAGTTCGAAAAAGATGGATCCAACACTGGCTCAATTGGAAGAGTTGAAATCGGATTTATTTTTTCAAACCAGATTGATGGGGCAGTAATTTGAGAAGGATCTGGTAGGGGCTGGAAAGGAACGCCACCAAGTGAGTTCACTCCAAGGCTATCTAGAATGGATAGGTCCACAAATATGGTTGAAGCTCCTGTGGGAGAAGTAAAGGGTAGCCTTATCAAGGACAGAAGGTAGGAATAGCCAAATTCTCTGAGGACAGTAACCCTATAATAAAACTCACAAGTATTATCTAAAGAGGTGATGAAAGATCATAATATACTCAAAAATGCTAAAAAAATACCTGAAATCGAAAATAAAAGATCAACAGTGGTTGCCATATCATCGACACTTTAAATAGGGTTCACCAGGACTAAAGAAGTAGTTGCGGCATCAACAGAAACTACTGTGAACATATTCGAAGAATATACATATTACAGTCTAACCGAAGGATCGAAATAAAAATAAAGTATTTTTCGAAAGAAAGTTAGAAATACCTTGTGGAACATCATCAGATGGGGTAATCTCCTTAGAAAGAGCAATCTGGGTTCTGGAGGAAAGCTCTGAGGTAGTTTCTGTTGGTGGTGGGATCGTAGAAAGATGCATTTTGAAATCATCCTCAACATCAAGCTAAAGAGTATCTGATTCGAGGACAGTAGTCTCAATTGATGGGCCTATACAAGGGTCATAAACATAAGAAAATGGCGAATAAAAGTAAAAGTTCCTAAATATGTTGAAACCGAAAGGAAAATAGGAAGTGGGGTAATAGATAAAAGTAATTACCAGAAGTTTCGGAAGGTTCTCCCAAAAGTGGGCGTTTACTGCTCCTTCGAACAATGGGCTGGGGGTCCACCTCCTCTTCTTCATCTCCAACAGATGCCAAAGGAATTTCAGTTGTAGAACTCAAGGCAGGAGTTTCTTGAATAAGAAGAGCCCCTCGTTTTCGAGTAACAGGGGCCGAAGTAGTAGAAGGACTGGCTTTAGATTTTGTCACTTTGGAAGAACTTGCAGAGGGTCTGACCCTGGCACTAGGTTCAATTCGAGTGATGGCTTCAGATTCTCGAAGGTCTTGGAATAACCCTTCATGTGCTTGTATAAGAGGATCGTCTCTTTCGAATCTCTAGCCGGATGTTAATCCAAAAGGGATGAGATAAGCATCATCCTGTCAAGACGGGCAAAACTAAGTTAACATTCGAAAAAGGGGGAAAGAATTAAAAGAAGAAAAGGAAAGAAGACATGTACTGGCATACCTCGACAGAAAGTAGCCTCGAGAGGTCGGCTACGTTTGCAGATCCTGCACAAATTCTTGCAGCATCGACGACCAACTTCCAAATGATTCGCCTGGAATAATTGCGTTGCAACACACGATTCCAGAAATCAGCAAAACACTGCTCCATTCGAAGGATCCTACAAAAAGCAGGTATGGGGATAGGAAGAACTTGACAAGCAGACATCCTTTGAATAATTGTCTCTGCCCGATCCCTTTTAGTCTTTGGGATTGTCTTTTCGACCACAGGCGGTTCATCGTTCCCAAAAAGGGTAATGCGAAGCTCTGATTAATGCCAAATTGTCTCGAGCATAGCTATAAGAAACATAGATAACAGGTCAAGAAGAGGAAAATGTGTATTCGAGAAGCATTATACATTCAAAGAAAAAAGCCAATGAGATTACACCCGGAGTGTTGTCTACATATAATAAGTCTCGAGAAGATAAAATGGAACGCCAATAAGAACGATCTTCATCAGAACGCCGCAAGGAGTTAATTGCTCTTAACCAGACTGGAAGAGTGGTGTGGGACCAATGAGTGGGCTCCTAGTCATGCCTTGTCTCGAAAAAAGGGTAACAAATCGAGACATAAAGAGGGTTGTACATAGTACTCAAGGCCAATAGGTACGAGGCCTTCTAGAGGGGGATTAATAAGTTAATGGCAGCCTCTCCATAACAGACCTAACTCGAGAGAGGTTTAAAAATAGAAGAAGTTCGAGATGCTTCTTCGAAGGACGCGGGGTCCTGATGTTTAACAGTTTGGGATAGTAAAGAAAGGCCTAACAAGATAACAGCCATAATGGACCAGATAGCCTTTTAGCATTCGAAGGGTCCTGGTGGAGTTGGAACATCATAAGTTAAAATTGGGACAATACAAGGGGAGCTAATTCGATGGGCCCCAAAGTCGCCAAAATATTAGCAGATAAAGGGAGGAAGGTCTTGTTCACAACACAACCGGAGTTCATGAATAAACGAGAGAAGACAAAATTCAGGAACAATACCTCCTTGAAGGCTGGAACTACGTTTTCACACTCAGCAAAATGTTTGATCAGGGTAGAATAAGCAATGTTGGCACCTCCACTCTTGCCATGACGCTTAAGCCATTCTAAAGAAGATGCCAAAAGTGCTCGAGCTCCACTAATTGCTTCACCGGTAGGCGGTATGGTGCCATGTGGAGATAACCCGGTGATTAAAGCCATATCCTGGAGAGTTATCGTCTGGAATCCTCGAGGCAAGATAAAGCAGTTTTACGAAGGATGCTACGAAAATGCCAAGGCATCTGTCATCACTTGCAAAAAAGGAAGTATTTGGTAGCAGGCTATTCGAATAAGCCCCATGATTCGATTGGCTATCCACTTCGAATGGAATTGTTGAAGACGATTGAACCATGAAAAAACGTCAATGTTACCTATCCAACCATTAATGGGCTTGCTCATATTGGTCCAAGCCAGTTTTGGGACTACCCCTAGCATACATAATGGAAAGTTATCATCACTTTCCAAATCGGGCCAAGTCCCAAGAAGATTAGGGACATTAGGAGCGTCGTTTTCAAACGCCGATGACTCAAATTGAGGGCCCAAAGTCAGATGATTGAGCAATTGACCCCTATGGTCGGAGGCCCATCGAGGAACTACATAGGTTTCTTCGAGAGATGCGACCTTGATATCACTATAGTGCCTCGAGACGCCATAATAATGTCATATATATCTTCAGCGGCCTCGCTTTTGAGAATGGTCGCTCGAGGGACCAAGAAACCTAGGTCATGGACGGCGGTATGGAGAGGAACAACCATTGACTCAAAACAACGGGAGAATACTCGAAAAGTGATTGAGAAAGAAAGAAGGAAAGCTCTACCCATTATCGCTAGAAAACGAAGGAGTAAGAAAACAAACTCACTCGAAGAAGAGAAAGAGAGAGGCAGACGAAGTTAGAGATAAACATTTTTTGATTTATGAAAATAAAGAAAAAATCATCGGATATTTATAGGGTTTTAAACACCCGATTATGAAAAGGCATACCTATTAATTCGTGAGAGAAGATGAAAAGCCCAGGTTTTCATTAAGATGCATGAAAAGGCATACCTGTTAATTCATGAGAGAAGATGAAAGGCCCCAGATGTTTTTCATTAAGAGACACGTATTTTCATACCCTCCAAAAATATGAAAAGTCTCTTACGGGAGGACGTGCCTTTTAATACATATGAATTCGAAACATTCAAATATATTGGGGGGTATTTGTTTACACCAAAAGAAAAGGACAAAAATGGGCTCCAAAGCCCAAAAGGCCCAATAGCAGCAAAGGTGAAGAATTAGGTTTTGGAAGTAGCCCATTAGAGGATAAAACTATATATATACGCTTTGTTTTGGGCTGGAGAAATCAATTGAAGTAAAAGCCCGAAAGAACGAAGAGTTTGCCCATGAAGAGTACGCACCAAAACAAAGGATTTTGAAAGGGCAGTTGCAAGCAGTTCTAGGAGTCACGGAATGTGGGATCGTCAAACTAGAATATATATGAGGAAAGAGGGACACAAGAAGGAGGACGGAAAAAAGAACACAACTCTGAAATTTCTTTCTTATTTTCTTAGAATTAGTCTTAATTTTAGGAGTAGTCTGCAATGTAAATTTAGGAGTAATCTAGCGTAGAAGGAGTTAGCAGGTTTCTATCTTCTCAGAAGTTGTACTCACGGACACTCGACTGAAAGATTCTCATGGAGGTATTAAATTGTCTGTTTTCAGATTTAAGTATTTGATAGATAATTTTTTACCTTGACTTGAATATTTCTGTCATTTTATTTGAACTCGAATATATTTGATTGACGTTTAGTTTAAGGCGTGAACCACCAAATAGCATATAGAACGCGGGAGTTGGAAGATAATCTCAAAATATAGATTATCACGAGGCTTGGATCAGTCAATCGAATCCATCTCATTCAATTTGTTTTCATCCGAAAACAACCTCATATTCTTTTTGGATAAAGTTAGCATAACTAATTGATTTTTTCTAAAACATGTGTTCTTATTCCAATTTTAAGTTTCAAATTCAATTATATTTCATGTAACGTAAAATACGGCTTGCTATCTTTAATGTAAATTTCAAATTTCAAAGTTACTTGTGCATCTATAATTCTACCACATCAAGATAGCTGCATTTTCAAATTCAAAAATAATAAAAGCAAAATTAGCACTTATTGAGATTCATGAAATAGAGAATGCGTGAAATCTGTTGCTAAAATGATATTCAAATTTAGATTAGTTAAATCTAGGGATTTCATATATTGAAATTTAAAATTATTTTAAAGATAATATTCATGTACTATTTATATATAAAAGGTTTCACTTTATTTTCATAGCATTTCATTATCACATTTCAAAAACACAAATTAGGGAGAAACCAACTCACCCCACCACTTATCAACTCATCAAAATTTATCTGAGTTGCTTAAATGATCTATTGTTATCGCGTAACAGAAGTTTAGTACATAGAGGTAAATATTACTATGTTTACCAAGTTAATTTTGTATATGTATATTTTTTTTTTATCTTATAAGTTGTTAAACCTTTACATTATGTTTTTTGCTAGAATCTAACAAGAAAGCTCAGTGACAGGTACTAAATGCAGTCAACAATCAATGGATCAGGTCGTCATTTGGAATTTATTTATTTTTGCGGAAGAAGGTTTGAAAAACGAGCCACCAAAATATTTATGTAATTACACTTCTCAAGGTTCAACAAGATAATGTATTGAAGAAATGAAATTAGTTTGACTAAATAGCATTAAATATTTATTTATTTACATTTCATTTTATATATTTTTTATTATAAATATAATGTATTAATGTCTAATTTTTATTTTTATTTTCATTATTCGCAGATGTATCAAGAATTTTATGTTATGGGCTTGAGAATAGAGATTAAATGTAGAAGGTGTTCAAAATGATGCAGCAGTAGCCATTTGTGAAGTAATGAGAGCTCTAAACTTGGGTTTACTGTTGGAATTTTTATTTTCTAATTCAAATGTTTAAACATTTTCTTTTAATCCAAATACATCATTCAATTTGATTTGCTTTAATTTTCAGTTTTCATTTTTAAGGTCTATAGCTGATCCATTTAATTGACCCATTACCCCGTTGTAACCAAAAAAAAGAAATTAATTGACCCATTTAATTGGAGTTGGGTTTGTGGTGCATTTTGATAGTCTTCGATGCAGTTACAAACCCCCATACTTTTCAACTTTTCTGAATGTAAAAGGATGAGAAGAAATGAACCACTGAAAAATTTATACAACTACATTTGTCAAAGTCCAATATAAGGTATTGAATAGATAAAATTAATTTATTGAAAGAGCAATAATATTTAGTGATCTATTTTTCTTCTGATGTAATTTATTTTATTATTAATACAATGTATTAATGTCTCTTTATTTCTTCTCATTTGCAGATGATGTAGAAAATTTTAGGATTATGTATTGGGGAATAAAGATTAAATGGAGAGTGTGTTGAAAATGCTGTAGTAGCGGCCATTTTTGAAGAAATAAGAGCACATGAGTCTAGTTTACTTTTAGAATATTTTTATTATTTATTTTCTAATTCAAATATTAAGAGGTCTTTTCTCGATTGAATATTTGCAATTATTTACATTTCATATTATGAGTAATAGTAATTGTTGTAGCAATTTTTTTAAAACAATAATCAATTCTATAAACTTTCGAAACGTCGCGTATTTTGCAACCAAAAAGAAAAAATAGATTATATAACTATTAATTGGCAATGTGTTCCATTTATTTTTCTCTTTTACAAGTTTTTGTTTTTAATTTTACATGATAAATACACATGCATGTTTTTTAATTTCTACTTCCCCATGCATATCAATGAATGACAACATATTGAATTTCTTCAACGTAGCAGTTGGAGATTTTCATCACTATTAAATATAAAAATCACAAATTCCACTTCAGTGTACTTATTTAAGTCCAATGACCTAAATGGCTTTTTTTTTCATGTTTGGTTAAATTTACCTATAATAATCAACAAAATTGAGCCAATTTTTTGAATTAATGACGATAATTATCTCTCATTTTAATTTCTAATATTTTTAAATTAAAATTTCCAATATTTTTTTATTCTTTTTTTAAATAAAACAACTCATATAAAAGAAATTTTCGATGTTAATCATTAAAATTGAGTCATATTTCTTTAGATTATAGATAAACAAATTTTGCATTGATGAATATATATTTTTAAATAACTTTTTAACATATTGAGTATCCCGTGTCTTGGCACGGGGTTACTTCTAGTTATATATAAACGACAATGTGACATTGCCCATTATCCCTTTGGGTCAATTAAGGAGCTAATGAAGTACGATGCCCATAGCCCATTAGACACTATAAATAGTGTGAAAGGGTGAATTACATAAACACACCCTCACATTAGTGCTAATTATCAAATTCCCCTAACTTTTAATAAATTACAACAGGGCCTCTTTAAAGGGTTTATTTATAAGTTTTACAAGGGGTAAAATTATAAAATATTTTAAATACAGAAGGGTTGTAATTATAAGAATGCTTTAACATGAAGGAAAGTTTATGTAATTGCAAATAAGTTTTTTTTTGGGTAACTTGCACTAAAGTAAGGATTTTTGGTAATTTTCTCTAGTGGAAAATTTGATCATTTGAAGTAGAATTATCTAATCACTTAAAAATCTCTATTAATTACTATAATAAAAAAGGACAAGAACTACTTTGTCATGTCATAGATCGGATCCAGTCCACTCTTGACTAATTTTTTGAAATATTTTGGCTAATGTTTGACCACCCTGATCCCGACTCAATTTTCACACCACAACTATATTATTTTTACTTTTTAAAAATAGAATGCAACGTGCTCTAAATTTCAAAAATATCCTATGCAAATTCTTGTAAGCTCGGAAAGTATTTTAAATCTTATTGAAGTGTTGCATATAAGTTTAGCCAAACACCGTTGAGATTTATAAGCTTATCCAGACAACAATAATTTATTTATTTATTGCTAATTTAGACAATATTAATTCTTTTTTACAAATATCATTGTCATTATGTTTTTAACTCGAACTTTTATAAAGATTTACGGGTAATTAGAAAATATTTTAAAGGTTTAATAATGACGAAAAATGTATATAAGTTATCACTATTAATAATTAGTGACAAAAAAAAAATGGTCTCATTATTGATAATTAGTGACACATGTTTAGTGATTTTAGTGACAACAAATGTACTTGTCATTATACTTGTGTTGTCACTAAGTTGTCATTAGTTTTTAGTGATAGCTTAAAAATAGTTCTTGTTATTAAAAATTAGTATGTGGTAATGCAACAGGTATTGTCACTCATTATGAATATTTACAGAAAAGATGATAATGATGTCACTAAACATTTTATCACTAATATTATTTTTTGTTGTAGTGAGAAATATAAATATTTTATAATATTTTTTTGTGTTTGAGATGTTTTTCTTTCTGCGATCTTTTTTCTTAAAGTCACTTAGTTTCCTATAATCGTAATGTAAATATACTATCTCTCACTAATCGTAATGTAAATATACTATCTCTCACTAATTAAATACATACAAATAATGTCCAGAACTAATCTAATAAAATATAATTTCTATAGCAAATTGGAAAGTTATCCTATCATTAAATAAAAACAAATTATAAGAAGTTTATGAAATATGATTTGAAAATGCAAGGAACTTCAACTTCGATCTTTAAAATTAAAAATATCAATCATCATTATACTCCATTGATAGTTCTAGTTTCATAGAAATCAATTGTAAAAAAAAAATACAAAAAGAAAATGAAATGATACTTATTGTAAAAGAAAGATGAAAAATGTATGGGAAAAAAACAAAAATGTATGAGAAGTAACAATTGTGGAATCCTAAGGGTTACTAAGTGTGAGATTAATCCTCATAACCTGAGATGTCCTGGCTGCAACATCTGCAGCCCACTATGATTTAATTTATTCTAGATTTTAGGAGAATCATGAGACATGATAAAGTTGGGTTTAGACAGGTTGTATGACAAAACAGATGACATTAACATAAGATTCATCCATGGTAGGATATCGAGATATTTCTATGTTGTTACTAATCTCGTGCAAAATTACTAATATCCATCTTATGCAATTTTAACATGTCTGTCATATCTGAACTGATAATTTAATTCACCTCCATGTATTTCTTAAATTAACTTAAATCATGCAATTGGTGATCAAGTAACTACAAGCATTAAATACGCAATGATAGATTAAACAAGCAAGAATAAACCCCAACAATATTAACAATCCATATACATACACAAGATTACATCTTAAACCCTAGAAAATAAATCAAATTTAAAGAAGAAGAAATAAATTGCATAAATTTTAGGAAACTTCATGTTTAACAGTGGAGAAATCAAGAATACAACTTAGAGAAGAAGTTGAAACAAGAAAATCCAAGAAGAACAATGGAGAAATCAAGAATACAACTTAGAGAAGAAGTTGAAATGAGTAAATCTGAAAAAAGAACCTTTTTGATTGATGAGAATCCAAGATTTCTCACTCCTATCTTCAATAGAATTTCATTTCTTCCTCTCCAAAACTCTATTCCCCAAAACTAGCGTGTTGTGTTTTCTACTATGTGTGTATGTGTTTTCTTTCTCTTTCCCACCTTATAAGGGTTTCTAATTACAAATAAGCCTAACTAAAAGAAGAAAAACCAAGCCCATTAAAAATTGGAAATCTGCGCACTGCACAGTGGTGCAAAATCAGTGCACAGTTTGGCACCACTGTGCAAAAGTTGTTGTCAAGGATTTTTTCTCTGCATTTTTTTCAACTCAAATCTCTTCGTTTTGACTTCTCTTGCTCTTCTTTATGTCTCTTAGTTGACATTTTTTGCTCTCTTCAATAATACTCTTTTTACCCGTCAAAACCATTGTTCTTTGCCTATAAATACATCGAAACGACTTATAAGCAAGAATATACAAATAAGGATAAAAACAACTGAAAAGATCAACTCAAGGCACAAATTAAGGATAAATGATAGGAAAAAAAGTGGTAAAAAGATGTCAGTTTTAAGACCAACAATACTACACTTAGAGGTGCAACAATTGAAGCACTTGATTTTGTTAGGCATGTGCCCTCGATGCCAATGAGGAGAGAGATTATATAGGACACTTATTTATTTCTACGAACAATTATCTATTTATAGAAGGCATTTATGTTTTATTCATATAATTCTTTATGGCATTAATAGGTTACGAACAAACAACTAGTTCATGTATATTAAAACAAACTTTCCACTCCTTATGTTATAAGGTGGTGGTCCCAAGTGACATACGAAAGGGTCTAGAGGGGGGGGGGGGGCTGAATAGACTCTGAAGTCTTTTGTTTTACTTCAAAAATTTCGTATCACTCTTAAAGATTTGAACGCTTAGAGGCTGAGCGCTTGGGTCAGGCGCTTCAGTAGAGATAACTTAGACTTAGTGATTTTAGCAATTTACCAAAGTAGAGTAATGCCTAGATCGCTTAATCAGGGTTAGCACAGCGAAAATAATTTTTTAGCATTCAGTTGGTTAATTAATCGCTTTGCAATTAGCTTGTCTTTTTCAAAGAATATAAACTAATGTAAATCAAGATAATAATTAAAGTAAAGAACACAAGAGATTGTAAGGTTCACTGGGTGATGTAATAATTAAAGAAAAGAACACAAGAGATTGTAAGGTTCACTGAGTGATGTAATCCCAACTACGTCCTTCTTCTCCTTTTTCCTTAGAGGAATTTACTAGGATGATTTTCGAAAAATCACACAGAATCTTCTACAAGATAGTAAAGGATGAAAAAGATCTCGGGCTCCTTGATCACACAGATTTCAGCACCAATGAAGATCGTCTTCTACAAGCTTCTCTCACTCAGAAATACTTTCTGTAAGGGGTTTTCAACTTCTTTCTCACTCAGATGAAAGGTTGAAGGTTTATTACAAGGTTTTGTTTATTTTTGGGAAGAACAAACAACTTGGAATATCAATAGGAATTTAGGTTTCTTTTTTGGAAGAGGTTTGAGATATTTGTGACTATCTGGAATGTAGATAAAAAGCTTGAAGAATTTTTAGCTATGGAGTTTCTAAGCTTTCTCTTGTGCAGGCACGTAAATTTCTCTTGTAATATTATGTACCGTCTCTTTTAGGGTTTGCTGAAGGTAAGGTATTTATAGGCAATTCTTGGGATCTGTCCGTTGGACACATGTGAGAGCGTGTCTTTCATGGAGCGCGTGATTTTACCTAAAACCTGACATTCCTGAAAATCTACTGGCACCGATTGGATGGGAGCAGCTATAAACTCTGAAGTTATGACAGTCTAGTCAAAAAGGTGGCTTGTCCACAAGTCATAGTGGCTTATCACATTTAATGCTCTTATCAGGCATTTAATGCATTTGAATTTATTTTCCATTGGAAATAAATGTTCGTTGAATGATTGCATTTAAGTCCTTCATAACTTGAGGATTTAATTCAGGTGAATCTGACATCGGATCGCTAGAATGATTTGAGCGCTTGATTTAAAAATCCTGAAATAGTCCTTTAGCGTTTGACGGGCGCTAAGAACAAATCTTTATCTTCAGCTGATTTCAGACGCTGATCTTCAACTTCTTCTCTAATAGACTCACCTAGAATTCTATTAGCAATTCGGTATTTAATACTTAGTCTAAAATCTATAAAGATAAAAATTACAAGCCTAATAAAAATTACATACTTTCAAACACTTATACAAAGATCTATCAAAGCAGAAACTTATATTGTATTTGGAGTCTAACATAAAATCCTATCTTGTCATCATCAAAACATCTAACATGAAATTTTCTAACAATTTCCCCCTTTTTGATGATGTCAAGACTTTTAACTCTTATAACTCTTTTATAATTTAAGAGTTACTTAAAAGAAAAGCCCAAATAAATATAAATTAGCGTTTTAAAAGTTAGTAAAGTTAGCTAATGTTAGATTAGCCTCAACAAGTTGTTTCAGCGATAAATCATTCATATATTGAAAGAATAAGCATACATGATTTATACTGAAAGTAATATAATGAAAGCGACAACAGAAATATAAATATACAAAAAAAATTCATTCACTTTTTCTGTCGCTTTGCTCTTTCTTCACCTTGGAGAACTTCTAGCGCTAAGTCCAACAAGAGACGATCAATGTCGATCATTGTCATATGTTGAACTTCATCGTAATCATGCCTATGAAGTCTAGCGCTTTCTTTAAGTTCTAACAACCTTTCTGTCCATTCTCTTGGCGAAATTCCAAGCTCACGAATTAAATCGTGATAGATATCTTTTCTTGGATCTTTTCATGGTTTCCAATTGATTGGTCGTCTAAGCGGTCCGGCAAAAGGTTGAAATCCCATACTTTCCAAGAAATCGACGTCCAAGTTCGGAATCAAGGACTTTCCTAGATAATATCTTGGCTTCCTCTTTTTAGTTAGCATCTTCTTTATGCTCACTAGTTCGTCAAACATTGATCGCCAATGTTTATTATCTGTCTTTGATACTGCTTTGGATGTGTGATGCTTTTCTTTTTCCTTTTCCCCCTTCTTGGCATCATCAAGAGAGGTTTTCAACTCAGCGACTTCTCTTCGCAAGAGTCGAACTTCATCAACTAGGAGAGCGACTTGGTGAGCGATGCTTTGAGCAGCGGCATCGGTCGAAGTATGTCTTTCAGCATCAGTCGAAGTGCTCTGAGCTAAGTGACGGTTGAATTCTGATGAGAGTTCAGCGACAAGTGGTGATATGCTGTTCATGATTGTGATAGTGCTTTTATTGGAAGCGTTTGCAATATCACGACTTTGCGTATCAGACATTATTCGGATTTGTCTATCAGCAGCCTCAAACATCTTGGAACAGGAACCTTCAATGTTGGTGAGCGAGTTCCGTACTGCCTGTCTGATATCTCTAGCGTCTGAATCAATCTTAGAATTCGAATTGGAAGAAGGACGCCGAGGAGACGGAATGAGTCTGTAAGAACTAGAAACTGCAGCCTTGCCTTTGGATTTATCTCTGATAAAGGGCTCTTCAGACTTTTGAGCAATTTCAGCATGCACTTCTTCAATCGCTTGATCCATGGAAGGATCTGCAAGCGCTGACGGGAGCTCAACTACTGGGGCGCTAGAAGGATCTGGCAAAGAAGCTTCGGGAATTTGAGCGTCATCCACAGTAGGAGAATCGACTATTTCAACTATTTGGACGGAAGGAGAAGACTCTTCAATAGCAATGACCTAGAGTGGGCCGAGCGCTTCCATCACATGCCTTGGACTTATCAGGGTGCTTTGCAGAATAAAGAAGATAATGTCTTCTTGCTCTTCAATGCTTAGAGCAAGCTGCACGCCTTCCGGAAAATGAATTCCTGAAGTATAAGATTGGAAAAAGTCCAAAAGAAAGGGCATTAGCGCTTGAGCTGCTTCTTGGTCCACTGGCCTGATCAGCGATATCATCTTGGCCACTTGAATATTTTGTTGACAAAAGAGCACAGGGTGAAGATTGTATCCTCGGAAGTCGTTCAGCCCTGAATAGTGATTGAAAGTGATGTCGAACGCTTGTGCATTTTCTATCACTGCTCTTCTATCTCTGTGGAGTTCAGCAAACTCAGCGTGTTCATTTGAAACGTCGACAAAAATTTAACTTTGTCCGCGAAGAAGCGGCTGTTTACTGGAGGAGGCTTCTTCGTTCAAATCGGGAAAGATGCGCTGAACAAACGCTTGACGAGGATGCAAGATGTAGCGTCCACCTTGGCTGAATAAGGCTAGCTGTTGATGAATGTATGTCTCAATGGGTTGCCTGTAACCCGGTAGAGCGCTAACATTTTTGGCAATATGCTGACGCTGTTGAAGCAAAAAGGTCACAAATCCTCGGCGTCTGTATTCAATTCCAAATTGAAAGAGGAATGGATATCTGACGAGTTCTTCAAGAGTGTAGAAATGTAGAACAAAC
The DNA here is from genome assembly GCA_019426215.1 of Buddleja alternifolia. Taxonomy (NCBI): domain Eukaryota; kingdom Viridiplantae; phylum Streptophyta; class Magnoliopsida; order Lamiales; family Scrophulariaceae; genus Buddleja; species Buddleja alternifolia. Next base: position 10,317,577 of record CM033403.1, read on the forward strand.
TCTTCAGCCCATCTGGCTGTATCCATCATCCATCTTTTGCCAAGCTTGTCAGCTTTCTTTTGTTCTTTTCGAGCGGCAAGGTACTTCTCGAAACGTGTAGTTTCTTCATCGTAATCCTTAGCCCATAATCTGGCAAGATATTCTCGGGCTTCATCTTCTATCCACGAATTAACAGGATTTGGACGCTCAGCAACTACTGGTCCTTTTCCTTTCCAAAGCTTGAGTGGATTAGGAGAGAGGGCATTCTGAGGAGACTTGACGACTTTGGGGAGAGCCAAATATCCTATTTTGTTTAGATCTTCCTCATCAGGATTTTTGTTCCAATCGCCCATATGGGGATTCTTGAGGACAATCTTGCTGGCTCGAGGAGGATAGAAAGACTCGTCTGTGCGACCGATGAAGTTAAATCGCTCTTCGTCAAATTTTGTTCTGTTGAACGCTGGTCTTCGGATGTACTCTAAGCGAGATTGAAGTCGCTCCAGGTTGTATAGTCCTAAATCGGCAAACTGCTTAAAGAATTCAAACTTTTGAGAGTTGGAATGATCAGGCCGATGGAGAGTGTTTTGAAAAGAGATTTTGAGCTCTGCAAGCATCTGGGTGTCTTGTTCTCTAGCGGCATAATAGAATTCAATATCAGGAGTATATCCACGAGGAAAGAAATCGATGACACGAGGAGGAGGTCCTGTTGGAGTAGGAATAAGAGCAATTGATTCTGTTGGGATGGGGGCCACTTCTATCGACCTCTCAGGATGCTCAGTCGCTTCACTGACTTGTGAAGTTTCAGCGTCAGGAAGATCTTGAGCCACTTCCTTAGCGATATCCACAACAGTTGCCATATCAACATCTACTTCAATAGAAACCTCTGAAGGTGGAGGTGCATCAGCGTCTAGTGCATTTTGAGATACATCTCGAGGTTCATCTTGAGGTGCATCTTGAGCTGATACATATAAGCGTTTGAGAAAAGCAAGCAAAATTTCTACTAAGTAAAAATTACAAAGAAAAGACTGAAACGCTTACCCTGAGGAATATCATCGACTGACGTAATCGCTTGATCTGTTTCTATATTAAGGACATGTTCCTCAGGCTCCGGGACTTCTTCTTCTGATTTTAAATTGAGAAAAGAAGTTATAGGATCAGCACGAATGGGAATATGCAAATCCTCAAGAGTGCTAAGAACAGTCTGAATATTTTCTTCACACTCGGTTGAAAGAAGATTTTATCCTAGCGTTAGGGAAAGAAAGCTAACGAGGAGAGGATAAATGCGTTGCTTAGCACAAGTACTTACCTTGAGCGCGAGGAAGCCTTTCAGATTGATCATAGGCTTTAGGAACTGAGCTGATTTCGGGAACAGCGTCAGTAGGAGGTGGAACACTCGCTGGCTCTGGTTGAGCACTCGTCGATGCAGATGGAGTGGAGAGAGGAGTACGCCTTCGGGCAAGCGGTACTTCTTCTAATACTGCTTCCTCTTCTTCAGGAACTGAGAAGATATGCTGGAGGAGGAGATGGATATTTAGGAGAAGGAGATGTTTGTTTCTTCTGAGGCTCTGGCTTCTGCTTCTTCATTGCGGGCTCAGGCTTTTGCCTTTTTACTGACTTGGCTGGTTCAGCGACTTTGAGAACGATTTTTCTTTTTGGTAGCTTAACCACCACTGCTTCTGTAGACGAAGGTGATGATGAAGAGAAAGACGTTTGATCTTCATCATCGCTGCGAACAACTCCTTTGGCTTGAAGTCGCTCACGCTCCTCTTTAGGAACCGCTGCACCACTATGCCTTTTTGGTTTGAGCATCTCGCTAATTATCTTCTTGCCATAGAACTTGAGCGTTGGGTTCTTCTTTCCAGCGGAATTTGTAAAACCGCAAGCGCTTAGAATTCTACGTAACATAATCCCATAAGGCTTGGGATTAACTGACTTGGCCATCGCTACCTTGAAGTGATTAAAAACATAAAGAGACCAATTAATTTTTAATTTGGTCAGGATGGCTGCCATCATCTTGTACTGAATATTTGTAACTTTATCGAATGTTCCTTTTCTGCATTCGATCATCTTGGCGCAAATATCCGCGAGAATGACATATTCGCCCTTCATGTCGTTCTTCTTGAAGTTTGGCTCATAAGCAGCTTCGACTTCTTCTTTCTTGATCAACTCCCAGACTTTAGTCGCATCACCGAGAGTAACATGTTCTACTTCACCACCATCATTGGGTAAGGTCAATATGGAAGATATCAGTGAAGGAGTGAGCAAAGGTCTCACGAGCAAAAGAGAAGACGCAGGAAATGGAGTTTTCGTCGTCAGAAAGTTTAGCATTGTTGAAGAAATAGAGAGATTCTTCTTCAAAGTAGTTAAAAGCAGTAGTAATCATATCTCTCAAACCAGATTCTTGAACGAGTGGATGAACCGTTCGTAGAGGAAAGTTCTGGTTATCAAATAGGTAGTCCCAGTTAACAAGAAATCCGGCGTTAACCGTGACTGGTTTTTCAGCGCCGAAAGTTTTTCCGGTAGCAGACTTGGATGATTTGGAAGATTTTGAAGCTTTGGGTGCCATTGCTGAAAGTTTGAAACTTTTGAAGGAATGAGAGAAGTTTTTGCCTTGAGAGAGATGAAGATTTTACAGCAGAGAGAGAGTTTGGAAGTGATAAAATCTGACTGTAAAAGCCTTGAAGTATATATATAGAGGCAAAAATAACTCCTCAGTTGCTTAGATGACTGCCACATGTGACATCATTGAATTTTGAAAAATTGAAAAGTGTGAATCTGAGCCGATTATGCATAAGTACAGATGTCAAAAGGTACGGCAAAATAAGTTAAGTGTTACTAAATAGAGAGTTTTTGGGATCCGCAGTTACCCATTTAATTTGAAAGACGTTTGAAAAAAATTGAAATTTTCAGCGTGAAACACACGCGCCTGATAGTACACTGACACGTACTCAGACTTATGCAATTACTGAACCGCCTAGGTTTAGATAGAAATCATAACCGTCAGTTTGATTTGACAGGCACGTGTGGGTAGTTATCAAATCTAATCTTTTGGACTTATCCACACGTTACTTTCAGCGATGAAAACTATGCATGATTTTTAGAGAAATTTGCTGAGCGTTAAAGTGGGGATCCTTCTAACGCTGAAGACTTTTTAGGAACAAAAATTTAATTTCTTCAAAGTTCGAAAAATAAAATCAATCGCTTGAACCGATAAAGGACATTTTCATTTATTAGAGATTGACTTTGTCATGCATAAAAATAAGCGCTAGTGATCAATGCTTAAATTTTAGAAAGTCATTTTTGGTCACAGTCGCTTTCTATATTGAGACAAGTACAATTTTAAAGTTCCCCCTAAAATTGATGACTTGTTTCAGATTTTTGATAAACGCTTTAGACATAAACATAAGGTGGATTCTCCCTAAATTTTATGCCTATAAAGATATGATGCTCTTATGATTTAAGCGTTTAAATCAATCATACCTAATTCACTTCTCAAAATGAGAAAGCGTTGTTCGTTGAGCGCTTTAGTGAAGATATCTGCTAATTGTTTGTCAGTTCCAATGAAGTGCAAGGAGATATCTTTCTTTTGAACATGGTCACGCAGGAAATGGTATCTAATGTCAATGTGTTTGGTTCTAGAGTGAAGGACAGGATTTTGAGTCATAGCTAAAGCGCTTTGGTTATCACAATGGATTGGGGTAGGACCTAGGATTATTCCATAGTCTCTAAGTTGTTGCCTCATCCAAAGGATTTGTGCACAACAGCTCCCAGCGGCTACATATTCTGCCTCAGCGATAGAAGTCGCTATGGATTGTTGTTTCTTACTATGCCACGAAACTATTCTATCACCTAGAAATTGACATGTACCACTAGTACTTTTTCTATCTATTTTGCATCCTGCAAAATCTGCGTCTGAATAATCAATTAGTTCAAAAGGTGAGTCCCATGGATACCATAAGCCCACATTTTGTGTGCCTTTTAGGTATTTAAGGATTCTCTTGGTAGCATTCAAGTGTGATTCTCTAGGATCAGATTGAAATCGTGCACACATGCATACCGAAAACATAATATCAGGTCTACTCGCGGTAAGATAAAGAAGTGATCCAATGATACCTCTATAGTTAGTGATATCAATTTTCTTCCCACTTTCATCATTATCTAACTTAAGCGTTTGGCTCATTGGAATTTTTTAAGATGATGCATTTTCCATACCAAATTTTTTAATCATATCTCTTGTATACTTAGCTTGGTTGATAAATATTCCATTAGGGAGTTGTTTAACTTGTAATCCTAAGAAGAAAGTTAATTCACCCATCATGCTCATTTCAAATTGTTCTTGCATCATTTTCGAAATTTCTCACACAATCGCTTATTAGTAGAACCAAATATAATATCATCAACATAAATTTGGACTAAGAGAATATCTTCATTATGGGTAATTTTAAATAATGTTGTATCAACGTTGCCTTTTGAAAAGCCTTTACCTATAAGAAAGATAGAGAGAGTGTCATACCATGCTCTCGGTGCTTGTTTAAGGCCATAGAGTGCCTCATCCAATTTGTAGACCATACTTTTGCCATGGTTGTTGATGAATCCTGGAGGTTGCTCCACATAGACTTCTTCTTGGAGTTTACCATTAAGGAAAGCACTCTTCACGTCCATTTGGTATACTGTGAACTTGTTAAATGCAGCAAACGCTAGGAACATCCTAATCGCTTCAAGACGGGCTACTCGGGCATATGTCTCATCAAAATCAATACCCTCTTCTTGACAATAACCCTGAGCAAGTAATCTAGCCTTGTTTCTTGTAACAATGCCATCTTCGTCCATTTTGTTCCTAAAAACCCATCTAGTCCCAATAACTCCTTGGTGAGTTGGTCTTGGTACTAGCGTCCAAACCTTGCTTCTCTCAAATTGGTTAAGCTCTTCTTGCATTGCTTCTACCCAACTTGAATCATTGAGCGCTTCATCCACTTTCTTTGGTTCCATTTGAGATAGAAAACTTGCGAACATGGCCTCATTAATTGTAGCTGACCTAGTTCTAACAGGTGCTTCCATATCTCCGATTACTAGCTCTGGTGGATGGTCTCTAAGCCATTTGCGGTCTGGTTGGAATTGGTTGAGAGACTCTTGGTTGTCAATCGCTTGACTCTCATTTGTCTCTTGCGCAGTCGCTGTATCATTCACAGTTCCAACCTGCTCTTGATGATCATTCTCTTCATGATCATCAGCGATTCTGACATTATCACCATCGTTAACCTCACGAGTATCCTTAGGAATAGGTACACGAATCTCATCATCTTCGTCATCACTATCATCACCAAGATTGATTTGTGACGCTTGTTGGGTGAGATCTTCAATTCCTAAATCATCAGGAATAACCTTACTTGGTTCTTGGTTAGCATCATCCAACACAACATGAATGGATTCTTCAACCTTCGATTTGATTTTATTTAAGATGCAAAAAATCTTTCCATTCTTGGCATAGCCTAGAAAGATTCCCTCATCCGCTTTAGGATCAAAAATCTTTAGGATGTGGGATCCATTGTTATGAATAAAACATTTTGAACCAAATACATGAAAATATGAAACGTTAGGCTTACGTCCCTTCCACAACCCATATGGAGTCTTCTCATGTTGCTTGTTGTTCATACACTGGTTCTGAGTGTAGCAAGCGGTATTGATGGCTTTGGGCCAAAACCTTTGAGGCAGCTTGGACTCTGCTAACATCGTCCTAGCGGTTTCTTTAAGCGTTCTGTTCCATCGCTCGGAAACTCCATTCTGTTGAGGTGTTCTCGGAGCAGAATACTCATGAAGTATTCCAAAGTCTATACAAAACTTCTCAACAAATTGGTTAGTAAATTCAGTTCCTCTATCGCTTCTAATTCTTGTCACCTTTATATCTTTATAAGTTTGTAATTGATGAATCAGCGATGTGAGCTTGATACTAGTTTCATCTTTGGTCGCTAGGAATTCTACCCAAGTATAGCGAGAGAAATCATCAACTATTACTAGTGAGTACTTTTTACCACTAACACTCATGATTTGAATGGGACCAAACAAATCTAGATGCAATAGTTCAAGAACTCTAGAAGTAGATAGGCATGATTTCTTTTTAAAAGATGATTTAACTTGTTTACCCATTTGGCATGCATCACATAAGCAATTTTTCTTAAAGGAACCCTTAGGTAATCCCTCTACTAGATTTAGCGATATTAATTAGGAGATTGCCTTAAAATTGAGGTGATTCATTGTTCTATGCCATAACCAACCCAATTCATTTTGACTTTTAGCAACAAAAGCAAGTGGAGTTGTTATCAATTGTAGAATCTCAATCTACTAAATATACATTGTTTGTTCTTTACCTCTTAATTTAGTAGACTTAGTCTTAGCTTCGTTAACATAGCAGAAGTCGCTTGAAAATTTTACTTCAAAGCCTTTGCCACAAAATGACTAATGCTTAACAAAATTATGCTAAGACCTAACATAATAGAAATTCACTAATCATGAGGTTACCCCTATGCATGATACCTTATACCTTTGGTTTTAACTTGGAGTGATTACGAATACACTTGAGGACCGTGGAAGCTTGATAGTTGACTAGAAGATCTTTGGAACCCGTCATGTGTCTGGGACGATCCACATCAATGTACCATAACTGATAGGATCTGTGTTGGCTCCACATCATTTTAGAATAGAAAATCTAAAGTGGCCTATCAGCTATTCGAGAGTAAATTATAAAGTAAGTTTTGCCAAAATCAAAACTAACCCTACAATGTTATCCTTGTTAAAAGACCAGATTTAGGAAAAAAATTCAAAACACCGGTTCTAACAATTGAATATTGTAGATTTTGCCACATCAATAATGAGACATCAATAGTGAGTAATGACAGGTCATTTCATGTCACCCAAGTGGGTATGCAGCCAAGTGGGTTGTGAGTCGTTGGAACTTATATAACGATATCATCATTTTATTTTATGACATCATCAAATACAAATCTAATAATTCAAATATACAATTGGGTAGCACCAAAGTTGGTTAACATACGCCACTTACTCAATAGGCGTTAATCGACGCCCTTTAGTGCACCCTTATATTGGGTGTATTTAAGAATTTTCCCCAAACTTAGGGGACCTCGATGCAAATTGTAATTTTCCAAGCATCAAAATCTTCACAGCACAAAAGGTTTGAAATGAAGATGAAAAAAAGAAAGGAAGAAAAACAAGAGAAGCCAATAAATACCCCCAACAATTCAAAGAGTAATAGCGATGGCGGCGGTGGAGAGCGTGGTGGTGGTGGAGCTGGGGTGGTACAAAGGGAAAGTGGAATTAGTAAGTGATTGCGAAGAGGAGATTATGCTTCTTTGGGCAATCCAACAACCAATATTCTCCAAGCACAATGCTTACGTCACTCAATCCTCTCTTCAGCTCAACATTGATGCTTGTGGCCGCTCTCTCTCCATTCTCCAGTCCCCTTCTTCTCTCGTTCGTTCGTTCCTCCACTTCTTACTCCCTTGCGTTAATGTTTCTATATATATGTATATATGTGTGTATATATATTATAGGCTAACCCTAAAGTAATTAGAATTAGCAGTAGGTTATGCCTGGGGATTCATCTATGTTTCATTATAACGTGTGTTTGTGTTTGTCGACTGACAGATTATTATGAATTGAATTGAATAATTTGGTAGTCTTCAAGTTGTACATTCATTAAGAACATCTTACTTCACTAACTTTTTATTTGAGCTGGATTTAGATTTCAACACAATAAAAGAAGTGATTAATTTTCGTTAACACGAAGAAATTAAGTTGCAGCATGGATTCGGGGATTCGTGGGAGATATTATTTTTTAATTAAGACCAGATTATGAGTTTTTAAAAAAGTATAATGCCGGTGACAGGGTCGCTTGAATCATTTCTTTCAGAGGTACCCATGAATAAGAGATTTAATTGACAAATAGTGTGGTCATGGGATAAATAAACCATTATCATGACAATTAAGGCGAACAGGACTTTATTCGTCCACCTTTGCTCTATATATGAAATGCAAATTGCAACTCTGAGGTTTATGTATAGTTTATGTAGGACATGATATTGTTGAAAAAGGGATTTTGAGCACAAGGATGCATTATTGTGTAACCTTTTGGATCAGGCTCATATAGTTACTTGGACAGTTATCTTTAACATCATCATCACGGTCTGATTCAAGACGAGATTTGGTTACTTATGCTGGAATTACCTTTATTTCAAACTTAGTATTTAAATAGAAGTAAGTAATTGTTTGTACGTGTAACCTGGATGTATATGAGGGTCAATTGGCTGGATAATAGCATTGATTTCAGATGGTGTACACTCTGATATATGTGCTATGATTCCTATGAAGTAAGATGGGCTGTTGTTTGTCACCAATTAGATGAAAATAAACCTTTTTTAATTCTTATTGCAAGTGTTCTATTGTTTTTTTTTGTTTATCTCAATTAGAATTATTCTACGTGTTTGATTCACCTACCAGTTCAACTTGACTTTAAATAATTAAAGCATTTTATATATCTTCTTTCTTTAATGTTTTTAGAAGACCTTTTTTCTACGTGTTTGATTCACCTACCAGTTCCTCATGCCTGCAATCCATATTTAGAGTGGATACTTATATATTGCCTAAAAAGTTTCAGTTTTGGCCACATGCTATTCTCACATAATTACTTCCATGATATTTTTTCATTTGTTCTGGATTCATCGCTCCTCTGACAAATACTTTAATGATGGTTCTCTTCTCAAGTGCAGGGCACTGCTGGAGTAACTGGCTCAGTGATGTGGGACAGCGGCATTATTCTTGGGAAGTTTTTAGAGCACTCTACGGAATCTGGAACAATTTCCCTCCAAGGGAAGAAGGTTGTTGAATTGGGCTCAGGCTGTGGATTAGTTGGGTAACATTTCATCAGTAGTTTCTAAGATTTATTTGTGAACATTTCTTTGATCAATTTCTAAAGCTGCTCATTGACTTTTGAAATATGAAAGTCCCGAAGGATTTAAGTGTTACAGCCCTGCAAGATCTCTTCTCTAAGAATCTTTCATGTATTCATTTGCTGGTCTTGGTTAAACAGCGCCATCCTAATACAACACTTTAGCATTCTGTACCGTTGAAACCCAAATTTACCACTTTGCATACTCAAATCATAAATCCATTAAATTCTTGCTTACTTTTCCAGCTGAAAAACTTAGCAAATAAAGGAGTTTGACTAATGACCGGAGGGACTTTAAAGGTAAAATGGTGAATTGAAATGGATTCCACGTGTTTATTCTTTTTCCCCAAAATAAACTTCTTTAAGAGATGGCGCTTTCTTTCACATAAATACCTCATTCACTATTGACATCAAATTCATGTGATAACTGGAGTAGATTGATGCGTTGACGTAGTATGGCAATGGAAACGCAATCTGCTTTGTTCTGTAAATGTTTATGTGATGCTGCTTTATTCTGAAACGCGTCTTCTTTGTTGTCGGGAGTGGAACTGGACTTCTTCCTTAACCTAATTTTTTTTGGTTTAAAATTGGCGCAACAAATAATATATCTTCTTTCTTTAATGTTTTTAGAAGACCTTTTATCTTATATGTTAGCACATTCCAAATAAGTAAGTACTGGAGGTTAAACTTCGTTGATATAATTTTAGTTCCTTGTATGTGTCTATCAGCTGTATTGCTGCTTTATTGGGAGCTCAAGTAATTCTCACCGACCTTCCTGATAGACTGAAGCTATTAAAAAAGAACGTCGAAACCAATCTGTATGGAGACGTGAGAGGGTCTGCGAAAGTGAATGAACTAACATGGGGAGATGATCTGGACCCAGATTTCACTGATCCTTTACCTGATTATGGTAACAGTAATACTATTTCATGTCTAATAGATTAAGCTTCAATGATCTGGCTGTGATACTTCAAACCTTGTTTATGCGAAAATTTTTGGAAGGAAAGTTTTTATGTATAAAATTATAAAGCCCTCCCAAGGTTGTAGGTCCATTAATGTTGTTGACCAATTGACACGCTAGAAGCTAACGTGCTTTTATAGCAAGTACACTAGTCGTGTGTAGTAATAAAAGTAGACAAAATAAGTTCGGGTTGTCGAACCACGGAGATTTGGATTTTAGTTTATGATTTGCAATAAGAGAAAAGACAATTAAAGTAAAGTAAGAGCAAAACAATTAAGTAAACAAAGAACAAAAGTAAGAACAAGCAATGGATTGAAACTTAAGTGTGAAAATAGACTAAGGCACATGCAAGACTTGATTTGATCCTTATTCGCACAAAGATTCTCGTTGAATTATTAAACCTAGTTGCTATGGTGAAAACTCCTAAGGTAAAGAATAACCGATATCTCGTGATAGACTCCTATACTTAAATGGCGGTTTCCGAAGTATGTCTACCCGGAAATCTATCCTCTAAGTATGCATTAAAGAGCTAGAGTTTACTCGATTAGAATCGTACGACTTCACCCGAGAGTCTTTATCTATGTCTAGGGCAACTCCTATTTGGTTCGTTGATGTTATAAATTCCTTGCACCCTAGTTTAAGTCTTTCTCAAAACGCTAAACTAGGCAATAAACCATACATATGGTAATCAATCACATGTAAGAAACATAAGCACAAATTCATAACACATAGCAACATAGGAATTAATTCAACGATTATCAATAATACAAATAAGTCACAAATCAATTTTTACAAGGCCCTAGCCATATGAATTTAGCCCATAACCATCAACATAGAAGAATTCAACATATTCATATACATAAGTGTAAACACAAAATGCAATAAACAATGAATAAACTCCCTAAAAAGGTTGAATGGTGATGGATCCTTGAGTGGAGCTTCAATTCTTAGCTCTTATCTTCTTCTTGCCCTTCAAGGTATGTGAAAATATGGCCAAAACCCAGAAAAATGCTTCCAATCCCCCGGATTTCGAACCCTTGAAATGAGTTGAAAAATTTGCTTTATAGCTTCCAAAAAACAGTTGCAGGCAGGAGTTTCTTGGGGGAAAAGTCAGTCGGCGCCTAGCGCCAGGTGTGAATAATCTGGCTTCTAGGCGTGGGTCTGCGTGCACTTGTTGCTTCTCTTCATCTTCTGGCGCCTGGGCGCGAGTAATGTGGCGCCTGGGCGCGAGCAATGTGGCGCCTGGGCGCGGATCCGCGAAGCATTAATCTGAACTTCATTTGATACGCTAATTTTCGCCCTTTTCTTCGTGTGCTCTCGTTTATCACCTGAAATCACTTAACACTCCGATTAAACGCAAATGTAGCATGATTTAGGCAATAATTGAATCCAAAGTATAAGCATCACGTGCTTAAAAACACGTAAAAACGCCTCTTATCACCAATCAATTTGACTTTTTTCAAGTGTGATAATAAATCACTTCTATTTATTTAACTTAACTATTTAAAGAACATGACAAAAATTAAGATATTTCTTTTAGTAATATTTGAAAATTGTCAACAGATAAATTTGATAAATGGTCAAAGATTTGACTTCGTATTGTAACAAAAAAGAGCAATATTTTTAGGAAAAAGGACGATTTGAATTGTATATTGCTCATTGTGAAAAAAACTGTGTTGCAGTGATTGGATCGGATGTAATATACAGCGAAGGAGCTGTAATGGATTTGATGGAAACACTTGCAGAGCTCTGTGGAAAACAAACAACTGTTATTTTGGCTGGAGAGCTTCGAAATGGTACTAAAATTTCATTCTCATGATTCCAAGCCTTTTAAGACAAGTTCTTAATACAGTGATTCATGTGACAGATGCCATCCTCGAATACTTCCTGGAAGCTGCAACTAAAGAGTTTATAGTTGGTCGTATCAATCAAGAGCAATGGCATCCAGATTATTGCAGTTCACGTGTTGCGATATATGTCTTGGTGAAGAAGTAGAGTGTAAAATCAAGGACACCATTATATCATGTATCTTGCAGGTGGTGCTAGCTATTTGGCTTTGATGTTGTAGGACTGTACTCGAAAATAGTTCTAGATTTTTTGGGGCACAAATGAATGAAAGGGATAATTATATGCACACGTTCTCACTTGCTGAGTAATTACTACAAACCAGCCCAAGGTTTTGCAAATTACCAAGATGCCCCTTGTCAGATCTTAACAACTCGAAAATTAGGGAGTGAAATTGTAATCTATTTTGTTTTGTACTAATAGTGGAATTTATGGTAATTTCTCAGACCTCGTGGTGTTTTTTGTAATTAGAGTGTCAAGCTGGGAGCATTGATAGTTTATCCTAAATGAAATCACAAGAAGCATATTATATAAAATTTCGAAGCATATTCAAAGAGTGAAAAACAAAAAAGACTTGCCAGTAGTCATTTTATGTTGTGATGAAATTATGGTGGCCTCTCTTCGTTAGGTAGTTGCGATAAAACTCAAGAGGGCCGCAGCAAAGAAGCTGGATTTGGCGTAGTTCTTATTGGTGATTCTTTTAGTATTTGGCTGAGATTATAAGATTACATATATTTTGTAGATGATACTATTCTATTATATTTACGGGGTGGGGGCTTGCAAGCTGATGATGGTAAAATTCGTCCGTCAGAGAATATCATGTGATTCATCACGTGGGGAAGGAATACGATCCAACTCACGACAAACTAGGTTGGGGTTGAAGAATTTATAGATTGGACTCGCTGTTATGCGAGCTGTCTACGTATCTAATGAAATGAGATCAAATCGGTTCGTAGTTCTATGGTGAGATTACTCTCGGAAGTAGCCAGTGGATTTTTTCTGAGAGAGTAGATAATGGATGGCCTAAGCCTCTTTGAAGGTATATATAGGACTAATGGTAGAATATGGGCCGTGGGCTCAATTCACCTCCGTGGTAGAAGAGGCAACTCAGCCTTGTCTTTAGCAGTAGCCCACCAGATTACTAAAATAGTCTAATTAACTTTACGGTCTTAATAACGTAACAACCCATATTCCCAATGGGCCGTCAGCCCTTTGGGCTTGACTAGCATATTAACCGCGAACTTGATCCACGAGTGGCCGCCCGGAGGTATGCAAATTACCATAATGCCATTAGACATTTTTGATGCACATCTTAATGCCCTTACTCTCGGGTTTACCTAATGGTATATCCGGGAGTAGAAATAATTTCGTTTAGGCAATACCACTCAGCTCAAATTTGTACTGGATTAGGGGTCATAAAAGCTCCCCACCTACTTTTTGTCTAAGTATAAGTGGGTTGGTGGCTTTCATTCTAACACCCCTTCATATCCTCATTTTTCCAAAAATCCTCTCTTAGAGAAATTCTCTCTCTAGGATCTCTCTTTCTTAGCCAACAATGGGTGGAAGCCAAGGTCACCAAGGTAACTCTAAATCTTTTACATTTGCTCCCCCTGTTGTTGTGCTATGTTAGTAGTGTGAGAAATTACTTGTTTTTTCGCCACCACTATAATCGATTCAACCTATGACCTCTTCGCCCTCATGGAGCACTTTTTTAGGGGTCGTTGACTTTTTACCTGGGGGCGTCGAGCCTCGCTTATTGAATAGGAGGGGGGCGCCACTTGGCGACCCCAAAGATCTGGCCTTGTGGTCGGGGCGCGAGGCGTGGTACCTTGTGGCTCGACCGCGAGGCATAGGGCGTCGCGGCCCTGTGGTCCTGCCACGAGGCGGTGAGTTTCACCTCTCGTGGCTCGATTTGCCCCGGGGGTTTGTTGGTCCTTTTTGACGTGTAAAAATTTTGTATGTGTGCTATCATTTTCGATAACATCTATTAAAGACTTGTTGTTAATTGAACCCCCTACTTTTCATAGGACGAGAGAGCTGTTCTTCCCCTGATAGTGAGGGTCCTACTCTTCAGGAGGATCTAGCGTTCGACTCTTGTGATTCCACTATCTCTGAAGTAGAACTTTTAGCCCTTTTCGAGGACACCGCAATGGACTTTGAGTTGCCATTGCCTATAGCGGGTTGTCAAATTTCTGACCCTCCCAAGGGACACGTGATCCTTTACTTAGAGTATTTTTGTTCGCAGTTCACCATCCCCTATCAAAAGCTTTTTGGGAATATCTTAGCCCACTATCAAATTTGTATAAGTCAATTAACCCCCAATTGCTTTATCTTCTTTGAGGATCTTATTCGTCGGTTTACCAAACTAAACCTCGAGATAAATTTTGATGCCTTCCAAGCTCTATTTGCGGTTAAGATGTGCTCTACCGTGCCTTTAGTGTACCTTTTTCCCTCACTGACTGTTAGGTTCTTGGAGGGTAACATTAGCTCTAAGGGTACTTGGAAATCGAAGTTCTTTTACTTTTCCTATTGACCGCTTGGGTATATTGACACCATTGCATTGGAATGGGGGTGTTGCCCCTCACAAGGTCACCCGTACCCCAAAACAACTTAGGGTTATCTTTAGCAAGATGGGTTTATTTGACCATAGGTTTGACGTTAGTCGATTATATACTCATGGTATACTTGTGTTTTTAACTTTTTCTCACTCCATGTTGTAGCTCTTAAGCGTTGTTTGGAATTATGCTCTTACATACTAACGCTTGGTCTTCTTATGTATTTTTTGTAGGTGCGAAGGTAGCCAAGGGTGGAAAAGTTAGCTCCACCGCCCCTTCGACCCTTCATCCCACTCTTAGCCATGGTGATGTGGCCAACCTGTCAGCACCCCCGCGCCCTGCACTGAAGGGCGTGACTGGGGTTGTTACACCTTTGGGTCTCGCCCCATTTGACTAGGTGCCATGCAAACTGGACTTTTATTCCATGATGGAGGGTTTAGGCTCTAGGGGTGCTTAGGCCCTTAGTTGGGCGCTCGTGCTAGCCCTTAAGGCACGGTAGTGTTGGAAAGAGGGGATGGCGAGAGTACGCTTGGGGGCTCGACCCACTCCCCTCCTAAAGATAACCGCGATAAGGAGATAGCCATTCGAGGAGGGTGCAGCATTCCTTAGGGTTGTGCACCCACGTACCCTTCACCTCTGCCAGCTCCACCAGCGAAGCGTGCTCGCGATTCCTCTCCGGGGAGCTCTAGTTTCACTGGCCTTGGCAAGGGGTTATTCAACTTTGGGGCGAACCTGGACCCCAACATTAGCTCTTTTTGGGATACCACTAATTTTGTGACCCCTTGGTCTTTAATGAGGGTGGTTGTGACTGATTACGACTATACCTATTTATCATCTCTATCAACAGAGCGCTTTGACCAGGAGATCTCCACAGGGGCCGGTGGGTAAGCATTTACATGTGCTATTGCCATCATTTAGAGGCTAGATGTTTACGTTTATAAGTTTTTTACACGATTTTTGCCTTCTCAGTCAATCCAACTATCCTACCATCTTCGAGTTAAGTGGGAAGATATGGAGAAAAAAATATGACGAGAGTTGCCAACAGAATCAGAAGCTTCATTCGAAGTTCTTTGGAGCTAAGAATTTGGCTGAAAAATGGGAGAAGAAATATAGGGAGGCCAAGAAGAAGCTTGAGACGGCAAAATCTGAGGGTAGCTGCTTCCTTGGCTCAGATGCCGGAAAAAAGACTTTAAATGATGCCCGAAAGTCGGCGGTGGATAAACTTCGCAAGAGCGCCGACTTCATCGACGAGTGCAACAAGCGAGCGTATAATATTGCTTGGGGCTTCATGACCAAGATAGTTCACAAATGCCGTAGAACTCTTCGCCAGAGTGGTCGGTTTCTTGGCAATGATTTCAAGTGGTTGTATGGTAATGTCCCCGACACTAGCGATGGGGAGGCCGAGGTGGGGGGCAATACTGCTAGTTGAGGTGTTGGTCACCCTTTTAGCATTTTAGCCCTCTCTTGGCTTTAGTTCTCCGGCCTTTTTACTTGTTTTTGAACTATTTTTATTCTAGTCTTGTTTAGTTATTGGTAAGATTTATTCTTGTCTACCTGAATGTGGGTTAGTTTCATCCTCGAATTGTTTTTATGCTTTGGCTTGTAGCCCTTTGGATCTGCATGGATATTTTCTATCTCTTTGGCATGTTGCCTTTTGGATTTTCATAGATATTGGCTATATCTTTTCGCCTCTTAGCTATCTTAGCGTGCCATTGGTGTGATTTCATGAGTGCTAGATAATTTACTATACTATTTTGCCTTAGACCTCGCGGCTTCATGAGCACCCGTTTAGGTACTTAGCTATTTTAACGCCCCATTGGCATGATTTAATGAATGCTAGAGGTGAGTGTCCCTTGGGTATTTTTGCTATATTTGAGCTTTACTTAGCAATTTATTTTTTAAATGCTAAAAAACGCTTGGCCTGGGCTTTGAAATATTAGCTAGCCATGACTTTAACCTATTAGCTAGTCACTAGCTAGCTGTTTGTTTGTATCTCCACTCCTTGCCCCCTACTCCTTAATATGTGAAACATATTCTGGAGTAAGTTACAAAGTGGTATTTTTTCAATACCTGGGAGTTAAATTTTTCTTAAGTAGGCTTGCTGACGATGTGTTTTTTTCGCGTAGCGTATTGTGTTTCGCTAATAATGAGAGCTCTAGGCCCTATTTGTCGAGTGTCGACCCTTGTGATTTTGCAGCCTGATACCTTGAGGCTTACAACCTTGCAACTTTTTCACTAGGGTGACATTTGCCTTTTTTGTATGCGCTTTTGCGTCATTATTTGCTCAACCTTTTTCATAGTTATTTGAAAATATTTATTTTTCAGACTTAGAGGAGTGTTCAAAGTTTTAGTGCCCCCCCATTCCTTAGGATTTTTTGAGTTTTCGGAGGCTTGAATAGCCACAAGTGTTATCTATTTTTGGCATGAGGTGAATTATCATGCTAGGCATATTGGTATAATCTCGGTCCAGAGTCCATGTCGGAGAGGGGTAGGTTTTCAAACCTCATACCCTCTCGGTACTGCTGAAAGGATCATAAGGTGGGGTAGCCTCAACCAAGCTCTTAAGGGTTCGGGAAGCATTCGTTGCTCCACCTATGTTAGCTTAAAAATGGGGCTTTAAGTTTTTTTGGAGTAGCTTCGATCGGCAACAATGGTTCCGAGGAGAGTTTGTTTTGGGTGTTGTTATGTCACCCATTTGGTAATATAATACACATTCATAGGATATGCTAGCACGTTGACAAATAAAACTAATATACACCACAGTATAATGAGAAAATGTGCTACTCGGCACTTAACAAATAAATGGCCAAAATTTAAAATATCCAACCATCAATGCAAAAAGTAAAGGGGTGCACTTAGGCACCTCAAAACCACAATGTATGCAGGTGCACATAGGCACCTCAAAACTAAAGTAAAAGGTAGGCCGCGTTGGTGGGCACCACAACTCAACGCTTGGCTCGTGGCCAACTCGAGATTGTTTAATAGTAATATAGGAAGTAAGATAGTTTTTTTTACTTGTTACCTGCTAAGGCCCCATGAGGCCTAATACTTTTCCAAGTTTGGGGTAGGTTTCCCAGAGGGGTTCATCTCATGCTTGATCTCCAATGCTGGCACGCCCCTCGCCTCCTTTGGCGCCCTTGCGTTGGAGTCCTCCACTTTAGTGATGGGCGTCGTGCTATTGAAATGTGCATCGCCTTCTTGAGGTGGCCTGTCCCGGCTCTCGTTTTTTCACGGGCGTCTGATTGCTGGGATTTTGGCCAAATGTTGACTAATCAGGTCCTGCCCCCCAAGTGACTTTTCTCCAGTAAGATTAAGTTGATGGCAATTTGTTTTCCCTTATCGCTGTGATGATTGTTGCCGTGCTTTCTTTTAGGCTTCTTCAGGGCATTGGCATAACATTCTCTCGCTACCTTCACGTTGCCCACAGCTTCCCCCGTTCCCACGGGGGTGGGAAACTTGACCTTTATATGAAAGGTGGATATGACGGCTTGAAACTGGTTTAATCTCGGCCTCCCTAATATGACATTGCATGTGGAGGGGGCTTTGACCACCAAAAATTTCACCATTTTAGTGGTGCGGGCATGAAATGTGCTCAATGATATGGGTAGAGACACCTCCCCTAATGCTTCCACTACCTCATCAGTGAATCCAGTGAGGGAGGTGTTGATTGCTTGAAGTTGTGCATTGTCTGCCCCTAGTCGGGTGAAGGCATTGTAAAAGATGATGCTTGCTGAGCTACCACTATCTACCAGAACCTTCTTCACCCAAAAGTCGGAGATGGTCGCCGTACCAATAAGGCGTCATTCATCAATGGTATGCTATTTTCTAAGTCTTATATACCAAACTCTATGATTTGAGCCTTTGGTTCCACCTGATTCACTTGCACCCCCCTACCACTGTTGGGAGCTGATAGCATATAGCCCTGTGGTAGCTCTTAGTGAAGCTTTCCTTGAGTTCGCGGTGTCCCCCCTTGCCGCGCCTCCCAAAATCACCCCTATGATCCATTTCACTGGGGGTTGTCCATATCTAAATCAGCCCTTGGGGGGTTGCCTTTGCCTACATCTCTACCCCTCGGTCCCGAAGGGTTTGTACAGTTGATCCCGATGGTGCTATTACCTCTTGTAGGTAACCTCTTTTGATAAGCTTTTCTATCTCCACCTGCAGATGATGGCATTCTTCGGTAGTGTGACCCTTGTCACGATGAAATCTACCGTACTTCTTCGACTTAAGGCGGCTAGGATTGTCCTTCATCTTCTTAAGTCATTGGACTATGCCTTGTTGCTCGGCGATGACCAGGACTTGTTCCCTCGGGAGTGTAAGGGGGGTATACTTAATGAACTCCGAAGAAGGCATGTGCTTGCGCTCCTTGGACTCCGGCATTTTGTCATCATCTCTGGCCTTTCTCTTATTGCCGCCACCTTTATTCTTTATTGGCCCTATTGTATCTTTGATTCTTACATATTTTTCATCTCTGGCCAACAACTCTTCCATGGTCGACGGTGGCTTCCCAGCTATGGACTCCTTGAACCTACTATTGAGTAAGTTCCTCTGTATTATTCCTAATAACTAGGTGTAACCCCGTGCCAAGGCACGAGATACTGAATATGTAACAAAAATATATTAAAAATTCATATTTATCATGACATTATTTATTTCTTTATTATATATAAAAAACAGATGATTCAATTTTAATGATTATCATTACAAATTTTCTTTATATGAATTTATTCTATATTTATTTTGTTTGAAAAATATTAGTACACCATTGGCATATTTTATAAAAAAAATTAAAAGATAAAATGAAAGGAAAGATGATTCAATTTTAATGATTATCATTGCAAAATTTCTTTATATGAATTGATTTTATATTTATTTTGTTTGAAAAAGATTAGTACACCATTGGCATATTTAATAAAAAAAATTAAAAGATAAAATGAAAAGTAATTGCCATTATTAATAAAAAGAATTGACTCAATTTTTTTGGTTATGAATGAATTTTTCACTAACAGGTAAAAAAACAAAATAAAAGACAATATAGGTAATTTGGACTTAAATAAGTATGATAAAGTGGAATTTATAATTATTATATTTGATTATAATAAAAGCCCTCAATTGCTATGTTGAAGAAATTCAAAGTATATAATCATATATTGATATGCATGCATGGGTGAAAAGGGAAATACAACAAAACATGCATAGATTTTTATCATGTAAAATTGAAACAACAAGATCTTGTAAAAGGGTAAAATAAATATTAACTCTTATATAATTTATTCTTTTTTTGGTTGTTGTTGCAAAGTACTTGACATTTCAAAAGTTTATAAAATTGACATTTATTTCGAAAAATACTACAACGATTATTTACACATAAAGACGAAGTCTAAACAATTATAAATATTCAATCAAAAAAAAAAAACTCTAGCCATTTGAATTAGAAAATGAGTAATGATAAAAATCTTTAAAAATAAACCCAACTCCAGGGCTCTCATTTCTTCAAAAATTGTCATTGCGACAATGTTTTACCTTTCACATTTTATCTTTATTCCCCAACATATAATCATAGAATTTTCTATTACATCTGCAAATACGAAGAAATAAATAGACATTAATACATTACATTAATAATAAAAGAAATTACATGAAAATCAAGATAAATAAATAAATATTTATTGCTTTTTTGATAAATTAATTTTATTTTTTCAATACCTTATATTGTTGGGCCTTGACAAATGTAGTTATATAAATATTTCATTGATTCATTATTCAGGACCTCCTCCGTATGAAAAGTTCTAAGTGACGTTCTCACTTGATTGTGTCTAGTTTTATTGTCCATAAGATTTTGTTTCGAATCACAATGCACCACTACATAAACATCTTGTTAGATTCTTGCCAAAAAAATATATGTAAAAGTTCAAAATAAAAAACAAATGGAAAATTACCTTTGTATTTACCTCATTTTACTCAATTAACAAATTTCTATTATGCACATTGAATCAATAAGTAACTCAAATAGATTTTGATGGGTTGATAAATTGTAACCTAGTGATTATTTCAATTGACTGTATCTAGTACTATTATCGAGATAATTTTATTTTGAGGCGCTATGCACCACCACAAAAACATGAGTTGTCCTGTTAGATTCCTGCAAAATTTGGTCAAAATCAACCAAACGATGAAACCGAATACCAAATTCATATATCATACCATGTTGAGTTAAATTTCAAGAATTGCACAAATGTATTGTTAAATTCATAAATTGTATGTTGTGCTATATCTCGTGCAAGCAAATATATCTTATTAACAAAAGATATATATTGCACTTTTATTATATCACTTAATTTATTGTTAGTTGTAGTAGTTAATGAGAAATGACAAATATTGTTAGCTGTAGTAGATGATGAGAAATGACAAATATATAATTAATGAAAAATAAAATTAAATACATTTATAATTAAATAAAAAGATAAAACCAACAAAATGAAAACTAAGATATACATATTGGACATTTTTTACAATTTCATATGAAGTATAAAATTATTTGTGATGATTAATACATATCAAAATCTTATGTGGTTATATTTATAGATATAACATAATATAAAACCGTAATAATGACCAGAATGATTGCGCAGTAAAACACCAAAACCTGAAAAAACATGCTAAAAATGACATGAAATGCAAACTTAATAATTGTAATGTGGTTGAGACAAAAAACGAAAAAAAGAAAAATATGACACTTGATTAGCCTCAAAAGTGCAGTAAATCACAATTTTTCGGAACATGGCAATGATAAAAAATGCATTTTTTTTTTGGTTTCAGATAAAAAATGCATTGAGAAACACATTATAAACATAAAAACTGTGCCATAGTCTAATATGTCTCAAATTTAAAGACAAATTTCTTTGATGTGATAAAATTTTTGACATGTTGTGATTTGGTAGATGTAGAGCCATTTATCAAATTTCGTAAAAAGAAACGAAGAATTTAGAAAATATGAAACAACGTATACATACTTAGGGAAGGAAATATTTAGTGAGAAAATGTAAATATATAAGAATATATAGGTGAAAAGATAAAACTATAAATATAGAGAACAATTAATCCCAGCCACACATTAAACAATCAAATATGCATTCTGAGGATATAAAAACATGAAATAATTGAAAAGGAGATAAAAAAGTGAGAAAAAAAAATGTACAAACTATGTAATTATAGTAACTTGTAGAATATCTTCAAATAAAGAAGAAAGATGAAACAATTCGAAAGTAAAAACATGGTAATTTGAACATGAAAAGAAAAAAAAAATAGTACAATCATAAAAAAAAAATTAAAAAGAAAATGTCAGTTTCATCAAATGGATTCACTGTTTTTATTTTAATATGTAATATCAATCAAAATATGTTAAGATTTAACACATGCAAGAATAAAAACTAAATGTTGGTCCCAAGTGGCATACGAAAGGGTCTAGAAGGGGGGGGGGGGATTAAATAGATCCTGAAGTTTTTTTCGACTTCAAAAATTCGTATTAAAAATGTGTTGGACGCTTGAAAAGTGGACGCTTGACTGAGCGTCTATTGAAGACTGTTTTTAAAAAGATAACTTAGACTTCAAGATTTGAATACTATAACCAAATAGGTTTAAGCGTTCACTTCTTTGATCAGTGTTAGCACAGCGGAATTGATTTGATAGTCTTCTTGTTTGAAAGCTTTTAGCGTCACAAAATGTTTCTTAGTTGCTTAGCTTTTAATTGTGTTTTACTTAATCAATTTATGCAATGATATGTTAATAAGAAAATTGAATGTAAAGTAAATAACACAATATTTGTAAGATTCGTTGGGTGGTATAATCCCAACTACGTCCTTCTTCTCTTTGAACACTTGGAGGCAATCCACTAAAATGATTCTCAAAGAATCACACAGAATTTTCTACAAATTAGGGAGAGAGATGGATGTCGATAACTTGAGCTTCTTGATCACACAGATTTCTGCTCCAAATCACTTCTATCCCCTTGCTTCTTTCACCCAGAAATAATGAAGTATCCAACTTTGACTTCACACAGATCGCGAGGCTTGGATGCGGTTTTTCTGAACGGTTTGTTTGATTTTGATAAAGTTCAAATAACTGGGAATATCTCAATAGTAATGTAGGTTTCTTCAAAATAGAATGTTTGAAATATTGGTTAACTGTCTCAAGATTTGAAGAAAAGCAAAGGGAAGGTTTGCTTGAATATTCTGGCTTTTCTGAGAATTTATGGAATGAGACTTCAATGCAACAACAATTTGGCTTGGAATTAATCGGGTATTTTTGGCTTGTTGTTGAAGTCCTATTTATAGGCATTCTTGAAAAAAGTGTCCGTTTGACACATGTACAGGCGCGTGTCTCTCAATTCCGCGAGTGAACAACTTTTGTCCTTTTTTCTGAAAATCTGCTGCACAAAAGTTGGTGCTGCAGTCTGTGAATAGTTGATAGTCCAATAGGGTTTCTTCTCCGTACGTCCGAAAGAGCTTATCACATTTAATGCCCTTATCAGCATTTAATGCATTTGAATTAAATGCCCGTTGGCATTTAATGCACTGAGAATATTTACATTAAACTCCTTCTGGACTTAGAAATAAATTTAGGTGAAATCAGTCATTGATAGACGCTCATTTATCCTTGAATAACTTATGTCCTAATGAACGCTTGAAATAGCTGGTCGTTTCAGACGCTTGGAATCTTTATCTTCATTCAGACTTCAGGCGCTTGTGTCTTCAAACTTAACTACTGATAAACTCGCTCAGAAATTATCAGACGTTCAGTCTAAGAATACTTAGCCTAACACCCTAGAATAAAAATAAAACAAAGCCTATAAAGCCTATTACAATTCTAACGCTTAAAGCTTATACATGATTTCTACTAAAATCAAACTTACATATTTTGGGGTCTAACAAGTAATCCTCATTGTCATCATCAAAATATCTAACATGAAATTCCTAACAATTTCCCCCTTTTTGATGATGACAATACTTACTCTTTTATAGTTCAAGAGTTAGACAACCAAAAATAAAAGTTATCTTTGGTTAGTAAAAGTTAGTTAATGTTAGTTACGCTTCAACGAGATGTTTCAGCTGAAAAATGTATTTTTATATATATCAATGATTACACACATTTTTACAACAAAAAAAATATAAGAGACAAGAATATAGATAATGCAAAGTAGACAAGCTCTTAATCATCATCTTCTTCTTGAGCGTTTAGTCTTTTGTTTACCTCAGCCCTGATTGCTTTAGAAATATTTTCTTCAAGCCTAATCATGGCGGCATGTTCTTTATTTATTACTGTCTTCTTTTCTTCTTGCTGTCTCTTTTTATAAGCAACAAATTGCTTATCCCATTCAACTGGGTCGATGCCAATCATCCTTAGGCATACTCTGAACGCTCTATTGAAATCTGACTTCTTTTGCTCTTTAGCAATGATCTTTGGGTCAGAAGGCTCTGGAATAGGCGGTCTAGAGAATGGAACATCAAATTGTACAAGCAATGCCCTTGAAGGTACTTGCAAAATTTGAAAGAAGGTTTGACGCTTGAGCGGAGGGCTGAAAGCTCTTGAACTGGACACTTTCCTCTTCTCTGTTCTTCCCCCTTATTGCCATCATCAGCCTTTAGAAAATACTCGGTGAGCAGGCTAACTTGACTAGCAATATGTGAAACAGAGGCTGAAAGATCGTCTGGCGCTTATCAAAATGCTCCTTCATGGCCAGTTGGTTTGCCATAGTAGCATCATGCAGTTCTTGAAATTCCTTTCTGCATTCTCCAACTGCCGCTTGAGCAGCACCTTTCATATGACCTATTTGGGCATTCATGGTCTGAGACTCAATCTTTGCTAAGTCAGTCTTGATCCAGTGGAGGGCTTCTTCATTTTGAATACCGTGATTGCTTACCTCCTCCAGAACTGATTTCAGCAAAGGACCAAAAGACTGACTCACATCCGAAGGAACCGCTTGAGGAGCCGGTCGCTTAAATCTTGATGTGTGCTTGAGCGAGTCAAAAGAGACTTGATATGCTGGATCAAATACTGTGCCTCTGGCTTCAATTGGGAGATCCTCAGCAATATCAGTATCAATGAGTTCACGAGCGTCAGGATGATCCTCTGGTGGAGACGCTTGAACAGGTTCTTCAGTAGACGCTTGAATACTGGCAAATTCTGAGACGGACGCTTGAATACTTAGCAGGCGCTTGCTCAAGCGCTGACTCCTCTTGGCAGAAGTCATTGAATTGAAAGTTCCAATTGGCGAGATTTGCATAGGAATCTGAAGACGCTTCCAGAAGTTCAGTCAGTCTGGAGTGAGAGATGCAAGTCCCTTGAATGAAGGTGCGAAGTGGACTGTCTCGAGCTCGGACATACATTAGACCCATGATGTCCAATACATGATTTGGAAAGATCTTTGACTGCAGCTTTGGAATGAGAAATAAACTATCTGGGCAGTAATGCAAAGAAAATCCAATAATCCGATCCGTAGGAAGACACTCGGATTTGTGAGCTTCTGGCACGTACATGCGGTAATAGTCTTCCAAATACGGATACACCATTCGAGCTATGCCTAGATTGCGTTCAAGCAGAGAGAGAACATATAATGTTCGCTTACTTCCTGTCTAATAGAAGGTAGAAGTGGATAACCCTGGAAGTTGCGAATCCTTGAGCCATTTGGCTTCCGTAGATTTTCAATGAAGATCTTGTCGAAGTGAGGAATGGGAGCCATGATCTTCATCATCAATCTGAAGTTGTCATCACTAATGAACTGCCACTGGTTGACGCTTGAGCGTTGAAATGAAGAGGAGTGATGGAAAGCCTATGCAGCGCTTGACGCAGAAATAGTTCTATCTGTTGACGAACTTTGGGTAACTTGAAAACAGGTCCAACTCGCTCTTGACGCTTCTTAAGGCAATACTTGGCGAACTGAGGCTTCTTGTCATGCATGTCTATGCCGAAGAGATGAGGAGCTTTAACTAATTCTTGAAATGTGACTTGATGGCCAACATAAGCTTCAACCCAGTTAACCTCACTTATGCAGTAGTCAGCACCTGCATTGACTAACGCTCGGATGCCTTCATGGTGTATATCCCGGATGGATTCAAAGCGGTATTTATCTGTGTGATAGCTGGCATTTCAAACTCTGTCAAAATAAGCATCTACCTCGGCTTGAATCACATCAGTCACAGAAGCTGGACGCTCACAGGCATGAATCCCTTTATTTTTCCAGAGACAAAGTGGATGAGCTGAGCGCAAATTTTCTGACTACACGAGAAAAGTGAGTGTAACCCTCTATGTTCAGAACTTCCTCTGTTAGATTAAGAAGCTCAACAGGTATACGCTCATACACCCTTATGTTGAAGTCTCTTGGAGCAAAACCAGTTGGGTTGGTTTGCTGTGCCCCATATCCCAAAAGTAACCTAAATCAACATCTGCTCTGGGAGTTTTACCACTTTTCCTTGCTTCTTGGATGGCGAAAGATGCAGGGATCTGACCAGGAGTTTTACCAAGTTCGACAACTAAGTAGTGGGATTTCTCTACCTCGGTCAACTCAGTATCAAATAAGGTGTCCCGGATTGTCCGATCTATATCAATCAGCGCAGCTATTCCATTTTTAGCATTGATGAATCTTTCTTCTGTATAACCTGTTTCGTATTTTTAAACAAACTAGATTAGGGAAGGATTTCGAGTATTCGATCCAAGCCCCTTGACAATTCTCAACTTAGAATTGTCTACTAACCCCTGCCTATATATGCTAATGATGGTTTGAGTCTTATAAATGTTTTCGTTATATAATATTCGTGATTAACTAAACAATAAAAATGCAAGATCAATACAATTAATCAACACTTAAAGATTCAAATACAAATATACCTCCATGAAAATTTCCTCGCTGGAAATCTCCAAATTGCACTACTTTGAACGCTGATGGAGCCAAATGCCTTCGAGCACTATCGCTAATTATCTTATGCTATTGAAATACCAAAGTTACGTCTAATCTAATTCTAACTATTCCTACCGTCTACGATTACTCTACTTGACTGATAAAGAAGAAAAAGTTTCTTGCAGAATTCTGTGTGTCCTCCTTTCCTTTTTTTTTTCTTTGCCTTCATATACCTCCTGCCCTTCTTCTCGGCTTCTGGCAACTTCCACGTTCGCCACTACTTCTGGAACTGCTCCACTACCATTTCGAATTTCTTTGTTTACCACCCGCTCTTGGTCGTTGGATCATTTTGGGGCCGCTCTTTCTTTCTCCATCTATTTTTTAATGGTTATTGTGTTTTCGCACCTTTTAGCCCATATTCTTTTAGAATTATTATACTCAAGCTTTTTGGGCTCTATTATTTTTAGGCCTATTTTACTGGTTCTTCTGCTTTTATCCGGATTGCATTTTCTCTTGGGCTTTTATTCAAATTTCTAGCTTATATCCAATTTTTCTTAAGTGTAAACATAACCGGCTGGGATGAAATCTTCATCAAGCGCTGGAGGCATATAATTGATAGAGTCATCAATTATCTTCAATGGGTCCAGTTTGAAGAACTGTCTGTGTATGGTAACGTCTTTAACAACTCTCTGACCTTCTGAGCGTGCCTCTGTTATAACCGGAACAAAAGCAGTTGATGTTTGAACCTTTTTGGGAGCAGGTTCCTCAGCTTCAATTGCAGCAACTTCGGCGGCAATATCTTTGGCAATAGCCATAACACCTGTCCTCTCAACATCTAGGTGGACGTCTATTGATGCTTCAGCAGCAGCTGAAACTAAAGCTGCAGCACAAGAATTATCCTCTATAAGAGCAGGATCTTCTACAGATGTAGGAAAAAAAATGTTGAGGGAAGAAATAATTACCTTAAGAGCTCGGCTCTGCAGCAATATCTTGAGCGCTTAGCTCGATAATCTCAGGCTCTTCAGGAGCAAGAGCAGCTTGACGCTTATTTGTCCTGGACCACTTAAAGATCTTCTTAACGTTTACTCCTTCAACGAGCTTCAGCATTTGAGCGGGAGGAGCAGCAGCTGGTTCCTCGAAGTCTATTTGTTTGATTATACCTTCCAGCTTCCTCCGCTTGATCAGAGGGATTTTGTCCTCTGCATCCTCATCCGTTTCCTCATCGTCCTTTTGAGGAGAAGGAAAGACTTGAGCCTTGGGCTTTCTGAGAGCCCTCTTCTTTGTAGCAGCCGGACACTTCACAGCTTCTTCTAGAGCTGGACGCTCAGCTTCTTCATCTGACGCTTCGCGTACTACTTGACGCTCAGACAAAGGCCTTGCAGCACCTCCAACTTTGGGTGGGTAGAAGAGATTGCTGATGATTCTCTTCCCATAGAATTTTGCCTTGGTCAGAGTAATCCCAGCAGAGCTAACACATTCAGCTTGAAAAAGTAGATCACTGAGAATTACGCCATACGGTTTGTTTGAAGTGGTCAGGCAGTCTTTGAATCTGCCAAAAATGTATTCACTCCAATTGATCTTAATGTCCAGGAGTATAGCAGTCATCATCTGGAACTGCAATGGGTTTACCTTGTCAAAAGTTCCCAGTCTGCATCCAATGAACTTACTGTAAAAATCAGCCAATAATCTGTATCGAGAGACTATATCCTTCTTCTCGAAATGTGGTTTGTAAAGGATGTTGTCATAAGCGCTGATCTTTGTCCAGGCTTCTTCTATTTGTTCAGCAGTAACGGAGTTCAATGATGCACCTTGGTTCGGTAGTTTGAAGTTCTGGGTAATGGTGTACGAAGTAAAGATGAATTCCTTAGAATCCTTTTTGGATAGAGAGAAGAGACAAGAGATAGACTTCTTGTCCTCTGAGAGTTTGGATTCTTTCCAAAAGAATTCAACTTTGTTAGGGAAATATAGGAGTATTTGGTGAGGAAGGTTTTCAGTCCAGACTCAGAGTCAGAGTCCATGATCTCTGTGAGATCAACCTGAGTTTGTTCATACAGAAATTTCCAGTCTGCTACTAGGCCCTCAGTGACCTTGATGATGGACTCAGCAGAAGTAGCGGTAGATTTCTTAGGTGCCATTTGAGATTTGTGAAGAAAAATGAACTGAGATTGCTTTTGCTTTGAAAGAGATAGAGAGATTGAGTAAAATTTGCAGAGAGTAAAAGTGAATAGTTCTTCTGCAAGAATTGTGTTTTAAATGACACAGTAGGATAATTCATGAAACTTGTGTTTTCTCATCTCAGTAAGATGTAGACACGTGGAAAGTTATTAAATCTCAGCCATGAAAATTTTTAACTGCGGACGCGAGTTTTAAGTAAGAGAGGGAAGTTACATTTGGTAATTCCCATATATAAAGATTTGACGTCCGAGTTAAAACTTTAAAGCGTTAAGGATTTTTAGAGTTTAATGCACGCGCCTGACGGTATACTGACACGTACCCAGACATGTACTAACTCTGAAACGTCATTTTGAAAAGTTTTGATTGCCCGCCAGTTTGATGTGATGGAAACGTGTGAATACAGTCCAAAATAGACTTTTGAGTCTATCCACTACGTCAAGAAGCGTGTGAAATTTATGCATGAATTTTACAACCAATTTTATATTAATTGTTGAAGGGAATAAGTTCAACGCTTAACAAATACCACTTGTTAACACTTGTTGTAACTGTTTTATGTTAACACTTGTAATCAAAGTATTTTTATGCTTGAGCGACCAACATTTTATGCACAAATAATACTGAGCGTAGATGATCATGCATATGAAAGTTTTTGATCATTGACGCTTGCAGTTAGGTTTAAGTACAATTTTAAGGTTCCCCCTAAATTTGTTAACTTGTAACAACTTCTTAAAGATCTTTTGCACATAATTAAAGTGGAGTCCCCCTAAATTATATGTCTAATAAAATATGATGCAGAAAATGATTAAGCGTTTAAGTCGATCATACCTAATTCACTTCTCAAAGTGAGAAAACGTTGTCCGTTGAGAGCTTTGGTGAAGATATCTGCCAATTGTTTGTCAATTCCAATAAAGTGCATGGAGATATTTTTCTTTTGAACATGGTCACGAAGAAAATGGTATCTAATGTCAATATGTTTGGTTCTGAAATGAAGAACAGGGTTTTGAGTTATGGCTAGAGCACTTTGGTTATCGCAATGAATGGAGGTTGGACCTAGAATTATACCATAATCTCTAAGTTTTTGCCTCATCCATAATATTTGTGAACAACAACTTCCTGCGGCTACATACTCGGCTTCCGCTGTAGAGGTAGCTATGGATTGTTGTTTCTTACTATGCCATGAAACTAACCTATCTCCTAGAAATTGACATGTACCACTAGTACTCTTACGATCTATTTTGCAATCTGCAAAATCTGCGTCTGAATAATGAATTAGTTCAAAAGGAGAGTCCCTTGGATACCATAAGCCCACATTTTTTATGCCTTTTAGGTATTTAAGGATTCTCTTAGCAGCAATTAAGTGTGACTCTTTAGGAACAACTTGAAATCGTGCACACATGCATACCAAAAACATAATATCAGGTCGATTAGCAGTAAAATAAAGAAGTGATCCAATGATACCTCTATAATTCGTGATATCAACTTTCTTCCCACTTTCATCTTTATCTAACTTAAGCGTTTGGCTCATTGGAATTTTTTAATATGATGCATTTTCCATACCAAAATTTTTAATCATATCACGTGTATATTTAGCTTGGTTAATAAATATGTCATTAGGAAGTTGTTTAACTTGTAATTCTAAGAAGAAAGTTAATTCACCCATCATGCTCATTTCAAATTGCTCTTGCATCATTTTTGAAAATTTCTCACACAGACGCTTGTTCGTAGAACCAAATATAATATCATCAACATAAATTTGGACTAAGAGAATATCTTCGTCATTGGTAATTTTAAATAACGTTGTGTCAACGCTACCTTTTGAAAAGCCTTTACCAATAAAAACGATAGAGAGAGTGTCATACCATGCTCGGGGTGCTTGCTTAAGCCCCTAAAGTGCTTTGTCTAGCTTGTAAAACATACCCCTACCATGGTTGTTGATGAATCCTGGTGGTTGCTCCACATATACCTCTTCTTGGAGTTTACCATTCAGGAAGGCACTCTTGACGTCCATCTGATACATCGTAAACTTGTTGAACGCTGCATACGCTAGAAACATGCAGATTGCTTCAAGACGGGCGACAGGAGCATATGTCTCATCAAAGTCAATACCCTTTTCTTGACAATATCCTTGAGCTACAAGTCTGGCCTTGTTCCTTATCACAATGCCATTCTCATCCATCATGTTTCTATAAACCCATCTAGTTCCAATAACTCCTTGGTGAGTTGGTCTTGGTACTAGCGTCTTAATTAAGCTCTTCTTGCATGGCTTCAATCCAACTTGGGTCGCTTAGCGCTTCATCCACTTTTTTAGGTTCCATTTCAGATAGAAAGCTTGTGAATATAGCCTCATTAAATGTAGCGGTTCTAGTCCTAACAAGCGCTTCAATATCTCCAATAATTTGCTCAGGTGGATAATCACGTAGCCATAGTCTATCTGGTTGTAAAAGGTTAAGAGGTTGAATAGGCGCTTGACGATCAGACGCTTGACTTCCCTCTTACGTAGGCACTTCAAGTTCACAAATCCTTGTTTGCTCTTGATGATCACTCTACTAATGATCATCAGCAGATCTTGCATTGTTTTTCGAAATGTCCTCACGAGTAATCTTCGGAGGTGGCACTGAGATCTCATCATCGTCGTCACTGTCATCATCAATGGTAATCTTAGACGCTTGATGACATAGATCTTCAATTCCTACATCATTCATATTAACCTTACTCGGTTCTTGGTTAGCATCATCAAAAACGACATGAATAGATTCCTCAACCTTTGATTTGATCTTGTTTAAGATGCGAAAATTCTTTCCATTCTTGGTGTAGCCTAGAAAGATTCTCTCATCCGCTTTAGGATCAAATGTCTTTAGGCTTTGGGATCCATTATTATGGATAAAACAATTAGAACCAAAGACGTGAAAATATGAAACATTTGGCTTACGTCCCTTCCATAGTTCATATGGAGTTTTCCCATGCTGTTTGTTGATCATGCAACGGTTTTGAGTGTAACAAGCAGTGTTGATCGCTTCAGCCCAAAACCTAGGAGTAAGCTTGGACTCTGCTAACATCGTCCTAGCGGCTTCCTTGAGTGTTCTGTTCCGGTGCTCAGCAACACCATTCTGTTGGAGAGTTCTGGGAGCTGAATACTCATGATGTATTCCATTCTCTGCACAAAACTTCTCAACAACCTTGTTAGTAAACTCAGTATCGTGATCACTTCATATTCTTGCAACCTTAAGATTTTTCAATGTTTCAAGTTGCCTAATAAGCGTTGTTAACTTGTCACATGTTTCATCTTTGGATGAAAGAAATTCCACCCAAGTAAATCGAGAAAAATCATCTACTATCACCAACGTATACTTTTACCGCTCACACTAGTCGTTTGAACAGGTCCAAACAGATCCATGTGAAGTAGTTCAAGTATTCTAGTGGTAGATAGATGAGGTTTTCTCTTGAAAGATGATTTAACCTATTTTCCCATTTGACAAGCGTCACAAAGGCGATCCTTGAGAAATGGTCCTTTTGGTAATCCTTCTACAAGATTTAGATTTATAAGATGAGAGATTGTCTTAAAGTTGAGGTGATTCATTTTTCTATGTCATAACCAACCTGTTTTAGATTCATTTTTAGCAACAAAACACGTTGGGTTGTTATTAGTTGTTGAACCCCAATCTACCAAATATACGTTGTTAGTTCTTTTACCTCTCAATTTAGTAGACTTAGTCTTAGCGTCATTTATATAGCAACAGTCGCTTGAGAATATGACTTTCAAAGCCTTTATCACAGAATTGACTTATGCTTAATAAATTGTGCTTCAGACCCTTAACATAATAAACATCACTTATCATGATGTTCCCCCTATGCACAGTACCTATACCTTTGGTTTTACCTTTGGAGTTGTCACCAGATACAACATGAGGACCATTGGCTGCTCGATAGTTGATCAATAGATCCTTGGAACCAGTCATGTGCCTTGACGATCCACTGTCGAATTACCAAACAGATGTATCGGCTCTAGCTCTAGGTACCTGCAATCAAAAGGGAAGTTCTATTTCTGTTTAGGTACTCATTGTTGCTTGGGTCCTTTAACATTAGTAGCATCGTTAGTTTGAATTAGAACATTAGGAACCCATATTTGCCTAGTATTCATTGTAGGAGTATTGGCCTTTTTGGGTTTCACATTGTGTTGTGTGTGCTTTTTGGGTGTATAATAATATCCTCGATTATAATAGTAATCATAATCATAGTCACAATCATAATTATCATAGTGTTAATAATATGATCTAGACTGCCTTGGATATTGACGCTGGTATTTCCTTGGCGCTGGCTTGGGTTGCACTTTTGGTGTTGGACGCTTAGCGCTTGATTCACAGTGGTTAGGTTTATCCTTAGCCTTTTGAGCGTTTAGATGAACCCATCTTTATGAATCATTTGTCTTTGCCTTACCCTTGCCTGAGTCAGTTTTGGCTTTCTCATTTGGCTTCGTACCATTGTCGCTTCGTTCATTTTGTGTTAACCTTGTGAACTTTTCTCAACAAAGAAAACACCCTTTCCTTTGTTGTTTGCCGTAACATTAGATTTGTTTGGTTGTTTACCAAATTTATTGCACCCTAAGCCATTCTTTTCACCAAATAATCTTGTTACCTCAGTCACATTGTCTAGCTTTCTTGATGCGTTGGACAATGATGAGACGAGCTGTTCTGATTAAGCAAGTCTAGCAATCAGCCCAGCTTCTCTTTTGACTATTATATCAAGGTCACTTCTCAGATTTGTTATATCACTTTCAAGTGATTTGTTTTCCTCAATGCATTGTTGCTGAACTTGCAATTCTGCTTTGAGCGTCACATTATCACTTTGGAGTGATGAAATGATATGAAAGTGATTTTGATATAATTTAGAGGCATCTTGATAATCATTATAATATTTTTTGACTTTGTCAAGTAATTCATCATATGAAAGAGGAAGAGATAATTTAGTGTTTATCTCAGGGGACGCTTCAGCATCTCTGGCCATGAGACAAATAAGCGCTGAGTCATCCACTGGCTCATCATCATCACTAC
Source organism: Buddleja alternifolia (assembly GCA_019426215.1). NCBI lineage: Eukaryota > Viridiplantae > Streptophyta > Magnoliopsida > Lamiales > Scrophulariaceae > Buddleja > Buddleja alternifolia. Next base: position 10,350,992 of record CM033403.1, read on the forward strand.
TCTCCTCTGATGCTTCCAAATCTTCAGGTGCGGACGCTTGTTTTGATTATGCTAGCAAACATTGTTGACCAAGGTTGCTCCTGAATTGGTTTCTATCCAAGTAATCCTGCCTTCAAGGCTTAGATAATTTGGATAACGGCAATTTACCTGGTAGTACCCTGGTTTCCTGCAATTATAACAAAAATTAGTTTTCATCTTTTGCTCATTTGTTAACCTTACATTTTGTGGTTTTGAGACCACGGGTGTTGAAGGATTTTGAGCAGACGCTTGGTATTGAACAGGCACTTGGGATGTAGGAACAGAATACTGAGGCGCTTGAAACTGTTGTTGTACTGGAGCAGGCGCTTGATATGAATTTTGTCCTTGATTGCTAAAACCTTTTCTTTTCTTTCATATCTCAAGAACTTCCTTAATCTATTCAGTAAAGCCAACTCCTCTTCCTCACTAATATCTGAAACCTTTCCCTTGTTACTCGATTTACCCTTGATTGATGCTATAAGCGCTCCAAACTCAATCACTGGACTGCTCACTGCATCACTAGTCGAATTCAACTCAAACTCAAATGCTTTGAGTTCTGAAAAGGCATCTTCTGGAGTTAAACTATCCAAATTGTTCGACTTCCTAATAGCTGTTGTCTTCATCAAAAATCTAGTAGGTAGACTTCTAAAGATTTTGATCACCATTTCCCGATTTTGTAAATCCATACCCAAAGATGTTAATTTCTGTAGTAAGAGCTGTGAATCTTATATCTAATTGTTCTAAAGTCTCTTTGGGCAACATCTTGAAATCGTTAAATCTTTCCTTGGCAATGGAAAGCTTGTTCTCTTTAATCTGAGTTGAACCACCACAAATTATGGCCAACTTATCCCATATCTCCTTGATAGTTGATAAGAGGCATTTTTACGTGTTTTTAAGCCCATGGGACTTATGCTATGGATTCATTTATTGACTAAATCATGCCACATTTGCGTTTAATCGTGGTGTTAAGTGATTACAGGTGATAAATGAGAACATACGAAGAAACGAGGCGAAAAACGACGTAATTAAACAAGTTCAGGCCAATTTGCTTCTGTCGTCCACGCCCAAGCGCCCTCCAACCACGCCCAGGCGCCGGAAAAGATGCAAATAACATCAACATTCTGCTTTCCGCGCCTAGGCGCCGTTCTGTCCACGCCTGGGCGCCGTATCTGCATTTGTTTCCACGGTTGAGCGCTATTTTATTATGTTTAGAGATCGAATTGGATGAAGTTTCCTTCTACAAAGTTGTAGAACTATGTGTTAGCTTCAAATGAGGACTTGAATCATCCAAATCGGAGTTTTGTGGAGAGAGTTATGAAGGAAATACAATTACTGCGCCAGACAAAGGCAAATACTCCCAACATTCTGCTGACGGCGCCCGAGCGCCATAATTCCCGCGCCTAGGCGTGACCACATCCGAGATTTGATTCCTTTCAGCCAAAAGTTCAATATTTTATGGTGGAATGGAATATTTAAAGACAAGATGTCAGCCCTTGTGTTGAGAACATGCTTGATGGGAAGAGGAATTGTTTATTGCATGCTTGATGGGGTTGGGAGTTTAAAAAGGGGTAAAGAAGGCCAAGAGAGACACACCCCATTGGGGGGGAAACCCCTCACAACACACACTTGACAGGGGGGGGGGGCCAAAATCTGCTTCATTGATCATCATTCTTAGAAGGCAAGAGGAGGAGAAGAGCTAAGGATTGAAGCTCCACTTGAGGATCCATCACCATTCAACCTTTGAGGGAGTTTGTTCATTGTTTATTGCATTTTTGTGTTTACACTTATGTATATGAACATGTTGAATTATTCTATGTTGATGGTTATGAGCTAAACTTGTAGAACTTAGGCCATGTGAAGGCCAATTTATGAATCAATATATGTGAAGTGAATTTTCGTATTAATTCTCATAATGCTTTGTGTGTTGATTTTGAGCTTTTATCACAATCATGTGCTTGATCACCATATGCTTGCTATCTTGCCTAGTCTAGTCGTTCGAGAGAAGATAGATTAGGGTTCAATGGAATCAACTCATCATCCGAAACTAATGAGGAATTGCCCTAGACATAGGTAAAGATTTCCGGGTGCGGTTAGCCGGATTTATCCGGGGAAACTCTAGAACGTTAATGCGTGGCTATTGATTAGATTCTCGGATAGACATATTTAGAGAACCATCAATTAATCATAGGATTATTATGTGCCAAGACATCGGGTAATAATTATCTAAGGAATTTCCACCAAAGCAATAGGAGTCTAATAATTCGAAGAGTAGCTCATCTATATTGACGAGTAGATTCGGTTGTAGCATGTGCCTTAGTCATTTTATCATACGTGAAGATTTAATCTATAGTTCGTTTCTCTTTGGTTCTTCACTTGCTTACTCGTTTTATTGCAATTTACTTTTGTCCATTTTCATTAATCATAAATTAAAATACCAAGTCTCCGTGGTTCGACAACCCGGACTTTTAGTCCACTTATTACTACACACGACTAGTGCACTTGCTATCATAGCACGTTAGCTTTTAGCGTGTCAATAGTGTTACAAGATTTGACCTTGTTGAATAAGTTGTCGTTATCACCAATAGCAGTGTACAAAGCGTTCCATCCAACATTGTCTAGATTAAATCTTCGATGCTCATTTGTGGACCATTCCTGCTTGGGCTTCTCAACATAGCCATCTGGAGTTTCTTCTGTGGCTCCAGGCGCTCTGGTGTTTACTTTGTTAATCTGAATAGGTCCATCTGAAATGACATCACACATTTCGTCATCACAGGAGCACAAGTAGGTAAAAGCTTTGACCTTCCATGAGTCATAGTTTGACTCGGTCAACTTAGGAACTTTAGAAAATGCCATGAAAATTTGAAAGCAACTAAATTTTAAAAAAGGATCTAAACAAGCAATTATGCTTAAAATTTTTAAAATTTCAATTCTAACCGCTCTGATACCACTTGTTGGTTCTAAGTGGTATACGAAAGAGTCTAGAAGGTGGGGGAGGTTGAATAGACCCTGAAGTCTTTTTCAACTTCAAAAATTCGTATTAAAAATGTGTTGGACGCTTGAAAAGAAGGCGCTTGACTGAGTATCTATTGAATACTATTTTTAGAAAGATAACTTAGATTTCAAGATTAGAATACTATAACCAAATAGGTTAAACATTCACTTCTTTGATCAGTGTTAGCACAACGGAATTGATTTGATAGTCTTCTTGTTTGAAAGCTTTCAGTATCACAAACTGTTTCTTAGTTGCTTAGCTTTTAATTGTGTTTTACTTAATCAATTTATGCAATGATATGTTAATAAGAAAATTGATTGTAAAGTAAATAACACAATATTTGTAAGGTTCGTTGGGTGGTGTAGTCCTAACTACGTCCTTCTTCTCCTTGAACACTTGGAGGCAATCCACTAAAATGGTTCTCAAAGAATCACACAGAATCTTTTACAAATTAGGGAGAGAGATGGATGTCGATGACTTGAGCTCCTTGATAACACAGATATCTTCTTCAAATCACTTCCATCCCCTTGCTTCTTTAACCTAGAAATAATGCAAGTATCCAACTTCGACTTCACATAGATCGCGAGGCTTGGATGGGGTTTTTCTGAACGGTTTGTTTGATTTTGATAAAGTTCAAACAACTGGGAATATCTCTATAGTAATGTAGGTTTCTTCAAAAAGAATGTTTGAGATATTGGTTGACCGTCTCAGGATTTGAAGAAAAGCAAAGGGAAGGTTTGCTTGAATATTCTGGCTTTTCTGAGAATTTAAGGAATGAGACTTCAATGCAACAGCAATTTGGCTTGGTATAGATCGGGTGTTTTTGGCTTGTTGTTGAAGTCCTATTTATAGGCATTCTTGGAAAAAGTATACGTTTGACACATGTACAGACGCGTGTCTCTCACTTTCGCGAGTGAAAAACTTTTTTCCTTTTTCCTGAAAATTTGTTGCACAAAAGTCGGTGCTGCAGTCTGTGAATAGTTGACAGTCCAATAGGGTGGCTTCTTCGTACGTCCGAAAGAGCTTATCACATTTAATGTTCTTATCAGCATTTAATGCATTTGAATTAAATGCCCATTGACATTTAATGCACTGAGAATATTAGCATTAAACTCCTTCTGGACTTAGAAATGTGAAATAGCTGGTCGTTTCAGACTTTTGGAATCTTTATCTTCATTCAGACTTCAGGCACTTAAGTCTTCAAACTTAACTACTGATAAACTCGCTCAGAAATTATCAGACGCTCAGTCTAAGAGTACTTAGCCTAACACCCTAGAATAAAAATAAAACAAAGCCTATAAACCTATTAAATTCTAACGCTTAAAGCTTATACCTGATTTCTACTAAAATCAAACTTACATATTTTGGGGTCTAACAAGTAATCCTCATTGTCATCATCAAAACATCTAACATGAAATTCCTAACACTAAATAAATTCAGGTGAAATAGCTGGTCGTTTCAGACTCTTGGAATCTTTATCTTCATTCAGACTTCAGGCACTTAAGTCTTCAAACTTAACTACTGATAAACTCGCTCAGAAATTATCAGACGCTCAGTCTAAGAGTACTTAGCCTAACACCCTAGAATAAAAATAAAACAAAGCCTATAAAGCCTATTAAATTCTAACGCTTAAAGCTTATACCTGATTTCTACTAAAATCAAACTTACATATTTTGGGGTCTAACAAGTAATCCTCATTGTCATCATCAAAACATCTAACATGAAATTCCTAACACTAAATAAAAAACTTCTTCATTCCAACTTGTAGAATTAAAAGTGAAGTAATAAAAAGAAAGATAAAAAATGAGGCAAAAATATCTTATAACATCTCAAATAAATGTCTTATAAATTTGGAAAACTGCAAATCTAAGAACATTGCATAATATGTAAATGTCAATAATGATATAACCAAAAAACTTTTACACAACTAAAACAGAAGAAAGTATTTTTTACTCAACTAAAAAAGAAAAAAGTATTAAAAGAATGTAAGTATATATTAACGTAGATAAACTTGGCGAATGTTGCACAAAAAATATAGATCAATAAAAAAAGAAATTATGATGAAAAGTATAAATTAATTAATCAAAGTAAATAACTTAGGAAACACAAATGAAGAGAAGAAAAAAGCTTACATCGTGGTAGCAAGCCGAATTGACAAAATTGAAGTGACAGAGGAAAAAAAAATCAAAGATGAAGGGGATGATAACGGAGAAGAAAAACATACATTAATTGTTATACATGTAAAATATGAGCAGATCAAGATTTGATGGATACATACGCATCATAGGAAGTTTTGTTGATTTTTTTTCCCTCGTGGATCCATTCGCCTACAGGAAGTGTTCTTGCATAAGCTTCTTCTTCCGCCATTATCAACAACCATCAAATTCATTTAACTTGTTAGCATAATTAAGATTAATTCATAAGTAGTGGGTCCAACTATTCGGATCTTAATTGAGTAAAAATAGGGATTTTCTTAGTTGTGTGATAATATCAAAACAAATTTACCAAAGATATAGTGGTGATTAGTCTCAAAATTTGAAATGACCGAAATTTGGGCTTAAACATGGATTTGTATTTTTAATGAATTTATTTTACAATTAACAGCATTAACAACCAATGAGACTTTAAATTTTGAATTTTTTGATTAAATAAAAAAATCAATTATTTATTAACTTTATTCGAAAAGATATGAAGTTGTTACGATTGATAATTATATTTATTTAAATTTAATATATATATATATATATATATATATTCAATCTTGCTTACGTGGCAAAATTGAGCTCAATTAGGCCATCCACATGTGCACTTATATGGATGGCCTCAAAGATTGTAATTTATTATATATAGACAACTCATAGTTGATGTGCGGTACTTCAGTCACCACTGTGGAGAATCGCTGTACGTACTCTCTCAAGGACTCACCATCTATCTGAACCACCGTGAACAGGAAGGATGCCGTCTTGGGGTATTTCTTGTTCTTGGAAATTTTCTTAAGGAAGTGCTTGGTCAGCTGCTCAAAGCTGGTAATGGTACCGATGGGCAATTGATTGAACCAGCTAAGCGCTCGTCCAGAGAGTGTGGTTGGAAATTTTTTGCAGTAGGCTGCATCGCTAACATCGTACATGTCAGCTGTAGCATTGATTTTATTAATGTGCTATTGAGGGTCTCCAGCTCCTTCATACTCATTCAAGTGTGGTATCTTAAGTCTTTGTGGTAAAGACTCTGCCAAAATTGCAGGGCAAAAAGGACTTCTCTTAGGGGGAGCTACAACTAATGGTACCAGCTGCATATCCTCATATCTTCCACGGTCATCTATGTTGGGTTATGGCATATAAAATGTAGTGGAATAAAAAATTTCCCACGGTGATTCATCTCTGATTTCACATATTCAAGTCATGATTAGAAAAACGTACCTTTCTTCGAGTTATTGAATTTTCTGAACCAACTTCTAGTTCCTTTTCCAAGCAGCGAATCAGCCACTGCCTCTAAATCACCACGACAAAATTGAGAGCGAAAAGCCCTTTCTTTTCTTCCCCTTGGACGGCTAGATAGAGAGAGAGAGTGAGAGAGAGAAGTGGAGTTCTTTTGACTTGGAAAGAAAGATAATTAGTGAGGCTAGGGTTAATTATTTCCACTACGTAGTATTTATACTACACAAGGAAATAATTAAGCCTAAATTACTAAGGCCTAGGCGTCCATAATGGACGCCCACTTGGGAATTTTTAAGCCTTCGGGCTTAGTCCATGTATATGGTTTTAATTTAATTAATTATTTAATTAATATTATTTATCCAATAAATTATTAAATAACTAATTAATCCAAGTTAATTCTATAATTAATTCCTTAAAGAAGTAATTAACACATTAACATAATTAATTAATAAGATCATCCAATGATTTAATTAATTAATTAACTACGGTATCAAATACCGAAAATCTTTCAAGTCGCACACCATAATTTTTCCTTTGCAATTCCTTTAAGTGCAGCTCTTTAGGTTCGTCTCAAAAGGCAAATGGGAGGAAAGCAAAAGGATGTGGATAACACTTAGTCAGTCTCGTGGTCCACATCGTATCCCAATTGAGAACGAAAGAATAGAATCATTCCAAACCTTTCACGCTGTGAATACCGTACGAGTATAAACCCTTTATTATTATATCTCAGTCAAGTGCGATTCATGGTTTAGTCAAACTCACAGTACTTGACCACATGCTTAGCTCATAATGAATCGAGGTCACTGAGTATACTCTTATGTCCAATATGATCATCTCCATTGCTTTGACCAAAGACTTTTGACCTCACTCATTCATGACGGCATAGGATATTTTGCTCATTCACTTATGACAGAATAAATTATATTTTCTCAGTTAAGACTGCTACTTGTCCATCAAGCCGCACTTCGAGGTTGACCCCACCAAGGGGTGAATTGGATCTGACTACTCTAATGATAGACTTGATGTCACAAGTACATCTTCAACGTGATTACTCAGGTCTAAGGTTCACGCGTACCTATCACAACTTATCAGTTCTATCATTGACTGTTATAGAGTAAAAACCCTTGTGACAGAACTGATGCGAGCCGTGTTCGAACTTATCAGTCCCACTGATGCGTCTATGACACAAGTTCCCACTAACATACTCATAGTGTTCGACTGGCACTTCCCTGTCAAAACTTATGTCATGCAAGTCTCTATCCAGTAATGATGTCCAGTCAATACTCTATTCGACTTGCGAACCAATTTAGATATTAAGGATCAAACTATTTTAGTGCCAATCTCCCTAACTCATAGGGAGTAGAATATTCGCCTATATAAGATTGTTTAGTTACAAATTAATGCGCTATAATTCTATTCTCTATGGCATTTGAGGGCATAACACTAACAATCTCCCATTTGCACTCAATGCCATTTGCTATGGTATTTTATACCCATCTTCTCGAGATGTCCTTCTAGCACCTCCTGTGGCAATGGCTTGGTCAATGGGTCATCGACATTATCTGCTGAGGCTATTTTCTGAATAGCTATTTCCCATCTGGCAACGATCTCTCTAATGATGTGATATCTTCTCTCTATGTGTTTGGACTTGTTGTGAGACCTTGGTTCCTTTGCCTGCGCTATTGCTTCAATGTTGTCACAATAAAGTGGCAACAGGAGCTCCATGCTAGGAACCACTTAAAGTTCTCCAAGAAACTTCCTTAGCTAAATAGCTTCCTTAGCTGCCTCAGAGGAAGCTATGTATTCAACCACTGTGGTTGAATCCGCAACTTTGCTTTGCTTGGAACTTTTTCAAGTCACCGCCCCACCTTTGAGGGTGAATATGAACCCTGAGGTAGATTTTTGGTCATCGACATCTGATTGAAAATCTGAGTCAGTGTAACCGTCCACTCTTAGGTTGCCACTCCCATAGATGGGAATCATATTCTTAGTTCTCTTTAGATACTTTAGGATACTTTTTCACAGCTCTCCAATGTTCCTTGCCCAAGTTTGCTTGAAATCGACTAACAACACTTACTGCATAAGCAATGCCATGTCTAGTACACAGCATAGCATACATCAGGCTACCCACTGCAGATGCATAGGGTACAGTGCTCATCTCTTTTCTATCTTTCTCGCTTTGAGGACACATAGTTTTTGAGAGATGCACCCCATGTCTCATTAGCAGGAACGTTTTCTTAAAATCTTCCATCCTAAATCTTTTCAGGACCTTTTCTAAGTAAAGGGCTTGAGAGATCATTATATTAGTTTGATCTCTATAGATTCGAATCCCTAGAATGTAAGTAGCTTCTCCCAAGTCTTTCATGGAGAATGTACTCGAAAGCCACTTCTTAATAGTGGTGAGCATTCTTATATTGTTTCCTATGAGAAATATGTCATCTACATATAGCACAAGGAAAGATATCTTGCTCCCACTAACCTTCTTATAAACACATAACTCATCTTTATTTTTGATGAAGTCAAATCCTTTGATTGCCTCATCAAATCGTAGATTTTAGCTACGAGATGCTTGCTTGAGTCTATAAATGGATCTTTTAAGCTTGCGCACCTTATGGATACCATCCTCGGACACAAAACCTTTGGGCTGTTCCATATAGATATCCTCTTCCAGGAATCCATTTAGAAAAGCGATTTTGATATCCATTTGCCATATCTCATAGTCAAGGTGAGCTGCTATTGCAAGTGGAATTCTTATAGACTTGATCATGTCTACTGGTGAAAAGGTTTCTTGGTAGTCAATTCTTTCCTTTTGACTATACCCTTTTGCCACTAGCCTGGCTTTATAGGTGCTAACCTTGTCATCAACACCAATCTTTCTCTTGTAAATCCATTTACACCCAATTGGTATAATACCATTACGCCGATCTACAAGTTTCCAGACTTGGTTTGAATGCATCGAGTCTATCTCTACTTGCATAGCTTCATGCCATCGTGCAACATCCATATCCACCATCACTTGATCATATGTAGAGGGATCATATCCATGACCTTTCTCTAATACAGAATGGAGACTTAGTTCCTCCTGTAGTAGATATCCATATCTCTCAGGCGGTTGAGGTACCCTATTTAATATTTGAGGTTGTGGTTGTGTTATAAAAGGTTCGGTTCTTACTTCATGTGCAAATGTATCCAAAGGAGTTTCATTTTGTTCTTCAAGAACAATCTTTCTACCCGCTCCACCTTCTTGAACAAACTCATCTTCAAGAAAGTAGGCATGTAAAGCTACAATGATCCTTTGATCATCATGTAAGTAAAAGAGGTATCCCATGGAATCCTCAGGATAACCACTGAAACGCCCTTTTAAGGATCTTGCCTCCAACTTGTCTACTTTAGTCTTTTTAACATAAGCAGGACATCCCCAAATCTTGATGTGATTAAAACTTGGCTTCCTATTTCTCTATATCTCATATGAGGTCTTAGGAACGGATTTGGGCGGATATCTATTTAGGATATGTACAGCTGTAAGGAGTGCGTGACCCAATAGCGAAATGGTAAGTCAGTGTAGTTAAGCATGGAACATATCCAACAAAGTACGATTCCTTCATTCAGCTACTCCATTTAACTGTGGTGTCGCTGGAGGTGTGAGCTGTAATACTATACCATTCTCTCTAAGGTATTCATCAAACTCTGCACTCATATATTTTCTTCCTCAGTCAGAGCGAAGAGCCTTTGTATGTTGTCCAGTTTGATTTTCCACTAAAGCATTGAATTCTTTGAATCTTTCAATAGATTCAGACTTATGCTTCATCAAGTACACTAGACCATATCTTGAGTGGTCATCTGTGAATGTGATGAAGTAAAGGAAAACTCCATGAGCCATTTCTCCAAATGGTCCACAAACATCGGTATGCACTGAACCCAAGACTTGTGTAGCTCTTTCAAAAGTCCCGGTAAAGGGGGATCTAGCCATTTTGCCCTTGAGACAAGATTCACAAGTAGGATAGAGATCCAATCCCAATGGGCCTATTAGTCCATATTTCTCCATTTTGTGAATCTTGTGCTCACCAGCATGGCCTAATCTAAGATGCCAAACTAATCTTTGGTTAGTTCCTTACCTACCACATTTTCTCTATATAGTATTAGTAGCACACTCATTCTAGACATTAAGGTAATACAAACCATTTACTAAAGAAGCAAAGCCTACTAATTTATTACCATAATAAATGTTGCAATGTTCGTTAATAAAACGGAAAGTATAACCATGCTTAACTAAAACAGGAATTGAAACAATGTTCTTAAGCCCATTGGGCAAAACTAAAACATTACCAGAAATAGTAAATGTCAAGAATTTAAAAGCAATGAGGTAGATCCAAGTCTAGTAGCCGTGACGCTTTGCCTGCTGCCTACTCTTATCTTCATGTCATCACTGCCCAGCTTCCTTCCTCGCACCAGATCTTGATTCATACAATAAATGCAGGCTCCGGAATCAAGAATCCAAGACATGGAAGAAACAGTAATAGAACAATAAGTTTCATGAACAAAAAGTTCCATACCTTATGCGCCATGGTCCATATTTGGACAGTTCCTTCTCCAGTGGCCCAGCTCACTGCAATGTAGGCATCTATCCGTCTAGCTCCCCAGTCTGCTTATTGGTTTTCTTCGTCTTATTCTTAGCCTTTTGGGGCGCAGAAGGGACAACCAATGCAATTTCCTTTCCCTTGGGCTTCAATTGAGATTGTGCAGTTGTTAATTTATTCAGTAGCCCAACTAAATTGCATTCAATCTCATTGCAATTGAAGTTCATGACAAATTGGGAGAAGAAATCAGGAAGAGACTGTAAAACGAGATCTGTTTAAGTTGTGGGTTCATTATAAAATCAAGAGCCTCCAATCTCTCAATCCTCGCGATCATCTTGAGGACATGATCCCGCACTTTTTCACTCTCTCTCATTTTGGCTCCGAAGAGCTCTTTAGATATTTCATATCTAGCAATGCGACTGTGCTCACCATAGAGCTCGACCAAATGTGCCAAGATAGCCCTCGCAGTGGTCATCTTCTTGTGGGACCTCTAAAGCTCATTTATCATAGAGCCTAGCATGTACCCACATACTCGGACGTCGTCCCTTAACCCTTTTTCATGAGCCGGAGTTCTTCCTCATTGGCACATGTTCTAGCAGATGGAGCAGAGATGTCTGTGTGCAACATATATCCCAAAGACTCCATGTTGAGTACAATCCTCAAGTTCCTTAGCCAGTCCACGTAGTTGGGTCCGGTAAAAATGTTCTTTCCGAGTAAAACGGAAAGTGGGTTGATAGTCATTTTTGATTGAGAGAGATAAAACAATAAATAGCCGCAGAAAATAAATCAGACTTGATTAGATGATTGTAATTTAAACTATAACCAAGTAAAATCAAGGACTTCGATTTATGACTTGGCTTCCACTACATTTTTCGAGATTCACACTCCCACTGTGAAAATCGAAAGTGATCGTTGTTCATTACTTCATAGTGGAGATTGATTTCTTTAGTCAATATAGTGGATGGCAACCCTTTAACAATATATAGTCCACTATTTAATTAAAGTGATGTCTAACATCAATCCGTCCAATAGAAGGTCCAGTCTTCTTTTCCCATAATCCACCAAAATCGAAACCCTTTAACGATATATAGGATTGTGGATTATCTAAGTTCATTCCCACTAATACCTTTTAATCTAACATTTGAATTTCATCTTGCAACCCTTTAACGATATATGAGGTGAAATATGTTTCGATTAAGGCATCCAATGCACTTTATGAAATTTTAGAATTAAGTCTAAATACATGACCCCCACTAACTGGGACGATGCCATATATTAGACTCAATTCTTAATCTCATTAAGTTTAGTGGAGGGAGAGGACGCCTAGCACCCTTTGCTAACTTAGAATTGTTTTGATTTGGGAGAATTATGTTCTAAACATTTATTAATGTCTCACTTTGCACATTATCAATTTTTATAGCGCAAGATAGCATTATACGTGCAACATACATCGAATGAAACATCCATAATAAAGCTAATAAAACCATCACATTTATTCACGGGCTTTTTCTAGAGGTCCCAAGCCAATGGGCCATCAAAAAGAAAAAAAAAATCTAAACTATTTTTCTTGGGCTCCAAGCACCTTTCCTTTTGGATCGACTTCTTCTTCAATGCCTATTCTAATTCTATCTATTACATAAGAATGATAACATCCTATACATAAATTCTAAGAAAAATAATGGGCTCAAAAAATGGCCCTCACAACCCATAAAAAAAAAATACATCCATAAAGGAAACCTAAGCCCATGAATAATGTCACCATCACATAATACATGCTCGCGAAAAATAAAACAGTTATGTTGGTGATTAAAATTACAATTAATTAATCCAACTAATTAATTTTCTCATAAAATTCTGAATTTTATTCATATTTATAATAAAAAGCGTTCTAGTGATAATTTACTATTTAAATAAATTAATTAATTAAAATCCTCAAAGAATACTTAATTAATCTTTCACTCAAATAATTAAAATTCAACAAATACTAATTGGGCTCGATTTCATCAAACTTAAATCACCATCTCATTTGCCCTTTTAAATTTAACGAGTATGGTCCAAACTAATTTCTCGAATGTCCAATCTTTTAATAAAACCAATTTGGGCTTATTTAATTAAAATCTGAGTCATCATCCTTTTGACCCACCTAGATAATTAAAATAGCCCAAAGTCCAATTATTAAAAAATTAGACCCATTTTTCACACGACCTTACCCAACCGACCCGGGTGAAAAAACCTAGGCCCTTAAGGGCCAGACCATGCGCCCAACGCACGGCCAACGGGTCGTGTAACAGTGCGCCCAACGCATGGCCCATACGCGCAACCTCTCCTGCGCGCACGTCGGATGGCCTTCGGCCGCCCATTGTGTGTGCAGCCTGTGCGCCTTGCATACATTTCGGGGCTTTTCAACCCCGTTTTCTCACACAATTTGATTTTCTCATATCACCATATTATCATGGAATAATATCCAAGAAAAATGCAGAAAAATTAAAGCTTTAAATCATAAATATAACTCCAAATTTAGCATGCTTCAAAAACACGAAAAACACGTATTTGACTAAATTCGGAATCAGAGATTGGCTCTGATACCACGTTAGGTTATGGCAGATAAAATGCAGCGGAATAAAAAAGTTCCCATAGAGGTTCATCTCCGATTTCACATATTTAAGTCATGATTAGAAACATGTACCTTTCTTCAAGTTATTGAATTTTCTAAACCAGCTTCTAGTTCCATTTCCAAGCAGCGAATTAGCCACCGCCTCTAAATCACTACGCTGGAATTGAGAGTGAAAAATCCCTTTCTTTTCTTCCCCTTAGACGGCTAGAGAGAGAAAGAGAGAGAGAGATGTGGAGTTCTTTTGACTTGAAGAGAGGGAGACTAAGGTTAATTATTTCCACTAAATAGTATTTATACTACACAAGAAAATAAGTAAGCTTAAATCACTAAGGCCTAGGCGTCCATAATGGATGCCCACTTGGGCATTTTTAAGCCTTTGGGCTTAGTCCATGTATATGATTTTAATTTAATTAATTATTTAATTAATATTATTTATCCAATGAATAAATAATTAAATAACTAATTAATCCAAGTTACTTCTATAATTAATTCCTTAAAGAAATTAATTAACGCATTAACATAATTAATCAATAAGATCATCCAATGATTTTATTCATTAATTAACTACGGTATCAAATACCGAAAAATCTCTCAACTCTCACACCATAATTTTTCCTTTGCAATTTCTTTAAGTGTGGCTCTTTAGGTTCGTCTCAAAAGGCAAATGGGAGGAAACCAAAAGGATGTGGGCAACACCTAGCCAGTCTCGTGGCCCACATTGTATACCAATTGCGAACGAGCGAATAGAATCATTCCAAACCTTTCACGCTGTGAATACCGTACAAGTATAAACCCTTTATTCTTATATCCCAGTCAAGTGAGAGTCATGGTTTAGTCAAACTCACAGTACTTAACCATATGCTTAGCTCATAATGAATTGAGGTCACTAAGTATACTCTTATCTCTAACATGAGCATCTCCATTGCTTTGGCCAAAGACTTTTGACCTCACTTATTCATGACGGCATAGGATATTTTGCTCATTCACTTATGAGAGAATAAATTCTATTTTGCTAATCAGTTAAGACTGCTACTTGCCCATCAAGCCGCACTTCGAGGTTGACCCTACCAACGGATGAATTGGATCTAACTACTCTAGTGACAGACTTAATGTCACAAGTACATCTTCAACGTGATTACTCAGGTCTAAGGTTCACGTATACCTATCACAACTTATCAGTTCTATCATTGACTGTCATTGAGTGAAAACCCATGTGATAGAACTAATGCGAGCCGTGTTCAAACTCATCAGTCCCACTGATGCATCTATGACACAAGTTCCCACTAACATACTCATAGTGTTCGATTGGCACTTCCCTGTCGAAACTTATGTCATACAAGTCTCTATCCAGTAATGATGTCTAGTCATTACTCTCTTCGACTTGCGAACCAATTTAGATATTAAGGATCAAACTCTTCTAGTGTCATTCTCCCTAACCCATAGGAAGTAGAAGATTCGCCTTATTATCAAGGACTAAACGTTGTTTATAAAACCTTACAAATGCCTATAAGAAATAACATGGAGTGCCTTTTATTAATATAAGATTGTTTAATTACAAATTAATGCTCTATAATTCTATCCTTTATGGCATTTGAGGGCATAACACTAACAATCTACACTTTCATCACGGCGAGGTGCATGCCTACGTAGGCCTTCGTGCCTTGGCAAGGTCTCTTCGGGGGTCAAGGATGCTCGACCTCTACGTGGTGACCTTGGAGGCGTTGGCCTTCTATTTCTTCCCCGCGGTGGCCTCGGAGGCGTTGGCCTTCTATTTCTTCCCCGCGGTGGCCTCTCAGGAGGCGAGACCACACTGTTTTCTTCTCTTTCACACGCTACCCCATTTACAGGAGAGTTGGATCGCCTTGATCTAATCTCGCCGGGGGTCAATGACGCTTGGCCTCGGCAGGGAATTGACTAGGTTCAACTCGCTAGGGGCAACTTTTTTCAAGAGGCTCTTGGCCTCTAGGAACCGACTGAGGGAGTGGAACTTGAGCGCCCTTCTCTTGAGGTAGGGGCGCCATTTGATGACTTCTCACGTGGGGATCTTGCCCCCTGACAGTTGATGGAACAGGCATCGCGCATGATGGGTGTGCCTAGGCATATTATTGGACTGCCCGCACTGCTGCCCTCACAGAAGCGTCTTCAACAAGAGCAAGTAGTGCCTCTTGAGTGATCTCGAACACCCTAATTGTAGGGGGTGAATCACTGTTGGCATTACGGGAGGCGTGTTTTGCTCATTCACTGGGGGTGGTATGTCAAGACCTCCGCCATCAGCCTGCCCATTCGGGGGATATTCTCCTCCGGCTTGAACATTGGGCTGATCTTCAGGCGTTGGGTTAGGAACTTCATCGACCACTGCTGGCTGATTGTTGTTAGTCATCCTGTCACCTGTGGTACGTGCTTAGGACCTAGTTTGCATACTCAGTGGCTGGAGCGCTGTTCCCACAGACGGTGCCAAACTGATGATGGTAAAGTTTGTTAGTCAGAGAATATCACGTGATTCACCACGTGGGGAGGGAATACGATCCAACTCATGAAAAACTAGGTTGGGGGTTGAAGAATTTATAGACTGCACTCGATGTTATGCGAGCTGCCTACGTACCCGATGAAATGGAATCAAGTCAGTTTGTAGTTCTATGGTGAGATTACTCTCGGAAGTAGTACATAATGAATAGCTTAAGAATCTTTGAATGTGTATATAGGACTGATGGCTGATGGTGGGTTATGGGCCGGGGGCTCAATTTTTGCAATAGCCCACCAGGCTTATTAATATACCCATTGCTTAGACCTTAGATTACTAAAATAGCTTAATTAACTTTACGGCCTTAATAACGTAATGACCCATATTCCCAATGGGCCATCAACCCTTTGGGTTTGATTAGCATATTAATCATGGACTTGATCCACGGGTGGCGCCCTTACCATAATGCCCTTAGATATTTTTGGTGCACATCACAACCAAAACATATCACAATAAGTGATGTTAGCAAGTACTTTGTATTGTTCGCATTTTATGAAAATAGTTAACTCAAATTGTTAGAGAAATCCATTATACTCATTTCCAAGCCAATCCAAAATTCCTCGTCTTCCATGTGGAACATCGCACATTGAATTGCTCTTATCTCTCTGACTAGAGATCTCATCGTAATTTACCAAATGTCAGAATGTTTTAAGTAATTAGCACTAAAGAGTGAGATAGCGTGAATGTAACTAGCCCTACTAGTAAAGAATAATAAATATTACAACTTCTTGATAATCACAATTCACATGTGTATGACAAAGCTAAAAAATTGGCTAAGTAGTGGTGTCTCTAGGTCCCTTACAAATTGATCAATTTCATACTTTTAATCAGACTTGTATAAAGCACATGCGTTGCATGTGGATGCCTGTTAGTTTTTTATAATTATTTATAAATTTGTGCATAAGAACTAAATAATTCAAAATATTTTAATAAACAATATATTTTACTAACCTTTTTAAAAACTCTACTTATTGAACATTTTAATAAATGAGCAACAATTAAGAACCATAATAATTGAATATTGTAATGCTAGAACAATGAAAAATTATATTGGCACTCAAAATATATTAGTGGGCCTCCACTATTAATGAAATTCGTTGAGTAAATTATCGTATAGTCGAGCCCGAATAGTAATTTTTCCAAAATCAACTAACATTTTTCTAATACAAATTTTCAGAGGTCTAAAACAACAATATCCATAATCTTTCTCTATTTTGATCTTGACAAATAAATTTGTTAATGTATCATTATCCTCCACATCCACATATTTCTTTTTATTAACACATATAATCTGCAACTCCTCATTATGTTTCACAATTTTTAGTTTGATCTGGTTTTGTATCTGTCTTCTTATGCTCTTTCCTTTATACTTTCATTTCAGCTGCATTTTCTTGTCCCATTACCTGATGGCAATGTTCTTTGGATTCATCTGTATCTTCATCAATAAGATGCAATTAATTAATTTTTATTTTATATTGTCTCATTTTTGAACCGTTTCTTGATTTTATTCTTCTGCTTTTTAATTTCTAGTGCATCCTTTCGTCCTCTCTTTGTCATCGTGGTTTATTGTGCGTAACCTGCAATGGCTTCAACAGTGACAAATAGTCCTCCACCACAAACTTCTACATTTTTGTCTAGCTTGGAAATGAAGTTTAGACTTTACTATCTGGCTTTTCCAAAGCCAAATAGTAGGTGGATGAACTCTAATTTTGCACAGTAAATAAAAATTTGATTCGAATTATATGCAAAAATGACATGTGGGCTAAGCTTCAAGCACGACAAAAACAAGACAATTAAAAGAAAAAAAATTGTGGACTTCAGGGAAAGAGTCCAGAAATTATCATATAGAAAAAGAAAAGTAAATACTACACCACCTTAATAATATGGTACATAGCAATACAAAAAGGTGCCTTTTAGTACGTGAAGTTGATGGTTTTCTACCCATGATAACATTAACTATCTACCAATAAATTAATTTTGTCGATCAATCAGGCAAGTTGTTTTCAACTATAATTCGAGACTTGAATAAGAATACTCATGGACTGTGAAAAAGGTACCACCGACGGAAAAATCGGACAAAAGACAATGAACCAGGTGATAATGACACCAAATTATATTGTATAACAAAAATGATTCCTTTCTAAAAGAAAATCATACATTTTTTAAATAAATTACTTGATTATGATAAGAAATGATCAAGAACAAATATTTTAGTACTTTATAATTAAGTTAAAATATGAAATTATCAAAAGAAGAAAAACAACGAAGCCTTTTTCAAATTTTTACCATCACTATTCCTATCATTATGAATGAATTTCATGACTTCATGTCATGAGTTCAGATATCACTCAGAATTGGGAAGTATCGGCACCGTCTGTAACTTCTTCTATACCATGTATTATTAGTGTTGTGTATTAAAAAAGAAGTGCTACACAACTTATAGGGTATTAACTGACATTAACATTTAGACTTTTATTGAAGGTAGAAAGTTTCTTCATTCATTTAGGAATTGAAAAGTTGTACAAACCAAGTAATTTTGACTCTTCATCTTATCTCTACATGTATGTATATATAAAGTTAAAAAACTGAAGGACCCTTCAATGATTTTAATTCACATCTATAAAATCAATTAATAAAGGGCCCTTCAATGTTTTTGATTCATATCAGTTATTACCTTTTGCAACCTCAAGAGTCACTTGATCCGTGAATATGAATATTAGTAGTAAGAGTTGTTGTTAGTGAAAATTAATATACTAATATTAATATTTTTATATAATTTGGTAAGGTTACTTGAATAAGGGTTCCACAATTGGAAGAAACACCAACAAAATTCACACTTTTATAGTAGTATATATATATATATAGGTATAGACTAGTAAAATGCATATATTATGCATAAAGTGATTATGGACACAACTTATCCTAAAATATTGGAATATCAAGGAGAATTTTTGTAATTTATCTGTTACATGTAAAAAGAATAAATAAATAATTGATCACTGAATAACAGTATGATAATGAAATAGCACAAAATCTGATATATTATAAGGTCCAAAATAAATAAAAATGAATAATATCTCTTATGTTTTTTTTTTTATCCTTTTTCCTTCCACTCGTTTACGTTATTTATTTTCCCTTAATGAGATAGTCATGTTGTCGTTGCATGTCTTGAACAGTTAGCTAGCATATCCAACATCATCAATCAATTAGAATATCCAACATCATCAATCAATTGAGCATCAATTCGCCCAAAAAAATACAAAACCAAAATATAAGATATTGTTTGTTCTGATTGGTTATGTTTTTTGAATAAGTTTAAAGAATGCCTGGGAAGATGTCTAGGAAATATTCTCTTGCTTTTGTTTGAGAATTAAATGTGTTTAGAAGCATGCTTCCTAGCATTGTTTTGAAATGCTTCTATTTTACTGCAAAATATACCTTGAAAACTTTTATACTTCAAGTGTGTACAAATTTATTTTTATGTTTTTTCATTAAGAAAATAATTTTATCTATAAAATACATCTTCGCAATTTTAATCAAAATTCTAAGTAGGCCAAAGTAAAAGAAATATATAAGTCAAGAAAAAATGTACAGTTTCTTTTCATTTATAGAAGTAGAAAGGCTATCTTAAACTATTTCTCTACAGAAACTGGTAAACTAATCTATCTTAATTGCAGCAAGTGAATTCAGCTTAAGACGCTTTACAATACTTTAATCAATGGTAGATTGTGAAAGAAATTTAATCATTATAACAAAATCTATAATATATACAAATTTTGCGTGATTTAATTTGTCACCATCTTGAGTATCTAAATACATATGGGTATTTCACTGCTACAACCAATATACATCTCCTCATTATCTATATAAAATATTATACCTGATAGTAATAATTTCAAACACACAATCACAGAACTCCAAACTCACCTTTTCCAGCAATAGCCGGTATTTTACTTCAATAATAACGATTAAATCTCCAAAGCCAAGTTCCAGTCTTTAATACAAAACGTAAATAAGGAAATAACTCAACCCTAACTCTACTAGAAAACTTAATAGGCCCAAGACACTTAATTAAAATAACAAATCTTAATTAAAATAAGAATAATAATTGATGGTCCCAAGTGACATACGAAAGCGTCTAGAGGGGAGGGGTTGGATAGACCCTGAAATCTTTTTCGACTTTTAAAAACTTCGTATTACTTTTGAAGATTTTGAACGTTTGGTAAGCTAAGCGCTTAAGATAAGATGACTTAGACTTAGTGATTTCAACAATTACGAAAGTACTTAAAGTAGGGTAATGCTTTAATCGCTTAATCAGGGTTAGCACAGCAGAAATAATTTTTAAGCTTAGCGTTTTCTTTAACTAAATAGTCGCTTAACCGTTTTAATGCTTTTTCAAAGATATGATATGAAAATCTTAAGTAAAGCTATAAATCGGTAAATGACACAAGATATGTAAGGTTCACTGGGTGATGTAATCTGAGCTACGTTCTTCTTCTCCTTTACACTCGGAGGAATTCCATTAGGTTGATTATCGAAGGATCACACAGAGGCTTCTACAAAATAGAGGAAAGGAAGATGATCTTGAGCTCTTTGATCACACAGACTTCAGCTCAAATGAAGATTTTCTTCAACAAGATTCTCTCACACAGAAATGCTGCTTGTAAATCAACAACTTTCTCACACAAACGAAAGAGATTGAGGGTTTTTGTCACGGGTTTGTTTGATTTTAAAAAGTTCAAATAATTTGGGATATCTCAATAAAAGTGTAGTGTTCTTCTATGAAGATGTTTGGGATATCTTTGACTGTCTTTGAAATGTATATGAAACGCTTGAAGGATTTTTGGCTATGGAGTTTATTAGTTTTTCTCACAAATATTTTCAGCAAAGTTTAGACCTTTTCTTGTGCATGTAGGTGTGTGTAATTAGGTTTTGCTGAAGGGTACTATTTATAGATATTTCTTGGGATTTGTCCATTGGACACATGCAGACGCGTGTCTCTCACGCAGTGCGTAAATAGTCTATTTTCTGACATTTCTGAAATTATGTTGTTACCAATTGGACAAGAGCAGACTTTGAACTCTGAATCCTGACAGTCTAGTGAAAAGGTGGCTTGTCCACAAGTCATAATGCCTTATCACATTTAATGCACTTATCAGGCATTTAATGCGTTTTGAATTTATTTCCCGTTGGAAATAAATGTCCGTTGATGATTGCATTAAAGTCCTTCATGACTTGAGAATTTATTTTAGGTGAATTTGATCCTTAATCGCTTGAGTAATTTGAGCGCTTGATTCAATAATCCTGAAACAGCCCTTTAGCATTTGACAAACGCTTATGACAAATCTTCATCTTCACTTGACTTCAGACGCTAATCTTCAACTTCATCTCTGATAGACTCACCTAGAATTCTATCAGCGATTTGGTATCTAATATTTAGTCTAAAATCTAAAGATAAAAATTACAAGCCTAACAAACTAACAACACTTTCAAACGCTTATACAAATGTTCTTACATTCTTTTGGGGTCTAATATAAAATCCTATTGTTGTCATTATCAAAACATTTAACATGAAATTTCCTAACAATTTCCCCTTTTTTTATGATGTCAAGACCTTAACTCTTATAACTCTTTTATAGTTTTAAGAGTTTTGAAGAAAAGCCAAAAGTTATAAGTTAGCGTTAGAAAGTTAGTTAAGTTAGCTAATGTTAGATTAGCTTCAAGAAGATGTTTCAGCGTTAATCATTCATTCATTATTAGAGAATTGAAGCATAAATGATTTATACTGAAAAAGAATATAAAAAACAGCATAAAGTAACAGAAGATAAAAGAAATACAAAGCAGGATAAGTGATCATCTTCTCTGTCGCTTCTTGGACATCTCCTCCTAGAAGATCTCATTCACTAGGTCAAGAAGGACTCTATCAATGTCTATCATTGTTGTATGATAAACCTTGTTGAGCTCTAACAACCTTTCCACCCAATCTCTAGGAGGGATTCCAGGCATCCGAATAAGATCATGGTAGAGATCTTAGACTCGATCGTTGGAAGGTTTCCAGTTGAGGTGTCTCCGCAAGGGTTCAGCGTAAGGGTGAAAACCCATGCCTTCTAAAAACTTAATATCCACATCAGGAAACCTATGCCTACCTCTGAAGTATCTTGGCTTTCGCTTCTTTGCGACCATCTTCTTAAGGTTCGCAATCTCTTCAAACATGGAGCGCCAATTCTTGTTGTCAGTTTTGGACACTAGCTCTGCTGAGGCTTTTCCTTTGGCTTTCTGATCTTGTGGCTTTTCTTTAGCTTCCCTCTTCTTGACTTCATCAAGGGAAGATTTCAACTCAGCGATATCTCGCCTTAGCAGCAACTTAACTTCATCAACTAACAAAGCAACTTGTTCAGCAATAATTTGGCTCACAAAATTGGAAGCATTGTGTCTTTCAGTAGCAGCTGAAGTGTTCTGGGCAAGAGAGCGATTGAACTCTTCAAATAGGCATGTGATTAAAAGGACCATGTGATCCAGTACTGATGCAGTACTCTTGGTCGCAAAGTTTGATATATCACGGCTTCTAGTGTCAGAGGCAAGCCTAATGTGCATCACATCATTGGCTATCATCTTGGAACAGGAACCCTCGATGGTGTTGAGTGAGTTCCTAACTGCTTGTCTAAAGTCGTTGGCCTTCGGATCACTATCTGAATCTGAGTCCAAGGAAGAATAAGGACGCTCAGGGGACGGAATGAGTCCATAAGAGCTTGAAACTGCTATCTTTCCCTTGGATTTTTCTCTGACGAAAGGTTCCTCTGGTTCTTCAGCAATTTCTGCCTGTACTTCTTCAATCACTAAGTCAAAAGATTGAGTTGCAGCCTCAATCTGTGCAAATTCTTCAACAAGTGGCGTATCGACTACTGGAGAGCTGGGGCTTCTTCCATCTGAATATCAGCGTTTACGATTACAGCGTCCTCAACAGTAGGATCCTGATCCACTTCTAACTCTGTGATCTCCACAGAAACTTCTCTTTTCACCGGGACGACCCAGATCAGGCCAATCGCCTTTAGAACATGCCTTGGACTCTGGTAGAAAGTTCTCGGGATGAAAAACAAAGCGTCTTCATGCTCTTCAGAACTAAATGTTAGATCAGCGTCTTCCAGAAGCTCTTCTTGAAGTCCACCAACAAAGGCATTAGCGTCTGATCCACTGGCCGAATGAGAGAAAGGAACTTGACCACTCGAATGTTCAGTTCACAAAATAAGACAGGATGCAAATTGTAACCATGGAAGTCATTCTCAACAGTCGCTCTTTTGTCTCTGTGACACCCGGCATGATCATCAGTCAAATGCATATGGGCTTCACTAGGGCTTGGAAGGGCATCACGCTTGCTGGTGGAAGCGTCTTCATTCAGATTTATCTGGATATGCTGAGCAAAGTTCTGTTGCAGATGAAACACATATCGTTCTCCTTGACTGATTTGAGAAAGTTGTTCTCTAATGAAGCTTTCCATGCCTCTTCTAAAATATGGTAAGGCATTGACTGGACCCACTAGCGACTTGCGCCTCTACAGCAAAAACAAAGCGTATCCACGAAGCTGGTACTCGATTCCAAATTTGAAGAGAAATGGATACTTAATCATCTCCTCTACGGTATAGAAGTGCAGTACAAACTCTTGAGTCCATCTGGATGTATCCAAAATCTAGCGTTTTCCAAGTTTCTCGACCAGCTCTTTGTCTTTCTTGGCCTCGAGCAGCTTCTTGAATCTTTCTTTCTCCACTTCAAAGCTGTCGGCCCAAATTTTGGCAAGAAACTCTCTGGCTTCATCTTCAACCCAGAAATTGATTGGACTGGGGTGTTTCAGGAACATAACACCCTTTCCTTTCCATATGCTCAAGGGTTTCTTTGAAGACTTGTTGGCGGCTGAATGGACAACTTTGGGAAGGGCAGAATAACCCATTTTATTTAGCTTTTCTACGTCGGGGTTCTTCTCCCAATTGTCCATTTGAGAATTTCTAATTTGGACATGAGTGTGGTGAAATGGATAGTTGCATTCAAAGCTGCAGCCGACTTCAAAGCGTTTGCTTTCAAACTCTGCCAAATCATTCAGAGGAGTCTCGAGATACTCTAAGCGAGCAATAATTTCCTTTTTGGACGTAAGGCCAATAGTAGCAAGCTTCTCAAAAATTATTGACTTTTGAGCATCTGAGAGAGCAGGATTGTGGAGAGTTGTCTGAAACTTGCGCTCCCTATCAATCAACTGCCTAAGCGTCTTTTCTCTCCAGGCATAGTAAAATTCCAAATTTTCATCATGGCCTATAGGAAAGAAATTGATCGCTGGAGGAGGAGGATCAGTTGGTGTGGGGATAATCGGGGCCATTTCTATAGACCGCTCAGCATCCAAAGTCACTTCCCAGGCAGGAGAGATTTCAGCATCCAGAAGGACTGTTTCTACTTCTTTAGCGATTTCTGCCACAGTTGATAAATCAACGTCTACCTCTGGAGGTGGAGGTGCATTAGTGTCTGGTACACTTTAAGCTGACACATGCAAGCATTTGAGAAACAAGATAGATTTCCACTAAGTAGAAATTCGAGATATAAAATACAGAAAGCGCTTACCCTGAGGACTATCTTCGACTATATCAGACGTTTGATCTTTAGAAACTTCAATTTCCATAGCCTCAGGCTCCGGAACTTTTTCATCTTCAATAGGTAAAGAAGTGAGGGGATCAGCATGAATAGGAATATTAAATTCGTTTAATAAATTCGGGACATACTGGAATTGAGAAACTCCCTGGGTCTTTAAGCGTAGGGGGAAGCTTATTCTGAAGTATCGCGGAACATTCCTCGGTGAGTGCAACGGTTGCATGTTCTTCAAGCTTGCGTTTGTTCGAAAGAATTTCCTTGAGAAATTTAGCATAGCTTGGCATTTGGAGAATAGCATCTGCAAAAGGAATGTTAATGCGCAATTGTTTAAACATTTCTATAAATTTGAGAAATTGAGCATCAAGTTTCCCCCTTTTTGGTGCCAAAGGAAAAGGTGGTCGTGGCTGTACAGGTTCAGGAGCGGTGCGGGATGCAGATTCGCCGTTTTCCAAAACAGGTGACTGTGCCGCGGCATTGGGCCGCGGTTCGGATGTGTGCCGCGGTCCTGCACCGCAGTCCTGTTCTGAAAACTGTTTGTCTGAGATGGTGTGCCACGGTTCAATGCCGCGATCCTCTTCTGAAAAATTGGACACTGGAATTTCAGACCACGGTTCAAGTCGGATTTTTGAAGATTTTCAGCACCAATGTTTTTACCACTTCTCAATGCGATGGCCTGAACCTGTTCTTTCGGGTTTTTCTCGGTGTCGCTAGGTAGTGATCCCGGTGTTCTACCTAAAAGTTGACTAGCCAACTGTCCCAATTGAGTTTGTATGTTGCTCACATTAATTTCAAGGCTGTGACACCGTTCATCATTTTTCTTTATATATTGGAGCATCAATTCCTCAAAACTCGGTTTCTTTTCTTGTGGTTGGTAACCTCCTTGTTTGTGAAATGTGTTGGGTTGAAAACCCCCTTGGCATTGAAATGGCGGTCTATCACCGTGTGATTGAAACCCGGGAGGTTGCTTCACCACATTGTTGTTGTTACTCCATGAGAAGTTCGGGTGATTCCTCCACCCTGGGTTATATTTTTCAGAAAATGGGTCATTTTGTGTCCTATTCGAATTTTGCACATAATTTGCATCTTCAACACATTCAGATTGATAAGATTTATTGCCATGTTGACACTCCGTAAGGTGATGATTTCCACCACAATTTTCACACAATGCTTGCACTTGGTTTACCGAGAAATTCATAGCATCCAATTTCTTGTGCAATAATTCTACTTGATTAGCTAGTGAAGTGGAAGCTTCCACTTCATAAACTCCATTTGCCTTCTTTGGAAGTATTACTCTCTCGGTAGGCCATTAGTAGTTGTTTTCCGACATTCTATCTATCAGTTCCCAAACCGCTTGTGGTGGTAAATTCATGAGTGAACCACCCGCAGCTGTGTCAAGATGAGTGCGAAGGCCGGGTCCAAGGCCTTGATAGAAGATGGTCACTTGAGTCCAAACTGCAAAACCATGGTGAGGGCATTTTCGAAGAATTTCCTTGAATCTTTCAAGTGCTTCATAGAGTGACTCTCCCTCAATTTGTCGAAAACCTTGTATCTCGACTTTAATAGCGGTTGTTTTCCCCGGTGGAAAATACTTACTCAGAAACTTCTCCACCAACTGGTCCCAAGTATGAATAGCGCTGTTGGTAATTAGTCAAGCCAAGCTCTTGTTTTATCCCTCAATGAGAACGGGAAGAGTCTCATTCTAATAGCATCATCAGTCACTCCATTTTGTCGAAATGTGCTCAAATAGCTAAGGAACTTGGTGATGTGAGCATGTGGCGACTCATCCGCAGTACCCCGATATTGTTCAATGGAAATGAGTTGAAGAATAGCCGGTGAGATTGTGAAATTGTTTGTTTCTACCGTGGGTAGTACAATAGCACCAGCGGCTCCATGAACAGTGGGTTGCATATAATCACGTAAAGGACGGGGAGCTTGTTCTTGTCTTTGTGCTAAGGTGGCAACAACAACGGCTGAATCAAGGCTTGAATTCCCGGGTCCTCTAGATTGACGAGATTGTTCCCTTCCATTGCCTCAAATTGATTCTCGTTTTGTTTTTGTGCTCGTCTTTTTCTATTGAAAGTTCGCTCGATCTCCGGATCAAAATCTTCAAGGTCTCTTTGAGATGTGCCGGTCATGCACTACTCAAAGAGATCAACCTAACAATAGAATCAAAAGAGCCAAATTTCAAACGTAGAGATAGCAAACCAAAATGTAAAAACAGCAACTTAGTCTTAGAATAGATAAGTGAATTACAATATTAAATAACGCAATTGTCCCCGGAAACGGCGCCAAAAACTTGACACGCAAAATCCTAGCAAGCATACTAGGTCGTGCAAAGTAATAAAGTGGACTATTTAGCCCGGGGTGTATCGTCTCCACAGGGACAATTGGATTCAATGCTCGTAATTGCTATATTACCTATTTCTAAGCTAAATCAATTTATAAGATGATAGGTGTTTATACTATGAAAATAACTAAAGATAACTAAAATGATTATCAAGGTAATAAATCAGTGGGAAGAGGTGATTGGGTTATGATCCTACTATGTTCTATTCTATGTTCATGAACTCTCAATTATCCGGACTTTTAGAACGCTCTTGTTATGGCGAAACCCCCTAATGTATTTATTATTCAATCTCTTGAAATAACAAGCCTATACTAGTTAACAACTTCCTATATCTCTATAGTGAAGATTGAATTAACTAACATGCATTTAGGTTCGAAGGAATTCCTTGTTTAAGAAGATCCTACATTCAATCGGGTCATCTCATCACAAAAAGCCACACAACGCAATCGATTCTATCTCTAGTCAATTGTTACGTTATGATGTTTGATTTTCGATCTCCCTTTATCCATCTCCTCTCGGTCTCAAGACAAAACATTTTATCAAACATATGGTGATCAAGCATATGCAAGCATTAAGCATAAAATTAAACATGTAATAAGAATGTAATAAATCCGGAAATTAATCATTCATTAAACACAAAACATCACAAAGTATTTACATAACCCAACCACAAAGATGCTTAGCTCATACTTACAATAACAAATGATTCAACAATTCTATAAGACATAGTTGATAACTAATCAAAGAGAAAGAGTTGAATTACTCCCTATTACAAAGTGTGAATCCAAGCTTTGATGAGGAAATTGATGATGATTAGGATGATGAGGATGAGGATGAGGATCCTCTTCAAGCTTCCTTGGGTGGTGGCTGATATGTAAGGAGTCTAGGGTGTGTTTAGGGCATTTCTTTTTCATCCAAATGACCTGATGGTCTATTTATAGGCCAAGTCCGCCGCTTTGAACGCCGCGGCGTTTATGGTCAAACGCCGCGGCGTTGATGGGTTGAACGCCGCGGCGTTCACCCTTCTGTCTCCGACGCCGCGGCGTTCCCTAGTGGACGCCGCGGCGTTGCTTTGTTTTTCTTTTCCAACGTATACGTCTTGCCTCCGGTTCTCACCCTTTGCACCGAATGTTATCCAATTTTCATTATTTTCATCCTTTCTTTGATTGTGTCTCAAAAGACCTGTAGTCACTTAACGCACAAATTGAACGCACCAATGCCATGAATCAAGCGATAAATGAACTTCAAAATGTAAAATCAAAAGGCTTAAAATGCGTGAAAACAACTCTTATCACGTACATTCTCATTCACTTATGAGAGAACAAATCCCATTTAGATATCTGCTAAGACTACCACTTACCCATCAAATTCCTATTTTGAGGTTGACCCCACCAAAGGGTGAATTGGGTCTAACTACTATAGTGAAAGACTTGTCGTCACAAGTGCATCTTCAGCCTGATACTTCAGGTCAAAGGTTCACATATACCTATTACGCATAATTAGTTCTGTCATTGACAGTCACAGAGTGAAAACCCATGTGACAAAACCAATGCGAGTCATGTTCGACCATATCAGTTCCACTGATGTGCCTACAATCTTAATCTCCTATCATCCCATGATACTAAACAGACACTCCCATGTCGGAGCTAAGATTGTACAAGTATTCAAAGTCTTTATTTGTCCATTAAAGACTTCATATTACTTGCGAACTTATTTTAGTAATCAAGATCGATCCCTCTAGTGCCACTCTTCCTATCCCATAGGAAATAGAGGGATCACACTAAAAACATGGACAAAATATTTTACACAACTTATAGATGCAGATAAGAATTATGTGAAAACTTTAAATAATGCCTTTTATTATAAATAATATTTAAGTTCAATACAAGATAGATGCCCTATTCATACTATCCTCTATGGCATCTGATGGCATAATCCTAACAAGTGATAAGCTTTTGAGGAGGAAGAAGAAAGCTTTTTGCCTTTAGAGAGTGATTTGTACTTCAAGAAAGTATGAAAGTGATAAAAAATTTCTGTAAAAATTTGAAGGGTTTAAATAGATGGCAAAAAGTAACTCCTCAATTGCTTTGATAAAAGCCACGTGTGAATGCAGTCAATCAAAAATGAAAATCATTGAATTTGAGATGTTTAATCATAAAGACGGATGTAAAGGATGCGATAAATTAGGTTAACTGCGGTAAATATAAAATTTTGGAGTCCGCAGTACTTTTCAAAAACGTTTAAGATTTTGAAAATTTTCAGCGTGAATTGCGTGCACCTGTTGGTACACTGACACGTACTCAGGCAAGTACAAATACTGAACCGCCTATTTTAGATAGGTTTCATTAACCATCAGTTTGATTTGATAGGAGCAGGTGGGCAGCTGTCAAATCTTATCTTTTGGACTTATCCACACGCTACCTTAGCGATGAAAACAATGCATGTTTTTCAGAGAAAGTTACTTAGCGTTTAAGCGGGAATATACTTAACGCTGAAGTCTTACTTTAACAAAGAACATTTAATCACTGTTTTGGAAATGATACTTTTTATTTCATTAGCGATACATTTAATCATGAAGGTAAACGCTAATGATCAATGCATAAGTTTTTCAAACTCATTTTTGATCATAGTCGCTTACTAATTGGAATAAGTACTATTTTAAAGTTTCCCCTAAAATTGATGACTCATTTCAATTTGAAAATGCTTTAGACATTATAATAAAGTTGATTCCCCCTAAATTATATGCCTATGAAAGTATGATGCTTCATGATTAAGCGTTTAAATCAATCATACCTAATTCACTTCTCAAAATGAGAAAACGTTGTTCGTTGAGCGTAGGGTTCTTCTATGAAGATGTTTTGAGATATCTTTGAATATCTTTGGAATGTATATGAAAAGCTTGAAGGATTTTTGGCTATGGAGTTTATAAGCTTTTCTCACAAATATTTTCAGCAAAGTTTAGGCGTTTTCTTGTGCATGTATGTGTGTGTAATTAGGGTTTGCTGAAGGGTACTATTTCTAGAGATTTCATGGAATTTGTTCATTGGACACATGCAGGCGCGTGTCTCTCATGCAGCGCGAAAATAGTCTCTTTTCTAACATTCCTGAAGTTCTGCTATTACCGATTGGACAAGAGCAGACTTTGAACTCTGAATCCTGACAATCTAGTCAAAAGGTGACTTGTCCACAAGGCCAAATGTCTTATCACATTTAATGCACTTATCAGACATTTAATGCATTTTGAATTTATTTCCCTTTGGAAATAAATGTTCGTTGATAATTGCATTTAAGTCATTCAAGACTTGAGAATTTATTTCAGGTGAATCTGATCCTTGATCACTTGAGTAATTTGAGCGCTTGATAATAATCCTAAAACAGCCCTTTAGCGTTTGACAGACGCTTAAGACAAATCTTCATCTTCACTTGACTTCAGACGCTAATCTTCAACTTCATCTCTGATAGACTCACCTAGAATTCTATCAGCGACTTGGTATCTCATACTTAGTCTAAAATTTATATAAAAATAAAAATTACAAGCCTAACAAACTAACAACACTTTCAAACGCTTATACAAATGTTTTATGAAAGCATAAACTTACATTCTTTTCGGGTCTAACATAAAATCCTATTCTTGTCATCATCAAAATATCTAACATGAAATTTTCTAATAATAATAATAAAGAAACTAATAACGACTAAACGACAGTTGTTTTCTTCCTACGACAGACATATATGCACCAAAGCTTGATCCCTGTAGCTTCCTCTTCAACTCTCGGACTTTCCACCCCAATGCCATCATTTGTATCAACTACCGCTCCCTTAAAAACAACCTTGTCCTCAAGGCTAAAATCGGAAAAATGCCGCTCAAAATCATCCACCCTCATCCAAGTTGCATCGTCTTCGTGGTGGTCTTTTCATTTTACCAAAAACTGCTCAACCAGCCCATTGAAACTTTCTACCGAACGCTCATCAAGAATGCTCTCTAGCTCAATACTCTTCATCCCTATCATTCCAAACTATCCAGAAGAGTAGCTTCCACCGGATGATCCCCCACAACTCGCTTCAATTGTGATACATGAAATATCGGGTAAACCCGACTCCCCTCGGGTAATTGTAATCGATATGCGGATGCCCCAATAAGCGCATCAACCCGAAAAGGCCAATAATACTTTGCAAATAACTTATGATGACCTTGCTCCACCAATGATGAGCGTCGATAGGGCCGAACCTTCAAGAATACTCTATCCCTGACAGCAAACTCAAGGTCCCGTCGATGTTTATTTGCATTTTTAACCATTTACTGTTGTGCCACAAGTAAGTTGGCACATAGAAGCCTCAAGAATTCATTTTTTGATCTCAAGATCTCACCTACGTTTCCACCTTACACTCACCAGGAATAAACTTATGTATCGTCGGTAGAGGTCGCCCGTATACTATCTCAAACGGAGTCACCTTGGCGGACGTTTGGAAGGAAGTCTTATACCAATACTCCACCCACGGTAATCATCTGTCCCACACCCGTGGCTGCTCGGAAGTGAAACAACGAAGGTAGGTTTCAAGCACGCTATTGAGAACCTTCGTCACTCCATCGATTTCAGGATGATATACTGAACTGAACTTACGCTTTATACCTTATAATTTAAAAATTTCTTGCCAGAAGGAACTCACAAACACCAGATCTCTATCACTCACAATCAAATGTGGAATTCCAAGTAATCGTACAACGTCCTTCACAAATAGTTTAGCCACAGATCGACCGGTGAACGACGACCTTCTATGAACAAAATGCTCATACTTGGACAATCGATCAACTACCACCATCACACACGAAAATCCATTGGACTTCAGCAAACATGTGATAAAGTTTATGGAAACATTAGTCCACACAACCTCCGGAATCGGAAGGGGCTGGAACATCCGCGCAGGTGACATTCGTCTCATATTTTGATTTTTGACATGCCAAACAATTTGCAACATAATCTTGAATAACTTTGAACATACCTTTCCAATAAACACTTGAAGCAATCCAATGATAAGTGCGATAAGAGCCAGCATGTCCAACTGATGGAGTGTCACGAAATTCATGAATGAGCTCAGTATCCACGACGAAGTCGGCATAAGCACCACTCGGCCCTTATAATATAATGTGCCCCGGTCCACATAAAAACCCAGATGTGATCATCCATCCTTATTCAACTTTGACACAATCTTTTGAGTATCCGGATCCTACCACTGTTCATCCAAAAATTCACTGCCTGACACCCAAAACGGCCCACTAGCCACAGCAGCTCTCCTACATTAACCATCTATGATAGCGCATCGGCTGTGGAGTTCTGATTCCCCGATTTATACACGATCTCAAAGTCGTGCCCAAGTATTTTCACCACCCAGTTTTGTTGAGATGGAGTCACAATCCTCTGTGATAACAAAGGACACAAACTACTATGATCCGTGCGCACTGTAAATCGCTTACCCATCTAATATGGTCGCCAGTGTTGCATTGTTAACACCAAACCCATCAACTCTTTTTCATACACTGATTTGGCTAACGTTTGTTCACCCACGGCTTTACTAAAATAAGCAATGGGATGACCTTCTTGCATCAACACGGCCCCTACTCCCCGACCCGATGCATCGCACTCCACGACAAAGTGTTTTGTGAAGTTTGGCATGGCCAAAACAGGTGCAACTGTGAGTGTCTTCTTTAGTTCGTCAAACGCACGAGCCGCCGAATCAGGCCACTCAAATCAGGCCAGTGAGCCATAATTTTTCACAAACCGACTATAATATCCGATCAACCCAAGGAAGCCCTGGACATTGCGAATTGAGCACGGTTTAGGCCAATCAATTACCGCGCTACCTTTTCAGGATCCATTGCAACTTCGGACAAAGATATAATATGACCTAGTGATAAGAGGTGTTCTTACGTGTTTTTAAGCCAGTGATCTGACATTTTTGGATTTATTTGTTGACTAAATCATGCCACACTTGCGTTTAATCGGGGTGTTAAGTGATTTCAGGTGACAAACGAGAGCACACGAAAAAAAGGGCAAAAAACGATGCATGACACAATTTCAAGCCTGTTGACCACTCCCAAGAGCCAGTATGACCACGCCCGGGCGCCGAGCAAGAAGCAGTAAGTTTAGCATCCTGTTGTCCACGCCTAGGCGCCGAATTGTCCCCGCCCGAGCGCCGTTGTCACCATGCCTGTTTCCTCTTTTATCCTTCATTTACTCAATCAATTCTTTCAATTTACTTTATTTGTCTTTTCTTTTATTGAAAATCTAAAGCTAAAATCCAAGTCTCCGTGGTTCGACAACCCGGACTTATTTTGTCCACATATTACTATGCACGACTAGTATACTTGCTATTAAAGCACGTTAGCTTCTAGCGTGTCAAGTTTTTGGCGCCGTTGCCTGGGACTTGTTTATTTTAGTTTTTAATTTTCGTTCACATTTTCATAATTCTTATTTTTTTCGTTTATTTCTTGCTTTTCTTTTATTTTCTTGTTGTTCTAATTTTGTTTCTTTTGTTTTCTTTTTCTTTTTCAGGTTCTAATAATGGCTACACAATTCCATAGTCTAACTCTAAAGGGGAAGGCCGAATGGTTGCAAAACACTATTCGAGGCATGAAACCGTTAGTAGTCCCACCTCGCCCATGGGAAGTATCACCAATGATTGAGGCACCTACTCTAACCGTCGTACCAATAGTGACTACATCTCTGCCACAACAAGGACTATGTGAGTCACAGAGACCCCATATTGAGAAAATTTAAGCCATAAGGCAAGAATTCCTTCCACAATTCTGCCAAGTGGATATTCTTGAGGTGGAGGAAGAATCCGATAATATCATGGAAGAGATGCGCCTTATGGCAAAGGACATATGTTTGGGGATGAGGGAGATGAGTTGTCAACTTAAACACCTCACAAAGGAAATCTACTTGAGAACATCCGAGATAGAGAGCCCAAAAACTGACAAATCTCTTTCCACTCTCTCTCAACCTTCTCAAATATGTGTCCCATTTCCTTTAGCTCTAAGACGAGAAAAAAGTAAATTTGATCAAGTCTTAGACAATTTGCGAGAGGTGAAGGTTAACGAGCCCCTTGTTGATTCTATCTTGCAAACGCAATGTATCTCAAAGCTATCCATGGATATTTTGTTGAACAAGCAACCTTAGGAAGAAGTGCACACAGTTTGTTTGGCAAAAATCTGCTTGGTGGGTACTCTCCATGATCCTTCAAGTCAATGCAAGGTCCCAAGACTTCTTTCCATCCCGTGCACTATAGGAGAAACGAAGTTTGATCGTGTCATTCTGAATTCGAAAGTCGGAGTTAATTTTCTTCCTTATACATGGTTCAAAAAGTTGGGTTTTAATGAGCTTAAGCCGACGTCGATGCGGTTACAATTTGAGGACAAATCATTCAAACACCCAAAGGGAGTTGTCGAGAATGTGCCCGTGAAAATTGACAAATATCATTTCCCGATCGACTTCGTAACTTGTGAGATGGATGAGGCCATTGAAGCACCTCTGATCCTAGGAAGACCTTTCCTAGCCACCGGTAATGCCACGCTTGATAAGGTGAATGGTAAGTTAGTCTTAAATATGAGAAGTAAAAGAGTGTGTCTCAATGCATTCAAAGAAAAACGTAGACTACACCCTAACACGAACTATTCAAAATTAGATAAAATTAGATACGTTTAATCTTTTAAGTGTTGAGAAATCACAGGAACACTTTTCATATGATCCACGGAAGATGACGCACAAGGAATTCAAGAAGAAAGGAGTAGTGGGAAATTTACTCGATATTGGGCAATCGTTACCCACAACGGATATTGGGACGAAGCAGTGCCCGAAAATCAATAGGAGAGTAGAAAAGTTGTCTATTCCACTCTATGATCCTCATTGAGTCGACTTTGAAAAGTCAAGCTAATGACTATAAACAAGCGCTTCTTGGGAGGCAACCCAAGTTTGTAAGTTTTTCTTTTCTTTTTGCTTTCGTTTTTGTCTTGTGTTATTGTTGTTTCTTTTTGTTATGTTCAAGCATGCATTTTTGACATGCTTCTCTTTGAGTCTTAATGGTTTTGTATTATGAGTACATAACATGTAGTAGCCGAGTTTTGCATTGGAGATCTTTTGTTGTGGATTTGAGTTTGGAGTGGATCTCACGTGATTAAGGGTTGCTTTTTAGCACCCTTGTTGTAAGTACTCTCGTTTACCCCCTTTTGAGTGTGTATGATTGAGTCAATATTGAGGGCAATGTTGAGTTTAAGTTTGAGGGGTGGTATGAGTAGCGCTTATTAATCTTATGTGTCATGTGATCTTGTTTTTAGCTCAAGTTTGGGGGAATTGTTGCTATTGCATGTGTTTTGTACTAATTTTTGTGAAAATTCAAGCATAACAAACTTTTGGATAGAATTTTAACCCTTCACTCGATGCATTGAGAATGGTTAATTTGAATCAATGGCATGTTTTCTCTATCAATTTGGATTTTAATGACTATACACATCATTTCCTTGCTTGTGGGACCCTAAACTAGACTAGATTGACCTTAAGATGATTCACATATGCACATAAGTCGAGGGTAGAGGAGTTGAGTAGGCAACCATTTTGAAACACTTAAAGGCTTGATCCCGGACTATCAATCTAAAATTTTCACATGTGTTATGAGTTGAGAATGTTAGCTTTGTATGTTTAGCAATAATAAAAGAGGTTGAACATTGGTATGACTGCAAAAGTCAGGCTTAATAGATACTGGGGCGAAGAGCACCATGCCCAGAATACTGTACTATTATGCTAATTTGAGCTAAGCTCAAGCCAATGCTAGTGTAAAGGGAATAAGGACCTAGTTTTGTTTTGTGGCCTTTGACACTCGAGCGATTAAGCCCTTAGGAGTGTCTGTACATTTAATACCCTAAAGCCATCCGGTTTGGGAGTTATTGGCCTAAAGCTCGTTACAAGGGTGTCACAGAAAGCGTAAGAAAACCGAACATTGCACATGGTCTAGCCTCTAATGTTTTAAGTTGAAAGTTACATAAGTTAAAGCCTAAAGTGGATTAAGTGATGAATTTTTAGTGGCTATGAAGTTTTCTTCAATTCTCGTACCATGTGACCAATTGAAAATTGATAGATACAGGACTAATGCTTGAGAAGTGGTAAAAATGTCACTCGACTATAACACTTGAGATTTATCACACTACACCCTTAGGATGGTCTTTTCGATGTTAAGGTGTAACATGAGCAAGTATGTGACGTGTATATATATGTAATTTTGAGCTTAAACAGATGAATTCATGTCATTGCGTTCTTATTAGCCATATTGATTTGCATTGATTGATTGGGGTTGAAAAATCTTTCGATTTTGTGGGTATATCGTATGCAAACCCTCACGAGACTATAACTCGTCCTTTGAGGTAACTCAAGGGTTCAAAGGTTTGTTGCATTCGCTAAATGCAACCGTGTACTCCATGAAAGTGAGTTAGGTAGTTTTCTTTTCGTTTCTCCCTTGTTTGATGATGTTTCCATCTCCTATAGCTTATTACTCGGGGTCGAGCAATTGATAAGTTTGGGGGGGATGATAAGAGGCGTTCATACGTGTTTTTAAGCCAGTAATCTGACATTTTTGGATTTATTTATTGCCTAAACCATGCCAAATTTGCGTTTAATCGGGGTGTTAAGTGATTTCAGGTGATAAACGAGAGCACAAGGAGAAAAGGGCGAAAAACGATGCATGACACAATTTCAAGCCTGTTGACCACGCCCAGGCGCCAGTATGACCACGTCCAGGCGTCGAGCAAGAAGCAGTAAGTTTAGCATCATGTTGTCCACGCCTAGGCGCCGTCTTGTCCGCGCCCGAGCACCGTTGTCACCACGCCTGGGCTCCGCTGGACTTATCCTCCAAGAAAGATACTCCACGTAGGCCGCACCTAGGCGCCGCACAGTCCGCGCCTAGGCGCCGCCGTAACCATTTTTCAAGTGTATAAAAGCCAGATTTCAGCAATGAAGAGGGGCTCGAAAATCTGGAGAAGGAAGGCATTTTTCTGGGATTTTGAGCCCAAAATTCATCAATCTTGGAGGGAGAAGAAGGGGGATTAAGCTAGAGATTGAAGTTTCAAGCTAGGATTCATCATCAACCAAACCTTAGGGAGTTTTACTTGCTTTCATTACATGTTTATGTTCATAATTATGTATATGATTGTTCTAGATCTTCTTGAGCTATTGATGATAAGCTAATTTTATAGAACTAAGGCCATGTGAAGGCCAAATTTATGAGTCAATATATATTAAGTGATTTTTCCTATTAATTCTCCTATTGCTTTGTGTGTTAATTTTATGTTATTATTCCAATCATATGCTTGATCATCATATGCTTGCTATGTTGCCTAATCTAGTCATTCGAGAGAAGATAGGTTAGGGTTCAAGGGAATTAACACATCATCCGAAACAAATGAGGAATTACCCCTAGAAATAGGTAGAGATTCCCGGGTGCGGTTAGCCGGATTTATCCGGGGAAATTCTAAAGCGTTAATGCGTGGTTATTGATTAGATTCTCGGATAGACATATTTAGAGAACCGTCAGTTAATCATAGGATTATTATGAGCCAAGACATCGAGTAATAGTTAACTAAGGAATTTCCACCAAAGCAATAGGAGTCTAATAATTCGAGGAGTAACCCATATATATTGACGAGTAGATTTGGTCGTAGCATGTGCCTTAGTCATTTATCATATGTGAGTTTTAATCTATAACCTGTTTCCCCTTTTATCCTTCGTTTACTCAATCAATTCTTGCAATTTACTTTATTTGTCTTTTCTTTTATTAAAAATCTAAAGCTAAAATCCAAGTCTCTGTGGTTCGACAACCCGGACTTATTTTGTCCACTTATTACTACGCACGACTAGTATACTTGCTATTAAAGCACGTTAGCTTCTAGCGTGTCAAGTTTTTGGCGCCGTTGTCGGGGACTTGTTTATTTTAGTTTTTGACTACTTGCTTGCCAAAGTTAGCACCATCTTTTGGACAGAACGGAGGTTCTCACAACCTCTTTGAATGGAATAAAGGAGATAATGAGGAAAATGAGCGCATCTGGTAGAATTGAAAATAATTATTGTTTCTTCGAATATATTTGAGCGTGGGATTAAAATACTATTCTATGATAAGAAAGTGTTGTGAGGGGCGAGTAATGGAGGATTTAGAAGGATAATATATATATTTTATAGAGAAGGGATGAGGGAGTGATATCTGGATTGCGTGTTGTCAGATCTGAAAATCATTGCATCGCTCGAAATAAAAGTGGGGTGAGTATAGCGCTAAGATGAATTTCAAGAAAAGAAGTAAAACTTGAGCAATCTCGGATGGACGTATTTGATTGAAATATTGAATTATATTCCGGGCACAACGGGCTCCCCCTAGTGTGTTTGTGTGTGTGTGTGTGTGTCTATATTAATTAATTTATTTATATATTTGCATGCACTAAGTATATATATGCAAATTGAATTTTTATGCCGTCAATTTTTGTCATGCAACAACCGACACTTATTTTGCAAGTAGAGGCTTGATTTTACCCTTGAAGGAAAATGTTGTGCACGTGTGTACAGTTGTATGCTTTGGGTATATTTTACCAGACCGTGCTGCTGGGCAGCGCGATAAGCCACGACACCATCTGTTGTGGCGGCGGCACCACACACGAAGGTGGGAGGAGGGCTAGGACTCTCAATCTTATCTTGTTTCTTGACTATTTTCTCAATATTAGTTTTTTTTAAAATTATAATTTCTAAAATTGGACTTTGGAAATTGGTGTATTTTTGGATCTAAAAATTTTATTTTCGGAATGTATTATTTCTAAACCTATAAAATAATTTTCTGAAAATTGAATTTTGGAAGATGGAAATTATTTTGATCTAAAATTATATTTTTGAAAAATAATGATTTTTGGAGCTTGGAAAATAATTTTATGAAAAATCCAAATTTATTCGATTAAATTGAAATTTTAAATTAGACGATAAATCGGTAAATTTTAATTATAGCATTTAGATGAGCTTGGCATGTTTGTATGATATGAATGAATCATGAGTTTAGTAGGTATGTGTTTTGTTTTCTCTGTATATGATTTCTACAGTTGTAAAAATAGCCCATAGTAAAAGATAGATCATTTTTTACTTTATTAGAAGTCCAGACCCATGTTGGCTCAATGAGTGCAGAGGTTAGGGCTCTAGGTGATTCGTCCTAGTTTTCCACTTTATGGTTGTTTATCCTTTTCTATCTGTGTTTATATGATGGGTATAGAATGCGTGCATTGGATAAAAAAAACTAAACAAGATAAATATTTATATGATGAGACCCTTTTTATATATGTTTAATATTCACTATTGTTTGAAAGGAAGTAACCAATATTCTGCCTAAGACAACCATCAGACACATTTTCACGGTTGTTCTGAAGAGAAACACCTCAAGTAAGTCTTGAGCACCCTATTCAAAACATCGGTTTGTCCATCCATCTTGGAATGATAAGCCGTACTATATTTCAACTTCGTCCCTTGCAAACGAAATAACTCGCGCCAAAACAAATTAAAAAAAATGGGTCTCGATCACTCACAATAGAACGGGGAACACCATGCAAGCGAACCACCTTCTTTAAGAAATTTTCAGCCACCAGTCGAGCCCTTATTGGCAGCTTAAATTTGATAAAATGTCTGTGTTTCGAGAGTCGATCAACCACCACGAAAGGACACGAAAACCCAAGTGACTTTGGAAGCCCGGTGATGAAATCCATCGATATCTCTTCCCAAACCATCTCTGGAATAGGCAATGATTGAAGAAGACCCACCGGGGATTGAGAATCATACTTTGATTTTTGACAATCAAGATAATTAGTCACATACTCCATTGTTAGGTATATGCCCTAGATGCCAATAAGGACAAATAGATTGTATAGGGTATTCAATTATGTTGTATAAACTAATAATCAATAAAGGCAATTATTATTCGGTCCATGTAAAACTTTGTGGCATCAAATAATTATCGAACAAACAGTCCTTTTGTATCGAGGTTGACTTTTCACCCTTTATGGAATAAAGATGTGGCACGGGGAGAATCTTATTCCTAATCACTCAAAAGGGGTTCGCAAGTCAAGGAATCTTAATTGGGCATTAAGATTCGACTTGTATGACACATGCTTTGACAAGGAGTGCCAGTCGAACATTATGGGATAGTGAGACACGTGTCATAGATATATCAATGGAATTGTATTCGAACACGGCTCACAGTAATCCGATCACATGGGTATTTACTCGATGTCTGTCAATGAATGGATTACTGACCATAATAGTATGCGTGGACTTTAGACCTGAGGGTTCATGATCAATGTGCTTGTGTTGTTGAATCTGTTACTAGAGTAGTTAGGCCCAACTCACCCTTTGGTGGGGCCAACCTCGAAGTGAGATCTCAATTAGTCAAGTAGCAGTTGTTCAGTGATCGCCAAGATAGGATTCACTGTCTCGATAGTAAACGAGAAAGTATCATGTGCAATCATATGCATATGAAATTATAAGTCTTTGGCCAAAGCAATAAAAATAACCCATGTGGAACATGGAGGGGGAGGGTAGTTTGGTAATTTCATCATGATATGATTACAAGCAGAGTATCAAGTTTAGTGAGTTTGACATAAACCATGACTCTCATTTGATCGGGATACATTAGTGAAGGGCTTATCCTCGTATGGTATTTATGGTCCAGAGGTTCGTAAATGATTCATTCATTTCGTACTCAATTGGGTTACGATGTGAGTCCACGAGATTGGTTAGGTGATACTCACATCCTTTGGTAATTTTCTCCCATTGCCAATTGAGACGAACCTAAAGAGTCGCGCTATAAGAAACGAATGGGATGTCTTTTGGGTTAATCTTTTAGAAAGATGTAATTAAATGGACACATTGATTTATTGGTTAAATCAATGAATTAAATATTTAATTTAATAAGATTAAATTAAATTATTTAATTGAAGATTAATTAATTATTTAATATGTATTAGAATTTAAATGGGATTTAAATTAAATACATGTTAAATAGGTGGGCTAAGTTGAATGGGCCAACGAAGCCCACCCACGTCCTATGGAAGCCCTAGGGGGGCGGCCACCATGGAGTCAAGGAAGACTCCTTGACTTGTTTACTAAGAAAAAGGAGTTATAAGGTAACTCTAACACTTAACAAGTGAATTAAGGATTTTAACCTAGTTGCATAACACAAGAGAAAAATACTCCTCCCTCCTCCATAGCTTTCCTTAGCCGTCCACCACATAAACAAGGAAGCTTTAGAAGAACTTTTGAAGGTTCATTTCGCGTGCATCTTTAGAGACAGGAGCTCGGGGAGTTGCTGTTACGTGAAGTAATATACGAAATTGATAAGGTAATCTATTTCATTTAAGTTTTTGGAAGAAATTTTAAAATTCATTAATCCGTTAAAGTGGTCCATGTTTAGGAATCCGAAATTTTTTATTCCGCTGCGTTTTTACCCGAAGGATTCCCAACATCCTTGACCCTCCGAAACATCCCTATCCAATAAACACTAGATGTGAGACGATGATATGTACGTAATACCCCCGCATGACCCTCCGCCGGCATGTCATGAAATTCATGTAGCAATCGAGGATTCAAATCGAAGTGTTGTGCAGCACAAACTGGCCCTTATAAAATAGCCGTCCATCCACCACCAAAAACACCAGCTTACTCACCTTATCTCGCTGCACAGCCTCGATGAGCCCCTTAACATAAGCATCATGGTGTTACTCCTCTAGTACTTTGGCCATTGTAGTCCAAATCGGCCGACTCACTACATCACACAAACCCTCTTCTTCGACTCAACGAGACAGCGAGTCGGCTTTTATGGGAAGGCCCCGTCTTATAGAAAATCTCAAAGTCATAATCGAGCAACTTTGCCACCCAATTTTGCCGTGAAGGTGTAACAATCCTCTGATTTAATAAACAAGGAAGTTGATGGGATTGATGCTTAAGGCTATGGTCACAGTATTGACCACAAAATTGATGACCAATCAAGTTATAAGGTCACCACCGTGAGCATCAATCCCATCAACTCTCGTTCTTACACTGACTTGGATAATGGACTTTCCCTAAAGCCTTACTAAATATACAATTGGCCTTCTTTCTTGCATCAATACCGCCCTGAACCCCGTTCCTTATGCATCACATTCGATGATAAAGGGTTTAGTAAAGTCCGACATTGCCAAAACCGGAGCTGAAGTTAGGGTAGTTTTTAATGCACAAAAT
Source organism: Buddleja alternifolia (assembly GCA_019426215.1). Classification (NCBI taxonomy): domain Eukaryota; kingdom Viridiplantae; phylum Streptophyta; class Magnoliopsida; order Lamiales; family Scrophulariaceae; genus Buddleja; species Buddleja alternifolia. Next base: position 10,393,404 of record CM033403.1, read on the forward strand.
GCGGATGCCGTCCACCTGAAGCTTGGTGGAGCATCTTGTTGGGAAATATACAAATAGCCTGACTAAGCACAGCGGAAAATTAAAATTTTTGTTTCTAAGATTTAAACATACGAGTTTATTAATCCTACAGGCTTATCACATATCATAGGCTTGCGCATCTCTACACTAGTTATTTAAAACTTAAATAAGGAAAATCTTACCTTATTCGATTTTTCACAAAAATCGAAGAGTTTCTTCTTCCTTAACGTAAGCTCCCTAGTTTGCTCCTTGTTCTTTGAATCGACTCCTTCGTTTATCCCTTTGATGAAGATTTCAAATTCCTCCACCAAAATTCACCCTTGCCCGGATTCTTGATTCACTTCAAAGACCCAAGTGTTTCTCCTCTAAAGTTGATCCACACCCCGAATACCCACTCGTTTATAATCTTTAGCTAGATTGATCTATAAACGTTTATTCTAACTCTAAGGAATAGTGTATGGGATTAAGGTGAAAGCAAAAACTATTTCTCTAAGTATTATGGAAGAATTCTTGAGTTCAAGATCTTGATGAATAATCAAGAACTCAAGAACTTATATTTGAGAGAGAAAGAGAGGAACGATTTTTCTATGCTAGAGGAACGAAAATTTTTAGCTTGTGAAGGTATCTCAATTTCGTTCTCTACATGTCCTATTTATAGAACTAGGTTATTGCAATTCTTTCTCATGTAGAACTCTTCTACATTAAATCCTTTCCATGTAGGAATAGAAGACTAATTAATTCTCAAATAGAACTCTTTTATTTTAATTAGTTTTCTTTCTCTCTAAGAAATCTTATTTTCGTCTAGAAGAAAATTAATTAAACTCTTTAATTATTTTTCTCCACCAAATTTTCGACCAAGGCTTAATAAAATTGTCTTCAAATAATTAATCCACCATACTAGATTAATTAAAAGTCACTTCCAATTAATTAAATGCTTTTTAAACTTAAGCATAATTAAATTAATCTTATCAACTTAATTAATTTATTTATCCAACACTTGAATAAATAAAAGTCTTAATTAATTAATCTAATTAATTAATATATTAACTCAACTACTTTGAATTAAATTTCCTTAGTTAAGAAATGATTGTCCGAGTATTGTGTGTGACCCTTTAGGTTCACCAACATACTAGTAATGAGTTCATAACCTTTATGATTTAATGCGGACAATTAAATTATCTCGATTAATTAAACACTTTTAATTAACCATCTTATTATTTAATCTCCATTAAATATAAGATACCCATAAATCAAAGAAAATTTTCTAGCTACTTATCTTGAAGACCTAGATGTAGGCGATTCAAAGTGAACCTTTCCAATCGCGCATTCCATGCAAGTGAGATTCTTCCATTAACTAATTTCCCAATTAAATTAAGGATCGAGGAATCTTATTGGTCGAGATCCTTGTAAATTCAATCTTAATAATTCAAGTGTGTTTGACTAGTGATTAATTAATTCAAGAAACTCATTTCTTAATTAATTACTTACTTGCCTTGGCCAAGGACTAACTCAGTCTAACCACTTTGAATATTATAGGAAATTCACTTGTTCATCTAGACAAGTGATGAATCCTTTGTTGTCAATACCAACCTCCATATACGAGTCACTACACTCAATCACCAATCCATATGTGTATGTGTCCTTGTAAAAGAACTGGCACAGGAGTCAAAGTGCAGTGAGTCAATGTACAAGATTACTATGATGACTTAAGTCAAAGAATTAATCTTGCACTATCGTGATTAAGAAACTCCTAATTCGACATTTATAGAAATAATTCCAATTTAAGAAGTTTCAATTAAGGTGATCAGTGAACTTGTTCTCAGCAAGCACCCGCATATGTGCATTTGTGTCAACTACACTAATGTCTATAAAATGAGACATTCTCTAGTTAAGAGTGTGCATCATAGGCGCAAGTCTATCTGAATTATCAATGTCCCATCTTGATAATTCTATGACTTGGACAGTATTTAGAAATCACAGCCTTAGAAACTTGTTTTATGATACCCATCCAATGAGATATCAAGCCTCATAGCTATGTGTGAATTCTAGGGACTCCATCATACAGTTATAACAATATAAACATAAGATGAAGAAATGCCGTTTATTAATATAATGTAAAATAAAAGCATTTGTGTCAACTACACTAATGTCTATAAAATGAGGCATTCTCTAGTTAAGAGTGTGCATCATAGGCGCAAGTCTATCTGAATTATCAATGTCCCATCTTGATAATTCTATGACTTGGACAGTATTTAGAAATCACAGCCTTAGAAACTTGTTTTATGATACCCATCCAATGAGATATCAAGCCTCATAGCTATGTGTGAATTCTAGGGACTCCATCATACAGTTATAACAATATAAACATAAGATGAAGAAATGTCGTTTATTAATATAATGTAAAATAAAATTATTTATTACAAGAATAGATAAAGAAAGTTTATCTAGGATTGGCTCGCAGGGCACTATTCTAACACATCTTTTTTCAACAACTGAGTCAAAAGTCTCCCGAGCAAGCCATAGTCCCGAACAAAACTCCTATAATATCATGTCAAGCCCAAGATATCATACCGTCTTTACTGACTTAGGTGTGGGCCACTCCACAACAGTCGCCATCTTTGTCAGATCCATTGACACCCCGAGGCAAATAGTGGCCTAAGTACTCCACATGTGCACCTACAACGCACACTTCTTCCTATTTGCCTTAAAGTATTATTTCTCAAAATTTCCAACACTTGTGAGGTGCTCAAATGCTCTAAACTGAACGACTATAAACTAGAATATCAAAAAAAAATAGAACAAACTTACGTAATAAAGGTCGGAAGAGATCGTTCATGGTGGACTGGAAGGTCGTCGGAGCATTGGACAATCAAAACGGCATAACAAGGAACTCATAAAGTGATGGCGCGACTGTAGAGGAGCTAATCGGAAGCAGTGGTACTAGGGGGGGGTGGACTCAATTTTCTGGTCCCTAAAACGTTGCTGGAGAGGGGTGGGGGACAATTTTAGTAGTGGCAGAGCTGTGGTAGCACGACAAACAAGGTGGTGGAACAGCGGTGGCACGACGAAGAAAACGGCAGAACGGCTAAGATCGTTTTATATCTGTGAAAATGGTAACTTAGAGATGTCAAATGGTAATTTAGGGTTAAAAGGATAAAAGAGGGAAAATGGAGCAGTCAGGGAAAAAGGAGGGAAAAATGATAAGTAAGGGGCAAATTCGTCCTTTCAGGTGGCTAGGGAGTAAATCATAAGTTGTATTTGCAATTGAGGAGTGCAGCGTTCATTTTCTTTCCTGGGGACTGATCCAAAAGTTGATTTTGGTGAATAGGGATTTATCCCCAAAAACCCATTTAATCAATCTAATATTATCTATTATTTTTTTATACTATTCACATAAATATTACTTTTAACGAACCCAATCATCTCACACATCATCAAATCATCAACTCAAACCATTAAAAACAACAACCAAACATACATACATTTAACCAGGGACGGAGGGAGGGGGTGGTGGCACCTCAATTTTTATTTTATCCAATTTCGACATTTAAAAAATTTGAAAAATTTGATTTCGCCCCCCCTCAAAAATTGCAAACTTAATTTACATCCCTAATAAACTAAAGAATAACCTATATATATGGTAATTTGTAAAGTAGTTAGCCCACTTTTAAACTTAAATGGACTACAACTATATATTTCGGCCCATATATCTAAATATCAAGCTAAATTGTAGTTCCACTTTTGTATATATTCATCATTCACAACAGTCCAATAAATTTGATTTAGGAGTTATGACTTTAAATTTTTTCCTTTAACTTTCTCCTCCAAACATACTTTGGGCTTTTAATTTGGTTTATTTAATATTAGGACCATTTTCTATTTTAGTTTTAAATTATATTTATTTAAATTTACGAAAAAATGTAAAATATTATTTCTATGTGGTCGACCTTGCCTACATCCACGGGAGAGGATAAGAGATTTCACTATAACAAAAGAAATATAGAGTACAAAGTATGTCAAAAATGTTCTTACTATCATTCGTACATATACCGTAC